>CM051463.1:17121421-18386921 GCA_028095005.1 Rhynchospora pubera
ATTTCTATAGTGATAGGGCCGTTAGTGTTAAGAATCAACTTTTAAACACCTTAAAAATATTTCCTAAGCTATGTCAAGGTCATATGATAAGGTATACTGTGTCAAGAAAATGTATATAATGCAAACAATTCTAAATGGAAACACTGGTTTCTGTATGAAAAAAAAAAATTTCATCAACCATTCTTAATGCAAATCTTTAACAACCAAGAGCTCCTGTTAGAGATGAGCTTCATCTGTCTTAGTTGGAGGAATTTGAAAAAAAGAAAAGCAAACAGATCCTTGACAGTTGTTCATCTAATAGAGGTCGAGATCTTATCAGAATATTTCTTGGATTTGCTACAGGCTAACGTCCTCAGTCAAGATCTTGTAATTAATGTTTTGCAATTTTCAGAGGGTACATAAATGTGCCTCTTCTAGACTTAGTACCTTTTGGTCTAGTATAACTTTTCTGATTTTATATGCAGTCATTAGTAACTCATTTGGGATTTGGAATAGATCAAAACTAACTCATTTCTTAAATTACTGAAAATCTTGTTTTTCAAAAATGAAGGCTTTGGGCATTAGTGCAGTCCTTTTCTAGCTGAAGTTTCTTTTTTAGAAATGGTATGGTAATGAAATAACAATAGCAGACAACTCATGTCCAAATGGCTGGTATGTACTGTTCAGGTTATTACAGACTGCACAGTTGGGTAAAACTTTGGAGTTACTTCTAATGTTATAAATTGTCATATCTGATTCAACCAATTTCAATTGTGAATTTGTGATCATATTCTTTTATCTTTCACTATAATTTATTTTTATTCTAACATTATTTGTGGCAGTCAAATTGCTATAACATATTTTGAGTTTTGACTAATAACTTTTATCTCTACCATAGGAAAATTGCTAGAGACAGCATGCAAACTGCTAGGTGCTTTTGGTCACTCCCGGTTTATAACTTGCCAATAGGAAGGAACAAAAGTTAGTGATTCTATGGAGGACATGCATAAATGACAGAAAGATACTTGGTGAGGAAGCTGTGTTCTTTGTCTTAAGTTACTGGGAGCTCCTTTTTCGTTATCAGTACGGGTAATGATACACTTGGTTGCTAACTTCTGTCGATAATGTTATGCTGCTCAAAATAGCAAGTATTGCATTATATAATTTATCTAGCATAAAGAAAGAAAAATCAAGGAAAGAAATCACAGGGGGAAATAGACGCTGTCGAAACAACAGTAATTCCCATTTGGTCTTAACTCTAAACATTTTGCCATTTGACCATTACCACTAGTTGTAAGTACCAACTCTAAACCAATTGCAGCTGATTTTTGACAACCTAAGCTTGTTGAGTTCAGTATAGTAGATGTGCAGCCACATGATTATTGAATCTCTCGATTGTTCATTTAGTCTTTGAGCACCAATAGTGAGATGTGTTTTTGGGAAAGTTGGGATTTCATAGAATGAGGCAATATATGCTTGACAAGTGACAAGTATATGTACTCAGAAAGATCATACAAGTAGGGGCAAATTTAAATGGTGCATATGGAGTTCAACCGACCTCTGATTGTTTTTCTTAAATTAAGGTTATTTGCTTGATATTTTCTTTTGTAAAATACTTGCAGAAAGAATCCAAACGTTGATCTTCATATAATTTTTTTTTTCAAAATTTACTCAGTTTAAACCCTAAATTTCTAAATTATTCTATTGAAGTTAAATTAAAATTAGAATCTACAAATTTGTATTGTGGCCTCCATTAAAAAAAAATTATTTGCCTCCAGCACAGTGTATGAGCACAACTTAACTAACACCAATCACACGTACATTTTGTTCAGTACAGCTCCACGCTGGCACACCAGCAGCATAAATGGCAGCATCATGTTGTAAAATAGATAGTGTAGTGTGATTTTTATGAGCAAGACCAACAAATATTTACGTTTGCATAGCTGATAGTTAAGAACACATAAAAAGTGATTGCACAATTAAAGCATCATATTTGCATCAGAAGAGACGAGAGGGCAAACAAGACAACACTTTTATTATTTGAATGATTGAAACAAAGGAGTACAATTTAAGCATTGAGCAAGCACTAACATTATTTATAGATGAACTCTCCTTAATTATCTAGTACTTGCGCAAGCGATACATCTATATCTCTCTGAAGCTCAGGATTATATTCCTCGCTCTGGTACTCATCAGTTCCCAGGTATCTAGGAGTAAGAAATGCAACCTCTTCTCTCCTGTTATCTTTCAACCTCCTAGCTTGTTCAATTGTGAGACTGTAAGAAGCTCTAACCACATCCAACGGCAAGCCTCTAATAGTAGATGCCTTTCCGACAATCTGGTTCACGATGGCATTATGATTGGTCTTGAATGAGACCCATTCAAACTGCTGTTGTCGATCTGCTCGTTTTAGCACTACATAATTTTGTGGGATCAGTAATATCTGCTTCTGACGAAGCTGGCCATCAAATACAGTTTTCCCTTGGTGGTTGACGATTTGGACTCTACCGAGGCCACCGGTCACATACAACAAGCTATGCGCATTTATGTTCCAGTAAGGAGAGAGCAGTGTATTCTACAATTTAAGCAAATTAGTATAATTAGTACCAATTACATTTTTCTTTTTTGAATGCAACCATAATTATAGTGCTCTTACCCTTCTGAGAACTCCTCTTGTGGCACTTAGCTGAACAATGTTGAGAATTGGGAGCTTTTGACTGTTGACTCTAGTGATTCTTCCTCCTCTAGGGTTGTAGATATCAGCACGATTCGGATCATTTATATTATGTCGTATCTTCAATGTGCAGAAGTTCTCCTCGAGGCCATTAGAGAAGTTACCTCTATAATGTGGCCTCCAATGTTCATAACCCACCTCCGGATATCTTTCGGGCTCATACTCTTCTGGTTGTTCATGCTCTTCTTGGCTTCTAGTAGGTCTTAGCAACCAGAGCCCCTGTTCGACTTGAACGCTCTGGAGCCTTCTTACAAGCTCCTGGTTTACTCCAAGAGCTTCTGCCAATAATTGAGTATTAAAACCACTAAGAACATTGTTTCTTAATTCTTGTGTCTCTTGATAGAATTGAGCGCTCTGATGTCTTCCAGCAAGGAAAAATTCCTACAATCATTATCAAATTATGTAAATATGTTATTTTCTTTAGAAACAAGTATGGGAAATTTTTCATCAAGAAAAGAATCAGCTATGGCAATTAAAAATTGACAACTGTACCCGGTGTCTTGGCTCAAGCTGGTTAGCACTATTTCTAGTGTCTGAAATAGTAACAGCAACTAGAGGGATGTCGCCATCGTTATAGCACCAATGAGTGATACCGGCTGGTAATGCGATGACATCGCCCTCACGAAATCTGTGAACCTTTTGGTGCTCGTCATAAGGTCTTTGTGCCGCACTCACACTCTGTTGTCCTTGTTGTTCAAATTGTTGTTGGAAAGATTGATAACTTTCTGGACAGCCAGGGTATACTACCCCTAACAATCCTCTTCCTGCATTAATAATTTTACTAATAAGCATTGACGCTTCCAGCCAGTAAACAGTGGGAATAGTAAATGAAGTTGACCTTGTATTATGTAAACAAGTGAAGGTGTGTTGGAGTAGACTGGCAATCGAAGACCTCTCGGCTCAATAATTCGCCGTAATGCTGACAAACCAGCACAGCGGAGCTGCTCATTATTTTCTTCATAGTATTCTGTTATGCCTGCCTCTGATTGCACGCGTCTTGATGGTTCAAATGCACTGAGCTGCTCAAAACGGCATGCCCTTTGAGTGGGCCCAAACCCCCTAGAGCTCTGCCATGGGCTCTGACCATCAACTCCAACTTGCGCCACACAACCCTGAACTATAACCAAGAGGCACAGAGAGAAGAGAGCGAATGCTTGCCATAGCTACTATGTTCCTGTAAATTATGTCAATGTTTGAGTGAGGAGGACAGATTTGTGAACATATATATAGGAAGAAATACAGCCGTTTTATTTGGATAAACATGTAAGTTGGTGAAATTAATCTACACGCAGAAAGTTCAAAATGCATGTACTATGATGGATAACTCGTCTATGTGAATCTGTATGTGTATGTACTGCCTAAACTCGTCTAGAGTTCGAAAATGATTTTGTAAAACACCATATAATAAATATCTCTCCTTGCATAAAACAAATGTTACGTTGTAAAAAAGGTGGTTCAATTCGGACATATGTACAGAGGTTGGTATTAGCGAAATCTTGATAATTTTGAGTGTCAGAAACAACCATTTCACACGGAAATTATTTCAAGACTACAAAACCACATTTTCTGTAGTATTGTAAGTTGTAAGTTGTAACCATTCACTGGGCAAATGGTGACAGCTAGAAAGAAAAGAAAACTTTGAACTTGATATCATTATGGGCTTATGGCCCGTAGAAACTATGATTTGTGGGCTTGCTAAAAGTCCTTTTAGGGGCCAGTAGATAGTTGCTCAAACTAGGGTGAGACAATTAAGATTAGGCCTTATGGCCCGCTAGAGAATTTCGAGGCCTAAATTTTAAAAAATAATATTAAAATAATATAATCCAATAAAATTAATATCAATATAATCAGTTTAATATAAATAGTATCGTAAGATCGGAATCCTGGATTCCGAACGTTAGATCGGATTCTGGGATTCCGATCAAACGTTAGATCGGATTCTGGGATTCCGATCAAACGTTAGATCGGATTCTGGGATTCCGATCTAACCTTTACTATATATATAAGGGGTTTCCGATCTAATTTTGTCGCTGCCTTTCGCTCTCGGACGCATTTCTTCGACGCTGCTCCGTGAACAGTAAGTTTTTTTTTGTTTATTAATTTAATTATTTATTTATTTAGTTTATTAGTTTTTAATTTAGTTAATTAAATAAAAAAATAGGAAAATATTGGAAAAATATTCAAAAAATCTGAAAAAAATCAGAAAAAAAATCTGGAAAAATTTATATGTAATTTATTAATTATATTGGATTTTTTTGTCTTTTTATTTGTTTATTCACTACTTAATTAATTAGAAAAATAGATAATAAATTGTAAAATTATTTGAAAAATACGGAAAAATAAGAAAAATTCATATGAAAATTTATGTGTAATTAATTAATTTTTTTTTTGCTTTTAATAATTAAGATTTTGATAATTAAATATGGGAAAATTAGAAAAATGATAATAATTGATGGTATTATGTAACAACCTAGAATTTTCAAACGTAGTACAATCGAATTAATCAGGTTAATTTTAAAAATAATATTAAGATAAACAAAATTTTAAAACTAATAATCTTCAAATGGATAATTCAATCATAACAATAAAATTCACTCGAAATCGAAATCTTTTAATCTGTGTAGTTTCTAAAAATCATCTACATGATTCTAGCAAAATCAAAGTTTAATTAATAATGAAATTTAATATTAGATTAATTAAAAGGGAATGAAAATAATTAATTATACAACTCTATATGAATTGCAGCAAGAACAAGCAAAACTATTTATAAAGTTAATCCAAGTATACAGTAAAAAAAAATGGTACAAAATCTTGTTGACTAACTTATAAAAATATCTACTAATGAACGTTGACATGTTGGGATTAAAGTTAATTAAAGTCCTGAAAATGTAGCTACCAAATTTAATATATCAATTATCTGATCGATTTAGGCCACTAGATCTTAGTTAAAATCATAAAATTTTATCTGCCATTGGATGTCCGGACCCAATCATTATTAACCCCTTTTTATTTTCTTTCTTTACTGCCTCAAGTCCGATCCCATCTCCTTCTTCTTCATTCTTATCTTTTTTCTCTACCGTTCTTATCTCCTTTCTTCTTCCGATTGGCTGGAGCAGAGGAGCAGTTCTCATTCCGTTGGATCAAAATCAAGTGATATCTCTCTCTTTAACCTCTTCGTTCTTATCTCCGTTGAACCGACCTGACAAGTGGGACCCTTGTAAATTGATATTATCCGATAGGAAACGTGGTGAGCTTGGGTTGGCCATGCTTACCTCCTCTTGTTACCTATGACTTGTGGCATCTTAGATTAGAGCCACGTTGCTCAATTTTTGCCCTTCTAGCTAGTATAAATACATGTCAGACATCTCTCTTTCTCCTCTTTGGTACACACCGATACACTCTCTCTTTCTTCCTTCTTCTTGGTTTTGGTTTTGGGTTAGTGAGGGAGAAAGGCTGAAAACAAAAGGAAAAGGAAATGGAAGCTGAGATGGTTATGTGGGATACGTTGTTATCCTTTCTTTCTTGTCAATTTGGTTTGCAACCTTACTTTTCCCTTTTCTTTAACCAATGGAAAGGATGGTTGGATGATAGTTTTGGGGTAAGAAAGTAAAATATAGGAAGAGAAGAAATGAGTCGATGTTGGCACTGATTCTTGGCCATTTTTGTTGCTTGAGGTATTTCCTCAATTTCTCATCTAATTTTTCGGAACTTTTTTTTTACATAATAAGTGCCTAATCGGTTCAAGAACCATTGGGAAATCTTGTACTAGCTTGGTATTAAGGGTAGTGCAGAGAGAAGCTCCGTACCAGTTGATACCGAAGTCGGTTTGGTTACTGGTACAAAATGCTAACTATTTGTGGCCTCTTGGGACTAAAATATGATGCCAGTAGATGTGAGGGGTTATTATGCAAAGTTATTAGGTCTTACTGGATTTCTAAACACTGTCGGATCCTGAACCCGACCCGTTTCTCTGATGGATCCATTTTTCCTTGACTCAGGTACCATCTCTGTTTGACCCAGTTGTCCTGTTGTCCTCTCGCAAGTACGTGGATGGTTTGCCTTATGAGTTGCAAACTTTGCTCCTTTATTTGGTTATTACTGGACCGAATTTTATGCAATTTTATCTTGGTTTAATCATGATTATTAAGTTGGTTATCATTTACATAAATTAAAACTAAAGCTTGAATTAAAAGAGGACAAAAATAATAAATAATAACAATGAGTTTAAGGTTTGTAGCAGTTTACATAACATGAATAATTTCACGACCTGTTAATAATCAAAATGAGTTAGTTCACCTACGATTTGTATACCTAACTAATGATTATACAACATATAGTTTTATCCTATTCAATTATATGATGATATCGGCATTTCATAGTTAATTTAACTAATAACTAGCTAGTTCTTTATTTCAACATAAAAGCTAAGTATTATGAACTAGTGAAATTCAAATTCAAACAGTTTTGTAAAATAAAAATATATAAATTAATTTGATATGTCGATATATATTGTTAAGCACGCATGAAATAACATACAAGATGTCATTTACGAAATAATTTTGTTAATTAGTATTAAACTAAAGAAAAAAGTCTTTAAGTTTTGATAAGATAAAATTTTAACTACATCTCATTCAACTATGACAAAATCAGTTATTGGAAACATAAATAAGTAATAAACAAATGAATAAATGAATATTTAATTCATAAATAAATGTTGAGAGTAATTTCAAGATTTCTAGAAAATATAAATTAATGATTTGTATAACTAAAACAAACATGATATCATCATAACTTATTAATGACTGGGAAGTCAAAACCAATTATTAAATAACAACATAAAATACTTAATAATATATTTTAAAACAGAATCCTCTAAATAAATAATCTGAATCTAACTATCCAAATCTCAACCAGTTTGGTTAACCTAGACCGTTAGTATGGTAATCCAAGAACCGTCCAGAAATAGGTTAGTTAGGTTACTTTAAGTATTTAACGGTTAGTAAGAAAGTCACTTGTTTTATTAGGAAATCGAACTAGAATCACTTGACACGTGACTATCAAGCCTAGCAAACCGTTAAGGGAGAGAATGCAAGTATGATGGCTGTCAAGCATCTGAACCATCATGAGATATCGAGAAACTACGTTTAAGCTTTCTACTATCCAGGTGCGGAATTACGTTGGATTTTTCTTAAAGTTTAAGTAATTAATAAAATATGTTTATTCATATGCATATTGGGAATTCGTTTGCCTGCATGACCGTATTCAAGCATTTTATATGATAGTGCCCAATTATTGATTAAACTGCATTTTGAAAGGCATGTTTTCCGTTTTGAGAAATTTGATAAGTAATAGTCAGATATTTGGAAATGCCGTTGCTATTGATAAATCCGACTTATGAATGATCTGACTGAAAGGAATGAAATGATGTAAATGAATAAATGAGATATGATATGATGTGCTTGATATGTGTGATTTGATATGTTTGCATCACTCTCCGGAATCGGTTGGCCCCCGGCTTCGGCCAGTTCAATAGCGCTATGTGGATTTGGAATTCCCTTCTGCCTGCCCAAGGTTAGAGATACGTCTCTTCTGCCTGCCCTTGGGTTAGGGAAAGGTCTCCTTCTGCCTGCCCAACCGGTTGGGTTAGGAGTCCTGAGTGAATATGATTATGATTATGAAATTATGTTAATGACATGTGGATTTGGAATCCTCTTTTGCCTGCCCAGGGTTAGAGACGAGTCTCTTTTGCCTGCCCTCGGGTTAGGGGAAGATTTGTGATTTGTTCAGACTTATGTTATGCTCAATTTTGCCATGCTCGGACCCCTAACACGCTCAGTTTCCTATCATATCCAGACATGTGTTGTCTGCGATGGGATTCGTGCCACGTGTTCAGTTCCGACATGTATATGACTTTTGTCATAGTCAGATTTTGTGATTTCGTCCGATTTCAATTACGGTTATATGTTGGATATCATGATTTAAGTAAAGAATAGTAATTGATATCAATTAGGTTGACATGCATGCCTTGTTTATATTAAATGCACATAATGTTTTTACGGTCATGTTTAATTGATAAATTATTTATTCATGGGTATTATTTCTAGAACTTGGATTTTAGCTTAAATCCACGTACTGGAACTAAAACCCGCACTGAGAATTTTAATTCTCATTCCGTGCTTTTGCATGTTTTCCACAATGGATGTGGGTTCCAGGTTGCAGAGACGGGATCGATCAAGTCAAGCGAAGTTAAGCCAAAATTTGTCTTGCCATGATGACTCAATGAGTCATAGGAGACAACGTGGTAAATCATGGTAAGCTGGAGCTTAACCCTTGTAATTAGTAAGGAAACGCCTTGCGGGTGCACAGAGATTGTGTATTCGCGGCGGGGATTGTCAAGCCCTATATGTCGGGATGTGACATATTAATTAAAAATGTAGGTAAAAAATTGTTTAGAAGAGAGTCAATTCCTTTCTACTCCAGGTTAGCTTTTTTATATGTTTATTTTATTATTGTTTGAATAGAAATGTTTGTGAATTGCTTGTAGATTGATTGATGGATTGTAAAATTGTGAAATACAATGATTGTAAAATTGTGAAATGCTTGTGAAATGCAATGTTTGAATTATTGATTCATTGATACTTGTGAAATGGTTTGTGAAATGCAATGATTGTAAAATTTGAATGATTTATTCAAATTGGGTTGGGTTGGGTTCAAATTGGAATGAAATTGGGTTGGGTTGGGTTCAAATTGGGTTGAAATTGGGTTCTAATTGGGTTCTGATTTTTTGGAAAACTCTCCCGGTACAGGGGAGATGCTGCCGAAATTTTTATAGATTTTATATTTTATTAAATTTTAATTGCAGTAACAGTCGAAATGCCACCGCGAAGAAGAATACCATAGGATCCACGTCGATCCACGAGGCGTCGAGGAGATCCTGGCGCATCTACATCAGGAGGAGATCCTGGCGCTTCTTCATCTGCCCCCCCTGCTGCCCCCCCCCCCCCCCGTTCCTCCTCCTGCTGATCAGCTTCTGCATCTCAGTCAGTCTGAGCTTCGAGGCGTACGAGTAAGTTTTTTTTATTTATATAGTTAATTCTTTTATATATATATATATATTTTAATAGTATATATAGGAAATAATTTATTTTTTAAATTATTTAGGGTATAGGATTTAGGGTTTAAGGAAATAATAAAATTTTTTTATTTATGTAGTTAATTTTTGTATATAGTTAATAGTATATATAGTAAATAATATATTTTTTAACTTATTTAGGCGTGGATGCCCGAAATGCATAAGGCAAAAATGATACGAACCGAGGAGGTGGACCAGCGTCTTGTGACATTGGGCCTTATTCATTTCGTTGAGTTAGGTCACATGCCATTGGATCGTTCCATGATACAGGGTCTAGCCATGTTCTGGAGGCCCGAGACCCACACGTTCCACTTTCCCAGCGTAGGCGAGATGACCGTTACTCTTGAGGTATTATTTTTTCCAAGTTTTGTTGGTAGCTATTTATTTATTTATTGTTTTTTTTTTGTTGTTTAATAAAAAAATGTAAATAAAATTTGCAGGATGTCCGCCTATATGCGTCTACTATGATCTTTGCTCGCCTTCATTTCTCCTATGAGTTGCTCTTTCGAGAAAAAAATTGTCCCTTCTGCTAATGGCCCTGATCCATGAGGTTGAGACGGTTGAGGTACGGAATTTCTATACTCAGAAATATCTAGAAATTGCTCTACGGGATGGTATGTTTTTGTCCTTCCTGTAAGGTAATACTGGTGAAATTAAATTATTCCATCTTTTAAATTAAATTTGTTAAATGAAATTAAATTCAATTATTCCATATTCAAAAGCTACATATTTAAATTAAATTAAATTAAAATAAATTAGATCGGAATCCAGAATTCCGATCTTAGCATTTGTCAGAGGAATCCACGCACAATCAAATCAATACTTTTTTTTTTCTTTTTACTGTTTACAATTTAAGTAAATTAATAATTATATTTTAATTATAATTGTACAATTAAATTAATAATTTATATTGTTTTGTAAATTAAATTAAAGTAGTTAAAAAAATATTACCTCAATCAAATTAAATTAACTAAATGAAATTAAATTAAATTAATTACTTCAAATAACTAAATAAGATTTTATTTCATTAAATTAAGTCAAATTATTAAATAATTTTATTTAATTAATTTTTAATGTCATTAAATTCATGCAACTGATAAAGTCTGGAAAAGAACTGCAAAAGGACAGGCGTGCTCTGATAATTATTCAAAAGTATACTGATGCCTACCTAAGGACTGCAAAAGGACAGGCGTGCTCTGATAATTATTCAAAAGTATACTGATGCCTACCTAAGGACTGCAAAAGGACAGGCGTGCTCTGATAAAAGCTCAAAAGTATAGTGATGCCTACCTAAGCTATGCAAAATGACAAACGTATTCTGATAAAGTCTGAAAAGATATCACATTATATTTATTGATTTTAAATAATTGCAAGTCTAAAATGATCTATAAAATTATTCTTCCTCAGCAAAAATATGTCACACCCACTCAATCCTTCTTTCTTCAACATTCACTACCATGGAGAAAGGAAATACCTCCAACAGTGAAGTGCGGGAATGGCCATCTACTCGACATGAGTACTTGCCAAATTACAAACATTCCCCTGTCAATCCAAATGAGATCGAAAAAGGAGATTATCATGCGATATGTAATAAATGTTACCGCAAATTCGACTACAATATCCATTCGCAATATGGTGGAGAGTGGCCATTATACACCCACTATCAGTGGCACATTCATGGTGGCCCAGAAAGAGACCGCAGGGAGAGATTGCGACATTACCTTACTAAACCTGAGTCGAGCAACTCTGAACTCTATAAAAAGTACTACACAGAACCTGAACCAATGCCGGAACTCAAACCGTGAAAACCAGATCCTACACCCATGATTGTTTACGAAAGCATATACGATTTTCGTGGAGACCACACAGTGAGCTGTACAAAGTGTGGTCAGGTTTTCAATTTCAAAGATACCATTTTGCGTGACCACTACGATGAACACAAAAAACAAGAAGAGAGGGATGAAATTGTAAAGAGATTCAGAGTGAAAGAACAATGGTTCGAAAGGAGAAGAATGGAAGAAAAAGCCGCCGAAAAGAGCCGGAGGTTGCAACAAGAAAAAATTGGAAAAAAATTAAGGAGAGCCTAATAAAGATCAAGAAGAGAGATGAACAACGCAAAATTGCAGTAGCTAGAATGGCTGAGATTGAGCAACAAGAAGCCAAGGCAGCTTTCTGGAACGAAGCCGCTCAATTCGCAGACAACCCGGCTGCGAATAATCAACAAGAAAATGATGAGGCGTTTTGGAACGAAGCAGCTCAACTCGCTGAAAATCACGGTGCCAGTAATGAACAACAACCTGATGCCGCTTTCTGGAACGAGGCCGCTCAATTCGCCGACAACCATGGTGCCAGTAATCAACAAGAAATGAATGTGGAAGAAGATCAACCCTGGTGGGAGGAAATTTTACAACATGTAGATGATCAAGATCTCTAAGAATATTTATTACTTTGTTTTTAAGTACCAAACTAAATTCAGTGTGTTCATTTATATTATGTACATTTTTCCTTTTTTATTATTTTAGTGTGCTAAATTATATTATGATTTTCATGTATTTTTCCCTTTCTTTTATTTTAGTGTGCTAATCTATATTATGGTTACAAAATTCAATTTTTGTTCTAATGGTGAACATATACATAAAACAAAGTGAACATATAAACGATCTAAGTGAACACATACAAACAAATAAGTTCTATAAAAATAAGTTAGTAAGTGTTCACTTAGATCGTCTATATGTTCAGCTTATTTACGGTATATGTTCACTTTGTATTTACCGATGGCTGGGATGGTATATTTGCCGATGATGACACTTATAATTCCTGTATTTTTATATTATGAATTAAATGAAATAAATCTAATATTTAATTATAAGTTTATATTATAATTATTGCCATAAATAAAATTGAAAATTAATTGAAAATTTTATAATTATAAGTTTATATTATAAGTTTATATTATAATTATAAGTTTAACATAATTGAAAATTTTTAATATTAAAAATAAAACCATCCATGTAAAATTAATCTCAAAACTTTAAATATTAAAATATTATTCATAATATAGAATTATATTATATTAACATTCTTCAAAATATCAAAAATCCGGTTCTAAAAAAACGACAAAAATTTTATAATATATTAATTTAATATTAAAATTTTATATATTTAATTATTGTTTATAAATAGAAGTAAAATAAAATATATTAATTTAATATTTTATCTTCAAAATATATTACTAAAATTTCATAATATATTAATTTAATATTAAAATTTTATATATTTAATTAATTTTTATAATAGAAGTACAATAAAACCATGAAAAACGACAAAATTGAGCAGTTACAGCACTGTTCGGAATCCCAGAATCCGATCTAACGTTTGGAATCCAGGATTCCGATCAAGCGATACTATTTATATTAAACTGATTATATTGATATTAATTTTAATGGATTATATTATTTTAATATTATTTTTTTAAATTTCGGATATCGAAGCAGGGGTGGGAATGGACCAGTTTGGACCGGATATCCAAATTCGGCCTAGTTGATTAAGCATCCAGATCCGATCCGAAACCGGCCCTTTCAATGATCGGTCCAGTCCGATATCCAGCTGCTTACGTCGAACTATCCATATCAGGTCCGTAGGGCCCCGTTCGAGTTTTGGATTTGGACGTTGGAACTGCTGTGCTAGCGACCTAGCGATATTGTTGTATTTGACTATTTGAACTTCTATTTTAGTTTTGGACCATATATTTTTTTCCTTATTAAGTAAAAAGCCCACGCACTTTGGACAAAATCTGAAATGTCAATAATATGGTGCCACGTCAGAATAAGTATGTGACGGTTGTGTTGTTTATAAGCCTTATATAACCAACTAGAATAATTATATATGAATTTTCCAAGCTATTTGTATCAACTACTGCTAACTTCTAATAAATTAAGTGTGTTCCTATAAAAAAGATAACACTCTACATATTTTAAATTTGGTAAAAAGACAAATTTGCTACAACATCTCCACAAACTGTCTTAAATATTTTCAAAATGTGTCACAACAACGATACAACAAAAATTCATTCAACAATTTCAAAGATGAAAAGAGAACAAATTCCCTTTTTGATCTAGAAGTGTAAATTGCAAATCTAATCCATAAAATCTGCGAAAAAATAGTTGTTCAAGAAATAGAGCTTGAGCAAAACAATAATGTTACTACAGTCTACAAACTACTAAGTAATAAATCCTGCTTTTTCTTTGAACTGTCATAACCTTACAACAGTGCCTATAACAAAATTTTAGAATCCACCATACTCTTGATTTGAGCCTGCATCAATAAATACAAGCCATTCAAATTGTTAAAAAATTACATCTTCTTAATATTAACAATATATTGACGAACAATGTAATATGAAAGCAATTCGCACAATAAAGGTACTCTTTCCTTAACATTAAATACAAATTTAAATATATGGCTAAACCTATATTAGTTTCACCGTCTAGTAATTAAAAACTACCAACTCATCTTTATTGAAGTTCTTTTGTTCTTTTGAAAAACTTTACTTTTTTAGTTCGCAATTAGTAGTACAAATACCAACTCAAATCCTGAGATGTAATATGTGACTTGAACAAGACCATTAATTCAGAACCAAGATGGATTTTATAAACAATAAGAGGTATGAAAAGATAAAAAGCCAAAAATGGTTTTGATAGATGCATACCATGACACCAACGTGTTTAACTCATACTGTTCATATGCAGCATAGACCTCCTCTATATACTAATCAAAAGTCCAAAACCAAGCACCTAAAATTACAAAAATAAAATAATGAATTAGTTGTTTATGCCTATTTGTTCCCTTCGCTGTTCCTCTTCTTCCCCCTTGTACTGATATGAAAACAAAAAACCTTGAATCAGACCACCATTTAACTCAAACAATAGATCAAAATCAGACAATTTTGTAAGCAAACTGATGTAACAGTAACGGTTAGTAAACTTATCTCTCTTAAGCATTTTATCAAACACTATCAGGACACCGCATAACTATTTGCTTTCTTTTTCTTAGAAAAGGTATACAGTTCATGCCAAAGAGAATATAGACTACTAAAAAGCCATGATTTTCAAAACCCAAAACCGAAAAGGGGTTTGTTTGCAAAACTCAAAATCCAAAACAAATGGCAGAGAGAGAGAGAGAGACTCAAGAAGGTTCAGTCGGAAATTCGGAATAAGGGTTTGAAAGAGAAGAGATAGTGGGTTTGAAAGAGAAGAGAGACAACTAACCTAGTCGAGACAAGGGGTTCAGTTGTTCGAGAGTCGAGAGGGTTCAACGCACGAGAGGCTTCGGCGAATGTCGACGAGGAGGCCCAGCGCGTGTCGACGGCGAGGTTTGAGTCTCACGGTTCGAACTGGGATCGGAGGGCCTCCGACGATAGGGATCAGAAACTATGGTTCGGTTTATATTAGACCGAACCGAATATCCAGAAAAAGTTCGATCCACTTTTACAAATGAACCTATCCGGCCTAAGAGCCCTTAGGCCCATGGATAGGCATACCTGCCTAATGCCTATATAGTCTATTAGTCTTATAGGCTCCGTTTGGATGCGTTAAGAATAAGGTAGGAAGAAGTAAGAAGGGAAGAAATTTATTGGGAAGGGGTAAATTTATTGGGAAGTAAGCGTTAAGAACTTTTGTGAAGAGTTTGGATGGTTAGAAATAAATTTATAAGTAAAAAGTGGTTATTCCTTATTCCTTATTCCGGGAAGAAGCCATCCAAACGGAGCCATAGATACTTAAATTTATTGTCTTATAGGCGTTAAGAACTTTTGTGAAGAGTTTGGATGGTTAGAAATAAATTTATTGGTAAAAAGTGGTTATTCCTTATTCCTTATTCCGGGAAGAAGCCATCCAAACAGAGCCATAGATACTCAGATAGCGTTAGATACACCAAACCAATAGTACAAAAAATTAACCAAATTAATTCGACATGAAATAGAATCGTAGATGTACTAAATCAAATCTTCGGATAGTTATTTTAACAATGCATTACTTGACAGCTACTGTCAAGGTTTCGAAAAAAAACAATGCATATAGATAATTTTTACTTACACCTCCCTTTCAAAATTCACTTTTATCTGGTTGATAAATATGCGTCCTTGAATAAGGATACTATACTAATACTCAATGGGCGCCTTTGTTTCTAGAAGTTAGGTCGGTCAAACTGCTTCCTGTGTCTCATTTCTTAATTTTTATATATCGTTCTCTTTCCGCCTGGTACAAATGGTGAGATAAAATAATACACAGTGAAGAAAAAGTTACAATGTCAAAAAGTTTTTACTTATAATTTTTTTATTATATCAGCACAATTTCTTTATCATTTTTTGGGAAAATATCCTACTTTTAGGGATACATGCACAATTAAAACCTTTTGACTTGAAAGTAACCCTTCATCTGCTGTGCTGTATTGATGCAATGTTCATTAAAAAAAAGTCTCTCTCTCTAATAAACCTTTGTTCCCAGAAAAGACGATGACCACTTTAAAGCAATTATTAGGCCATTAAATATTAAATGACCTGATTAGTTCAGTAAGATTACACCACGGTTGCAAATCATTTTCATCTTTTAATAGATGTCTGTACCATATTACAAATTAATCTTGGCTGCTGTAGTGTTGTTAATAACTAAAAAGTATATCCAACATATATAAAAATAATTTGACCCAGAATTCAGAATATTTATAATCAACTCGGAAAGGTCCTTATTGTACTCAAAAGATGATGACACTATATACTGGAAAAGACAAATATTATATAAAAAAACAGACGGTACATAATTTGAGAAGGTGCTTAGTAGATTTACATTTACTCACTGAAATACTTGGCCTTAACAGAAAAAGAACAAATAAATCAATTTCCACTGACAGATTGGCTTCTCTAGCACTGGCCTTACGACCCACTACGCAGATTGCCATTTCGTAGAAGATGCGGAGAATCAGAATAATGATAATTTTGGCGGTTGACTTGTTCTTGTTAGAAATCCAATTTACATTACTGTCCTTACCAAATCGTGCACCCACTATTTGTTGGCAGCAATTTCCATGAACCTTCCACTTCGCGTCAAATGTGGTCACGTATTTCACCAAATTCCTATTTGATAAAGAATACGTCAAATTGCTTCCTCTTTTTTTATGTAAATTCAATCTTAAAAGAAAGGAAAGTTTCGTATTAACTACTACACAATTCGAATGTGGATGGGACACGGAGAGATTTTTGTTCGTTTCTGATTTGTATTAGATTAGGCACATTAATGATGAGAGGATAAACTAAATATTTTGACATGCTCATCAATTAATAAAGAGGAGTTTTATTGACACCTCAAATCGACATATTCGGCATCTTATTAAAATAAATATACTAAAAATACATGTATCTAAATTTATAATATATTTAATAGATTGTGTATCAAATTTGATGCAATCAGAGAATTTATTAATCATTTCATTAAATAATTTGAAAAATTAATTGTTTAGTATTAATAATATTTTCATCAATGGCTAAATGGTTATCCAATTATATTAACATTTGCAAAAAAAAAAATCATATTTTAAAGCTTAAATTAAAATATGGTTTTATCAGGTATCATATACGTAAATATATGCCTAATCATTGTGTGCGTTTGGATCGTTGGAAGAAAGAAGAAGAAGAAGAAGAAAGAAGAAGAAAAAAAAATTATAAACAATCCAAACTCTTCACAAAGTTACACACTTTCCAATACTTAACACCTATCCAAACGACGAATTCACACGACGAATTGGGAGATTGTTTCATACACTCTCCAAACTTAAGATTCATTCTTGTTGGACGAAAATATCCTTTTTATTTTCAAATATTTTTAAACTGAGGTGAATTAAGGAACGTAAAAATTGAAAGAGTGAGAAGAAGAGTGGATCTCCAAATTTAAGAAGCGCATGAAACAATTTCCAACGACCTGACATGACACATGAAAAATACAATGAGAGTGTCCTGCATCTCTGTATTAAAAAAAAAATGTACGGTACAGATACATTTTTTTTTTTTTTTTGGCAAATGGCCCGTAGGCATAACATTAATTAAAGGGAACTACATTACAACAGTGTACATAATGACACGATAAGAAGTGCTTGTCACCTCCAACTAGTGTTGCATGCTCTGATCACGGAACACCATGTAGAAACATAATAAAAGATATAAAATTTTCATGGCAGCTTTAATTTCCAATAGGGTGAGCAAAAAGTTCTAACTCATGAGTTTACTCGAACTCGATTCGTGAAAAACTCGGTTGTAACTTGAGCTAAAGGAACTCGAGTTGGCATAAATCGAGTTGAACCAACCCGATTAACTCGATTAATTTGAAATAATGTATCAAATGAAAAATGAAAATTTGAAGTAGATATACTGATGTCAAGTTGGCTCGTGACTCGTGAGCCAACTCGAGTTAGAGACGAGTTGAATTTGAGCTAACTTAAATAACTCGAAAGTATTTCCAACTCGAGTCGAGCAAACTCGAGTTATAGCCGAGTTGAGTTTGAGTTGGCCCCAACTCGCTCGAACTTAGCTCGTATACAACACTAATTTCCAATACTTATATTTGCAAAAATCTAAGTCAAAACTTAAATATTAATAACAAAATATAAGATCAATGCATGCAAATTCAAATCTAATGTAAAAATAGCAAAATATTAGAGGTTTAAAAAGGATAAATATTATCAATTGGGTAACAAAGTAAACTAATCCATACTGTAGAGTAATGGCCAGATGAACTTTATTTATCGTGTCTATATTGGGTGTGTTTGGATGAGCCGGGAATAGGGTATAAGAATAAAAAAATTCGATTTACGTGCTTATTCTTATTCTTGTGCAACTCAAACAACACAAGAATAAGGAATTTGGGCCCTTATTCCTATACTAACAAAACCATAGTATAAGAATAAAGAATAAGAATAAGCACACAAACCGAAATATAATATTAGTCATGTGCTGTTCATAAAATGCAAAGTATCTATGAAAATAAACATAATGTAATACCAGTTGAAATTTCAAAATGACATATAAAATTTAAAAAAAATGATTAATCTTTTTGAAAATTTAAATATTCAATCAATATATTAACAAATGTTTTTTTGTACATCAAAAAATGTTTTCTTTTGTCATAAAAAAATGTTTTGTTTAATCTGCCCTGGCCAATAACGTAGCAAAATAAGCAATTAAACTTTTAATGTACATGGAATAGATGGATAACGCCATAAAGGAAACTCTAATGGCAGGATCGACCACAAAATACCTGCTTCAAGTTATCTCATTTCACACTCTTCAGTTTTGCAATTTAAAATGCGTTTAACACTAGCCAGATCATGATGTAATTTTCTTTATTTATTTTGAAGATTGTTAAAATTTGGACAGCAGGCGCATCTTGAATTGTAAACTGTTAAAATCAACGCGTTAGAAATGACAAGCTATCCACAACCGTGATGGTTATAAATAATAAAAGCGGATATGTGAACATGAAAAATCCGTGAGAACTACAGTTTATTATACTTATTCCCTGCAATTTAACTTAGTTAAAGAAAAATTACAAATGTAATGAATTAGGCTTTAACAAAAGAGGAGGGTATACCGTATACATGTCAAAACGCGCAAAGAAGATTCATGCAGGCACATCTAACACGTCTCAACCATCTCCTTCTTCCTCTCTCAATCAATTAATAAGTACAACTAACATTTGAATTTGACGCATTAATTATATCCCATATTCCAAAATAAAATAAATATATGCCTAAATCCTCTTATATTGGTACAAGTCACTGACAACGGTGAACACATGCCATCGTGGGGTCCACATGTCATTGTGATTCTAATTCCTTTGATCATCCACCGACTAACTAAAAAGGATTAATTTAATTAATTAAAGTTCATTGTTATTTTGCATAGTTTAAATGATCAATTACTGGATTAAAAAGGATTGGAAAAAAATATCCACACAATTGTAGGTACACTATACCAAGACCAACCATGTTGCCTAATGGGGGTAAGGCCTAACCAAAATTGATTGAGAGGAGACAGGCATGAGGCAAAATTCGGCAAAATTGGTTGCTTGAATTTCAATATATAGAGTTTATTTTCGGCCTAAAATGCGCTGAAATAGTTGGTGGATACCCATAGGAAAAGAAATGACAGAGACAGACAATAAGGGCTATAAAGTCATAATAAAGAGCTAAAAAGCAACTTTATTCCTGTAATGGCCGGCACCGTAATTTTCGGAGGTTCAGAATTTTAAAATACAGTCAATATTTTTATAACTCATATTTACTATTTTTTAAATATAAAGAAAATATTAAACAGCCGCATTGCAACCGTGATTTTAGAAGAATATCTGACAATTCAAAATGTATAGTTCTTCAAGTTTGCTAAATTTTTCGATTTCAATTTACTCAATTGGTGAAATTTTTTAATTTTGAAAACAAAATTTTTTGTTTACAATTTTAGTTGCTTCTACAGAAATTAATGTTCCTAGTTGACCTCGTCACATTGCGCCAACACCTACTAAGACGGCGTGTCATGCTAGGGACTAGGGAGTTGGGGAAAACTTACCAAGTTACCAGTCACAGTAATTATTTTTCTTAACTACATTTACATGTAGGTCATGTCACATGTAACATGTACATAGTGTTCTCCAAAACGACACGATACGAACGTGTTGGCACGACACGACAAGACACAAATATAAAATTGACACGACACGATCGTGTTATCGTGTCGTGTCATAATAGTATCGTGTTGGGACATTAGAAAGTTTGACACGATTTAACACGACATGATTCGACACGCAACACGACACGAACACGAATTAACACGACACCTCAACACAAATTTAATTATTAATGTTGATTATTTAAGCAAAATTAATAATTTAATTACAATTTATAATACTATATCATATTATTTACCATCATTTAAATCATAATAGTGTCCTAATCTAATTATTATTTTTTATAAAAATATTAATAAAAGATTAAACTTAATCAAATAATAAATTATTATGTTTAGTAATTTTTCTCTTACTTTTAATTTTTCAATAATTTTTAATTTAATAAAATTATAAAATAATATGACACGACTAACATGACGTATCAACACGACACGACACGATCGTGTCAGTCGTGTCGTGTCAGAATGCGTGTCGTGTTGTCTCTTCTCACTACTAAGCACGACACGACATGATTAAAAAAGTAGTTCGTGTCAACACGACACGACACGACACGCACGATTGGTGAACACTACATGTACACATTCTCCTATCTAGGCCTGCACAACATGCCAAACGGAAACGGAATGCTATATTTTGTTTGCCGTTCCGTTTCTGGTAAAGGTATGTACCAGCTGATTCGTTAACCGTTCCGTTTGGACGGAACGTCACGAAACATATATATTTACACTGTATTTCATCCAAACGAATGACGAAACGCGTTCTGTTTACATGTGTACATGTTACATGTCACATGACCTGCATGTAAAGGAGATAAGAGGAGGGTTTTAGTGCTACAAGTTTTTGGTGCCACAAATGCCACAACTTATTTTTTTTCATTAATGTTTCAAAATTTTAAAATTCAATTTGCAAATCCAAACAATTGATCTTGTATTTTAAAGCGATGTATTTATATATAATTTTTATTAAATTTGAAGTTTATTTGATATTCGATCAAGAGGCCAACACATGAACGTATTAAAATTAATCTGTCATAATTAACAACATTCGTTCATCTTCTGTCCTCTTGATCGAATATCAAATAAACTCCAAAATTTATAAAAAATTATATAGAAATGCATCACTCATAAAACTGAACAAGATCAATGGTTTGAATTTGAAAATTAAAATTTTAAATTTTAAAATATTGATGAAAAAGAGAAGTTGTGGCATTTGTAGCACTAGAATCCTGCTCTTTTAATAATACATTTAATCTAAATAAAAAATATTTAATTTAGAATCAAAATTACTAAGGACCATTCCATCCTCAGCGTTGCACGTATTTTCTCTTTTTTATTTTTGAAAACTTGACCAGCGTCTTCGTCATTCATTTCCATTTATGTCTCTGATCCCAATATAATTACTTTAAGAAGTAATTATTGGCACAAATATATTATAAACAAAAGATATATTTAGCACTTACAACTTCTATGATATATTGAAAATTATAGAGAACACATTGAGTGTGTCCCAATAATGCTTTCAAACTGTGAGAAAAAGCGGTAGAAAATCGAGCGCCGGATCGAATACATGGCACTAAGCTATTAGAGGAAAACTGGCAAGTTGTCACGACAAATTGTATATGTCAATTTAAGGAGGAGTGTTAGAACACATTGTATGGTTGGTGGTGTGGCTTGTGTGGGCTACGTGAAATCCTACATACATCACTCATGTTAAGTGTCGGCCGCACAAAATTTTGAACAAGCCACTCGGTCGAGTAGGATCCCGAGTAGATATACGAATGCGTCAAAATTGATAACAAGTCCTAGGTCGGCACCAACCCGTCAAAGATGGCAATGAGTGGCTAGCACGTCTAGGGATTGTTTCCTTGTGTGAAAAAGAATAAGTTTCCTTGTGTAAGGAGATGTAATGTAATCTATGGTAAGGGCTTACTCCAGAATGGATTAATGAGGGCTAAGGAAAGGAAGTGTAACATTAGTTTTTTGCTCCAAGTTATTATTCAGGGTGAATCAAAGGGAATGGAAGAAAACCAACTTTACATAAGAGCTCATTTAAAGAGAATGCTAGTTACTCCCAAAATCGGGGTGTAACCAAGATAACCAACATCTAAATATTTTCTACCAAGAATGATCTTGTCTTTTAATTCATAAAATTAAGTCCCAATTCAAATAAAAGGGCAATATTGCCCTTATGTGAATTAAATGTAAGATTACAATCATTAACCCTATAGATGCATTTTGAAATCTGGAGCAAGATAATAAGATTTCCTTAAACTTCTTTCATCTTCCTTTGCTTTCACTTCCTTACCTTAGCTTTGATTTTGAGTTTGTGGAGCAGACCCTAAGTGAATAAGAAAAAAAAAAGAGAGAAATAATGAGATTTCTTGGGAAGGAGATGTACATCTTCAATGTAATTTTTTTTATTTAATTTATTCTACTCCCTCCTACAATGTATCTCAAACATTAATAGATAGTAATAGAAAAATAATGTGCGTGTGCGTGAAGCCGTGAAGGACGTATGTATGCACAAATTTGGTGCTGAACCTCGTTAAATTCTCGTGTTCTCTTGTATCTAATTGTGTGATTGATTTGTTTTGAGATCCTCGTGCCGAGTAACCTTAAGAAGTACGGTTCAAGTGTAGTTGCACTTGGATTGTGTCTTTATAAACTAAAAAGTAAAATTTTGTTGCGTAGACGCTCAAATTCTAACATAATGCTCTATAATAATATTTTACAGATTTGATTGTAATTTAAAGTTTTATCTTCTTGAACCAGTATTTTGTGTTTATTTTTACTAGTTATCATATATGTCAAATCCTTCTGTGTTCCATTTGAAAATTGTTATCGAATAATAAGATATTTTACTCCTTCACTTGCATAAGAATGAAAATAACTTGCTGTGGATCTAAAATAGAAAAACTTACCAAGGTTGTCAAATTTCACCCACTGACGGGAACTTATATATATCATTAAAAAGATTGACAGTAGCGAGACAACAAAGCTACTTATCTTACCTTATCTTTACGACCTAGCTACCAGGCTGCAACGCACCACTAATTCTAAAAACTTCGATGTAGTTATTTCACAACCTATCTGATTATGCCATTGCGGTTCTTTGTTCCTCAGATGTCTTTTTCTTTTTTAACTATTTTGTGCATTAAAAAATGAATTATCAAATTGATTAAAATAATGGCATTTCCTGACTGATACTTAGCAGGGTCCAATCCATCATCCATGTAATCATGTCTTAAACAAATAACATGAAAAAATAAAAGAAAGAAAGATATTTCCAGGTCACATCACGTAATTGCTACATCCTGATCGCCGCATGAAATCAAGCAAATTATTTTTAAAAAAACTTAAAAAATGAGGAAAAGCAAAAATATAAAAACCTGAAACAACAAGTACGAGATATTTCCGAGCTTGACGAGGGTAACAACTAACAAGGATTTAAAAGTTTAAGACTTTTTGAAGATCTCATATTTCTCTAAAACGCGTCCTTTTGCATAATGCAAGACAAAAAGGGCATTAAACCAAGTCGTCGACCGTTGAATTGACCGTTTTGCCCCTCTCCTCTCCCCTGCGCGCTCTCTTTCGGTCCTGTTCTTTTCTTTCAATAGCTAAAGTAGTAATTCCCAAGTCGTAATCATTGTTTGCATTTCCAGAAAGAGGGTGCTTCCTTTTCTATTCATTTATTGGTTCCTGGACAGATATTTTTTTTTTATCTTTATACTTTAGTCTATTCCTCTGAAGAACATCAATCTAGGATTCTTCTTCTTTCAATTTAGATAGATTTTACACATTTCCTCAAATTCTCCTACAATTCATAAAAATCACCCATCCATTTATCTTCAAGATTTTCCAAGGAAGTTTCAATCTTTGCATATGCATTTCAATTTGGAATTTGTCAAGCAAAATTCTTTGATCTCTGATCTCCTCTCAGCACCACTAGTGAATGCATCTCACAAGAGTTGACCCAAATGCTGAGCACACACATTTGCAGAACAATCTGAATAGTATCAACGCTAGAACCAAGCACAGAAATTATGGGCAACACCTGTGTGGGTCCCAGTGACAGTGGGTTCTTTCAGTCGGTGTCCACGGTACTCTGGCGATCTCGGTCTGAAGGAGACCCAGCTTTGCCGCCTCCAACCAATGGCGCTCTGGGACATGCAGGAGATACATCACCAACCTCTGCATTATCTAGCAATGAAGCAACCCAAGACAAACCCCCAGAGCAAATGACAATCAACAACTCGGATCCAAGTCCAGTTAAACCAGAGGAACCCGACCCGAAGAAAGAGGTTGCAGAGAAACCACGACCCAAAGGACCTCAGGTGAAGAGAATGTCCAGTGCTGGTCTCCTTGTGGGTTCTGTCTTGAAGCGGAAAACCGATAATTTGAAGGACAAATACAGCCTTGGCCGGAAACTAGGCCAGGGTCAATTTGGCACTACCTACTTGTGCATTGAAAAATCAACTGGGAAAGAGTATGCATGCAAATCAATTTTGAAGAGAAAATTGTCTACTGAAGAAGACGTGGAGGATGTCAGAAGGGAGATCCAGATAATGCACCATTTATCAGGACACCCCAATGTAATAAATATTAAAGGTACTATAATTGGATTTTCCATTTTTGCTGTACTAAATTCCACATTTACCATAATGAGTCAAGCTGATTTTGTTATCTAAAATTTGTTGCAAAAAAGGAGCATATGAAGATGCAGTCGCAGTACACCTGGTGATGGAGCTGTGTGCTGGTGGCGAGCTATTTGATCGGATAGTGCAAAAGGGGCATTACACAGAGAGAAAGGCGGCTGAGTTGGCTAGGGTTATTGTAGGAGTGGTGGAGGTGTGCCACTCGATGGGTGTGATGCATCGAGATTTGAAACCTGAAAATTTTCTCTTTGTTGATCAGACTGAAGAGTCCCTGCTCAAGACCATTGATTTTGGGCTGTCGATTTTCTTCCAGCCTGGTATTACTTGTTCTTTTAATTTAAGTTTATTGAGCATACTTTTTCGGTGCTGTATTATATTTCTTGTTCTGAAATTAATCTTTTTTGTATTTTTTGGTATAATTGTCGTGTGCTGTTTAATGACTGGGGCTTAACTGAGGGCAATTGCTCAGTTGAAGCTGTGGGCTTGATTGAGGATAATTGTACAGTTAAGACTAAACCGACTGAAATTGAGCATCAATTATTGAGTCTAATTGAAAATCTGCATATATATGGCTGAGTCCAGATAACTTAAAAAAAAAAACTTCAAAATGGCTCACGCTGGTTTATCTATTCGATACTATCAGACCTAGGGAACTCCACTTGTCAAATCGAACCTGGTCACATATTTGCTCTCTTTGTTCCTAATTGTGATTTCCTTTTAAAATTAATATGAGTTAAATATAAAGAAAACAAATTAATGCAGGACAAACATTTACTGATGTGGTGGGGAGTCCGTACTACGTTGCACCTGAGGTGCTAAGAAAGAAGTATGGCCCAGAGTCTGATGTATGGAGTGCTGGTGTCATAATCTACATTTTGCTATGCGGTGTGCCTCCATTTTGGGCAGGTCAGATAAAAAAATATATATATTAGTTGCACTTTTGCATTGGATATAGTAAAATGATTTCGCAAACAGAATTAGACACCGCATTGGATATAGTACCTCTTTTTAGTTCAGTAAACCTTTTCTGATGGGATCGTCGGTGTGTTTATTTTACCAGATATTTTCTGTTATATCAATTTTCATATAGTATGTCTTGTTGAATGGTTAGAACTTTTTGAGCATTCTGTAGTGCTTTGAAACTTCCTTTTTTTATTTCTTTTTTTCATTTTGGTGATTATTACCAATCTTGTTCATCATTTTACATTGGCATGCTTGTTTTGATCTATAGTAGGTAGTTGATAAATTGCTCACAAACTGTTCTATATTAAATTCATGATGAGCAGAAACCGAGCAAGGCATATTTGATGAGGTTCTACATGGAAAACTTGACTTCCAGTCTGATCCGTGGCCAAATATATCAGACGGTGCCAAGGACCTTGTCAGGAAAATGCTCGTCAGAGATCCAAAAAAACGCCTTACAGCCCATGAAGTTTTGAGTGAGTTCCTGTTTCACTAAATTTTTATGTTAGATTTAATTCATTACTGGAAAGTATAGCAAATTTTGTGTATTTCAGTATTTGTAATGTCCTGATTATTTCTGTGCATTTATTTAGAGCATCCATGGGTACAAGTTGATGGTGTGGCACCAGATAAGCCATTGGATTCGGCTGTATTGTCTCGCATGAAGCAATTCACTGCTATGAACAAGCTGAAAAAAATGGCTCTCAGAGTAAGTTAATATCTCCTGGAGGTCACAATAATAATGGCTGAATGGGCTAATGTTGTTAATATTTCGTGTTTGGTGGTTAGTTGAGTGTTGAATTGGGTCTAATCAAGGAAAAATTGGCAATTTTGGGTTAAATTGAGGGTAATGCGTGCTTCGCCAAATTAGGCAGCTGTTGTAAAGAGGATAGAGAGGAAATAATTCAATTCCATCTAATTTGTTAATTTTCCTTGGTATCTTCCAGTTTTCCACTTTGATATAAAATATACTTCATTTTATAGGTGATTGCGGAGCATCTTTCTGAGGATGAAATTGCAGGGTTGAAACAAATGTTTAAGATGATAGATACTGACAACAGTGGCCACATCACCTTTGAAGAACTTAAGGCCGGTTTGGAGAGAGTTGGTGCTAATCTCAAAGAATCTGAGATCTACGCACTAATGCAAGCGGTCAGTTTTACTCTTTCGTTCCGCTCAAAGGAAAAAGTTTTGTTCTTTCAGATTCCAATGCAATAGTTGCTATTTTTTTTTTTCTTTTCCTTGAAAGTATTCCTGGAATTTGCATTTGAAATTCATCCTTTCAATATGGTAGATATTTGTTATTATTCTTTATTAACAGGTTTTGTTTAGTTGTATAGGTTAGATAATGCCTGGGTAGATGATTTACCATAAAAATTCTATAATCTAAAAAAAAAAATTGTGGTTAAGACTTGTACAGGAAAATGCATTTGCTGTAGCCTGTACTGTCTGTAATAGTTACCAATGCTGGCTTGCTTACTATTCAGATTCAATTTTTCAGTTTTTTTCCCCCTTATTTTTGGGCTGTGATCTGCATTAATGTAATCTTCTGATCAAGGAACAAGGATTTCAACCCAAAAATATAAATTGATGAAACAGTATGTGGCTTCATTGGTACTGCTATGATAGTCCCTTGAATGAACCAGTTTTGTATGCTTATTGTGTTTTCAAATATATATTCTTTATATAATACAGGCTGATGTAGATAATAGCGGGACTATAGATTACGGTGAGTTCATAGCAGCTACATTACACTTAAATAAAGTCGAGAGGGAGGATCATTTATTTGCGGCCTTCCAGTATTTTGATAAGGATGGAAGTGGCTACATAACACCTGATGAGCTTCAAAAGGCATGTGAGGAGTTCGGTATGGAAGATGTCAAGCTTGACGACATGATAAGAGAAGTTGACCAAGACAATGTAATATACTACCCAATTTTAGTTTTCTCGTACCAGGATGTTAACTTTTCTGAGGGCATATAAAAATTGGAAAAGAGTCAAACAATAAAAAAGGACAAATTACCACATTCTATCGGGTCAAACAAATAGATATTTGATCAGAAAAATTGCTAGAGTATTGAAATTGGTTCCTGAGAGGCGTATCTTGACTTAATGAGGGATAATAATTTTGAACAGAAAAATGCATGAAGTGTTGGAAGGATACTAGGGATATTTTAACTAAGCAGCAGTGAAGTTCCACAAGCAAGTCTTAAGTTTATGATTTTTATTTTATTTTATTTTTTGGTTTATGCAGGATGGACGCATCGATTACAATGAATTTGTTGCAATGATGCAGAAAGGAAACACCACCGGTTTGGGGAAGAGAGGCTTAGAAAACACCTTTAGTATTGCATTTAGAGATGCCTTGAAAATTGGTACCTAGTATAAGATAGGCCTTAAAGCATTAATTAATTTTGTTTATTAATTTCTTCTGTCGTTTATAGAGTTTAATTTCAGTATGGGTTGTAAAGATCCTTGATAACTTTTGGAATTGAACAATATGACAGAATTACATCGACCACAGGACAAATTGTACTTGATGCAATTTTTCGTCAGTTGAATCAAACATATACAGAAGCATACAAGAAGGCTATTTATGTTATTGTCAATATTTAACCTGATTTAGGACCTTATGGGTGTTTGTTTTGGGGTGATTCGGTTTTAATTACATCTACCAATTTTATTGTATCAGTATGAGTTAAGGATAACTTTCAATTCATTAATTTAATTATGCTCGATGTTGATTGATATGCACAAAATTAGCCTCTGGTCGAAAGTGACAAATATCGGAAAATTTTTATCAATGACAAAAATGCCCTTAACAATTTTAAAAAAGACAAAGCAGCTTCTGAAATTTTAAAAAGAGCACAGCTATAGCGGTAATAGAATTGCCGTAATAACTCAGCCCTATAGCGGCAATAGCATAGGCCTTTTTTTTTCTTTTCGGACTGACACACAGAGGGGGCTTCTGTTTTGCGCAGAAAAAGGTGGATAGTTTTTGTTTTGGAATGTTTTTTCTTTTTAGGCTGACACACCTCTGACTTTTTTTTTTTTTTGCGCAACTTTAATAGGTACATGGGAGTTGGTCTGTGCATTAAGTAAGTCCATTGCGTAACTTTAGAGTTTGGTTTGTGCAATTTTTTTGTTCTTCTTTTTCAGCCGAGAGAGAGAGGGGACAAAGAGAGAAAGAAAGAAAAGAAGAAGGAGAGGAAGGAGGAGAGGAGCCGCCGGCCATAGGAGGAGGACTGGAGGAGAGAAAGGAGAGGAGCCGATAAGCACCATCCATTGTAGATTTTTTTTTCAAATTTAATTTTGTAAATATTGAATGTAAATTATTGATGGGAGAAAATATTTGTATGTAAATTTTTTTTAGTTATGTTTATTTATTTAATGAAAATTATTGATATAAAATGGTATGTGAGAATTGTTGATTAAAAATGTCTATTGTAGGATTTTTTTAATATTATTTTGCAAATATTGAATGTAAATTGTTCATGAAAAAAAAATGCTTGTACGGGAATAATTTTTTTAGGAAAGAAAATCTTGTTCATGAAAGAAATATTTATCTCTTTTAATTTTGTTTATTTATTTAATGGAAATTATCGATGAAATATTTATCTCTTTTAATTTTGTTTATTTATTTAATGAAAATTATTGACGAATTATTGTTAATAGTATTTTTTTAAAATTGTTGGAAATATTGTTAATGAAATTGTTGGAAATATCATATTGGAACATTTTTAGGTACTTTTTTCTTTTTTTTAATTGAGTGTGCTAATTTATATTATGGTTTTTTTAATGTAGTTTTTTCTTTTTAGATTGAGTGTGCTAATTTATATTATGGTTATAAATTTTAGTTTTTCTTGTAATGGTGTGTATTTTAATATTATTAATTTTTTTGGCATATTAATTGTGAATACAAATCGTACAAAAATAAATAAAAGAATCTTTAAAATAATTCAAACAAACGACAAAAAATAGTTCGAACAAATATTACAATTTTTCTATAAGACCTTTTTGTGATTTGGAATAGAATAATATATTTCAAGCATTGTGTTAACAACTTAACATATATATTGTAATTGAAAATCTATGCTAAGTGGTTTTTAAATATCATTAACGGAAAATTGTTAGCATTTAACGTGGATCAAAGTTACGAGAATGGGATCAATGCCCTCTAATATTTTTGTTAAATAATATATATCTATTATATATATTTTTTTAGTGCTGTATGTAATTTTTTTTTTAAAAAAAAAATCATACTTTGAGGTTTGAATTTACAAAAAAAGATGAAATATGTTTCATTATTAAACTGTTACTATTATTTACTAGCTTACCTTACCTAGTTACCTATATGAAGGTACATCTATTTTACCACTATAATGCGAGATTTGCTATATTATTGGAAAGTACATTATTGAACCTATAATGTCAATGATATATGAATTTAGCTGTTTAGTACATAACTGAGAAATGGATTGGTCATCTACCGACACGATTATCTCTATATCTCCATATTCTTTGTTATGTGTTGGTAAGAAATTAACACAGCATTTAGTGAGAGCTATAGACGTTTTGAAATTGACTTTATGTAGCGGTAAATAAATGTGAAAACAGAGTGGCAGCCCAAAAAAAAATAAAATAAAATAATGTCCCTATAGCGGCAAAGGCAATGCCGCTATAGAGGAAAATTCCAAAACAAGCTATCCATTTTTCTTTTTCTGCGCAAAAATAGAAGTGTGTCAGCCCGAAAAAAAAAAAAGCCTATAGCGCATTGCTATTACCGCTATAGTCCTCTATAGCGGCAATAGCATTACCGCTATAGGGCTGACCTATTACGACAGTCCAATTACCGCTATAGCTGTGCTCTTTTTAAAATTTCAGAGGCTCTTTTGTCTTTTTTAAAATTGTCAGGGGCATTTTTGTCATTGATAAAAATTTTCCCAAATATCTGAAAACCAACATGCTCTGTCTTCATATGTAATTAAAATAACATGGTACAAAAGTAACAGTATGGACCAACTACTATGAAGTACTGGAAATGTAGGTCTTTTATACCGTGTTCTTTTTATAGAAAATAACAGTATGAACCTCAGCCAACAAGTGAACAGCATGTGCCTCATACTCGCATAACCTTTGCTCGGCCACCAGAGCTCGTCTCTGGGTTGACAGACTGTCTGTCAGAAATCAGCACCTTTGCTCTCATTATTGCTCAGGTCTTTTTGCTGGGTCTTCATGGTGGATCTCAGAAATCACCATCATTCTTGGCCCTCTTTGAGATTTCTGGTAATCTTAGAAATTCGGGCAGTTTTCTGGGACAGCTTTGATTCGAGGAGGATATGATTGTCTCCTTGTCGGAGAGTTTAGTCTTCACAGCCTTGCCTGAGGTTTCTGATAAAGGAATTACTTCTCACGAGTCATGAGACTAGATGAAGGGAACAAAACATCTATGTATTATTGTGAGTCCAGATTAAGAGTTTAAAAAATAAATAAATTAGCCATCAAAATTCCAAGACAGTAAAATATATTTCAGATAATTATTAGTCTTAACTCCTAACTAAATTTAGACTAAATTCTATATCACGAAATATGATACGAACCAATTACCAACACATGAGCTCAGCTAATACATATTATTATTACCACGGTTTCAATGCATAATATTACGGTACGCGTAAAAACTGAGATAACACTTGTGGACAATGATTTAAAGTTATTATAATATTAAAGGGTTAAAAAGTTCAACACGTCTAGTTAATAATGGACTAAGCATGGAGCTATCCGCATCAAAAATTAGCATTTGCGCGTACAATGGAAATTAGTTTTATATTTCATAGAGGAATCATTTAATAACAACGGGTCCATAGCTCAGTGGTAGAGCAATTGACTGCAGATCAATAGGTCACCGGTTCGAACCCGGTTGGGCCCTATGGGTAATATTTTTTCCGCAATTTACTTTTTCGGAACATAGATATCTGCAATCTCTATTCCTGATACAATTAGCCCTTCCCTTCGAATATTCCTAATTTTTTATTGAAATTGCTTAGGACCATCCTTCAGATTCTATCATCCCCATCATCCTCACGCGTACGTAACTAACTCCTCCCTCACGCATACACTCTCTCGCCTTCCCCTCCTCTGTATCCGCCCCTGTCCCCTCCTCCCTCCCACGTACACTGTCTCCCTCCCTCCTCTTCCTTCCTACATACGTCGTCCCCCCTCCCCCTCCTCCCCTCCTCCCTCCCATGTACACCGTCCCCCCCCACCCTTCTCCTCTTTCTCTACACACTTCATAACTGTTGAAGTTAATATATTTAAATATTGAAGGCAATATCGTAATTGTTAAAGTTAATATATGTACTGTTGAAGTTATATATGTAATTGTTAAAGTTAATATGTTATATATGTAACTGTTGAAGTTAATATATATAACTGTTGAAGTTATATGTGTAACTGTTGAAGTTATATATGTAGCTGTTGAACTTATATATGTGACTATTAAAGTTAATATGTTATATATGTAACTGTTGAAGTTAATATATATAACTGTTGAAGTTAATATATATAATTGTTGAAGTTATATATGTACTGCTGAACATTCTCTATGTACTGCTGAAGTTAATATGTTATATATGTAACTGCTGAAGTTAATATATATAATTGTTGAAGTTAATATATATAACTGTTGAAGTTATAGCTCTCTCATTTCATAGTAAGATGTAGAGTCAGTGTATCTAGTTACGTGCATATGCTTTATACATGGCTATCCTGGTGTGCTCTCGGCTTTGCTCTTCTCATGAATATAAATCAAGTGTGTAGCGGATTTAATCCTCGATTCTTCTTTGTTCTGCTCGTTCCGTCTTCGTGCTTCTATCGGGCTTTTTGAGGTGGGGGTCTTACGGGCTCTGTACCCATGGGCTGGTTAGCCGAAAGCATACTGTTGAAGTTACTATATATAACTGTTGAAGTTAATATATATAACTGTTGAAGTTATATATGTAGCTGTTGAAGTTATATATGTAACTGTTGTATAATATGTTATATATGTAACTGTTAAATTTAATATATATAACTGTTGAAGTTAATATATATAACTGTTGAAGTTATATATGTAGCTGTTGAAGTTATATATGTAACTGTTGTATAATATGTTATATATGTAACTGTTGAATTTAATACATATAACTGTTGAAGTTAATATATATAATTGTTGAACTAGGCATATTTAAATGTTGAAGGTAATATTTGAAGTGGGCATATTTAAATTATTGAAGTTGGCATATATATTAGCTTCAATAGTTATATATATTAACTTCAACAATTATAATCAATATATAGCGTCTGTGAGAGAGGGGAGGGGGAGGGAGAGCGTACGCAGGAAGAATGGGAGGAGGGACGAGCATACGCAGGGAGGGTGTCTGTGAGAGAGGGGAGGGGGAGGGGGAGCGTACGCAGGAGGAATGGGAGGAGGGACGAGCATACGCAGGGAAGGAAACAGAGTGATTTCCAGAAATAGAAAACGCGTAAATCTTAAAATAGAAAAATGCGTGGGGATGATGGGGATGATCCTTATCACCCCCGATTTTTTATCGCATCAATATTTGCAATAAAATTGAAAAGGTGTGTAAGTTATTTTAAAAACAATAGTAATAAGACTGTCACAACTCACAACCTCACTTCTTTATTTAAAACAAAATTTAAAATCTCGAGTTCAAATCCAAACCATCAATGTAAAATTTTACAACTTTGGAGTTTGTAAAATAAATATTAGGTATTTTCTTGTTATTCACGGGAGAAGTCGTTTTTTTGTAATTTATAATTTTTGTTAATCTTGCTGTAAGCGTTATATTTTAGTCGGGAAATTGTTTTCTATCATTCCATAGATTCTATCATTCTCATCATCTCCCAAATTTTCATTAATTATCTAACAAGTTCAGTGGATGATGAAATCATCCCTTCATCCTTATTCTCTATGGGTGTGTTTGGAAGTGGAGTGAATAAAAATGAATAAGGAAATTTATGAATAAGAATTTTGAATTAGAATTAGGAGAATTGTCTATTCATGAAAAAGGAGAATTATATATAAGTTCAACATCTACATATATATAGCTTCAACAATTATATATATTAACTTCAACGGTTACATATATTAATTTCAACTGTTACATATATTAACTTCAACAGTTACATATATAACATATTAACTTCATCAGTTACATATATAACTTCAACAGTACATATATAACTTCAACAGTTATATATATTAATTTCAACGGTTACATATATAACTTCAACAGTTTTTTTTTTATAAAAAAAATGTGGGTCTTTGCCCGCATCTTTCATTAAAAGTTAAAACAGAAAAAGTTTACAATATTAGCCATTGGCTAAAAAAAACGCGCAAAATACAAAAGTGAATAAAAAAGAAAAAAAGAAAAATAAAGAGCGAAGAGGGGACCCTCAGCCTGCGTGGAGAATTATTCTGGTACCGAATTGATAGCGATAAATTTGAGATTATTTACCAGAGGGATGATACATACTAGAAGTCGAGTACCAGTAGAGATAGAAAGGATGGAAGGGAGAAGAACAATGGGGACTGAAATAGAAAATGATGAAGGGAAAAAAATAGTGGGGACAAAAAATATTCTAAAAATAGAAAAAACTAAAATGTGTTCCTACTCGAAATGATGGAGATGATAGATCTTGAGGATGAACCTTATCACCCCGTTTTAGTCGTATTCTGTACACAATCAAGACTCTGTATGGCAGAAACCAAGAACCTGACGAATGAATAATATAAATATCTATTCTAGCTTCTACTGGTTCATCCAAAAAAATTAAAATGCTAAAAATATCATCCAGAAAAGCAACTGCAAAAAATCAAGCAAAAATCACACAGAAAAGAGTTCTTCCATGTCCCCATGTATATATTGTGCATAAGTAATTTGATATAACGGGTCGTTCTGATGCATAGTACTGATGATCGTTTGAACCTCCAGACTTTACTAATTTACTTTCGGTGGTAAAATCATCATCCACGAAGATTTAATTTCACCGCATTCCACCATGTTTTGTCATTTGGGTGAAATACAAAGATTGTTCATCTGTCTTAGCACATCATCTCTCCCAATTTTTAATTCTTTTTGTTGTATTGAAGGGGCCGTTTGGATTTTTTATAATAAATTTATGTTTAAGAATAAGAAATTTTTCAAATTTTCACTTAATCCAAACGGCCAGAGATAATAACCTTTATCTTTAGAAGTAAAGCACATAAGAATTTTTTCCAATATATTTTCTTGTTAACTCAATTAAGGATCTCAACTTCGTGTTTTTTTTCCCTTGAAAGAACTATTTATCGATAAAAAAGAAATCCAAACCAGTCAATGAAAGATGTTTTCAGAGAGTGTCCGTCTCAAAATTTTATGGGCTCGTTTGGATGGTATGAGAATAAGGAAGGAATACGAATTTTAGAAAAAAAAACATTAGAAAGTGTGTAACTTTGAAAAGAGTAGGAAAAATTATTTCGGAAAGAAAAAATATTTGGATGATGAATTAGGAATAAATAAATTAATATTAATTTAAATAAATTATTAAAAATTATTATTTTAATATTAAATAAAGTATTAATTAAAGAGCACATAGAATTTCATTTATCTATTAATATTAGCTAAATTTGTTAAAATTATATATATATAATTGTTGGAACAAATTATTCCCAAGCTATTTTTCTCCTTATTCCTAACTTATTTAGACGTCTAAAAAGAAGCTATTCCTAAAAATAAACTATTCTTTCTTATTCCCGAACAATCCAAACGGCCCAATAAGAATAGTAAACTGCGAGCATGCACGTCAAAAGAAAACGGATTTTGCTCTTTTCTATTTTCATACCATCAGTACGCTATGTTATTCAAGTACCGTCGGTCTCCATTGTTTCAGCCAAAACAATAGTTAGCACACTCAAACAAGGGGGGAAAATTTTACTATTAATACAGCTGGAGCAAAGCTCTCATCTCTACCAGACCCAAGTCTACACTTACAGCATTTTCCCATATTACCTACAAAGAATAACATCATACACACGAATTTGAAAATAAGTATCTACATTGAGTACCCATGAAGTTACCCACCAATGAAACCAAGTTGATGTAGTATAAAAGCCAGAATTAACATAATGATGGCAAGTATCATGCCGGGCCGTCCCAAGAGCCAGTTTTTTGTCCTTTTTGCAGTCTCTATCCCTTTTTGCGCCTTTTCAGCCCATCTCATCTGAAAAATATATAGGATAATATCAGACTTTTAGTCTTTTTTTTCCTCCCATAATAGAAACCTGGAAAATTATATCAACTCTTGTGCTATATTTGCTAAGATTATTGATAGTATTTCCTTGCAACAAAAGAAATTTGTAACAAAAGGATTCCTCCCATCAGATGATCTCTCACATAGAGTTCATCTTTCAAAGAAATATAATAAAAAAAAGGACAGTGCATTAACGCTGGTTCTATTCAGTTCGTTGCCTATGTCAGTAAAGAAAGTGCACACAATTACCATTCTATCTAAGTCTTCTGGAGATAAAGAACCCAACTGTTGTTGAGCCTTAGCAGCATCCTCTTTTGAGATCTTCATGCCAAATTGTTGGCCCATGGTTACCATCATCTCTGGGTCCATGTTCTTCATCATGTTTGCCATCATCTGCAATAAAATATGAAATTTAGAATTATTTCAAGGGCCAATTACTGTACAAAGTATCCCAGTTCCAGTGGAGTGATACAGTATTTATCAGCCGCAAATCAACCCCTGACGATATCACAAGTGGAAAAAAAATAATAAATAAAAGGAAATAAGTCTTGCTTAATATAAGAGATATTATCATAATCTAAAAGATGTATGATCATAATCATATACATTGGATCAAAAACGGGGTCAGAGGGATCAAAAACCGCTAATTCGTATAAAGCCATCGAACCGGTCCAACCAGCAACTAGAGCTGTGTGCATTATATGAACAGAAAGCAATCGACCAGGATCATTCAATGCGACAGTATGAACACGATACCAAGGCAAACCCATGGAAATACTCCTTAAGAGAAATAGAAACTATGTCACTTTATTTTATCGCATTAAACTAAAAAGACTATATACTGTGTACCTCACCTTTTTTCAGTAGATTCTTTATCAGAAAGGGCTCATTTTGATTTCATCCCATTGAAAATCAAAATAAGGGAACAACTCTGATACAATACCAAAATATAAGAATCTCATGACAAAGTGATACCATATCTAAATAAGCCTACTTTCAAAAATATATATATGCTAGTAAAGTACACACAACTACACACCCAAGTCAAAGAAAAGACTTACAGTGAAAGTGTAAGATAATACTTAATTTTATGATGGTTCTACAAGGTACATACAAGGAGAAAGATCTTTTTTCTGTAATAATATATAGCACATCATATATGTGTCTAGGAGGGAGGGAGGGACAGACAGAGAGAGGAGAGAGAGAGAGAGAGAGGTAAATTGCAAAGTGTTTGACTTCCAGTAACATTCTGGTTAGATCTTTTACTGGTCATTAGCACAAAAGTTGCATACCAATCAAATCTCTCTCTCTCTCTCTGGTATTCTTTCTTGTTAGCAAAGTTCAATTTTGGTTATTCATCATAAAGTGAATTCAAAACAAGGAAATATCATTATCAAAGTAGAGAAAAGTTACAAGCAGGATTTCTATGTTTTCCTTAGTCTTTAAGGGTATATTTGGATAGTTTAAGAATAAAATTAGGACTCGTAATTCAGAATAAAAAGTATTATTCCTAATGATCAAGAATAAGATCTCTGTCAATCTAGAGTGCTACATTTAAGTGATCCAACATCCAGAATAAATTTTTATTCCTAGTGTGTTTGGATCATCTTCTTAATGAGGATTAAAAATTTGTTGGGACCACATTCCGTATTAAAAAGATGATCCAAACATTCTAGGAATAAAAAATTGTTCTTGATGTTGGACCATTTAAAAATAACACTCTAGATCTCCGAAATATTTATTCTTGATCGTTTAGGAATAATATCTTTTACTCCGAATAACTAATCCTAATTTTATTCTCAGGAGATCCAAACGGGCATAGCACAAATTCCATACCTGTCGCATTGCTGGGTCATTCATTGTACTGCGTGCAGCTTCTTGCAAATCAGCAGAGGAAACCTCTGCATTAGCCACTGACGACTCGCCCCTCTCCTTAGCACCCTGCCTCCTTGTAAGGCCATCAGATAACACAGATGGCTTTGACCCACCTTCACTTGCTTCTGGAGAAGATGATCTACCACCCCAACCAGGACCCAGAGATGACGAGGCAGTGTTCATCATCCTTTGTACTTCCTCTGGAGGCATCTTGCTGATCGTCTCTGATGCCATCTTGACCATTTCTGGGCTCATTTCAGGCATATTGGGTCTGAGATTTGGAGCTTGGTTTGAAGGACCTGTTTGATTTAGGGAAGAGGCAACTTGGAACATCTTCTGCAGTTCATCAGGCTTCATGGTTTTAATCATTTCGGTTGCTGTTTTGATCATGTCAGGTGACATTCCCTGCTGTGCGCTTAGCCGAGATAACACTTCTGGATCGGAGTTTGAGACGTAATTTTGGAATAACCTGAGGGTGTTTTGTAAAATAGACCCAATATGGACGAAATTACACGTGAGATTGTCTTACAGGTACCAGAATGTACAGGTCGATTGATTGGTATTTTTTATAGCACAATAAGTATCTAAACAATAAACAGGGCTAAACTTCAACCTAAGGCTTGCCCCATATGTCAATATTTATAGGATAAGTTACAATGGTTAATGATTTATTAAATGCTCACCTGATTGTAGCAGGATCTTCTCCTAAGCTTCTTAACTGCTCACTATTGATAGATGAACTCGATGAGGAACCCACTGTGGTTTCAGCTGGAGGGCTAGATGTATTTTCGACCACAGATCTCTGTTGATTGGTAGCAGTTGGTTCTGCCTTCTCGTCTTCTTCTTCTGTTTCTTCATCATCTATTTCTTCAATAATAACACCTGTGAAGGATTGCAGCTTTACGTTTTCAATGATATACTGGTTAAACTTTTAATTAATTTCTCAGTTTTATGATTTGTTGGGTTTAAAAATGTAATTAAGGTTCAATTCAAAGTTTTAGCTAGCCTAGCATTATACAGGACATTGCATAAAAATGAACAACCCATTCTTTAGCACATAATTCAACTCTACAAGGGTTCCTTACCTTTGGAGACCGTCCTTTTTTGTGAGGCACACCTATCTTTTACATCCCTGCAAAGATAACAAGTAAATATGATGTTAAAGTTGCTGATTAGATTATCATATTTCTCAGCTATGAAATCTAAACAAGGGTTTTTGGTCTGGAATGCTCTATAAATTTAACAAATGAAATAGACCTAACCAAAAGTTGGAGGTTCTCTAAAAGCTCCAAAAGAATGTGGAATATGTTCGTCCTCTCTAATTCCCCAAATATCACAAGCACAATATGAAATGACCAGCAGGTCAGAAACAACAACAAATTGCACTTTTTTTTTTGTCAATCTGCTTTTATCAAAGGAAAGCAATATTCCCTCGTTCGTAAAGAAAGCAACATTATGCCAGAGAATTGGAAACATCATTCAGAAGTGCTTTTTAAAGGTGTGTGCTCAGAGCTCTAGGTGCTGGAATTCAGATTGTTGTGTTCCTTGAGATTTCATGCCCTATTGGAGATGGGGACACTTTGGTATTCTTCATAGAAAGGACAAAGCAATTCCAAATTTAATACCATTGGTATGTGAAAGTAACAGATCTCACAATACTGGTTACAGTATAAGAGCCAGAATCCTTGGCATACACAAAAAGCAAATAATGTATTCTCCAGGAGATGGTTCATACCTATAAACATTTGCAATGGTCTCATCATCAGGTGAGATTTTAGTAGCCTTTTTTAAATCAACAAGAGCAGCCTGAAATAATGACTATTATAAACCACAATTTTTTAAAATCATTTAATTCTAGAAAAATCAAGTACCAAAAACATACCTCGAAATTCCCCAATTCCCTGTAAGCTTGGCCTCTTCGATAAAGTGCCTTGATATTTTTTGACTCATATGACAGTACCTGAAATTGGTTAAACAAGGAAAAAACTTTGAGTATCAGTACCTAATATTCAATTAACTACAGGATGACAGAATCCCAAAATAAATAAAGAGAGATATATAATTCAGGTATTTTAGTGTCACAGTGGCATAAAACAATAACTTCATTACAATACTTAAACATAAAAGCTGAAATTCAAAAAGAAGATCTTAACACCAAGTAGAAGTACCTCGGTGCCTTCAGCAATGCATTCATTAAACTGCCCACTTTTCAAATAACATGACATCAGATTAAGAGAGCACTGCAATTGAAGTGTCTGTGCAGATGCTGAAGGCACATTTTTCACATTGTCCTTGGCCTGAGTATAGATTAAAGTAAAATTAATATAAGCTTAAACAGTTTCACAGTTTGGTTGCTTGTTTTAGAAAAAGAAAACTACGGTGAAGTTTAAGAAAAATACACGCTTGTATTTATTGACAGCTTCGCTGTAGTGTCCCCGGCTATGCAACTCATTTCCCTATAGAGAGAGATGAAATGATATTGGGTTAGTTGCAAGGATTACCAATGTAGCAACAGTAGAAATGTATACTATACAGGATAGCATCATTATAGAATGCAAATCACATAGAAAAGCAACAGCAGTATTGGTGGAAAATTATGGAGCTTCATTTTGGTTCTTGTGGTGCTCAGTGTTGTTAACAAGTGGTTTTTTCACAGGATCCTAGTTTTAACATAATGATACACACAACTCTTCTATTTATCTGCAAAGCCAGCTTCCAAAGAGATTAACCAGCATCAAGCCAACAGCACAAACAAGCCTCCATAAATTGAATTTTGGCCGAGCACAAAAGAAAAGAAATAAATAAATAAACCTCTTGCTTTAGCAACTGAGCAGCAGATATCTCATAGTTAATCTGGGCATCAGCACGAGCCTTCATAGCAGCAATCTCCTCAGGTTTGGCCTTAGCCATTCGATCAGTAATCTCAGCCATGTCCTCTGGTCGAGTCTGCCGTATCTGCTCTGCCGCTCTCTTGAAATCTTCTGTTCGCATGTTTTTCATACTCTCAGTCGCCATCTTCACCAGATCTGGGTTTGCCATCATCTGCATCAATTTTCAAATAATCATATATCAGAAATTCAACTGGGATAGTTTCTTGTAAGAATATGTTTTTAGAATACTAAATAGATGCAGCAGGAATTTTGTTTTTGTGATTCGTTTATTAATTACACAATTGTAAGAATTTGTTTATTAATTGCACTTAATCGAGGCAAATGGTCTAAACTAAAGCTTACAAATCAGAAAGCAATTATCTCAAGCTAATTAGGTTGGTACCAGTACATTGTCAAAAGTTTCCAAAATTTAATTGAGGAATTTGATTGGCCTACCTTAAAGAACTAGGATCACAAATGAAAAAAAAAATTGCAAAAATGCGAGACACAGATCATCTGGTACCAGTAAGATACAAAGTCTGTACATCGACTGGTCCGAGTACAGTACCCTAGTTTCACTATTTCAAATACAGGTAGATAAAATCAACATTGAATTATCTAAACTAAACAACGCTATCGTAACAAAAATTCAGATACATCTGAAACTTTTCAATAGTGTAATTTCAAATTACGATCTCGCGATCCGTCTACTACATTCAGCTCAATTCAGACTCACCCAATTATAAATAAACACAAATTCAATTACAAGGATCAAAAAGAAAAAAAAAAAAAAAGAACCTGTTGCTGCATCCTAGCGAACTCCTCAGGAGGGATCCGGCTCATCTGCTCTTGCGCCAGCTTAAAGAGTTCCGGATCCATCATTCCGTTAAACATCTCACCAAATTTCAAAAATTAACGACCAATCCGGCACACGATCCTCTTTTCTTCGTTCAAATCTGAGAACCGCTCTATCTATCTAATGCTCCGATCGATCGGGTTTTTTTTTTTTTTTTTTTTTGAATCTAAATTAGTAATGGAATCGCCTCTCTGCAAAGTCTACCGGCAAAAGACTCTTTGGTTAATGAATCTAAATCTAATATTGTTGGATCGATATGCCGGCAGAGAAGACCAGAAGAGACCACTCCTGAGGCACGACGCGGATAAATTTAAAAATAACGCTTTCATTTAGAAGTAGGTTTACACTATGCATGCAATTTAAAAATGACTCGAGCTTTAGATTGTAATATATTTTTTTTCTTTTTTCTTTTTTTGTATTTTTGGGTTAGGAAAGGTTATGTTTGGATAGTTGAGAATAGTATCACAATTATATAAGTGGTCGAGAAGAGTGAACTTTTTAAATCTTAATTTTGTGTTGCCAATTATTGTTTGAATGATTCAATTGACAACCACTGTCAATTCTTCTAAAAAAAAAACTATTGTTTGAATGATATATTTAGTATAGTATAATTCAGGAAATGAACAAAATAATTGTTATTTTATTATGATAATAATATTATATAACGGAATTATATATGGTGCGTGTAAAATAATGTGCATTTTGTCAACGTTTTTTTTTTTTTTTTTGAGACTTATCGGTGTGATATCTGCATTTCAAGAAATAATATTTTTTTATGCTCAACAATGATTACATAAGACTATAAGAGGACTCACCGGATTTGCGAAATCAATTTTCGTTATATTTTATTATTTAACTAAGAATTCAAGACGAATTCTATTTTCATTTCCGACTCTGACTTAATATCAACGCTAGCTGATCGGAATCTTAGTTGCGTATATTGAACAAAATAAAAAGAAATCTTCAAAACCAACAACCATTACTTGTTGTAACTGGCCATGAGAAAAAAGTGAACCTGAAAATTTATTAGCACGACATGACTGATCCTTTTTCACAAAATTACCTCAAATTTTATATATGCTTTAATTGCATTTATTAAATTATATTAAACGGTACATATGCATTGAAAATGACTGGGCAGTATATATCTTATTCTGCGGTGGACAGTTGTTAGCGTTTGGTTATCCAATTATCCAAATCGCGAAAAGTTTTGTGAAAAGCAAATAAAACGAATAAAGGAAGAAAAATGACAAATAGGGCCCGCAATCTGCATAAAGAACCATTTTGGAACACCCGTGTTTTTTTTTTTTTTTTTTGATATACCAGACAGCGACTATCTAATTTAGAACAGAAAAAATAAAGCAAAGAACAGATCTCTACAACAAGAAGCAAACAAACAGACAGACAAACGATCTAACAGATTTTCATGAACAAGGTCGCTTCATGTACAATCCAGTCGTGTACAGCTTGTGACGTGCGTATGACACTTCTAAAGATCGTGTTGTTCCTTTCCAACCATATTTCTCATAGTGCAGTTGCAAAGCTGTCAAACATGGTCAAATATCACGAAAATAGCTATGATTGTTAACGTTATATTTAATTAAACGATACATATTGCTATGTCGCTAATCAATTCGTTTATCAAACAGCAGACAAATCATTAGCGTTTATTGTTTCGTTTAATTTAAATAGCATAACGATTTAACGTTTGAGCTCATTATCCTCGCTCAGATATCTCAAATTCGAGACAGAGAGAGGACACATCTTAGATGGATTCAGTGGCGAGGCCAGTAAGTGGCAAGCCTGGGCACTTGCCCAGGCTTGTTTTTCAAAAATAGAGGCCGATATATAGGTATTTCATTAGATGCCTAGGCTTGATAAATTGAATGTGCCTAGGCTTGAGCTTTGAAACTAGATTTTTAGCAATTCAATCTGTTTTTTCTTTCTTGACATTTAGTTGATCCAATCAATGAAGACACAAGAAAATATAAAAGAAAAGGTAAATAGCAGAAATAGGTGATTTATGGGCCCGCAAAATATTTTTTTCCCCCATAATTCCATTAATATAACAAAAGATTAATGCAAAAACAATATAGATATAGTTAGTGTAGGAAAAATTGAATATAACCCTATAATCAAATAGTTAATTTGATGACAATAAAATTATTTATGAATATTATTTGTTATAAAAACAATATAAATTATTTTAAATTAGATTTAAAAATTAATATTTTATTAAATATTATTTTTAATTTTATATTAAATTTAATAATATTTTTTGTGCCCATGCTTAAAAAAAGTCTGAACTCGCCACTGGATGGATTGAGCAAGAGAGAGAGAGAGAGAGAGAGAGGGGTAGACAGACTAGAGGTGTCAGTTATGCTTAGAGTTTCGAGAGAGGAGAAAAAAGGGGAAGTACAGCACTCAAGCAGTGCTAGGAAAGTAGGAAGGGACTATGGGACAAAGGACTCAGAAGTAATTGACTCCCATCAAATCCTATGCCCTCTTCTCTATTATTATACCATTCTACACTAGTAAAATAATATACGAGAAAACGAAACGATGAAAACGAAACACTATATTTCGTATACTGTTCTGTTTATGAGTCTGATATACCGGCTTATTTCGCTTGTCGTTTCTGTTAAGAATAGTCATAAAAGATCATCATCTGACGCAAAGGAGATCTCCAGTACAGGCTTACCAGATTGATGCAACAGTTCAAATCAAGATTACTCAAGATTAAGCTCAATGAATCTAGACATAATTACCATCTCTCTCTCTCTACCTAGATGCTCTATATATACTTGTACTTGTATGTAAAACTAGATAGAAAATCAGATTGTAAAACTTCAGTTTCAATTATCAAAAACACCTTCTTCTTCTATTGCTTTACCAATACACCGATAACCTTCTCGTTACATGGTATCAGAGCCTTCAATGGATAACTCCACCTCTTCGATCCCTACCTCTTCCATCCTTTCTCCCTCTCATTGGTACTTTGTCACATGAACTCTTAATCAAGCGAGATAATTCCCTTGTTCTTCATGCTTACACCGACTCGGATTGGGCGGGGTGCCTCGATGATCGTCGCTCCACCTCTGGATTTTGCATATATCTTGGCTCTAATATCATCTCTTGGAGTTCTAAGAAACAACGTTCCGTTTTCCGTTCAAGCACCGAAGCGGAGTATAGAAGCTTGGCTATTGCTAGTGCCGAATTGATTTGGCTACAATATCTACTCAACGAGCTACAGATTCGATGTTCTTCTCCACCGATTTTATGGTGTGACAACATTGGTGCCACCTTTCTTGCGGCCAATCCAATGTTCCATGCTAGAACTAAGCATGTTGAGTTAGATTTCCACTTTGTTAGAGAAAGAATAGCATCAAAACAGTTGGTTGTTCGCTATGTGTGTTCAAAAGATCAACTAGCGGATTTGCTAAATAAAAGCCTTTCTGCCCCTCGGTTTGAATTTTTGAGACACGAGCTCAATGTAGTTGCACCTCCATTAGCTTGTGTGTGTGTGGGGGGGGGGGGTTGTTAAGAATAGTCATACAAGATCATCATCTGACGCAAAGGAAATCTCCAGTACAGGCTAATTACCAGATTGATGCAACAGTTCAAATCAAGATTACTCAAGATTAAGCTCAATGAATCTAGACATAATTACCATCTCTCTCTCTACCTAGATGCTCTATATATACTTGTACTTGTATGTAGAACTAGATAGAAAATCAGATTGTAAAACTTCAGTTTCAATTATCAAAAACACCTTCTTCTTCTATTGCTTTACCAGTACACTGATAACCTTCTCGTTACAGTTTCGTTTCATTAACAGAATATGTTAATAAATTTCTCTTTCGTTAACCGTTCCGTTAACCACTAAAGTTGCGGCATAATGTCAACTTTTGTTCCGTTGACAGCTCTAAATGCTAGTAGCAGAGGAAGTCTCATTACACCTTATCTTATTCCCAATTGTTTGAAGAATTGAGTCAATGTTTTGGAAATGCAACGTGCCATATCCCATTAGGCTCCAAATTCCTCTTGTACAGCTACAATCACAAAACAAATGATGGGCCGTCTCCATAAGTTGTTGCTGGCACAAAAAACAAAGCTGCTGCACTACCATAATATTTCGTTTGATCAATTAATTAGGTCTGACAGTTCTAGCGACTACATTTCATTGCGAATTACTAATTGCGTCATGTTTTCTTTTACTTTTTTGGGTGAAACAATTGTGGAGTACTGGAGTCTGGAGGGGTCCATAAGAAGACCATAATTCAATAATAAATCATTAGTGAGCTGGTGATTTCGAGAAAATTCCAGAGGTCTTTGGTGAGAATTTGGTATTTTCTAAAATATATTTTTATATTACCTTGATATTGACAATTATTATTAGAAAGTAGAAACTAACTCTATTTTTTCTTAATCCACCATTTTAGACTTAATCTATATAGTCTAAATATTATGCTTATGAAAAACGATGAGATTCAAACTTCATTCAATGTACTTTTTACCGTTTTATCACATAACTAATATTTTCAAACGTATGATATCAGAGGTTTTTGATGCATAACCAAAGGATACATCAACTGTATAAAAATTTGATTTACACTCTGTTTTATGAATACAACAAAGAACTTATTAATTTAAGTTTTAAAACCTTTAATCTTTTACTTTGGAAGATTAATTTTGACAAAATATTATTAAAATTATCTTAAAATTATTGTCAATAATTTATTAACATATACAATATACAATTGATATAGAATGTTTGTAGTTAGATCTTTTTAGTATAAGCAATGTAGTGATACTAGGGCTATACAATGGAAATGGACGGATCAAAACTTTTAAAACAAATTTTTAATCTAATCCAATTATATCAGGTTGAAAAAAAAAATTAACTGACCCATCCATAATTCAATCCAACCCCATAATAATTTTTTTACACACAAATTATTACGGGTTATGCAGGTTACGTGGGTCAAATTAGTTGTGATTTCAAATGTGAAAAAATAAAAACAATCACATAAATAAAACAAAAATGACTTAGCATATGACATTCTTGATAAATAAAATTCATGAAACAAAAGCAACAATACTAGAATATTGTAAAAGCAGATTGACTAAGAGAAAGATAGCAATTAGCATAGTAGACAACAATATTTAATTTAACTATTTATAATGGAGATTTGAAATGGTTTTGTGGTAAATTGAAATTAGATTCGTATGATTTATGGAGGCTTTATGATAGGAAGATAGTATGTGGCGTGGTCTGAGGGATGGAGATCGAGGTTAGGGAGGGGAGGAGTCTGAGATATCGCGCTGGGGGAGGAGCCGAGGTGTTTCGTAGAGATTGTTACGGCTGTTTCGTGTGTGCCGTGGGAAAGAGAACGGGAGTAAATTAGATCTATACGGGTGCGTTTGGATCATTGGAAGAAAGAAGAAGAAGAAGGAAGAAGAAGAAAAAAAATTATAAACAATCCAAACTCTTCACAAAGTTACACACTTCCCAATACTTCTTCCCACTTTTTCCCTTCTTCCCTTCTTCCCACACCTATCCAAACACACCCTACAAAATCTTTGTTGTAAAGGAATAAGGGAAGATTTATAATTAACTAAACGGATCCGGTAAAAACCGGATTATCAAGAGTAAAAAATAACCAGATTCAACACATTAGGGTTAATAAAATTAAAATCTAATTCAACTCGAATAATGTTTGAATCCGTTAACATACGGATCAGATTGAACGGACTAAATGAGTAGATCGGTTTTTTTTTTTTCCTTTTTCTTGTACAGTCCTAAGTGAGACATTTTCAAATTTGCATCTAAGTCTTCCTACCAAATACCAAAAAAGGGATATTTATGGTCATTTAATGCGGTATTCTCCGCGGCTATTTTCAGGAGATGACCAAATCCTTTTTATGATGAAAAAATTCTTAGTTGCAAGCGGAAATTATATCTTCCTTTTTTCGCATTCTTCTGTAATAAATAAAGGGTAAAAACGAATATAAATCAAATGGACATTTTACATATTTCTTTATCTTTACAATAATAATAACCGTTACTTTTTAAATAAATATAATTTAAATTTTATATTTAATAATAAACATATAAAACAAATAATTTTAATGGTAAATATCCAGATGGGTCATTGGTGGGGCGCACCGGCGGTCGCACCAATGGGAGAGATGTGTCTGACGATAAAGTATAGTTCCGTCAATTTTTGGAGTTTAAAAAATTTTGAATTTTCTAGACGCGCCAATGAAACTGGCACATTGCTACTTTTAAGAAACAATTTTCTAGATGCGTCAATGAGAGTGGCGCATTAATATTAAAAAAAAACTATTACTTATTTTCTAAAAATTAATTTCTATTTAAAAAAAAAGTTTACTAGTTTTAAAATAAAATATTTTTAGGCAAGCCAATAGATCTGGCGCGTTAATATTTTTTTAAAAAAGAATATTTTTATTATTTTTCAAAATTGTTTTCTAAATCCTGGAAGCGCCCTTTGCAGAGGCGCGTCTCCAGGTGCACTAGTCCCAGTTGCGTGTCTGGATATTTACTGTAAAAATTATTTATTATTTATGTTTATTATTAAATATAAAATTTAAATTATGCTTATTAAAAAAATCACGGCAATAATAATGCTACTAGCATTTATGTGAAAATATCCACACCAATAGCATATGGGAATTACTTAGAGTAATCAACACCTTCTACAATCATGCAATCAGAGCGTTATTCCTCTCATCCTCACCCTCATCCTGCGCGATTATATTCTATTTCTCACGTCGAATCAAATCTCCACCACCTCCTTCGTTCCCCTCTCCTCACGTCGGTCTCGCCTCCGCCTCCGCCTCTCCTCTCCTCCGCCTCCGCCTCTCCTCTCCTCCGCCTCCGCATCACCTCCGCCTCGCATCCGCCTCTCCTCTCCTCCGTCTCCGCCTCTCATCTCCTCCGCCTCTGCTCTCCTCTGCTTCTCGTCTCCTCCGCCTCACCTCCACCTCCGCCTCCCCTCACTGCTCCCTCTCCGATCAGATCTGGTTGAGGAAGAAAGAAGGATAAGAAGGAAAAAAAAGAGGTTTAGATCTAGTTCTGTAACAATTTGGGAGTAACTAAATTACTGTAAGGAATGATATTAATCATTGTAAGGGAGTATTTAATATATAGAAGGGAGTAAATAAATTCATATCTGATTCTGTTGTTTTTTTGGAGTAACTAAATTACTATAAGGGAGGAAATTGATCAGTATAAGAGAATAACTAATATATACAACGGAGTAAATAATATACATATCTGATTCTACTGTTGTTTGGGAGTAACTAAAGAGCTATAAGGGAGTAAATAACTAGCATATAAGGAGTATCTAATATGTATGAGGGAGTAAATAATATTCAAAACTGATTCTACTGTAGTATGGAAGTAACTAAATAACTATAAGGGAGTAAATAAGTACTAATAAGAGAGTATTTAATACAAGTAAGGGAGTAAATAATATTCATATATGATTCTGCTGTTATTTAGGCGTAACTAAATATCTATAAGGGAGTAAATAACTAATATAAAAGGAGTATCTAATATCTATAAGGGAGTAAATAACATTCAGATTTGATTCTACTGTTGCTTGGGAGTAACTAAAAACTATAAGGGAGTAAATAATTAGTAGTAAGAAAGTATTTAATATAAGTGAGAGAGTAAATAATATTTAATTTCTGATTCTGATAACGGCAGGGCTGCGGGGCAGGGTTGGGTGACGGTGACGGCAGGGCTGGACTGCGCGACGGCGACGAGATGTCGCGATGGCTGAGGGCGACGGCGACGGCGATGACGACGGGCGCGACGGGCGAGAGGACGGGCGAGAAGACGGGCGAGAGATGCGCGTGAGGGGGTGAGGCAGGGTGAGAGCGACGCGGGGATGAGAGGAACTCGTTTTCCTTTTTTGGACAGCGATTTTTTTTTCTATTTTTGGCATATGATTGTTTGATTGCCTGACTGCTTGATTGCAGTTATCAGCTCTATAGCAATTTGGTGGAGATCATGAGGCCACATCAGGCCCACATGGCAACATGGCATTGATACCCTATAAGAAAAAACTCAAAAGGCCACATCAGGCCCACATGGCAAATTGGCAACATGGCATTGATACCCTATAAGGAAAAACTCAAAAGGATATTCAAATGCTTTTGACTAGAGAGTGACGCGATAACAGTTACTTCTTAGCTGGGTAAAATTATTGAACTAATTTCAAGGTGGTTGTTGAACGAAAACATGGATATATTGATATATTTAATCAATATGAATGTTTATTTTCTTGAGAAAATATATCTAGCATTATGCCTACCAAGAAGATAAGTAGTTCTCCTTCCCATTATTATCTCTACTCGAGTCTCGAGTTTCCCGCTCTCTAATTGCAATGGTATACAATACAAGAAGTTAAATTGATGATTATATGTAAATAACCACGAGGTTATAAATAATTAGAAAAATTTAACAGAATATCATATCATAATTAAATCAATACTAATGAACAAAATGAGTCCCTAGAATTCATTTTTCGATTATCAATTTATTTTTAAAAAATTAGTTCTTTAATTTAACTTTCATCTACATAAACTTTGGTCCTTTAATAAACTAGTCATCTCACCATAAACTTTGGACCTTTTGAACAACATATTTCATTTTCTTTACCATTTTTAAACAAACTAGCAAAAGATGCCTTCAATACGTTGGCAAATAAGAAGTTTAAAATATTGATATTATTTTTATTTTATAATTTATATACAACTTTATATGTTAGGCAATAAAGATGTGTTAACTTAATCTTTTCTAATAAAAAGTCTGATCTTAATCTGATCAAATTATAAAAATTAATAGTCCATAATTGATATAAAAATTGTTTACATCCTTTTATAAAATATGTTTAATTTTTTTTATCCGAAATATTTAATGCTTTCTCTAGATATTTTATAAGCAGTAAAGATAAAAATGGGCGACCTGGTATCATTAAATTATCATAAATTCTTAGCTTAATTAGACCTTGCTTGTGTTCCTGATCATTTCTTTTTCAGATTCCCTTCTTAACAGGGAACACCGTAAGTAAAAATTGAAATTAAAGTCTTGTGCTCTTTTCAAAAAATATCAAGGCGGACGAAGTATGCGAACACACACGAGACTCGTTACGAGAGTACGACTGTACGAGACCTTTGAAGTTGTCAACGATTCATTCGTATTTATCAACACATAAAAATAACATTAAATGCCTCGCATTATTTGACCAAGCATGTTACCCTAAATTAAACCCCCATCCTCTCCGACTCGATCGCCACTTGCAGTATATATTTTCTAATTGCTTCCTTCTGACCATCTCAGCCCTCTCTTTGACAATTTCATTCCATTTTGGGTGACGTAATTTCCATCCTCATAAAATAATCAACGGTCTCGGCCGTACTTGACCATTGACCATTGACTTTCTCTTCTTTTTTATAATATAATAACAAATGTCAAAATCACCTTTTGTATCTCCTGTATTCATATATATATATATATATATATATATATATATATATATATATATATATATATATATATATATATATATATATATATATATATATATGCATCAAGCACTATATCCGCATTTACGTGCTCTCTATAGTCTATATCTTTCCAAACAAACTACATTGACAAAAGAAGCTGCATACCATGCCTTCTTCTAGCTCAAGCAAAGGTCTACAAGGCCCCCGGCCACAGCCGCTCAAAGTTTCGCCATCTGATCACTCTATGATATCCAAGAAACAGCAATCTACTCCCGTTATTCCGCAAAGTCGGACTAGCGGCCACAAGTTACCAGTGATCGTGCACCTGCATACGCCAAGAGTTATCCATGGGGTGCGTTTGGATAGGTGTGGGAAGAAGGGAAGAAGAGAAGAAGTGGGAAGAAGTATTGGGAAGTGTGTAACTTTGTGAAGAGTTTGAATTGTTTATAATTTTTTTTCTTCCCATCTTCCTTCTTCCTCTTCTTCTTCTCTCATCCAAACGCACCCCATGTGAAGCCTCACGAGTTCATGAGCATAGTGCAAAAGCTCACAGGGAAGTCATCATCGCCTGTTTTTAATACGGAGTTGGGTTCAAGTCAGACCGAATCAAATATCATGTGGAGATCCTGTGCTTACTAGGTTCGGATTTTGCTTGAAAGAGAAGGATAAATTCACTTGGAATTTCTTTTTCCCTTTTTTTTGTCTCGGTATATATAATTACAAAAATATGGTTATTAATATGTTTCAACAGGCAAATTTAAGATCGCTTTTGTTGTAATTCAGTTCTTCAAAGCGGCACAGTTCAAAGAATTAATAACATATTATGACCATGGTTTTTCATTTTTTTTTGTTTGAAGTTGAGTACAGGATGTTTAATTGTCCTCATCTTTTTCAATGTATTGCTCTAGCTGTTCTAGCAAGAAGCTGCAGGCTTTGACTGATTACTAATGCAAACAGTTTTATGGCAAGAATATATATTTCTTTTTTCTATTTCTTTAATGCTTAAAGCCTGAAAACATGTTTAATTTATTGCATGCGCTCATGCCAGAAACTTAGTTGCAATTCAAATTAGAGATTTTGGTTGCACCCAAATACCAACATCAAGTATCAAATAAATTTTAAAATTTATATGAAAACGCATCGCTCGTTAAACTAAATATGATCAACAGTTTGGATTAGATGTTTGAATTTTAAAATTAAAAAAATAACTTAATATATAGCAAAATGTTAGCGTGATAGCGGCTCTTCAAATTAATAGCACTAATCCTAAAATAAAACGGAAGTAAAATAGCATTCAATATCATTGCTTTTAGTTTTGGGAGGCATATTCACCTGTAGTTTCGACTTCCGAGTACACAAAAAGTGTGCAAAATGCACATGTAAAAAGCAGTATCTATATACACTACATAGTACTTAGTACATACATGTAAAACTATGTGTAAGCGTAATCTTGTTCTTTTGAAACTAAAATATGAAAACATTTCTCATCTTTCTATATGTAAATTCTATTTTAGCGTGATATTGGAGAAAATATATATATATATATATATATATGACAATGAGACTTAAAACATGAACAAATCTATATTTTTAATCACACAGACCGCTGAAATAATTAAGATTATCTGCTTAGAATATCAACGTTCATATGTGCATGCGCCAAAAGCATTTTGTATACGCATCGACAATCGATCTAATGTGCTCACCTTAATAACTCGACCGCTAATTAATAATATGTATCGATCTGTGTGCGGGCCACGTAGCTGTCATAGTTTGTAAGTATTGATATTTTAATTCAAATATTTTCATTCAGCATGGTCGGATTTAAGGTATTTTTATAATGTTTAATCCCCAAAGTTTAAAGTTTGTAACACCTAATTAAACCACAGTTCAATACTTTCAATTCACAAATTTCTAACTATGCTTTAATAATAAATCAGATTTTTATTTTTTAATCAAGTTATAAGTTCCTCAAATTCAAATAATCAAAGTATAAATCATAAATTATTGCACAACAAGATTAAAAGAATGATTCATACCAACATCTACTCTACTCACAATTTCATAGTTTTGCATCGGCAACCTGTAGTAGAATCAGCAAAGAAGCAGCGGAATCTGGAGATGAAATGCAGATATATTTTGTTGTATGAAGACTTGTGGTTTGTTGTATTTCACCATTGCAAGTGATGTATCACTAAGGCTCCGTTTGGATGGTGTGGGAATAAGAGGAATAAGGGAAGAAGTATTGGGATGGTGTGTGTAATTTTGTGAAGAGTTTAGATTGTTTATAATAAATTTGGGAGTAGAAAGAACCTATTCTCTTATTTTTGCACCCATCCAAACGGAGCCTAAACTATTGTAATATAAAAATTTGTAGCTTGTCGTGATATGTGCAATGAATTGATGTGATTAATGTGCTCTAATTCATATTTGAAGTTATGCAGATGTAATATTTTGTGGACTATATCGAAATGAATTGGAAACAAGTGATCAATTAATTAGGTGACTAATATTAATTGATGAATGTTGAAATGAATTCATATATTGCTGTAATATTTCGTAAAAGCTTTTAATCCAGAATAAAAAATGACCCAAACAAACTCGAATTAAAATTTTATTTGAGTTTGAGACTACTTAAAAATAACAATCTGATCCAAACAAATTTATTCTAAACCATTTAAAAATAAATTTTTTCATATGAAATAACTAATTCTAGTTTTAATTATTTTCAAGCAAATTAACACACTGAATACTTTTTAAATTCTAATAAAAAAATAAACCTGAACGAATCTGATAACCAAATAACACTTAAAGGTCTAAATTTGTATATATCAATTTTTGCCATCAGTATTTTCTCCAGATATCTTCGTTGATATCAAATTGAGAGATTCACAGAGATTAAAGAGATGCATTTAGCAAATACAGTAGATCTGGAAGAGGTGAAAACTGGATATTTCCTGTTCTAGCTCAATGGAGGAACCAAATCCGCCTTTATTTAAAAAAATGGACATGATTCAGTAAATTTTTAGTGAAATAAATTTTAAATAGATTGACTCTTACCTTACCTTACTATTACTCTTTTCTTGTCTTTTCTTTTTGTCGGTAAGCTAGGTTGGAGGCTTGTTCCAACCATCAGGTGCTGTCCTCAATTAAGCACCTTAAACTCCTATTTTGTTTTTGTTATTAAGTACATTAATGAATGCCGGTACACTCCATTTTGGAGGTACTTAAAAAAAAATAAATAAATAGATTGGGTTGTTCACTTGTTCATCGTGACATCGAATACAGGCTTACAGCTACTCGCCAAGACTCGGGTTCTGGGCCCTTCGACCGGGTGTATGGCTGCATAACGTCTAAAACGACCACGAAAACGGTCGATTTCGTTAACCGTTTCGTTTTAAAACGAAATTTATCACCCATTTGCGTTAACCGTTTCGTTTTGAACGAAACGGTCGAAATCACAAAAATACCACGAAAATACACATGGACGAAACTGTTCTAAACTTTCGTTAACCGTTTAGTTTATAAAACGCAACAAAAAATCTTAACCGTTTCATTTCGTTTTGGACGAAACGAAACGAAAGGACGGTCGAAACGGTGACCGTTTTCACCCCTAATCGGGTGCAATATTGAAAACATAAGCTAAAGTTTTTTCGTAAAAGCGTATTAAATGGTAAAGTGTCTTTGCTTTCGAAGAAAAGGGCTGAAACTAAATAGGCTACAAATCCAAGACTAATGCTGATTCGACCAGTTATGGCATTGCTTGGCAAATTCCCATGGTTGTTATGACTGGACTTGTTGCGTAAACAATGGCAAGCAAGGAGTCGAGGGCAAAAGATGCATATGTAAATTCGATGGCCAACTGGGAATAAAGATATACATTGACATGTACTAAACATTTCATACCATTTAACAAACATAAATATAATATTGCAAACAAGTGAAATATATTTTCCACTCATCTTTCTAACAGTTCATATAATATATAAGGCTCCGTTTGGATGCATTGAGAATAAGGTAGGAAGAAGGAAGAAGGGAAGAAATTTATTGGGAAGGGGTAAATTTATTGGGAAGTGTGTAACTTTTGTGAAGAGTTTGGATGGTTAGAAATAAATTTGTTGGTAAAAAGTGATTATTCCTTATTCCTTATTCCGGGAAGAAGCCATCCAAACGGAGCCTAAAGTGGAAAAGGAGAAGGCTGTTTAAAGAGTGATCGTTTTGGATCCTAAGTTAGGTCGATATTTGCCTAAATGATCACCATTGTCTGTTCCTTTTCTATTTAATAGATTAACAAATACTTGTCATGGCTAAAACCAGCCATCAGCTACTGATGCTCTTAAAATATGTTATCAAGGACAAGGGGAACTTGGAGTTGTCCATATATCTGATATATCAGCACATGCAACTCAAACCTAAAACAGCATATAGGAGTTTTCCATACATCAGCATATGTAACTCAAACCTAAACAACATACAGGAAAACCTACCTCCCATTTGATCAATCCTCTGTAAGAAAACTAAATGACAGACTAGTGACTCAAATTCTAGTCAAATTCCACCATTTTTTTTAATTCCCTAATCAAGTTCAATGTTTTCTAAAGGTTGAGATTACTCAATAAAAAATCCAAACAAAATCTCGTATGTTGGCAAGTTTGCTTAAAATCATGCACTAATATTTGAACCTCATGTCAAAACTAAGTTATTTACAACTGACAGGGTGTTAAGTAATTATCATGTAATATTTGGTAGCACAACATACATCATACAGCAATCATTAGAAATCGGCACGATATATACAGCTCAAAGGAGACCTTAGCTTCCAAAATTCCCACACACAAACTGGCTTCCATTAACTATGGTGAGAACAATTGATGATTTGGAGGTTAGAAGTTTTATACAGGTGACCAAGATGAACTGAGCAGTTGTCCAAGTAAATTTGTCACCTATAAAAAAAAAGATGAAGATAAGCACCATTTGCTTTGTTGAAATAATCATGGTAAGTTTACTGTTATGGTGTTTGATCCATGAAATTAAAGGATCAATCAATGAATAATACAAAAAGTGCAGCTGAGGAACAATTGTTACGTAACAAACAAAGTCTAGTTCAACTCTATACAGAAATATAACTATTTCTGAAAGATAGTTTATTGCTCTAGGTATGTAGTTACAACTCCACAATCTGGCTCTGTCAGCAGGCAAGTCACATACCAATGACTCGGCTTACTCGAGCATATATGAGCACAATATTGTCAACAAACAACACGTCAATGCAAATGACTAGTGATCGACCATAAAAAGAGAAAAAGTTGGGTTGTATACCTTTTGCTTTTCTTGTGTAGTGTTTATTTGCACAAACCAGATATTAGAATGAAATGAGACCAAACTAGGCTTAAATGAGAATTTTTAAACACTACCAATATTTGAGCAAAAACACCTTGCAACCAAAAAGATTGCCAGAGGAGTAACTATAATTTAACTTGATTTAACTACAGGATGGAAAGCACAATAAAGTCTCACCTTTCTTTCAGAATCTTGCAATTGATCAGTCATTGCATCATCAATTGTTATCTCTTCATTGATATTAATTGGGTCCCTATGTACCACACGGTTCGCATCTTTCTCGAGCATAATAATTTCCTCATAAGCCTTTTGCAACACCTCCTTGGCATTCCTATATATCCCCAAAGTGGCTCCACCTTTCTCCCCACATCTAATTGCATCTCCACACAGGTCACTATACCGTGAGTTAATACTATCTTGAGCTAAACCATAACCTGCCTCCGGTTCCAAATCCATTTTAGCATTTTTTGACCATCGTTTTAAAAAATACTCATCAGGTAGCTTTCGTGGGTCAACTATTAGAAGTACGCCAAAAATGTGGCGGCACAGAACCCCACAAAATTCAAAATTTTTGCATGTGCAGTCAGCTGTTTTCCGAGCTGCATTGTAAGTGACGTAAAAAGTGTCAAGAGATTCTTCATCTGAGGTGACACTAAAATTAAGAGTCCCTGCATCCCTGATTTTTTGAACAACATAGCCCAAAGACTGGACAAACTCCTCCTGAAATCTATTAAACACAGCTTTTGTGTACACATTTGCAGCTTGCTTTTCTATTAGTGATGCAGTTTTCAAAGCAGGCGGCGTCCGCACTGAATCAAGATCTGCCATCACCTCCTCTTTATACCGGCTAGCCATGGTCATGTCAAACTGTGTTAGGAACACCTTTAAAGATGTTCTGGTGTTAAAATGCTTCTTGTAAAAGTCGTTCATCGTCTCCATTTTCTGAGTTGGGGACATCTCACCAAAAAATGTTTCCTTTAAGTAAAGTGGGACCCACTTCTGACGTATGTTGAACAGAACTTGAAGCCAAGAGTTTTTTCTTAAGTCGTACTTTTCAATAATTGATGCCCAACATGTTTCAAAGGAGTTAACAGTTTCTGATTCTATCACACAGCTCTCCAACTCAGCTCGAAGAGCTGGATGGGTATTATATAAATGCGAAAGCTTTTGTTTTGTTCGGCTCAAAATCAACCACTTACATAATCGGTGACGTGTACCAGGAAACACCTTAGAAACAGCTGCTGCTACAGCTCGATTTTGATCAGTGACTATCGATACCGGGGCCCGACCACCCATTGCTGCTAACCAAGTCTCAAACAGCCAAACAAGCGAAAACTCTGTCTCTTCCACAAGCAATGCACACCCAAAAATAACAGGTTGCAAATGGTGATTGAGCCCTGAAAAAACCACCACTGGCATCATGTACTTGTTCTTCTTGTATGTGGTATCAAATGTAACAACATCACCAAAGCAGTTGTAGGAAGCTTTCGACCTGGCATCAGCCCAGAGAGCATTCGTGACACAACTATTGCTATCAACTTGCAAGGCATAAAAAAAGTCAGGATTTTCTGATTGCTTCTTTCGAAAGTAATCCAATAAAACCTGTGAGTCACCCCCCTCATCAAATAAGTTTTGGTGCAGGAAGGTAGAATGCTCGGGGTTGGAGAAATTCGGTATGTTTGGTTTAGAGTCAGATGAGGTAGAGGCAGTGTCAGTGAAGTTTGCACGAGAGCGTAGATAGCCAACTCGATTGGAAGTGCCAAGGCGGTGGTTGTGGGATTTTTCGAGCTTTGAGATGACCCACCGTCCTGGAGCATCACGGATCACCTCCATCATAGCCTTGCATCCTTCACGCATCGAGATTCGCTCCCGCTTCCTCATTCCTTCTGGAAAAGTTCAAATTTCAATAAGTCGACAACAGCAAAATGCAATAATTTTGTAAGGCATCTGCCGGTGCGTATCTCAAAATTGTTGCTACCTTGCAGTAGAAATAGGTCTATGGCACCAACATTTAAAAGTTCACTGATAATAATAATGAAAAGAAGATAATAAAAACTTAAAAAGATATTGCGGAGCATAAAAACTGAACAAAAACATAAAAACACAAGAGACTGTAAAAATCAGGATACTTGCATAATAACTTGCTGCTCACAACAAGTAGCAGTTTCGTAGTAACTTCAACCACAACCACTTGTATAGTTCCCATTTCTTTCTTTTTGATTTGCGTTATGCTGAATCTTCTAATTAAGGAATCTATTTCATATAGTATTTTAAGAGTTTATTGGTATATATCAGCAGAATACCATACCAATAAAATACAGCTCCCACCAATACCAACAAGTAGCAGTGAAGTAGTAAATTCAACCATGGCCACTTTGTATAGCTCTCGTTTCTTTGTATTTGATTTGTGTTATGCTGGATCTTCTAATTAAGGCAGCTATTTCATGAAGTATTTTAAAATTTATTGGTATATATCAACAGAATACCATACGAATATAAAAACAGCTCCCATCATTCAGTAAAATGTTTCTGTATCCCAATCAAATGTGAATCAACCTGTCAGTTCGCTAATGCACCTCAGTTCACTCTTTCAGTTTTTGTCACTTCCCTTTTAGAATATATGCATGAACATGCATACATAAAAGAGTAGATGTTTGAAGCAAAAAGAAATAATATTAATAACATAATTGTACCTTCTCCCGACTGTTTCTTCCTGTAAACACCTTCCTTCGAGCAAACAAGCCTTTTCATTATAACCACCTCTTCAGCCCCCTTGGAGCGACGTGACCGGCCAACCCTAAATGGGAACCCAAGTCGTCTTGCATACTCATTGTAGAATCCCTTGGCAGCCTCATCGGACTCAAATACCATGCCTAATTCAGGCTCCTTTGGCTCTTCCATTGTTGCTTCTGTCTCTTTAACCATGCTGACTGATATGTTGTTCATGTTATTTGAGGGGTTCGGTGGTGATCCATTGGCAGGAGGCGCTGAGAGGATTGAGTGGTCAGCTTCACTCGCTCGGGCATTCGTGTCGAGTGACATGAGACATTGGACATAGTCTTCGTCTATGAGTTCGTCTGCCTCGGTGCGAGCACTCTCCATATCTGTTCTTTAAGAGGAAATTCATTAAGAATAAAAAGTAAAAGAAGGCGATAAATTCCTTGACAGCTGCTGTCAAGTTCTCGAAAACAAAAAAGTTAATAGAACTAAATGTTTTATTATAGCAAAAATTGTATGAATTGCTGAAGGTTCTACAAAATGTGTCAAAACTTTATCTCTTGTGGGTATCTAGTTACTCATCAAATGAGTTAAACAGTCAAGTTTAAATTATAACAGACTCTATAGACCACTGTACAAATAAAAAGTACTTTATAACAAACTATATAGTTGACCATTGTAATGATAAAAAGTACATCTCATAATTTCATTTCTTTAATTTGAAATTATAGTATTTATTGCAAGCTCAACATTATAAAATGAATCAGCATAACCTATTTGCTTCCTAGATCATAACAATTAGCTTTCTTGTGTCAATGAGTGCATTATCTGTCGATCAGCCATCATCTTGTCCATGCTGTATGCAACAAGTGGTGCCCCTTTATCTCCTTCTGCAACAACCAATTGTACCAATTCAAAACCTCTGAGGCTCCCATTAATTAGTCTTCTTTCTGTCTACTGGGTTGGGATTGAATTAAGGCCTATTGAAGGCTTTGTCAATGAAAAGCGTTGTAACACATGCTGCACACACATACAAATTCTGAAATTGTTCTCTCTTCAACATAATTGCTCCAATAGTCACTTAAATATATATATATATATATTTAAACCTCTGACATTGGCTTACTGAAAGCTATCAGCATTTGTAATCTTATCTCGGAGCTCTACGCCGCAATTGCAGTTCCTTAGGGATAAAATAGAAGCAGTTGAGACTCTAATTACAAGAATTTGAGCTAAACTTCAGACAGGAACCATTCTTCAGAGGTCTTTTCTCTTTTGTGAAAATTGAGTATTATATAAATAAAAGAGAGCAACTGAGGGTACCTTACATGTAGATTTGTGATTAAAAAGGTGGGGAGAGGAAGATGAGGAGAAAAGAAATCGGGAGGATGGGAATAGGAGATAGAAATTGGTTATGCTCCACGTTTATCCCTCCCTCCTTTAGCACTCCAAACTGTTTTCTACTTCACTGAGGTGGGCGTGGGAAGGGGTATGAGCATTGAGCAAGAGAGTAAGTACGTTCTGAACTGGGTGGCACTTATAATTCGTTTAAGCGAAGGCTGATGGCTGGGTTTGTGGAAGCGGAAAGGTGAGGATGCGTAGGAGAAGTGTCCGGCAGAGAGGAGGAGGAATGACGGTCAGGATCCGATTTAGGTCGACCCGTCGAGGAGGAGGTGTCAGATCACCCGTGACACTATTTCGTGTAACCGTCCGTGTTTCAGTCTTTCGAGAGAGCAAATTTCTTTTTTGAAATAAGCAAGGCAGCAAATTTTAGCAGATGAACCGGGACTTTAATTCGTATGATATTCGTATATTGTTGTATTTAATTTTTATTTTGGTTGTTAAGCATCATAAAATTATTCTTAGTTAAAAAAATAGGGAATGTTGTTTTGTAATATGATTCTCTTTTTTTTAGGAATAATTAGATTTATACCACTCTGAAAATTAGCTAATTAGTAATATGCCATTGTTAAATTGCAAATTAGATTTATGCCATCATCAAATTGTTTAAATTTGATATATGCCATTATCTCTTTCCAAAACAGATTCAATTCTAAAAATACCATCCTGAATTCTTTTAATATTTCTAAAAATTTCCAAACTACCCTTATTAACAAACCTAAGTAAAAGGCACAGAGGAAGGAGAAACGTTGGAACAAAATATTATTTACTAAATTGGCAAGGTGTATTTCTTCATAATTTTCTAAATTAAAAATGGCGTTCAAATGCTCCCTATATAAAATAATAATACACATATGAAATGGAATATATATATAATTGTACGGTTAAATAAAGTTTGGTCGATTGGATTGACCTTACAAATTGTTATATAACAAAACTCATTTTAATTAATTTATAATAGCATAAAAGTAATTTGTCATTTAGTGATATGGTATTTTTTTAATTCAAAGTTTTATAGTGGTATAAAACTAATTTGTAGTTTAATAATGGCATTTTTATAATTTCAAATTTTAATAGTGGCATGAAACTAATTTGTCATTTAGTAGTGGCATATTTAAAAGGGTAAAATTGGTAAATCAATTTGTCAATGGCATAAAACTAATTTTTACTATTTTATAATGACATAAAACTAATTTGTCATTTAGTAATGGCATTTTACTAATTTCAAATTTTCACAATGGCATAAATCTAATTAACCCTTTTTTTTAAGTCAGCTATATGTATTTTATCTCGAAAGCAATTTCTCCTCTATTTTTTTTACAATTCAGATTTATCTGTTTTCTATCCTTATCTCTTTCTTTTTCAGCATCGACTAAAAATATGTTTTTTCTTTGTCCTTTTTATGGTTCTTTTCACTTTATTATACGAGAATGAAAACAATTAAAAAAACTTCTTTTACACTTTTTATTTATTTTGATTGCATATGATATTATTATCGTATTCTCCACATAATGAGTCATGTAAGGTTTTGCTCCATAATCGAATTTGGGAGGGGAGAGGGGATGAAGTGACGAAAGAAAGTAAGTTGTTAAACTTTCCGAGAACAATTACTTGCTCCAGATCGGGAATCACAAGAGATGAAAGCTGATTCACTAAAGTGAGAGAGAGCTTGATTTCATAAAAACTTAATCCCGAATCATTACACCCCGATTTGGGAGATTCACGAATCCGGGCACCCCTTACCTCTCCACCCCTCCTTTACTCCTTCGTCTTTTTAGAGCACAGCTTAAAGATAATCAAGGACAGGCATGAGAGAAAAAAAAGAGGCAAGAAATAACTACATGACGTCTGAGGATACCTAATTTTCAGATAATGACACAAGTTTTATGGCATGGCTCTCAATACGGATTTGCCCATTTTTTATTCATATCTTAATTAGTAGTTAAAAGAAAGATTTCTTTGCATCTTTATTGCTAATTTAGCAATCTATTTATTCTCCCCATTCATGCAATTCGGTTGTTCAATCCTTCGTGCATGCTATTCCTTTCTAACATGGTACTGAAATTCGTCTGAATCTGAGTTGACTCGGCTAAGAGTTGTATCGGAATCAGTCGAGGACAAGCCGATTTTCACAGATTTAGAGCGGATTCAAGTAGAAATCAATAATAATCACCATTAATGACGTCCTTAAATGGGAATCAGATGTAGGGAATGCACCTAGAAGGAAAGAACATGAAGAATACGTGGGGACGTTGGGAAGAGCTCCACGAAGCTACATAATTCATTTTGTGAAAGTTTTGATGGCTCCTTTGCTCTAATTGCAAACAAAGGAGGAAAACGAAAGAGAATGGAAAAAAAGGATTGAAGAAGGGTTCATGAGTGTTACACCCCGCTGTCCCGAGCATGACAGATTCCGCCGCGACTACACGCGCCGCGTGCAGCCGCAAGGCTTACCATTCTAACACCAGCAATTTTACCATGTATTTACTATACTTAAGACAGCAAACATTATCTTAGGATCAACAGTTCATGCTTGTACACCATGTAAATAAAAACGGCAACTTTCCCTCCCTTGTATTTACAAGCATCCCGCCATAAGGCACCCGTTTCCTTTCAGTTTATCAAGTCCCCGCTCATGATATACTTCATTTCATTCATGACAACACACAACACAGGCATTTATATAATATACAAGCACAATTTACACATAGAAAACGGTTACACCACAGCACACAAAGCATAGCAAAACATGACATATGGAAACGTGAGAAAGGGAATGATTTCTCAGTGCTGTATTTAGTTCCAGCCAAGCATGAATCTGAAGCTTCATGTTGCGGAAATAAATACGCAACCGAAATACATAAGAAAATAGCTTTACATAAAATAAGTTTCAGCCATAAAAAATCTTTAAAGCATCATGCAATGTACTGGCTAGACAATTGAGGTTAGGAAATCAAATAACATCAGAATACACAAAAGCCATCCATAATTTGGTTCCTAACCATGCAGTCTACAAGACTGGTTCCATGCCAATTCAATTTCCAAGCCATTCCAATACCATAGACCGCGATTTACCCACGCCGAGGTCTGTCAACGGCCTTACTAATCGATCCATCAAACTGTACTAATGTTGAGGATATTTACCCCCTCAATCATGAGTCCCGGAACGTAAGCGCTTCTCTCACGGCCCTTAGAACAGCGGTTCATGACGCCGCTTTCCAAAGATGCAAATGTTATTCATCACACAATAGTACATCCTTACCATTCCATTACCAATCCAATTCTGTCATCCAATAAGAAAACCATCCAATATGCAAGTCATATACTTACCAATTTCGTTCATGTCCATAATCATGTAATATAACAATTCATATATGCAAATTACATGCAAGTCATGCACACCCAATCATACAACATGCATACATATATATACTTTTACTTCCAATAACATGAGATTTCGAGCTTAGGTGGAATCCGCACCTTTACACCTAATTACCGATCTGTCGTCGCTTAGGCGTTGCCGTTGCCTCACCGCTCGGGTCTCCCGCTTCGTGTCCTGCGAAGTCTGATTCATATGCACAAAACCCGTGGTAAAAACCATGCATAACTGACACCTAACTTATGCTGTTTCATGGACAACTCACCAGACTTGACACGGCTATATGGCTGGTTTACGGTGGAAACACCGTTTCTAACACCGCACAATACTATGTTGCTCACCGCAACCACACCGTCACTTGGCCATGCTACTGTCCTACCATGCTCATGCATGCTACATGCTTGTGGCCTGTTAAGGCATGGTCACCGGACCTCAGTTTGCACCGCATCATCACTGGCTTACCCCTCAATAACACCGCTAAGGCCTGGTTCGAGTATAAAATCCATGAGCTCAACTTGGCAGCAGCCCCTGCCTCTTACTTGGCCTAGTTTGAGTGGTTTACATGCTCAACCATGCACTGTACCTTACTCTCGACTGCCCCAACTATACCGCTAAGGTCCCGGCTAGTTATTTCACTGTCTAACGCACTCAAACTGCACTAGAGTTGGTCAGTTTTGGGGCTAGTAATGGTAGATACGAAATTATGCAAGGTAGAGGACTTGGTTGGGGAGGGAGAGAGCCTTAAGAGGTGGAGGGACAAGCGTCAACAAGCCTTCTACTCCCTGGTCCAAGCAGCCGCTAGGTGTCACCATTCTATGGGCTGGTCAAAAGCAGCTTGAACTACCTGTTGGAGTTATGTCCTAGAAGTCAATAAGTTAAATGATTTAAATATTAGTTTATGTTATGAATGATATTTACTCATTTGTTCCTAGGTTTATTATTGACAAATCATTCAGGTTGAGGATATGAATTGTAGATCTCTGTGGATCATTCTTTAGAATGACAATAATAAATCTAAACGGTCCATAATCTTGATAATTAACAAGGAACATTAATTATCATATAAGATTAGTATGCAAGTTAAGTGATGATTAAGTTCTACAAATTATAGGTAAAGTGTTGCCAACTTAATTGCATATGTTTATGTTATGAAACATAGTACAGGACTTGACCCAACGAAATAAATATATGGATTGTGTTATGTGTCATTATTTATTTCGCTATGATTTCGATTCTAAGTTTGAGATGTTTATTTTTTCCACATGAGGATATGTTCAATAAATATCGTCTACCGTTGATTTCCGATAAGGGCTGCTATACGGACTTTATTTATGTTCTCTTGAATTGTGCGGGGAAAAAGCTAATTGATATCTCATATTTATATCGATATTTTGACCAGACTTTACATCAAAATTGTCACTAAAACCATGATTTTATCTTGTTCTTTTGTTTGTTTGTTAGATTTGGCACTGTCGTTGTGTTTTGTATTATCTTTATAGGAAATCTTGAAAAACGGCAAGGAAACGACAAATTCGATGGCTAGACGACTCATTCCTAGCCTAGATCAAGCCTCAACTCAACCCGATGCACCGCCTTTCGCACAAAGCCAATCAATCCACAGTCTACCTCAGCAATCCGGTCTGGATTAGATGTAATTCGGACTGGATCTTTGTGCAACAACAAACTAGTGGAAACAATCCGGTCCGGATTATCCTCAATCCGGTCTGGATTGCTATATCTGGAAGTTTCTGGTCGAGATTTGAAAGCAATTTCTCTTTTGGAAAGGCTCTTTATGGCGTTTTCTCCTTATGGAAAGTGGCCTAGCACATCCAGGCAGGCAGAAGGGAGGTATTTGGGCGTGCTCCAAGTATAGAAGGGAGATATCTTTCATTCCCAAGCAATCTTGCTCTCTCTCCTGAGATCCAGATCTGGTTTTTGCTCTCTCTCTACCCATGGGCAGAGGGAGAGAGGCGATTCTCTCATCTTTGGCACTAAGGCAGGAAGGGGTGCGACTTGGAGGCTCAACCATGCTGTTACAACGAGTTTCAAGGTCTCAAGGAGTCCTAGCGCGATGGCGGTAGAGACGGGTTTTGAGAATTTGGCTAATTGGTTGTATCTCATGATTTTTCTCTTTTCTTTGATTTGTTCTTGTTCATCTATTGTTATTTGCATGGATTTTATTAGTATGTTAGGCTAAACTTCTTGCTTTAGGGGTAGATGTAGCTTAGGGTTTGGTTTGCTTGATTTACTCTTATGGTTGATGGAAGAAGTCAATTACCTTTGGGAGTTTTATTGATTTGCTCGTGTTTTGTGTTTATTATTACTTGTGTTGCTCTGCTTGTGTACGACCGCACTTGTTTGAGACATCAACTCATTATAATAACTGAACCTTTCACTAGTATTTCGAGGTAGGTCAATGGCGAAAGTCGACCAGTTAGTAACCAAAAGTAAACACTTCTAATTAGGCGAAAGTCTAAGTTAGATATATCGCAGAAAACCAATTGTAAACTCGAATAGGTCCACCGGCAAATGAAAGTTGAGGGTGCAATGCATTCGATGAGGGTTAACAGTAGGTTCTATACCAAATACCGTACCCAATAAGTGACATCAAAGGGTTAGGGAGTTTAGGTATGGCTAGATGGACCCTTGACTTGAATAAATCAGCGATTGAGTAAATCACAGCATTCACGTTGTGGAATCCGGACCGGATTGGCCACAATCCGGACCGGATTAGTGAAACAGAGACACGAAAGTGGTATGTTTCGCAACCCTGCGACCAAACCTAAGTGAAATCGAACCGTAAGGCACTTTTCGCATCATATATTAAACCTTCAAAAAACCCAAAAAAATATTTACTTGAATTGTTTTGCATTTCATCCATATTTGCACTCGCATCACGTTTTTTTCCTTCATTTATTCGGATTGTGACACAACTTCTTTTCTCTTTTTTATCGTCTAGCTTTAGCGAACCAATAAGAATTAGTATTCATCACCATCTCTGTGGGATCGACACCTTTGCTTTACTACGAACGTCTAGTCGAGTAAACAAGGTTATTTTTGTTTGACCTAGGTTTACACCTCGATCACTAATCATTAAGAAAATCGTATATCGCTCATTAATTCGCTTAGTGAGTGACGATATCTGTTTGGGCCCCTTGATGGAGTTGGATCGTATGCGCGCAACTAGGCGATCAACTCTAGATCAAGAAACGTATAATCTGCAAGAATGACACATTCTTATCTTAGATTATACGATGATATCGTGAGACATAAGAATCAAAATAGAGAATTATTTTTATTTCTTTTATGCATGATTGAAATACTGTAGCAGTACACTATTTATGTGAATTGGAAATCATAACGTGTTGCTAGATACCGCTTATGATTATTGGAAATAAATAACGATTTATTTTCCATGGCCAACATAGCATAAATCCTCAAAGGGTCACACAAAGAGGACTTTGACCATACAGTGTATTAATTGATTTGTTTGCATTGGAGAATGCAAAGTATGATGAGTTGATTTATTAATTATATACCGTTGCGATGTTAGAGATATGTCCTAGAAGCCAATCTTTTTTGCTACTTCTATGGTTTTATGTCATTGATGATTTTATATCATTTGTTCCTTGATTTATGTGTTGACAGTTCATTCAGGTTGAGGATCTGAATTATAGATCACTGTGTTTCATTTAGTAGTAAATGACAACAATAAATCTAAAGCGTCCATAATCTTGATAATTAACAAGGAACATTAATTATCAATAAGATTAGTATGCAAGTTAAGTGATGATTAAGTTTTTTAAATCATGGGTTAAGAGTAACCAACTTAATTGCATATGTTTATGTTAATTGAACATAGTACATGACATGACCCAACGAAATAAATATATGGATTGTGTTATATGTCATTATTTATTTCGTTATGATTTTGATTCTAAGTTTGAGATGTTTATCTTTTTCACATGAGGATAGGTTCAATAAATATCGTCTACCGCTGATTCCCGATAAGGGTTGCTATATGGACGTTATTTATGTTCTCTTGAATTGTGCGGGGAAAAGCTAAATTATCAAGAAAACCGTATGTCCCTCATTAATTCATTTAGTGAGTGACGATATCTATTTGGGCCTTGATGGAGATAGATTGTTTGCTAGCAACTGATACAATTATCTCTAGATCAAGAAACGTATAATCTGCAAGAATGACACATTCCTATCTTGGATTATACGATGATATCGTGAGACATAAGAATCAAAATAGAGAAATACTTTTATTCTCTTATGCAGGATTTAAATACTGTAGCAGTACATTATTTATGCGAATTGGGAATCATAACGTGTTGCTAGATACCGCTTATGATTATTGGAATTAAATAGTGATTTAATCCCATGTCCAACTTAGCATAAATCCTCAAAGGGTCACACAGATCGAAATATAACCAAACAGTGCATTAATCATTTATTTGCATCAGTGTGCTTTTGCGAAAATATGATAAGTTGATTAATTGATTATATGTCGATATAATTAATTAATTCAAACGGATCATATCGAAATGATTTAATGCATAAGCTAATCCCATGGTAATTATTAATTAGTTAATAATTATTCAACACAATACAATTTAATATAAATAGTTATATTAAATTAATGGGCCGATATTTATTATTGAATAAATAGCCCAAATGAAGAGCACTAAATAATGGATTGAATGGGTTGATTTAATAATCAATTTGGAGAGCTTGCAAAGCCCATTTGGGCCCATATATGGCCGGCCACAATGGAAGTGGTAGGTAGGTGGCATGATGGTAAATAAAAGGAACTTATTGCTAGGGTTTGAGCATTATAAAAGGACCCTTGTGGAGGCTCCTTGCTCCTCTCTCTCTCTTCCTTCCCTTGGCCGCCACCATCCTCCTCTCTCCCTCTCTTTGGCCGCCACCTCTCTCCCATCTCATCCACCTTAGCTCATGTGTTGAGCACCATAATCTCTCCACTTAATTAAAGAGAATTAAGAAGGCGAGAACGCTTGGGATTAGCCTAGACCTTGTAGCTTCTAGCAAAGCTTGTAGGTCTTGGTTAATTTCGTGGTGGACTCGAGGACGAGCTTGGCACGAAGGAGGAGCTAGAAGCGCGCACCACCTACAACCTAGCCGGTTCGAGCCTCTTGATTACAATATCAAGAGAGGTATACCTTTGAACCTTTCTCTTTGTGTGAATGGCTAAGTGCTAAATCTTGTTTTGCATGTTTGTTTGTGGATAATTAGGAGTAATTAACCATAAAAATGAAAATTATGCACTTAACTAACATGCGAACCGTTATAATTAATTACATCAAAATGATCATATAGAAATTAATTTAATACATATGCTAATTCTTAAATAATTGTCAATAAGTTGATAATTAATTATGCTCAACAATATTCAATATAATTATAAGAAGAGGATTGCTAAAATGTTATGCATAGCACGGATGACCTTCGTACTACGGATTCATTCTTCAATTTCATGCTTGAAACAACCAATCTAAACCGTTCATTATCTTCTTCATATTGAAATCTCATTAGAAATCAAATTTTACATTTTTTTTAATTTTTTACGATTTTTCTCAGATTTTTGAAAATCATTGTTATTGAAGAGTCCAAATTTTTCCTAGTAAATAATGAACGGTTTGGATTTGGATTCTAAATTTTTTTACGTTCAATTTTGAGAAAAAAATTCTCCTAATTTTTCCTAATTGATTTGATTTTTAGGACATTGAAAATGATTATTTACTATTTTTATTTTTTTAGTTTATTTTATGCTTCTTGTTTTTTTAGCTTACTTTTGAAAAAAAAAATTTCTCCTAAATTTTTTATAATTTATTTTATTTTTAGATATATAATTATTCTTGAAATATGTTAGAGAAAAGGACGCACCGAATACATGCCGAAATCTTAAGGGGTCGTTTGGATGCGTCCCAAATTCCGGGAATAAGCAATTCCGGACATAAATTTTAATATAAACCATCCAAACTCTTCACAAAATTATACACTTTCCAATAAATTTATGTCTAGAAATAGCAAATTCCCTCAATTCTCCTAATTTCTAAGGCTCCGTTTGGATGCGTTGAGAATAAGGTAGGAAGAAAGAAGAAGGGAAGAAATTTATTGGGAAGAGGTAAATTTATTGAAAAGTGTGTAACTTTTGTGAAGAGTTTGGATGATTAGAAATAAATTTATTGGTAAAAAATAGTTATTCCTTATTCTTTATTCCGGGAAGAAGCCATCCAAACGGAGTCTAAGCTATCCAAACGCCCCAAAAAAGCATAATGGCACAGGAAACTGAGGACAAAGTACCGGTACAGACAGTCGCTGGACAGGGCCGCATGTGATATTTGTTTTATTAGTTGACTGGACCCCAAGCCCAAAAATAATTGAAAGAATGTAGTATAAATACTTTTCAATTAGGCGAACGCAAACAAATTTCTTTATTACTTTTCAACTTGGTTAATATATTTTATGTCTTTGACTACGAAATATATATTTTAACTCAAAATTTAGAAATTGTAAGAATTTCAGATTTATTATGAACAACTTATTATTCGATAAATTCATTACATCATCCTTTATTATCATTATTATATTAATTAAAGTTGCGAGCTTTCGGGCTTCGGTCCTCTGTAGTATAATCCTGGCTCCGCTACTAGGTACAGTAAACTAATGAACACCATTAAAAAATATACGGTATGAGAACCTTCACTCCAGATGGGAAGTTCTCAAATTTGGACTTGTACCAGTTTCTGGTGGCGACGCTTCTTCCCATGAGGTAACACATGGACCCAAATGCGAAGCAAAAGGGATGAAGCGTTTGAGATATCAGAGCGATCCCAAAAAGGTCAATAATCTCAAATAGGTAATGGGGGCAGATGACAAGATTGAACAGTCCTCCTGTGGGTTTCTTGTATGTCTTGTCTCCTTTCTCTCTAAGCTTCGAGAGAAGGTAGTGATGGTAGAAGTTGCCGGTTATTCCAACCAAAAAGAGAACAATTCCAGCATATGTCAGGTTAATTTCTGGTTCGGACATGCCCGTGCTGAAGTATTGAGAGACGATTATAAGCACGGTGTGGGTGAAGTAGGTCAACGATATTGGAATTGCTGAATCAATCATCATGTTCCCGCTGAATTTATGGATAAATAAGACCTGTAAAAAGTGGTAAATACTCAGCACCGCATTGGACTTGAATTAAATTTGTAACCGATAAGAACTTGAAAGTATAAAATAATCATCAATACACTCATATATATGTAGAAGTTCAATACGCAACAAGAAAAATCATCAAATTATCAAACAATAATCCTGGTCATGCTAATTTCTATCAGCAGATATGCAGATAGATATACACGTCCTACACAGCATAGGGGAAAAAAAAGCAGAAAAAAAAGTAATTTCTTGAAATTCTATGTAATAAAAACTATAGCTTCATTGAAATTCTATGTAATTTCTTTTTGTTTTTGCTTTTGTAGGAGAGAAAGGGATTAATTTAGGCAATCATGTTAGATTCTCAGTCAAAATAAATTAATATCAATATCCAATTTGGTCCAGGAAAAGGGTTGATGATGGGTATGTTATGAATTGCCCATTCAAATTTATTACAGATCAGGCAGTAAGAACATAAATAACATTTACCATGAAGTCCATGACTGATGATATTTACAATTCTGCAAGTACAAGATAGATCACTCCGTACACACTGAAACTGCTACTAAACACTATTTTTAAAAACTAGCTATAATTTACTCCCACGTAGACATTCGACATGCGTCAATAAACCTCCTTTGTTTTTTTTTTAAGATAAATTGGAGATTTAAGCCACCCAATTTATTTTTAAATTAAATGTCTATGAAAGACCTCCCAAACGGGTTTCAAACATGCGACCTTTCACTCAAAGAGTAGGGTGCATTGCTTTTTGTCACTTAAACCAAGAGCTGGTTCTCAACCTCCTTTGTTATAAATAATAAAAAATAAAAAAAACCTCCTTTGTTATAAATGAATTTTGCCATTGACACTTAAACAACAAACCTTCAGAGGGGTCAAAAAAAAAAAAAAGACATTGGCATGTGAAGATTAACATCACCCTGAACACTAACAATTAGTACATCACTTTATAAATAAATACATAAATTTATTTAAATTCTTATCAGGAACTGAGGGAGGGTCCAGGGGTTACAATTAGTGCATTACCTCTAAACAGATCTGTTAGCTCCAAAACTAATTTTGGGAGAAAAAAGAGATCACCAAGTCCTAATCTGAAAACTTATCAATTTATAGTGTTGTGATTCAAATCGTTTTAGATTCAAAAGGACTATATATAGCACCATTCTACAACCCTACTGCACAGTGTACACCACCACAATTAACCAAGCGACCAACACATTGAATAAATTGTACCACAGCAAGGTAAGAAATCATCACGCACCTCCAAGTCCCTCTTCAAGAAATGCAATCCAAGCGCTGCACATACCAGCACCCCACGTGGCGCAGCCAGGACACCCGGCAAGAAGAACGAGGTCACTGCAGCCACAAGTGGCGGAGTATACGAGATGAGCATTCCTGTTCTTCCTGACACTTTGGCAGCGATGCAGGCACTGCTTTTGCTGCAAGAATCCTCCTTCCAGTTCCAGAATTTGGAATAGGCAAAGTGTGCCCCTCTTACCTCCGAGATTCCATAGTTTGCTTGCGCTATGAGGCACACTCCTGTCAAAACATTTAGGAACAAAGACGGAGGTGGATAGATGACCGATTTGAAGATGTTCATTGTTGGTTAACTATTGAAGAGGGGAAAAGAAAGATGAATTGATAAGCATTCAAGATGTGTTATCGTCTCTTTCTTTATTGCATTTCTCCTTTGATTTACATGTTAGGAAAATCGGTAAATCAAGTTAGGAAAACTTGTTATCGTCTTTTGATTTACATGTGTTATTCACCTCTTTCTTTATTGTTTTTCTCCTTTGATTTACATGTGTTATTGTCTACTTTTTTTTTTGGAAAAAAGGCCATTGGCCCTTTTCTATTACTAGAAAGAAGAGAGTATATACACACAGACATGGGTTCAGCAAAATAACAACTACTCCCAGTCGAAATTCAATCTAACCAAACACTTTGCTAAACATCATCATCTCCTTCCCTTCAACTTATTATTCGATAAATTCAGTACATTGTTTTTTATTATCATTATTTATTAAATTTGCGAGCTTTTGGGCTTCGGTCCCCTGCAGTATAATCCTGGCTACGCCACTGTAATAGTATACTAATGAACACCATTAAAAAATATACGGTATGAGGGCCTTCACCCCAGTTGGAAAGTTCTCAAATTTGGACATGTACCAGTTTCTGGTGGCAACGCTTCTAGCCATGAGGTAAAACATGCACCCAAATGCGAAGCAAAAGGGATGGAACGTTTGAGATATCAGAGCGATCCCAAAAAGGTCAATAATCTCAAATAGGTAATGGGGGCAGATGACAAGATTGAACAGTCCTCCTGTGGGTATCTTGTATGTCTTGTCTCCTTTCTCTCTAAGCTTCGAAAGAAGGTAGTGATGGTAGAAGTTGCCGGTTATTCCAACCAAAAAGAGAACAATTCCAGCATATGTAAGGTTAATTTTTGGGTCCGACATGCCCATGCTGAAGTATTGAGAGACGATTATAAGCACGGTGTTGGTGAAGTAGGTGAAGGATATTGGAATTGCTATATCAATCATCATGTTTCCGCTGAATTTATGGATAAATAAGACCTGTAAAAAGTGATAACATACTCAGCACCGCATTGGACAAATTAAATTTGTAACCAATAAGAACTTGAAAGTATAAAATAATAATTAATAGACTCATATGTAGAATTTCAATACGCAACAAGAAAAATAATCAAATTATCAAACAATAATCCTGGTCATGCTAATTTCTATCAGCAAATATGCAGATAGATATACAGGTCCTACACAGCATAGGAAAAAGAAAACAGAAACAAAAAGTAAATAAACTCACTCCTCTCAGAGAATTGGCTTTTGTTCTAGTAATTTGAGATTTTGATTTCCGAAATATAGTAATAAAAACTATAGCTTCATTGAAATGCTATGTAACTAATTTCTTTTTTCTTTTGATTTTGTAGAAGAGAAAGGGATTAATTTAGGCAATCATGTTAGATTCTCAGTCAAAATAAATTAATACCTATATCTAATTTGGTCCAGAAAAAGGGTTAATGATGTGTATGTTATGAATTGCCCATTCAAATTTAATACATATCAGGCAGTAAGATCATAAATAACATTCACCATGAAGTCCATGACTGATGATATTTACAATTCGCAATTTTAAGGTGAATTCACTCCGTACACACTGAAAGTGCTACTAAACACTATTATTAAAAACTAGCTATAATTTACTCCCACCTAGACATTGGACATGTGTCAATAAGCCTCCTTTGTTATAAATGAATTTTGCCATTGGCACTTACAACGAGCCTTCAGAAAAAAAAAAAAAAAGACATTGGCATGTGAAGATTGACATCACCATGAATACTTTAACAATTAGTGCATCACTCTATAAATAAATACATAATTTATTTAAATTCTTCTCAGGCACTGAGGGAGGGTCCAGAGGTGGTCTTCTGTTAGTGCTTACAATTAGTGCATTACCTCTAAACAGATCTGTTAGCTCCAAAACTAATTTTGGGAAATAAAAGACATCACCAAGTCCTAATCTGACTACATATTAATTTATAGTGTTGTGACTCAAATCGTTTTAGATTCAATTGGATTATATATAGAACCATTCTAAAAACCAACTGCACAGTGTACACCACCACAATTAACCGAGTGACCAACATATTGAATAAATTGTACTACAGCGAGGTAAGAAATCATCACGCACCTCCAAGTCCCTCTTCAAGAAATGCAATCCAAGTGCTGCACATACCAGCATCCCACGTGGCGCAGCCAGGACACCTGGCAAGAAGAACGAGGCCACTGCAGCCACAAGTGCCGGAGTATATGAGATAAGCATCCCTGTTCTTCCTGACACTGCCACGGCACCGGCACTGCTTTTGCTGGAAGCAGCCTCCTTCCAGTTCCAGAATTTGGAATAGGCAAAGTGTATCCCTCTTACCTCCGAGATTCCAGAGTTTGCTAGTGCTATGAGGCACACCGCTGTCATAACATTTAGGAACAACGACGGCGGTGGATAGATGACCGATTGGAAGATGTTCATTGTTGGTTAACTATTGAAGAGGGGAAAAGAAAGATGAATTGATAAAAATTCAAGATGTGTTATCGTCTCTTTCTTTATTGCATTTATCCTTTGATTTACATGTAAGGAAAATCGGTAAAAATCAAATTAGGAAAACTTGTCATCGTCTTTTGATTTACATGTGTTATCGTCTCTTTCTTTATTTTTTTTCTCCTTTAATTTACATATGTTATTGTCTACTTTTTTTTGGAAAAAAGGCCATTGGCTCTTTTCTAATACTAGAAAGAAGAGAGTTTATACACACGGACATTGATTCAGAAAAATTGCAACTACTCCCAGTCGAAATTCAATCTAACCAAACACTTTGCTAAACATCAACATCCCCTTCCCTGCAAAACGTAGTTGAGTTCCCACACTCAAATTCAAATTCATTATTACAACAGAAATTTCAACTAGAGCAAACCACAACAAACAAATTTTTATGCATTTTAGCTCTCTATCTTTCTGTATTTTTGCCACACATATGATTCAGCCAGCCTGCAATCTCTACAAGCTGGCGATTGCATTTGCAGTGGTACTTCATTCCAGTCTTAAGGCATCCAATTTTTGATATTATGCTTTGTCCCTTCATCTGCTAAACCTGTCCAGTATTCCACATAAGATTGTATCAGCATTAATAATTTTTTTTGTGGTTTTGGGTTTCTTATGATTAAAAATAATGTCATTTTGCATATTCCACATCCCACAACAAAGCGCACTGAAACAAATTAAAAATGCTTGTTTATTTTCCTTAGGGAGGCTATTTGCAAAACCAACTATGTCTTGTAAAGTATGCCAGGCCAACTATGTCTTGTGGTCTCCTCGTTCCTGCGGCAGCTACAAGTAGTATCTCTGGTCCATCGTATCTTTGCAAGGTTATGCTTAGAAAGGATTTTATCATGCATCACAAGCCACATGAAAACTCGGATTCTCTTGATTATGTTGGATTCGTCCTCACTCACCCATCTAGTTTACATAAAGAATAAAGTTTTTGAGGATAACTTGAATCAGTGTCTAAAAATTCACCAAAAAAAATAAATAAAAGCCGAGCAATTTTTAGTTCAGTAATTTGATCAAAATCCAGACCGGATCAGTCAGATTTTGTTACAGTTCGCAAAAAAAAAAAGAAAAAAAGAAAAGATTTTGCGTGTCATTTTGATCCTCACAAAGGTCTAGTTCATGGTCAAATTAGCCGAATGGTTCAGTTCCAAACACCGCTCAAACATGATGTTATTTGCTATTTATGCATTTCCCCCTCAAGAAAACCTTTCGAAGCATTTTAGGCCCTTTTTTTTTTTGCACTTTCGGTAATTAATTCTTTATTTCTTAATTTTGATAAAAAGAATAGTTATTAATTGTAGATTAGCTACTTTGTTATGTCAGGGCCTGAAAATTAGAAGGAAAAAAATTAATAGTGTCGTGATAGATGATATTTTAGTAACATGAGAAGTGTTCGAAAAATTGTTTGAAATGGACCTGACTAAATATCTCGTTAATGTCATGCGTGTGACTTTAAATTATTTTGATAGATTTGGCACAGTATATATAGGAGCAAATTATGGAAATAAAAATGCTCTGCTTTACCTTGATCTGATGGTCAAGGTTAACAAATCGAGCAATGAGAATTTACCACAATATTAATAATGTACTTTAAATAATAAAAAACATTAAATAATATCTATGTCGAATTAAGAATAACATGTATTTCAAGTAAAAAATCATAGCACAAATATATAAAGATATAATACACTTAAAAAACCTACAAATAGTTCAGCTTTCACATCATAAAGTTGCAAAAAATAAAAAATCACTGTAAACTAAATAAATAAGCTAATGCTATCTAGATATATAGTTGTTCTTAAAATATGTTAGAAAAAAAGACGCACCGAATACATGCTGAAATCTTAAAAAGCATAATAGGACAGGAAACTGAGGACAAGGTACCGGTACAGTAAACTAATGAACACCATTAAAAAATGTAAGGTACGAGGGCCTTCACCCCAGTTCGGAAGTTCTCAAATTTGGACATGTACCAGTTTCTGGTGGCAACGCTTCTACCCATGAGGTAAAACATAAACCCAAATGCGAAGCAATAGGAATGAAGCGTTTGAGATATCAAAGCAATCCCAAAGAGGTCAATAATCTCAAATAGGTAATGGGGGAAAATGACAAGATTGAACAGTCCTCCTGTTGGTATCTTGTATGCCTTATCTCCTCTCTCTCTAAGCTTCGACAGAAGGTAGTGATGGTAGAAGTTTCCGGTTATTCCAATAAAAAAGAGAAGAATTCCAGCAATGTCAGGTTAATGTCTGGTTCAGGCATGCCTGTGCTGAGGTATTGAGAGACGATTATAAGAACAGTGTTGGCGAAGTAGCTGAATGTTATTGGAATTGCTGAATCAACCATCATGTTTCCGCTGAATTTGTGGATAAATAAGATCTGTAAAAAGCGATACATACTCAGCACTGTACTGGATCTTAAATTAAATAAGAATAGCCAATATGAACTTAAAAAGTATAAAACAATCATTTGTAGACTCATATGTAAAAATTCAATGTGCAGCAAGAAAAATCATCAAAATTATCAAACAATAATCCTTTTTTTTTTTAAACTTTGACAGCGGCTGTCAAACGAATCAAACAATAATCCTTGTTGTGCTAATTTCTATCAGCAGGTATTTAGATAGGTGTACGGATCATGTACAGCATAGGAGGGAAAAAGCACCACTCAGAGAACTGGTTTTTCTTTCTGGTAATTTGAGATTTTGATTTCCAAAATTCAGTAAAATATCTAAATTAAAGCTTCATTGAAATGCTATGTATTTCTTTTCATTTTGGATTTTGTTGCAAAGGGATTAATTTAGGCTATCATGTTAGATCCTCAGCCAAAACAAATGAATACTTAGATCCAATTTGGTCCAGGAAAGAGGTTAATGATGGTATGTATGAATTGCCCCATTCAAATTTAATACAGATCAGCCAGTAAGACCATAAGTAACATTCACCATGAAGTCCATGACTGGCGATATACTGATATCTGCAATTCTGCAAGTACAAGATGAATCAATCCGTACACACTAAAAGTGTTACTAAACACAATTGTTAAGAACTAGCTAGTTAATCCAGACCTGCAATGAATTTTGCCATTGTTACTTAGCCAACAAGCCTCGGAGTAAAAAAAAGAGACATTTACATGTGAACACTTACATCAGGCTGAAAACTTAACAATTAGGTCTTCTATATCTATGAATAAATACTTGTATCTTGGGAAATGAAAGAGATTTAGCTCCATATTTTGGGAAATGAAAGAGATGCACCTAAGTCCTAACCTAAATACATATCAATTTATATTGTTGTGATTCAAATCCTTTCAGGACTAATTGGACTATATATTTTAGTTTATTTTGTCGCTACATGTACTATGTAATTGTAGATTCTCGAGTATTTAATCTAATTTTTCGTTTACGGCGACATGGTCACTCGTGGTTTTTCTTTCTCTCTTTAACGACATCCAAAAAACAGGTTGTACTACCATGACACTTATGTTTAACTAATGAACAGCATCATTCTAGAAACCTACTGCACACTGTACACCACCACAATTAACCAAGTGACCAACATATTGAATAAATTGTACCACAGCAAGGGAAGAAATCATCATGCACCTCCAAGTCCCTCTTCAAGAAATGCAATCCAAGCACTGCACATACCAGCACCCCACGTGGCGCAGCCAGGACACCCGGCAAGAAGAACGAGACCACTGCAGCCACAAGTGCCGGAGTATACAAGAGAAGCATCCCTGTTCTTCCTGACACTTTGGCCGCGGTACCGGGATTGCTTTTTTTGCGAGAAGCAGCTCCTTCCAGTTCCAGAATTTGGAATAGGCCATGTGTGTCCCTCTTACCTCAGAGATTCCTAAGTTTGCTCCCGCTATGAGGCACACCGCCGTCATAACCTTTAGGAACAACGACGGCTGTGGTGGATAGATGATCGATTGGAAGATGTTCATTGTTGGTCAACTATTTAAGAGGGGAAGAGAGAATAGAATTGATAAGGATTGAAGATGGGTAATCGTCTCTTTCTTTATTGTGTTTCTCCTTTGATTTATCTATGTAATATATATAAAACAAGTCATCGGTGTGTCGGTGTACTGTTCATGACTCATGCGTGTGAACACTGAGGGTCTGCTCCAGAACCTTGACATTAGAGGAGAGGAACGGAGAGGAGAGTAAGGATTGACCGGAATTCGTTACTCTCGATTTGGGTATAGAAGTTTACTCTAAATTTTTCGAAATTTGGGTGTGTTGTTCCATAGTCTTCTCTTCCCTTCCGTCGCCTTTTCTTTCTGCGTGGAGCGAGTAAACGCTCGGACAGAGTAAAGTTCTCCAATTATTTCGTTACTCTCCTCTCCTCTCCGATTTAGTTTTCTGGAGCACAGTCTGAGGGTGTGCTCTAGATTTTGAGTGAAATGAATGGAAGGGCACGGTAGATGGGAGAGGAAATTCTTAAATTTAGGATGATAAATTTGAAAAAAAATTCTATAGCGCGTGGTTCTCTCCATTCCCTCCCTTTTTCTGGTTTTCACTGGATTTTTTTGCGTTCTGGAACAGATTTTGAATAAAAAATAAGGATCAAGCTCTTATCTTTTTAATAAAATAAGATAATTACAAAAATATTTACAAAAAAAGAAACTTCCATAACAAGCTGTTACAGGAGAAAAGTAAAGAAAAGAAAAAAGAAAAAAATAATAACAGCCTCTAAGTACGTTCCATTCAAAAAAAATCTCATCCAACAAAACTTCTGAAGATTTCGAAGTTCCTCTGAATATTTTATTGCACCTCTCTCTCCAGAAAATAAAAGAGGCAGTTGAAATGAGTCCCTTGATGTCCTCTGAAAACAGTGTCGAAGTAGTAGCAGTTCTGGAACAGATTAACCTCCTCTATCCTCTTCTGGAGCAGACGCTGAACAAACATCTCAGCTCCTGTACTACTTTGTAATTGTAAACAAAATCGTTGGATTGACAATTCACCAACGAATATAAAAATTTAAAAAGACCTCGCGTGGCGTGGGGACAATTATTATTATACAATATAATTGAGGATAAGAATCAGCTCTTGATCTAGTGGCAAAGAGCAATGCATCTTGACTCCTTGAGTGAAAGGTCGCAGGTTCGAAACCTGGCTAGGGAGTTTTTCATAGACATTTAATTTAAAAAAATAAGTTGGGTGACTTAGACCTCCAATTTATCTTTAAAAAAAAATATAATCGAGGATAAGGATATGATTCTCTTTTGAGCGGTGCCGTTATAAAGGAAGAAAGAGAGAACTCAGAAAAGAAAGCATCACAATGAACTCGTGGATTAATTTGGGTGGGGGTGGTTCATGGGCGGAAGAGAGAATGTCAAGTGGCATAACATGCAGCCACAAATACAGGCGTTTGGATAATGGATTGATCTCCTCTCGATATTTTCTTGTGTGTAATGAAAATGAAAGTTGGTGGGATGCTTGTCTCATTGTCTGGTGATTTCGTCATTTGTAACTATCAAACAAGTAAATAATTCTCGTTTTACTAACTCCGAATGGGTCACTTCAGTCTAGTGGAAATTTATTTTGCTTACTTAGTGTGTTTGGATCATCTAACAATACAATTAGAATTAGTCATTCGGAGTAAAAAATATTATTTTTAAATTTTTTAGGATCTAGAGTGTTATTTTTTAAGTGATCTAATATCTAAATTATTTTTTTATTCTTAAAATGTTTGTATCGTTTTTTTAATATTGTGAATTAAGAAGTAATTGAAACTATTTTTTAATCTGGATTAAAAAGATGATTCAAATATTCTAGTACAAGTACCACAAGAACACAAATTATTTGGCAATATTTTTCAGTTTGTTAACATTAACAACAAGTACAACAAGACGTCCTTGTTGATTCAAATTATTTTACAGTTTTTTTTTCAAATTATTTAAAACAGAAGTACTTAAAATTCTATTTCCCTTGAAATACAATGCTTTTGTTCTTGTTGAATATATTTTTTTGGAAATTGATTAATGTCATCTGCAGTTTTGCCATCCCTAGACATCGCTAAACAGAAAGTGAACATAAAAAATAGATAAGATGAACATATATAGTGATCAAAGTGAACACATAGACTCAATAAAAATAAGTTGAATGTGCATATAACACTACTAGAATTTTGTTTATCTGTGTCAGAACACCGACATATTAGAGTCGCTAAATCAAGTAGAGACGCAGAAAGAAAAAAGAAGGCTGCAGGACTTTTAATAGATGTCGGTAGGCCGACACAGATTAGTTAGGACGCATAAATATTCTAAAGAGACGCTCTCAAGTTCTGTGTAGGGATGCGAATATGCTGAATATAATTGGTGTCGGTATACCGACATGAATAATCAGACACACATATTAGTTGGGATGCTCAACTCCTTCAGACAGAGACGCTACTTTTTTTTTACTGGCGTGCGTAAATCTAAATATAATTGGAGTCGCTAGTTGACACATATAATTGGAAACACAAATAAACAAATTAGTAAATTATTTAAATTAAAATTTCTTGTTGATCTAATGTGTCGGTATACTGACGCATATAGGAAGATATATTTGATAAAAAAATATTTTATTTTCTAACGTGTACTAATTTCAATACCATTCATTCACAACATATATAAACCCAATACCTGAATTCACAGCATATATAAACCTAATACCTGAATTCACAGCATATATAAACCCAATACCTAAATCCATTAACAAGTAAACCACAAGTACATTCAGAGAGAATTGTTAATATTGCATTCATCAATCAAATAAATATTCAAAAAAAAGAAATATGCATCAAGTTCCTTTCGCACCATATTTTTCAAATTCCAAAGTGTAATAAAAAGTCGTCATCACTTGGTAGACAAAAACAAAATGTAGTGGGTGTTACATATGAAATAAATGCATTGTTTCAAGAAAGTATAACTATTCATAGAATTTAAGATAAAACTAACAATGGTTTCGCGCTCCGCACTATAAATATGATTGTTTTTAAACTAAGCTTGTAATTCCTTGGTCCATGAAAATTATTTTTTTTAATTATCATATTGTTTTCAAGCATTTGCCAATACAGCAAAATACTATTATGTTTAATTAACAATATGCATGATGAATGCAGAGATTTCATAAAAGACTATAATTAGTTTTTTTTTCTCTAGCAACAAAATATTGACGATTGAAATAGGCAAAAAACAACTTTCTTTTTTCTTGATTGTTAATAGCTATGTTACTCTGGTACTCCGAATAGGCCGAAAAAATTATAACTAACGTTACTGTTCACTCGAATTTCGATAATAACAGTTAAAAATTCGAAATTTTAAAAATAACATTGCTGGATCGTCATCCGAAGTGACGAAATCGCAAAATCCATAGATCGTCATCCGGAATGACGACCCAAGCTTGGATCGTCATTTGGGATGACGATCCAACCTTGGATCGTCATTCCAATTGACGATCAAAAGTTGCTATCAAAATGAAGTCGATTTGCCTCGATATCTGTGTTGGCCTCAAAGTTGCATGCATCGCTTCTCTTAAGCCACTTGTCAACAGCTAAGGATGAGTACTTTGGAAATGCCTAGAAGAGTTTCAAAAGAGAAGAATTATCAGAAGAGTTTCAACTGTTTCGCACTAGTCAACAGAGATTTTTTTTTTTCTATTCGATCATAAGATAATCCTTATTCCTTCCTTAATATCTCCTTGTCTTTGTAGACTAATCAATCAGAGGATAATCTTTTTTTTTTTCCTTCCTTTAATATCCCTTTTCTTTGTAGATTAAGCCAGAAATGAAGTAAATTACTGGAGCAAGTTTTACTGCAAATAAAAGTATACAAGATAGAGTGGTCAATCTAGATTGGCATAGAAGTATGGGCACTAAATAAGTCAGATTTTAATTTTTCAATTATATCTATATTGTGAGCCTAGTCAAATTGAAATAATAGAATCAATTTTTTTAATATAAGCAAAATAATACGAAGGGATTATAACTAATTTTTAAATTTAGACCTAAATAAACACATACCTAGACTTGTGCTAATTGTAATTTGCCATGTACAAGACTTGTGCTAATTTTTAAATATAGAAAGTATCAAGCTTTTAAATTTCGGTTTTTTCGGTATGACGGTCCACATCCCCATGTTATTTCGGTGTTATTTCGATGTTATAACGGCGATATAACTGTGTAGTATTATTTTCAAAGTTTGACACACATCAATTCTATAACTATCAATTTATATGTTTATACATCTCCAATACAACATACAAATAGCATACGGTTATACCAAATTCAATATACTGCAGTGTACCAATATTGAGTAGCAGTAGCAGCTTGTACCAATTTAACAATAGTTCAATATTAAATACACAATTTAACAATAGTAGCAATAACATGTTGTTATTTCGCCGAAATAACTGAAATAACGCGTTATATCGTCGAAATAACTGAAATAACGCGTTACATCATTTTCTCAATTAAGATTGTAACGTTCATGCGGTTTGACACAGAATATTGTTATTTCTGTTATTTCACCGTTATTTCACAGAAATTTAGAAGCTTGGAAAGTTTACATAATCTGTAAATTTATAGTATAAAATTTTTTAATTTTATCGTAATATATGATACATATTGAGTAAATTCTATTTATATCGAATAAAAATGGTAATGAAGTCTTCTAATTTAAAATTTATACACAAGTATTTTTTTTAATCGAATTTTGAACAAGTAAATATTATTTCTTTTATTTTTGCTATATTTTTATTTTTCAATTTACTTTGGCTATGCTTTTTTGCAGTTATCTTTCTAAATTTGTTTCTTCTTCTTTATACAACCAACAGTTAGGAACTGAACAAACAACTAAAAAGGTAAGTATGTGTCGCCATAATCGTCCTTGACTTGCGTTAGAAGACTTCTATATATACTGTCAAATAGAAAAGGAAAATAAAATTGTAGAAAAAGAATTAGAAAAGTAATACGATTATTCATACGCAAGTCTATTAAGATATACTAACATTGAGGAGCTTTCTTTGAATGCTAAGTTAGCTTCTTACAGACACCAATAGATCAAAGGCGGTTAAGAAAGAGGATTCAATTCGTTTTTGCATCTCCTAATTTTTTTTTTGCCATTAAATTTTTTTAATGAATAATAATTGCAACAAGTTTTCGTATATGATTTATTGTTGGCTTATAAAAATTTCTGTGTAGCACAAAAAGTGAATTCTATCCTTGAAAGGAAATTAAATCAGAAGTCCCAACACAGATATCGAGGCAAATTGGCTTCATTTTGATAGCAACCTTTGATCGTCAATTGGAATGACGATCCAACCTTGGATGACGATCTAAGGATTTTGCGATTTCGTCAATTCGGATGACGATCCAACGACGTTATTTTTAAAATTTTGAATTGTTATTATCGAAATTCGAGTAAACAGTAACGTTAGTTATAATTTTTTCAGCCGAATAGGCAGAAGTACCGGGTACGGATACGCCTCTGGTACGACCCCGGTACGTACCGAACATGCCACCTGGCGTACCAGAAACCGGTACGAAAATTGGATGTTCACTTGTCCACACCATTTTAGGTAACCCACGCGCCCGAGTTACCGGGTACGGGTACGCCTCTGGTACGACCCCCCAGTACGTACCGAACATGCCACCTGGCGTACCAGAATTTTTAAATAAGTTTGACCATGGGGGTACGGTCTCCGGTACGAAAATTGGATGTTCACTTGTCCACACCATTTTTAGTAACCCACGCACGCGCGTAGAGAGACAGCTGGCCACACCAGATCCAACGAAACAAGAATTTCAATTATTACCTTCATCGCACCCTATATATAGCAGCAAAAGTATTGCTAGAAATACAGTGTGGGACTAAGCAACCTCCAAAAACCGGATGAATTTCACCCCCCCATTTCTGTTATTGTCTCCATTTCAAATGGCAATGGAGGTGTCAATTACCAGAAATTTAGTTTTTCTTTTAAATTATTTGAGGATGTTTCTAAATTCGTTTGGATATAAAATTATACATTCATTCTCACAAAATTATAAGAAATTTAATAATAAAAAATTTTCAATTATTGACTTATAAAATTATTAAATAATTTTTTAACCTCATACTTTTTAAAGAAATTTCTCAATGGTCAGCGTGTTGATATTAGTGTTTATGTCATTTATTTGTGTAAACTCCAAGTCTTAGCTAAACAAAATTATGTTATACACATTATATTTTATAATATAATATAATTATATATCAATAAAATATTCAAATAATATATATATATCGTCGTACCCGTACCGGAGATTTTTAAAAATTTTCGAACCGCCGTACCCGAATCGTACCGGGTACGGTACTCGAACCCGTACCTGTGCAACGTAGGTTAATAGAGACAAAAAGAAAATCTAAATCACATGTGATGCATCGTTTACTTAATTATTTGGATATATAAGCACAAAATTTAAAATATCATGAAAAACATCTCTGTTTGGGAGTATGTAACTGAGCCACTGAGGTCATTTATTGGTCGACTGAATAGCACCAATAAGAGGTACACTGGTACAGGGAACGTCTCGCTAAGAAGAAAACGAGACACGATCACGCTGATCTAATTACTTTCCGAATTATCGCACTTGCAAATTACAATTCGTGCAATTTATAGTCACAATTGACCGACCTTCTGGCGGAGAGCAAAAGGCGGCCATTTTTTTCATCCCGGCCATATTCTTCAATCATCAATTTTTCATAATGTTCCTACAAATATGGGAGCATTTGTCAATTTGAATTTAATAAATATGTGGTACGATGTTAAGGAGAAAATGATGAATGAAAAAAAAAAAGATTATCACTTAGGCTCCATTTGGATGGGAGCAAGAATAAAGGAATAGCCTCTTCCTACTCCCAAATTTATTATAAACAATCCAAACTTTTCACAAAGTTACACACTTCCCAATATTTTTTCTCTTATTCCCACACCATCCAAACGGAGCCTTAAGTATAAAAAATGCAAAGAGTGTAATCACTCCAATTGTCTCTATATGTAGTACTTAAACAAAAAATTATCGTTAAAACCTTCCTAGACTCAGAATTTTATTATGCCCTTCATGAGTTGTTATAGACTTTATCCTCCAGAAACAAAATCCGAAATCCCTTTGGTTCGATCAATTTATTGAGAACAAAAACAAAGAGGGGGATCGAAGTGCTTACTTGAACAATGAACCGATGATGAGAGAGAAAACGAAGAAACAAGAAGAGGAGGAATCTGTCCTGGCGGAGAGAGAAGAGACGAGATAGAAGGGAGAGGATCAAAGGGAATAAATGGTTCTTCATAATTGAATTATTCAATATTCAATTGGAATTTCTATTATTAAGGTCTGAAACACATCCAAAGCCGTAGGCATTACTTATTAATTCAAGCTAAGGTTTGATACACATATCTGAATCTAAACAGAAACTTCTACCAAAAGATGCTCCAACTTCTCCTCACTAGTGGGTTTGTCGTGCGTTGCGCGACCTATTTTTCCTTTCATTTTTTATTACATGTATCAAAATAGTGTAAAACTATGAACCATATGTAATAAAACTAAATAAATAAACTAATGCTATCTAGATATATAATTGTTCTTACAATATGTTAGAAAAAAAGACGGACCGAATACATGCTGAAATCTTAAAAAGCAAGGAAACTGAGGACAAGGTAAAACTACCAATACAGTAAACTAATGAACACCGTTAAAAAATGTACGGTACGAGAGCCTTCACCCCAGTTCGGAAGTTCTCAAATTTGGACATGTACCAGTTTCTGGTGGCAACGCTTCTACCCATGAGGTAAAACATAGACCCAAATGCGAAGCAATAAGAATGAAGCGTTTGAGATATCAAAGCAATCCCAAAGAGGTCAATAATCTCAAATAGGTAATGGGGGCAAATGACAAGATTGAACAGTCCTCCTGTTGGTATCTTGTATGCCTTATCTCCTCTCTCTCTAAGCTTCGACAGAAGGTAGTGATGGTAGAAGTTTCCGGTTATTCCAATAAAAAAGAGAAGAATTCCAGCATATGTCAGGTTAATGTCTGGTTCAGGCATGCCTGTGCTGAGGTATTGAGAGACGATTATAAGAACAGTGTTGGCGAAGTAGCTGAATGTTATTGGAATTGCTGAATCAACCATCATGTTTCCGCTGAATTTATGGATAAATAAGATCTGTAAAAAGCGATACATACTCAGCACCGTACTGGATCTTAAATTAAATAAGTATAGCCAATATGAACTTAAAAAGTATAAAACAATCATTTGTAGACTCATATGTAAAAATTCAATGTGCAGCAAGAAAAATCATCAAAATCATCAAACAATAATCCTGGTCATGCTAATTTCTATCAGCAGATATTTAGATAGGTGTACAGGTCATGTACAGCTAGGAGAAAAAAAATCACCACTCAGAGAACTGGCTTTTCTTTCTGGTAATTTGAGATTTTGATTTCCAAAATTCAGTAAAATAACTAAATTAAAGCTTCATTGAAATGCTATGTATTTTTTTTCGCTTTGGATTTTGTTGCAGGAAAATAATTTACTCCCACATAGACACTGGACGTGTGTCAGTAAACCTCTTTTAATTTGTTTCTACAAGCCTTGAGTGGAAAAAGAAAAAAAAGACATTGGCATGTGAAGACTTACATCAGTCTGAAAACTTAACAATTAGGCCAGAGCTGGTTTTGTGTTAGTGCTTACAATTAGTGCATTACCTCTAAACAGATTTGTTAGCTCCATATTTTGGGAAATGAAAGAGATTCACCAAGTCCTAACCTGAATACATATCAATTTATAGTGTTGTGATTCAAATACTTTCGGGATCAATTGGACTATATATTTTAGTTTATTTTGTTCGCTACATGTACTATGTGATTGTAGATTTTCGAGTATTAATCTAATTTTCGTTTAGCAACATGGTCACTCGTGGTTTTTCTCTCTCTTTGACGACATCCAAAAAACAGGTTGTATTACCATGACATTTATGTTTAACTAGTAAATAGCACCATTATAAAAACCTACTGCACAGTGTACACCACAATTAGGGGTGTCAAACGTGCTGAAACGGAACGAAACATACCAGTTCCGTTTTCGTTCTGTTTCTGGTAACGTAACAAATACCAATTTCATTTCCGTTCTATTTCATAAAATGGAACAGTTTTCCGTTCCGTTTCTGTTCCGTTCTCCATTTTTCATTGATTTCAGTCATTTTCTATTGATTTCAGCACAATTTTTCTGTAAACGGAACACTAACGTTTACCGGTACACGTTCCGTTTCCGTTCCGTTTTCAGAAACAAAACAGATTTCCCTTCCGTTAGCTGTTCCGTTTGGACGAAATAGAACGGAAACGTGCGAAACGACATTCCGTTGACAGCCCTAAGGTCCACAATTACCCAAGAGACCAACATATTGAATAAATTGTACCACAACAAGGGAAGAAATCATCACGCACCTCCAAGTCCCTCTTCAAGAAATGCAATCCAAGCGCTGCACATACCAGCACCCCACGTGGTGCAGCCAGGACACCTGGCAAGAAGAATGAGACCACTGCAGCCACAAGTGCCGGAGTTTACAACATAAGATTAAGCATCCCTGTTCTTCCTGACACTTTGGCTGCGGTACCGGCACTGCTTTTTTTGCCAGAAGCAGCCTCTTTCCAGTCCCAGAATTTGGAATAGGCCAAGTGTGTCCCTCTTACCTCCGAGATTCCTAAGTTTGCTATCGCTATGAAGCACACCGCCGTCATAACATTTAGGAACAATGACGGCGGTGGTGGATAGAAGATAGATTGGAAGATGTTCATTGTTGGTTAACTATTGAAGAGGGGAAGAGAGAGAAGAATTGATAAGGATTGAAAATGGGTTATCGTCTCTTTCTTTATTGCGTTTCAACATTGATTTATCCATGTATTATAAAAAAGCTATATATGTCGGTTACTCGGTGTACTTTCCATGACTCATACATGTGAACAAACTTCTCAGCTCCTGTACTACTTTGTAATTGTTAACAAAATCGTTGGATTGACAATTCGCCAACGAAAGCATGGGCGGAAGAGAGAGTGTCAAGTGGCATATGCAGCCACAAATACAGGCGTTTGGATTGTTCTCCCCTCCCTTTCGATAGTTTCTTGTGTGAAATGAAAGTTTTTTTGAAAGTTTGATAGCGGCCGTCAAACGGTTGTGTGAAATGAGAGTTGGTGGGATGGTTATCTCATTCTCTGGTGATTTCCTTATTTGTGTCAACTGACAACTGTCAAACAAGTAAGAGTGCTGATGTACGCAAATAATTGGAAATTGCTACTAAGTACTAACCATTCACATCTAATTCATCCATATTATTCAGAGAGAGCGACCTCTCCTCTCTTTTTCTTTCTCTTCCTCTCTTCTCTTTTTCTTCTTTTAATGCTCCTTTTCTCTTTCCTTCCATGAGTGCTTTTCTTATTTTTTTTTTCACTCCTTTTCATCTTTCTTCTCTCTCTTCACCTCCTTTTTATTTTTTTCTCTCCTCTTTCTCATTCTCCTCCATATTTTCACAAATTTTTTGTTCTTACTTCTCTCTAATAATTCTACTTGTAATGATACTTAGTAATGCTAAAAAATTATTTAATATGCACAAAAATTAAATTTGTTATAATAAATGAACATTTAATTTTATTCAGTTAGTTGCACTAAAAGAGTATCTAATAGACGTATATAATTTTTCAGTTTGTTATAATTGTTCATTTAGTTATAACAAGAGAGTATCTAATATCTATTAAGTCAACAATACTAAAAAAATTTCCAATAGTTGCATTTGTTTACTTTGTTTATTGTATATGTTAAGTATGTTGTTATATGTATTCACTTTGTATGTTAAATATGAATATTTATTTCTTACTTAACAAATTTGTATACATATTTTGTTTATTGTTGTAAAAATTCACCTTGTTGTTGTATATGTTCATTTTGTTTTTTATATAACTAATTTTTGTGTCTTTTCATTTTGTTCTTGTAAGTGGTTGCTTCATTGTTGTAAGTGTTCATCTTAAAAAAAGATATGTGCATTGAAAGAAAATTAGAAAAGATGAAAGGTGCAGGAGAGAAGAGAAAATGCGTAGCGGGAGAGGAGAGGGCGCGCTAGAAGAAGGGAAGGAGATGCCGAGATGGCAGGAAAGATTGAGAGAAGAGGAGAGGGGAGGAGAGATTGAGAGAGAGAAGTTATTTTCATATTTAGTTAATTGAATATGTTAAATGAAAAATAACTGGATGGTTGGATAAAAAATAAGTGGATGGTTACACTTTCGCAAATAATTGTCTGGTTGGGCCACTTCTGTCATAGTGGGCATTTGTTTTGCTAACTTAATTATTGTAGCCCACCTGTCGGCTATTTATTACGGACTGGTAGAATTTACTCTTTTTTAAATTTTTAAAAAAAAATTGGTACCGATTACTAATTATAGAGATCAAGTTCGGTATAGTACCTTGACTACCTTCAATGCAATTTGTAAGCGGTCTACTTTTTTGCATTGCACATGTAGCTATGTTTGGATTAACATCGGATGTTGCTAATTTGGATTAGTATGGCTGTTTTGAAATATTTGAATGAGTGGATAGGTATTAAAAATAGTCGCTAACTTTGTCGTCATACTTAAACTATTTAAACTAAAATTTCGAGTTAATAATTATCTCAAAAAAGAAAAAACCTTAGTTAGCATGTTAATTTCGCTAAAAATCCAACTCATGATCTAATAATCCAAAGCATGGTAGCGTATAATTTATAGAGAAGAAATTCATCACGAACCTCCAAGACTCTCTTCAAGAAATGCACACCGAGCGCTGCACTTACCAGCGCCTGACGTGGCGTAGTCACGACACCTGGGATGAAGAATGATGCCAGTGCAGCAGCAAGTGCTGGGCTATACACAAGAAGCATCGCTGTTCTTCCTGAAGCTTTGGTCCCGGTAATAGTACTGCTGCTTTTACCAGAAACGGCCTCCTTCCAGTTAGAGAATTTGGAGTAGGCCATGTTCCTCCCTCTTACCTCTGATATCCCACTATTCGCTAGCAAAATGACGGTCGCCGCTGACATGGCATTTATAAACAGGGATGGCGGCGGTGGATATAGGATTGATTCCAGCATGTTCATTTTCTTTTAACCACCGAAGAGAGGAAGAAAGTAAGAAACAAGAAGAATTGATCAAGAATAGCCCAGATATATTAAGGTGTCTTTCTTTTCTTCAATTGTGCGAACAAAGTACATAAAACCAACAACATTTAATCGAAATTACCTTTTTCTTCCTATTTTTCTTTTCGGAGATAGGTAAAGGAAGGGAGATTCATGAATAAATTTGGGTGGGGGTGGTTGGGACAAATATAGCTACTGTAGAGGTTCTCAAAAGCCGTCTGATTGAATTTCGACAGTTAAAATTTACCAACCGTACAGATCTGATATTAATCACAGGACACTCATTTGACGAACCATTGCACTACCACAGTCCCTCACTGCAGAGGATATGGTTCCGGGGTGATTGTGGGAGGAAAGAACATCGGCTAAGGCATTCATGCAAAAACGAGAACGTGGCACAAGATGCAATTTGGAAGTTCTCTGTTCTCTTCTCAGGTACAGCGCTCTTTTTGGATTGTGTGGACTGTGGAGTAGGGAATCTCTTGTCTAAATCTAATTATTATTTTATTTTATCGGATGTCCCCGAAGAGATTCAAAAATTAGATTCATAAAATAATAATTAGACTTTGCGCCAAGGAACTCCGACTCGGCACATGGTTATTCGATGGTCCCATCAGTGATCTGGTTTGGATCCAATACGAAACTCGAAAATGGATTCATGTGAACTTGATTAGTCGGCCCATATTTGTTGTTTATGCTTGTTCAAGGAGGCCCATAAATTACGGATCAAGTTTAATATTAAAAGTAGAGATAATATTGTACCGAAAAATTTAAAAATAATATTAAATTAATATAATATATTAAAAATAATATCAATATAATAATATTTTTTTAAATAGTATCACAAGATCGGAATCTGGGATTTCGACTGCAGTTACGGAATCCCCGATTTCGATCTTAGCTAACTACTCATTTAAATATTATTTATAATATTTAAAACTAAGATCGAAATTCCGGATTCCGATCTTAGCTTTCAATATTAGAAATAATATTTAAAAATAATATTTAATTAATTTATTTAATTAAATATAAATTTAATTAATTTATTTAATTAAATATAAATTTAATTAAAATATAAATAATTATTTTATTTAATTAAAAAATGAATAATTAAGTTATAAATTTTTAAACAACCATTTGATCTGCGTCTCGGGCGTCGTCATCTGTATAGCCAATAAAAGACTCGGGAGTTTGTTGTACGAATCTTCCCACGATCCGAAAAGATGTTCGATTGCTCTCTCTCTCGCCCATGCCAAATCTTGTTATAAGTGGGCACCACATTCGAGTATTCTTTCTCCAATAGAGATTTCACGCCCGGTAAGGAAATACCGACATCTCTCTTTACTGCATTTCTGATACAGTTGGCAATAACTTCAGTCGTTAGATTATCATACGTGAAGTCTCCGGCCCTTCTCACGCATGTAGGGGTGTACAAAAAAAACGTGAATCCGTTCAATCCGTTCAACCCACCCGACCCGAACCGTTTTTTACCGGGTTAGCATGATGTTGGGTTGGGTACGGATTCTAATTTTGACAAACCCGTTACTTCGGGTTGGGTTACGGATTTTGTACTAGTAAACCCGTGTATAGTTCAACCCACCCGTTTATCATTATTTATTCCTCTTTGTCTCACTTTTTCTCATAGCCACAAAATGATTTTTATATGTATTAAATAAATTAATTAAATTTATATTTAATTAAATAAATAAATTAAATTTATATTTAATTAAATATTATTTCTAAATAAGATCGGAATCCGGGATTCCGTAATTGCGGTCGGAATCTATTACGGAATCCTAGATTCCGATCTTATGATACTATTTAAAAAATATTATTATATTGATATTATTTTAATATATTATATTAATTTAATATTATTTTTTTAATTTTTCGGAATATTGTACCCATCTGAACTGATTTGGGCCTTCCGATTTGTGTGCACTGTACAACGTCTTCACTGGATTTGTTTGTTTCTTCCTTGACTATTTTCTTTAGTTTATTCAAGATTTTTTTTTTTTTTTGAAAAAGGTGGAAGCATTGCCTAGTTTTATTTCGATAAAATGGAACAAAATACAGTACTAAAGAAGTTCTAAATCTACCACCACTCTACGTCTCTACCACACATCCAAATAAACCTGATTCATGTCTATATCTTTTTGCTAGCTAATACCATTCTGCAAAGATCTATATCCCATCAGATAGCTCAAAACAGTTAGTTTATTCAATATAAGAGGTGCATACATTTTATTCTATAATAAATAAGGGTAAGCAGAATGATGATATATATATAATAGATATTCATGATTTTCTATGGGTGCGTTTGGATGAGAGAAGAAGAAGAGGAAGAAGGAAGATGGGAAGAAAAAAAATTATAAACAATCCAAATTCTTCACAAAGTTACACATTTCCCAATACTTCTTCCCACTTCTTCCCTTCTTCCCACATCTATCCAAACGCACCCTATAGGAGTATGTAACATCAAACAAGAACCGGCATCACATTTCGTAATAATATATAAGAAGCTTGGAAAATTAAGCTAGTTTTCTTTGTCCGTATCATTTTTTTATTGATGAATTAATAAAGAAACATAGACGCGGTCTGAATTAAATCAATATAACTTTAAAAATTTTGTGGTCGGTAAAAAATAATAAAAATAAAAATTCAGATAACATTTGCGGTGGACAAATGGCAATGTAGAAGGAACTGAGCTCTGAATTTTTTCGTGGCAAAAGATTTCTCAGATGTTAATATTATATCAGTATATCCTTGTTGGAATTTGTGGGACCATGACTTCATGGCAGCATGTTGGTTCTGCTCCATACGTCCATATTTGTCAAATCCGGATTCGAGTGATTCGGCGATTCCCCAACTCCATGCTCTCAACGGTTTTTACATGGAGGCCATTGCTCTAGAAACTATACCTCTACAATTCTCGGTGGCCTTGCTAGATGGACAGTTGCTAGTAAACCATACTCCATACATCATTCCACGATCAGCAATAAGTGCGTAGTTGGTAAAATTAAAAATAAAAACAACATCCCAACACAGTGAAGTAACTTCTAGGCTAATTTGAATGAAAAACTTTTTCAATAAAAATGTACTATTTGATGTCATTGTAAAAAGTTATTTTAAGTTGTCAAAATACCTATCATGATATAATACGTATATGCGAAATATATATTTAAAATTAGACTTTAGTTAATATTTTTCTTTCTTTCTCCCTTGAATTCGGATACGCAACCAAATTATGCATTAACGTATAATATAATCTTTGTTTATTTAATTATTTGAAACTGTCTCGAATTCGAGACGAACGCAATAGAATTATTCTAGAGGGTCAGCGTGTCCAATGACAATGAATAAAAACCAATATCGATCCGTTGGTTTGTCCAAGAAACTACCAAACAAGAAATAAAGAATAAGAGACAAATTAAAATTAGACTTTAGTTAAGGGGAACACGAGCAGCCAAAAATAAACATTGTCCCTTTCGAAACGCGTCGATTTCTGGCTGGAGGAAAAACTATAATTTATTGTTCTTTATTGGAGGAAGAAAAATTTATTGTGAAGGACGGTGAGGGGATTTCTATTGTATTTGACCTTTCATTTATCCCATTGATTAATAGTTAATATATCTCTTTTCTGTCAATCTCTCCTCCCTCCCTTCATACAGTGCTATACTGCTATTCACTTGGAGATTTTACAAATAAACCCCTGACTAATCACAAATTGGAAATATACATACACTGATCATTGTGTAAAAAGTTCCTCGAATGTTGGATAATAATTTAACAGAGAGCTGAATTTCCAGGTCTTTCAAACATGTCATGTCATTCTCGTGTGATTAAAATTTTGTTTCTGACGTATTCTATTCAAATAATCAGTATAAGTTTGATCCATGGTTCCTCATTCATAAAAGCCTCAACACATGAAATCTTTACAAAATCTCTGTAAACGAAAAGTCATTTTCGTAACAACTTCAATTTACATATACCAAGAGTAATTTCGTGAAAATTTTATTCATAAAATATCGATTTAAAATGTTGTTTAAAAAATTAGATAAATTAGCTATTCGTTATAACTTCAAATAAGACCTTATAAAATGTTACGAATTTTTTATTATTATTAAATATGAGAGATGCTTAGACAAAAATTTTACTCAATCTGATTGGCTACAAAATCTTCAAGGGTCGCTGTTTTTTTCTGAAAAGATAATATCTGTAACTCGCAATAGATGCTGTACTAGCACGGGTGTTAACTTTAATATCCTTAATATTACTTATAAACTTTACTAGATACTTTGTATATAGCTTAATAATTATGTAATGAGAATGATTAATTTTTAAAGGAAAGGACGATATTTTAGTATACATTTATCATGCAATTATATTAAAGCAACCTAAATTTCCTAGAATTTTAGGTGGTAATTTATCAGTTTAGTCATTATGAACATGGTATTGAATTATGATTATCATATCTTATTGATGAAACACTATAAAAGGAACTAAAATCTAACAACAGGATTTCTAAATTTCTCCAAATAATGAACTTTATTGCAAGCATTGAGAATGCAAATACTTCTATAATTATGAATAATATAGGGTTCTTAGATCTTTTATGACAAAAAAAATCACCGTAGAGTCAGCCCAATCCTACAGTAACCGTAACCGATTAGAATTCCATAGAAGGCCGGGTCAGAATAAGAAAATTTAGCTTCTGAGCCAACAGGACAACTTAAACACAACATCAGCAAAAAAATAAATGACTTAACACAAACATACATATTAATATGTTACTATCGATAAATTCCACGACAAGCATCCAACGGGATTATCCTTTATTAAAATAATTTACGAGACACGTGTAGAATTCCCAGGATTTTCCAAAATTATTTGTATACAAAAAAAAAAATGCATTATCGGTGTCACAAAGGTACACTAATTAAGATTGTAAATGTTTCATGTGGCTGGGACAAAATAATCACCAAGATATTTCAAATTAAATTATTGTTTGCGTTTAGATGATGCAAAAACAAAAAAAAAATGTATTTAAAAGTTTCTTTACAAAGAATTGCACTTGTGAAAAGTTTTTATTTTCAGAAAATATGATATGAACTGCCGTGCAGTCAAAATTCGCAATAATAAAAATATTTTTATTGCATGTCGAGTTAACTATTCTAATTTTTTTTAAAACATTTTCCAAATTAACTTTGTTGTCAATTCAAAATTATGGGGTTGAACCCTAATTTTCTTCTAAAAAAAGGAAAAACAAACTTTGTCGGTTTAATGAACTACCCCTCAACAAACAACACTTAAACTTTAGTAATTGACTTAATTAGATAAGATAAACATTAGATAATACCATAAATCCTATACATGTCATCATTGAGATGGGCTAATATCAGCCACGACTGACGGATGGACCCGTCAGCTGCAATTATATCTCAACTTTGATGTTCTAATGGCTAATCTGAACAGTTCAATGTGTTATCCATATTGAAATCTCACTGGAGACTAAATTTTACATTTTTCTGATTTTATTTACTATTTTTCTGAGATTTTTAAAAATCATATTTATTGAAGGGTTCAGAATTGTTTAGATTAAGAATTTTGTAAAATACCAAACAAATACTAAAAAATTTCATAAAATATAAAATTTTGTTCCCAACGAGATTTCAATATGGAGAACACATTGAACGGTTCAGATCGACTGTTAGAATCTCGAAAATTGAAATTTGATCGTAGCTGACGGTTTCAACCGTCAGTCGCGACTGATTTTAGCCTATCTCGTCATCATTTATTGAATTCTTCGAAAGTCTCTAAATTTTATAGTTTATAATTTAATTAAGTACAATTAATTTTAATATTGCCTTTATAAACTATAAACAAAGGTTAGAACATTAACAGAGTTAGCATGTACTCTCGTAGATGGATATTCTAAGTGCTACACTATTAAATCATACGATTGTTACAATAAAAATTATGACTAGAATTAGTATTTTTATCTTATCAGTTACACACCCACCACCACCTATACAGGAGACTATCTCCACACGGTGGCTTCAGCCACGGAAACGATGAAGAAGTGAATCAAACCTGGTCAAGAAATAAAAATTAAGAATAATAAATGAACTAAACCTGACACGGATCCCATCCAAATCCGACCCGCATCCTTCGGAAGAACAAATTTATTCCGTCAGACGTGCAGGCCTCAATTCCAATTCCAAGCCGACGATGTTTTGCGACACAGGCATTCAACAGCCGCACTAATCAGACACGGTAACCCACTTAATCCTCCATTCATAACCATCTCCGAGAATCCCATCTCCCGTTCTCTCAAGCTCCCAAAATTGAGAAACAGATGCTAGAGCTATAATGGCACCTTTTTGCCATCTCAACGAACTGATCTCAATCTCTCCAATTGAGACAAAAAAAAAACATCAGTAGTTATTTATTAACGCGCAGTTGGAGATGCTAATCATATCCGCGCTAATTAATTACTCTTTCCCTCCCTTTGTTCCAAAGTAATACCCACCACCTTCGCTGTCTTCCAGCCCCAGTCTTCCGTCATCAAAACCCGAAGCGTGCCATCAATCAAACTCCCAAAATAAAATTTAATACGAAAAGAAAATCAACGACATCGAAATAAAAAAAGATATATAACAATCTCAATCCAACTAATCTTCTCTCTTTCCCCTTCCTATTTCTTCATCATCTTCTCTAATTAATCAAAGACCCAGCCCCAATTCCATTAGCAACACCAAGAAGCATTAGCCAAGATCATCCCCTCCATGGGATCCATGGGGGACGAAATTGGCTTCGGTGCTTACACTGGCGATGGATACAGTAACGGCTATGATTTGGGCTACAGTGGGAGCTACGAAGCTGCCCCCTTAGATTCCGGCTTACTGACAACGCCGACGTACTTGTCGGACCATCTCTCCCCCTCTTCCTCCCAATCTGCCATGTGGAACCGTGCTGTCAAGCGCAAGCTCGAGCCGGGTGAGTTGCTATCCCAGCTCAGCTCTTTCAAATCCACCCCACGTGCACCACCTGAGCTGACCAACTCCCCTCCGGCTCCTCCGGTTAGCAATGGTGTCGACTACACTGCTGAGATTAAGCAGCTCCCTGAGAGAATCAAGGAACAATACACTGCCGAGCTCGAGCAGCTCCGGGAGAGAATCAGTGAGCAAGATAAGCAAATTCAGTCCTTATGTGATGACCTCGACGAGGAGCGCAAGGCCGCCGCGTCTGCAGTCAATGAGACCATGGAGATGATCCGCCGTCTGAATGATGAAAAGGCCGCGGCGCAACTGGAGGCTCGGCAGATGAAGCAGTTCGCTGATGAACTCGCGGCACACCATGAGGAAGAGTTGGATGAACTTGAGAAGGAACTCGACATGAAGGACAATACAATAGCTGACCTGGAGGCGCAGATGAAGGTTTACCGTGAGAGAATGAAGCGCCATGGCATTGAGCCCGACGATGAGTCGGAATTTGATCAGTCTGAAGATGGGAGGGGTATTATTGAGAAACCGTATGACAGCTCGAGCGATTGGGTTTCTAATAATCGATACCAGATTTACCGGCCTGGGAGGGATGACAGCGATCTTGATATGAAAATGAAGAAGATTTTGACAAGGCTTGAGGTGCTGGAGACAGACAGAGAGAGTGTCAGGAGGGATATGATGGCGATGCGAGCTGAGAAGGCGCAGCTTGTGTTGATGAGGGATATTGCGACTCGGCTCTGCACGCAGGTTGTGGCCGAGCGGCGGATGGTGAAGAAGTCTAATGGCCCGAAATTCTCGGTCTTTGGGGTCTTTAAGGTAATCCCTCGATTGTTCGGGCATGCGTGATTTTGGGATATGTTTTCCTTTTCTTTATTTTTTCTTTTGCACATCTGCATGTCTTTGAAAATTATTTAAAAGACATTGTTACAAGATCATCTATGTATCAAAAAAATACCATTTGAGGAAAAGAGAGAAAACATATATATTTTTCAGAGTTGTTCCAAGCAATGATTGAGTGCGATAAGTGGCAGCTTTATATTTTTCTGGTGATAGATTCTCCCAATCTGCGTGATTTGATTGTTGTTTCTGTGCATTTTAAGTATTCTAAAACTCTCCATTTTTGTGTTTCTCTGCTGCAATGTCTGTGTTAATTGTTTACTACCTTAAATAGTAGTTCGCTATGGACATCTGATGCCTGTAAAACAGACATTGAAGTTCCATTAATACATTAGACTGTCTGATTAATTATATTAACAGTCTTATTTGACAGTTTGAATCATTTATTCTTAACTATGTGATTTGGTAAATGCTAGTGGTACCATTGTGCAATTGCCTAATATGGTCATGGATTCTGATCCATTGTAAGTTACTAATTGTTTGCACCTCATTAAAATTCTGGACCCTATTTTCTGTATATAAAATCGAGAACCAAGTTCTGCTTTCGAAATAATACTAAGAAATAGAGGTTTGAAAGTAACTTTGTGGTTCTTATTCAGATCTATTTTCTCTGGTAATGACTGGCTCAATTGATTTATCATTACAATAGAAAAATGATGTGTGAATTTTTGTTGTGATGCTTTGTTTTGTTATATTGCGCCTTCAAGCTTCTTGTAAAACAGTACTACTGTTTAATTGGCAAAAATTTCTGGTTCCTTGATAAATCCTTGAGAACCAAATTTATAGCAGGATTCACTGCAACTTTACAAATTATGAAGGCCACTACCAAAGCTGGAATCCTTTTCTCCTCTGAGCAAATTCATTAATTGTTTCTCTGTGTTATACTGAATTCACCTCTCTGATTTCGTCATACAGAGATGCCTAGTTACGTCTAAAAAATGACATTTTGCAACATTATAATCTAATTTACCAAATTGCACTATTATTTAACTAGTACTTTCATTCTTTTGAATGTGAGTCCCTTTTGGTTATATTTGTGATTCTTAATTAGTTAAGTTTTTTGCTTCTCTTTACAGTGGATCTTCAACGTTTTCTTCCAGAGAGATGATCCAAGGTAAAAAAACACGTATTCGTTCTTTTTTTGTTTTGTTTTGCTTTTCCTTTCAAATTATCTGATAATCTATGGTAAATAAAAAACTATAATTTTCTTGGTGCAATTTGCATAATTGACAGGGGAATGTTTGGCTTAAATAAAACCAGCATTGGTTTCCTACTGCTGCTTGGGCTGACCAGTAGTTTGAGCCAATCAAGAGGCCTCTCAGCAAAAAAGAAGCGATGACTTTGGCATGCTGACAAGTCCTGAGTCCATATCCAATTGCAACTCCTTTCAGCGATATTGCTACTAATACTGTAAGTTTATTAGTTTAACTTGTCTAGTCATCTTCTGAAGTAAAGTTCTTATTTTTTCCCCTGAAACTTGAATATAGCTGCTCTATTTTACTGCTATTGGCAGGAGTTTGCAGAAAAGGATTGGTCGCATATACAAGGCCTGAATAAATTCCTTGTAGTGTAGATGAAAACTGAAATCATAAAATGGTGTTTGTGTTCCTGTGAGATTTTGAATGGCATTCTTTTGTGTATGTATTTTTTTTCTTTTGGCAAGAATGGCTTGGAATTGTAAATTTCTAATTTTTGTGGGGGGTTTTGTAATTATTTGATCACGCTCTCTGGTAAGTAGCTTTTTCATGATTTGTTTCTTTTTTTTTTCTTTTGTATATTGTAAATCTTTAGAGCTTTGGGGTTGTACACAACGGAATGGGGGTCATTGACTTCTGGATGATTGTGTCCGGCGTGTTAGCTAGCTTGTTAAATGATAAATAAAAATGTGTACAACATTTTCTTCACTGTTGCGTTGTGTTTTATTTAATAAGAGATAAACAGAATTATGTAGAATGATTTCTTCCCAGCTCTTAAATTTATTTGTTAAATAATAGTAGGTAATATTATTACTCGTAGCCATTGCTATCTAACGAACAGAGTCCATTTTATTTTTTGCTATTCTTTTGGCTCCGTTTGGATGGTGTGGGAATAAGAGGAGTAAGAGAAGAAGTATTAGAAAGTGTGTAACTTTGTGAAGAGTTTGGATTGTTTATAATAAATTTACTTCCTCATTTTCTTATTCCTAGGGCTCGTCCAAACGGAACCTAAGATGTTTTATTATTCATACCAATAGGATATTTATCTTCCGCATTCCCTTTAAATCTGGAAATGATGACATTCTTATCATTTTTTCTACTATTAAATAATCTTTTATAATGAAATTTTTTTTGTTCCATATTCCCTGTATATGCTTTGGTTACGTGCTAGTTTGTTATCATTTTAGATCTTCCACTGAGTAATTTATCTCTAAATTACAGCACACTTTTAATATTGTTTATTACATGACATTGTTGGTCAGCTGTGTTTTGGTTGCTGGTATTAAATTTATTAAACTGGCCAGCTATATGCGATTGCTTAGCCATTTTATATTTTACTTCTGATTTAATCTTGTTGTAAGACTTAAATAAGTATTCTCAATTCCTCATGTTTATTTATTTATTTAAAATTAGGAACTGTATCTTTTTTACTCTGGTACAATTATCTGGAGGACTTTCAAAATGAACTGGGAAAAATAATGGTGTTTTTGTAATGGGAAGCGATATGTTGAGAACCCTTTGCAATAATATAGTATATCTTTGCAATGTTTAAGACAGATTTATTTGATAGTTTATAAATTAAACTTGATGATAAGTTGAGAAAAATAAAACCCTTCGATGTTCAAGATTTATTTCTTATAATTATTTTATTTTATTTTTTTCAGATAGTTGTTTGTGCTGAAGAACTGGAGCTCAACCAAAACCAAGCATTAGTTCCAAGATTATAAAGGTCATCCTTTGGTGACAGGTAATAAGATCTTAATAATTTCAGTTACAGATTTCTTTTTGTACATATTCTTCGATTCTTGATTGTTCCAAAGAACTGGAAAAACCGAGAAAAAGGGCCAGCAGTATTTGTAAGCCCAATAAACTGGTTTTAGACGATGCACCTCTTCTCCTAGAAAAGTACTGGGTGTAAAGATAGAGGAATAGTTATGGTTTTTGCACTCCCTAACTAAAATCTTATAGCATATGTACTTATAAGATGTTCAACTTTCTTTTGGCTTCAATTATATGACGTTCTTCTGGTAAAAAACAATAGTCTGTTTCACAATATGTAGTCTCAATTGTGAGCAATTACACTTTCAGTCCTAATTTACTGGTACAGGTAAAAAAGTTTTAACTATAATTTTTTTTGTTTTCTTATATGTATTAGTGTCTTTCATGTCCCTGGGGTGTTTGGCAGTCTTCTATTCTTCTTGAACAGAAAAAGAAGAAAAAACTAACTGATCAACATGGTTTTGTTACGCAAGAAATTAACTTTTTCTAATTTAAAACGATGTGGCGTTATACCATATCTGTGTTCGTTAAATCTTAGGTCCATACATCAGTGAAGAATTTGCTTCCTCATATTCTAGAATGCTGATTCAATTAAGAATATGTGATGTGCATACAACGTTAAAAAAAAATGAAAGAAAATAAAAGGAAAGGAAAGGACTCGAGGATAATTTGTGCATATAAGCTTGTTTAGGTTGGTAAATACCACTTAGCCATCCCAACCCTAAATAGTGGCTAAATGTTTTGATTATTTTTATATGAAGTTTTGCACTGTGGAGACTGGAGACATGTTAACGTGATAATAATTGGTGCTTTTATTGCTGACAGTGATTTGTTCCGATTTACGTTATCTTTATATATAGAATCATAAAAGAGTCCATAATTTTCTATCCACTTTATATCTTTTGCTTTACGAGACTAGTTGTTGTCCAGTGGACTCCATATAGGATGTAAACGAAACGGTTAATATCTTGATATCCGCAATATTCATAAATAAACCCGTTACTATCAGTGCACATACAACATGTATCATTGGCCTAGATAAAGATAACGTAAGTTCGTTCTATTTTCCACAAAAAAAACTAATGTATGTCTTTTAAAAAAATTATACACAACTCATTCTTGTGCATAAGACTATATAATGAATGATTTGGGATGTTTGGCAAAGGGCAGAATGAACCAGAACAAGTCTTGTTCAGTTGTTCTTTTTTTAGTTCTAGTTCTAATTTTATAGTTTTGGTGGAACTAAAACAAGCTTTTGAACAACTTGCTCGGCTTGTTCTCACTTTGGCTCCGTTTGGATGGTGTGGGAATAAGAGGAATAAGGAAAGAAGTATTGAGAAGTGTGTAACTTTGTGAAGAATTTAGATTGTTTATAATAAATTTACTCCCTTATTCCCTTATTCCTAAGGCTTGGCCCAGTTCGCGAACAAGGCGTACCAAACTAAATGATAATTAAGAAAAAACCAGAAAAAAAATATTAAAAGTATTCACTATTATAAAAAAATTGAAATTATACAAGAACGATACAACTATTTTGAATATTTTATTAATATATTTTTTATTTTAATATCTTAATTAATTTTTATGTAATTTTAATATTTGTATGGTTTGGTGTTGTTGATATATATTTTCTTATTAAATTGTATTATTTTATTTTTGTATATGTTGTACTTGTATATATATATCTTCCACCATAAAAAAAAATAATTATAAATAATGATTATAAAAAAAATGTAAAATATAATCTATATAATATTTAAGTACATTAATTTTTTTTTAATATTTATATATATATTATATATATTTTTTCCTTTCTCTCCTCTCCAATTTTCTCTTATTTCCTCCTCTCATCTTCTCTCCTTTAACATTCGTGAGATCCGTTATCCGTGGAATCGCAAAGAAGTTTGTAATGTATTATTTGGATCAAGGGCCCAGCCCAAGGATCTCACTCAAAGGTTTTATTGTTTCCTTTTTTTTTTTTTTTTTGATACTAGTTATCTTGCCAACTCTCAAAACTTCTATAGTGAATTAAAAATTCTGCATTTTGTAGGCCCAACTCAGTCCAGCTAACTTATGGTGTGAAACAACGATCCAGCCCGAAAAATTTAAAAATAATATTAAATTAATATAATATATTAAAAATAATATCAATATAATAATATTTTTTTCAATAGCATCACAAGATCGGAATCTGGGATTCCGACCGCAATTACGGAATCCGAGATTCCTAACAAGGGCAGAACTGGATTTTTGACGTTTTGAATGATTTTAATATAATTCTATATTATAAATATTAGTTTAATATTAATAGTTGTTATATTAATTTAATATGAATGGTTTTATTTTATTTCTTTTTCAATTATGTAAAATATTGTTGTTCTTGCTTTACCTTAATAAATAAATAATATTTTATGTTAGCCATCTATATATAATCAAATAATATATAATACGGCAATAATTAAAATATAATTTTTTATTAAATATAAATTTAATTAATTTATTTAATTAAATATAAATTTAATTGATTTATTTAATTAAATATAAATTTAATTGATTTATTTAATTAAATATAAATTTAATTGATTTATTTAATTAAATATAAATTTAATTGATTTATTTAATTAAATATAAATTTAATTGATTTATTTAATTAAATATAAATTTAATTAATTAATTTAATTAAATATAAATTTAATTAATTTATTTAATTAAATATAATTTAATTAAAATATAAATAATTATTTTATTTAATTAAAAAATGAAAAATTAAGTTATAAATTTTTAATAAATTTACATTAAAATTATAAATTTTTAAACAACCATTTGATCTACGTCCCGAGTGTCGTCTTCTGTATAGTCAATTAAAGACTCGGGAGTTTGTTGTACGAATCTTCCCACGAACCGAAAAGATGTTCAATTGCTCTCTCTCGTCCACGTCAAATCTTGTTATAAGTGGGCACCACATTCGGGTATTCTTTCTCCAATAGAGATTTCACGCCTGGTAAGAAAATACCCACATCTCTCTTTACAGCATTTCTGATACACTTGGCAATAACTTCAGCCGTTAGATTATCATGCATGAAATCTCCGGCCCTTCTCACGCATGTATGCTCTTGTTCATTCGTTGTTATCTTCCAAAAATTATAATTTTAATGTAAATTAATTAAAATTTATAACTTAATTATTCATTTTTTAATTAAATAAATTAATTATTTATATTTTAATTAAATTTATATTTAATTAAATAAATAAATTAAATTTATATTTAATTAAATAAATAAATTAAATTTATATTAAATTAAATTAATTAATTAAATTTTATATTTAATTAAAATTGTATATTTTAATTATTGTCGTATTATATATTATTTTATTATATATAGAGGCTAACATAAAATATTATTTAATTATTAAGGTAAAGTAAGAACAACAACATTTTACATAATTGAAAAAGAAATAAAATAAAACTATTCATATTATATTAATATAACAACTATTAATATTAAACTAATATTTATAATATAGAATTATATAGCTATTTGTTCTGCCCTTGTTCTGAAATCCAGTTTGTTATAAAGATGAAATAAAGTCCAATTCTGCCCTTGTTCTGCCCTTCAAAGAGAACTGGTATACAATAGTGTTTCTGAAATCTCCATTATACATATATTCATTTGGGCCATCGTGCACGGCACGTGAGTTACTGTGGTAAGCACAGTAACTCAGATTTTCTGTGGCCGAATAATAGAAGTGTTCATGATTTTGTAGGAAATGAATAGTAATTAAAAGCTATAACCAACGGTAGGAAATGGATGGTAAATATAGACATTGATGGGCCAAATATATTCAACGGTAAAAATATTTATTAAGAATTTTATGTATTGGGTATATCAATGGGTTCCTACAGAAAACAAGTTAATTAAGGTCTTTATTAGTCCATTGAATAAATAAACGGGAAAAAAAGTTAATCTTTTGATTATATCAATTTTATAGAAACAGACAGATGAAAATGAGATTCATCAAAAAGAATTTTCATAGAATAATAATTAATGAATTTTTAGTTTTTTCTTTAATTATAGTTCCAACACTTTGCACATCAATTTCAATGAGGATACTTTCTTTTTTGGAAAAAAAAAATCAGAGAGCTTAAGGGAACAGTTTGCATATACCCATGTTTCGCATACTATAACAGGATGACATCTAAATATATCAGCCTATTGGCAAAAAATACGCATGTCTAATGCACAGGAATATTTGAAGTTTGAGATTGATTTCCATCTAATCCTTCATCCTTAGGAATAACACCCCTTTTTTCTGTTCATCTCTAAGGCTTTACACCACAAACCAACAACCACAACGTAAAATTTCACCAACAACCTAATGATGATGGTCATTGTAATGTAACACAATCACAATCAACTCTTTACAAATGCGCAATTACCGACTATCGTTTCATTGTAACAATGATTGTAAATATTACGTGTTTGTTTGTAAAAAATTTCATAACATATCCGCACTCATTAGGAAACCATTTCATAACAATTTTGGATTGGGATGAATCGTGCAACGCGCGAGATTAGAACTAGTTTGTTATAAAGATGAAATAAAGTTCGAAACACACAAGTAAATAGACAATTCAGAAGCAGATGTTCAATAATCAATAGACTCATCACCCGGCAAAAAATTTCTAATTACATCCAAAGTGTCTTACTATTATATATATATATATATATATATATATATATATATGAGATTGGCTAAAGTATACTCCAGCATACAGATAGCCCGTATGCTGGAGTCGTTTCTCACAATCTAAAATGCATACATTCGATTCGAAGCTTTCACATTGTTCTCCATATTGAAATCTCCCAGGAAACTAAAATTTATATTTTTTCGAATTTTTTTACTATATATTATGCTATTTTAAAAAAACATTGTAAAGGAGTTGTAAAGGAGTATTTCTGACCATTCAATTTTAAAATAGCATAATATATAGCAAAAAAATTCGAAAAAATATAAAATTTGGTCTTGAAAGATATTTTTAAATTGAGAACAACTTAAACGGTTTGGATCGGCTGTTTGAATTTTAGATCTTGAGAAACGACTCCAGCATACGGGTTTAATCCGTATGCTGGAGTATACTTTAGCCAATCTCATATATATATATATATATATATATATATATATATATATATATATATTCTTTAAGGTAAAATGGAGTCAAGCCCTCTAATTTCTTTCGAAATTAAATATCACAAAAAATCTCGATCGGTTTCAAAACCGCGACTTGGAATGAAAATGCATTGCTCTTTGCATTAGACTAACAGCTTGTTTTTATCTAAACGCCGAAAAATAATAATCAAATCCGAATGCGGATATTATGTGCCCAATTTGCAAGATTCAAGTTCCTTGGGGATATTCTGTGCCCAATTTGCAAAAGGTATAGTGTAACAAAAGCTTTTAATTTACCTAGTCCTAGCATATGGATTTCAATTCGTAAAACAAAAGTTATATGGGATTCTATGCAAAAATAAAAAGGATCAAATGACATGCCATGTGCATGGTTTTAGGATCAAGTTTGACAACTTCTCATATTTTTATGTGTGGTAAAAAATCCCAAATCAGAAATTCCACTGGTCAAAATATAAAAACAAGTAATAACAGTCACAGCTGAGGGATCATTGGGTGAACCAGTTGATTCCCATATATTCTTGATTAAAATTTCATTGAAGCCAATAGTATATAACTATAACCACAGACGGATCTAAGTGAAGCCTGGGGTGTCAATGTCACCTTTATTTTTTTAAAAAAAATATTGTTACACATGTATATTTTTAATTATAAAATATAAATTTGCTATATGCACCATATATTTGAACCCCATAAAATTTTATATGAGTTTCTATTGGTGAACTCCATACATATTTTATAAAATTTTTGTTTGTGAGGTTTTTTTTTGTTAGATTAACAATTTATTTTGTCAAGCATTATTATTACGATAAGCAATAAAACAATTCATTTCAATAACAGAATTGTTCATTACTTTTCTCAATTTTGCTTTGTGGGCCACCAAAAGATGGTCCAAAATGATTAGTCTCATGGCCCAGCCAAGCAACGACATGGAATAGATCAATAGAAAACAAATTATGGAAATTTGTCAGAAAAAAAAGAAAGTTAATATGCTGCGTAACCTTTCCTCTTTTATCTTTTCGGCTTTTCTCTTTCCCCAATAAACTTTACTGATTTTACACACTGAAATCAAACTAGATAAATCACAATTGGTTTTGCCCTCTTGGTGACCTGCGAGTGCGAGAACGATCAGGAAAAAAAAATCATCTTTAAAAGCTCTTTTGCAATAATAATCAGAGATAATTAGATAAAAGTACTGCATGAAACAACCCCACCCCCCCTGTGCTGCTGCAGCTTAATTAAAATTGGCTCTTTTATTTATCAAATCGATTATTTATTTATTTTGCATTTTTTTTAGCTTTTTAAGTAATGGATGTATACTAGAGACATATATTTTGTTTAATTATTTTGATTATAATCTGAATTTTAAAGTAACAGTCTAACAGGAGTTTGATGATATGGACTCCAACTTTATCTAAATTTAATGCAATAATTTAAATATTATTAATTTGATGAACCCCCTTGAAAAATTTTCTGGCTCCGTCACTGACTATAATCAATCAAAGCGCTTTGACCGGAGTCCCGGTTAAACCCCGTCAGTTCTCAATTTTGAAAGTTCAAATGACCGATCCAAATCGTCAAATATGATTTTCATATTGAAATCTCCTTGCCGACCAAAATTTTCATTTTTTTGAAATTTTTAAGTATTTTTTCGAATTTTCAAAAATAGCAATTTTTGTAGGGTTAAGAACAAATTAGATTAACGAGTTTTGAAAATTAAAAAAAATACTTAAAAATTTCAAAAAAAATAAAAATTTTGGTCGGCAAGGAGATTTCAATATGGAGATCATATTTGACGGTTTAGATCAGTCATTTGAGCTTTCAAAATTGAGATCTGACGGGATTTAAAAACAACAATTTTGAAACGGAGCAAAATTTAGTTACGTTTCACTCTATGGAACAGAAACGGAAATGAAATATTTACGTTGGTAAAAACGAAACGGAAACGAAATGAACTGATTCCGTTCCGTCGTTCCACGTTATACCGTTCCCAATTGCACCATTCTAAAATTGATTGAATTGCGGAGATGGAGAGGCGGAGAAATAGAGGAGACCTAGTAGCGCCGCTTCTCTCTTCCCTTCTTCTCTCTTTCCGCATCTCTCTTCCTTCACTCGTCGCTCTCTCTTCCCTCACTCGCCGCTTCTCTTTTCCCTCTACTCAGGGCATCACCACCAGTCCACCAGACCCGCAACCCCTCCCCTTGCCGCTCTCTCTCACACACCCGCACAGCCACCTAAACTCAAACCCACTTCCCTCCTCTCAACCTCGACTAGCTCGCCACCACCAAACCGCAACCCACTCTTCGCCTCAACCTCGCGACTTCCACCTAGGCCAGCCCTTTCCCTTCCTCTTCTCCACTGCCGCCCTACCTCTCCTCTTCCAAAACCCCATCTCACCAAAATCTAAACCCTATCTCCACACCTAAACCTAAACCCGACCCGTTAAGAACCAGACCCGAACTCCTCTCCTTCCCTCTGCCTTAAACCTCAAACCCTTCTCCTTGTCATTCCCCCTCTTGGCCGAAACCCTAACTCACACCAGCCATGAAGATAAAGAGATCGGCTAAAGCAGGAGATGAGCAGAAGTTCAGACTCCATAAATGGTGGTAAAACAAAATTGTTGGAAAAGATAGGTGATGAGCTGAAGTGTAGCAGAAAAATCAAACTCTCAAAACTGTAGCAGCTTGATTTGCTGGTAAATAGACTGATTTTCTGATTGCCTAATTTTTTGATCTGGTTTTCTGATTTTCTTGCTTGTAAAACGAAATTTGGTACCAGTTTTTTTGGTTTACTGGTTTCTTTACTGGTTTTTTATATCAACACAGTTTACTGCTTTACTGATTTTTTTTATACTGGTTTTTTAGTGGTTTTCTTATTTTTTATATATCAGCACTAGTTTTTTTTTGTATTGTGCAATCTTTTTATACTTGGTTTATTGTTTATATATCAGCATTGGTTTTTTTCTGTTACGCATGTTCAGGTGGTTTTTAGTACTGGTGGTTGTATGGATATTAGTTAATTTACTACAAGACACCTTGATTTCTTAGAAGCTTTGTTTCAACTTCCAAAATCTGGTGCAGAGTAGTTTTAACCTCTTTCTTTTTAATTTTTCTTTGACTAAATTTATGTTTTTTTTTGTTAGGATTGGTTTTAAGGATAGAAGTGGTACGAGCCAGTACTGTTACGCAGGAGTTACTAGTGGCACCTGGAGCTAGTTTTTCTTCTTTTTCAGTTATGTTGGATGGCGAATGTAATTCACTAATTTGTACTATTTTCAACAATAATATACTAGTTTGTACTTGTGAGCATCTGATTTTCTTCTTTTAAATAATATACAAGTTTGCACTAACAGTATAATATAGTACCAACGATAATTTGCAATTGTGAGTTTCTGATTTCAACGATAATAAAAATTAACGTTACTTACGTTTTTCCGTTTTAGATATACGGAATAGAATACGGAAGAAATTTCATTTCCGTTGTAATTACGGAACGTTAAGCGAAAATCACAGCTATTTCGTAGATTACAACGGAACGTAGACGTAAATGGGTATTTCCGTGCATGTTTTGCACGTTTGACAGCCCTAGTCACAGCGAAGGGATCATTGGGTGAACCAGTTGATTCCCATATTCTCTCTCTATATATACATACATACACACACACACACATATACATATATATATATATATATATATATATAGAGAGAGAGAGTTTAGCTACGGTGAGTCGCGACCAAAACTCCTAGATCTAGATCAAAATGACCGATCCAAACTGTCAAATATGATCTCTCTATTGAAATCTCCATGCAGACCAAATTTTTCATTTTTTCGAAATTTTTAAGTATTTTTTTGAAATTTTAGAAAATCGTTAATCTAATTGATTCTGAACCATTCAAAAACATCAGTTTTTAAAAATCCGAAAAAAATACTTAAAAATTTCGAAAAAATAAAAAATTTGGTTTGCACAGAGATTTCAATAGGGAGATCATATTAGACGGTTTGGATCGGTCATTTTGATCTAGATCTAGGAGTTTTGGTCGCGACTCACCGTAGCTAAACTCTATATATATATATATATTGCTGAAAGAAACAATTAAGAAGCCAACTTTAATCCAACGCTCATCGCGCACTATAGCTAGTTTTAAATAATTCACATCTCATGAAAAATCATCTTTCACAGAACTAGAGTCTTGAGAACAATCTAACAAAGCGCATTTATTCTTTTCCCGGATCCCGGATCCCTGTACGCTCACCGTGATGCAAGCAGAGAACACCTTTCATAAATAAAAGAAGTAAAGAAAACAACAGCACCGGTCAACTATTGATCAACGATCATATAATAAAACCCACGTCACCAAGCCGGATCGGCCAGGCTCAGTCCGATCCAGCACCGGTCTGATTCATGAACCTGTCAATGGCCTGTATCGCCTCACCTGTCGCTTCAGAAAGAGGCTCAACAGAAAAGAAAGCGTGCTCTTCTGCAATCTGCACTAGCTCCACCTTCTTTCCCATCTTCTTCAACCTATCGACATAATTCAAATTATTGTCCATCAGTAAATCTCTCTCGGCAGCGATGACAAGTATCGGCCCCATGTCGACATTTTCCAAATTGGGGCTCTCGGGTCCGAATGGGTTTAATGCTGGATGTTCCCTAGTAGCCCCGACTGGCAACGCCAACCTTAAGTACCGAGCACATGTTTCTGGATTTAGAACCGCGGTCTCCGGACACTCCAACTCCGACCTAGTCAGCTCTTTCTCGAATAATGCCGGCACTATAAGAATAAACCCACGTATCTGCACGGGGCTTAAACCGGTCGGTCCGATTTTGACAGCCATGTGGTGGGTCATATTTCCACCGGCTGACACTCCTGAGATAAAAACCTTACTGAAGTCTCCCGACTCCGCAAGCCATGGGTCTGTATCGGGTCCGGTACACTGGGATTTCAACCAGAGAAGTGCAGCCTCGGCATCTTCGATGGCAGCAGGAAGACGGTGCTCAGGGGCTAGACGGTAGTCAAAGGAGAGAACCAGTGCAAAGAGTTCGGCAGAGAGACGGCAACAAAGGGCGTGATTATTGGGCCGTGTTCGGGAGCCGAAGCAGAAGCCGCCGCTATGGAAGAAAAACAGTATAGCTGTATAGAGAGCTTGGTGTTGGGTGGGGTTTTGACGGGGCGGTAGAGGCGGACGTAGAGAGAGTGGGTGGAGTTGAAGAGGACGTCTTTTGACTCGACGGAGCCGTCATCGGTCAAGGTTAAGATGACAAGGGGATCGGCTGAGCGGATTATGGAGCCGTCGCTCATGACTTTGAGGAGGCCACGGCAGTCTTCTACGACATAGGGTTCGTTGGTGGCTAGAGAGTCGGTGGGAGAGGCCATTGTTTTGTGATGAAGAGCTTGCTTTTGTTTGCTTGTTTGATTTGTAGACTTGTAGGGGCCGTTTGGATCGCTTAGGAATTTGAAGAATTTGGGGAAGTTACAATTCTTAGGAATAAATTTATTGGAAAGTGTGTAATTTTGTGAAGAGTTTGAATTGTTTATAATAAATTTATGATAGGAAGATGAAATTCCCCAAAATTCCGTGGATCCAAACGGCCCCGTAGTAATTTTTAATGGATGAAAACTTGGAGAATGGAGAGTGAAGATTGAAAATCGAAACAGTAATGGATTTGTAGTTCTGTACTTCGAAGTTGTTGGTAGGATATTTGTGTGATCGAGATTTAAAAAATAAGCATTTCGAGATTTAAGCAGCCGCTGCCAAGCTATTCTAAAAGAAAAAAAAAAATGCAAAGTGATGTTTCTATAAGCATTTTTTTTTTGGCTAGACATTTTAATACGTACAATTAATCAATCATAACTTCTAATGGTGATATTTTTAGATACGTCATTAAATACAAAAATATTTTATATTAATTACAAACTTTAATTTAAAGATTATTGTTTGCAAATATAATTTAAAATTTATATATTTGAGAGGGTAATTTTAAAATAATCAAAATGATAATGTTTTAAATTATTAAAATTTCAAGTCGTTCAAAAAATATTAATAATCAAATAAATTTCAAATCGAACAAAAATCGATGTCTTGTTGGCTTAATCATTGACAACTTATCCACAAAACAATCCATTATTTTAGGATTAAAAAATCTATGTTTTTTTTTAAAGTTTAATAACAAACTGTTTAAACTTTAACATAATAAAATAAAAAATTTCTAGATATATTCAAATTAATTTCTCTGATATGAAAATTAGAGTGTACAAGTTTCCTCCTGTTTTAATTTTAAAAATTAATGGTCAGAAAATTGTATTTGGAATTCCTTGACAGCCGCTCTCAAGTTTTCTAAAAAAAAAAATTGTATTTGGAATCAAACCAGTGAATCATGAATCAAATCATATTGTAAGATTCAATAAACAATTCTCAAAATTAACTAATTATTAGAAATTGTAAACAAATTCATTTCATGAATTAAATCATCGCGTGCAGCCATTCGTAGTTATATCACTTTGTTTTGTTTTGGGGCCTTTGAAAGCTCTGAAGTTCCAGACAACCTCGGTCCATCTTTTCTATTCTGTTTGACGATTTCATTCCAATCCTATGGACGTTCAACTTTGGAAAATTGTTTTTCGTTCATTGATTTTTTAACTTTCTTTTGTAATGCCTGCAACTTTACGTTTCTCGGTTTAATAAAATTAAAATAGGCGAAATTTGTTTTATTCTAAGAAAAATCTGTTGATATTCAGAATTTTCAATTTCTGCAATGAAGATTCTACTAACGAGTTCATTCCTATGAAATTAGAAATTATAAAATATATTTAACCATCGGACAATTTTGATCCTTTAATATATAAATATATTGCTAAAAGAAAGAATTAAGAAGCCAACTTTAATCCAACGTTCATTGCGCACTATAGCTAGTTTTAAATAATTCATATCTCATAAAAAATAATCTTTCACAGAACTAGAGTCTTGAGAACAATCTAACAAAGCACATTTATTCTTCCTACCATTCCCCGATCCCTATTACGCTCAGTCGCTCACCGTGATGCAAGTAGAGACCACCTTTCATAAATAAAAGAAGTAAAGAAAACAACAACAGAAGAGACAAGGGTAACAGACCACTCAACTATTGATGAATGATCATATAATAAAACCCACGTCACCAAGCCGGATCGGCCAGGCTCAGTCCGATCCAGCACCGGTCTGATTCATGAACCTGTCAATGGCCTGTATCGCCTCACCAGTCGCTTCAGAAATAGGCTTAATAGAAAAGAAAGCGTGCTCTTCTGCAATCTGCACTAGCTCCACCTTCTTTCCTATCTTCTTCAACCTATCGACATAATTCAAATTATTGTCGATCAGTATATCTCTCTCGGCAGCGATGACCAGTATCGGCCCCATGTCGACATTTTCCAAATTGGGGCTCTCGGGTCCGAATGGGTTTAATGCTGGATGTTCCCTAGTAGCCCCGACTGGCAACGCCAACCTTAAGTACCGAGCACATGTTTCTGGATTTAGAAACGCAGTCTCCGGACACTCCAACTCCGACCTAGTCAGCTCTTTCTCCAATAATGCTGGCACTATAAGAATAAACCCACGTATCTGCACTGGGCTTAAACCGGTCGGTCCGATTTTGACAGCCATGTGGTGGGTCAGATTTCCACCGGCCGACTCTCCTGAGATAAAAACCTTACTAAAGTCTCCCGACTCCGCAAGCCATGGGTCGGTATCAGGTCCGGTACACTGAGATTTCAGCCAGAGAAGGGCAGCTTCGGCATCCTCAATGGCAGCAGGAAGGCGGTGCTCAGGGGCTAGACGGTAGTCAAAGGAGAGAACCAGTGCAGAGAGTTCGGCAGAGAGACGGCGACAAACGGCGTGATTATTGGGCCATGTTCGGGAGCCGATGCAGAAGCCGCCGCCATAGAAGTAAAATAGTATAGGGAGCTTGGTGTTGGGTGGGGTTTTGACGGGGCGGTAGAGGCGGACGTAGAGAGAGTGGGTGGAGTTGAAGACGAGGTCTTTTGACTCGACGGAGCCGTCATCGGCGAAGGTTAAGACGACAAGGGGGTTTTCTGAGCGGATTATGGAGCCGTCGCTCATGACTTTGAGGAGGCCACGGCAGTCTTCTACGACATAGGGTTCGTTGGTGGTGGCTGGAGTGTGACTGTCGGTGGGAGCTGCCATTGTGATGTGAATGTGATCAAGAACTTGCTTTTTTTTATTTTAGTGAGTTTAGTGGATGAAGAATGGTAGGAATAGGATACTAGGATGTGTGAGTGTGAGAGAGATAAGAAATAAGCATTTTGGATTTGACAGCTGCAACCTGCAAAGTTGTTAGCAGCCGCTGCCAAGATTTTGTAAAAAAACTGCTAAGTGATGTTTCTAGAAGCATTCTTTTTTTTCTTTTTTTTTGCTAGACATTTTAATACGCACAATTATTAATCAATCATAACTTTGTAACGGTGGTATTTTTAGATACGTCATTAAATACAAAAATAATTTATATTAATTACAAACTTTAATTTAAAGATTAGTTTGCAAAAATAATTTAAAATTTATATAATTGAGGGAGTAATTTTAAAATAATCAAAATGATAACGTTTTAAATTATTAAAATTTCAAATCGTTCAAAAAAATATTAATAAACAAATAAATTTCAAATCGAACAAAAGTCGATGTCTTGTTGGCTTAATTATTGACATCCTATCTACAAAACAATCCATCATTTTAGGATTCAAAAATCTATGTTTTTTTTATTTTAATAACAAACAGTTTTTTAAACTTTAAAATAATAAAATAAAAAATTCTGAATATATTCAAATTAATTTCTCTAGTATGGAAATAGAAGGAACAAATTTCCTCCTGTTTTAATTTTTAAAATTTAAGGTCAGAAAATTGTATTTGGAATCAAACCAGTGAATCATGAGTCGAATGATTCAAATCATATTGTAAGATTCAATAAACAATTCTTGAAATTAACTAATTATTAGACATTGTAAACAAATTCATTTCATGAATTAAATCATTGCGTGCAGCTATTCGTAGTTTTTTTTTTTTTTTTTTTTTGAAACAAGTGGGCTAAACACCCACCGCTTCCATTTAACAGAAGCAAATATACATCACAGTATCCTTATTAAAACGCACTGGTATCAAGCTTATGATACCAGTGCATCAATGCTATCTTACTCCAACTACAATTAAAAGAAGATGGGTGGACAGTACCAACCTCACCTGACCACCCCTACACCAATCCAACAGGAAATCCCCGACCTTATTACATCTGCAGCTATTCGTAGTTATATCACTTTGTTTTGTTTTGGGGCATTGAAAGCTCTGAAGTTCCAGACAACCTCGGTCCGTTTTTTCTATTCTGTTTGACGATTTCATTCCAATCCTATGGACGTTCATATTTGGTAAATTGTTTTTCGTTCATTGATTTTTTAACATTCTTTTTGTAATGCTTGCAACTTGACGTTTCTCGGTTTAATAAAATTAAAATAGGCGAAATTTGTTTTCTTCTAAGAAAAATCTGTTGATATTCAGAATTTTCAATTTCTGCAATGAATATTCTACTAACGAGTTCATTCCTATGAAATTAGAAAATATAATTGAAATTATAAATTTAATCATCGGACAATTTTGGATCGGACTCGACATGATACCTAATACCTTTCTGCTCAAAATGTGGTACTACTAACTTTAACGCCGATACTCAACCCTTCTGCGCATGCAACAGACAAAAAGATCATTCTAAACCTGAATTAAATTCTAGGCAATTCCTCCACTTAGGCAAGAATTCTTTATACAATCAGATGATTGTTAATAACACCAAATGTATTTCACCATGTCCTCAGTACCAAGCAACAATTTGGACATGCAGGCTGAAACCATGCATGCAACCAACGCACAAATAGGAGACAGCAACAAAGAATTATGATTCAATTAGCTAGACCTCACACCGACCTCCTCAACAAACCGGCGTAGCATGCGCATAAGTTCAGCAGATGACTCAGACCACGGATTAATGGTGAAGAATCCATGCTGTTGGCCCTTGAACTCAGCCACCTCCACCGGCTTTCCCATCTGTTTCAGCCTGTTTGCATAATCCACCGACCTGTCCGTCAAAAGATCACACTCCCCTACCACCACCAAAGTCGGTGCGAACTCAACTGGCTCCAGTGGCGGGCTGTCCGGCCCGAATGGATTTGCAGAAGGGTGGTCAAAGTTCGCTCCAATGGGAAGTGAGAGCCGCCAGTACCTTTTGCCATAATACCATCAATTATCTCAGAGTGTAGTACTAAAAACTTTTGCTTGATTGTTGACCATAGGCTTAATTACCAGAATTACTTCTCGTTTGATTTATAATTTTGCATATAGTAAGCAATTATATGATAAATTACATTTTCCTCTTATCCCTAGTTAGACATTCCATACAAGCGGATTAAATTCGGTACCCTCTATTTAAAGTATTCTTTAGAACATCTACAAATCACTAACATGTGAGTGTTATCAATTTTGTATCTGAATTTAATCACAATCATTATAGATTCAATTAATTTCTGCTGTACTCAAACTTCACCTGTCATTCAGCTCCAGGTTTAGAAATGCCTCCTTGGGACACTGAGCCTCAGACCTCGTCCTCTCGACTCCACCAAAGAACGGCATGAGTTGGACATAGCCCTTGATCTGGACCGGCTCAAGCTCAGTCCGTCCAGATGTAGACCCGAACCGGACAGCCAAGTGATGGGCTATGGTACCACCAGCTGAGTCACCCGACACCACTACCCGCTTAAAATCAGCATAATCCAAAAGCCACGGGTCTGAATTAAAACCAGCAGCTTGTTTCTGAAGCCAGAGCAGGCAAGCAATGCTGTCATCTATCGCCCCAGGTAATCGGTGCTCCGGTGCAAGGCGGTAATCAGGCGCTATGACTATGGCGGGCAATTCAGACGCCAAACGAAAACAGTAGTTCTGACAGTTGGGCCAGGTGCGAGAGCCGATGCAGAACCCTCCGCCATGGAAGTAGAAGAAGATCGGTAGCTTGGAGGTGACATGTCGAGGCTTGTAGAGGCGGAGAGAAAGGTTGTTTATCGGGTCAAATTGCACGTCTTTCCATTCGACCGACCCGTCATCATGGACTGGCACGGGGAAGCTCGGGTTTTCTGACCGGACGACGGTGCTGTCACTGTAGACAAAAAGAACGCCACGGCATTCTTCGACTATGTGCGGCAGTGATGTCGGCATGGTTGATCAGCGGTTAGAGGAGTTTTGGATTTTCGAGTGCGGTGTAGACTGGCTCGGTGTTGTTACTGATTATATAAAACTAATAAAAGGTATTTGGCTTAAGTTACAAAATGAAAAGGTGTTTGGTTTTGGTGGGGGAGTGTGAATGTGTGATGTTTTATGTTTATGCCTGTGACGTAAGTTTGTCATTTCTGATCGGTCTTTAAGCTTACTATGTTTGTGCGAGGATTTTTTTTATGTAATCTCTGCTGTAAGCCACTGTAATTAGGGTGTGACAGTCCATGTGTCATGAGATGCTGATAGTTAGTGCATGAAAATTACATATGATATGCTGATAGTTAGGTGCTTATGGCTTTTGACGTTATATGATGAGTCCGCATCTGCTGTTGCTTTGAACTTTATAATAGGATAAATTTTTTTTTTAAAAAATCCTAAATAATGGCTGTGTTTGGATGGTGGGAAGTGGGAAGAAGGAATAAGGAATAAGGAATTTTTTTCAATAAATTTATTACTAACCATCCAAACTCTTCACAAAAGTTACACACTTCCCAATAAATTTTACCCCTTCCCAATAAATTTCTTCCCTTCTTTCTTCTTCCTATCTTATTCTCAACACATCCAAACGGAGCCAATAGGAAGAGCTTTTTAAAACAATGGATCTAAAACGACCGACTCGTCAATTCGAGCTACCTGTTGGTGTTATTTGAAAGTGAATTATCACTTGGTGTGATTTCAAATAGAATTTTTTTTATGCCCACACATCGATTAGTGCGTTTGTTAAGCAGATCAACAATCTGGATGGGAAATAACAAAAATAACAAACGAAGCGAAGGTGTTGTCAGATTGTCATATCCGTTTGTTTTCGAGTTTTATGTTAATTTTATAACGCCATCAACCACACATACATTGCTCACGAGCTTTAATGGTGGTGGACTGGTGGTTGTTGCAAAATTCAGCTGCCTTTGTTTTTAAAGATAATGATGTAACCCAAAATTAATTTTCATAATTATATCTCGTAGGAGATTTCAGAATTCAGAGACGTCGTCATAATTTCCTCCATAATTTACTTACAATAATTTGAAGATAAATGATTTGCTCGTAAGTAATATTAAAGTAATGTTACATACGAATTATGTACAAATAAACTAACGTGCGTTAAAAATTTTTGTGTTGAGTATAATTATTTTTATTTTCTTATTCGATACACTCGTGCATGGTTGATGATTTTAACTATCTTTGGCGAATAAAAATCTGCAAAGTTAACTTTGTACGCTCCCATTATAATTTGCAGGTAAGTGACAGACTTTGGAGCACAGGGGATTACGAAAGATCTCTACTTTTCTTTTCTATGTCCAATATTTATTCCAATGCTTGCGTATTTATGTTACACAGCAACCCCTATAGATATGGAGAGAGCTAATAAATGCAAGAATCTTCGGAAGTTATTTTGGAGGTCCTTAGTTTTTCCAACTTACCTAAAATCCAACAAATAGAAAAGTAAAAAAAATTTCAATTTTACAGGAATGATATCTAATTTACTGTTTAAAAATGGAGTAAATGCCAATATAACACAAGGAAGGAAGAAAGAGGAGAGAATTAACAAAGAAAAACTTTTTATTAAGTACTACAAGTTTATTCTGTCACGGGAAACTTTATAATTATGTCAATACAATGATCATCGAAGCAAATACGAGACAATACAGGAGTTGCTGTCCCTAGAGGCAGACGTGAGGTGGGATCAATTTTCCAGGATTCATGATGTTATTTGGATCAATCACACTCTTTATTCTCTTCATGGTTCTCAATGCCCCAATCCCCAGCTCTTCTTCCAAATACTGATTAGAAATAAATGAGTAACATTAAATAAAATGATAAGCATATGCTCAGAAGATAAGACGGAAAACTAATTACTAAATTGGTAGCTGCAGGTTTCAGTCCCATGTTTGATTACATTGTAAGAGTTGCAACCATATCTTTGTGCACTAAAATATATGGAAAAAATAAATAAATAAGCAAGTATACGTCATGAAGACATGATAGTAAAAGCATGTACCTTCATTTTTCCAGTACCAACACCATGCTCTCCTGTGCAGGTACCTATCATGCACAAAATATTGAAATTAAGTTCTATTATCTGAATTGTCAATTTTTATGAAGAAAATTGAGCCTAGAGGCAATAACCCCTTTACTGCAGTCATAAATTACTTGATTGCTTATCAGATAGTAAATCACTAGATTCAGTCAACAGAGCTACTTTTATATGTAGCTTACTTCCAAAACCAATTTTATGTTAGCAAAACATCCAATTAACTCCTGATGCATATAACAAAGTATTCGATAAGAAAATCGCACCTTCCATTGATAAGGCAGTGTGAACCATCAAATGACTAAGCCTCTCAGCTTCTTTCCGTTGTTCATCATCATTAGGGTCAAATAGTATAATTGTGTGGAAATTTCCATCTCCCGCATGAGCAATGACCAGACTACATAATCAGAACCAAACCAAATGCAAAATCAACAAGCAGGTAGAAAGCCATCGTGTGCAATATGTAGAGTACTCCCCAAAATTAATACACAACAAAGAAAACTAATGAAATTGACCTATTGTAGGAGGCGGCATTACCACAACAAGGAAGATGCATCAAGTTTTTGCTTTGACAATGATATACACTCTGCTAGTCTTGATAAAGGAACACATACATCCTGAAAACAAATGAAATTCATTTCAGGTTATTATTCAAAATCCTATGCGTTGGTGGCAACATGTATGCAGAAGTAGGAACTGCAGTATCAATAAGTTCACAATTGAAGAGAACTGTTGGCCACACAAATTATGTACAGCAAGCTTATAATTGAAAATTAAAAATACAAAACAAATAAATGAAAATATGCATAGTTTATTAAAAATAAATGACTAAGATAAAAGGAACACAATAAACAAACTGTTATCATAGCTTCAAAGCCAGGTGCCATGGCAAAACCAGCCCAAAGTGCCTCTTTTCTTATCTGTTAGGAACAATTTGAGCAAACAATCAACCAAAAATGGTACATAAATCAACTGAGTTCAATAAAAGAGAATGTGACAAAGGCATTTGCAAAGTAATGTCAGAGGGGAAAACAAACCAAACTTTTTACAAGGCTACCTTCCATAGTTCAGTTTTGGCCTCTGGTTCTTCAACGAAGACAAAATCACTACCTTTGTGTTCAGCAGCAATTTTCTGAACTATCAGGGTCTGTTCCCGTGCATATGATTCTAATAATTGGAAATGTCAATCGATTAGAAGATCCATAATAACAAGAAAGTAGGAACTGAAAGATGAGGTACTAGTTAGGTTATTATATTGATTTCAAGTTTTCAACAACATGTTTTAAGGTTCTAGAAGATTTGATGTTATTTGTATAACGGTAAAGTTATGGTAATCCTCGAAAAGTTGTTTGTCATACATAAATTAAGCCCAAATAAAACAAGGTATAGGAAAAACCTGTGCCAATGAACTCAAACATTAGCGTAGGCACTTCAGGTAAGCTTTTACCATTGGCAACATTAATTGCCCTAACTTGAACTTCATCCAAGAGTTCCACTCTAGATACCTACACAAAGGATGTCAAGCAATCTTCAAGAAAGAAAAGGACAAGAATGGGGTAAAAATGACAGTAGGTTCAAAATAGTATTTAGCGGTCCTTGGCATGGGGAGAAAGTGTTTAGCCATTTGTTGACAACGAAGCTAAAAAATCTAAACTCTAAAGTCTAAGCCTTTTATCCCAAACAAGTTAGGGTAGGCTAGAAATGACACCCCGGCCCTGGTCATTTCTTGTATATATGGCTGAGTTTTTACGCTGGCTCGCCAAGCCTATTGCAAGCATGCAGGCTTGAACCCTGGACCTCTTAGAAGAGAGCCAAGTGCTCTTACCACCTGAGCTACTAGATCACATGCTGTTGACAAAGAAGCTGTCTAAAAAAAAATACACTGGGCATTGTCTTAAAAAAACCAAGTCTTTTCCTGTTTTCTAAATTATCAAGTATGAATATAATACATCATACGTGTGCTAAATAACATAACATATCAATTGCTTAATTTTAAACTAAGAATGGAACAGCATTGGGAAAGGAAGAGACCCTTGCTAGGTGTATTCTTTTTTAAAGTTGTTCTCTGATAAAGAAATTGTACTGATATAAACATAAATAAACTAATATCATCAGGCCCTCAACTAGTACAAGAGAACCCAAGCTAGAGGTATCCAAAAAATATTAAGCGCTATTTTATAGATTGATATTTTCTGCTAAACAAAATCAATAAATCATTAGTCTACTTCATAAGCAAAGCTGCTAAACTGCAGCTTGTGGCATATTTCATGCAGCAGGACACAACTATAATAAAGTATAACATTTAGCAGCTTTGATAATGTAAAATATTTATCCCTAATACATGTGTCGTGATTTAAGAAGCCAGAATTGGTCTTCAAGATCCAGCGGCACAGTTTATAAAAACCCTAGTTAAGCATCAGAACACTCCCAACCGAACACTGTAACGTAACCTTTCAGCACAACCAATCGAAAAACTGTTCCTCAATTAAACATTAACCTAACCTGTCTTTGCAATTGCTCCCAAGCCAGACACAAAAGGATAAACCAAAGTTTGGTCAAAGCGATACTAAAATTGGTACTGTAACTACACCAGCTAGTAAAAACACCATTCCTACTGAACTGCAAATCTGCAATACACGATTTAATGATTGGATTCAATCAGAAGCACTAACCTGTATACCAGAATGCATTGTCGCAATGGCAACATCAGCAGCATCCTTTATTGTTGGAAAGTTACACATTGCAACCTGAACAATATTCATTCCATCATTCTTAGAAATGTTTAAAATACATTCAGGGGAATCACATATGTGCCAAATCACAAAAGAAAACCATAATAGCTCACAAACTGTGTATCCAGGATATCATCATTAAAACACATGATTTTAAACCATAAAATAAAATGTTCTTCTGCTCTATAATATATTTCAATCATTCCACAACTTTCATCTCAGTTCAATATATACAAGCTTTAATGATTTTTAAGAGAAGGCAGTCTACATATTTGCACCTGCCTTTACAATTAGCTCAGTTTTTACCTTTTCTTTGTTATTTTAAACAACCCATCTTACCTTTTTAAAATTTACAAAACATAGAAGAGTAAACAATTATTGGTAGTTTAGTTATTCATTTCCAAAAAAAGTAATCAATGCTTCCGAAAATCCAGAATATGTGAAAAGGAAAAAAAATACCACTGAATGGGAAGGTAGCTTCTGAAGACGTAGAGTGACCTCAGTAATAACTCCCAAGGTGCCTTCGCTTCCAATAATCAACCGTGTCAAGTCATATCTGACAAACATAAGAAATGCCTATTAGTGCATAATACATACAGTTGGAGACATACACCACTGAAATTCTATTGATCCTAAAGCAAAACAGTGAGGCACAGATACCACTTAAACCCCATCAAGAAATTAAACTATCCACATTATTAAGCACAAGGGAGTTTATCAAATCTCTAGTGATGTAGAAACATTTTTCTCCAGAAAAGATGAAAGGTACCCAGCTGCACTCTTTCGAGCACGAGAAGCGGTCTTTACAAGTTCACCACTTGCAAGAACTACCTGAAATTCATGCAAAAAAATTATCCCGCTTAGATGCCAAAATTTGAGCCATTACTTTCATGTGCCAGTCACTAATTAGTTGCCCAAACTATGCTTCAATGTTAAATTAAGTATTTAATTTACCCTTAACTGCACATTAAAAATTAAATTCTGCCTCAATGTACCATTAATAAGCAGAGAGAGAATGTGAAGAACCTGGAGGTTGATAACATTGTCCCGCATTGTTCCATACCTAAAAACTAAAGAATTGGTAGTCAAACATAATGATATATAAAATGTACAAATTAGAGTAAAAATTGCAAATTAAATATTGAGGGAAACTACCTGACAGCCAAGGAACCAGAACACCGTGTGGCACACATTCCTCCAATTGTAGCACCAGGTCCTGTGTGGTTTAAACAGAATTTTGGGCAAAGTGACAATTAAATGATGACTTTCTCAGTTATATATAGAAAAGCTAAAGTTGCACGCATGTTATTGACTTCAGGTTAAGATAAATACATTAAGTAATTAATTAATGAAGATACTTCTACTTACCTGGATCTAGTGGGAAAAATAGGCCATATGGTTTTAGATATTCATTAAGCTCGATCCATCCTACTCCCGGTTCAACCACCACATCCATATCTTCAATATTCAATGATTTCACTTTCTGTCACATTATTTTCTAATCATGAAATGATAGGGAAACCCGAAACAATATACATACAAAGTTAACAGGATAACGGGATCTTACATTCATCGATGTCAGGTCAATGCATACTCCACCATTAGGTGCTAAAGTGTGACCTTCAATTGATGTAGCTCCGCCATAAGGTACAATAGGAATCTGGTCAAATTGAAAGGAAAATAAATTGTTGGATAATATTATATTTGCATGCTGTAGTCAACAACAAAATCTGCCAAGCTCGCAAAGATTTCATCACTAGCATCTGAATCTAGAGAATAAATAATTCTTTGAGAAAAGAGATCTCTATTTCAGTTCTATTTAAATCATATCTTCCATATCCAAGCAGTTGTACCTTGTATTTGTTACAGGCTAAAACTATCTTCTGTACTTCATCTTGGGACCTACAATGTCTCAGAAGAAAAGGAAAACATTAGTAACCTGGAAAACCCAGATGAAACACAGCCTGAAGTGCCTAACTAGCTTGACTTACACATATCCTTGTCACCAACTCTAAATTTTAGTATATAAAACAGTTAAAAGACAAAACAAACATTTGAACAAATCAGTTCTATTTGGAATAAGCGAGTGCACAAAAGTAATACAACAAAGTTGTATTCAAATTAAGACATCACCTTGGATATACAACAACATCTGGAATGTTCACTGCTTTGTGGAAGCTGTTCTGTGGCTTTCCATGGAAGTATCTCTCATCATAATCTACTGTCATATTATCCTGCCGTGAAAACTCGTCAGATGATTAATAACGTATAATGTTACTAAGCAAACTAATCTAAGAGATGATGACACAACATCAAGGGATAAAATCAGAGAAAGTACTTTTAAAAAAAAAATAAGTGGATTAATTCACCAGTCTCATTTGTACATTCTTGTATCTACATATTAGTCTCTCCAGAACATTGAGATTTGTAGGGCTAATTTTAGTTGTTCCAATTAGTAAAAACGCCTTGCTATTTTTGAGAGGGTAAAAAGGCATGACTCAGCTCTGCAGTTACTTTCCGTTTTGAAAAAAGCAAAGCAAAAGGTATACCAGAGGGTATGTTTGCATGTGTGTAAAAGGGAAATACCTGAACGATAGATCTGAGTTCTGCTACAAACTCCTCTGGTACTTTTTTGTGAGAACCTCTGACAACCAGGTCAGTACTGTCCTTCCCTCCAAATCTACATTACGCAATCATTTTAAAATTAAAAATGACACGCAATTTCACACAATTGAAACGAAACATATACCTCTGATCAAGGCCGGTGTCGCAATGCGCGGGACGATCAAGGGAAAACGCAATCGAAGAAGCAGCAGCCGCAGCGAGAGGGATGAGGAACCGAGGCCAGGAGAGAGGAGAGCCGTCGGATTGGGATCGAGCGGATTGGGAGGAGATGGAGAGGACGGAGGGAGAGATGAGAGGCGTTGCACGGAGGAGGCGGGAGCGGGAGGAGGCAGCGAGGCGAGATATGAGAGGAGCGAAGAAGCCCATTTCGAAATTTTGAGATGAGAGGAAGGAGAGTGAAAGAGGCGACTGGAAGGTGTGGAGAAGAGGAGAGAACTAGAGAAGTGGGACTTGGTGTGTACTTCTAGTTCTCAGGCTTCAGCGACTTGAATTGTGTTTTTATTTTTGCCATTTTCTTACGTTCTTGTCGGAAAGCGATAGAGTTACCAGTACCACTTACCTTATTTTTTTTTTTCTTTGAAATAATATATATATATTTTTTTACAGCGACACATAATCCACTCTATGAAATAGAATTTATTCCTCTTTCGAATTCAGTGAAAATTAAATTTGTTACCTCTGAAATATCGACAGAGCCACTTACCACGTTAATACCACTTACCTTATTATGTATGCAGCATTGGACAAGTTGTTCTATTCATTTCAAATTTTCAGTTTTGACATGTGTGAAGACATTTCTAGCTAGTTACGCTGCTGTAAAAGGTAAATAACACTTCTATGTATTTGTGTCTATCTTTTTAACTAACATATAAGTATTTTATGTCTAAATTATTTTGAGCAATACTTAGGCTAATGTACAAAAATGTTTGTATTTAAGCTGAAAAACAAAAGTTTGAACTTAGCTATCATATATTTTATTATTTTAACAATTAAAATGAGGTATGAGCACTAAATTGAAATAAGTAGAAACAAAACACAACCAAAACATAAATCACATGATATAATTTCACTTTGAAACCTTTTCAATAAGTTAAAATTTAAATTATAGAGTTATAAGTTAAATATTTTCGAACTAATCGCTTTAAATTTTTTTATATGCTTGTTTACTTCTATTTTTGGAAGTAGGCTAACCTAGAGAGGCACAACTTGTTATATTTGATATTATAAGTCTTTCTTTTCATCCGAAGGACTTGAATATTATTATTCTATAAAAATGCGTTGGAATCAATCAACATTCACATTGGATTTCGCATTTAAAACTGTGTACTTATTACTTGGCCACTTGCTTTAGTTCAAAAAAACTCTCTACTTACTCTTTTCACCTATCAATAATGTAAACAAGCAACTATAGGGCCTGCTCCAGAACCAACCAGGTGGGAAAAGGAAAGGGAAGGAGTGGGAAGAGAAGAGGAATACACTTCAAATTTGAGTGTAATCACAAATGCACCTCTCTTCTTATTTTTACATAAGAGTTAAACTCCATTCTCCCTCATTCTCCTTGACTTTTCTTTAAATTTAAGTTTCTGGAGCAGGATAAAGACCTTGGGCAGAAAAATGACAGTTCACCTTCTCTCTCACCCTCTCCCATTCACCCTTTCTGGAGCAGACCCTAAGGGGACACAGTGAGATGTACAATTCATCTATTCTTTCTTTCTGGTCTATTAGTGACACATTTAACCAGTTTGGGCATTAGTGAATTCAACAAATAACACCTGAGATTGTATATGTACGAGAAGTGACCGAAACATAAAAGAGTAATATCAGCAAACCTTTATTCAACTGATCAACGAGAGCAAAGGAAAGAATCTTGAGGGTAAAACCATAATTTTGCTATCCTATTTTATATTCATTAAACAGAGTGCATTTCAAAGTATCTTCTAGCAAAAATTCACTACAAACTATCAAATCAGTATTTTCATGAAATTAATTAATCCCCTATTTAATACTTGCATGTATAACACAATAACTTCAAGATGACAATGTATACTTTTATGCACAGCTTAGAAAAAATTGACCAACGACATGCACATCAGCTAATTAAAAAAATTTTGTTGCATCAAACAACCTTCGAAAGCCTATCTATCTCCTCTTCCGATCTACTTTTGTAAAGCCGACCAGCCATCACGAGTCCCGAAGCATTGGCAAAGGATCTCCCAAAATTTCCCGAAGCATTGGCAAAGGATCTCCCAAAATTTCCCGAAGCATTGGCAAAGGATCTCCCAAAGTTTCCCAAAGCCTGTAAGACATATTTCTTATTGTTAATTTATCAGCACAAATTTAAGATGAGTGAACCAATATATACAAAGTAAAGGTTCTGAGAAAGACATATAGACACAATTAAAAGATCAGTGGTTTCCTGTTGTACCAGCCTGGGCCAGCAACTAGTATAGCAGTGACTGTCAGCTAAGTAATCATTTACTAATTAAGTAAATGTCGATGTTAAATGGATTTAAACCTGAGATGCTCGGGGAATGGATGAATTTATATACGATTCTTGTCTAGATGCATTAGGTCAGTTCTGTTTTTAAGTATCAATTTCCTGTACTTCAGTGGATTATGCTGAAACTGGTATATACCTTTTATTTAGCATCATACCACACTTCGCTCATTTCTGAAAGTGATAGTTTTTCAATTTTGTATTGATAACCTGGGCTATACAGTATAGCATAAAATAGACACAATCAATTAATTGGTTAATGGAGGTTACACCTGAAATGATTCGGTGATTGATGGGACTCTTGCAGCTAGTCTCCTTAAATCAAAAGGATGCAACCCACTTATGAATTGTGCATCGGCAGATGCAAGTTTTGCAGATTCATTCGCATTGTCTGCTTCAATGATGGCCTTCAATACCTGATCATTTACACTTCCCAATTCTTTGCTACGTCGAGCAGCTTCCTGAGCAGCCTGTTGATAAAAAATGATAATTGCCACCATAAAAGAAACATATATATTATTTTAGGAAACCAGAATTATATCTGTTGAGTGTCCGCATATATAAGATTATCATTATCTAAGTGCCAACCATTTTGAACATCATTGTGCATAATTTTTTTCACTTTTCTTTTATCTGTTTTGTTTACTTTAAGTGTTTAACTATAATTTAGATTCTAATCATGTTGATGGAGGCTTTCTTCAATTAAACATATATACATAGATAATCTTGCTCGAATTAAAGGCTTGAGAAAATAGACTCCTTTAGTTTAAAGAACAAACAAACCTGGACAGATTTTGCGACGTTAGGCTCAGAAGTCGGCATACTAACTGTCAGATCTCCTTTGACCCACATTCCAGATTGTATTTCATCATCTCTAATCTTACTACATACGCCATATCCTTCCATTGAATTGTCATGCCATGATCCCTCATATCTATCACCACCTGAAATAATGTAGACACCAACTCCAAGGCGCATGCCATTGAAGTATTCCCCTAGATATATATCGCCATTACTGCAGATAAAATATAACTTGCCTTAGTTTGTAAGCCTAAGTTGACATTTGAATTAGCCTTGGCATATGATCATCAATTCATCATACCAAAAATGTAAAGGTCTGATATATACTATATACTTCCCATTGCAAAAGAATACATGTGTATATATAATATACAAGTTGATCTGCCATGGTGGCATACAAGGCCTAGCTACCAAAATTATACATATTGCCCTGTTATAACTTATAAGTTAACAGAAGCTACATTATACTATTATAAGATAAAGGAAGCCACATTATATATGCTAATGACAGCGTAATTAAAATTCAAAGTTTCAAACTGGTACATCTTGCATGTTTCGGTTTCTAATGTACACTTAACTTAATATGCAGCCCTTCACATAGAAAACCTTGCTGCCTTTTCCTAGTTGAAGATCCAATCATACAGAAGACGCAAAAGAACAAAAAGAAACAAAGAAAAAAGAATCTAACATGTAATTTTCAGCACCCAAACCATGCCTCATGTCTTGTTTGAATTGGCCAACATACATAGCGTAATTAAAATTCAAAGTTTCAAACTGGTACATCTTGCATGTTTCGGTTTCTAATGTACACTTAACTTAATATGCAGCCCTTCACATAGAAAACCTTGCTGCCTTTTCCTAGTTGAAGATCCAATCATACAGAAGACGCAAAAGAACAAAAAGAAACAAAGAAAAAAGAATCTAACATGTAATTTTCAGCACCCAAACCATGCCTCATGTCTTGTTTGAATTGGCCAACATACATAGCCCCATTTACAGAGGTCAGTTCTCCCATTCCATGTCTCTGCCCATTTAACCACTCTCCATTGTATTGGTCGCCATTAGCAAACTGCATGCACCCATACCCGGTTCTCGCCCCATTTACAAACTGCCCCTTGTACATGCTGTAACCTAACAAGTTCTCAACCCCATACCCATCAAAGAGCCCTTCGACCCAGTCTCCTCCATAGGTCAACTTTCCGGGTATCTCCATCACCCCTTTCCCGGTGCGCGTCCCATTTTTAAACTTGCCAGAATAGGTGCCATCATCAATAAATTCCACGCCAAGGCCGTTAACTATTGATTTCTTGGTGACCAACATTTCCTTCATATCCAAGAATATCCTCTTCTTCTTGCGAAATAGCCAAAGACTAGTTCTTGGGGCAGTCTTGAAGAGGATGGCCGCCGCAACGGCTAGACCGACACAGAGAAGGGCGCTGCGGAGGGAATAAGACAGACCGAAGAGGAAGAGGCAGAGGAGAGAGAGGAGAACAGTGTACCAGATGACTGATATGAGTAGAGGGACAAGTGGCTGTGAGGAGAAAAGAGAACGCTGTCTCCTTACAATCTGGCGTTGATGCTCGGATGGGTTCTCTTCATCATTGAAGCTGGGGAGGCTGTCATTGGTTGATGAGAAGAGGCGAGAAGACACGCTTCGCCTCATGTTTGGAGCAGAGGAGAGAATTGGCTAATGGCAATGGTTAGAATGTACAAATAATTAGATTATGGAGATAATTAGAAAGGCGAAAGGAGAGTGATGACTGAAAATGAGGACTGTGTTGTTTAAATTTACGTTTGCTGTAGATAAATGGAATGTTTAGGCGTTTAGTGGGGTCAAAGATTCAAGACTCAGAGAGTTAACAGTCAAGTATGTTATGTGTAGACCGGGTTTAGGATTTAATAACTAAGTACCCCACTTGTCAGAGACAGGAACCCAACCCCCGCGCTGAACCGAACGGGCAACATCCCCGTCACCTATCTTCAACTCGACGACTGACATTTCATCTCAGCTATTCACGGGCTGCCCAGTTATAATGCCTAGTGAGTGTTAACTAAATATCATCTGACCTACCAATAAATTCGGTCCAAGATTAATTATGAAATACTTAAGTGAAATAAATAAATATCATCTGACCTACAGATAAATTGGGTCCAAGATTAATTATGAAATACTTAAGTGAAATGCTAGTGTCCTCGACGGATGAGTCCGTCCAATATGATCGCTTTCACGTTTTAAAATTTCAAATGACCGATCCAAACCGCAATATGTTCTCCATATTGAAAACTTACAAAAAAAATCAATTTTTACATTTTTTCGAATTTTTTTTACTATTTTTTTGCTATTTTTGAAAATTCATGATATAAACATTATGGATCGTCCAATAACAACGATTTTTTTAAATACCAAAAAAATAATAAAAAATGTCGAAAAAATGAAAAATTTGGTTTCTTATAAGTTTTCAACATGAAGAACATATTGAACGGTTCGGATCGAATATTTGAAATTTAAAAACATGAAAACGATCGTATTGGACGGAGTCTATCCTTCCAATATATTAGACTCTAGCATTTCTCAATACTTAAACCTATGTGAAAAACTTGTGAGATTTTATTTTACTTTCTTTCCATGTGTATTTCTCTTTACACTTTGTTTGGATAATAAGGAAGTAATATACGGAAGGGAAGGAAATGTAATGGAAAATGGAAAGAAAGAAATAATTAAAATTTTCCGTCCCTCTTTTTTCATGTTAGGATGATATAATTAAATGAAAGTAAAACAAAACTAACTAGAAACAAGTGACTATCATATTCTTGAATATTTTGTTTGGGTTTCATCTTTGATTATTTAGAAATAATAAATCCACCGTAACCACTAAAAGCCCTTGAATTTGATTTAAGCTACCCTTACTAGGGTCAAAGTTTATTACTCCAAACTAATTATCTAAGGGTCAAAGAATTATCTCAACCTTTTCAAAAGTCATTACTTTCACTCACAATATCATGCAGCTCAAGAGTTACTGCAATTTCAAAAAAGACGCTGGACCCAGTATACTAGTATGAATTTCTTAAATTGCCTCATTTCACCATTTTTTTTTATTCAACGAGTAATTATTGTTTATGCGAATCTCTCAAAATCACAAACAACACTTTCTAATTGAACAAGTTTATGTGGTCCAGTGACTCAGTGGTAAGAGCACTAGGTTGGCCTCAAAAAAATCAAGAATTCAAACTCCACATGCACCTTTAATTAAAAAAAAAAATAGATGGCAAAGACCTTTCTCTTTCTTAAAAAATAAAAATAAAAATTGAACAAGTTTGATAATACATGCTAAATCACAAATCAGTGAGTAAATCAATATAATTCTTTGAGCCAAACAACTTTTTAATATTGTAGTACGAGCATGTGCTCATAAGACGAAATGGAGCCACCATGAAAAAAAAAATCGATAGAATGAAGCATAGTATGATAGTAAGGTAGAAGCTGGAGTGCAAGAGCACCCAGAGCAAAATAACTCATAAATAGAAAAAATAGGAACCAGAAGATTTTGAGGGCATCGCTGTCCAAAAAAAAAATAATAATAAATAGATACCATTTTGTTTTTCTTCCGTTGCACCCTGATTTGAAGAGGAATTTTTTTTTATATATATAAGGATTAAATTGGTGAAAAAAAATGATTAGAAGGTCCCTTTCGACAAATTCTCATTCCAAATATGGTAAAATTTCAAAATTTTCTTCCCTTCTATTATCATTATTTTTTTTTTTGTCTTTTCAATTAGTAACGTTTGAACTTTGTATGGACAATTCTAATTCTATCCAGATTGTTAGTGGATTTCTTTGAACTTCGGCTTTACAACCCTAATTTCAGCTAGCTAACCGAAACAATGTTATTTTTAAAAACTCTCATGCAGTGTTCAATATTTTATTGGACATTTAATTGTTTATGTTTTATTACGTTTTAATATGAAATTAAAATTAAAATTTAACAAAAATATTAAAATAAAATTACAGTGAAGCAATCAATTCTACAGTATATTCTTATAATTAAAAAAATGAATTGTTGCTTTTTCATTTTTTTAAAAATTAATATTTCATTTGAAAATAATAACTAAACAACCAAGTCAACAGTACATTTTATTACCCAAAAAAAAAAATCAATTGTTATTTTCGAAAGAGGAAAATTCTATCCAAGCCAAGGGGTTTTAGTTACACAAAAATCACTGCTCTCAGCGCAGAGCGCTCTAGCGTAGCGCAACCAGGTCGCGGTCGCGGCTCCTCTCCCGCGTTATCGCTTCCATTCCATTCCATCAAAGCACTCTTTCTCGCTCTCTGGCTCTGACTCTGCTGCTGTCTAATGGCTCTGACGAGCCCCTCTATCCTTTCCTGTCGCTCCATCCATAGATTAAATCCCTTTCTCTTCTCTCCTCACTGCCGCCACTTCAGACTCCTCCCGCCTCGCTGGAACCCGCGCCGCCGCAGCAGGAAATTCTTCTCAGGTAATGTCACGTAAATTGAAGATTTTGTTTCATTTTTTCTCCTCCATTGACCATTGTTCGCTTGTTTCCCCATTTGTTTGGTCTGACAGGACACTAGGACAGGTAACTCGTGCTTGTTTGTACTCGTAGACCCTATTAGTTTTGTGAACAGTTAATAGTTACTATGTTCTTTTTTCTTTCAGCTTTGGCTTCTGAAAATGAGGTGTTTACCTCTCCGGCAATCGCAAAGTCGTTCGATTTTGCATCAGAAGAACGGATATATAACTGGTATTGGATTACTAAATTGAATGCATGTAAAAGAAAGTAATGGGGCACTGAATTGTTCCCATGTTCAATCTATTTTATATCAAGTGAGCTTTTATGTTGTAGGACCAAATATGCAATTATGGATTGGAAGAATGGTTAGTAGTCGGTACATTATTCTCTGTAATTAGGATTAAAGTTCAATTGTTTTTAGCAGAAGTTATTTTCTTGTATTTTGAGATAGGTATAGGTATTGTACCCAGTCAATTTGTCGTGGCAGCTACTCTTAGTGCATTAGTCATGTTGCGTTTTAGTTACTTGTGCACCAAAAAATTGAAACTTCCTGCTTTGCAATAGTACTACAGCGAAGTCTGTCCAAAAAATACCAGTACCATACATATGGGGTCATGCTGGTAGTGATACCAATGCAGGTCATTTGTTTTTTAACAAAAAATCCAATGAATTATTCCTTGTCAAAACCTGTCAGGTGGGAATCACAAGGGTATTTCAAACCAAGCTTTGATCGTGCTGGGGGCGATCCATTTGTGATTTCTATGCCACCTCCAAATGTCACCGGCTCACTCCATATGGGACATGCAATGTTTGTCACACTTGAGGTGGGTTGATGCTATTTAATTTCTTTTAACTTATGTCAGGTTGGTATTACTTTCTATCTGTTGGATATTCGTCTGTTCTAGTGTTTTACCTGGTTAATCTAACATAACATAAATTGATAGTACTCCAAGTTTTGGCATAATTGTAGCAGCTGATAATCGGTGCAGCACTAGGTATAGGAGAACAGAAGTCACTAAGCACGACCAAACCTTGATTGACCTCAGTCGTCTAGCTACATATCAATTAATCATGATATGTTCTTAATTTTATTGTGTACTTGATAGTGTAAAATTTTGACTTGCGCATTTCTTTTTAACAGGATATTATGGCAAGGTACTTCCGTATGAAAGGAAGACCTACTCTTTGGGTTCCTGGAACTGACCATGCTGGTATTGCAACTCAGGTTAGATTTGTTTAAAGAACCAAAATTCTGTTACTATGTATCATGAGCAATGCCACATCTTAGACACCTTATATCTAGGAAATGCTCTGTACTGCCATCCCATAACCTCTTCAAGTTTGGTAATTTGGATCATAAAGTCAAAATCAAAGTCAAAGCCTTTTATCCCAAATAAGTTGGGGTATGCTAGAAATGACACCCCGACCCTGGTCATTTCTTGTATATATGGCTGAGTTTTTATGCTGGCTCACCAAGCCTATCGCAAGCATGCGGGCTTGAACCCTGGACCTTTTAGAAGTCAGCCCAGTGCTCTTGGATCATAGTGTAAATTAAATTGCCAATAAACTAGCATACTACTTGTAAACAGATTAATTTAATATGGTCTGTAATGTAAACTCTGAAAAAGTTTACCTCTTCCTGTTGTGTTGTTTTCACTTCTTCATGCATTAATGGGCAACTTTCTTTTTGCTAGTTGGTTGTTGAGAAAATGCTTGCAAAGGAAGGCATTAAAAGGACTGATCTGAGTAGGGAAGAGTTCACAAAGAGAGTCTGGGAGTGGAAAGAAAAGTGAATTTTTTTCTTTACTGCCAACATCTTATCCTCCTTTATTTATTCATGATATGACACATTTCTTAAGTTTCGAGTTAATCTAATTGGAGGCATCTGAAGAGCCATTAATGTGCTGTGATGGATTTTGGAAGATAGTTGAAATAACAAAATGGCAACTAAGAATATTGTATACACTATGTTAGTATGTTTTAGCTAACATTTATATACTTGTCGGTCATGTACTAGGTATGGGGGGACAATCACTAAGCAGATAAGGAGATTGGGTGCATCTTGTGATTGGAGCAGGGAGCATTTTACTCTTGATGAACAGTTAAGCCGTAAGACAGTCATGCGGATAATAAACTTCCTGTTATTTCAGCAGTAATAAGCTGTTTAGCACTAGAAACCATTACTTTCTTCTGACCCATTTCTTGTTCTACTCAGGGGCTGTGGCTGAAGCATTTGTAAGTCTCCATGAGAAAGGCCTTATCTACCAAGGTATTATTAATAAAAAAATTTCTCAGCAAATTTTTCTGGTTGTTTATCTAGTCATATTTAAACATAATCAAAAGAAATAAGTTGTGGCACTTTCTCTATCTCTCCCCAGTTTTTATTACAAAAGATAATATGTTGCAAATCTGACTTTTTTATAACCAGGATCTTACTTAGTGAACTGGTCACCTGCCCTACAAACTGCAGTATCGGACTTGGTACAATTCTTGTCTTGTCTCAAAATAATATTCATATGCTGAGATCACTTTATGGATCTTATTCTTGCAGGGTAATGTGTATTAGTCAGTTCATTTTTATTGCATGTTATAGAACGTGACACTGAAATTCTAAGGTATAAATGGATATTTAATATTCAGGAAGTAGAGTATTCTGAAGAACCTGGTCACTTGTACCATATCAAGTACCGTGTTGCTGGTGGTACAAAGTAATTTTATTTCCCATCTCCACTTTATTAATCTTCTGTAATTATTCTCGTGAGATGAAAAAATGAATGCTCAATTTTTTTTTTTATTGAACATAAATTGTGAAGATTATTTTTTTGAAATCACAGAGAGGACTTTTTGACAATAGCAACAACACGTCCAGAGACATTATTTGCTGACACAGCAATAGCTGTGCATCCTGAGGTATTAGTTTCTGTTTATGGTTTTACTTGCAAGAATAAGATGTTGAAGGTAGTATAATGCTGTTGTATTTTTCTAATTCAAAAAAGTCACCTATGACTAATATGTTTGGAAGTTCATGGAATAAGAACAAGAATAAAGACAAGGCTTGTTCTTGTTTTGGTTCTAGTTCCATGTTTTTGTTGGAACAAGAACAAGGCTCATTTTGGTCAAGAACAAGCTATTCTAAAGGGTGCCAAACACAAAATAGCTTGTCCTTGTTCTTATCCTTGTTCTTGTTCTTATTCCATAAACTTCCAAACCTCATTTTCAACCTCACCTTTAACATTTTTTTTCCAACAACAAAGGATACTTATGAAGAAGAAATTCAATAAATAAAAATCATAATTATAATTTTGATTATGTCATGATTACTAAATGAAAATGCCCGTATTATTTTTATTAGAAAAAGAAAAGGTGATGACCTCTTAAGGTGAAGCTTCCATTTTGATTCAGAAACTGGTAGAATTTAATTTTACTGCCTGTTAGGGGGGAAAAAGGTTGGTGTGAAAGACTGTTGGTCATGTGTTGCCTTGTTTAAATTTGTATTTCTTCTGTTGGTACGTGTTGCGTTGTTTAAATTGGTATTTCTATTGCAGGATGAACGATACGCGAAGTACATTGGTAAGCTAGCAATTGTACCTATGACATTTGGCAGGCATATACCTATTATTGCTGACAAAGTACTACTTCACTGTCTTTTTATCTGCAAAACCAAAAATTGAAAGCAAAATGGACCTTTTTCACATAAAGTTCTAAATTCTTATTACCGGATATGTACAGTATGTGGATAGAGAATTTGGAACTGGTGTGCTGAAGATTAGCCCTGGACATGACCAAAATGATTATCACATAGCTAGAAAGCTTGGCTTGCCTATACTAAATGTTATGAACAAAGATGGCACCTTAAATGATGTAGCTGGAATTTACAAGTAAGTGTTTGCTTGCAATTTATGGTACTGAATTCATCAAGAGTCGGGTATCAATCCTGGTACCATGTTTTTATTTGTTAATAGATCCATCTGTTTCATTGTTTTGGTTGATGGGTAAATGGCATTAACTTTATTCTGGACTCCAAAATTCGTTAAGATTCAAGGATGTCCTATGATTGAAAGAGTAAAAAAGTATTATAAATAAAAGAAGACCATAGTTATTAATTCAATTGAATTGATGAATCCTTTCACTATTTCAGAAAGAAAAATACATACATAAAAAGGGACAGAACATAGGGCACTACCAGTGCATATTTAAGTTACGAAACTACACTACCAGATAATTTGTGTGTAAGTTATGAACTTTTTATTCTCACTTGTTTTTGGGTCTTAATTTTAACATTCCTAATACTTTTTCAGTGGCATGGATCGGTTTGAGGCCCGAAAAAAATTATGGGCTGATCTGGAGGAAGCGGGCCTTGGTGTGAAAAAGGAGCCTCACACACTGCGAGTTCCCAGATCACAGCGTGGTGGTGAAGTGTGATAATATTTTCTCTCAATTTTTTGGAGTGAGATTTTCTTGTTGTTTGGGCCACCTGATAGCTGTTCATATTCCTTTAATTATCTTTCAGGTAATAGAACCGCTTGTGAGTAAGCAATGGTTTGTTACAATGGAGCCATTGGCTGAGAAGGCTTTAAGTGCGGTTGAAAAAGGGAAACTTACCATACTTCCTGATAGGTTTGAGAAGGTAAAATTTGCATGTGAATGTAAAAAGAAGGTAAAAAAAATGTAGAAGTCTGCACTGTGACCTATAGCTCATCGTGGTACTGATATGTAAGCAAACCTATAAATTATTACAAGGATTATGTGTAGGCTATTACATGATTATACTTATACCTGATTGCTTAATGATATATCAGGTTAAAAGAACCTTTTGTTGCCATTATTCATTTGTGAGTTATGCTTAGAATGAAATTATCTTTATTATTAAAGAGAATATGTTATTCTAATTAATTTTTCTGACTCGCTTGAATTTGTTCTTTTATTTAACTTCTATTTTACTTTACCTAATTTAATCCTCATTCTTTTACTGTAGATATACAATCACTGGTTGACTAATATCAAAGATTGGTGCATAAGCAGACAGTTGTGGTGGGGACACAGGATACCAGTCTGGTATATTGAAGGCAAGGATTGTGAAGAGCACTATATAGTTGCTAGGGATGAACGAGAAGCTCTTGAAAAGGCTAAGGAAAAATATGGGAAATCAGTTGAAATATATCAAGATCCTGATGTGCTTGATACATGGTTTTCGAGGTTTAGTTTTTATTGTGGAGTTTTTTCACTTTTTTTTATTGGGCATATGTCTGAGAGGAATAATTCTACTATAGTATATTTACCTCCTTTTTCTGAGGTAAAGGTTTCTCATGAGACACATCCATAGTCACCTGGACAAAAATGCTATGAGCCCACTACTATACCACTGTAAATGTTTATAATTGCTGTTAGCATTTATCTGATACCGAGTATCCTTTTTATGTTGGATAAACAAGATTCATTTTGTTTTCCTACTTACTTTTTGCTTCTTTATGTAAAACTGACATATACATATACAAGCTGCTGCATAATTGGAGTGAGGTATGCAAAATAAATGTAGGTATTTATTGTACTGACCAGAATTTTTTTAATTTCAGTTCCTTGTGGCCCTTTAGCACACTTGGTTGGCCAGATTCTAGTGAGGATCTCCAAAAATTTTACCCAACCACCATTCTCGAGACTGGGTATGCTAATTTTATTCCATTGTATTGCCGATCCATATTTATCATTTTCGAAGCTGGCCCATTTTATTGCTTGAATTTGTGGTCTTTACTCTGCAATCTGCCATTTGATATATGCAGTCCTTTGTGTATAATTTGGACAGGCATGATATTTTGTTCTTCTGGGTAGCTCGAATGGTGATGATGGGCTTAGAACTTACGGGAACTGTTCCTTTCTCTTATGTATATCTGCACGGTCTTATTCGTGACGCTCAAGTTAGTACTGTTATGTTTTGTAGATGCATATTTATCCGTATATCTAAGTAGGCATTCAGGACTAAATATATCTAAGTGTTTAGATGTGACTTGCAACAAAACTAGTTCTTGCTACCTTGCCAATATACATGCATTCAACTAGTGCTACAGCATTGTTAAAATTGATATTTTCCATTTCTTGTGCTAATTTTTTTTCTTGGAACTAACCCAGGGAAGGAAAATGTCCAAGACACTAGGAAATGTAATAGATCCTTTGGACACAATAAAGGAGTATGGGACAGATGCCCTGAGATTTACAATCTCTTTGGGAACAGCTGGCCAGGTCTGCGCTCCTTGTGCAATTTCTTATTTTTAATTATTATGTTTCTGTCCACATTTGTGTGTGTGTTTTCTTTATCAATTTTTTTTTCTACACTTTACATGACAGGATCTGAATCTTTCTATGGAGAGACTGTCAGCTAACAAGGCCTTTACAAACAAGTTATGGAACGCCGGCAAGTTTGTCTTACAAAATATGCCCGACAAAAGTGATACATCTTCATGGGAACTCTTACTGATAAATGAGGTGTGCCCTATCTGCATTCCAACCTCCCCCTCCCCCTGCCTGAAAAAAAAACGTGCACACAAAATAAGGATCCAAGTTTGGAGATCAGAATTCCAAAAGAACCTGCCAAAGCTGTTTGCAAAAAAATACATCTGACTAGTCATGACATGATTGCTATAGGGGACTTAAACTCCTCCTTAAGATATGTATCCTTGGCACCTTGTCCTTACAGCTTAGGTAGATATTCTGTGGAATGAAACTTGGATGTAGATATAAAAGTTTTTAGTATATTACCTTATTGTTTTTCCTTGATTTATTCGGCTCAGTTATTTAAGTTAATTAAAATGTGTCAGGAGCTGTGTCAGTACATTCAAATTTTTAGCTTGGAAAATCAACTACTTTTTATTCTGTTGGTTGCAATACTACTTGATATACTTTTCATTTATTTTATTGAATGGCAGTTTGACACAGAGGCATCTCTTATCAACCTACCTTTGCCAGAATGTTGGGTGGTGAGTATTGTATATAATGTCCTTTTAATTTTGAATGGCTTTGTGTGATTTGCTTATGAAGAACGATAACTTATGCAGGTCTCAGAACTTCATCGGCTTATTGATTCTGTAACTGCTAGCTATGAGAAATTCTTCTTCAACGAGGCTGGCAGGGAGATATATGATTTCTTTTGGGGAGATTTTGCTGATTGGTGAGTTAGTATGAAATAATCAAAGAATAGCACAATTTTGCAACATTGTCTTGCTGTTTCAAAACTACTTTTGCATGTTTATATTGCTTCCCTCTGCATTAGAGACATACATGCTGACCCTGTTAATTCTCTAATTAATATTGTTAGTTCTTTGGCTGTATGATAATTTTGTCTTGATTAAACATGTTAATTGTCTTTTTCTAAACCTTGCTTCCAGGTACATTGAAGCTAGCAAAACCCGTCTATACCATTCAGGGAATAATTCTACGACTTCCATAGCTCAAGCTGTTCTTCTTTATGTATTTGAAAATATATTGAAGTTGCTGCACCCATTTATGCCTTTTGTCACTGAAGAGTTGTGGCAGGTAAAAGAATGCACCTCGGCCCCTTGGGAAAAAAGAACAAAAAAATGAGATTGACACGATATATGAGGTTGAGATTACTATTCTTGAATAAACAAAATGCAATTATTTCATTTCTTTTTTCCAGGCATTGCCATATCGGAAGCAAGATCTCATTGTATCAACTTGGCCCAAAACTTCACTTCCAAGGGAGATTGTATCTGTCAAAAGATTTCAGAATATGCAAGCATTGGTGAATACCATCAATTTTTATGTTCTTGTCTGTTAATCTTATATGAAGCATTAGTGTTGGCTCACAAAATCGATATTTTGAGCAGATAAGAGCTGTAAGGAATGCAAGAGCAGAGTATTCTGTTGAGCCAGCTAAGCGAATATCAGCATCAGTTGTTGCTAGTTCTGATGTCCTTGGTTACATATCTGTAAGTGTGAAATGAGATAAATCTATTTCCATTGAAGATGATGCAAGTTTCGTCACTTCTGCCATTAATTATTGCAGAGTGAAAAGGAGGTATTGGCTTTGCTTTCTAGGCTTGATCTAGAACATGTTCATTTCACAGAATTACCACCAGGTATGTGAAGAAGGATTTTAATAGCCAGTATGTAAGTTTTTTGTTCCACCTGCAAGCGACACAATCGTTATTGAGAAAGCTATACTGCATTATATACAAACAATTGGTCCCCTCAAAGGGATCTTTCCATCTGTGAAAGTAGATAAAACTAATCTCGGTGGACTTAGGTGTTGGCTGTTAACTGTTGTGATATAGTTGTGAGGTGATCTGTATGAAAGTTGAAGCTGTCAACCAATATTAAAATCATAAGGGCAAAGTACTTATATTGTTAGGCCTATCCTTTTACACTTGGTTATTATTTACTACTAACCCAGAAAGTGTTGGCTTTTAGTTCCGGATAAAGGAAAATTTGAGCATTATTTGATATTTCATACGAACTTAAAATTTTAAAATTTATTTTACAAACAGTTCAAAATACCTTCAATGTTATACTAACATTCACTGTACAAATACATGGTGGCTATTGTCAATCAGGTGATATTAATCAATCAGTTCACATAGTGGCTAGTGAAGGTCTGGAAGCTTATCTCCCTTTAGCTGATATGGTAGATGTGTCATCTGAAATCCAGCGTTTATCAAAACGTCTCTCTAAGATGCAATCTGAGTATGATGCTCTTGTTGCCCGCCTGAATGCTCCTAGTGTATGCTGTTCTTTTTTTAATCTTCTTTTTGTTTTTTTGGAAACTGGAAGCACTGGTTTCTATCAAATATCTAGTAGAGGAAAATTATTTTAGTCCACATACACATCAGAAAAAGAGGATAAAAAGGTTAACATAATGACATTTATAGATCATGCCGGTATGCACTGGCTGGCAAGGTATGCTACTGGTTTGACTAATTTAAATTTGGAAGCCCTGCTTTTGTGGTTCTTGGCCATCAGCGAAAATTGGGTTAATTGGGTGCAAACTGACCTTATGGCGTGACAGAGAATTAAATGATACCCAATTGCTCAGTTTGGGCTAAACTGTGTTGTGGTGTGTTACTTAATTTCCGGAAAGTGGTAGCTTGTAGCACAGCTTAATAACAATTCAATTTATGTAAATCACTATATCAATCTATATGCTGAACCGCTTGGTCCCCTTATATACAAATTTTAAGGTATTCTTTATATCTTGTGTTTTTTTTTTTTTTTTTTTTGCTCTTTTAAAAATGCTTGGTGATTTTGTAGTTTGTAGAGAAGGCACCAGCTGAGATTGTTCGTGAAGTAAGGGAGAAAGCAAGTGAGGCAGAGGAGAAGATTGCTCTCACTAAAAACAGGCTTGAATTTCTTCAATCAACTGTCTCCATTGCAAAATAACACACAACTGAAAGCTGACTTTTTGAACCGCAATAGGGATTTTGTATGTATATCTCTTTAGTGGAAATTTTGCCAGCCCTGTTTTTAAGTCCAATTGTAATTTTTTTTGTATTTTTATTTGTTATTTATTCTACCAATAATAAAATAACAATAAACTTTGACTGTATTTTCTCGTCTTTAAACAATATTCTAACTGTGCTGGTTTGAGTCATCAATACTGCATAATCAGGAGATTTATGTTTAATCGGTTTTAGTTTGTCCAATATTTAATTGTTTATTGACTATGCATAAAAAAAAACACATAAGAACTACAATATTTCATTCACCAGACTTTGAAAAGTGGCCGACGCATTCAGTTCGAATTAGGTATATGTGTGTTATGTTGGTGTTACGTTTTTCTTACATCTCAAAAAGGGAAAAAAAAAAGTATTTTTATCATATTAAATACTGAGAAGTTTCCTTGTAAGCAATAATTTTATAACCTCTCTAACATTGAAAAAACCATATATCCTGAATGTCTAATGAATAGTGCGCGTCAATATTTTTTGTGGTCTTCATATGTAGCTATTGTGTAGTGGATTATGTTGGTTGTTATTAAGTCTTCGTGCGGGTTGTTGTACAAAGATATGCAGAAAATTAGCTACGCACAGACCATGCTGAAAAAAAGTATGCCCTCGTGTATTTCTGGGTGAACATGGTCTTCTTTGCACTTCAAAGAAACAATTATCATTGTCCTGCTTGATGGCCCCCATGAAATAGTGGTTTGTCTAATAATTTATCCGCCGTGTCCATAACTTCGCAATATCCATTGCATGGGATCATCTGTGACGAATCACATTGTAGACATCTGAATGACTGTAAGTCGATTTTTATTGTTAATTTGATCCGTTACAGGTTTGGTTGCGTGGGCTGAGTTGCAAGAAGAATTAGGGTCCGCGTTATGTAAGTGGGCATGTTGTACGATTTAAATTTGTCTGTTTTCATTGTTCCTACTTTTTTCTTCAGGTTGGTGTATCCGTTTGTTATGTTAGTTTTTTCTTTTATGATGCGCCACTTTTTTCAGAGGTAAACTCTCAAATGGTCTCACTTTTTTTTTTAAAAAAAATCACTTTTGATTTTTATCATTTCCTTCTATGGAAACGTGCTCAGAGGAAAAAAAAATGTTTAGGTGGGGCCCGATAGACCGTGCCCAACTAAAGTTAGTGATAGTACAGAAATTTGTGGTACTTGACCTATTTCTTAGAAGACCGTCTTAAAATTCGGACCGGACCGGTCCTTCGAAGGGCTTTCGACGGACAAGGACCTAGAAAGGCCGGATTTTGAAAGGGTCGGATTTAAAATTTTTCAGAGATAGATGTTGAAGGATCGGATCCGACCTAGTCCTTCAATCGTATGATTATTTGATCATGATGAGACGATAGAAATTAAAAAATGATTAAAAAAAGTTTAAATGTCGGTATTATTTTAGAAGGACTATAAGGGCCAAAGACCTAGAACGGCCGGGTTTTTGAAGAGCCGGTCTCATATTTTTCCAAAAAACAAATCCGTTTAACCCGTCCCATCTCGACCCTTTTTTTTAACCCGGTCCGACCTGGCCCTTCTATCAAACCTGTCAAGTCTGGTCCTTTGAAATCCGGCCCGACCTTTTGGTCTTTCACTAACCAAAGTCATGCTTTTGTTCGTTATAAAATTGCATCTCTTGCATTTCAAACATATCTATTATATGCTAATGACTTTTTTTTCTATTTATCAGATTTGTATGCTGCTATTATATTCACTGTGTTGGATATATTAAGAAAACTCAAAATCTTTTGAAGCAATGAAATAGGTATTTTCGTGAGAAATGAAATAAATCAATTAAATCTAATATTTCCACTACTTTACCGTTTCTTCTCTGGTTAATTATCTAGGAATTAAATCTGATTTATTTGGGCCAAACGTGGTCACTTGTCCATCATCATTCCTCAATTAATACATTAATATCTATAATTAATTATGGACTATATTAGCCGTTGCTTTGGAGATTATATATTGATGCTCCATTTTCCATCAGAAGAAAAAAACGAGAAATACAATATTTGTTGTAGAGAAAACTTTGATTCCAATTCCAATTTTCTATTTGTTTTGATATTACTACTCCAACTTGAGTTGAAATATTATACCGATAAATTCTGCTGGATATTGTGGAGATCTCTCATCAGTCACTTCTCCGGTCGTGCCCTAAGGAGTGACACTTACCCGTCTTATCTTGGTTGCGGTTCCTCTTGCACGTTGAGACGGAATACGCTTAAGGACAGCGCCTAGCGCGATTCGGGTAAAAATATTTTAATTATTTATTTTATTTATTTTTTATGCTATCCGAATTTGTTTAATATTTAATTTTGCACCAACAATCTTAAGCGTAAATTCCGTGATTCGGATAGTAAAATATTATAATTCCTCTTATACGATTTTAATCTGGGATTGATTTATAGACTATTTGATTAAACAAATTGTTGGACTTTTTTTTAGAAATAAAATTTGTTGGCAGATTATATATATTAGTCCGAATGCAGTAAAATTAATTTAATTAGTTTTGTTAATGATCTTAAATTGTAGAGAATATGTTAAAATTAATTATTAGATTTTGATCCTATGTGCTTCTTCATCTGATACTATCTTTTAACTAGTACTTTGTAATTATGCCCAGGCTGAGTTGAGAATTAATCATCAAAGTTTTTAAAAGGGTATTTTTTTTCAATAGATTAAATCCATAGTTTCCCGAATAAATTTTATTTGAACCATATAAACAGTTTGGATATCCTTCTATTATGTAGTTTCCAATATATTTATTCATGATTCATTACTCTATTGATCTGTTTCTTCAATATTTGATTCTAGTCCTTTACGTTATTTATAATTAAAATATAATTTGTTAATTACTATGTGAGTACCCACTTTTGCAATGATTTTGCTTCTATATGTGATATCAAAATAATTTTCTTGAACTGTTGAACATCATATCTCGGCATCCATTTTCTTCCCATGAATAATTGTTACTGATATTGGTCAAGTTTACCATAAAGAACTAATAATTTGATGGTTTGATTTATTACCATAGTCGTTAATGGTTTTACCATCAGACTAAACTTTTTATTTTCTTCCGATAATATTCTCACTCTTAAGTTAGTCTCACAACAAATGTTAATTTATTTTTAGACTAATCTTAAGATGGTTTGGACTATGTGTCTATTGATCTAAGATTATCGGTCAAGTTGAGAATTTTGTGACGTTTCAGAATTACAACCATATACCTGATATATATATTGATTGTCTTACAACTTTCAATGAATCTGCCCTTCTTGAAAACTGATAAAATTCCTAATAGCTGTGACTAAGATTACCTCTAAGTGAATATGTGTTAAATGACTCAAATTAATTTGAGATATAAAAGGTCTGAACCTTTTCCATAACGTATTGTGCGGTACTCCCATTGATTAATCCTTGACATGTTGCACTAATTAATTGTACTGATTCTATAAACAGTCCGTTTGTCTAGTAATCTACTTCAAGCACAATAAATCAATGGTATATTAATTAAGAATTGAAAGGCTGGCCACCTTTAAATTCTTATTAATCATCATGAATTTTATTGTTATATATCTCGTTGTTATACTAAATTGAATTTGGTCTAAATAACCATTACTTCTTGGAATCAATGAGACAAAGAGTCATTCCTAATTAGTAACTTGCTCAAGTATATCTTGGAAGTTTAAATTTAGAAATCCCATAAAACATATCCGATTGCTGACTTATTACTCAGAAATTACTATTTTTATTTTTGAATTTGTTTGATCTTTTTAGATAAGAATATTATAATATATATGGGATTAAATATTTTTTTAGTTCTGATTATTCCATTCATTGATGATTAATCAAAGAAAATTTTCTTGATCGTTAAAATGTTAATATATATATATATATATATATATATATATATATAGTAATGGGAAATGTGGGGTATAAAAAAAATAAAATATTGTTGAGATCCTTTTTACCGATTGAGTTCAATTGTCTATTTATGATGATATAATTTGAGTATGTTTTCTCATGTTATTAAGATGACATTTTTTAATGTCAGTAATAATTCAATGGTTTCATCTTTATGTGATATTTAACTTGCTGTTATGATCTGTTATTATGATAATAAATAAATAAATAAATGCTGTTATTAGCATATTAGAAAATGTGGGGGCTAACGTTTCAATAAAATTATGATCTGTGATTAATTGATTATTGATAAATTTATTATGTATGCGTAAATTTATATTAGCATGAAGCTATAATGAAATTCTTTACGGATTATCACTAATACAATTTTGGAGATGTTGTTTTTGGAAGTTTCTTTGCAGGAAAAAGAAACAAATTGAGCTCAAGTATCGAAGCGACTAGTCGGCGTGAGAAAATGAAACAAAAATAAAAATAAAAATGAGATGAACTTAATGAGAAGTTCTATATATATATGAACTTAATGAGAAGTTCATATTTCATCGAGGGGGATGGGTATTAGCCCTAAAGGGCCACTTGCGGGGGCAACCCAATCTCCGAAAGGCAGACCCCTGGAAAGAGATTCAATGGGTAATAACAAACCGACAAGTGGTCGAAGAGTACACAATTTTTAGGAGCATAGACTCCAACCCCATCCCTATGGTGAGTGTGCTCTATGTAGATGTAAGGTTGAGCATATTAGCTCTTAATGAGGACCAAAGCGGTAATTTCCGTGAGATGTGCATCTACACACATCCTTGGCAGGGACTCACCTATATGAGAGTGTCTGTATACGGCCGCGGTGCGGGGCATGGGTAAGCCCTTAAGACTCTCATGAAAAATCCAAGATACATGCGTATGGCCATTAATGCGCACCCCGCGATGATTGTTCTCCGTATTACGTGTATGGTGTCGTAGAATTTGGGTCCAAGGAACGAGTTCAAGACATAAGTTCTCTCTGTCTCCTCCAAATTTGATGCACCTATACTAAGTGAAGTTCAAGGTTTGAAAACTACTTCATGATGCGAATATAAATATCCAGTAATTTGTTATTCACCATTTTGATTGTTCCAAATTCTTAACTTTATCCAATTTGCTTATATATATCTTATGTATTTGACAATGATCATTTTGCTTCAATGAAATCCCTAATCTGCTTTTAGATATCTCATAATATTTTGATGTTCATAAATTTTGAGTTTTGTGGGGGATTGTTGGATATATTAAGAAAACTCAAAATCTTTTGAAGCAATGAAATAGGTATTTTCGTGAGAAATGAAATAAATCAATTAAATCTAATATTTCCACTACTTTACCGTTTCTTCTGTGGTTAATTATCTAGGAATTAAATCTGATTTATTTGGGCCAAACGTGGTCACTTGTCCATCATCATTCCTCAATTAATACATTAATATCTATAATTAATTATGGACTATATTAGCCGTTGCTTTGGAGACTATATATTGATGCTCCATTTTCCATCAGAAGAAAAAAAAACGAGAAATACAATATTTGTTGTAGAGAAAACTTTGATTCCAATTCTAATTTTCTATTTGTTTTGATATTACTACTCCAACTTGAGTTGAAATATTATACCGATAAATTCTGCTGGATATTGTGGAGATCTCTCATCAGTCACTTTTCCGGTCGTGCCCTAAGGAGTGACACTTACCCGTCTTATCTTGGTTGCGGTTCCTCTTGCACGTTGAGACGGAATACGCTTAAGGATAGCGTCTAGCATGATTCGGGTAAAAATGTTTTAATTATTTATTTTATTTATTTTTTATGCTATCCGAATTTGTTTAATATTTGATTTTGCACCAACACACTGTTGGTTTCAAAATTGATAACTCAAAAACGACAAAGTCATCCAAATTGATGCTCCAATGAACACAAGATTTTTAACATCAATATAACAATAAAATTATGTAATTATGTGTCGCGGCAGAGCCGCCACCAAAGAATCTAGTGAAGGATAATTTAGGACAACATTTTTTTGTATCTCAGTATTGAAATGAATAGCAGCAATATATTTGTTTTTAAACTTTTTGACCACTCCATGTTTTATTATTCTATTATATACATTTATATTTGAGAAATGCTAGTATCTAATATATTGGATGGATAGGTCCGTCCAATACGATTGTTATCACGATTCAAATTCCAAATGACTGATCCAAACTATTCAATATGTTTTGAAAACTTATAAGAAATCAATTTTTTTATTTTTTTACTATTCTTTTGATATTTTAGAAAATTCATGATATAAAAATTATATATCATCCAATAACAACGATTTTATAAAATACCAAAAAATAGTAAAAATTTTCAAAAAAAAATAAAAAAATTATTTTCTTATAAGTTTTCAATATGGAGAACATATTAAACAGTTCAGATCGGTTATTTGAAATTTAAAAACGTGAAAACAATCGTATCCGTCCAATATATTAGACTAGCATTTATCTTTATATTTTACAACGACTTTTAAACTCATGCATGTACGTCCTAATGCATATTAAATATCTTCGTTTTTTGTTCTAGTATAAAAAGAGAATAAGTTTCTAACTGCATACGTATGACCGCGCGAGTATAAACAAATGCGATCCGAAGGTTTGTTTCTTGCTCATGTAAAAATGAAGCATTGGTAACGACAAGGCATGAACGTATACCCTTATTTATAGAAAGTAATATAGAGTTTTTTTTTAAAAAAAAAAAGAATAATAAGATGGTTCAAGTTCTCCGATTTATTTTGAAATTAAATGTCACAAAATATCTTCGGTCGGATTTTGAACTCGTGACCTCCGCTAAATACGTGTTACTCTTTTGTCACTAGATGAAGAGAGATTATTATAAAGTTAAAACATTGAAAATAGAATAGAACCGGGATGTTCCAAAAAAAATAAATAAACAAAAATCAACTTCAGAGGATAAGGATATCACTTGTGTACAGATGGACACTAGCTGATGAGAAATGATGCTTCGCATGGTGAAATATTTGTGTATTTGATACGAAGTAAAGTTCATTTCGAATTTAAATTCAACAGGTGAGATGGTTTGTGAGCTAATTAACGTGGTAATTAAGCAAAATAGACGACAAAACTAAGTTTCTTTTGTCCGAAACCTAACGACAAACTAAGTTGGATCGTATTGATTCGACTTAATGAGCGGTAATTTTATTGATATTTTTCTTCTATCTTCGGGTCTCATTTACTAGTCGGATGATCTTCATAAGAAACTAAAAAAAAAAAACCGAAATTGCTTAAAATCATCATCCCATATATTCTATCATTCCCTCATTTTCTAGGATCTTCATTAATTATTCGCCGCCATCATTAATAGAAAGTTCAAGAAATGAGACGATGAGCGTAATTATCCAACGCCTCATTAATTATTTGATGCTCATTTCTTGCTATCCAACCGTGTCAGCCAGTACGTACCTACCTCATCCACCACCTACGTTTAATTAGCACAATTACGTATATTAACTAAAATAATTAGGTATATTAAGTTGCACAATAATGTATATTAACTAGCACAATTAGGTATATAAATCTAATTGTTCTAGTTCAAACACCTAATTGTTCTAACTATTTTTATTCATATACTTAATAGTTCTACTTAATGTACATAATTGTTTTAGTTAATAAATCTAATTGTTGCAGTTGGTAAACTTAATTGTGCTAGTTAGTAAACCCAAACGTTCTAGTTGGGGGAGGGGGTTAGTGACATAGGGATGGGGATGAGAACAGTGCAGGCGTTGGATGGAGTGGATACAGGGAAGAAGGAACGAAAGAGGAGAAAATACATGAAAGGAAAGAGGGAATGAGGATGAGGTTGAATTAGTTGGGAGGACAATCCAAAAATAAACATGTGTTTTCAAAAAAATGATAGGATGAGTAATATTAGAAATGATCTTTGTGAGTTTTGAAAAAAAAAATGCAATCTCTGTCAAAAAATTATTAAGAAAGAAAAACTAATGCTCCTTTCTAAATGCTGCCATAAAACATATTGTTGTTTCTGGTTTTGAAAAGTTCGACACTTTTACAAGCTCTAAACATGCATCCCGCATACCAATTTTATTGATTACAATCCAGAGAAAAACTGTAATAAGTTGTCCCTTTTTATTATAGATTCGAGATCTAGTCGAAGTGAACTGAAGCGGCTTATTCAAACCCGACTAAAAGTCATCCTACAGAGTACCGACACTTAAAATTAGTTCTCCGGAATTAGTAAATGTTTAATTAGAGAAAATAATTAGTACTAGACTAGTAGTCTAGTAGTTTGTTAGTTTATTTATACAGCGTTCATAAAAAAAAAAAAAAGATTATTCATACAGCTAAGCTGCCTCTAGCGCGTATCACTGAACTGGTCTGATCAAATTTCCCTTCTCCGACAACAAATCGACAACTCCCGAATTATTAATGAATACAATAAAGACAAACGCAACGCACGAATTATTAATGAATGATAAAACCTCTGCGCTCATCACTCACTGAGTCAGCAGTCAGCACCGTTCCTTCCTAAAATAAATAATCCCCAAAATTCGGTCCATTACATTGGAAAGGAAAGGAAACCCACCACCTCCCACTCCTACGGCTACCTCCCCTCTTCATTAGTTCTTCCTCCCGCGAATCAACTCATTCCCTTTCCTAGTTTCCTTCTTTTCTTCGAATATACCACTTGCCACTTTCCTCTCCTACTCTTTCGCATAATCAACTCACAACTCACAAACAAACTCTCGCCATTTCCCTCTCTCTCTCTCTCTCTCTCACACACACACACAAAGACCGGGCGTGATGATTCCAATTTCTCCTCGAAAGCTGTCAATGAATCATTCCCGCCGTGTCCTTCTTCCCTTCTCCCTCTTACTAATCTCCTTCCTTGTATACACAGTGCTTCATAGTCATAGCATCACCTCCTCCAAACTCTATTCTCTCGCCTCCGCCACCTCATCAGTTTCCCTCTTCCTCTCTCTCTCCCCATCCGCCAACGCTTCAATTTCTCACGACCTCCGTTCTCTCACCCTCCGGCCCCACCTTGCCGGCACCCCGGGCGCCGCATCCACCGCTTCCTTCGTCCTTTCCCGCCTCCGTCGCGCCGGCCTTGAAACCTTCTCCCGCCGCTACTCCCCGCTTCTCTCCTTCCCTTCCCATTCCTCCCTCTCTCTTCACCATGCCAATGGCTCTCTCATCACTCCTCTCTCCCTCTCTGAGCCAGCCGATCCTAATCAAATTTTAGTCCCGCCTTATCATGCCTACTCGCCGTCAGGCGAAGCCCTGGCCCCTGCTGTTTATGCCAACCTTGGCCGCGAAGAAGATTTTGAAACCCTTGAAAGACTCGGCGTGAGAGTGAATGATTGTGTTGTTTTGGTAAGGAAAGGTGGTGGGTACCGTGGTGGTGTCGTGGCACGAGCGGCGGAGCGAGGGGCCAAAGCTGTGTTGATTTCTGGGGGTCCTGATGGAGGTGTCGAGAGGGGAACCGTGATATTAGGTGGGCCCGGAGACCCTCTCACACCTGGATGGGGTGCGATTGGGAGTGTGACCGAAAGTGGTGATGTGGAGAGGCTAGAGGTGGCAGCTGAAGAGGTGAGGAGGAGGTTTCCAACAATCCCGTCGATGCCGGTGGCAGCCATTACGGCCGCAGAGATTTTGAGGACCGTTGGTGGTGCCCCCTTACCTCCTGAGTGGAAGGAGGGATTGGTAGAGACTGAAGCTGGGGTGGGGCCTGGCCCCACACTGGTCAACTTCACCTACACAGTATGGTTCTTTGTTTGAATGCTATATTGCTATTGAATACATTTTGGTCGTTTTAGTCTACTGTAGTTGTTACTTGTTAGTATTTTATGTAGTCAAGAGTCATTTGTTTCTTAACAGGAAGAATACAAAAAAAAAAAAAAGGAATGCAAAAGGCCTTTTGTCTTGTCTGGTTCTGACTTAACAAAAACAAAAAGCTCTGACGAGCTATAAGGCGATTGTGACTATTGGATCTGTTTAGCATTTTTTTTTAAGATATTTTATGAAAGATTTTTTGAAGATAGATCTGTTTAGCAAGTTGATGACTGCTTAGATTTAATTGTTTTTCTCACATATAATAGCTACTCATATCTGATCTGAGCACAACAGGGGACTGGAATTGCAGGAGCAGATTTTTTTTTATTTAATTCCTGCTCACTTGAATCTTGTACCAGCAAGTTGAATTTTCTTCATTATTTTTTTTTAGATATAATTTTCTTTTTGTCTAGTTGGAGTGATTAATTGAATTAACTTTTCAATAATTTGGAACACTTATGACCTACCTCAAGAGGACCAATATAAGGCCGACTTGGATTGAAATCTTTTGCACTGTAGCAGTACTCTCCTGACCACATGTATAACAATCTTTTTTCCCCTCTTTAAATTCTGTTCCTAGGAAGAGAGAAAGGTGGCTGAGATCCAAGATGTTTTTGGTATGATAAGAGGGAGAGAAGAACCAGACAGGTATATTATCCTGGGTAACCACAGAGATGCATGGACATACGGTGCAGTGGATCCACATAGTGGGACAGCCACATTGCTTGACATTGCTCGGCGGTTCGGTGTGATGCTACGGTCTGGATGGAGGCCTCGAAGGACCATCATTCTCTGTAGTTGGGATGCAGAGGAATTTGGAATGGTAAGAGTTTTTTGCTAATTAGGACCATCCATCAATTTGTAAGCATTAGAGTTAGGCTTGGATAGTGTTATGTAGTTTTTGCTGTTGTTACTTGTTAGTAGCAATCACTCTGAATAAAGTAAGGAAAATACTCAGTAGAAGAGTAAAATGGTAACTGCAAAACACTCTAGTTATATCTAATTGTTCTGTTTATCTGTCATCTACTAGTAGTTGAAGGTTGCAAATTCTAAGGAATAAGCATCACACTTGTTTTGGTTTGGAGCAGACCAACAATTTTTCTGACAATTCAAAACTTTATACAACAACTTAATTTGGAGTTACAAATAGATTATTATGTTTTTAGATTGGATCAACTGAGTGGGTTGAAGAAAACCTTGACAATTTGCACTCAAAAGCTGTTGCTTACCTTAATGTTGATTGTGCTGTGCAAGGAGTCGGGTTTAATGCCGCCGCCACTCCCCAATTGGACAAGCTTTTGATTGATATTACTAAGAAGGTATGATTAGCAATTGTGCAAATTTATTTTAGATAAATATTGGAGTTGTTAAAATTATAGTTACACACATGAATTATGCCTTGTTCGCTGTGCATATGGAGAAGGAACTTCCATCGGAATTCTTGAAAATTGGTGCTTCATAGAATGGTGCTTTTTTTGCAAAAAATAAAAGAAAGAAAATAACTTCTTTTCTGAAGGTTAAGAAAAGACAATAAATTAATTTCTAGGTATTTTTCTTTGTTCTCCTTTTCCTTTGGTTTCTGACTTTTTTTAAAAAAAAATAAAAAAATTATAGAGGATACCTTTACCCTTTCCATTCAAGAAAAGCCAAAACAAGTATATTGATTTGATTTCTGACTTTGAAAACGATTGAAGTTCCTAGAATTATTTCACTTTGTAGTAGCTCTACTTGCATAAGAATCATGGTTTTTTGCAGGGTGTAATCCTTTTCCTGGTGCATTTTACCATTAGTATTTGGATTCTGATCAGAGTCGGAATAACATCTCGCCATTTTTGTTAATTTTTTTAAGGTGAATGATCCAGATGTAGAAGGCAAAACAGTTTATGATACATGGGTATCTGCAACTGGAGGAATAAGTGTAAGGTGTTTTGATGAACTATTATTGTTTCAATATTTCATAGCCATGCCTATTACTAACAGAGAAGCCAGTCAATTATGAAGAGTAACAAATTAAATGATCTTAAATCATGACCATACAAGAACAGTGTGCTTTTAAAAGGCTTAGATCTAAATTATTGTGCTCTCCGGCATTGCTGTACTTTGACAAAAAATCCTGCTAGAGTGCTATAAAATGAGGAAAGTTGTAAGCACTGCATTGCTTAGTTGAATGTATCTGCAGATTGAAAGGCTTGCAAGAGCTGATTCTGACTTCACTGGATTTCTACACCATGCTGGGATACCTTCCTTGGACATGTATTATGGAAATGGTATTCCTATTTCTCTTAAGATCATTAAGATGTCAACATCTTAATTTAGATTTTTTTTCGCCGCAGTTATGTTTATATACCCTGTTTTTAGTGCCTTGCTTTGTGCTTGTTTGCATAGTTGAGGGTAAACTTATGCTAAATGGTGAAATTTAGCTTGCTCGTGTCTTATTGTTATGCAACATATTGCAAAATTGAGGTTCACTGATGCAAAATTGGAGCTCATTTTCTGAAATTTGTTCCACATTTTAATACTAATTGAGGTTAATTCAGTTAATAACAATATTTATATAAGATCCAGTTCCTTATAGAGATGTATTGTGTGAGTTATAATATGGTGTTATTTATTTATTTTCATCGGCTAATGACTCGTGAGAATTCCTTATTTTATTATGTGTTGCCTAACAAGCTATTGATTACTCCTATCAGAGTTTGCCGGGTATCATACTGCTCTAGATTCCTTTGGTTGGATGGAGACAAAAGGTGATCCTTTGTTTCATCGTCATTTGGCTAGTAAGTCTCCTTTACTGTTGCACTTGTTCTCCTTGACATGCACCCAGTTCAAAAGGTTTAGTAAAACTCTTAAGTACAGTTGAGGAAGAATTTGGCTTGTAACAGTATAAACTTACAAGCAAAAAAGAAGAGGCTGGAATACAATAAATATTAAGAAAAACGAGCTGTGGTGATCCAGAACCCCAAAGTTTAGTGATAGTCCATATTACTTGTATGGAATCAAGTGAATATTTTGTAGCTTAATCATGGGCTGGTATATCTCACTTTCATATATTTATATATTTGTAATGTGTTATTTTGTGGATTTGTATGTGATCAAACAGTTGCTGAAATTTGGGGATTATTTGCTATTCGCTTGGCTGATGACCTCATTTTACCTTTTGATTACCAATCATACGCTTCTCAGCTGGAGGTAAATAGCCCATGTTATAATTGTGTTATCCTTTATTCATTTATGGACAGGGGAACAATAACAAACTTCAACATGTAGGATTATGTGCATGCACTGCGTGACTTCCTAGATGAGAAACTATCTCTAGAACCAATTCATGCAGCAATCATGGACCTCCATAATGCAGCCAATTATGCTTTTACTGAAGGACAGGTAATTTTTAAAATACCCTTGAAATCTCCTTGAAAACCAAATTTTATAATTTTTAAAATTTTATTACTATTTCTTTTGAAATTTTTAAAACCTGCCACTTTTGGAATGTTCTAAATAGCATTATGTTTCCAAAAATGACCGGTTTTAAAAAAATCGAAAAAAAATAGTAATAAAATTGTAAAATTTGGATTTGCTAAGAGATTTCAATATATTGATTAGATTTGTCAATTTGCAAAAATACCGACGAAAAAGACTGCGATGCATAGAAAGGCCTATGCATCATAGTGCACAATGAACTACCTCTATATATATGTAAATAATTATCATTCCTATGATCACTCTCAATTTGTTGCTCCCTCCCTAAATTATAAATTTTTCAGAAACTAGAGCTTCAACAGATTTTGGGGGATGATGCTATATTGAGAATACGAACTCTGAATGATCGGCTTATGCTAGCTGAAAGAAGCTTCTTACAAGAGGAGGGCCTTGATGGGAGACACTGGTTCAAGCATTTGGTATGATTCAAGCTGTCTTATTTATCCTCATAAGCAGAAATGATATAAATGTCACAGATCTAGAACAAAATCAGATATATATAAATTTTCTTAGAACTCGTTATTGACAAAAAGGTTTAACTTGTAAGGATTTATCTTCTTAAGTTATTCTCCTTCTTTGAAAAATGAGTCCACACTAGTTGCCAACTTGAATTAACTTGAGTACTTGTGGCTTTTATGTTTCACTTTTTGGTTGTCTGCAGCTGTACTCGCCTCCAGAAGATTACGAGAGCAAGCTCTCTTTTTTTACTAGTATTGCTGATGCTCTCTCTAGATCCAAAAGGTCCAAGGGAAGGGAAGAGCAGTTTGCTATCCAACGCCAAATTTGGCTAGTTACTAGAGCTATTAGAAGAGTCGCTCAAGTTTTGAGGGGAGACGTTTTATTGGGGACTGAATGAAAGAATTGCAAGTACAATGTACAATATTCAACCAATTAAATGTGAAAATTTAACCTTCATTGTTCAAGCTTTCTTTAGTTACCTTATCCAGCCTAACAGCAAAGCACAGTAATTGTCAGAGACGACAGCAACAGTAAAATCAATGTGACAAAAATTGTTATTTATGCAGTACAACAGCCTAAACTCCTTGACTCGTTGCTGATAAGTTCATCCAAGAACCAGCATATTCAAATTTTATATTTGTTGCTTGCCCCGTTGGATGATGCCAATTACTTGATTTTGTTAATCTATAAATTGCAGAAAAGTAATCACTTTTCAGAAAGAAATAACCCTCGTTTCCAGGGCAGGAAAAAAAGTTAGGGCGTCTACAAACTACACTAGATACTAAACCATACTTGGCAATAATATCCAAAAATGCTCATTTTTCATAGATAATTTTCTAGCGCATTTCATAGAGGCCTTTGACTGTCAAATCTACTAGACTATTACCATACTGTTAGGAGATGAGATCACAATCTTATCTAGTAACAAATAACATAAAATCAATACAAACAAAGGAACAGCAAGGTTAAAAGTTCATGACAGGATAAATGATACTGACTAAACGAATTTCCAGTCTTGTACCTTATCCAAAAAAACCATTTTCCCCAATCAGGAATTCCCATTCTAAGAGTTTTTAAGAATACAGGTCAAAATACATAAAGGCGTAAACACAAAACAGTGCACAAAAAGGTGCATCTGCACCCTCCAATCTTAAGTGAAATAAAAATGACCAAAACACACGTCGCCTTTACACGCTTCTGATAAATAAACTCAAACACCACTGACAGTAATTTTTAACCTGTTTTACAATACTCACTGATGTCACCTAGAACCAATCTAATATAAGAAGACAAAGGCGGGAATAAACACAGGGAAAAAGGTCAAAAACAAACTCCACAGCTATACCTTGTATACATAAACCTACAACAGGAAAACTCGTTATCTACCGAAATATACTGGAGGCAGAGATGGATCTCTACACAGACATCTCACCAAGACGAGGGCATATGAAATTCCAAAATCAGAACGGAAGCACTTTGGAGCTCCACCAAATGGACATGATAATCATCTGACACCATTAAAAAATTGATGGTGGAGATTTCTTGTCCCTGCTAGTTATAAATCCTCACTGGCTTCTCAAAGGTATGGCGGTTCTGCATTTGAAGGAACTCAATGAATAATTTACAAGAAAAAAAAAAGATCCTTTTGCAATCGACTTCTGCATTTGAATAAGCCAGATCCTGCCCGTTCATTGGAAGCGGTGTACTATATATGATTTTATAAAAAATTATATAGCCCTATAAATTATGGATAAATTTCAGATGTGTATTGATTGCACATGGTGATAGCCAATGCAATGATTGATCCAATGATTGGGCCACTTACAGAAGATAATTTTCATTGCAAACTAACACATCTTCCTCACCTGATTGGCAGCGTACACCCTTTTAGGAGTAGTGTCAGGATGCTCCAACCCAAGATACTGTTCCCAAGCTCCATATACATTCCTCTGAAAGCATCAACAGAATTAAAAGGAAAAAAGGAAAATAGTCAGGATTTGCAGATGAACCCAAAGTAATCAAGAATATTTAGTTATTTGAACCTGAAATCTACTGGAGACAACATCTGTATCCTGGAGATACTCTGGACGACCCAGTGATAGGTACGCAAATTTCCACTGTATAAGAGAAAGCACATGAAAATATCCATACATTAAATTTCAAAAATAAGATGCATAACCAGACCAACCAAAGCAAAGAAGTATTACATGAAAAATTTCCTTCAAAAAAATATTAAAAACAATATCCTTTTGGAATTGGACTCAAAAGTTACCAACAAGAAATTTTACAATGGATGGCTATTGTGACTGCAAAAGAAAATTAAGCCCCCACATCACAAAGTCATATCCAGGTCATAAGTGTTACACTAAAGAGAGGACACATATTGAGTGAAAAGACAGGCAATAATTAATTATTGAATATTTTCACTTGAAATATTTCGTTGGAACAAACATAGGGAGGTGAAAAGTAGATATTACCTTAGTAAAATCCTCGTCAGGAACCTGAAGCTTCTTTTGAATGCGTGCTTTGACCTCGGATAATGTTTCGCCCTCATGAATAACCAGGAAGAATGGCTCTCCAAAGTTTTGTACTTGCTGGTAATATTAAAAGAGCAGAAGCAGTTATGACTAGTAATACATAAAAAAATATATATATTTTACGAAAAGAATAAATTTGATTTCAAATTACCGTCTGGTTTTGAGTGTCTTTAGCAAAATGATATACATGAATCAGTCGGTCATGAGGACCAAGGTTTTTCTCCTCTTCTGGGATCTGTGACGGGGAAACAAATCACATTGATAAAGCAGGGGAAGGGGAGCTCTGATATTGTATAATTATATATTTAAAGAAAAGGAAGGTGCAAAGTGGAAACCTCCTCCGCACGCAGTGTCCAGTACTGGTCATTAATATTCTCTATTTTTTCATTAGGAGCAAAAATCTGCAGTTGCCGCATAAAAAAATTAATGCAAGTTCAATCAATCTTAAATAACTAATTCAGTTCAATTCAAACTCCAACTATTAGCTTCAGAATTAACATCTACTGATGAACAGAAGGCCTCATTGCAGACCATACTACTGAGAAAAATGATCATAGCTTGCATTACATGTATGAGTTTTAGATGCAATTGATATTTACCTTGTAAATTTTATGATAAAAGACTTCAAGCAACCTGAGTTCGGCATTGGGATGAGACAACTCTACCTGCTCAACACAGACTAATAAGAGCTAATTTACAACAACCAAACGTATGGTGAAACCCAAGTTTTGCTAAAATATTCCTTTCTAGAAGGGCGACCTGTGGAGGTCACGAAACAATAGATGGTAAAGACAACAAGCATTTCATTGGTTAAAGCCTCCACTTAGAAAATATAATCAAGAAATATGAGTAAATAAATCTTTCATTTTTCCATCCTTTAGTAGCTTCCACTACCCCACTAACCTAAATTTGTCACCAATCATATCAGATCTAAATGGACGAACTATCAGAATTCTCCTACTCAATTAGATGGTATAATCCTTGGGCAAAAGTTGTAATGAAAAGCAAACAAAGAAAAACAAATACAAAGATATATAGTGATTATTCTCTGATTACCTTTGTTCTAAGGTCATTCAGCACATCTCCAACAGTGCTGTTCTTTGGTAGCCTGATAGAGTGGATTGACACCTCATCCTTACCCGACTGATGGAAAGCCACTTTAAGGGTTTTCAAACCTTGCAATTCAGGCAGAGGAATATCCAGTACCTCATAATATAATATATCAGAAGTCTGGTGAAGAAAAAATAATTTGTCAGAACTTTTAATTGCTATATTAGAAATTTGTTTTACGTGATAAAAAAAAAAAACCTTAATCTAGCAAACAAATAGAACTGACAAGTTGCCTCCCCCCTCCCTCCCTCGTTCTCATCATGATAGTGGACATTTTTTTAAAAAAAAATTTGAATTCAGCTGTTTAGTGCAGAATTGTCATAATCTCTTCTATAAACCAGTACAGTATATTAACATTTGGGGGGAGGGAGAGAGCAGATGTTCTTTATATATTATGTTGAAAAAGTGACCTGGTTGTAGTGAACCAGCATCTCAGATAGATGCTCCACACCACGATACTTGATGGGCTGAGGTTTGGGCTGCTGAGAGTAACAATTGTGAGAAGTAAGCCTGATTTTAGATGGATCATCCACGCCAAGCTGGCTTGCCACTTTTTCTACCACATCATCATAGGTGAACATCTTTGACCTTCAGAAAAATAAAAGAAACAAACATTTAGCACATACTGATAGGAAAATATGTTAAATTTACTACTTTCTGAAGTCATTTAGAACTCACATCTCCAAGGAAAAATCGTCATCCTTGGGCTTCTCCAAGGATCGGAAATGAACAACCTACAATTCATATACATGACCAAGAATAAGAATTTTTTAAAGCAACAACAAATCATGCATGAAAGAATATGCAAGTAATAATGGAAAAATACTAAGGCTTACACCCGAACTAACAAAAAATGTAACAAAACAGTTCAGTATAAAAACTAAATAAAGATAGGTATAAAAAATAATAAAAACAACAAAAAATGTACTACCTGACGATTGCGAATATACTCCAAATAGGAAGGAACATCAGGATAACGGTATCGCTCAGGAGCATCAGCTTTTAGAGATTTTTGAAGACAAACGATGTCCCCATCTTCAAGCTAAAACCAACAAAACAGAAAATTAGACGAGTACAGCAGATACACTGATTTCATTTCAGCATAATCAAGATACTCTACTATGGCATAAAGAATTAAGGAAACCTAAATCCTCAGCTACAGTTCAAAAATGTGAATTTTGAAGGGAGTAAATACAACTGAATTATGCTTCTTTACGAATATGAAATTAATCACAACAATTTCAAAAAGGTTCCAACCTGACTTGACCGAAACAGAAGTCTCTTATCAATATTCTCACACATTACAGTTGGCTCGAATTTTATTTCCTGGAAAACAGATGAAATTAAAGAGTCAAACACCAAAAACCAATTGAGAATACTATCTAAAAAAGGGGGGAAAAAACAAAGAACAGTAACAAGCTTTGCTTTGATGTGCTAGCATAGCACTTATTTACCTCAAATAGATCAATTTCTTCATCTACTGGGAAACCAGCCATTTTGTTTAGTTTAGACACAATGTCAGCCGGTTTTCCTGAGCTCTTCACAAAGAGCCTTCCCACATACCTGCAAACGTTATAAGAAATAAATCTATATTATTAATAAAGATCCATGGCCGCTTTTGTTGACTGATTTTTTAAGTTAAAAAAAAATAGTTCTTTTTTTTTTTTGCATTTTCTATAATTAAAAATAGTTTTCTTTTTTTTATTAAATATATATAGTTGTACTAATTAAAAATAGTCGTACCAATCATTAATATTAGCAAGATTATTTTAGGCAGAAAAATTATGTCAAGTTTATATATATAGCGACATTTTATGGAAGAAATTACTAATTTTGAACTTACAAATTTTTGCCTATAAATTTTTACCAGTTTTTTTCAACATAGCGCAGCTCTGCCATGACTAGTAAATAATAAATCTAACAGTACAGAATAGTGGCAACTGACAAAAGAAATAGAAACAATCTAGAAGAGAGGGATTACACACCTCAGTTGCTCTTTCTCTGGGTCATAAAGCTTAAAAAATAGCAGTATATCTTCTTTGCTCCTTTCAGGAGGAAGGGTGTTTAGCTCCTACGATTGAGAAAGAGTATAGAAAGTTAGGATAGTTTTGGAAATTGTTCTAACAACACTTTTAAAGTGTATATCACAAAAATGTACAAACAATAGGTGCATGCTTCTAAGAGGTGAGAATATGTACCGGTCCAAGCTCGACCTCCAAGAACAACTTCAACTCAGCGTTATGGGCTTTGTTAGTAACCTCTTTCAGCTGTCCAACCTACAGGATGTGCACCCATATTAAAGTTAATTAAAAGATAGAGAATTGACAATTTAAGGACAAACCAAAACAGAGCACCTGTAACAAGATAACAGATGACCCAACCCAATTTAAGGAGCAAAAAGAATACATAATATTGTATGTTGTATCACCAGGCTTAAAATCCTACTGCATGAGCTAATCGAATAAGACATTACTTACTGTTTGTGATTCCTCCTGTATACTCAAGGGGCGATTAGGTCGATAGGTGTGGTTCTGTCGCTTGGCCCACAGCCAAAACCTTTGGAACTGCACAGGAATCCCAAACTCCTTGGCTACTTCCTCCTGCAAAAGGCTTTATTCATGAAACACTATGACATTACCACGAATAAACCATACTTAATCCAAAGTTCAATTGGCAGGGACAGCATCAAGAGTTCAAACTATTATCTATTATTTAAATCACATGCCTTAATAAAAGAAAAAAACATTGTAAATTTACTTTTTGAGTTTAAGCTTGCCATGAAAGTAGTGAACTCAACATCAAAAATCATCATATCAGTTAAACAATGCATTCCGACTGTTCATCTTGATCGATTGGACGAGCCAAAATGTTTCCAATTTTAACATTTTCAAATCTGATTTGTAGAGGATCAAGAGCCCAAAAGGTGTCAAAAAAAATTAACTCACAAATAAATCAGATTCAATCTCTTAATAGTTAATCCTGATACAGAACAAACTCCAAAAACTAATTGTTCAAGTCTTTAACCACTTGGCTCATCAAATGAACAGTTTGAACACATCCTTGAAGCTTGTTAAACGATTTTTGTGACTATGCTCACAGACCCCTTCGGTCAGGTCAAGGCCATTTCTAGCTTCACTCAATATTACATGAAGACTAATCAAGCTTTTAAAAAACTCCGTGTTATCGCCGTTTTTTCTTAGTTTTTCTTCAACCCGCACAACCATTTTTTATCTGTTTTTTCACCGCACAAACCGTTTTATAACTGTTTTATCACCGATAAACGCTAAATCACCACCCAACTGTCAAACCGCACAAATCGCATTTTAAAACCTTGAGACTAATAGAACTCTACTAAGAGAGTAATTTCAAATTGGTAACTGGAGGGAAAAACAATGCCAGGAGTTTACCTTGAAATTGACAAAGGGCATCTGTTTCTGGATCCGAAAACTCTTGACTTTATCATGATCAACAAGGTCAAAAAAGATATCTTTCCCAATTTGCGCAACCAAATCATCATCCCTTGCAACCTGGTAAAATAAAATAATGCTAAAAAATTTACAAAGAAAAAGAAAACGGTTAAGCACAATTCTCCAGAAGTGGAAACCTTGATGATAGTGTAGAGGTGTGCCTCTGCTTTCTCCTTCTTCTTCCGCTCCTTCTCTTCTTGTTCCTTTTTAAGTCTTACCTGAAGATGACAAACGTTGTGAAGTCAGACCTTTACTGTGAGCATCATAACGCATATACACTTCTATGAGAAACTTAGAGACTAAACAAAGAAAAGAATTAGGGATGAAACAGCGTCATCTCTGGGTATAATTGGGAACAAGAAGCCTCCTAGGATAACTTCAAGTTTCCAAAACCACAGTGTTGAAACTTGAGAATAAAAAAACATCAAATTGTCTCAAATCTTGATCAATACATCTTAGCTTAGCTTATGTGATTATCTCCAAAATAAAAGTTGGCTAGGAGCCCAATAAAAAGTCTTACTCTGAGGTGCTCGGCAATATCTTTCTCGTCCACATTGCAGATAATCTTATCTTTATCACTCTCTCGAATATATACAAGCATGTATGCGTTCGAGTACTTCGTAAACTTGAAAGGCGTAGTGTTTAAGCCTGGATTAGTCTGTGGCAACTGCAGAAGGAAGATGAACACATCATGTCAGTATATTAGTACAAACATCAAGACTAATCACAACAAAATCCATAGAGGAAAATTGACAATCGAACCTCCTCTTCACCACCATATTGTTCCTCAAGAGCCCTTTTAATGTCTTCTTTGGTCACTCTCTCATCATCAAACTTAAACCTGCAAGGGTTGCAATTTTTTATTAAGAAAAGAACACAAGGATTGAAGTATTAAGGTTTACCATATGGAAAAATTTGATAGTTACATACCATTGATCAGAAAGAGTTGGTCGGATGAATGCATAGTAATGTCCACCATGAACACCACCACTGTGGACAAGCACACTGAAAGAAAACAACAGAGTTAAACCATATTCAAAACAAATCCTACTACTAGCGAAGTTAATAACTTGATTAGTTGTAAAAAGATAATAACTCTTGTTAAAAATCTTCCATAAAATGTTCCCTTCTTGAGAGATAGACCACAATAAGGGTATATTAAAAGAAATGCAAGCCTTTCAATATTTTAATAATACTTTTCGTATGACATGCTCCCAACTGTGTCAACATCACCAAAAATGAGAAATCTAAAGGAGAAGGTTGAACATAGGGTGCTCTTCCAGCAGTAAAACATATGATATATCCTTTTCAATACACCCAGCTTCAGATAATATGTGTTTTGGCATTTATCAAAGCAAACATATAGAATAGGTACTCAGAAAGAAAGGTTATAATTACCTGTGAAGGGTATATAGATTACGAACGCTTCTATCAGCATCTGGCGAAAGATACTTTCCGTTGTCTCTATCAAGATCTAACTGAAGCGGGAACTCGTAGCGATCATTTATCTGTGCATGTCAAAGTTAACTCAATTCTTATAGAATACTGGTACAACAAGGCACAATAAAATAATCATATAAATACAAACCTTCACCATAGTGTCCCGCATGAAATCGTATTCAAATCGCTTAAGTTGGAGTTGCAGGACAGGAGGAAAATCAATAAAGAGAACACCCTTTTTGGCATCCTGAAGGAAAAAGTTTGATTAGAAAACTATAGGAAGCAGGGTCACTATTCAGATACTTCCTTAAACCTTCAAATCAGTAAGATCCCTTTTTTAAAGTACTTTGTACATACTCTCTTCCTTTGGATTAAAAGATATGTTAGGGACCTGACTTGGAGAATGCTCAGTAGGAATTTAGAAACCATTAAAACATTTAAATGTGAACTGGAAGTAGACCTAAATTGAACAGTAGTGAAATTAGGAGCAACACAGGGAGTCAGCAAATAAGAACTATTTTTAATTCCTGAATGATGCGCGCTATAATACAGAAATGCTAATATTTCAGTCCCCATCAACTAGCTTGTTGTGTAAATCATTTTACTAACTATATTATGTTCAATGATATCTACTAACCTGAAGACCAAACTGTTCAGCATGATACTTGTTATCACCATCTAGCTTCTCCACCTCAACATACTTATCAAAGGATGCATACACGTCACGACATCCTTTGACATCCAATTGCAAATCTATTCAAAATGAAAAAAAAAAAAGAAAAGAAAAGATATACAGTCAATAGTAGCTACAGTTTAAAAGCTTCAAAAAAATGGCAACTTTTAGTCAACAGTTACCATAGAAGGATTCCTTTCTAGTTGACTTGTAATCCACATTGATACATTCAATGTAATTCATGTGATGTCCTTCGAACAATTGTTGTATTGTGCCCTCAACAACAGTACCCTGGGTGGTATAAAGCACATAAAATTTCAGTTAGGCAAACAAATTAACTGAGCAATATGTGCGAAAATAGTCAGGATCAATGCCAGTCAGACAACCAGCCATGAATATAGGTCTGCATAAGGTTACAGTAAGCGTTCAATATCACACGATAAACATACTAAAGCATCATCCTAAGTAGTACAATTTTAACTATAATTTAGAAGGGAAGAGATATATTGACAGCCAAATTTGTTTGACAACCATGACAAGTAAGAAAATGATTAATAAATCGAAACATAAACTGTAGATGTTTACAATTCAGAAATATTGTGTAATTTGAAAGGTGTTTGATCACCAGCCATGTGCGGATAATAATAAGCCCTTAACATTTCAAAATTCAAACCACTCAATAGATGACCAATCAATTTTCAAAGAGCAACCGATTTTATACATGACCTATCTAGACTCTAGGAATGGCATCTAATTTTACTTTTTGATTTGAGTATAATTTGATGCTTGTCTCAGTTGTCAATATACCCTATCAAATTTAAACTAAAGCATGTTTAACTTCAATGTTAAGTTGTCCAAAATGGTACAAATTTTGTATTTTAATACGATAATAGAATTCACAAATTTCAATTATTGTCAAAATCATTTTGAACATCATCATTCAATAATCCTTCAACATACAATTCATATTATTTTGAATTTATAACTCCAAATAGTTTATTTAACCTATCCAACATACTAGCCAATCAGAATAGCACCCCTGCAGAAAATACTGAAATGGAAAGGCCTTACAAATGCCAGACCTTCATTTTATCTTCCAACTTTTCACTTAGAACCCGGTTAAGCTCTTGGACATCGTGTTGCATGAAGGAGTCATGCATATCCCACCCAAAGGACTTAGTTAACTCCTTCGTAGACACACTGTTCTCACTGTATTGTAACTTGTAGAATAGGCTTTGAAGAGCCAAGGGGATGCTCCCCGAAGGCATGTCGTTCTCTGTTGTAGGCATGTGATACACTGCCTAAAGAGAAATTACAAAATAAACTAATGAATAAATTTAAAATGATCAATAACTGTACCGGCTTGTATAAGCAAATAACAACAAATTATAACTATTTCAAAGTCTACAGATAAGAACCTATATGATGCTTTTTTCATCATTAAATTGAAAGTTGGTATGATATAGACGAACAATGTATACATACTAGTAAGGCTAAAAGACAAGATTGCAGAACAACAAATGACAATCGAGCAACACAATGACTACAAAGACTGCCAAAAAAGGAGAAATGACCAATTAGATCATATAACTTTCACAGGACAATTATCTTGAAAAAACCCTAAGCAGGATAAAAAGAAAAGGAAGTATATTTGGCCCTTTTGTTTAAGATAAAGAAAATAAAATTTATAAAAAAGAATACATCCTAAAATTGAAGTTTACCTTTCTAAAATATGGGATATGATACAACGTCTGAAGAAGGGAGTTCATGTAACAAGTGGCTCCTTGGTTCTTGAGACCAACATAGCCAGTTTCCTTCTTGGAGTCGTAGCTCCAATAGTCAACAACTCTACATACAGCAACCTCTGCTTCTACTATGCAGGTGTCATTTACAAGATAGCCCCTATTCGGGTCATACAGCTCGCTTAATGGCATAAATGAAGTAAAACCCCAGTCACTCTCTCTTTGGTTAAATTGATGTTGTGTCTCTGAAAAAACTCGGCAGTGTATTTGCATTCATTAGACTTTGTAAAACAAACAAGGAATAAGTAAACATTTACTTGAAATGCATCATATAATAAAACTGGTGGCTCCACCCCAACCCCACACCCTACACCCAACTGCGGCTGACAATGGATGGCAAACAGGCAACTTATGAAACAAATGTGATTAACAGAAGGTATGCTTAAATTATAGTTTGTATTCAGTGTCCCTATAATAGTAAAACCGCCAGCAAAATACTGTTTGGTTCAATAGAAGATGTAATTATTGTTTTTTTTCCAATTAAGTAGTAGACTTGCTACTACAAGCTCTTCCAGAACAAAAACATAAATAAATAGAATACTGAATGGTGCAGAATCAAAATAAATCATAAAAAGCAAACAGAAGAAAAGACGGCACCTTTGCGTACAGTGAACTTGTTGTGAATTTGGTTGGCCACAGAGAGGCTAAACTGAGCATATCTACTCCAGCCATATGGCAATATAGCTGAATCAGCTACATCCAGGTACATGGACAGATAGTCCACATTATTTCCCTTTGGAAAAATCAGAATTCTCCTGCAAAAATAATAAATGAACTTGGTAAAAAAAAAAGAAGTCTTGAGGTCCCCAAAATAGTGAGAAGGAAAAAAAAAACAAAATAGTTTCCTTACCATTTGTAGCCTCCTACAACGAAAACCTCAGAATAAAGCTTCTTAGAATTAACTCGTGAGAAATTCTCAATTGCCCATGTAAACCTGGAAATGGGAGGATCCTCTATCTGTTGTTGGCTTTCAGCTGTGGTGGTAGATGTATCAGCCTGTGTAACTGTTTATTTCATTAATGGAAAGGTGTCAGGCCAACATAAAGAATACAATTTGTAGACCTAATGCAAACTTCAAGAAAAGTTACATAAAATGCAACAAGTTGTTTTGCTTCGGCCGAAGGGAAAAAAAGAAAGAAAAAAAAGAAAGTAACTCTAGGTACAATATTCAGTGATAAATGAAAACTTTAGGCTTTTTAAATTAGCAGATTTCTGCAAACACCTAAAATGACTTGTTGAAATTGTCACGAACAGATCAAAGTGAATGCATCCAACCCGCAGTGAAGATTCGGATAGAAATAAAGAAACCATTGACCCATAAGAAGAAACAGAAGATACGAACCTTCCATTGGCTGAGCACCATTAGTGAGCTCGGGGTGGGGCACAAGCATCTCCTCATCCTCTTGCTGAAATCAGAAAGCAAATTAGAAAATCTCAGATCCATCAAACAAGCACACTTGAACTAAAAACCCTAGCCCTAGAAGCGTAGAACGAAGCCGACTATCTCTAGGAACCAAAATCAATCCAGCGACTAGCACGAAGACCTCAAACCACAATCCAAGAAATCCAATTACCACAAACACAAAGAAAACGCGCAAATCAAAGCAGATCGAGTCATCAGACGAAGTAGGACAAAAATTGAAGACCTAACTAATCAGATCAAATCGCGCAAGCAGAAATAAGTAAATTGAAGGATTGATTGGGGGAATCTGCGAGTGGCTTACTTCGAGAGGTGGAGGTGTCATCACAGTCATGGAAGAGAAGCCGAGATATCGCCTCGAAGCGGCGGATCGCCGGAGAAAGGAGAGAGGAAAAGGATGGAATTAGGAGAGAGAGGGGGTGGAGAGAAGAAAAGGCTAACCCGTGGAAAGTTCGGGGTTTTATTGGCAAACAAATTTTCACATGAAAGAGGTCCTTTTGGACCATGTGACACTGCAATGTGGGTCCGAGGTTGTCAGAGTCTCATCTTTCGTGCATTGCTCGTTTGCTAGGGTGATGATCCGGACAACATTTTTATGATCCGGACAATAAAACTTTTTATAAACGACAATAGTGCCCTCATGACAAACAACCTTTTATCTATTTTTTTGGAACAACTTTTATTATGCGGCTTTAGTTTTTCAATAATTATCATTAAAAAAGAACACATAAGTGATTGAACATTAGTAATTATCATTAAAAAAATTGTAAAATATGTTTCAAAAATCAAATCAACAATACAACATATATTACACAATTAAGTGATTAACTAATTAAGTAATTATTAATTGTGACATAAGAATTTCTTAATCCACGAAAGGTTGTCTTGATGAGTAAAATAGAAATCAAAACAAAAGCAACAAAAAATTTAAAACAACAACAATACATCTATGCTCTCTCTTAGGCTTAGCATTAGCGTGAAACATATATAGAAAGATATATGATTAAGGAAAGCACAAATTAAAGAAAAGTTATTAGAGTAAATTTAGGAAATAAATATAATATATTTCTTAATTGATGTGAGGGTATTTTGGACGGAAGACTGTATAAATGTTGTTCGGGACTAACTTAGTTGTTGTGCGGATCACTTCCCGTTTGCTTGGCTCGGGTTCAAAGTTCAGTTTTTCGGTTTTTTTTTTCCTTTTTTTTTTTGAAGGATAGTCAGTATATTTTTGGATCGAAATGTAACGCACATGGAAATCTTTTAACTTCCCAATTATGTTCCCTTGACAGCCGCTGTCAATGTAATCTAAAAAAAACTTCCCAATATGTTCAGTTGTTGTCATGTTTGGCATCATGGGTTTTAACATCACGATTGTCAACCATCAAAAGAAAAATAACTGTTATTATAGCATAGCGTAGTACGTGTTTTTTATCCTTTTCTCTTTTAATTTTAAAATTTAACCCTTTTATTGTTAAAATTTACAAGCGGGGGCATTCTTCTATTCTTTTGGTCACGTAAAATATTATGGAACAGTTTAAATCAATTTTTTCCAGTCCATAATTTTGAAAAAACAATATGCTTTTCAACCCATATAAAAAAGTGATCCAATGTAAGATTAGGTTTAACAATTGTCTCCAAAGCCAATGTTGCAAATATTTATCTAATATGTTTCCGTCATAATATAAAATTTTCAATTTAAAAATACTCGGATCGATGGTTTAATTTTGTTGGATTAAGCCTGAATAAGTTTAAAATAATTGTCCTCAAATACAAGTACAATTACATAAAAAACAATTGAAAAGGACAACAAATTAAGGCAAAATAAAAGGACTTCATTTAGAATGTTAAATGTCAAAAAAAAAAATGGATGAGGATTGGATTTCACGTAACCCCCGAGAATCTGAACAAAGATCCAATAATAAGCGTGATAAATTAGTAACCCATTAAAACTCAAAATTAAAAATTCGGTCAATGTCTTCGAGAGAGAGAAGTAGGAAACAGATACAAGTCATTTAAAAAGGGTCAAATACGCAAATTGGCGAACTGGCTATTCTTTCTGAAATCAATACGTGCATTGACGGATGAAATCAACGCTAGCTTTTTCGCAGGGTTAAGCGCATTACTGCGCCGTCCAATAAAAAAAAAACAAAAAAAGGTATATGTAAATTTATCTGATAATATTAATTCCATGTATATTACAAAACCGGACTTCAACAAAAGAAAAACGTTCATGAACTATTCTGGCTCAAACATACCACTTTCAGTTGAAAAATAATTTATTTAATTATTCATTTTATCTAGCCATACGGATTATGCTCCGTTTGGATGTGTTGAGAATAAGGTAGGAAGAAGAAAGAAGGAAAGAAATTTATTGGGAAGGGGTAAATTTATTGGAAAGTGTGTAACTTTTGTGAAGAGTTTGGATGATTAGAAATAAATTTATTGGTAAAAAGTGGTTATTCCTTATTCCTTATTCCGGAAAGAAGTCATCCAAACGGAGCCATGATGATACTTACCTACAAATGATTCGACAACGACATGCATTTTTGACATCCAAGCCTTTGTTTGGATGGGGTTGAAAGAAGGAAGAAGGAAAAAGGCCAAAAAAAATTATAAATAATCCAAACTCTTCACAAAGTTACACACTTCCCAATACTTCTTCCCTTCTTTCCTTCTTCCCACACCTATCCAAATGCACCCCAAATTAAAAACAAAGCAACTATGATAATTTGTTTCAATCGCTATAAAAGAAAAAATTAACTATATATAGATTTTTTATGATCTAGACAAAATGTGGTTCGAATTAAATATGATTTGAAAGTAGCTGCATTACCAATCACTTAATGTGGTTCTCGAGTTGAGCCAGGGGCGGAATCAGGATTTCGACATAGGGTGGGTCGACCAACCGACCGTGGAGTAAAAAATAGCTCTGTCTGTCGTGGCCGTGGAGTCTGTCGCGGTGTCGCCTGCAACATCCCGACTCCTTACTCCCGAGCCGAGAGAGAGAGTAAGAGAGATGGATTTGCGTAACAGAGAATGGGAATTACCGAATTGGGAGATGAATTTGCGTAGGAGAATGAGAATTGATTTTTGAGTGTCTACATTGAGAGAGATGGAACATCTACTTAAACAACTAACTAGGTCAAATGAGCTCATTTACTTCAGCTTCGAACCTTTGGCGTAGGCCCAACTATAACATCTCCAATAAATTTTACTAATTTGGCGTGTGCATGACACACGCCCGCCACCCCTAGTTCCGCTACTGAGTTGAGCATCAACTTGTTCTTCTTCAATCTCTTTGAATGTAGCTATTATATTTTCCATATACACTTTGAAATTTCAATTACTCCTAGCTCTATTAGTCGCAAATCAATTAAAAATTTCGTTTATATTAACTTAGTGGCAACTCATTTGTCAATTCTTTTTTGAATGACTTCGGCGAGAACAAAAAAATAGTTAACAAAAAAAAATAATAATAACTCCAGCATATTTATTTTACAGTTATTTGTAGTTAGTTTTATAGGCCATTTGGATTTGGATGGTATGGAAATAAGGAAGAATAGTTTCTTCTTAAGCATCCAAACAAGTTAGAAATAAGGGGGCTGTTTGGATCGCTTAGGAATAAAGAGGAATAATCTCTTCCTAGCTCATTTATCTCCAAACTCTTTACAAAGTTACACACTTCCCAATGTTTTCTGCCTAGGAATAGGCTATTCCTCTTATTCCTTAGGGATCCAAACGACCCCCAGAATAATAACTTCTTCCAAGAAATAGCTTCTTCCAATAATTATATATACATAATTTTAACAAAATTAGCTAAATACTAATAGCTAAATGAAATTTTGTGCGCTCTTTAATTAGTACTTTATTTAATATTAAAATAATAATTTTTAATAATTTATTTAAATTAATATTAATTTGCTTATTTATAACTCACCATCCAAACAACATTTATTATTTCCGGAATAACACTCTTCCCAAAGGTTCTGTTTGGATGGGTGCAGGAATAAGGAAATAGCTTCTTCCTACTCCCAAATTTATTATAAACAATCCAAACTCTTCACAAAATTACACACTTTCCAATACTCCTTTCCTTATTCATCTTATTCCCACACCATCCAAACGGAGCCAAAGTTATACTTTTCCCAATGTTTTCTTCATAAAATTCTTATTCCTTCATTATTCTCATACCATCCAAACGAACCCAATTAATATTCTATGCAATAATAACACTTTTGTAATAGCTCGGCATGTTTCTTCCGATCTAATTTCGACAAACAAATTTTTACATACCGCACGAATCTCAACGACTCCGGTATTAATCACAGTACATCCATTAATAATCGGATGGTCAGGAATCAAAACCTTGCAGTGCAAGGCCGACAGAGGATTTTGTTCCCAATTAATATTCTATGCAATAATAACACTTTTGTAATAGCTCGGCATGTTTCTTCCGATCTAATTTCGACAAACAAATTTTTACATACCGCACGAATTTCAACGACTCCGGTATTAATCACAGTACATCCATTAATAATCGGATGGTCAGGAATCAAAACCTTGCAGTGCAAGCCCGACAGAGTATTTCGTTCCCATCAAAAGACTTGATTCGATATAATTATCAAGTCTGACGTGTCATATCGATCAAAAATTTTTTTTCCCCCTGTAAACTCGTGCTTTGGTATTTCTTTCCTTTTCCTTTTATTAATGTTGTCATTTTATCCTTGCAATGCCGATGTCGCTCCATATAGACGCATAATTGAATACCTGCTTGAATAAGATTGGGCTAATGAATGTGGAAATTTTTGTGTCGACAGATAGTAACAATTAAGGACCTTGAGTGAAATACGGCAAGTTAATCTAGCCATTCGGAGCTGTACTAGATTTTGTGGGTACGAAAGCAATAAAATCGATTTCTTAGAAGATAAGATGAACCGTTTAAATGAATTGGCGTAAATTTAAAGGAATAGTTACCCACGACAATGTTCTAATTTGGAAAACTAAAAGTTTATGCCTCCATTAATTGTTAAATCAATTTAAAATAGTAAATTACTAGGGAGCATCTAAGCAGTTAATTGCGCAATTTACTAACGTGTCTTGTTTAACTTCTTTTGCAAGCCTTCTTTTGTAAGAAGAATTTCCAAAAGAGAAAATTGAGTCAGATTCGAAAGATGATGTAAAATTCACAGCACAAAAAAAAATGAATAAATGAAATCCTTCTGCAAGCTATTTTTAAAAAAATGGAGGAAGATTTTGGACCTCAGGCAATTTTTTATTATTTTTTTTACTTAAAAAAATTGCCGTTATATGCTGCTTCCCATTTAGAATGTATATTATATTGCATAAACTTTGTGGTCCCGCTTTTCTGTTTTGATTTTCTCTGGAAAGATCTGACTATTATTTGGCAGTAAAAGCGCCAGAAATATTCATTTACATGAGTAATTAATTGACATCATGGTAACTTTCTAGAATTATAATTTATTATTAATAAAATGATATATTTTCACATAATTTTCATTTTCAATTCAAATAATTATTATAAAAGTAAAACAAACAATTATAACAGTTATTCACAAGGTATCCAGAAAGTGGAGAAACCTGCAGGGGCAAGGTACTCCTACCTAACAATTTCGTATTTTCCTCAAATTCATGTCTAATCATTTATCAATGCTTCTCCGACAGTTGACCAACGATTGTTGTTCTTTTTACTTTTTAAGATTTGACCAGATCATTAACGGACGATCGAGATGCGCTGGAGACTTATCTGACGGGCGAGACAAAAAGTGATGGAGGCTGGAGGCATCTTTCATATTTCATGATCTGGTCCGAGGTTTGTAAATTGTAACTCAGCAGTTGTGTTACCTACCAATCAAACATTGTAGACCGGAGCAACCTATCCTGCTCCCGGTTCTGTGAACTGATTGAGTAGGCCCCCCTGTTCAGTACCTTCGGAGCATTTCTCAGCTTTTGAACCAGGATGACCCGTGTAGTTAGTTGTTCTTTCATAGTACACAATTACGTCACTCTTCAACTCTCCAGATCAGATGTCAATGGTTGGTTTGGGATCACAGAAGTCACGTGCCGAGGACGAGGTAGCTATAATTATAATTGAACAAGCATTATTATTATTTTTTGTAAGATAAAAGATAAGAGTTGAGTTATTCAAGTTATTTTGAAATTAAATATCACAAAAATCTCTAGTCGGATTTCGAACTCAGAACCTCCAGTGAAAACGCGTTGCTCTTGAACAAGCATTATTTTTTTAAAAAAAAATGAACAATAATAAATTGATTAATGCTCCCTGATCACAAATTCTCTGAATTTAGGGCGGGTCCAATTCCTGCTTTTATGAATCAAATTTCAGCTAGTGAGATATTTCGGAAGTTATTAACGAACACGGGCTTTTGTTAATGAACACATACCCCTATGAAACTAGAAAAGTTATTAATGGTAAAAATATTAATTATAACTATTGGTATAAATATATATTATCACCTCTAAATATTAATTATAACTATGAAGATTAATAATATAATTATTTTTATATTTTTTATGGATGTCAAACGCAATATTTGTTAAGACAAGTACTAATATAATATTTAATAAAAAAAAATGAGGAACATGACACTCCGTTTGTTGAATGTAGATCAGCTTATGCATAACCCCACGTCACTAAAAAAAGTAAAGCCCTCTCCTTAATTAATAAAATTTCTAAAAAGGTCCTTAGGAATTTTAATAATTATCATAATACGATTGACAAAGCCAGAATTTTTTGGATATGATATGGTGCATTAAGAATTCTTACATAGTAATTTTTTTTTTAAAAAAATTAGTGTACTAAATCAAATGTAATAATAATCAAACCTGTTCGAATCAAACAATGGGGTGGAGGGGCCAGCTCCCTTTCCTGCCCTTTACCTCCAGTCCTCCACCACTCTAAAGATCGATGCATTATTTTTTGGATAATATTAGATTAATTTTTCGAGATGCTAAGGAGATAATAGGAATCATTTGATTGTCTTGGGATTTGACACTTGATGAGGGAGATTGATATCGGCGTATCGACTATAATCGTCATAAACTCATAATGTTGTGGACCTCAGGTTGTTCCAAACCGTGCCAAGATTTGTTATCAAAGCCTAATACGAGCGTAAGAGTAACATTTTAAAATAAATAATAATAATATTCGTTGATCAGTACCACTTGATCAAAGGCAAGAGGCTCACGTAGTCATGTAACGGGGCTGTTTGGATTCCAAGTGGAATTTGGGAAATTTCATCTTCCTAGCATAAATTTATTATAAACAATCCAAATTCTTCACAAAATTACACACTTCGTAATAAATTTATTCCTAAAAATTACAAATTTCCCAAATTTCCCAAATTCCTAAGCGATCCAAACGACCCCGTTGTTTTGCTTCCACTCGATCCACTCCTTTCCTTTAAAGTTTTTATGGCTCCATTTGGATAGGTGTGAGAAGAAGGAAAGAAGGGAAGAAGTAGAAAGAAGTATTGGAAAGTATGTAACTTTGTAAAGAGTTTCTATGGTTCCGTTTGGATAGGTGTGGAAAGAAAGAAAGATGGAAAAAAGTGAGAAGAAGTATTGGAAAGTATGTAACTTTGTGAAGAGTTTGGATTGTTTATATTTATTTCTTTTCTTTTTCTTTCTTTCTACCTTCTTCTCAACGCATTCAAACGATGCCTATGTATAGTATAATGTCTACTGTCTACACGAATAATTGGAAGTCCGAGGGGAACACAGGTAAAAAAAGTGATCCTGTATTCGGACGAGTGAATCAAAGATCCAATTAACAGAGAATCATACACGGAAATAGACAGGCAATTATCCCTTGATCCCTAATAGAGGTATGAGCAAAATTGGCCCCACAGAACAGGGAGAGAAATAACAGAGCAGTACACCAGATGGCGCACCAAGAATAGCAAGTAGCACTATCAAATGTGCGAAACGGAGACGGAACATTCCTGTTCCGTTCCGGCAGCGAAACAAAAACTTGATTTTGTTTTTGTTCCGTCTTTTTAAACGAAACGATATTTCTGTTTTATTTCTGTTCCATCTTTAATTTTCTAATTGTAATTCTTCATCTTTGCATTCCGTTTCAGTTAAACGGTATGATTTTTTATTTTGTTTCCATTTTGTTTCTGAATACAGAAATTTTTTCTTCCATTTCCATTCAGTTTCGGACGGAACAAAATGGAAATATACGAAACGGTAGTCGGTAGAGAATTGACAGCTCAAGGAGCAAAAGAAACTCGAGGACGTCATTCCACGCGTCAGCAGGCAACCAAAAAAAAAAAAAACGAAGCTGATGTGATCGTCTCACAAGTAACAATTGAGGGTTAATTGGAGTATATTTGAATTTGTTAGAGGGACGGCGTTTTAGACAAATTAAATGAAAGAAATATATTTATTTTTTAAACGTGGTGATTGTAAAACTGCTAAGATTTAGGAAATGCAAAATTAGGCATATTTGTTCTTTCTGCGTCAGATTAAAATATGTGATTTTTTTAAAACAAAATTACTCTGTTGCTAAAAGTTGATTGTTATGCCTTTTTTTTTTCTCTTTTTCTTTCTGAAGGTCGATAAAAAATTAATAAAACAATTTCTAAGTTGTTAATGTAGGTCCAGCGTTTAGACAGAGAGAAAGACCACACGATATGTGTTTTGATAAGTCTGCTCAGACATGAAATCGATTAAGCTTTTTAAATTTGATGTTTTGTTTTGTCAGATATGATGGGGTTGTTGGTTTAGTTCGGTTATTTGTCCCGCCTTGCAATAATTTTGTTTATGGTTTGTTGACGTTTTAGGTTTCTCAGCTGTCTTATTTTTCTTGATCAGTTCGTACGATTTGAAACCCTATTCGTAAAGGAGAATATGTAGTACAAGAAACTTTTTTTTTAAAGTGATTTATGACATAACCGGTAGATAATTAATTTACAAAAAATATTAATCGACGGAGTTTGAAATTCCCAATAAAAACACTAAAGTAAATAATAAATCCCTGCAATTGATGGCTTCAAGAAAGAAAGTTTAATAGTTAATTTTTATTTATTGATAAATTTTTTGTATAATATATGGATTTTTTAACTGTAGAAATTCAAAATGAAGTTAATTTTTAGGAGTAAAAATATAGAACTTTTTGTTAAATTTTTGTTTGATCCGTATGCTGGAGTATACTTTAGCCAATCTCACTATGAGATTGGCTAAAGTATACTCCAGCATACAGATAGCCCGTATGCTAGAGTCGTTTCTCACAATCTAAAATGCATACAGTCAATCCGAAGCTTTCAAATTGTTCTCCATATTGAAATCTCCTAGGAAACTAAAATTTATATTTTTTCGAATTTTTTTACTATATATTATGCTATTTTAAAAAAACATTGTAAAGGAGTTGTAAAGGAGTATTTCTGACCATTCAATTTTAAAATAGCATAATATATAGCAAAAAAATTCGAAAAAATGTAAAATTTGGTCTTGAAAGATATTTTTAGATGGAGAACAACTTGAACGGTTTAGATCGACTGTTTGAATTTTAGATTTTGAGAAACGACTCCAGCATACGGGTTTGATCCGTATGCTGGAGTATACTTTAGCCAATCTCACTATATATATATATATATATATATATATATATATATATATATATGTATAATTTTAAATGGGAAAAAATATATAGGAAATTGTACTTATATGAGAAAAGAAAGAGAGCACCGTTACATGTATTTAGGCTTAGGGCCAAGAATTGTATTGCATCGATTTACAATACCGAAAAATTTTAAAATAATATTAAATTAATATAATATATTAAAAATAATATCAATATAATAATATTTTTTAAAATAGTATCACAAGATCGGAATCGGGGATTCCGACCGCAATTACGGAATCCCGGATTTCGATCTTAGCTAAAAATAATATTTAAGTATTAGCTATGTTGCATGGGTACGGGTACGAGTACCGTACCCGATACGATTCGGGTACGACGGTACGAAAACTTTCAAAAATTTCCGATACGGGTACGGCGATATTTAAATATATTTATACATATAAATTGTTAATCATTATAATGTATAATCAATTATTATTATTTCTATTTATATATATTAATATTATATCGTATAATCTAAATAGAAAGTATTAATCATTATATTGTATAATAATTAATAAATAATAAATTATTATCAATCATGATTCATTTGTAACATAGCTAATACTTAAATATTATTTGTTGTACGAATCTTCCCATGTGTAATGTTTAATAGATTAAAAGGAAAAAAAAATACAGTTGTGTACCGTTTCCGAGGTTTCCATGTGCCTCAACCGGTCAACCCTCAAGTCTAATTAACTTTGGCCCCAATACTTCAGAATCGTCTCCCCATATTATCCCAAATTGCAGCGATGGATAACCAAGTTTTTTCACAGCAAAAATAAAAACCTACCAGAGACAAATCCAACGTACACAAGATGTATCCATCCGTATCTCTGACTGTATCCCTTGGTTTGACCAGAATAAAATATTCGATATGCCACGTGGCATATTCGGTTCGTACCGGTGCCGTACCGGATCCGTACCCATACCCGGTTCGTACTAGATACCGATACTCCTGTATATATGGAGTACCGGGGTAACATAGAATATTAGAAATAATATTTAAAAATAATATTTTATTTATTTATTTATTTAAATATAAATTTAATTAATTTATTTAATTAAAACATAAATAATTATTTTATTAAATTAAAAATGAATAATTAAGTGACAAACTTTTAATTAATTTACATTAAAATTATAAATTTGTAAACAACCATTTGATCTGCGTCTCGGGTATCATCCTCTATATAGTCAATAAAAGACTCTAGAGTTTGTTGTACGAATCTTCCCACGATCCGAAAAGATGTTCGATTGCTCTCTCTCTCGCCCAAGCCAAATCTTGTTATAAGTGGGCACCACATTCGGGTATTCTTTCTCCAATAGAGATTTCATGCCCGGTAAGGAAATGCCGACATCTTTTTTTACTGCATTTCTGATACAGTTGGCAATAACTTCAGCCGTTAGATTATCATGCGTGAAGTCTCCGGTCCTTCTCACGCAAGTATGCTCTTGTTCATTCGTTATTATCTTCAAAAATTTATAATTTTAATGTAAATTAATTAAAAATTTATAACTTAATTATTCATTTTTTAATTAAATAAAATAATTTTTTATATTTTAATTAAATTTATATTTAATTAAATAAATTAATTAAAATTATATTCAATTAAAATTATATTTAATTAAATAAATTAAATTAAATTAATTAATTAAATATTATTTCTAATATTTAAATATTATTTTTAGCTAAGATCGGAATCCCAGATTCCGTAATTGCGGTCAGAATCTCAGATTTCGATCTTGTGATACTATTTAAAAAAATATTATTATATTGATATTATTTTTAATATATTATATTAATTTAATATTATTTTTAAATTTTTCGGTTTACAATAGCTACTGAGAGAAGAAGGGCCAAAAGGCCCAAAACCCATCTTATCAACAAGCAAAATCTTGTATTGTATGCTTGAACTCTTGAATAATGCACATCCACTTGAAGCAATTTGCTCTTTAAACTCAACAAATACAGAAACAAGAGAATGTCATTGGCATGGCTTCCAAGCGCTAAACTTACTACCCCAAAACCATCATCTCCTCTGAATTTTGAACCAAGCTGTAGAGTAAGGTGATCACAGAGACCATCTTTTGCTATCAAGTGCGCATCGAACCCAAGCGACGAATCACAACGTGGTGAAGCTGAGCTGAAAATTGGTTCACCGATTGTTATTATTGAGGCTCCACCGGCTCTTAAGACCGCAACACCGATGCCTTCTTTGAGGGCAAACACCGGTCAAGTCAAGGCCGGGGATGTAGGGAGGTCAGTTTTATTGTATTTTACAATTTTTTAGATTTCAAGAGTTCAGTACTCTTTTCTTTTTTGTGTACTTGAAAATAATTACAAGAAAATATGGTAAGCAACAACATTAACAAGTAACAATTCCTTGGACCCTCAAAAAACAAGTAACAACTCCTTGGCAAAAAAGATATTTAACATATTTTAAATTATTTACAGTTTAGAAACACCATTCTTTAAAAAATTTGAGATCAGCAACCAGTTGTAAGTTAGTCAAACATACGTAGTGTAGATAAACTATTTTTTTATTTATATATAAACGAATGAGCCGGTCCTGGACAATTGATTGAATTTCTTGCATGATGGGGTATTAGAGCACATACTTGACACAATCGATCATTCTTACCTAAATTTATTTGGAAATCACGCAAGAATCTTTTAATGTAAAAGTTGATTTGGGTCCTTGAAAGATATATTCATTCATAAACCTTTCAGGTTTTATAAAGCTAATTTCTAATTTTTTTTTAAGGCCGGTGAACTGGTAGTTTCATTGATAAAAGAAAGCTAATCAGTAATTTTTTTTTCTTGTAATTGAAGAGTGGTGGCAAGAAAGCCGAATGATGTATGGGCAGTCCGTCTAGCAATAGGAACCTACTTTCTCGATGGCAATTATTTCAGACATTTTACTGAAGAAGAATAAGAAACAGAGACTACTTAGAAATTTCATTATCAGTTAAATGAACGCCTTAAATTGAAAAGTGAGGGAATAAAAAGATCTTTTCTGAGAACAATTTGCATTCGAGTTAATTAATTTGATTTAATAAATTTCAGGTGTTAACACTTTTCCTTTTAACAATTTCAAGGACTTCTGAATTTAAAAAAATCTCGTTAACTGTAATACATACAACTAAAAGCAAAAAAAATAAAATAAATAATATCAACGAGATAGCTCCTGGATCAGCATTCTTGCCTGCATAAGCCCTGCCATAGAAAATCCTAGACGACAACTTTAACAAAAATCCAGTTTTCGCTGGCACCATCTCCTTCCTCTTCTCTTTTCTCTTCTCTTTTCTGCTCCGTTCGATCCTCTCTCCTCTTCTCTCCCTCCGATGTAAATCCATGCTCGAAAAATCGAGGAGGGATGGACTGTGGCTAGCCAATCCCGTCGTGCCACAGTCGAGCCTCACCTCTGCTGTCCCTGTTGATCTTATCCACGAGAAAGAAGAGGATAACGGTTGAAATTTTGACTCGACAGTAAGATTCAAGTCCATGGATCCTCGCCGTTGGTTTCTCTCTCTCTCTTCTCTCCTCTGTGTTGCCTATAAGTACCCTAAACGAGGTTGAATTTGGGTTGCTTGTTGGTTGGGAATTTCCACAGAAAATAAAAGAAAAGGGAGAAATTTAGAGAGAGAGAGAGAGAGGAGACAACAGCAAGAGATCAAGGTAATTAACTATTCCCTTCTGTTAAGAATTGGGTTAAGTTTATTTCTAGGCCGATTGAATCTGTGGGAAAAATTAGGGTTCATCCCCAATTTCGGATTTTCTTAGATGTTCTTGTTGTGATGAGTCTGGTTGTGCGCAAATTAAGCTATAAAATCAATTAAACTAACTATTTTATGATAGAACCAAATGCCAATTTAATTTTGGTGGGCTGAGATGAAGTAATTGACTAAGTAACCTTGTGTAAAGGCTATTTGCCTAGAATAACTGGTTGGGTAGCGACATGGAGGTCATACGAGGGTGTTTGTGAGGTGGTACCAGCCTTTGGTACGTTGGTTGTACCTCTGGTACCGCTCAATTAAGATACTGGTACATAACAGGGACTGACTTGTGAGAAATTTTGGGCTCAGGGACCTATCTGTTAATAAATAAGGGTCTCTTTATAGAATTATAAGGGCTTTTGTGAAGGGAGTTGAAATAGTAAGGGCCTCTGAGTAAAAAGGCCTTAGAGTTACGGGTTGAGATTCGTTTTCTTGGTGGGTTTCGTCGAACCTGTGTCGGACCCGTTAAGTTGAGCCCAGGTCAACTGGGTCAGGTTGACCTGGCTCAGTCTGTTGGATTCTTGGGCCTTCGTTTGGAATTATGGACGATGGGATTTTTGTTGGAGTGGGCTTTTCTTTAGCCTATATTGATTTCGGTTGTGGGCCGTTGGATTTTAAATTATGGACTTAATTTAAACTTAATCAAATGATTAAGCTAATAACTATGGGCCTAATGACCATCATTAGTCTTAATCCAAACTTAATCTAAAAAGATTAAGTAAATAAAATTGTGGGCTTAAAAATAAAATTTATTAAAGGAGAGGTTATTAGAAATAATTGGGTATCCTTTTTGTTAAGTCGGATTTCGGATTTCGGGAGATGATGAAAATAGTCAGAGTGAAATTAAGAACAGATTCTTTGACATTAATTCATCGACTTTCTGATTCCAACTTAGAACAAATTAATTGACTTTTGATTTTGAATTCCTATCTCTAATTGATTTTCTATTTGAGATTTTGATATAAAATATTACCAATAATTAAATAATCAAATACATAATATTATAAACAATTTAATAAATATAAAGTAAATCAAATTAATTAAGTGTTAATAAAATAAATCGATATGGTATAATTAAATGAATACCTGAATTCTAAAATGTAATTGATGATATGTATAATAGAAATAAATATAAATTCTTAATAAATAAACGAAAAGTCAAAATTAATTATTAAATAATAAAATAAAATACTTACTAATATATTTTATAATAGAATCTTCTTAATAAAGAATCTGAACTTAACCATTCAAATCTCAACCAATCTGGTTGACCTAAATTGTCAGTATGGTAATCCAACAACCATCTAGGAATAGATTATTTAGGTTATTTTAAGTATTTAACGGTTGATAAAAAAGTCACATGTTTTTATTAGAAAATCGATCTAGAATCACTCGACATGAAACTATCAAGCTTAAAAAAACGTCAAGCAGGAGAACTTGGATAAGATGACTGTATAGCACATGAATCATCATAGGATATCGAGGAACTTCTCTTAATTAAGCTCGCAATTTAAATGCAGAATTACGTTGGATTTTTATTAAAGTTTAAGTGATTATTAAATTGTTTTGAATGTATATTATTTAAGTGGTTTTAATCTTTGTTAAAACAAACCATGTATTATTCAAATGCATATTGGAGACTCGTTTGGTTACATAACCGTATTTGAGCGTTTTTAAAGATAGAGCCCAAATATTGATAAAAATGCATTTTGAAAGACATGTTCTTCGCTTTGAGAAATTTGAAAAGTGACAGTCAGATAATTGGATATGCTGTTGCTATTGATGAATCCGACTTGTGAATGATCTGACTGAAAAGAATTGAATGATAACTGGGATATGCGATGATATGAAGTGATATGTGTGATATAATATACTGGGTTTGTTTTGCATCACTCTCCGGAGTTGGTTGGCTCCCAGTTTCGGCCAGTTCGATAGCGCTATGCGGATTTGAAAGTCTCTTCTGTTTGCCAAGGGTTAGAGATATGTCTCTTTTACATGCTCTTGGGTTAGGAAAAGGTCACTTTCTACCTGCCTAACCGGTTGGGTTAGGAGTCCTATGTGAATGTGATTATGAAATTATGTAAATGATATATGATCTGCCTAGATTTATGCTATGCTCAGTTTCTGCCATGCTTGGACCCCTGACACGTGTTCAGTTACGACATGTATATTATTTCTGCTATAGTTAGATTTTGTTACTTTGTCAAATTTTGTTTACCACCATATGTTAGATATCATATTTAATTGAGACAAAATTTAAATAAAAACTTGCAATTGATTTTGTTTAAATTAAGACATGCATGTTTTATTTCAAATTTAATGAATGTAATGTCTCAAGATGTCTTGTTTCGCAAATGAATTATTTTATTTACGGATAATATTTCTGGAACTTGAATTTTAACTTAAATTCACGTATTAGAACTAAAATCCACACTGAAAATTTAATTCTCATTCCGTACTTTTGCATGTGTTTCCACAGAGATTGTGGATTCATGACGAAATTGTCACACCCTAGATGTCGGGTTGTGACAAGTAGTAGATCTGTGTCTCGTTATTTGAGACCAGCGAGTCTCAATTCAACCAAATTCTTAACATTGAGCTTAATTATGTCACTAGCACTCTTGTTATTATCAAGAGTACTTAGTGTCTGCATTTGTCCCATACTGGTCGTGATGACAACCGCCTGACGGCTTGAATCATTTGTGTTCAATGGGATTTACTTAAACCATGAACGGGGCACTAGACTTTGTCATGATAGTGCTCCACTTCATGGGTTTCAAGATCTTCTCCTTGCATTTTGTTTCGTAGATATGAATTCTTTAACTGTAGAAATTCATATAATTTTATAGGAGTCAAATATAGAACTTTTGTTAAATTTATTTATATAATCGTAAAATGGGAAAAAATATAAAGGAAATTGTACTTATATGAGAATAGAAAAGAGAGCACTATTAGTCTATTACATGTATTTAGGGCCGAGGATTGCAATGCATCGCTTTAAGACATCTACTGAGAGAAAAAGGTACAAAAGGCCCAAACCCATCTTATCAACAAGCAAAATCTTGTATTGTATGCTTGAACTCTTGAATAATGCACAGCCACTTGAAGCAATTTGCTCTTTAAACTCAACAAATACAGAAACAAGAGAATGTCACCGGCATGGCTTCCAAGCGCTAACCTTACTACCCCAAAACCATCATCTCCTCTGAATTTTGAACCAAGCTGCAGAGTGAGGCGGTCACAAAGATCTGCTTTTGCAATCAAGTGCGCATCAAACCCAAGCGCCGAATCACAACGTGGTGAAATTGAGCTGAAAATTGGTTCACCGATTGTTATTATTGAGGCTCCACTGGCTCTTAAGACCGCAACACCGATGCCTTGTTTGAGGGCAAACACCGGTCAAGTCAAGGCCGGGGATGTAGGTGTTAGAAAGTGTGCTAATTTTCATTTTTATGCTAATTACCAATTAATTAACCAAGCAAACATAGCACACACAAGATCTAGTACACAAGCTATTTAAACACACGAGAAAAAGGATTGGAGGTATACCTCTCTTGGTGTCGCAACCAAGAGGCTCGTTCCAATGCGTTGGTGTCGGTGGCGTGCTCTCCAAGAACCTCCACGCCGTGCTCCTCGAGTCCACTAAGGAATTAACCACCTTCTCTAATCAATTATGCTAGTAATTGAGAGAATTGTGCCTAATTCCAAAGCTTTCCCTTTCTAGTTAATTCTCCAATTAATTTAGTGGAAAAGCTTGCTCAACACATGAGCTAGGTGGTGTGTGGAAGAGAGGGAAAAGAATAGAAAATTCTGAAATTTTCTTTTCTTCCTTGTGAGGTGCGGCCAAAGAGAGAAGGAGAGAGAGAGGTGTGTGGAGGCTTGGGTTTGCTCCCAAAGAACACCCCTTTATATAGGCCACTCAACCTAGCTCTCATCCAACATTACATGGACAAAAATACCCCTTGCCCTAGCCGCACCTACCTACCTCCCTTTGTGGGTTGGGCCTCAAGTTGAGTTGAGCCCAATACTCTTCCATTTAAATGCACCTTCCATTGGACATTAAATTAACCAATTAATTTAAAGCCCAATTAGCTCAAATAATTAAATGTGTTGATTATAATTAATTATTAACTATTTAATAATTAATATGGAATTAGTCAATGCATTAAATTATTTCTATATGATCTATTTGACTTAATTAATCATAACGGTCCATAACGGCATACGATTAATTAATCAACTTATCATATTTTGCAAAATCAATTGTTGCAAATAAATAATTAATGCACGTGTGGTTAAACACCTTATTATGTGTGACCCTTTGAGGATTTATGCTATGTTGGACATGGAATTAAATCGCTATTTAATTCCAATAATCATAAGCGGTATCTAGCAACACGTTATGATTCCCAATTCACATAAATAGTGTACTGCTACAATATTTCAATCCTGCATAAGAGAATAATTAGTTTCTCTATTTTGATTCTTATGTCACACGATATCATCGTATAATCCAAGATAGGAATGTGTCATTCTTGCAGATTATACGTTTCTTGATCTAGAGATAATTGTATAAAGTTGCATGCAAACAATCTATCTCCATCAAGGGGCCCAAACAGATATCGTCACTCACTAAGTGAATTAATGAGGGACATACGGTTTTCTTGATGATTAACTTTTCCCCGCACAATTCAAGAGAACATAAATAAAGTCCGTATAGCAGCCCTTATCGGGAATCAGCGGTAGACAGTATTTATTGAACCTATCCTCATGTGGAAAAGATAAACATCTCAAACTTAGAACCAAAATCACAACGAAATAAACAATGACACATAACACAATCCATATGTTTATTTCGATGGGTCAAGTCCTGTGCTATGTTCCATAACATACACATATGCAACTAAGTTGGTAACTCTTTACCTATGATTAGTAGAACTTAATCATCACTTAACTTGCATACTAATCTTTTATGATAATTAATGTTCCTTGTTAATTATCAAGATTATGGACCGTTTAGATTTATTATTGTCATTCTAAAGAATGATCAACAGAGATCTACAATTCAGATCCTCAACCTGAATGATCTGTCAATAATAAACCTAGGAACAGATGATAAAATCTCATCCAAAACATAAACTAATAATTAAGTCATTAAATTATTGACTTCTAGGACATAACTCTAACAATCTCCCACTTGGCCTAGAGTCAATCAGTAGTGACTTCTAGCCAACGAAGAATTGAGAACAATGTCATATATCTACATATATACATGTCTCGGACCTCAAAATAAATAATACGCTTATAGCTAGTTACTCATACGTCCACCACGTATGGATGCATAACTGCATCTCGTATACTGCTCAAGGTAGAGGTCGTGCTAGAGTGTTCGCTGTGTTCGCGAACCTATCCAAAAAATGTTTGACTATATATATATATACTCCTATATATATTCTTGATCACCATCATATGATATCAAGTGATATCGTTATAGATCATATTTGAATCTCCAATGTAACATTGGGCTCTTAGGAGTAAGTTATGGTTCGAGATGCTTAGAACCATAATAACTCAACTAAGAAATCGATCCGAAATAAACTTCTTTTATTGCTTCACAAGTTGCTATGTATTTTGCTTTGGTGACGGAAACGGTTGTAATATTCCATTTAGAACACCTTCTAAATTTACAACACCACCTTTTAGCAAAATATGTAGTTCAACTGTGATTATATCAATCTTTCGAAAAACTAGCATTAGTGTAATTAACTTACACGAGCTCCTTTTAAGAGATGAAACATTATATCACTCTTTCTCATAAGGTACTCGAGGATATCCTTGACTATCGTCCTAATGTGTCTCTCTTGTATCCATTCGACAACTGTTTGTCATATCTTTTGGATACTACACATTGGGGCATATGCATAAATATGGCGTACACAATGAAACTCATAATGAAAGAATGCTTGAACTATTTCATGCACTTTCTCGAATTGAGTTGCAATAGACCGAGTTAAAACACTCAAGTCATGCCATGTGACGTACAGTTAGACATCCTTTCTTGGAGTGTAACTTTCGTGTTTCTAGAACACTTCGTCAATACATGCATATTTGCTCAAACCTAACATCCATCATAATCTATCTTTATAGATTTTGTTTCCTAGGATTAGGTGACTTCGCCCAAGTTCTCATTTGAGAAAGCATTCTCCAAAGAGATCTCGACAATATTCATTTTCTTAATGTTAATGTTATTCCCAATTTAATGAATTGTTATCTTGAACAATACAAGTAATACAATTATGCTCCCACTGAATATCTTGTTTATACAAGATGCTTTTGACGAAGTTCAACTCCTTGACTTCCTTGTCAAAACTTTTATTCCAATCTCCACAACACTTGCTTTAATCCATTTATGGATCCTTGAAGCATGCGTATGTTTTTAGCAATACATAAAACCTCGATTTGTGTCAAATGCACAACATCATCCTTCATTCATACGAAGAAGGCGGTTTTATGTGTTTTTCCATATATCAATATATATGAAATACAACTATTGCTAGAATGATCTTTATTGACTTTTACATAGCCACAAGCAAGAGGTTGTGCTTTGTACGTAGTCAACTAGTCATCGACTTAGACATAGCTACAAGCGAGAAGCCGCGCTTTGTACATAGTCGATTTGTTATCCATGTCGATCTTTCCTTTTGAAGATCTAAAACGTTCTTGATGGATTGCTCCTTCATGAACATCAACCAAGGTCCATACCTTGTTGTTATACATGGATTTTATTTAAAGATCATATGAATTCAAACCATATATGTGGAATCGGATTGTTCCATCATTTTTCTTGTTTATCAACGGATTCTCATATGCTAAGTTTGAGAATGTCGTGAAGCCAATGCACCAAACGACTTAGGCAATCAACTCTCGTTGATCTTTTGTAGGACTGGTACTTGAGGTTCATGAACTACTTCCACAATGAATTGTTGAACGAGTTCTTGACTCCTCATATATTCCATGAGTTTCTCGAATCATCATCAACTCGTGATATGGTTGAGTCCTCATTGGAAGGAGCGTACTATTAAACTTCTTTTCAAAACAACTTGTGAATGAAGTTCCGCTCAACTCCCACTAAGCACCATGTATGGAGTGACAAGTTTCCCATAAGAGTACTTCTTGTAGTGACGCATAAACTCCTTTAATGCTCACTTTACTCCCACTACTTCTTCTTGAGAATTTCAATTCATCAAGACTACATTATGATTAGCAACAACTACTTTGTTCTTATCATATTCGTGGAAGTAGTGCCTTTTAATATAAAGCATCCTACAAATATATAGTGTCTTATTTGGTTTAAGCTTACAAGTCCACAATACTTGAAATAAGCTTCTCAACACCAAATCTCGAGAAGTATTATACTTAGAGATCAAAATCTCGTAAGAAACCTTCCTCAATAGACTTTGATGGAACACCATTCAGTGTAAACAATATTGTCCTCAAACATAATTCCCTAATACGAGTCGAATAAGTCAATTTGATTTATTATCGATCGAACTATACAAAATATTGTTCGATACCTCCATTCTTGGACACATTATTCCATAATGTTCCTCATGGAGTGAGTTATGAAACTATTTTCATACTCTTTAGATAATACTTCAAATCATATGACTCAACTACTTATTTGCCACGATTAATTGTAAGACTTTTCTTTTTCCTTGAACGGTCTTTTTAACTTCACACTTGAACTCCTTTGAACTAGTCAAAAGGTTCATACTTATACCTTATCAAATAGATATGTTAATATCTACAATGATCGTTGGTTAAGTAGTAAAGTATCAACAACCTTTCATTGCACAAGTACTTATTGGTCTTTATACATCGATATGTATAAGTCCTAATCAAGTCACTTGTCCTTAAACCTTTGTAGGTTAAAGACGCTTTTGTCATTTAACAAACATGATTCGCATATCAATCGATTTGAAATCGAATTGAATTTCGAGCTCTACATTACGTAGACTCTCATAATGCGATTCTCGTTTATATATGTGACTAAGCGGTTATATATAACATGAAAGTCAAATACTTTATGTCAAGTCTTACGCATCTTATTTGTCATTCAAAACTTGTTTATCTATTTCAAGCAAATTCAATCAAGATTCATGAAATCATATAAACAAATCCATAATAAAAGAACTTGTCTTTTACTGAACATAATCATCCATCATCGAATATGAAATGGAGACGTTTTGAGAGGTTAGGATTAAGGTATACAACCTTCAATTCCTAAACAAACTCTTAATAAAGATAACTCTACGTATTCAATGGCAATGACTTAAACGAATAAGTCATTTCCTATACGGAGTTTACTTTACATCTCTCGAACATTCTCTTATTCTTCATTGCTAACACATTTCGTTAAATGCGAGCATATGAACTAGTATCAAGTTACTAGTGTAAATTAGAGATAGTGAGATAATTTGAACGACAAATACACTTTAGGATTAGAATATTTCTAATCGTCACAATCATGGTATTTCGGACAACCTTTCAAATGCCTCCCATAAAACGGCAAATGAAACATCTCATGTGACACATGGTCATTAATGAGAGTCTCGAAATTTCTACTCATACATTGGTGAAGTATTTCTTGAATACTTAACCAATCACCTTTTTGCATTAACAAGCGTGCGAAAAAGGTAATATTATATCCTTCATAATTCCAAAGAGATCGAATGACAATATCAACAATCCTTGATATCGGAGATTAATATCTCTAGTCATCAATTAGCTACTTAAATCTTTCGATTTGTAAGCCAATGAAACATTCATATAACTTCTTTTTAAAAGAATAATCTCTTGGTCAACTCATATTCTTTATACTCAATCATAAATGATGGAGTTAATATCTACTTTCTCCAAGAACACTTTCTTGAGTAAGCGGATGAGAACGTACGAGTTAATTTTAGTCCATATGAATTCGCTAATTCAAAGGTCTAGAAATTTCAAATGAGGATATTAAGCATACGCTTTATTGAATAACTTTTCGCCAAAAGTCAATCAATCATCGCGTTGCTACGTTCGGGTAGTTTGAGGAAAGTTTTGGGAATTGACATACTCAAATTTCTTTTTCACTAAGATCATGTCTTAGGAATCGGTATTACTTCTTTAAGTAAATACTTTTAGAAACGAGTTTGTTAATTTTCAAAGATTGATCGCAACAAAATTAACAATTTAAACATCTATAACAAAATCAATTTACGGTCATTTAGTTTATGCAATTGTTTTATTTATAACAAATAAAACTCCCACTACAATTATTTAATGTCCCTAATGTAGTAGGTTTTCCAAGATCCCTATTTTCGTTGAGATGGTGCTAGCGTCGGCGTGACACCAAAAACAACTAGATAGAGTAGGTTCTCCAACCAATCATTCCATATGATTCTTGGTTTGTGAAATATCACATGTACATCCACAAACTTTGCCCCGATGTCCAATCCGATTAGAAAACATCGTTAAGTGACCTTTCTCTATTTGCTCCTAGTAAATCCGATTTACACCCCGACACGAATGATGGAACACGATGTCCCGCGTCGGCGAGAATACATCAATGAACGATCATACACGTTAGAAGGGGATAGAGAGAAGGAGGGCGATTTAACTTAATCATGTTTTGTTTGGGACAACCAATTAAGTGACACTTGTTTGGTGGTCATGTAAGCATACACCCATACCTAGCCTATGACAATTCATAGCAATCACAAGCAATCACATATAAGCATCTCATAGTTGTGGGTTTGTATGGCTCCCGCTTGCATTAGTTTCGCCACATCGTCCATGGAGCAAAACTAATCTAATCCTTGCCCTCCCACTAAATTCTATAAGGATCTAAATCCTATATAAAATAAAGGTGCAAAATACATGTGAAAACATCCTATTCCCTTCCTATCCTTAGGGGCATGCAAGCCTCACAAGTTACATAAAAAATTAATCAAAAATTAATTAATGGCACCAAAGGCCGCATTACAAACATTCACACATGCATTCATTTACAACCACAAGGCATTGAGTCTTGAGCCATACTAAACCCACTATCCACCTACAAAACAAAGTTAGCACATACAAGAACTTTGTTTCCAATTAACGATTTTCAAGCATCTTTGCGTATCGTTTGCTATAAGTAAATTCCGTGTACAAATCCTCAATTTTAAACAACCAAACTTGTTTAAATTCATTTAGAAAGTTCTTTCAACATCCCATAACAGAAAGGAGATCAAACAAGGAGTTTTCTAATTAATTTCAACTAGTTTGAATACTTAGAAAAACAGTAATTTACCAAAAAACGTAACTAATGGAATCCAACAAAAACAACAGTTTTCGGTCTCCAAAAATTCTCAAATAAATTACTTAAGCTCCTTATCAAAGTTGTGACTACCAGTAAAAATTTCAAGAAGAGATCTTAAACCATCTGGGAGAATCAAAAAAGACAAATCTCTTACAAGTGCACGAAACACCGTTATGAGATTTTCAGCTTATCCTCTCAACCATTTGGTCTGTTAGACCACCTTCTATCCAGTTTTTATATATACAATATACATAGAAAAACTTGTTTAGACTACAGGCTATCCATTCATGAAAAGAAAACAACCAAGTTTAGTTCAATAATATTAAGTTACAGCCTAAACAATCAACAAATTCTGTACTGAAACAGACTGTCAATCGAAAGGTTTTAACCTAGTTGAAGGTCCAAACATCCACGAAAAATTATGAAATTAATTTTCCTGGAATCCTAACTCAAAATAGAACAACTCCATTTAAACAAAATTTTTAAAGGAGTTCTCAGTTGGTACAGTTTATTAGAACAATCGATTTGCTCAACAAACTGGATCTGACAAGATCTTCCTTTTCATACTTGAAAACCCACAAATTAATCCGAGTCATGCAACAATTTATACATGCTCAGAAAGAGCTTCAAGTCCTCTTTATTTCTAGCCATAGAACACTGGTACTTATATTCAAAATATAAATCTTTCAAGCCATTCAAACAGGACAGTACGAGCAGAAACTGGTTCTGCGCACTGTCGTCATTTTATTCACACTAAATCTATACTAATTCAGAAAAATGTGAATCTAACGCCAAAAGAATCACAATCCACAGATCTACAACTTTCATGTAGATGGAAAAAACTTCCAGAGAACTTATCAAAGCGAAAAACGCGAAACAACACAGAAAATACCATTTCCAGACAGCAAACAAACGCATCATCTCTACTAATCCGTTAATTAGCCAATTTCTCTTAATTAAGTGTTAAAATAGCTTAAGTACGACCATGTGCTCTGATACCACTGTTAGAAAGTGTGCTAATTTTCATTTTTATGCTAATTACCAATTAATTAACCAAGCAAACATAGCACACACAAGATCTAGTACACAAGCTATTTAAACACACGAGAAAAAGGATTGGAGGTATACCTCTCTTGGTATCGCAACCAAGAGGCTCGTTCCAATGCGTTGGTGTCGGTGGCGTGCTCTCCAAGAACCTCCACGCCGTGCTCCTCGAGTCCACTAAGGAATTAACCACCTTCTCTAATCAATTATGCTAGTAATTGAGAGAATTGTGCCTAATTCCAAAGCTTTCCCTTTCTAGTTAATTCTCCAATTAATTTAGTGGAAAAGCTTGCTCAACACATGAGCTAGGTGGTGTGTGGAAGAGAGGGAAAAGAATAGAAAATTCTGAAATTTTCTTTTCTTCCTTGTGAGGTGCGGCCAAAGAGAGAAGGAGAGAGAGAGGTGTGTGGAGGCTTGGGTTTGCTCCCAAAGAACACCCCTTTATATAGGCCACTCAACCTAGCTCTCATCCAACATTACATGGACAAAAATACCCCTTGCCCTAGCCGCACCTACCTACCTCCCTTTGTGGGTTGGGCCTCAAGTTGAGTTGAGCCCAATACTCTTCCATTTAAATGCACCTTCCATTGGACATTAAATTAACCAATTAATTTAAAGCCCAATTAGCTCAAATAATTAAATGTGTTGATTATAATTAATTATTAACTATTTAATAATTAATATGGAATTAGTCAATGCATTAAATTATTTCTATATGATCTATTTGACTTAATTAATCATAACGGTCCATAACGGCATACGATTAATTAATCAACTTATCATATTTTGCAAAACCAATTGTTGCAAATAAATAATTAATGCACGTGTGGTTAAACACCTTATTATGTGTGACCCTTTGAGGATTTATGCTATGTTGGACATGGAATTAAATCGCTATTTAATTCCAATAATCATAAGCGGTATCTAGCAACACGTTATGATTCCCAATTCACATAAATAGTGTACTGCTACAATATTTCAATCCTGCATAAGAGAATAATTAGTTTCTCTATTTTGATTCTTATGTCACACGATATCATCGTATAATCCAAGATAGGAATGTGTCATTCTTGCAGATTATACGTTTCTTGATCTAGAGATAATTGTATAAAGTTGCATGCAAACAATCTATCTCCATCAAGGGGCCCAAACAGATATCGTCACTCACTAAGTGAATTAATGAGGGACATACGATTTTCTTGATGATTAACTTTTCCCCGCACAATTCAAGAGAACATAAATAAAGTCCGTATAGCAGCCCTTATCGGGAATCAGCGGTAGACAGTATTTATTGAACCTATCCTCATGTGGAAAAGATAAACATCTCAAACTTAGAACCAAAATCACAACGAAATAAACAATGACACATAACACAATCCATATGTTTATTTCGATGGGTCAAGTCCTGTGCTATGTTCCATAACATACACATATGCAACTAAGTTGGTAACTCTTTACCTATGATTAGTAGAACTTAATCATCACTTAACTTGCATACTAATCTTTTATGATAATTAATGTTCCTTGTTAATTATCAAGATTATGGACCGTTTAGATTTATTATTGTCATTCTAAAGAATGATCAACAGAGATCTACAATTCAGATCCTCAACCTGAATGATCTGTCAATAATAAACCTAGGAACAGATGATAAAATCTCATCCAAAACATAAACTAATAATTAAGTCATTAAATTATTGACTTCTAGGACATAACTCTAACAGTAGGGAGGTCAGTTTTATTGTATTTTGCAACTTTTTTAGATTTCAAGAGTTCAACACTCTTTTCTTTTTTGTGTACTCGAAAATAATTACAAAAAAATATGGTAAGCAGCAACATTAACAAGTAACAACTCGGACCCTCAAAAAACAAGTAACAACTCCTTGGCAAAAAAGATATTTATCATATTTTTAATTATTTACAGCTTAGAAACACCATTCTTTGAAAAATTTGAGATCAGCAACCAGTTGTAAGTTAGTCAAACATACGTAGTGTAGCTAAAATATATTATATAAACGAATGAGCCGGTCCTGGACAATTGATTGAATTAATTCCTTACATACTTGACACAATCGATCATTCTGACCTAAATTTGTTTGGAATTCACGCAAGAACCTTTTAATGTAAAAGTTGATTTGGGTCCTTGAAAGAAATATCAATAAAAACCTTTTAGGTTTATAAAGCTAATTTATAATTTTTTTTGAATGCCGGTGAACCGGCATTTTTGTCGATAAAAGAAAGTTAATCTTAATTTCTTTTCTTGTAATTGAAGAGTGGTGGCAAGAAAGCCGAAGGATGTATGGGCAGTCCGTCTAGCAATAGGAACCTACCTTCTCGATGGCAAATATTTCAGACCTTTTACTGAAGAAGAATAAGAAACTGAGACTACTTAGAAATTTCATTATCAGTTAAATGGACGCCTTTTTGGGAACAATTTGCATTCGAGTTAATTAATTTGATTTAGCAAGTTTCAGGTTTTAACACTTTTTCTTTTAACAATGTCAAGGACTTCTGAATTTAACAAAATCTCGTTAACTATAATACAAGATGCAACTAAAAGCAATAATAATATCAACGAGATAGCTCCTGGATCAGCTGTATCGCTTTGTCACTATTAATTAATTATTGCGAGACCGCATACGGATCTGCAAACATATAGGCTTGATGTTTTTTTTTTTTAATGTTTAGAAAAGCTTGGTAGCGGCTACCGAGTAGGGCCTGATGTTATTTGTCACTATTAATTAATTTTTGCGGGATCTCAACTTTATTTTGTTTCATTAGAAATTCATTTTATCAAAATGTTGGATTTGATGTTATCTGTTCGCAATTTTTATTTTATTATACCCAACGAAATATCGAGAAATCAATTCTAATGAATATAATGAAATCCGGCGTGACAATCATTTTATTAAAAACCATAGTCAAGTATTATCAAAGTATAACGTTGAGCAAGCATCGTAGGATCCTTGCTACGGATAAGCTTCCACATAGACTTTCAATAATATGCAATGGAATTTTTAGCATTTTAGATAGATAAGGGTATAACAGTCATTTAATCTGTCAACAATCATTAATCTATATATTTTGTTTTTCTAAATTGTGCATCGGAATATTTTAGTCTGAATAAAATAATTTAATGGGAATTTCCTAATAATAGAGGTTTAAATGGGTAACAGAACATGTTAATATTTATATTAAACCAACGATTTCAACCAAGTCGTTGTAGTATAGTGGTGAGTATCCTCGCCTGTCACGCGAGAGACCCGGGTTCGATCCCCGGCAACGGCGTATTTTTTTTGTTAAAATATTTATTATAAACTGACACGCTGTGGCATTTTGTGCGTGTAGGCTGCTCGTAGTGCAGGAGTTGATTGCTCCGTTGCTCGTCTCGTATTGGCTGTTTATGACAACGGGTTGGAATCGATATGGGCTTAAATCTTTCCAAAGCCCCATAATAATGCAGGCTCTCCAAACTCCAGAGTTTATGATTTTTTTCTTTAAAGCTTTCTATCATTTATTTTCCTTTTAAATTCGTAAATTTTTTAAAATTATTTTGAAAACAAATAAACAATGTGTAACATTTGTACACTTTGAATTATTTTTTTTATTTTTAAAATATAAATGAATAAATATTTCTATAAATATATCATGCATGTTAAATAAATTCTTGCATAAGCATGCATATCATTTTCATTAATATAGTCATGTTATGAAAATATTTTCTGTACAAACCATGCCATCAATAGCATATTGGGTTCATTTTGGGATGCACCATACATTTTACTTCCATCACTCTCTCTCTCCAACTTTAATTAATACAAACCCATCTATTTCTCTCTCTTTCCCTTCTCTCCCAACCGTACAAGCTCAAAGGGAATGGAAGAAAACCAAAACCCATCTCCATTATTTTTCCATTTCTTTCCAATTTCGGCCTACAAAAATCTATCTATAAAAATTAGAAGAAAAATCTGAAAAATACGAGAAAAATGGAAAATGGATAGTAGAAGTCAAGAGATGAACATGCAAGTTATTTATTTTCGGTTTTGAGCCATATTCATGTAAGTTTTTATTTTTCTATTATTTATTTCGGTTTTAAAGTTTGTATGGTTGGAAAATAGTAATTTATTGTTGAATCCTTAGTTATTGTGACAAATGACTAATGTCTAAAATATTTGTTGAATTTATCCGAATTTGTTATGGATTTTTGTCAAGGTGGTTATATTAAAGTATTTACAAACTAATTATTTGATGTTTGTATGATATTTAGAGGTCATGACAACTTACAAACCTTGCGTGCAACTAAAATGTAAGAACTAAAATTTATTTGAGTTAAGAAAAATATTTATTTCGGATTTTTAAGCAAAAATGCTGATTTTGAATTGAAAAGTATGAATATTTCGATTTATTGATAATTTTTGAAGATTTTGGTTGTGCATGATAAAATTTTAGTGTTCTTATGGTAATATGTGCCATATATAGTTATTTCTACTAAATTATGAAATTTTATTAAGTTTAGGGGTTTATATGAAGATTTTGAGAATATTAATGCAAGTGATAACTTGTTGAAAATGCATTCTTGACTTTGTGTTGTTCAAATATTTAATCTTTTGAATGAATACTCCTTTTCTTTCTTTTAAAATCTGGCCTATTTGAAAAATGTGTGAATTTTGAGGAAATTTTGCATAAATTAACATTTTAGTAACTTGTATTTGTAAGTGCATAAAGTTATAGCTTAGAAAATAAATTTGTGTGTTTAAATGGCTTGCATGCATATAATACTTTATGACTAAAATTTGGACAGCAAGCAAATATTTAATTATTGGTGAAATTTGGCATAAAAATAAAGTAGAATAATAAAAAAAAACTTAGTTCTAAATAATATGGTAACATTAGGGAAGTATTAGAATGTAATAATTCATAGTTTTACAAGTTAAATTGAAAGTTACAAAAGAAATTATTAACTTTATTAAATCTGAACTTTGAATGAAGATCGTGAAATTTTAAAGAATAAATTTTTTATTTTGGTTAACCTTAGACTTTGAGAGCGAGAAGACTAATACGCAGTTGTTGAGACGACTGAACCACGATAGATCGATAGCTCACGAGTTCCTTCTACTTTTGTCAGGTGCGGACTTCACATGAACCTTAATTTTCATTATTAGAAATTTAATACATGAACTGTGCATGTTGTTTCTTGAATGCATTTATTTGAGCATGAAGTTGATCTTATATTTATATTATGGTTATTATATTATTATTTGCATATGAATTGTGAACATGTTGTATGGTATTTCGATTGATTGTTTGTGGATGATGTACATGTGGATTTTGTTACTACTTGTTCAGAGTATCAGATTGACAAGGTTTCGTCTGGGGCCGGTTAGCTACCGTGCTGCCAGATCGCTGTGTAGTGTAGCGCTCTTGCACAGGGCCCAGTATGCCCGAATCTAGACGGGGTATGGGTGGTCAAGTCTGTGTGACAAGTATGATCTTGTGTTGTATGCGATTATTTATGATTCTACATGTGATTGTGATAATATGATTATGTGTGACCCGTGTGGGTGTTGTAACCAGACCAATGATATTTTGCATTTAACTGGTTAGGATTGGTATAGGCCAACACAGACAGATGTGGTTTGCGGTGAAACGGACGTGGGTTCTGGTGGGCCGTCCGTAGCTTGGTGAGTCATCTGTTCTGTGTCATACCAGACTTAGAATTTATTTAGGAAACCAATTGCGCAGCCGACTTTTGTTATCATTTTGTATGTTGTTTACCTTAATTGGTCGATTAGTCGGCTTATCAATTCTTATGGCATGTTTGAACTTTAATTACTATTATATTTATTTTCTCTATGTGTATTTTAATTCTAAATGTGAAAGTTAATGTTCATGTGACTGGAACTAAAAATCGCACTGAGAAATTTATTTCTCACTCTCTGCTTTTGCTTTGTTTCCACGGTGGTTGTGGGTTCCAGGTAGTGAAGTGACGAAAGCGAGAAGTGCTATATGAAGAAAATTCATCAGCTGGTTTGCCATCTAGGGTTGAAAATTTTGGTTAAATGCTAGATGGAGTAAAGTGTTGTTATAATTAAACACCATTCACTTTACTTCAAATAGTATCCGATTTGATTTGAAGGAATATTATTTGGGTTAATTTATATGTATTATTTTATAAATGTTATGATGGCAATGTTTGTAATTATGTTGTTGGTTTGCATATTTGCTTTTACCGTCTTGTGCTTATTTTTCATAAAATATGCACGGCGGGCTGTGCCACCCCTAGTTTGGGGTGTTACACAATGTTTCACGAACAACACCCCCATATTCATGCATTGGTTCTCAAGAGCCGTCCGATTGAATCTCGATGGTTAAATTAAATTTATGGACCGTACGAATCAGATATTAATCACAACTTCACGAGACATTCATTATTGATCAGACCATGTAGAGGATATAATTCGCCCCCCAACCCTCACCAAAAAAAAAAATAATAATAATAATAAATACACGGAGGGAATAAGAAGATTTGTCAAGTGTTGTCACGGCTGGAGTCACTCAGTTGACTAGGAGATTGATCATACTTCACAGTTCACATTGTCATTAATCAACTTAATTGGAAGTGCCAATGCGTTAATCTTAAGCAAAGGGAACGTTTGTGAATTTCCTGAAAAATATTAATTAGTATACATGATGGGTTTAAATAAAGTTGCCAATTCAAGAAAATATTTGCGCACAGACTAAAATTAATGACATATATGAACTTGCATAGGATACATGACGTCATTTGACATTGCAAGTATTTACAGCTTCTAATTTCGAGTACAGAGATTAAACAGGTGAAGGTGAGTCATAAGATACGTGCGTCCCTTTTTGTACAAGAAGCATGATCAAAACTTCAAGTATTCCTTTAAATTAAGTTTATCTGTGTTATTCTCGGATTCATCTAATACACATCATGGCTAATTGTGATAGCATTACTATGAGAAATTGGGGAAAACCAAAACGATTGAGTTGTGAATAAATGAATTACAGAAGTCAACACCAAGAGTTTACACTAGTAATAGGATGATAAGCCCAATATTTGATTTATCGGCATTTAAATTTTTCTTGGGGAAACAGTGAATTTAATAGCATTCAATATTGCTGCAAAACACGCTGTTAAATTTTTGGGCATAAAAACCAAGTCTCCATATGTGACTGTGAGTGCCTTCGGAAAGTAGTACCAAGATTTCACAAGAGGGTATGTAGAGTTTAAATTTGAAGGGCTGTTGTAGAAGATTCAATATAAAGTCGGTCGGATAGAATACAGGACCGATTATTGTATCGCGTGATCCCGAAATTATTTAATATAAAAATTTAGACACAAAAAAATTTAATAGAAAGAATTATTTATTTTTTTTAATAAGAAGAAAGTTCCAACGCGTTTATAAACCGCGCCTCTCTCTCTCTCCTCTCGAACGCGTTTTATAAACGCGCTACAAGCCTTAAAACGCGTTTATAAAACGCGCTAGAATGCTGGAATATTGGAATAGTTATAACGCAATTAACGCGTTTATAAAACGGGTAAGAAGGCTTCTTACCCATTTATAAAACGCGCTGGGAGGACAATATTCCAACTTCTGTCACTTCGATCAAACTTTAGTCATTTCTGTCTATAAGTTTGTGAATTTATAACCGCGTTATTTGAAGTTATATAAGACTATACATTCTCGCAGAATTGAAATCGTCCACAACAGATTATCTCTTCCAATTTAAAAACCTATCAATCAAATCCAAAAATGTCTACAATTACAATATATGTCAACCAATGTCCAACTTTTGGTGCTTCTTACTTCCACATCGGTTGTAGTATGCATACCACATTTGCTGATATTCGAAATGAATTATACAGCAGGCTACAGATTTTAGAAACCCAGTACACTTTGAATATCCATGGTCGTTACAACGATATTGTAAATGGGAGATATGAATCGCTATTTCTTCCTGTAAATTCTGAAGATCAATGGCGCCTTTTTTACCACGAGACATTCGAGACGAGAGGGTTACCGATTATTGAGTTGCATGTTGATTTCATCCCCGTATATGGCACGGGACCAGATCTGAACCTAACACCCCTTGACGAGCCCGGTAGCAGTGAGCCAAACACTTTCTTAAACCTTATGTGTGGCCAGCAATCCATCCCTAACCAATACACTGGCGAACAGTCTGTTCCTACGCAAGACAATAACACATCAGGAGATGAAGTCGAGGTTGCCGATGGCGATGAAGATGAGGGTCCGGCGACTTACTCCGACCTTCCTACCGGAGAAGAATATACCGATGTAGAGGACTTCTCCGAGAGAGAAATGCCTTTTTATGCAAACTGCGACCAGCCATACGTTTCAGGAAGGACGGACTTGCACCATCCTGTAAGTGAATTGTGTGATATTTCCATGTTTGAGTATGCTGGTATGCCGGAGCGTAGTTTAGGGCCACAAAGCGAACTTGCTCCTGGTAAAAGATTCGGTTCCAAAAAACAACTAATTCTAGCTATCTGTGATGTTTCATGCAAAACAAATCGAGAAGTTCGAACGAAAACTAGCAATAAACAAAAAATTGTAATGGTTTGCATGCAAAAACCGAATTGTAAGTGGCGATTGTATGGTAGACGTGAGAGTTATAATACAAATTGGAAGATCTCTACCAATCCTAATGAGCATATTTGTTCGAGACCCCCGGACCAAAAAGGTCACGCAAACCTTACAGCTAGTCTCATTGCCGAACACGTTAAGGATGAATTGAAAAAAAATTTAGGAAAAAGTGTCCAGGACATAGGAAGCCTCATAAGGGCTAGATATCCACGTATTGAACCGACTTATAATAAACTATGGCGTGGGAGGGAGCGAGCATTGGAGCAATTGTTTGGGTCTTGGGAAGAGGCCTACAATAAACTTCCACGCCTTCTGGAGGCAATGAAGGCGACGACCCCAGGGACGAAATACACAATAGTTTCTTGGACTACGAACGATCCTAACGTTGGCGTCTTCAAGATGGCAGCCTGGGCTTTTGGTCCGTGCATAGAAGCGATGAAATATGCCAGACCTGTTATCTCAATTGATGCTAGTTTTTTATCGGGCCGATACAAAGGTAGATTGTTCTCAGTGTGTGGTTATGATCCAGAAAATCGATTAATTCCGGTTGCATTCGGATTGGGCGAGAAAGAAGATAAGGATACTTGGGGATGGCTTATGTCTTGGGTTAGATGAGAAGTTTTAGGGCGGAACACTAGATATTGTGTCATATCTGACCGTCATAAGACAATAAAAGCGGTATTTACATCCGTAGATTACGGTTGGAAGGAACAAGTTGCGCATGCAGTAGCGATTCATCGGTTCAGCATGCAGCATGTTGCGGAAAACTTATGGAAGGAGGCTGGCGGGTCACAAGATGCTGATTTGAAAAACTTTTTCAAATGTAGACTTCCTAACAAGAAAAACCCTAGACGTTTTAGAGAGAATTGGGGAGTACTAAAGGAAAACAACCTGAGGGCTTATCAGTACCTAAGAAATTGTGGTAAAATTAATGAAAATGACAACAACGAGCGACCGAAACTATATAAATGGGCTCAGAGTTTTGACAAGGGGCATCGGTGGGGTATAATGACAAGTAATGGATCGGAGAATCTGAATAATGTGTTTAGAATAGAGAGAAGATTACCAGTGACAGCACTTATAGAAGACACGTGGTATAAATGTGCCAACAGGATGAACAAGTGAACACAAGAATCACTTCAAAGGTTGAGTTTGGAGAAAGATGACCGGAAGGAGTAAAGAATAAATTGATCAAGCATGATGGAAAATCACGTAAATACTTAAAGAAAAAGAATTCAATTCATTCATTCATTTTAATTCAATTCATTCATTCATTTTAATTCATTCATTGCAATCTCAGAGAAGTTTATGGGCACATTTGTGTTAAGATTGGACCTTGGAGAATTTCGCGTGAAAGTTCGCGAGGAGTACCGTGATGGTGTAGGCTACGATTATTTCCATTACACAGTTCAAATTCCACCCGACATGGAGCAAACCGATGTGCAATTGCCCTTCACTCGAACCACATGTGAGTGCCAAAAACCACAATTGACAGGTATCCCTTGCGCACATGTCATTGCTGTTTGCAGGGAGACAAATTACAATGTAGATCAATTTGTGGATGGTCACTATAGCATGCAAAACTAGCACATGATTTGGTCAGCAGGTCGGTTTCATTGTTACAAAGATGAGGAAGAGTGGCCAGTTTATACAGGTCCGATAATTGTCCCCGACAAGAGTTTGGTCAATCGAGGAAGACGCAAAATCATTCGTGCAGAGATGTGGATGGAAGGAAGGAAAGGTGGAGGTTCCACAAGAAAAACAAAAAATAAAAACCAAGGTGAAGCTTCAACCAGTCAACCGCGACAAGCAGCACCTCAACCGCCATATCCGATGGACGCATTGCAATCCGGTCGATACACCAGTAGACCACCAACAAGGGCCAACAGTCCAAGAAGGGCAGCGAGTACTGAACGTACGGTTCGGACTCGTCAAACACCCATTCAACCAGGACGAATGTCATTGCATGTTGATCCACGAAGCAACAATAATAGGGAGGACCAAGGATCTGTACAACCACAGAGAAATTCTATAAGCATTGATCCACGGGTAAGAGATGTCGCATCTGGAAATATGAGAAGTGAGTCGGCTAGATTTCCAACTAGCTCAACAGATCAAGGCAATACATCAGGGGAGAGAGGACGAAAAGGATTGTTTGGGGGGAAATTTCGCAATGTACTGTCTTTCGGTAGGAAGAAAAAATGAAAAAATTGAAGATTAAGTGTTGTCGTAATTTTATATATTGTAATGGAATGTATTGTATGTATTGGCATTTTTAGTTTGAATTCTATGTATTGGCATTTTTAGTTTGAATTTCGAAGTTATATATTATAATTTTTATGCATTCTAATTTTAGTTTTAATTTAGTATTATTTTATGTATTATTATTTTATGTATTATAATTAACTCGTATAGTATAATGTTGAAAGGTTTAGTGTTAGCTTGAGGAATTTTATTGTGTCGAAGGAAATCCTTCGATCTGTCAAGAAGAGCATTGACAGACAAGCATTCTTGTTATCTACAAAAAGCCCTAATCCTAAAAGGCTTTGTACTCATTAGTTCATCCGACCATACTGTGTAGATCAATCCGTTAATGGACATTGTACAGCAGATGATGATGGAGCTTCTAAATGTTGAAAGGTTTAGTGTTAGCTTGAGGGATTTTATTGTGCCGAAGGAAACCCTTCGATCTGTCAAGAAGATCATTGACAGACAGACATTCTTGTTATCTACAAAAAGCCCTAATCCTAAAAGGCTTTGTACTCATTAGTTCATCCGACCTTCATGCAAAGACTTAGGCACTTGAACTGTTTAGCGTTGAGAAGCAGTTAATTAACTCGTATAATGGGACCCTCAGCATTCAAGTGGAACATGATACACTCCTCGGCTTAAAGATCCTCCTGAGGCACTTCCTCTTGTACCCTTTTATAAAACGCGCTAAAAGACTTTGTACCCTTTCTACCCTTTTATAAAACGCGTTAAAAGGCTTTCTACCATTTTATAAAACGCGTTAAAAGGCTTTACCCTTTTATAAAACGCGTTAAAAGGGATCCTTTTTCTACCACATTAGGTGTTCCCTCCCCCACCTTGGATGTTTCCTCCCCCATCTTATTATTGTTTTGATCTTTCTCCATTTCTCAAATTTCTGATTTTACGCGTTCACTTTTTGTGTTTTGTAAAGTTGTTGGATAAAGGCTACGTGTCTTTTGTTTGTGATTTTGTGATACGAAATAGGAGAACGAATTGAGATATATATAGGCAATTATTTAGCCGTTTATAAAACGCGCTAGAATAGGGGTCTGCCAAAATTTACTGTGTTTGACGCTGCTCAAACACAGTATCACGCTGCTCAAAAAGTGGACTCCACCTTCGTACGCGTTTTATAAACGCGTACGAAGGTGGAGTCCAGGTAAAACAGTAAAACAGACTGACAGCCTGCGAAAGTATTGAATTTCATTAACTTAGCCCTTCTTACGCGTTTATAAAACGAGCTCCAACCCTTATTACGCGTTTTATAAACGGGTAATAAGGGTTGAGTTTATTTATAGTCCTCCTTCTCTGCAAATTCACGTCGAAAATTCAGAAATCCAAAATCAAAACTTTAGAGAAGTTACGCAGAGAAGAGAAACCGAGAAAACATAATGTCAACTAAACCACGTCATGTTTGTACCGGTGTGCTTCTACAAGGAGATGGACGAATAAGTAAACGAGATATTCTTGGGCACGTCTACTTGCACTATCCTTCCGACAATTTTTACGTGAAGGTTTTTCAACGCGACGTTTTTGAAGTGAGAGGGCCGAAATATTGGACTGATGTAGTTAAGAGGGATGGAGGATACCATGTCCGACGTGGAGATGGAATCGTTTGGTTGCGTTTGCAACATGCATGTCCTCCTGGATTTGAAAATCATCCGTTAAATGGAAATGACATATATCATTTGGACTGATTATTAGGTTTTCTATAATTAGATGTTTTTATTATTGTGTGTTCTATTATTATCTGTTTTCTTTTATGTTTTAGTATATGTATTAATTCGTGTAGTATATGTGTTGTAAGTTTTATTATCTAATTTATTTTTGTTTTTGTTTTATCCATTTTCGTTTTTTGTGAAATTCGAAATATTAATATTAAGAGACTTAATATTTATTTAAATTATATTACACATTACAACTCAATAAACATTATAATAAAAAACACAATACAAATTAAAAATTACACTTTATTAAAATTTTGAACCACACAATACACAACAAAAAAAATTACAAAATACATGATATTAAAATTTTGAACCACATAAAAAAAATTGTAGAAGATCCATTGCTAAGGGTGGGAAGAGAAAACATCACCGCAACTAATAGAGAAGAGTCGGGCGACTGATTGTCATATTGACCCCCTCTTTTTCTGAGACTTGGATGAAGATGACTGCATGTATGCAGATTCTCATCCAAGGATGTCGGCTGCGGTGTTATGGCTCGTAGACCCAGCCCAACAAACCGTCCTCTACACGTAATAACAGATTTCACGGGAAAGTTTTTATTTTAAAGTTGGTGGAATATTAATAGCCATAAGGATTGTGTACGACTCTGTATCAGTGAATAAGTGTGCCGCATACAACCCTTATGGCTATTAGTTTCGCACCAACTAATATTATTTTGCATTTCACCATCTAACACTTGTTTTCCTCTCATTTTTTCCTTTTTTTCAGATCTTTTTCCTTTTTTTTTTATTTTGGACGACAGAAGGTTGGGTATTTATATGGAAATTGGATCTCTCGAACGCGTTTTATAAAAGGGTAAGAAGGCTTCTTACGCGTTTTATAAACGCGTAAAATCAGAAAATAACGCGCAAAGTCAGAAACGTTCGCCGTAATCACTGCAGCCTTTAGCGCGTTTTATAAACGCGTTTTAAGACTTGTAACGCGTTTATAAAACGCGTTCGAGAGGAGAGAGAGAGGCGCGGTTTATAAACGCGTTGGAACTTTCTTCTTATTAAAAAAAATAAATAATTCTTTCTATTAAATTTTTTGGTGTCTGAATTTTTATATTAAATAATTTCGGTCCATACGGTCATTTATTATTGAAAAGATATGTTCTGTTGTTCAGTCACTCTTAGAAAACTCGAGAATAATAATCAGCTCATTTTCTTATATATTCTAAGTTCAATATTGAATTGAGATAAACTCTAGAAATCTGCTTCCAACTTCAAGTTTATTGAAATATTATGATATACCGGAAATGTTACAGTTCTGTCATTTTCTATAATTTGAATTTGGTTTAAACTATTAAAGATTGAGGTATAATTAGTTGCAGATGTATGTGCATGAAGCCATGAACGTAGTGTCAATAGCCTATGTATAGAACTATTGGATGTCGTCTTTAAGGCAAAGTATAGGATGTACAGATATCCAAGACATTTTGAAATGTTCATCAAATTCAACACAGAACTTTATATGATTGAATTCCATAAAATTTTGTTTTTTTTAAGGTTTGATAATATATAATTTCGTAACAGTCGGTAAAACAACTTTATGTTAAATCATATTTTTTTTAAGAAATTATATATTACCAAATAGACCAAAAAATTTGGGGGTGTTTGTTTGTGTAGTAAGGGGTTGCATAATTTAAGGATGCCTAAGTATTTATGTAATATTATGTAATAGATGTTTGGTTGTGTAGTAAGGATTACTAACTTAATGCATACATATATTCATGTCAAAAGACTAAAATGCCATTATATTCATGCCTATAATTAATTATTATTCTTAAATCATTATTACTTGTTAAATATTATTAATTATAATAATTAATCTTTATTATTAATTATGATTGAAGGAGAAGAAAAATATCTTGGGGTACTATTGGGGAATAGGGGTGACATTAGAAAGAATGGCCAAATGTTACTTGAAAAAATCAAAGGAAAACTCTCGGATTGGAAATCGAATATGCTTTCACATGCTGGGCGACTAGTTCTGATCAAAGCCGTGTTGATGTCAATGCCGGTTTATGCAATGTCTTTGGAGATGCTCCCTATAGGAATTGTGAAGAACATCAACAGCATCCTGGCAAAGTTTTTTTGGGGAAAAACAAATCAACAGAGATATCTCTCATTTATAAGTTGGCAAAAGGTGTGTAAACCGTTAGACTCGGGTGGTTTGGGAGTAAAAGATTTACAAAAATTTGGTGAGGCCTTGTTCTTAAAAGTTGTTTGGTATGTTTTGGCTAATGAAAACAAATTGTGGGTGCAAATATGCAAAGCAAAATATTTTCCTGTCGTGGGTTTTTGGCGTGCATGAAACACACATGGCTGTAGCAGGATGTGGGGGCAGATACTGAAAATGAGATATTTTTTTGCTAACCAAGCTGAATGGAAATTGGGTATGTTAGAAAGTGTGCTAATTTTCATTTTTATGCTAATTACCAACTAATTAAGCCAAGAAAACAAAGCACAAAACGGATCTAGTACAAAAGCCGATTTGACACAAGAGAAAGGATGGATTTTTACCTCTCTTGGTATAGCAACCAAGAGGCTCGAATCCTTGGGTTTGGTGTCGGTGGCGTGCTCTCCAAACACCTCCTATTCGCGACGCCTCGAGTCCACTATGGTATTAACCAAGTTCTCCTCAATTCGTGCTAGCGAAGAGAAGAACGAGTCTAATCCCAAGCGTTCCCTTTCTTCAACCAAAGAACCAAATCGATTTGTGGGAGAAAAGGGATGCTCAACACATGAGCTTGAGGGGAGAGGAGATGAGGGGGGGCGGCGCACCCTATGGGGGGGCAAGGTGGCGGCTAGAGAGAGGGAGAGAGAAGAGAGCTCAAGGAGCCACCATATGGTGCCTTATATAGCCTCTTAACCCTAGCTAGGAGTTCACACAATTTATAAGTGTGCTACTCCCACCTACCTCCTTGTGGATGGCCTCCTAGTGGGCTCCTTTGGCCCACTAGGCCATCTCCATTTGGTCCCTTTAATTCTATTAATTAAAGGCCCACTCAAAGCTATTTAATTTGGACATTTAATTTACCAATAAATTAAAGCCCAAATAACTTAATTAAATTAAGTGTGTTGTTTATAAATAATTATTAACTTAATAATAATTATTTAGAGATTAGACAATGCATTAATTTATTTCTATATGATCCATTTGACTTAATTAATTATAACGGTCCATAACGCTATTTAATTAATTAATCAATCTATCATATTTTGCAATACTCAATATTGCAAATAAATAAATAATGCACGTATGATTAAATACCAATTTTGTGTGACCCTTTGAGGATTTATGCTATGTTGGACATGGAATTAAATCGCTATTTTATTCCAATAATCATAAGCGGTATCTAGCAACACGTTATGATTCCCAATTCACATAAATATTGTACAGCTACAAAATTTCAATCCTGCATAAGAGAATAATTATGTTTCTCTATTTTGATTCTTATGTCACACGATATCATCGTATAATCCAAGATAGGAACGTGTCATTCTTACAGATTATACGTTTCTTGATCTAGAGATAATTGTATCAGTTGCTAGCAAACAATCTATCTCCATCAAGGGGCCCAAACAGATATCGTCACTCACTAAGTGAATTAATGAGGGACATACGGTTTTCTTGATAATTAGTTTTTTCCCGCACAATTCAAGAATACTTAAATCAAGTCCGTATAGCAGCCTTTATCAGGAATCAGCGGTAGACATGATTTATAGCATCTATCCTCATGTGGAAAAGATAATCATCTCAAACTTAGAACCAACTCTCAAACTTAGAACCAAAATCATAATGAAATAAATAATGACACGTAACACAATCCATATATTTATTTCGTGGGGTCCAGTCCTGTACTATGTTCTATAACATATACATATGCAATTAAGTTGGTTGCTCTTAACCTATGATTTATAGAACTTAATCATCACTTAACTTGCATACTAATCTTATTGATAATTAATGTCCTTTGTTAATTATCAAGATTATGGACTTTTAGATTTATCGTTGTCATCTACTACTAAATGAATAACAGTGATCTATAATTCAGATCCTCAACCTGAATGAACTGTCAACGATTAAATCAAAGAACAAATGATCTGAAATCATCAATAACATAAACTATAGAAGTAGCCTAAATAAGATTGGCTTCTAGGACATAACTCTAACAGGGTAATGGTCAAAAAGTGGATGCCATATCACAGCCATGGTTCCAAAATTGGACAGTGCAGGAGAATGCAACAGTAGCAGACAGAAAGTTGAAGGTGCGTTCGCTTATTGGTACTCAAACTGGAGATTGGAATATGAATGAGCTGGTCAGGTTGTTCTCTCAGGAGCAGGTGCAACAAATAGTACAAGAAAACAATAAGCCAGTTGTCTCGCACTTTTTCAATCCAACCACGGAAGATCAGATAGCCTTCTATGGGGCGAAGAAAATGCGGATCAGATACCCCTTGAGTCCCCTAGAATTCGAACACCACTACCCGTTTTACGAACGAAAGATAGCAATGCGACCCTAGGGACCTCAAGAGTTGATTGTTTGTGTGTAGGTCCTTTCCTTCCAGCAGGCGCAAGCCCCTGCTGTTAATTACCTCCGGTCTGAGTCCGAGTTGGGGATCAGACAAGAGCACCTCTAGATCGGGAATAATCAAATGATTAGGCATTAAAAGCAATCAGAGTCAGTTTTATTTTATTTTGATGATTAGCGTTTAGTGGGGTCTAAATGAAGGCAACACAAAATAGTCAAGAATTGAAATAATGCAATGAAAACATTCAATATCAAACATGAACAGTGAAAATTATTGCACTAGGTCAGATTCTTTGGTCACAGTTTTGAGACGCTTTGGGTCGCCTTGGGTTGACTTTACTTTGTTGGGTTGGGCTTGGTGCCGTCACTCAGATTTTTTGAGCTTGATACTAGAAAATTTGGGTATCCTAGATCAGTCCTCAATCGTTCGGGAATTTAGAGATTTTTTGGGTTTTCGTCAAGTCTCGAGTACAGATGCGCTGTGCCTCCTCTTGACAAAAACTTTTGTGATGCCATCGGTTGACTTTTCTTCTAGTCGCCTAGTCAACGGAATTTGACTTTTGACTTTTAAATTTTTAAGTTTGAATTCTTGAGTTTTGCTCTTGGAATTTGGACTTTTAAATTTGCACTTTTAAGTTGCCTTTTGGAGTTTAAACTTCTGATTTGGACATTTAAGTTTGGACTTTTGAGTTTGCGCTTTAGGGTTCACACTTTTAAGTTTAGACTTTTGACTTTGGACTTTTGAGTTTGTACTTTTTTTTTATTTTGGAATTTTAAATTTGGACCTTTAAATTTGCACTTTTGAGTTTGCATTTTGAATTTATGTATTTTTTTCTTTATTGTGATATTTTTGTGGTTTGTTTGCATACTATAGTGTTTGATTGTACCTGTTGTCTAGAACATTTTTTGTCCAAGTGTACCTGCTGTCCAGAACATAAAACGTTCAAAAGATTTTGTTAAGAAATTTAATTCTTGACTTAATCATGTGAATTTATTATTACCATTTAAAACATTCTTTTAGACTTTAAATTTAAAGTGTTTTATATTTTTATGTTTGACCATGACATGATATATCAAAATATTCTTCATATTTTTCTTGACATTTTGGAATTTTTCGGGAATTTTTCTGATAATCCAACTATTTTTAATGTAAAAAAGTTCTGATTGGTTGGCCCCTGGCTGTTCGCTATTCTGCTCGTCAGAGACTCGCTATACGATTTTCGTCACAGAAGATCAAAGGGCCACTGGATTTGAGTTGGTTCAATCATTTGGTCTTCACCCGTGTCTGTGCACCATGTTCATCTCTCTCTTTTCTGTTCGAACTCGTCTCCCTCCTCCGTTCTTTCTGAGCAACGATTCTTCCTCCGACTGGATGGCTCCAGTAGCGCGCCAGTGGCGGACCCCGGCTGCTGTCCCGCCTGCAGTTGGGTCGAGGAGTATCGTGCTGTCACACTGAGGTTGGCTACGCTGCCCGTTTGAGTCGCGTTTGAAGATTTGGGGCGTTCTGACTGCTGGTCTTACTTGGTCTGCAACAACGGCGAAGAGTGACTGACTGAAGTGGTTCAGTGAAGAATTGTCTAGACGAAGGCACGGTGAAGCATCTCGAGAGCATCAAGGAGCCTCCTACACATTCAATTTTATATTGCCTTTCCTAATTTGAGGTGATATACATTGACTTTCTTTTGGTCTGACAGGCCTAAGAGCTGAAATGCAACTTTCGTGTGTAACTCACCTTATGTATATTTTTCACTTTCCTTCAAACATTTTTTTTATTCATTTCATTGATCAGGTTAACTAGTATTTAGACATTAAGTACTCAATTTCACCTTTATCTTCATTCTATTTGTTGACCGTATATATATGACTTGGAACTTCAGGTCAAGATTGCAACACACTTGTCCAGATAATTGAAATGAAATTTGGACTAATGATGCTAATTTTGTTAACACCGGCTAGTGATCATTTATAGGGCCATCTTGTTCATTTTGGACCCTGACATTCCTTCGTTTTACAGAACCTTCTCAATTTATGTTTTTTCCTTTTGGTACCATTTTGGAGTTCAGACAATCTCATACAGTCCAACTTTTATCATATTCACATATAACTTTTATGCTGAGACTAATTCACTTTCCTTTTCTCCTTCGTGTAACATAGTTTCACATACCTACTGGTTTTAATTTCTTTCAGTTTCTCTTACACTCTTAGTTCACCATAAAGCAACTCAAATGCTAACTTAAACAGTTATTGATGCTGGATGACTTGAATTCAAACTATTGATGTTCTGACTTAAGGGATGCAACTTCTTCACACTTTTAAAGGGGATGCCAACTATAACAAGATATATAGCTTTGAAACCTACTGACTTCACTTCTTTTTTTTTCTATTTATTTAGCGTGTCTAAATACCAACCTATCATGTCACCACTACTACATAATTTTCACATGACCTTGAAATTTTCCCTAATGACAGAAACCATTATTCTAGAGACATGAACTCCAACTTCAGATTTGCTCTTAAACAGAAATGAGGGAAAGAACAGTTCACTACACATTTTACTTGGGGGGGGGGGTGACAACTTGATATGCATATTTCTTAAAAGAAAGGACTCCTATCTGCACTTTTAAAATGTATTTTTGACATCTACCTTTATGTGGACTTGACTCCTTCGTCTTTTTGACAGAATAACTTTATTTCAACTCTAAACTTAACCATTTTACTATGACAAGAGCTTAATCTACTGGAACTTGATTAATTAAGAACTGTGTGCATGACAGAATCAACAAACCATAATGACAACTATGACATATGCTAAACAAAATTGAAAATCAGAAGCTAACACGGTATCCATGGAGGTGGAATCTAGGTCACACCCTCCATAGAACCAGCAACCTCTAATCACATACTGACAGTAAGAAACTTATGTTAATGCAAGCTACTCCTATATGCATGACATTAAAACCTGACTTAGAAGCAACTCTTTTTGTCAAGAACTCATAATACTCACTGTTTTTCTACATGAGACATGGACTTTTTATTCTGAGAATATGAACTTTAACTTCAGACCTACTCCTAGACAGAAATGAAGAAAAGGACTATTAAGAAAATTTTGGTATATTTCTTTTTGTTTAAAACCTGACATAACCCAAACTCATATTTTGGACATCATAATATGTTATTGATTTGTTTTTTATTATTTTGTTTTGAACCATGCTAAGGCCGACGTTCTTGACAATCAGGCCATAGCATGCTTTAAGACTTTATTTGCAAGAACCACTGAGTGTCACCATGAACCATGGCAACAAGGTGATACCAGGTCGGCGTTCTTGACAACCAAACCCTTAGTGGTACCACCATGCTGCCAGTTTTGTAGCTTCGTCATAGTTGCAGCTTCTCTGTGGCTGGAGAACTCCTTTACCATGGAGTAGAAGAACTCCTTTACCATGGAGTGTAAAATAACCATCATACAAGAAAGAACCACACAAAGAAGACAGGTAAAGTTGTTTATTGAGGTGCTTAGTCTGGATACAACAAAAACAATTGCAAAGAAGTTTCAAACAAGCTAAGTATATGCACTTGAAGAGAGAAGAGGAAATTTTTTATTCATCAACAAAAGAACAGTACAATCATTTTCTTTTCTACCTTTTTCTTGAAAATCCTTTTTTTTTACAAGTCTTTTCCTAAAACGATTTTGGCAACACCTTAGTGTGTTTCTCCAAAGTGCCGCCCTGATTTCTTCCATCTTCAGCTTCTTTTATAGGCATAGTTTAGGGTTTCCATCTTCATCCATCTTGACACATGGCAGCTTCTCAATTTCCTGAACCTTAATTGATGGCTGTGATGAAGAGTTGGTGAGCCGACTTACTTTTTGCATCCTTGTCTCACTTCCCTTCTTCACTGCTTAATTCACCTTCCAATTGCTAATTGACAAGTGGCACTTGATGCTCACCAGGCATGGGGCAGTGGCATGATGATGTGGGCTTACTACTTCTCACTTAGGCCATGTTGGCTACAAGTTTTGGCTTCGAGTGATTATGGTTGCTGTTGTTTCATTTGCAGCCTTGATTTTGATTTTCTTTGACCTTAACATTACTGACCTATTTTTACCAATTTCAACTTGAAGGGGTCAGCAAACGTGGTGGCATCATATTATTGGTTTAATTAGTCTGGCATGTGGGGCCATATGCCATTTGGCAGTTTGAGTGGTATGGAGTATAATTGCTGTTGTTCCCTTACTCACTATTACATCTGGAGAGACTTATCTTGGCGCCAGAGATGAGAGATACAAAGACTGTTGTTGGCAAGCATCCAATGGCTTAACCTGATCCAAGGGTTGAGATCTAGGCGGCAGAGTTAGGTTTAATGAAGACACATTTTCTCTTCAATTGCATCTCCCTTTCATTTCTCATCTAACGATCAACAAAGGTGCTTGAGGGGTAAGCAGTTGCAAACAACAGTAGATGGAGAGGAATGAGCCACGTCTCAAGTCAATTTGTGGAGGAGACATAGCCGTAGGAATGGGGGGACCAGAGAAAGGAGATTGTGATTCCCTTTTTTACCCTTTAATTTTGTCCCTTTTTACTAATTTGGGGAAGAAGATAAACAGTGAACTTTAAGCTGCATCATCAGTTAATTCCATTATTAAAACATCTAAGTACCATGTTTAACATGCCTCATTACTCAATTGAACTTGCTGACTATTGTTATGCAATGTTTGACCGATAGTTGACCAGTCATGGCACCAATTTGGCGTTCTCATCACTTAGGCATACTCTGATTGCAATTGAACACATAGAAGGCATCGTTACACATCCAGGAAGTTGTGTGAACCATGGGCTTCATACTTCACTCATCCAATTTGCTTAATTTTGACTTCTTCTTTCTCATTGGCTTGAACTTCTCTTTAGAAATTGGGTAATATAGGGTTCACTATAGGGGTCAGGAGTGGTACCATCATCTTCTCCTCATTATAAGCTTTCCAGCGGTACTAAGAATTTGAGAAACGGCGGCGGGGATCGTCGGATTGGGTTTTGTCAGATGGACGGAGCTCTCCTTCTCCGATTTTTCCATTTCCTTTCCTTTTCTGTTGGGTGTGGGGTCAGATGCGAGAGCGAATCAAGGGTCGCCATCTGTTACGAACTGAGACGCTGGCGAGTGGGGTCGAGTGCGAGAGCCAGTCACGGCTCGCCATGTGTGAGGCTCTGATAGGTGTGGGTCGAAGAAGAGAGGCGTCATGGACTTCGCGCGAGACATGGGTTTCTCTCTTTCATTTGCTTCCGGCAGCCCAACTCCCATTATTTGTCTCCATTTTCAATTCAACTTGCTAACGATCCTCTCCATTATAACGGGAAATGGATAAGTCCATTTTCTGGAATTTCAGCAACTTTGTTTCTGTTGTTCTTAGAAAAATTAATTGGAGCCCCTTTCTTTGTCATTTCGACATGAAATTTTACAAAATTCTTTATAAAAATGCGAGGCACTTGATGGTCATGGATTTTCTATTTTCAGGGATTTTAAACTAATTAAATGAATTTTCTAAAGCTTATAGAACAATTCGTATAATTTATTTACGCATCCCTTGTTGCATCCTTCTAGCTTCTTGTTTTGCTCAATGATCCATGATATTTATGTCATCCTTTCATCCTGTTAATATTGAGTATTAAATACTAAATTAACACAGTCATATGGCGAACTGTATTAATATTAATATTAATATCAATATTATGGCTTTAGTCCAAGCGCGTCTTTTGCTTCAAAAATTGACCCCCTCCTTCTGAGAATCTGGACCCGACATACATTCATGGGTCCCATTTTCACCGCCTTGCGAATTATTGAAATTACCTCCTGTGGCAAAAATTAGAGGTAAACACCAGTGCCACTTTCGACTCAGGCAGATAGGTTGATTTGGTTGAAAACAAAGTCTGGTCGATACTCAGTGAAAACAAAGGGTACAAAGAACTAACCCAAACTCTGGCCACAACACCGACAAGTCAAGGCTTTGATTGGCACCTCATTTGGAAGTGGAAGAGACTTACACCAAAGCTTAAAATTTTTCTATGGAGATTACTGCACAGGGGACTGCCGATTGCACTAAACATGCACACAAGAATGTCAAATTTTGATCTGAAATGCCAAAGATGTGGAGAAGAAAACGAGTACGAGATGCATTGTATGTTTTTTTGTAATACCTCTCGGCAAGTTTGGTTTGCTGGTCCATTAGGAATTCGGGTCCATGACTTATCTATGAATATAGTAACCATTGTGCTTCAAATCATGGGACAGCTTGATGAGGATGGGGTTGTTCTCTTTGTAAACACCTTGTGGGAAATATGGAAAGAAAGAAACACAACGATCATAGAGCATCAAACTTTCAAACCAATGGGGGTGTTACAAAGGGTGAACATAGCAAGCACTTACAAGTTACAAACCTCTTAGGGATATTCCAGAGCACAGCCAGAGGCACATGATGGAATGTGAGAAATATAGGTACAGAGGGGAGGGCTGGCAGGTGGTTGTAGATGCCTCATGGTATACCTCAACAAGGACAGGAGGAGCTTATGTTGTTTTTCATAAAGGAAGGATACACTCAATAGGTATGCATTCTTTCCAGGGGTATGATCCTTTCTTTGCAGAAGTGGTGGCATTACAAAAGGCAATTGAGTATATGTATGAAAGAATAGACTTGTCAGAAACCCTTGCGATGGAGTTTTTCTCTGACTGCCTTAACCTGGTTACGGCAGTAAATCAAGGAGATAGTCTAGATGTGCCATCATGGAGAACGATTGATATGGTTGAGGACATAATACTGAAGCTGCAAGAGAAAGGGGATGATGTGTTTCTGACGCATGTGCGAAGAGAAGTGGTTGGTCGGGCGCATGAACTGGCAAATTTAGCAAGAAGAAATGGAGTGAATTATCAAGGGGCCCCACTTATGGCTCTGAACCAGAATATGAATTATGGGTCATGTATGGATGAGCGATTTTTTCAGATGGTACAGGAGTCACCTCCTTAAGCAGTTTGTTATTGTGGTTGTAACTGGTGCAGTAGGCTTTTAACTTTATTTTGTTTTGTTTTCTAGCTTAGTTTTCAATGTACTTTAGTTTTTTCTGTTTAGGTTTGTTTGTTGTTTAGTCCTCTACTCGTTCAGGTTGTATGGTAGGATACTGGTATGGCAGTAGGTTCCTTTGCACCCGATGTTGTAAGATGTTCATCTGTACTTTCGTTTTTATTAATGAATTTTAACCTACGGGTTCCAATCAAAAAAAAATAAAAAAAAAAATTGCTCCAAAGAACGCGCTGCAATTTTTTGGACATAAACGACAATAGTCCCTTCTCTATTTGGGAGCTCCTTCCAAAGGTATTCCCAAGATTTCGAAAGAGTGTTTCAGGGTTTGTAGGACTGTTGTAGAAAATTAAATTTGGAACCTTAAGGAGGTCTGCTGCATTTTTTATAACGGTATTGCATCATGGACAATATGTCAATATGGTCCGAACGAAAAAGTAGATTTCTGGTAGGTGTTGCAAGATAATAGTTATTGTTGACTCATTATTAAAGCTCAATCAGTCATCGTATTAAAAGTAGTTGTGTGCCACTGCCACACTGTCACTGAGGAATTTTTTCGTCTTCCATGTGCTACATTATGTTCTTGTTAATTTCATTAATTATAATTATTATGCGGGGAATTTATTATTATTATTTTTATTTCTGAAGATTCAACGTGCATCAATTTTGCACTTTTTATTGGATAAACTTTGCATTTTTTAAATCACTTTTTTATATAATCGTGATATATGTATTGTTAGGTAACTTTGGATGTTTTTGCGTACCAAAATTAGGAGCGAGAAATAAAAGTTGAAATGCAACAGATGTTACCCAATTGAAGGAGTTCGAAAAACTCAGCGAGGGATTGTGGCCCAATTAATCCATCAAATATTTTTTATCCGTGTACTCTCATTTAGTTCCATCGGCTTACCTAAAACTGTAATTTGCTCAAATAAATTTATATCTGGTTTTTCCAAATTTAATCCAAACAGATTCGAAAAAAAAACCCAATCAATCAAATTTACAAACTTTACTAAATAAAAACAAATTTAATTCAATTAATTCAGTTTAAAAATTATATATTAACGTATGTAATTTTACAATATACATAATTATATTTATCAATAATTAAATTATTTTTATAAATAAGTTTTCGGTTAGTTCTTAAAAATAACACATCTTGAGTGGATGTCGTGTGTGTAAAATCCGGCTACAAAATATATCTTATAATATTTTAAGTTGGAAACTTTGACCTCCATTTTTAGCTCAAAACCTAATTCAGTTCACTCAATGTGGTCGATTTAGTTTTCAATTGTCAAATCAAACTATTATTGAATCCAACCGTTAATAATTTTTTTAAATGAACTAAATCAGATCAACTGAAACAAAACCGTTTTATCTAACATAAATTAATTAAATTTACCAAACTAGTTGAACACCCTTACTGTAAGGACATGAATGGAATTACAACGTTTCAATCATAAGACGTCTAATAAAATTACATTAACAAATCCAACAAAAAAAAGTAGTAGTTTCTTTTGGATTGGTTCGTTAATAGTGTTGATGAAGAGATTTAATTCAAAGGTTATATAAAAGGATCATTACTTTTTTTTTTTATTCTTCAATTTCACATGACCGATTTGATTGTTCTTTGTACTCTTAATAATAAGTTTGTTTACTCATTTTAAAAAAAGTAAGGATGATCATTAGTAGAGAAAAAAAAATAATTATAGCTCAATTTGGATGAGCCCTAGAAATTAGGGAATAAAGGAGTAAATTTATTATGAACAGTCCAAACTCTTCACAAAGTTACACACTTTCCAATACTTCTTTCATTATTTTTCTTATTCCTCTTGTATAATTTTGTTTCACTAATATATGAACTGATCGACATTAAAAAAAAGAAACGCAGAATCATGAGGTAGCTTGGGTCATGCTGCCCCTCCGTATCTTTGTGTAAGAAGACGTCCAATATAATAGTTACATTAATTAATAATAATAACAATCTAACTAAATGTCGGCAAGGATTTGGTAGTCTGCTTTGCAGTTGACAATTTGACGTTGCCTCATAATAGGACGCAGCTATCCAACGTTCGTTCCCTCAAATGGGATCTCGACAAAAGGTTGAATTATCCTGATCGTGCACCCGGATAGGAATAAGATCAAGCGTAACTGCGCAAGTCGGCGACTCTGATGTCTGATCTCATCTTCACCAAAATATTTTAAAAAGCATTTTAATAATAATAAGGGACAACATAGTCGGTGACTCGGCCTTTACTTTACAGACGCGACCTGCCCATACGTATACCTGTCTAACGTGTTAAATGGCACGGTATCACGCTATACCGTTATCGTGCCATTTAATAACGGTATGAAACCGGTATTGCCACTTACCGTTTCACTAATTAAACGAAACGGATTTCTGTGCCATCAACCGTTCCACTTCACAAATTACACATTAAATGGTTTGAAATGAGATTGAAACAGTCGAAACGGTATAACTAGTTGTGCCACATACCGTTCCATTTAGAAAACGGTATATATTTCTATGCCACAAACCATTCCGTTTAAGCCGAAACGTGATGGCGAAACGGCAAACGGATGCCGTTGACAGGTCTACCCATACGGGAGTATTATCAAATGAAAATAATATTATATTGAGGCAGGAAATCTCGTATCATCTCAATTGGTAGAAACTGGAGAGATTCCGGCTTTTATTGATTACAAAATGTTGCATCTATTTTTAGAGAACGATTCTGGTGTCCGCATTTTGGATGCCCCAAATGTCCCAAAATATATTTTTGACTACTTTTATAAAATATAAAATTCAAATTTCGAATCCAAACCGTTGAATTTATTCGATATAACTAGCGATGCATTTTTATATAAATTTTATAATTTTTGATCAAGAGATTAAATACTTATTGAATCTAGTTAAATATGATAGATTAATTCTAATCCGTTCATATTTTAACCTCTTGATTAAGTATGAAATAAACTTTAAAATTTATAAAACTTATATGAAGATGCATCGCTCGTTATATCAAATAAGATCAACGGTTTGGATTCGAAGTTTAAATTTTATATTTTGAAAAGATAACTAAAAAAATGTGTTTTGGAACATTTGGAGGCATTCAATATATAGGCACTAGAACCCTCCTCCTGTCTTTAAAGTTTTTTTTTTCCTTTAAACTTTCGGCTCTTTTGGACGCGCTATGGAAAGTTAAAGAAACATAATTAGGATGTGTTTGCAATTTACAGTTGCCTATTGAAGTTAAGTGCGTATATATATATATATATATATATATATATACATATATAGTTTCATATGATTTGTGATCTAGTCAAAGCTTTTTTTTATTAGAGATGTTACTATAATCACCTCACATTTTTCTAATGTTTGACCAGTACAAAAAAGTACATTAAATGTAACAATCAGATTTTTTAATAAATTCAACAATAAGTTAACTTTTTTTTTATATGTACAATTAATAATTTTATTTATAAGAAGACCAATGAAGAGCTGTTTCGCTGTTATAACAACTTGTGTGAAGGCATAACTGCTTATGGTTGTTAAAAACAAAGTGAAAATTGTTCTTAAAAGCATAGAACATTTAGAAGAAAAGACATCATTTTACGAAGTAGTTGTTACAGAATGAATTTGTTAATGATACGTGACACTTTTATTTAACATTATACTTTTTTAAGCTAATTTGAAAAATCAACGAACACCTCCAGTTTAAAAAAAAGGGACTCTTTTAAAGGAGTCTGACACCGACGGGCCCTTAAAAAAATAACACGTATAATACCGATCCGCCGAATTGTCTGTTCAACAAGTGGTTGGTTAAACCAGGTTTTTACTTTATTTAAAGGTTTATGTCGACAGGTAGGAACCACTTTCAACGAAACACTACTGTCGGCACTAAAAATAGGAATGTGACGTGGTATTCCACGTGTAGGTAATAGATCTTATCATTGTATTTTTCTTCATCTCGAAGGAGCCTATAACCTTTTCTCGTTAGTTCAGGCAAGATCTCTTCTACATTTAAAAACAGGTCGCTCTAGTGGAAAATAAAGGATTCAAATCTCAAGGGAATTGTCGTCTGATTTGCAGAGTCTTCACATTACTGAAAGGTACGATAGTTTACTCTTCCTTCTATTCATGATTACAGAGGCTTCAATTAGATATGTGTAATTTTTCTTTTCGGGATCTAAAAGGGTTTTTGTATTAGGAGGTAATTGGTTCTTTATTTTTCTCAGCTAGTGAGATGCAATAGTCGACTGATTTTTGAATGGTTTGCATGAACACATTGGAACTAATCACATTTTAAAGACTCTGTTTTGTTTGATGTCAGTTCATTTCATTTTTTTCTTTCTGGTGATAAGTATCTTTGATGATTGAGCTGAGAAAGGCTTGGTTATATTTTGAGTATAATCAATCTCTCTTTGGCAAATTAATGTTTGATGAAATATGATACTTTGGGAAATTGGGAGAATGAACCAAATCACAATAAGCTCGAGGTCTAAATGCATTTTTTTTTACATTATTAATTAATGTATTTCCACTTTTACCCCCCTTTTAAAAGTTAGTATTAAAAGTAAGCACTTTCTTATAGGAGAAAAGAGAAATGGAAATTTGGTCAATGTTAATTTTAAAACTTTAGTTCTCTTGTTGGGTTTCTTTTTTAGCCTACTCCAACTTGCTTGGGACAAAAAACTTAGTTGTTATTGTTGTTGTTGTTGTTGTTGTTGTTAATTTTAAAACTTTAAAGGCAAGAATACCTGTGTGCTGATTAATTGATCACTGTGAAGTGTGAACACATGTATAGTCTGCTAAGGCGAATTTGTTGTGGAAATTAAATACGCATAGACTCAATTACTTTTATCTTTGATATGTAGCTCGTTAATTTACTTGTTGGGTCCTCAAAAATGAAATTTCGGTAGCACAATTGTGCTTTTATGTTCATGAATTTGTCATAGTAAATTTTTTATTCATTGATATCAGTAAAGTAAGAGCATTGTTTTGTTTGAACAGTTTATCAGGTCATAAAATGGAGGAAGAAAACAAGCTCAAAGAGGAGACCGAAATAAAGACTGAAGAGGTAGTTGATCTCAAAATCAAGAGCACTGAAAAGGTTCCAGATGCTGAAAATGAGACAAGAGAGAGAGAGATTGAAATACATGCCAATACCATAGAAAAAGAGAAAATCAAGTTGGGGACGGAGAACGATGCAAAAATCAAAAGCGAGGAGGGTAAGGAAGAGGGGAAACACAGAGATGAGAAACATCTGATGGCTGAAACTGAAAGTGAAGAGAATTATAAGGAGAGTAAATCATGTGAAAGGGAGGTAAAAGTTGCTGAAACTAATGACGACAAGGAGTATAAAGAGAGGGGACATGAAACAGAAAAAGAAAAAAAGGAAAAAGAAGTGAAATCAGATGATCAAAAGAAAGAAAAGAAGAAGAAAGATAAAGAAGGGAAGGAAAAGGAAGTGAAATCAGAGGATGAGAAGAAAGAGAAGAAGAAGAAGAAAGATAAAGAGAAGGAAAATGAAGAGAAATCAGAGGATGAAAAGAAAGAAAAGAAGAAGAAAGACAAAGAAAAGAATGAAAGGGAAGTGAAATCAGAGGATGAAAAGAAAGAGAAGAAGAATAAGAAAGATAAAGAAGATAAGAAAAATGAAGAGAAATCAGAGGATGAAAAGAAATATAAGAAGAAGAAAGATAAAGAAAAGGATGGTGACGAGAACGACAAAGATGAGAAAAAGAAAGAGAAGAAAAAAGAGAAAGACAATGACAACGATGATGACGAGGGCAAAGAAAAGAAGAAGAAGAAAAAGGAAGAAAAGAGCAAAGATAAACCAAAAGATGTGAACGGGTTGAAGAAAAAGTTAGAAAAGATCAATGGAAAGGTTGAGGAGCTGCTGGTTAAGAAGGAAAAGATACTAAAACAGATCGAAGAGCTGCAACAGAAAGAGGGAGAAACACTCCAACATGAGAAGCTTGCTTGATTGATTGCGAGATTAATAGATTATCAACTTTGATACAAAGGGCTGCTTTGTGTACTTATAATAATCCTGTGTGGTTTTTATTATGTTCTTCACTTTTCCTTTGCTGAAAAGTGAGCCAGCTTTTTACTAGGCTGGTTTGTAATAAAATCTCTTATGTTCTTTTTTTTTTGTTGTGTATGGTAATTTTTATGGAACCATGAGCAGTTTCTGTACAGATCCCATGACATGCTTTATGACGTTACCTTTCAATTGTATGAAATGCGGATGAGCTAGTAGATAACTTTATAAGATGTAAACTGGCTAAGACATCAAGGATCCGAAAATTGGCTTCTGAAAACTGCCATTACTTTCTGTATCAGAGAGTTCTTATGGGTCATAGCAGCACATTCTTGTTGCACTATACCTTTTATTGTGATCTGCCTTGATGTTCAGATTTAATTTTTATGAACTTTTAAGTTGGTCTTAAATGTTTATGAACTTTTAAGTTGGTCTTAAATGTTATTGTGATCTGCCTTGATGTTCAGATTTAATTTGATAAGCTTTGTACAGCTTCTTCAGTAGGAGAGAAGTTCGTTGAAAGTGCATCTAACATTTTTTAGGTGCTAGGCTATATAATATAACCACCAAAAAGGTGCCCAGTACTTACTAGATGGGATAGTCAAGATGTTTTACATTTCAATTTTCTTCAGGATAATTTAGATTAATGATAATTTTTGGATTATGCATAATTTTTTTTCTTTATTTAAAAATACAATCCAAGTGATTTTCTACTTTTTTTTTAATAGAAAGACTGAGCTTTCTCACCAATTGCTGACTTCAGCACCAGATGAGTAAGCTCTCATATGATAAGGAAAAATTGGTTAAAATAAAAGAACCTCTGATGGGTAATAAAACACATTTGAACAAAAAGATGCATTTTTGAACTATAAACTGAAGCCGAGATGCCAATAATCGGGTTTGTCATCCAACCATAACACTGAAATTAGACAATTACTGAGAAATTCAAGATGAAAGGGTCCGAAATTATTTTATATAAGAATTTAGACACAAAAAATTTTAATAGAAAGAATTATTTAATTTTTTTTAATAAGAAGAAAGTTACTATCCAGTTTATAACCGCGTAGAGTATCTCTCCTTTTTATCCATTTATAAAACGCGTTCAATGACTTCCAACGCGTTTTATGAACGGGTAGAAAGGAGAATAAATCGTCAGACCTTCCTACCCGTTTATAAAACGGGTTGGAAGCCTTTGAACACGGTTTATAAACGCGTAAAAAGTTTGTTATTATTTTCACTCATAAACGCGTTTTATTTGTGTCAAATTCAGGTATCCATGTCACCTAAGCAAATGCACCATTTTTATTTAATTGAACTGAACAAATGACTCTTTGTTTTTTTTAAAAAATCTTAACTAATTTGACAAACAAAACTTTGACTACCAATTTGATTTACCAAGACCACATTCTAGACAATTCTTGTTAAGTATTTAAATAAAAAAATTGGAGAGACTACAAATCAAGGTAGTTATTAAAATTCAAGGTAACCATCCCTATATGATTTGTTTTCTTAATTAAAACAATGACAATATTAATATCGGCGAATAATGTATAAATTGGAAAATATTAAAACAATGACAATATTAATATCCGCGAATAATGACAATATTAATATCGGCGAACAATGACAATATTAAACAATGACAATATTAATTCAAGGTAGTTATTAAAACAATGACAATATTAATATCGGCGAATAATGTACAAATAATATAATTGAGATTTTTTCATCGATGATCCTGCATCTTTACTATTTTTTTTTATAAATTTAACTTTTGCATTTTACTCTCTCTATTTTTTTTATTTACAAAAAGATGAAATCATATTTCAAACAAAATGATATTATACATATGTTCAAAAAAAATGTGCAATTAAATGCATATAATGTATGTGTTATATATTTATTATATCTATTTATTATATATATTACACATACATTATATTATTTGTACATTATTCGCCGATGACCCTGTATTTTTACTATTTATTTATACAAACTTATATTTTGTATTGTAGTCTTTCCAATTTTTTTTTATTTAAAAACTTAACAAGAATTGTCTAGAATGTGGTCTTGGTAAATCAAATTGGTAGTGGAAATTTTATTTGTGTCAAATTGGTTACGATTTTTTTTTAAAAAAAAACAAAGAGTCATTTGTTCAGTTTAATTAAATAAAAATGGTGCATTTGCTTAGGTGACATGGATACCTGAATTTGACACAAATAAAACGCGTTTATGAGTGAAAATAATAACAAACTTTTTACGCGTTTATAAACCGTGTTCAAAGGCTTCCAACCCATTTTATAAACGGGTAGGAATGTCTGACGATTTATTCTCCTTCTTACCCGTTCATGAAACGCGTTGGAAGTCTTGGAACGCGTTTTATAAATGGGTAAAAAGGAAAGATACTCTACGCGGTTATAAACCGGATAGGAACTTTCTTCTTATTAAAAAAAATTAAATAATTCTTTCTATTAAATTTTTTTGTGTCTAAATTCTTATATAAAATAATTTCGGTGAAAGGGTTGTCTAACCCCTATTGAAGGGAATAGATTAATAAGTGGCTGTGAACTAGAAATTCTATTAAAAAAAAAAACCTACCTAAACTGCTTCTCTCACCGCATATATATCCATTATTGTAATACAGAAATTTGTTTTAGTACTTTTTTTTTCAAAAAAAAAATAATAATTTTGACTATAGGATAAAGTAAGAGTAATATTAAAAAATAAATAAAGTCGGGCCTTATTAATTTTGACTATCCAATAAACTAGCACAATATTAACATGATGCAGGTTTTATATTAATATAATGCGTGAATAAACAAAGTTTAACAACATATGAAAGTATAGACTTTAACAATGAATTATTTGTTATATATATATATAGAATGACTATACTAGAATGCATATACAAACACCTCTTGTAGGCTAGTTTTTTGAACCGTCCGATTTTAGTTTTTTGAACCGTCCGATTTTTTCAAAATCTGTGCCAAGATGATAAAGAGCGGCTGAGATAGAGGCGCGGATCACTCCATCACTTCTATTTTTTCCGTTTCCTCTAGTTAATCCTCCGTCTCTCGTCTCTCTCTCTCTCTCACCGTCTCTCTCTCACATTAATCAAGTTGCGTCCCTTGCAACATTTCGATATCGGCCAACCAAAAAAAACGAACGGCAAGCTGAAACCCTAGCCCGGGTCGCCTCCGCCTGCTGTCCCGAAATTTCTCTCTTGTAGGTATCTCTCTCTCTCTCTTGGTTTGCGTCTGTATGACAAAATCAATCTCTCCGCCGCCAACTCCCTCTTAGAGCAAATCGATCTGGACAACACCTATATCAGATTGAAGAGTACCAATTGAAAAATCAAGGTAGCCAGAGCTCTTTTTTTAGCCTCCAACTTTCTCTCTTTTTAGCGAAAAATCAAAGGTAGCCACGCTAGGATCTTTTTAGTGCATGCATATATGTATCTTTATTAAACATTAAAATTAAGTGACCCAATTCAGCACTAGAAATATCAGAACTTCTGATTAGTTCTTCATTGGAAATATCAATTGTTCATTTTTACCGTTAAAAATTCCCTTCAATTTCTGTCTTCTGACATGTAATTTTGAGTCATCTATTTTTGCCATCTTATTAAATTAATGTATTTGAGATATATTTGACATATGATTGAGGTAATTTCTGCCATCGTGTTTCCTCTAATTTGAGTCAGGTCGGGTCATGATGACAACATCCAATTGACAATATCAAGCTGGTTGATGAGGTATCAATGAAATAATTGAGCATTGAAATTCATATTTTCGTTTTACTTAGCTTAAATTATATCCCCTTTGATTAGTTGGTTCAATTGCTCACAATTAGCAATTATTTTACTGCTGATAGAAACACAGACAAAGTAAAATTGTATAGTCACTTTGCGAGTTTTCAATCCTTTTTCTTATTGTTAAAGAAAGTATGTAAGGAGGCTAAATGGAGCTTAATTAATTGTTTATATGGGCCTAAATAAAGCATAATTATACTGCTTTAATCACTAATTTAAGTTTACTTTGGCTTAGGTTTACATATTTTATTATCTTGGATGTTACATATCAGTTTTAACCTTGTATGTTTTTTTTTTTTCTGTAGATTCATTGTTAGGAGAAAATGAATAACAACACTTCGGCAGTCTAATGCTACAAGGAAGGAAAAGATGATAAGAGGATTAATTGTGGGGAAAAAAAATTTAATTGAGACTCGTGCATATTTTAGATTTTTTGTAACAAAGTTGAATGAAAACAGCCACCACTCAAAAGATTCATTACCATAAATAAGTTAGAACATATCACTACATAAATAGATCCATTACAAGCACAAGCATTACACAAAATAGTTAAAAATATCCATTACATGTTCATCAACATGATAATTAAAAAATCAACTATAAAAAATAATCCTAACTAAATATTTTCTCTCTTTCAAACGCACGAGATTTTCAGAGAAATTGCCTCTCCCTGAACAAATACATCGATAAAAACTAATGGACCCACGAATAAGCACCATTCATCCCTATGTACAAAAGCAACCTTCAATTCATATTTGCATCTTCTTTTTCTCCTAGCTGTAGCTAAGAAAGAAAACCAAACAAAACTTTATCAGCAACTCAGGATAGCTGTACCAGAATAACAAGGAATCATCTATAAAGTATTGTCAGGATAGTAATAGACTTTCAAGAACCCATGTATGGATAGTCTCGCATGATTTAGGTTTAATTAAGGATAATCACGTGATTAGGGAACCACTGGTATGTCTACTAGTGTTTGGCTACTAGGTTATATACACCCTTGTAACCTCTGTGTTGCAAAACTTTTACAGAACGAAATATCTTCACAAACTTCTCTGGTCGATCAAGAGAGAGCTCACTTAGGGTTTCTACTTTTTCGTCCGAAAGGTGTCGATCACGGTGTTGAGGCTAGGGTTTCGAAGGAGAATAGGCAGAGGTTCTGATTGAGGCGCTCCTTGAGTTGCTCTGGGAGAAGGTGGAGGCGCACAGTGGCGGAGGGCTAGGGCTTCGAAAGAACGTAAAAGCAAAGGAGCAAGCGAAGAGAAGATGCAAAGGCGACCGGCCCACCTCCGACCAAGCGAGCAGAGGCGTGTACCAGGCGATCGCTTCTAGGGATCAGGCGTCTCTTTTATTTTTGGGATCGATTTTCTCTTTTAATTTTGGGATTGCTTTCTGGGATAATTTTTTGGTAAGGAACGGAGATTTGAACAGAGACGTCAGTTTGACAGCGAGAGGAGACGGAAAATTTTAACTCGAAAGAGATCAGCGCCTCTATCTGAGCCTTTGCTTAACATATTCGCACGAATCTTGAGAAGATCTAACAGTCCAAAAAACTAGCCTACAAGAGGTGTTTGCATATGCATAGTAGTATAGCCATTCTCATATATATATATATATATATAGAGTGCCCACCCAATATGTGGGCGAACTTTAGTATGTGAAAATTTTATTTGACACGTGTTGTACATTTTCAATATTTCAAGTTAACGTTGTCTTGATCGATCATGAAGCTAAGATCAAACATTCACCAGTTTAAACAAACAAAATCAATAAAAATTGACTTGTAAACAACTCTAAAAAACAATTTGATAAAAATAAATATGTTTCACATAAAAGTATTGTTGTTCTAAACGTCTCTAGGTTTGTCGATTACAAAACAATATCATTTGGCATTTAACAATCTTCTTTGAGTTTTATAGGGAGAAGGTGCAAAGGTTGAAGACTTGGATAAAAACTATGTGCAAGATCAAGATCAAGTCTTTAGAGAGCTTATAGGCTAGTTTAGACTTTAATAGAAGGTTTACTTTAGTCCTTTTATCTTTGAAATGGTCTAGTTAGCAGAAAAGCTCAAGAACTCAGTAATTTTCTCTGTTTCAGACCCAGTGCGTCGTGTAACGCAATATTGGGTTGTACAACGCACCAGTGAGTTGTGTAACGCAATATTGCGTCACACAACGCATCAGTTTGTGCAGATCTTTTCCTTTCACAGACCCAGTGCGTTACACAACGCAACAGAAGGTCCGCGACGTGTAATGCGTCTGACAACTCAAACGGCTAGTTTATCCGTTTTGTTTTATTATAACAGTTGTCCAGTGCGTCGTACAACGCAATATTGGGTTGTGTAACGCACTGCCAACGGATAGTTTGTTTTTGTTTTATTATAACGGCTATCTGTGGGTCGTGTAACGCAATATTGCGTTGTGTAACGCACAACAGCAAATTGAGTTGTTTTACAGCCCTTGAACAGCTCTATTTATATCCACCCTTTGTGTCTCTCTCCAACTAACGAAAGAGAGAGCTTTGCCTTGCAAAATTTGACCAGAATAGAGCCTTTGAGCATAGGGATACTCTCCCACTTGAGCTTTTCATAGCTAAACCATTTTGAGAGATTTAGTAGCCTCAAACACCACCGCCCCGACATTGTCGTTAGGTGTAGGTTGGAATAGGCTGAGAGCTCTTCTCCTTTGAGGCCGTTGTGCCATTTGAGTTAGGCCGATCCACCTCGAGTGTCATTGTGACGAGGTGATTCGGTTCAAAATTGTAGTCCCGTTCTTATTGGAATTGAACGGAGCGCGCCCTTTGGTGGTAGTGAAACTCCCGGAGACGTACGACTAAGGCTAGCTTCTTCTAGCGGGTCGGAACTCCGTAATCACATCGCGTGTTCAATTTCTCTCTCTCTCTTTCTCTCTTTTTATCTTGCTATACTTGAATTGCTTGTGTGCTTGCTTGTTTTGGGTACCAATCGAATTGTATTAGGGTAGTTGATACCAAACCGGCCTGAAACATTAATTGCTTCCGCTAAATCTTAATTAAGCCGCCTCTTTAGGGACAACAAAAATAGATAATACAAAATAATGTTATGAAAATAAATATTTCGTAATAATATATTCAGCATATATATGGAGCAAAATATATGTTTTCACATCTGACATAACTAATCCGGCGTCTCTGCACTTTTTATTCATAAAAAAAAGCTTGATAAACACAAAATATTGTCACACTGTTATTTTGTTGCTGAATAAGAATCGATACAAAATCATACCAATGGAATTTTGTGATTTTACCATCTGCCCGTTCAATAATTATAATACCACACTTTAGTCCCTGACTTTTTTCTCAATCTCATACCAGCACCTAGAAACACTTTCACATCTGATGCTCTAGCAAGTTGCAGAATTTAAGTGTCAAGATTTGTTGTCTAACACAGTTTCGAAGAGCTCCAGTCAATCTACACAAGATGTTGAAAAAAAGTGTTTAATCCCAAAGAATATTACCATCTTAACAAGATATTACTTCTACACCAAATCACCATAACAATCCTTTTCAATTTGCTTTTCTTTTCAATTTGATCTAGAACTTTTTCTCCTCTGTTAGTTCTCTCAGTTTCCCTCCAGTTACATGCTATCTCCAAGTTTCCTACTCAAAAAGGAATAAAGAATTACAATAAAAGCAATGAAGAAAGAGAATTTTAAAGGTCCCAAAACACTTGACATTTTCACTGTTGCCTTCATGCAATAATGATCAGATTGCAACTCTTGGTGACGTGGCAATTAATGATCGGATGTACAAAATTCTCATTAGGAAAACAAGCATTGTGTTCATTAGTTTCCTCAGCTCCATTTTACAGATAAATGAATCAAACAACATCTCTGATTTCAGCAAGTATTCCATGCTCCCTTGCAGCGCTAGCTTTAGACTGCAGCCAAAACCTACACAAGGACATTCCTTTTTCAAATGATTACAAATAGAAAAACAAATCCTTTTGACCTTTGACAATTAAATGCACGTTATCCTAAACCAACTAATCCGAAAAACTCAATTTTCATAATTGCAGATGAAACTTTCTTATTATATTGATACTAACCAGCATAAGAAGTTTGTTTTCACAATTAGAAATAGCAAGAAAGATCTCAAACTGTTCAGGATCGAACTCATTAAATGCAGATGCTAGGTACTCTCCTGCTGGAGTGATTTTTGCTAATTCATTGTTCGTCTTCATAACAGCCTCAGCATTTTCACTTCCACGAAAGCCCAATTGTGATTGTGTGCTCGTCTAAGGCTGTGCCTTGCTGCTGTAAATGCAAATCCAATAAATAACAAGTTGGATGAAGGACCTGATCACAATAGCAACTTGCATTCAATTGAGATTTTAACAATATAATAACTTTTTATTAGGCTAGTGCAACCATGCTATGATTTTGCTTCAGTTATATGCAATTTATTGGGTGCCAATTGAACTTATAGAATTGATTGTGCTAAAAAAGGGAAAGAAACAGACACCTGAAATTATAGAATTGATAACACATCTAGTGAAAGAAAGAAAAAAAGAGAAAAATAGTACAAACAAAACAAAATATCACACCTAAGATATATCGAAACTTCCTTTAAAGGCCTGTAACTTCTCCATCATTGAAAACAACAAGTGAAGGAGACATTAGAAGAACAGAAGTAAAAAAAAAATGATAATATCAATTTGTAGCAGAATTAAAATTATTAATAATTCATATTTATAGCACTGAAAATTAATAATAAGCTCATCCACATATTTCAAAGAGAAGCAATAGACTTGATAATAGAGACCTTCATAGTTGATACCAGAAAGGGAATACCTAAAAAGACATACCAGGCAAATTGGAACTTTGAGCATTTTTTCAAACACCTTCAAGGCGCCACCAAATTGAAATTCTTACAGTGGTATAAACACCAATATTTCCTAATTTGTTGCATATATATAAGAAAGAAATAAAACAAAAGCAAAAGCAAATATAATAAAACCGCTTCACAAAAAGACCAAAAAAATAAATAAAAGCAGTATAATAGGCCAAGTTTGGGTTTGACGATTTCCTCAACGACACAACACTATCCCAAATCCTAATAGCCAGATGCCCAACACCACTATTAAATTATCCAATCGCATATTCTGATAACCATGAAAGAAATCACCTAAAAGTAAGTGCATATGTAGAAACAATTACAAGAGGTGTTCATTTTACAATACCTTTTTCAGTCTTCTTGATGGAACCAGTAGCACCCAAAATGTCACCAATGTCAACAAATGACTTTAATTTCTCAAACTGATTCTCCGAGAGGCATTCCTTCTCACAGTAAAGCTACAACAATACCAAATTAATTGCATAATGGGCAAACTCCCAAGAGAGGATATTCGTACCGCAAGACATGGCGACACTCCAGAAAAGACAGATTGATTGAGGGGGTGGAGGCGAGACGGAGGCCCTAGATTTCGAAGGGGCGGATTTGAGAGGAAGACTCAGAGGAGGTGGAAGCGAGAAACACTGAGAGCCGAGGACATATGGAGTGGGAGAGAGGCGGACTACCGTGAGTCTTAGAAAGTGCGGTGGTGCGAGAAGGCGTGGTGTGGAGCACCTCTTCATTCCTTTTCTCGCTGTCGTGCCGCTCTGAGAGGAGGAAGAGTGTCGAGGGTGTAGAAATGGTCGGAGTACACAATCAGTCGTCTCGTTCTCGCTCTCTCTCGATAGTCGCCGCCGCTCTCGCCTCTTTTCATTCGAATATCAAAATAAAATGAAGCGAAGGTGTGACGGGTAAAGATGCGAAGGGACTAAGAAACACTCCGAATTTTAAACATTTGTCGGGGAAACCTATTTTGTGCATTCCGATCAAACGAAGGTTTAAATACCGCTTCGGTCGGAGATAACATCTGATATGCTTATCAAATCTACTATTTTACTATTAATGGTTTAGATTTAAAATTAAAAGAAATGAATAGTTCAGATTGTCCAGATCAAGATTGTATCCTGAGATGTTACATCCTTCTATTGGTGCTTTTAATATAGTAGAGATAGAGATATAAAACTAAATTCATACTAAAACTGGGTCATTCCTGTTTTGGTGAATAATTTATTTATTTATTTCCCCATAAATTGACTGTTTAGTTTGTCAGTGAGAAACTGTTGTTGTTTTTTTTTTGTCAGATGAGTAACAAATGTTTAAATTTCTCCACATTAATTACTTGCATATTCGAAAACTTAACTATTTCCAAAATATTTGATACATTCAATAATTATATACTCTCAACTTTTTTTTAACTTGCAAGTTGCAACGCATAATGCGTATTTAACACTTGAGCTCAAATTCAATTCACAGTTTCAGTATGCATTGCACTTTAGTTAAATGGCAATCGAAAACCAGCACATAATTACCTTCGCCACAGCCAAGTTTGGGACCCTTGAAATGGGTTCGTGTCCGAATAAACTCGAGCAGCGTCAAGGACGGATCTACAGGAGACACCTCGTATCTCTCTCCATTGAGTGCAAACACCAACCTCTCCAAGGGTGTGTTTGGATAGGTGTGGGAAGAAGGGAAGAAGGGAAGAAGTGGGAAGAAGTATTGGAAAGTGTGTAACTTTGTGAAGAGTTTGAATTGTTTATAATTTTTTTTCTTCTTCTTCCTTCTTCTTCTTCTTCTTTCTTCCAACGATCCAAACGCTCCCCAATTTATTCACCCTCTTTTCCCCCCTCTCCCTAGTACTACCTTCCCTGTTTTGTTTGGAGAGAGGTAGGTTTAACACCAGAGCACACGACTTTGCTTGGATTTATAGCCATCGATGTAGAATGAATTACACGAACTCTAGGAACTGCAATGTACTGCTCAACTTTCTACTCGTGACATCGACACATTTCTTATTTTGCGTTCGTTCCCATTTGAGTTGAGAAGCTTTTAAGCGTAACATTCCTAAGGCGAAAGGTCGGTTGTTGCGTTACGAGAAATAACTAATAAGGTATCAAATTGTCAATTCGCGGTCCCCTCTGGACTCGACCTGATCTGAGTTATCTGACCTAACCGTAGCCCATGATTCAACTGAGTAGAGGATCGTACGGCGATATGGGTCTAGATTTTAATTTCTTATCTGTTTCAAGCGAACGGATGTTTAGTAATTTGAATTATTCAGTATGAATATTAAATTTATGGTGAATTCTACAATAAACTAAATTTTTTTTCCATGGATCGAAATTAAAATTGTTCATTTAAAATTATGAACCGGTTGTGATTGATTATGATTTATGACTCGTTGTTTGAAATTGCAGTCTATCTCACGTAATATCTAATAAACAAAATCCAGTCGTGTTTTGACATATTAAGTTAAAATTGAAATTCTTTGTGCTGCAACTGTTTTTATTTAGTACTAGCAATCACGCCCACCCATTTGGGCAAAATTTTATTTTATTATTTTTTTGGATACTAAAACATGACAAATTGAGTAATCCGAGTGCAAATTTTTATGTTATTTTATCATATGCTACTGGATTTTTAGCTTGCAAACTCATAATAAAAATACGGGGTGATAAGGATCATCCCTACGCGGTTTTTCTATTTTTGACTCTATGTGTTTTTTATTTCTGGAAATCGCTCTGTTTCCCTCCCTGCCGCATACGCTCATCCCCCCTCCCACCCCTCCCGCGTACGCTCCCCCCTCCCCCTCCCCCTCCCCTCTCACACACACACTATATATTGATTCTAACTGTTGAGGTTAACATATTTAAATGTTGAAGTTAATATATATGCCAACTTCAACAATTTAAATATGCCCACTTCAAATATTACCTTCAACATTTAAATATGCCAAGTTCAACAATTATATATATTAAATTCAACAGTTACATATATAACATATTAACTACAACGGCTACATATATAACTTCAACAGCTACACATATAACTTCAACAGTTATATATATTAACTTCAATAGTTACATATATAACATATTAACTTTAACAATTACATATATAACTTCAACAGTACATATATAATTTCAACAGTTATATATATTAATTTCAACAGTTACATATATAACTTCAACACTTATATAACTATAGTAGATATTAGTCGAAACATCCAAAATATGTGCTCCATTCGTCCACCTCTTCGAGCCTTCATTTTTTTTTTATTCACTCATCAATGAGACAGTCGACTTTCTCATAGATATCTATATAGGAGATTTGATGAGGCGAGAGGAAGAAGTGGGATGGAGAGATCCTCCCACTTCGAAAATAACAGAAAGGTTCACGCGTTATTAATGAGATGTTGGAAAGAGATAGGAGATGATGGGATGATGGAATGTAGGGGATGGTCTTAAGCAATTTCCATAAAAATAGTAAAAAGAAACTTTTCGGTAAGTGAATTTTCATTTGTTACCACACATATTTAAAAGACGCAAAACAAACATATTGTTAAACATTGTATCTATTTGCTGGGTGTCGCTACTAAAATATTAATTAATTTTGGTCGAGCCAAGTTCGATCTCCAGGTGTAAGTCTCCCATGTACTATAAAGTTTGTAAAAGAGTAGCGCTTATGATATGAAATATCTCAGGCATGAACTCCCGAGATAAGCACAATGCCGGACAAGTTTAGAGGCAGACAAAACCAACAATTTCTGTATTTCTGTGAGGTAGAAACAAACAAAGAAAAATTAAAAAACGGTACAATTTATTAGTAGGTTCACGCAGTTCAGATAAGAAACTAATACCAGTATTCACTAAAAAGCTATTTGAATATTTGAAAAGTAAGGCACTTGAACTTCAGCACTCCCTTAGAAGTAATCAGTATGAGGTAAGCCTTTAAATAAAATTGAAAATTATGTCCATACTTGTCTGCTGAAGGGAATCCCAGTATGTAGCAGCTTGGGCCTCATCCATCACCAATGCCGACTGACTAGCAAGAATTCATGGGACAACAGAGGGACCAAACGGACTCTTCATTTTGGGTGATGGAGTTTTTACATGGACCTCCATCTTTTCTTCTCTCTTTGATCCTCAGTCTTCTTTTAGATATACACCATGGTATATCTGATATGTGAAATAGGTATATCAGTATCAAATAATCATCATTTAAATATTAGGTACACCATAATCCTATGCCCATCTAATAAGGATGCGGAAGCTGGTTTGTGATAGTCAGCTTAGGTCAAGCATGTTTTTGATTGTAAGATTTAAGCAACAACATTCCAAAAGCAAGCATGATTTATTTATTTTTTTAAAAAGGAAAAGAAAATGGAATGTTCCCCTATGATATATGACAGATTACCTTCTTATCTAAAGAAAAGGTGCAGTGCCATATATAGTCAGCATCTGCAAATATTAAAACAATATTAATCCGTGAAGAATATCTGATGCACTATTCTGTTTCTTTTTTTTTTTCAGCACAAACAATAGACAATGTACTTCCAATTTCTTGAATCAATTGAAATCCTCAGTCTAATTGTAAGCACAACTAACACAGATCCTTAGCGTATTGCTCAGTTAGCTGATAGTCTAGTTAAATTGTGTTGAGAAATCATTTCCAATTCCACCCTTGCTAATAGCAGATTGATTTGAGCAAAAAGATAATCTCATGGGCTTTAATCCCTAAACTGCCATATAGTATCAAATGCATTTTTTCACGCGATAGTATATTATGAAAATATATGCTCACTGTTTACCTTAATATGTGTTTTTAAAAATTACGACCTAAGAAATTACCACCGTTATCTTAGTTATCTTAATATGCGTGTCCTTGACACTTTGAAAATGTTCTGAAATTTTATATTCTAATAGTAATATTTAATTCAAAATTGAAAACATTTCATTAAAAATTCTTAAAAAAATAAGGGAATAAAGCTGATCACAGGAGTTAGGCTGAGGTGGTGGCGAAGGAGTAATATTCCAACTATACCCTTTTTCATTCCTCTCACTTTCACATGGCTGGTTTACATGCACGGAGAAAACAATAGACAATGGTATAGCCCCTCGTGCTCCAGTCGGGGTAGCAAAAAGTGCTTGAGGCGCATCATAATTTGAAGCACTAATCTGAAATGAAAAATTAAGGTTACTCAAACAATACGACATCATTAGTATAAAGCCAGTACAAAACTTTTTGTTATTGTGGGATTGCTAATCAAGGAAATATGAGAAAAATTTCGGCTTTATCACCATCTAAAATCAAATAAATAAAGTAAGATAATGTGTAGAAGGAATCATTTCTTATCAAAAAAAAAAACAAAATAATTTGAGATAATAATCCATCGTCTATGAGTACCAACTTTATTAACAACTTGAGATCGACAATTGACATGTCCAAAGATGATAACGATAATTATTGGATAAACAGTATATGTAGCGGACCTAGATTACCTTCGCATACCTTATTAACTTCCACGCTGCCCTCCGCCCCTTTCATGGGAAAAAAAAAACTAAAATATGTAGCAGATCGATCTAGTCTTGGACTTAATCCACCAGTAACGAAGTGGGAAAGGGCTGCCAATTTTGAGGTGCCGCAAATTCGGCAGAGGAGAAGAGAAGAGCGTCTCGTGGAGGTGGGGCGGTACTTCTCCTCCTCGCGCTCGGCGCCGCCGTGCTGAGCGTTGTGATTCTCCTAAAGATGAGAGAGCGCCGCGTCTTTGGCATCCTCCTTCAAGAGCGCAACAGTCAGCTTCTCTCTCTAGCTCCTCGAAGAAGAGGAGGTGATTTTGTTGGGAACTTGGGATTAAATCTAGCTTTCACTCCTCGGGACCGAAATCCTCGGCAGAGGTCTACTGTCCTCCAAAATTTATTAAAAATTTAAAGTTTTAAAATTCAGATACTAAAATTCAAACAATTTATCTTATTCAATTTTACGGAAGATGTGTTTTCATATAAGTTTATAAAATTTGGATTCAATTTGATACTTGATTAAATGACTAAATTATGAACGTATTAGAATTAATCAAATCAGATTCATTTATTTGTTGATCACTTGTTCTAGTATCGAATTCATTTCAAAATTTATAAAATTTATATGAAAATGCATTATTCGTAAAATTGAATAAGATCAACGATTTGAATTCTGCATTTAATTTTTAAAAATTTTAAATTTAAATAAAATATATAAGGACTGTCATTTACGACAAGAGAGAATTTCGATCCCACTCCTCTGGTTTGAGATGGAAAAGGGGAGCTAGAGACTCGCCAAGATGCAAGAGAGGCGAAAATAATTATTAACTAGCGGGGTTTCGCGCGTTGCGCGATCTACATTTTCTTTATCTACTCTTTGTTTGTGCAGATATTTATAATAATATATAAGCATTATAATATATTGGATTATAGAAAAGTATTTGATATAATAAGATAAATGAATGCGAGAGCATTGCACAATAAATTTCATTCATTTATCTGAATTTGATGACTTATAATATTTTGAAATTTGTAAAAAAATACCCAAAATCATAATATTTACTTAAAAATAAAAATATCGTTTTAAAACCATAAAAATTATTTGAACATTCAAAATATAAAAGCTTTGACATCAATAAATTGAATATAATATATATAGAATCCATATAATTTACCTTGCATAAATAATCTATAAAAACGATGAAATGTTTTATGGGATAAAAAAAAATCTTAACTATGAAAATTCAAGCGAAAATATTTTAAAATGTTGGACAATAGAAAATTTTATAGCAGTTCATTATCAGCAAATTCATGAGCACGTACTGGATTCTATCTAGTTTTATGATAATGCATATAAAAATTTGATAAAAATATATACATCCTTTAAAGTGGTGCCTCATGTAAAGCGAGATAGTAATTTGGAATTCATTTAGGGTGTGTTTGGATGAGCCATGAATAAGGAATAAGAATAAGAAATTTCGATATGCGTGCTTATCCAAATTCCTTATTCTTATACCATGGTTTTGTTAGTATAAGAATAAGGGCCCAAATTCCTTATTCTTGTGTTGTTTGGGTTGCACAAGAATAAGAATAAACACGCATACCAAAATTTCTTATTCTTATTCATTATTCTAAGCTTATCCAAACACACCCTTAATATGGAGTCGGATCCTCTGGTCGTTTTTTACAAATGACCACCTGGTCGTTTTCGATCTGGACCGTCTGATTTAATCTCAACGGTTAACATTTTTTCGGGCCTACCAATCGTGGTACTAGCATGGGGCATCTATAGCCATTAAGATTAAATCAGACGGTCCAGATCGAAAACGACCAGGTGGTCTGCCGACCAGAGGATCTGGTTCCCCCTTAATATACATCAGCTATGTACATGGAAAAATGTAAGCTATATACAAAACTTCCCCCGAAATGGCCCGTGCACAAAATGTCTAAGCGAACACTTTATGGAAAGACGCATGAGATTCGGATTTTCTGTGATAATTATTTATAAACTGTAACTGAAATTTATACTGATTTTTATAGAAAATCCCAGCAAATTAATCATCACTACCACCGGTACACAAATCGTGTGACCCCACCCACATGGCTGGACTGCAAGTCCGGATCTTCTGTGACAAATAATTTTTAGTTGTGTACGAATTTCGTCCAGATTATTATAGAAAATCCGGATGTCTATGCAGAACTGAATTTTGTATAGATCCGAACCCGATAAATGTGAGTGGGACCCACCTGTCAGCCACACTGCAACAGTGCTTAGTTACAGTGTTCGGATCCGGATCATATACCCAGGATTAATATATGTACTAGTGGGTGCGTCGCGAGTTGCGCGACCTATTTTTAATGTTATTTTTTATTTAATACTATTAATAGTAAATAATTTTATGAATTTTATAAGCAACTACATATCTATTTACTTCAAATACATTATATTCGATATCAAATTTTATTATTTTATCAGTTGATCACACAAACACATTATATTTTAAATGATCAATTAATTTTTTTTGTCTGTATGCATGTACGTTCTATAATGGTCAATTAATACTTTATAGTGGACACAGGTCCAGAGTTATTGTTTTTTAACTTTCTCCTACAAGCTTTTTTTTATTTTAGTAGTTAGGGGTAAGTTAAATCGTAAGGTTGTTTTTTTTTTTCTTTGGTTACTGGTAAGGATGGTAGATTATTGCTTTTAAGTTTGGTTTGTAGGCAGGAGAAAGTTTTAGCACACAGGAGAAATTTGTACGCAAATGGAGAACAAAACTACTTGTAATACTTTTTTCGGTTTAGTGGATGTTTGCCCAAGGGCCCATATTCAAAAAAAAAAAAAAGTAATGCGTTGTTCCCCGTACACGCATGGGACTGACACCCATGTGGTCTGTCGTCCTCACAGGAGGAATGGCTGAGTGAGGATTCGGGTATATTAGATTTATCGGATTCTCTGGTACCATTCTGACTTAATTATTCTTGAATATACAGCCACACACTGAACTGCTGCGACAAAAGATCAGGCCGAAAATACTATTTGAAGAACTGTTCGCAAACAGTGTTGGATTCGGATTTTGAACCCGGATCCTCACTGCATATTAATATATGTTTTGATTTGATTTGATTAATTGATTGATTGATTGATTGATTGATGATGATTAGAGCTCGGAGAGGAAGATATAAAAGATTAGGAGGAAGCCAAGATGGGATTGAAATCCTTTATTGTCCTTTGCGACAGTATAGGTCTACAGCCATCGTATATTTTATTAATATTTAAAAATTTTAATATTTAAATGTTGAATCAAAATCATTGTTCTTGTTCAAATTTACGAGAGATATTTTCATATAACGTTGTTCTTCTTCAAATTTACGAGTGATGCGTTTTCGTATAAATTTTATAAATTTTGGAATTGATTTGATATTAGATCAAGTGATCAATAAATAAACGAATTTGGTTAACCACCACTGATTAATGCTAATACGCTCATAATTTGGTCACTTAATCGAATATCAAATAGATTTCAAATTTTATAAAATTTATATGAAAATGCATTGCACGTAAAATTAAAAAAAATTAAAAAAATCAACGGTTTGGATTCAACATTTCAATTTAAAAAATTTTAAAATATTAATAAAATTTTTTGAGGCTGTAGACCTCTACTATCCTTTGTGACAGTAGAGGATTTCAATCCGGCTGGGATGGAGCGCAAAATAGGTTGCCTTTACTGTTCGATTATTAAGGCCTTGATCAAAATTCTTTTTTTTTAACATGAGATTTTATTTCATTTCATTTCGTTGAAAAATTCGCAATCAAAATGGAACATATTTGGTGTCATTTAGTTGGATTTTCCATATTATTAGATCCAATGAAATCCCGTGTAAAAAATATTTTGATCAGGCCCTAAAAGTAAAAAGCGTGTTGCTTTCCATTCCGGCCTCTAAATTGTAGGTGGGGAGTAGGCCTGGGCGCGGAACAACGTTTATTCGCAAATTCGTTCCGTTCCGTCCAAATGGAACGCATAACGACATCGATTTCCATTTCGTTCCACAAATGAAACGTTACACGGAACACAGACTTATAACGTTGGTATATATGGAACGGTAAACGGAATGATATGTTCCGTGATTCGTTTCAACACGTTCCGTCTTAAATTGTACTCATTTAGAATAAGTCCAATAGCAGATATAGATTAGGGGTTCAGCAGAACAATCTCGAATGTGTTAGGTTTTTATCGTCTCTTCGTCCTTTCCGCCGCTTCACTTTTTCCCTTCCTCGCTCATCAGTTTCTTGTTCCATCTTTTCCCCATCAAATCAGACCATGCCGATCTCTCAGACTGTCGCCTCTCCTCTTTCACTCTCACATCCTTGCAACGGCGATTGTGGCGATTGTCAGTTGTTGTTTCTTTGCTTATTAACCAAATCATTATCCTCTCTGATCTCGTTTAAACCTAGATCCTAATTTGTGGATGTCTTTAGCCTTAAAAACGATACAAGTATGGAAAAGGTTTGTGGCTGTCTTTAGCCTTAAAAACGATACAAGTATGGAGAAGGTTGGGATTTTGGTGAGGTGGCAAAGAACCAGTGTGGCATAAACGCATCTCATATATCCGGTACTGGTATAGGCAGGTATACATTTACTGCTTCTTAGAAATTTTAATTTCAGTATTGCCAAAATATAAATGTTTGGATAAATAAATGTAAGGAAAAACCAGTTGAGTTCTAATCTGCCTGGGAAACTCAAAAATCACATGAAACAAATTACATACTCATTTTTAACTCTTACCTTTTCGCAGTTTTAATGATAGAATAAGAGATGGAGTTCTTTGTGTTCCAGGATTTGTCACCGGTCTTTCTCTAGAGGTGCCCCTCTCATTTTTATGTTGTTCATTAGTTCTTTTGTATTGCTCTGCATTTATCTGTCTTGTTTCTTTGCTTTGTATGTGTTTGTTACAGTTTGTATGTTATGCTTACTTTTTTTTTTTGTGAGTTGTGACTGCTTGTAAATTGTAAATAAGCTTGTGAGTTGTAATTGTTTTTATAATATTTTATGTAAATGTTAGCATGTCATTATATAAAAAAATTACATTTTTTTTAAGATATCGTGACAAGAAAAATAGACGTTTATACCGTCTAATTCGTTGAATTAAAACGGAACGTCAACGGAATAAAATTCTGTGACGTTTAAAAAATGGAACGTCAAACGCCAAAATTTTTATAACCGTCCATCAAACGGAACGACTAACGTATATGCCCAATTCTGTTTCCATTATACACGTTGCCCAGGCCTAGTGGGGAGGGGGGAAGGAGCGAGCGAGCGAGCGAACGGGACGGAAGGAGACGCATGAAATAAAACATAGCACACAAAAAGGGTGCAGAAAAATGTGTTAAAACGGAGAATCGAACTCAGAACAACAACAGAAAAATAAATCGCTTAGTTGCAGTCCAGCGACTCCCAATTACAGATGAAAACTCAATCTTTTATCTGATATTTGAATATGAACTACAAATTATATCAGATTAACAAAATCAATAATCCACATTTGATATTAGATGATGCTGACTCCTTTTATCTATTAATGGATACTTTTACAAATAGTAGAGATTTACAAGCGACATCATGTTATTGAAAGAGAAGTATTTTGTTTTCAATATTTCCTAGGGAACTCATCTCACCGAGTTAAATAATGCTTGCACTCTCAAAATTGAATACCGGTTAACTAAATCTTTGTTTTTGCCTGTTAATTTTTTTTATTCCACAGGCCGCATATTTATTCTTGACATCATTATTACTAAAAGATACAAATATGTCTGCAGATACAACAAACTAAACTCACGACTTGCAGACTTATTTTCTCAACAAAAGTCCGTTTCATTCGCTTTCTAACAAATAATAACAGAGAAAAAAATAACAAAAATTCAAGTACAAATAAACCGTAAAGTTCTTCATCTCATAAAACATATAAAAAAAGGAAATGTTTTATCAGACATGAAGCAATAATTGGTACAAGTATTTCTTTTTTAACGCCATGGATGAGAACATATTTTAGATGACGTAATAATGAAACTATACATTCTTCTTCTACAACAGAAATCGCTTATTATTTTTGTGTGTTTCCTGTGGCCATCCACGTATATCAAAAGGTATTTAAAATGATCCTCACTTTATTTATTTTGAAAATTGCCATTTTATGATGTCACTTGATCAGGCCTTCAAGATACTTCTCTACAATATCGAGCCCACAAAGCTCTTTAACTGTCTCCATTGTGGTTGGAGGATCCATGTCAAATGTCAGAGCAGAGCCTTCTGATCCACCTGAAGTGGAAAAGTAGTCTAGCCGAGCAGCTCTGATGGCCTCTCGAACTGCACCATGAACTGAAGCTGCAAGAAGTAATGGTGGCTCCCCTGATGCTGGAGCATATTACACACATGTTATTCATTTATTATGCAGTCAAAACTTCCTTATCAAAGTAAGCACATTCAGTTGTCAGCGACTAAGCAATTGATTAGAGAGCGTGGAGTATATAATTTTTCTTCTTGAAACCTTGTCGAAATGATTTTTCATAGCGTTCTCTTAAAATTGAAGAATAATTTTATGGAAAATTTAAAGTTGAGACTGATGTTGGAGAAGTTATGCACAAGCATAACAACAAAGTTTCCGGTACAGAGCCTTGTACTGTTCCAGGTCCTCAGTTTTAGGTGGGCATGATATGTCACTTGTAAACAATGTGCAGTTAGCTTTACCCAGCTTACCATATAATTTCTACTCAACTAAAGATTTTCACCTTTTGAAGAAAGGACACGGTATTTGTGATGTCCAGAGTTGATGATCTCAACATTGAATTCTTTTGGGATAACATCAATAGTTGGGATTTTGTAATTCCATGTGCTGTTTGTTATCAATAGGCCATCAGAGTTTGTCAAACATTCTTCGTACAAAAAGAATCCAATCCCTTGAACAAAGCAACCTTCAGCCTTCAGATTTAAAATAAGAAAAGGTTATGTTATGACAACTTTCAAGAGCAAGAAAGTTCAAAATTTTCTAATGAAAAGCATGTAAAAATTGATATTATTTTGTGCAGCTTTAAAGTAGTGCTAACTTGTCCCAGGTCCACAGCTGGATTCAGGCTCTGGCCACAATCATAGGAAATGTCACTCCTTAGAATAGTTGTTGCTCCAGTAAGAATATCAACCTCAACCTGAAATTAATGTCCCCAATAAATATGGAAATTATAAACAATTTTCTTTTGTATAAACACACAAATTAATATAGGTTCATGTCTAACCTCACTAGTTCCAGCTCCGTAAATTAAATATTTAGTTGAATTCTGGCTGGGAACATGCAATGAACTTGCTGATAAGTTCACATATTCCTTGACGGCCTATGCATAAGAAAAAATATAAGGCACCAAATTAAATAGTTGAGAATTAGGTACAGTGTAAACATAATGCTTTTTGGTTGATGAACAAGCTACATTACAAACAAAGAGCTGAGAACCTGAGAAATCAACAAGTCCCATGAAACAGCACCCTTTTCCTCTTGCAACCTATCTTTGAGAGGCTTTAACCTCTCAACAAGGACATTACATGCCAGTTGAACTGCTGCACAGCTGGATTCTGAGGTGGTGCTCCCAGCTGTGATCCATCCTTGTACCATGCTCAATGAATCTGCCTGAATTATACGCACTCGCTCAAGAAGCTTCTCACTCCCATCTTCCCACAACTGCCCGAGACAAAATGCTGTCATCTGCTTCACTTTTGTCCACAGACCTTGGCCAAGCTCAACTCCTCCAACTTCAACAACTATTGATGCATCATTAAACACAGATACTCTACCCGGAATTGGAAAGCAGTAGACCATGTACACAATTGGTACAGAAGAAATGCCTCGTTTCTTCCATTTATTGGCATAATTGAAATTACGTATCGCTTCTGCACGGCTTTGGTAATCTGGAGACACAGCAAGCTTGTCAAAAATTGAAGGCAAAGTGTAGTTATTAGCTTCTTCATTCACACCGTCATAAAAAAGAATCAGGCTCTCAAATGAGTGAAGATTTGTTCTCCTAACATGATTAGTTTCGAGGGAGAGAACTGAAGCTACATGTTCCATTATAGCATCAGCCACAAAAGATTCTTGAAGATACCTGGGCCCCGCATGGAGGATTTGGAAGTGAGGTTAGTCTTGCATACCCTTACATCAAACGAAAGATTGCCCCAGTTATATTTTTTTATGCTTTCTATGAACTTAAGGGGAAAATATGGACTGTAATCTCTTGTTATGCCAGCATTAATTAGCACATACAAATTCAAGGCTGTGATTCTACCACCTGATTTGAAACCAATATCATACTTTACTTTTAGTGGATGCCGACCTCCTATCGTTACCATATCTGTATTGCGATCCATGTACATTCGTACTGGCCGGTGGAGCTTATATGCGGCAAGTGCACAGGCAGTTGCAAGCTGACAAATGAAAATGAAGTATTATAAGAACTTTTTTTAGTAACATGTCAAAAATTATTCCTTATCAGCAAACAAAAGGCATATTCTGCTCGCATTGTTCATAAATAGCATAGGGGAGAGAGGCGCAAGGTTAATCAAGGAGTTTTGTATCTTTTATCTGTTTTGTTTTCTACCGAAAGAAGTTGTCATTGGTGCCTATCAAAAAGGTAAGAGTTCCAGTATTCCTTTAACCATCAAATGACCATTTGATTTATGTAAGTCCAAATGAACCCTATAGTTCAAAAGGTTAATACTATATGACATCTAAGAGGCTGTGGGAATATGCAATATCTATATTAAAAAAATATATATATATTGTTGTGGCACTTGATCTGCTTTTAATATTAAACAAGGAAATTACAAGATAGTTTTAGTGCTTACAGGTATAGATCGAAAACCTTTGCCTCCAAAACCACCACTACTCTTCTGGTGATAACACGGACATTATGAAAAGGAATGCCAAGACATCTTGCAATGACACTTTGTGTAAATTCAGGGGACTGTGACGAGCTGTAGACTGTAATGCAATTATCTTCATCAGGAATGGCTAGTGCAACTTGTGTCTCCATATAGAAGTAGTACTGGGAGCCAAGTTTTACCTGCAAGAAAATAACATTTTATAAGTTTAATAAGGTTACCAAATGATTCCATTAAATGTTTTGAAGGCCTGAACACACGATACGATTGATGAGATTGTATCATCAGTTACAAATACCAGTAGCTGAATAACCAGTAACCTGTATGAGCCATTTGGCACACTACAATTCCACCTGACCACCTCTATTCAGAATAGTTTAGGTATTCTAACATTCGTATATGCCAAATGTTCAGTAAGAAAACTAGAATAGAAAAACATAATCAAATTCAAAGGAGAGCCTTTTTTTTTCAAACGAAATATCAAATATTTTAGCAAATAACATTGTCACCTTTCTAAGAGTACAAAAATAGCACTCCGAATTGTTCCAAAAATCAGCCGATTCCATTCCGACTCGACCGAATTGGAACGAAACTGGTGGAGTTAACAACCCGATTTTGAGCGGTTATGAAACGAAATCGGGTTGAAATAATAAAAAAATCAACAATTAAAGGTGGTGTTAATCAATGGAGAGAGAGGAGAAGAGGAGTGGGGAACTCTGGCCGACGAGGCTAGGGTGAGAGTCACGCGTGGGCCTGACCGCCTGGGACGTTGGGACCCACTGAGGAGGGTGGTTCGCTCCCATTTGCTCTAGCGCAGCACACACGGGAGAATCGGGAGATGGTGGGAGACAAGGAGAATGTATAAAATGGAGATATCCGTTTGCCCCTTCATCAATTCAATTATAATCAAACGGTCCATATTTTTTCAGAGATTAATTTAATTCGAAAATAAAGCGATGCTTGCTAAAGAAAATCGATCCAAGTATATTGGAAAGTTGAAAATTTTGTGCTCTCTGATCCTAGCTGATGCATCAAGGTGTTTCAATTAACATATATTTACAAAGAGTTTATTTTTTGCAAAAATATTTTATTAATCATGTTTTCGAAAAGTTTGAGAGATCATAACCGCAGGTTTTCATAGTTGTATTATTTTAACTTTCTAATTTATGGAATATTCCAATATTTAATTTTGAAATTATTTTTAATTATTTTTTAATTTTTCTGTAATTTTCCGATTTCAAGAACCAACATAATTATATACAATATTCCAAGTAATGATGTCGCGTATATAATTTTAAAAATCCCAAAAAAAAATTACGCAAATTATATTAGAATATTGATATAGCATTCTTCTGCACTTTTCAAATTTATTCTTACCAATTACTAATTAGTATGACTCAATCATTGTTTCTTCATTTATCAAACGGGTCACTATTCAAATTTATTGGAGGTGGAGGAATAGAAGGGACTAGTATCCTCTGCTATCTCAAAAAGGAGCATATCTTCGATCTAAACCGTCCAATCTAATTTCGACGGACATATTTTTTGCGGACCGTACGAATTTCGATAGGTCTGACATTAATCACGGGACATCAATCATTAATCGTACGGTTCGGAGATGTGAATTCGGAACAAAAATATAAACATTATACTTTGCTCCAGATTCATTTATAGGCGTGTTTCTCTTCCAAAAATTGTTAAAAAAATCGATTTTCTTACTTTTTTTTTTCTACTTCGCCAAGGTTTCAAACGAAAAGGAAATAGAATCTTTATCTGAATACGATCATTTAACCAATGGGTGAGACGATGGTAGAGGAGGTCACAAAAATAGAGGTTTGGGAAACAAATCGTGAACCCCCCCCCCCCCCCCCCCCCCCCCCCGCCGTGGTGTACAGAATGGTAACTAGGAGGACCATGAAACAAATTTTACTTTTTCATATTGTCCTCGAACTTTTCTTTCCTCTCTCCTTTTTCTCCAATTCAAGGGCGTTTGGATCAAGTGGGAATTTGGGAAATAGTCTATTCTTAGACATAAATTTATTATAAACAATCCAAACTCTTCACAAAGTTACACAATTTCCAATACTTTTCGCCTAAGGGTGTGTTTGGATAGGTGTGGGAAGAAGTGGGAAGAAGTATTGGGAAGTGTGTAACTTTGTGAAGAGTTTGGATTGTTTATAATTTTTTTTTCTTCTTCTTCTTTCTTCCAACGATCCAAACGCACCCTAATAATAGACTATTTCTCTTATTCCTATGCGATCCAAACGGCCCTAGGATAATATAATAATTTTATATATTAAAATGAGGTGACAAAATTTAACATCCATTTCCACTCTATAAAATCTAGTGCAACATGAGATTTTTTTTATACTATTCCTTCAACTTCCGCTCCATTCTATTCCCTTTCACTTCCATCATTTTCTAATAAAATTGTGAAGCAGAGCCTAACGAATGAGCATGATTTATTTTATTTTTTTTTTACTATTTCTTGATTTACCAAAGACTCCAGCATGTGTTGACAAAGGTTAAGTAGTTATTTCCATTTTTGCACGTTCTTTTGCAACTTTTATTTTTTTATTGAAATTTTTTGTTCCATATGTAAGAATGCAATTCATGCTAATAAGTAAATTATATAAACCAAAGATTATATGTAACTCCGAATATATTTCTTCATATTTCTAATTTAACTATTTTGGAAAGTTATAGAAATGAGAGGACAATGTCAGGAGCTCTGAAGTAACGTTGACACAAAAAAAAAATAAAACATAAAAAGGAAATTCAACAAAGAACTTAAGGGGGGAAAAAAATCAGAACACCACTTCGGCATTATAATAATAAAAAAAGTGATTTAAATTTATGCCATGCAAAAATTTAAAATTAAAAATATTTAAATTAGAGATACGTCATCACTTAATGATAAATTATTTTTATGTCATTATAAAATAGTAAAAATTATTTCTATGCTATCGGTCAATTGATATGACTATTCTACCTTCTAAACAACATTCTTTCTCTTTCACTACCTCTGTCGGTCTGTCCTAGATTGGGACCCTTCAATTTCTCTGAAATTTCTCGTCTCGCTACAAAAATTAAGCACTTCGTGCACAATTAATTGTACAATTCAATTCTTTCTAAAAGTGTTGTGCAAAGTTTTTACTTTTATATGTTGTGTTCTGAAATTTAATAAAACATGGATTGTTCATCTTCATATTCTCACTATTTATTTATCTCTTTATTTTCCATTACACATTTATTTTTCATTATCTCCACTAATTATTTATTGATCATTATGTGAGGTCTTATTTTATAGCCTATAAATAGAGGCATTGTACAATTATATGAATGGTTGAAATAGATAATAAAATTTTGAAATTTTAATTGAGATATTGTCTTGTTTACTTTTGAATATACTGTTTATTTTTCTTTCTTCCAATTAATTTTACAGCTCGTTATTAGCATAGAGTTGCTCGCAGGAGTCGCAAAGTTACTTTCACGAATTGATCAGAAGAAGTTGCGAAAGTTATTCTAAAAATGAGTGACGAAATGATAAGTAAAGAAGATCCATATCTGGTAGACAACGGAACTACAAATACCATAATAAAAAGTAAGAAATACTTTTTATAATTATCTGGTGAGATCAATATCTATACTATATTTGGTTCAAGTAATATTATTAAAAGTGTTGGAAGAGCTTGTATTTTATTACCTGAAAGAACAAAATTAATATTCAATTTTCCTATAATAATAAATGATGCATTATAATAAATGATGATCTCATATCTAAAATTTTGAGCCTTTTGTCACTGTATTCGCTTTTTTTTTTAGTACAACAACCCAAGTAATGTATCTAATTTTGGTATGTATAATCTGGCATAGTTGAGGATGCCAAGCCATATGATCTCATACCATCTTTCTCCTTCAGTTTCTCTTCATCGAAAGAGATAATCTTCTTGATTATGTGTGGCTGGAGTTTAATCTTTGTTTCCAATAACTGCACCTAGGAATTCGATTTCCTGCACAGCTATTTTCATTTTAGTTGGGAAGAGTGCAAGTTCCCATTTCTCATAAATTGTCAGCATAGGCTCCAAGTGCCTGGCGTGTAGTTCTTCATTCTAAAAAAACACCAGTATATCGTTGATGTAGACTGCTATGACCAGTGGCATTCTTCAGACCGAATGGCATAACCAGCCATTCATACAGACCATTTGGAACGACAAAAGTCGTCCATTCAATCGATTCAGGATCCATCGCCACCTGATGGAACCTGCTTTTTAAGTCGAATTTTGAGTAAATCTGACTATTACCAACTTTCTTAAGGATGGTATTAATCCCTGCCAGACTGTATTGGTCTTTGTGGGTATTGTCGTTGAGGTACGGTAATTAAATACCATACGCTCCTTGCCTTTGATTTCGGCGCCAGTATTTAGGACTATTGATGTACATGAATTTACCATCATTGCTATGGTTCTATGTCGGCTCTTACTAGGTTGCATCACTCCAATCTTAAGCAGAGTCTGAACATGCTTGTCAAATTGCTCCTTCGTTGCTGGTGTGACATGTTTCAGAGGCTTGTCTTGGATTGTGATATCCGTGTTGATAATATCCAATTTGCACTTAATCCGATTCTTCTTCCAGTGTTGGAGAGGATTTTCTCCAATATACCGTTGTCCTCTTAATCTCTCAAGAAGAGGTCTGAACTTTTCTTGAATTTCTGTGATTCTTCACCACAAGAGTATGCAGTGATTCTCTAGATCTCGAAATATTCTACCTCAGATAGTTCTAGTTCTTCAACTGCTGCTGAAGCTGAAACCTCAGCATCAACCTTTGTTGCAATTGTTGTGATATTTTTGTAAAATATTACCATTTGGCCTTCAATCCTGAGCCCTCCCTACATGGCTCCGATGAAATTGCAACCGATCAGCATTTGAATTTTGTTCCATTGGGAATGCATAGGTGAAAGGGATACGGAATCGATTTTTCTCAATAACCATCATTCCGCCTTTGAATGAGGTAAGCACTTGGTTCCAAAGCTTCATTCGGAATTGCATTCTGGTCTACGCAACGAACTGTTGCACCAGTATCCAGGATTGATTGGATTTTGAACTTATCAACCCCTGGTATTTTCATTGTCAGCTCAATATTGTAGAGTCTGTATAAGACCCTCTTTCCTTTTCTTGGATCCGGAACTTAAGTACTGATGTATTCATTTATGTTTGTCAGCATCTTGATTACCACTCCCTTTTGTTTCTGGATATAGTTTTCAATTGTTTCATCATCCGAATCTACTTCTTCAAGAATTGGCTCTTCGAGGCCTTTTTCTTTTGTTGGATCTCGCATCTCGCCTAGATCCTTTCCCATTTCCAATTCCTCAATTCTTTCCTTTAGCCTTTGATTTTCTAGCTAAAAGAAAATTTGTGTACCCTATTAGTTCGTTGATTAGGGTATCCTTACTGTCATATTGGAGTTTAGACCTTTGGATTGTTATTCTTCTTCCCAGATTGAACCTTGAACATATTGGGCAGACTGTTAAATGACACCGGCTGCAATGTGCTCGCATCCTTGGATTGGTTTGCTGCTTGCAAAACAGACACTTCATGAATTCTTGCGCTACTGGGTTGTTGTCCTCCCATTGATGAGCACAGTTTTGGATTTCTTGCGGCACTGAGACTGCCACTCGCCATGAGATTTCTTCGTTCGTCATCATCATTGCGTTTTCATATGGTACCTTATTTATACCAGCCATTAGAGAATGACTAGTACCTCCTTTCCCTTCAAAAAATGAACAGATTGCATCGCTATTTAATTCATTCTAGTCCACCGAGAGCACATCCCAATCGTCATCCAGATTTTCGACTGTGGTTGCTCTTGCAATGTTGCCTTTTGTTTTGTGCAGTTGCGGGCAAAATGTCCTTTTTCACCACATATGAAGCACTTGTATTTCCTTACTTTATCAGCATGTTTCCTTTTGAGTACTCTGATGTGAGTATCATGTAGTTTGCCTTGGTATGTCTTCGCCTTTCGAAAACCATACTTCTTATTTTTCTGATAGTAGCATGGCACTGGTATGCGGTTACAGAATGAGAGATCTTTGAGGCTTCTTTGGAGGCAACTCTCTTGCACTGCTCCACCAGATACTGATAGGTGAAATGTATTCTTGGAATAACACTTACAGTATTGACTGGGTACTTTTCAGCAAATACCTTCTCAATTTCTCCACCAATGATTGGAGGCATTTTTTTGAAAAATTTTGTTGAGAGTTCGGGAGATATGAACATTCTTGCAAAAGTCTGTTAAAGGTTTTTTCAGAAATGAACGATAACTCCACTCGCTGGCCATCCGTGACCAATGTTCTTTCATCCGAGTAATGTTGGTATATCCAGTGTCTGCTTTCTGACCATCCGTCTTGGTACAGAGTTTCTGTTGGGACCTGCTGCGCTCGTCTATATCGAGAAATGTTGAGTTTAGCATCAGGATTCATTTGTGACTCAAGGCTTCGCTGGTACCGTCGAGATTGACTAGGGAGCCTCCATTGAGCCTAGACCCTAGGCGATAGCCATGGATCTGATCTTCCACAGTGGGAGTTTGGTTTGCGTCTTTTTTCGACACTAACGATCCTGCCGCCTCTGTTGTTGTTTGTGTTCTGCTCATGCCGTCTTCTTTTTCTCGGCTTCAAATATTTCTTTTAGGTTTCTAAACACAAAAAGTTTGCCTTTTGATTTAGGCACTGTTGGCTTACTGGATTCGCCTAAGCTCAGCTTCTGAAGTTGCTTTTGGATTTGATCTAGGGAGTCGGTCAGGTCGTCAAGTTGAGTGACTACCTTTCCTTTCGCAGTCTCGAGCTTTCTAACGGCTATCTTCAGATCCTCAATTGCTTCAGTCAATTTAAGCAACAATTGTATGATTGTGTTGTTTTGCTTAAATTGAACTTCTGCTGTTTTTCCGGTTATGTCCTGTGAATTGACAAAACCGACCGTCGGTGAATGAATTGACTCGGTTATTTTGAGTGCTTCTTTGTAAATGGTACTGTTTGCACTGAGGCGCCAGTCGCTCATAAGGAAAATTAAATATTTATGAGATTTTTAGAACTATTAGAGGTTTATTCTTAATTTCTAAATGACTTTTTATCTTGAATATTTTAGGTCGGCTTTTTAAGTTTGATTATATTATTTATGAATATTTTGTTCTAAAACTTAGGTATACTCTATGATTGTTTATTTTGATTTTTCGGGAATAATATGGAGGTTTCTAATTTATTTTTTTTATAGTGGAGTGGAGGGTATTTTAGTATTTGAACAGGTGTCGGTGGTGTTGTATTATTTTTCAGTGGTGTCCTGTGTCCGAATCACTTCCCACTCAATACTTATACACTGGGCCCCGCAAGTGAAATTGGAGGTTGCGTTGACTAGCTGAGGGAGGAGAGACGAGGTCGCTGCAGTCACTCGCTCCAGAAAATTTGCTGAGAGTTACGAAGAGGTTAGCAAAGGTGCGATCCTCACTCCCACAGTCCCACTCGAATCGGTAAATTTCAGTACCACCGAATTTGGGGAGTATCGTAACTCTTAAGCCTTAGTGGTTGCTAGAATATCCAAGGAAAATGCTGAGAAAAGGCAGAGCTGGGTCGATCCAACAATTTCCCTATCGGCTACGCGATTTGAAGAATGCCACAAACAATTTCTCCGACAAGAATAAGCTTGGAAGTGGTGGTTCAGCTGACGTCTACAAGGTACTTATTATTCAATATTTCATATTTCTCGAAGTGCGTAAAACAATTCGAAAATTTATGCACATGATTTTGGCTGGGATTTGTTTGGTACACAATTCGAAAATTAGTTGCCTAGTTCGGTCAGAGGCGGGTGGCACCTTCTCGTTCTGGTCCAAACTGGACAATTCCAGTTCCTTTTTTTTTTTGAAAAAGGGAAAAATTGGAGAGACCAGTTTCTTTTTTGGCAGAAACGTTATTCCCCTCTATGTGTTAGCTATTTTTATTTTTATTTTTTATAAAAAATGTAGTTTATCTGTTTAGTGGACATTGTCATTTACTAGCTCCGGATCAATATTAGGTTTCTATTTGATTTCCATAGTAATTAATATGATCATTTTATTTCTTATTGGGCATAGGGTAAGATAAACGATAGGACAGTTGCCATCAAGAAACTACATGGAAATTCCGGAGAGCAGCTAGTCGATATTGAAAAGGAGGTTCATATGCTTCGTTCTTTAGAGCATGAAAACATTGTCAAACTCTTGGGGTTTTGTTCTGAAGGTGGACACTATCTATTGGTGTACGAATATGTACAAAATGGAAATCTCGCCACTTACCTTAACGGTTTGTTGATTTTCTTTTTTTTTTTCATTTTTGTTTGTGTCAAACTTTGGTTTTTACATGAAGTTTATCTGTATCATCATTATTATAATTTCCTTTTTATGTATATTATTTTATAAATTTCTAAATACATAGAACTAATAAATGATGATTCAACTGATATGGCCTTTTACAAGTAAAAAATAAGCTCTTGTTGTGAAAATTACGAAGACACAAGGTAAAATAATCTCTTCTTTTTTTAAAAAGAAAAGAGGTCTTACCAACATATATTCATTATAAAATTGAATAAATGCAATAATCTAATCAATTGTACTAAATGTAGCAGATGAAAGTAAGCATGAGCAACTAAATTGGGGTATGCGTTTCAACATCATTAATGGAATTGCTAGAGGTCTTTCTTATCTCCACCATGATTCAAAGGACTCTGTCATTCATCGCGACTTAAAACCAGAAAATGTTTTGCTAGACGAGAATCACAATGCTAAAATTGCTGATTTCGGCATTTCAAAGATTTTCGATAAAAACAAAACACATAATACCACTAGAGACATCAGTGGCACACTGTAAGTATTTAGATAGTTAAAATGCATGCGTTGCTGAACATAGGGAATTTTTTGCTAATCGGTCTTTCCAAATTTGTTTCGGTATGTGCTTTCGAAGCGGATACATTGCACCTGAGTTGTGGTATTTTCAGCACTATTCACCTAAATCAGATGTATACAATTTTGGCTTGCTTCTCCTGGAAATAATAGTTGGATGCACGACTCTACGGTATTCAAGACGACACGGTGAAGTTCTTCCACACTTTGTAAGGGGCCGATTCTATTATATAATGATTTCAGTGCAATGAACTAATTTTGCAAAATATGGACCAACATCTCAAACTTATTTACAGGTATGGCATCAATGGAAGAACAACGGTCCATTAATACATACAACCGACATGCCTGTAAGGGATGAGCTTTCGCGATACCAAATTGAACGTTGCATTTTAATTGGACTCCTTTGCATCCAGGATAACCACAACAAGCGACCTGGCATGGAGGATGTCTTACAGATGCTTCATACCAACATCTCATTGTCGGTACCAGGTCTACCAGGTTTTCTCCGTGAAGGTACTCTTTCATTTTGTTGTTTTGTGAAGAAATAAGATTGAATTATCCTTGCTAAACTTTCTTTTAATGTGTGCCTTCATAATGTTTCCAAAATAAACTATCTCTATTCTAGTGAAAATTGTATTTTCAATGACTGAATTTCACTCTCTGCTTAATTTATGAAACAATGGTAAGTGTCAATTATAAGGGCTCTTGAGCAAACACAGACACATTAGAAAATTTCTGTGGACAATCGGATGTAGAAGTTTCAAAGACCCACCATTAGATGGATTCTTCTGTAGACTGTAGAAGTTAATTTATAAATTTGAAAATAATTAACCTTAACTTTTTTTTTTTCAGCTCAATCAGAAACTTGCAGTACAACCCTCTCATCCATTTCCCCATCTCTAAACTCAGCGTCAACTCTAACTTCTCCTTCACACAAAGAAAAATCCAACACATTACCATCCCAGTGGACAGAAGGGGAGATCCTCGCATCTCCAAATCTAAAGTCATTTTCTTTCAGCGACTTGAAAACTGCCACAAAAAATTTTCGGCAAGACAGTTTGATTGGTGAGGGTGGGTTTGGCCCTGTGTACAAAGGCTGGTTAGATGAGAAAACCCTGTTGCCCTCTGAACCTGGTAATGGCACGACGGTTGCAGTTAAGAGGTTCAACCCTGAAGGGTACCAAGGCCACAAGGAATGGCTGGTTGGACTTAATCCTTTGTTATCATTTTTTTTCTTTAATTGAAACTAATCACCATAGTCTTTCTTCTTTCATTCCTAAAGGCAAATTTGTACCAAAAGAATTTACCAAGATTTTCTTTAAACTCAAAACTAATCCAATTCTGATTGATACGTCTATTAACTTGGCTCCGTGTCAAGGGTTTGAAAAAGTAGCAAACTCAAGCATCATCCGCCTTTTTTACTGTTTAAATCTTTTCATTTTCTTTCTTGAGCAGTAACAGTAGACAACCTTGGCAATTTAGTAATTTAGCTCTTAATTCCATTGTGACCTTGGGCACCTACCAAGTGCACATTTATTGGCATTTGTTTTGACTTGTACCCAGCATGACATTTGCATCTCTAGCTGTTCATGGGCTGTTAAAGACAACTGTTAAGGCACTGCCAGTAGCATAATAAGGGTTTGCTTAGACACAAGCAACATCATTGTTTTTTTTTCCTTTTTTTTTTTGTCTGCGCACTTATTTACAGGGGTTTTGAAAGGAATGATACTGTATAATGTAGACCATCCAAAATCATTTTTGACCTAATCAAATAAGAACCACCTGAATATATATATATATATATATATATATATATATATATATATAGAGAGAGAGAGAGAGAGAGAGAGAGAGAGAGAGAGAGAGGTGGGCTAAAGTGCCATAGATCTCCTTTTTGAGTCATTTTTTTAAGATCCGAAATTCAATTATATATATATATATAGAGAGAGAGAGAGAATAAATCTATTGTGAACCATGATGCATAGAGCGCTCCATGCACCACGACCGTTTGATCGGTGATTTTGCAAATTGACAAATCTAAATTAACCAATCCAATCAATATATTGAAATCTCATAACAAATAAAATTTTTCAATTTTTTAAAATTTTTTACTATTTTTTTCGAATTTTTTAAAACTTTCCATTTTTTGGCTTATAAATTAGTATATTTATAGCAAAAAATGGCAAGTGTTAAAAAATTCGAAAAAAATAGCAAAAAAATTTCAAAAATTGTAAAATTTTGTTCGCTATGAAATTTCAATATATAGATTGGGTTGGTTAAATTAGATTTGACAATTTGTGAAATCACTGACCAAAACGGTCATGGTGCACGGAAACTTATATGAACCATGGTTCACAATAGATTTTATATATATATATATATATATATATATATATATATATATATATATATATATAGAGTTTAGCTACGGTGAGTCGCGACTCACGGACCCTCCGGTGAGTCGCGACCAATACTCCTAGATCTAGATAAAAATGACCGATCCAAACCGTCCAATATGATCTCTCTATTGAAATCTCCATGTAGACCAAATTTTTCATTTTTTCGAAATTTTGAAGTATTTTTTTGAAATTTTAGAAAATCGTTAATCTAATTGGTTCTAAACCATTCAAAAACATCAGTTTTTAAAAATCCGAAAAAAATACTTAAAAATTTCGAAAAAATAAAAAATTTGGTTTGCACGGAGATTTCAATAGGGAGATCATATTGGACGGTTTGGATCGGTCATTTTGATCTAGATCTAGGAGTATTGGTCGCGACTCACCGGAGGGTCCGTGAGTCGCGACTCACCGTAGCTAAACTCTATATATATATATATATATATGTAGAGGATTGCTAAAATGCTATGCATAGCACGAATGGCCTTCGTGCTATGGATTCGTTCTTGAATTTCATACTTCAAACAACCGATCCAAACTGTTTATTATCTTCTTCATATTGAAATCTCATTAGAAATCAAATTTTACATTTTTTTTTAATTTTTTTTACTATTTTCTCAGATTTTGAAAATACTTAATCTAATAAATTCTGGACCCTTCAATAGCAGTGATTTTAAAAAATCTGAGAAAAATAGTAAAAAATGGTTTCTAAAGGTAGTTTATTATGCATCATGTTGCATAGGCCTTCCTTCTATGCATCATGGTTTTTTTTGTGGGTATTTATGCAAATTGACAAATCTAATTTAACTAATCCAATCTACATATTGAATTCTTATAGCAAATCAAATTTTACATTTTTTTAAAAAATTTTTTTTACTAATTTTTTCGATTTTTTTTAAAACTGGCCATTTTTGGAAACAATGAATAGGAAGAACATTCTAAAAAAGGTCAGTTTTAAAAAAATAGTATCCATGAAAAAGGCCAATGATGCATAGGAGGCCCTATGCATCATGATGCATATTAAACTTTCTCTCTCTCTCTCTCTATATATATATATAGAGAATATTTATGGTGCATAGTAATGTACATAGGCTTAGGTGCATACTAGCCATATTCATCGGTATTTTTGTAAATTATCAAATCTAATTCAACCAATCTATTCTAAATATTAAAATCTCATAGCAAATCAAATTTTACATTTTTTAAATTTTTTTTCAAATTTTTTATAACTTGCCGTTTTTGGAATTTTGTCATTAATAGTTTGTATTAAAAATGGTAAGTTTAAAAAAAATCGAAAAAATAGTAAAAAAATTTCAAAAAATGTAAAATTTGGTTTTCTATGAGATTTCAATATGTAGAATGGATTAGTTAAATTAAATTTGATATAAGCAAAAATACTGATGAAAAAAGCCAGTATGCACCGAAGATTCTATATATTACAATGCACCATATATATATATATATATAATCATTTGCTACTATATAGGTTGTTGTATCTTGGCAGATTTTCCAGTTTTCCATCTTAATGTGCTAACATTCCATCAATTATCATCAAGAATACTTACCATAATTATTTTTTATAAATGAGATAGCAGTCTGCACACCAAATTTTTTGACAGAATTGATCAAAAGGAAGGTAGAAATCGTCTTTCGGCAGAAGAATTTCTTATCTATCTGAATATATAGTACTTTTCTCTCTGATCAATAAAATGTTGACAATTTTCAGACAGAAGTGAACTATCTGGGTAGAGTCCGCCACCCTAATTTGATCAAACTGATCGGATGCTGTTTGGAGGGAGACAACCGTCTTTTGGTCTATGAGTTTATGCCAAGAGGCAGTTTAGATAACCACCTTTTCAGGAGTATGTCTCTCACACATCGCTCGTGCTATATCATTATTATTATTTATGGAACACTCAAATACAATACTCCTTTCTTTTCTAGGAGGTGCAGAGCCATTGTCATGGCAAACAAGACTAAAGGTAGCAATTGGGGCAGCTAGAGCTCTCTCATTTTTGCATAATGTAGAGCCACAAATTATTCTTCGGGGTACTAAGGCTGCTGACATTCTCCTTGATTCGGTAACTGTTCTGAAAAATAAAGGAAAAACTTGTTGTAAGGAATCTTCTTAGTACTTGAGAATATCCAAATAAAACAAAAGCTTATTGCAGGATTACAATGTAAAGTTGTGCGATTTTGGGTTGGCAAAAGCAAGACCCACTCGCAACGACACCCATTTGTCAACCCGAGTCATGGGAACATATGGTTATGCAGCTCCGGAATATATTGCTACAGGTCGATCAATAAGGATCACTTTGTCAATATCAATTCAATCCATTGTGATTTGAAATGAACTTGCTTTCCTTTTTCGATAGAACATCTAGGCCAATACCTGCAGTTCTAATTCATTTCTCAACCAACCAAATTTCCATTTTCCTCAATTTTCAGATTTGTTATTTTACAAGACGGGGTTTCTTTCCTCCGCTATTTAAATATGTTTTAAGTATTTTTAAAATCTCTAGCTACTCAATTTTATTTATTTATTATTATTTTTTTTTTATTATTATTATTTTTTTTTTGGTGCAGGTCATCTTACTGCAAAGGTTGATGTTTACAGCTTCGGCGTAGTTTTGTTGGAATTGCTGACCGGCCGGCAGGTCATTGACCAAAACAGGAGTAAAATCGAAAGAAACCTAGTTGAGTGGGCCAGACCTAGTCTGAGCGACAACTGCAAACTATTCCGAATTATGGACTCGAGACTAGAAGGCCAGTACCCTATAAGAGAAGCCCAGGCTGTATCCAACCTGGCATTGCTATGCATCTCCAATGACCCAAAATCGAGACCAACGATGTCTGAAGTGCTCGTAAAATTGGAACAGTTGCAAGATCCAGAACATAGTGCGTCGATCCAGGAGCAGAACCAGGAGAACGGTATAATAGGTCCAACGATGTCTGAAGTGCTCGTAAAATTGGAACAGTTGCAAGATCCAGAACATAGTGCGTCGAACCAGGAGCAGAACCAGGAGAAGGGTATAATAGGTCGCCTATTTTGGTGTCTAAATCCCAACTAAGCTGCCATGTCTCGCTGCGTCGGCACTCTTCAGGAAATGAATCACCTTTGCCTGCACATAGACCCGCCGCCGGACTTCACTGAGAGGTGTGTGAAGTGTTTGTTCTTTGTATATTTTGATATATTTAGGGATTAGTGAGTAGTTTTATTTATTTTTATTGTTTTGTGTTGTTTTAACTGATTGTCCACGGGGACTATGGCCGATTGGTGGAATTTTTAGAGTTCAATTATAAATAGATCCTATTTATTTAGAGCTCAGTTTACTCAAAAAGTTGTAAACGATGGTCCTTTATTGGAAATAATCATCTTAGTTTACTCTGGCTTCATGGGATTTTTTAATTTGCCGTTGTTTGGTCATAATCATTAGCTTAATTTTCATTTCCCATCTTTTCTTGTAAGTCTTCTACAATTCATTGACTTTTTTAAAAATTACTATATTTATGCGAATCATCATTAGGGTGTGGTTTATTCAAATACAAGTAAATGACAGAAACAAAAAAAAAAAACTAAAACGAAATAACCTTCTAGCTTAATTATATTCTAATTCTAATTACACATTACTTCAATTCAAATCTAACACAATTCTTTCGAAAACAACCTTGTAATCCTAAATCGGGTCATAATTGCTGGTTTTAACTAAACAAAACTTAAATTGTAGTATCAAACAAGGATTATTTTCCAGCTCGCACCAGGAATTCCAATCAATTTCTAACCAGTTTGGTTAGACTAGCTGAAAGCCTGAAACATACAAGCATCATTTTCCAGTACAGAAATGGATCAACTCAATGGCTAATTTCTCCCAGTAATCGCTGAATTAGCAAGTAAATTCAAGAGAAAAAAGTGTATATCACACCAGAAATCAAAGGCATCCCAGACCAGACCAAAGTACTGCACCTAGCCCCTCCTCCTTTAGCAAAGCAGCGACTCCGGCTCCAACCACAGAATAGCAACTATTGACGATACGAATTACAAAAGGGGAAATGAGAGGAGGTGTTGAGTTGCAGAGGGAAATAAGCAGAGAGAATTGGCATTTAACTTAGATATCCAGGGATTCTCACTTCTAGCTTCATAATTTAGTCTCAGGATTTCTGTAACATGGATCGGAAACCGGACTGTCAAATATTTTCAGAAAATTAAGTTTGAAATTTTATAACACGATTGAATTATCAAGATAAATAAAACGAAACCAAAACTCTTTAAAAACTATTTCGACAATCTCAATACTTTCCATTTATGTATTGGAATAAAACTTTTTTTAGAATAAGAATTCGAGAGGAGTCAAATACCAGAATTTTATTCTTCTTTCATTAATATTTTAAAATTTAAAATTTAAATGCCAAATTTAAACGTTGATATTTTTCAATTAAACAATCAATGCCTTAGAATATAATGGCAGAGCATGGATTATAAACTAATGCCTTAGAATATAATTATTTACAAATGCTGGTTATTTTTGGTTTGTTTTTGTTTTGTTTCTCATTCTTCATTTTATTCTTGTCATTTTGACAAAATAAAATGCATTTGGATTATCCATGCTGGTTCCAGTTTTTAATTGTTGGATTCCGTTGGAGAGTTTCAAGTATACTAATTAGAATTTATAAGAACAAGAGAATGCAAGATTGATTAGATTTATTAGTTAATAAATAAACACTTTACTAGTTCCAATAGGTTTATTAATTTATAAGGTGACATTATATTAATGTTAGAAATCCGTAAGAATAATACTACAATAATATATAATAAATATTAATTAATATATAAACCATAAATATATTAATTAATATAATTATTATAAAATATGTTCGTATCATATCATTTTCAACAAATTTGCATTAAATTAAAATTTTAAAAATTATCGGGATTGAACATGTAAAAGTAGAAAGAAAAAGAATTGACTCATGCTAACACGTTACTTTTTTTTATTTTTTTTAGTAACCACGCCCTTGGGCCTATGCTAACACGTTACTAGCTCACCCACGCGAGGATACGTAGACTCTCGTAATACGATTCTCGTTTATGTAAGTGAGTAAGCGGTTATATGACATGAAAGTCAAATACTTTATGTCAAATTTTACGTATCTTATTTGTCATTCAAAATATGTTAATTTATTTCAAGCAAATTCAATCAAGATGCATAAAATCATATAAACAAATCCATAATAAAAGAGCAATATTTGTCTTTTGTAAAACTTAATCATCCATCATCAAATATGAAATGAAGATAAGATTTTTTGAAAGATTAGGATTAAGATATATGTCACATCCCGCAATGGGGTGGGGCAATTTCCCGCCACAAAAGTACATGAGAATGTACTCTCGTAAGGCTTAATAAAACCTAACTCTTATTACTAAATAGATAATATAAAAGAATATTATCAACTAAAGGTTAAAAATAAAATGAAAGGCAGAAAATTTTAAAAACAACCGAATCAGAACAAAATTTCTAACCGCGGCTTACATAAATAGCTCATAACAGTACATATAAGGTAAACTGTCTGGCATACAAGACTAGAATTTATACACTAACACTTAGCTTAGTCCATATATAAACACCAAAATAAGGACTAAGTGTAGCGTAGCCAAAATATAATATTAACTTAATTATAATCTAACATAAAAGAAAAATAAAACCAACTATAGCTGAAGAACATATTAAGGAAATGTAATATATAGGTGGGGACACAAAAGTCCCGACATGCGTATATGGAATCTCAAATACCATCAAAGGTGGTCTCCTACTGATATGCGTCCTCTAGAACCCCCATCCGTCGAGGAACATGCAAAATAAGCACGGAATGAGAATAAATTTCTCAGTGCGGGTTTTAGTTCCAGACGTGGATTTTTGGTCGAAATCTTAATCCAGAAATAATACCCATTTAACCAACATAAATATTAAATAATAAATAATGAGTATAATATCAACTACAAAACAATGTAATAAAGGTAATGCAAATGCAAATCTTCAGTTAACTGCATACTGTACAACTGATCAAGAAATGACATATCCAAAATCATGATGCAGAAATAAACGTGTAACAGAACATGACAAGCCAAATCAAATAAAGGACCAATCAATTCTCGTGACATATTATCGTGATTTCACTCAGGTCTCCTTTCCCAACCGGTTGGGTATAGTAGGAGGCCTTTTCCTTGCTACATGGGCACAGTAAGGACGCATCCCTTTCCCAAGGCATAGTAGGAAATTCCAAATTCAAATAGCGCTATCGAACTGGCCAGAGCCGGGGGCCGGCTGACTCCGGAGAGTGATACTGATTCTCATACCAAGTTAAAATTCCATGATTGTCCTTTCGTGACGTGAGTTCCAACTTTCCAAGTAAGATTTAACTTGAACTGAGACAGTTCAGCTCATTTATAACCAAAAGGATTAACAAACTTACCTGATTACTCATAATAATTTGAACCAATGAGATCATCAACATGAGTTGTAATATTTGTTCCTTTATGCTAGCATGATAATGAACAGTGCATTCAACAAAACCTGTCAACATGCCATGCATAATTTAAAGTTACCGAAACAGATTTCTATAAAAATCCACGTATCCGCACCTGTTGTTGGGTCAAAACTCGTCTCTGTAAAGTCCCTTGTAAGTTGGTAAAAAACCGTTAAGATTTAACCAAACAGTTTCCGTTTGACCTTAATTTAAAAGTCTAAAAAGTCCGGTTTATACCACTAGACTGACTCACATTTAATTATTATTATAGTAATTGCTTGCGTTTTCAGTAAGTTTTAGTTTTACTTATTATTATAATATTTTTCTTTTTATTTTTAGTTTATTTTATTTAGTTTATTATTTTTCTTTATTTTCATTAATTATAAGTTATATAATTTGTCTTAATTTAATTTATTATTTCTAAATTTATTTGCTCAATTTAATGTTTTATAGTTTATTTGTCTTTTAAGTTGTTATGACTATTATTTACTTAAACCTCTTTTGCTTAATACTTATGCAATTTAGTTTTATTTTTGCATAAATTATTAATTATGTATTTATTTATTTAAGTTTTTTATTTAATTAAATAAGAAATAAAGATTAGTAAATAGAAATCATAATTTTAAATAAGAAAACATAAAAAAAATACAAATTAAAATCACAATTTGATTGGTTAATTGTTTGGAATCAGACAGTCGGTGAAAAAATGAGTCATTGTATCTGTTCTTGACTTCACTCGGACTATTCTCATCATCTCTCGAAAAAAATTCGAATCCGACTTAACTAGAGGAATACCCGATTATTTCTACTGGTCTTTCCTTTAATTAATTTTTTTAACTTTAAGCCCACAATTAACTAAATAAAAGTTAAATTTCCATCAAATCTCGGCCTGATTAATATAAATGGGCTTGGGCCCATTTTTTTACTTTAAGCCCACAATTAACTAAATAAAAGTTAAATTTCCATCAAATCTCGGCCGGATTAATATAAATGGGCTTGGGCACATCACATGAGTCTCCTTTTGCACCAAACCGTGAAAATAACCCAAAGTTCTCTCAATTTTGCTCAATTTACTTCAGAACAGAATACAACTTCACCATTTCTAAAGTTTAACCCAATTCCATTAAACGAAATTTATTTTAGATGGTTTAATTAGCCTACTCAGGTCATTACAACATCAATCAACACATAATATCATCCATAAACTAGAAATTCGAGAATTAAATTTCACCCCAAATTCTCAACCGAAAAATCAGAGGGCTAACTTGATCAAATCCAATAGCAATACAAGAGAGAGAGGTATACCTTAGATCTTCAGCTGTTGCTCCCTCCCTCTCTTTATCTATTTCTCTCTTTTCTCTTTCTGTGGAAAACCCTAATCACCAACCAATCCGACATGAACCTCGAGTGGGGTATTTATAAGCAGTGTAGAGAGGAGAAGAGAGAGAGGAGTTTAACGGCAGAGATCCTCCTAAGCTCGATCTCACAGGGGTCAAAGCTTCAACGCCTTATCCATCCTCTTATGGATAAGAACGAGGAGAGCAGCCAATCAGAGATGAGGGTCGCTGTGGTACGGCGGGATTGGCTAGCCACAATCCATCCATCCCGAAAATTTTCGAGAATTTTTTTCTCGTCAGGGAAGAATAGAGACGAGAGAGATCGGACGGATCGAGAGAGAGAGAAGAAAAGGAGAGGGGTAAGGAGATGATGTCAGCGCAAATTTGAGATTTTTATGAAAAATTAATCTCTGGGATTTTCTGTGGCATGATTCATGCAGTCGAGAATGCTGCAACTCATATAAACAATTTAACTGATTTTCTTATTAGATTAAATTCTGATTTGAGCTTAATTAACTCAGTATATAATGACAAAGTATTCTGATTTGAGCAAATATGCATATAATAATGAAGTATTCTAGAGACATAAAAGATAGACTAAAAACACATTTTTCCTTAAAAGATGTCAAACCAAGTCATATGACATATAACTTGAGTTTGACTCGGTTATAAGCAGTGTAGAGAGGAGAAGAGAGAGAGGAGATCAATGGCAGAGATCCTCCTAAGCTCGATCTCACAGGGGTCAAAGCTTCAACGCCTTATCCATCCTCTTATGGATAAGAACGAGGAGAGCAGCCAATCAGAGATAAGGGTCGCTGTGGTACGGCGAGATTGGCTAGCCACAGTCCATCCATCCCGAAAATTTTCGAGAATTTTTTTCTCGTCGGGGAAGAATAGAGACGAGAGAGATCGGACGGATCGAGAGAGAGAGAAGAAAAGGAGAGGGGTAAGGAGATGATGCCAGCGCAAATTTGAGATTTTTATGAAAAATTAATCTCTGGGATTTTCTGTGGCATGATTCATGCAGCCGAGAATGCTGCAACTCATATAAACAATTTAACTGATTTTCTTATTAGATTAAATTCTGATTTGAGCTTAATTAACTCAGTATATAATGACGAAGTATTCTGATTTGAGCAAATATGCATATAATAATGAAGTATTCTAGAGACATAAAAGATAGACTAAAAACACATTTTTCCTTAAAAGATGTCAAACCAAGTCATATGACATATAACTTGAGTTTGACTCGGTTTATTGCAACTCAATTCGAGAAGAAGTGCATGAAATAGTTCAAGCATTTTTTCATTACGAGTTTCATTATGTACGCCATTTATGCACATGCCCCAATGCGTTGTATCCAAGAAATGTGATAAGCAGTTGTCAAGTGGATACAAGAAATACACGTTTGGAAAATAATCAAAGGATATTCTCGAGTATCTTATGAGAAAGAAAAAAATATTTTTTTCATATGTTATGTTCAAAAGGAGCTCGTGTAAGTTACACTAATGCTGTTTCTCGAGTATCCATACGTGGTAGACGTGTGAGTAACTAGCTTTAAGCGTATTATTTATTTTGAGGTCCGAGACATGTATATATGTAGATATATGACATCGTTTTTAGTTCTTCACTGGCTAAAAGTCACTGCTGATTGACTCTAGGCCAAGTGGGAGATTGTTAAAGATATGTCCTAGAAGCCAATCAGTTGGTGGCTATTATATTAGTTTATATTATTGATGATACTTGATTATTTATTCCTAGAGATTATTATTGACAATTCATTCATGTTGAGGATCTGAATTGTAGATCTCTGTGGATCATTCATTGGAATGACAATAATATCTCTAAATAGTCCATAATCTTGATAATTAACAATGAACATTAATTATCATATAAGATTAGTATGCAAGTTAAGTGATGATTAAGTTCTACAAATCATAGGTAAGGAGTTATTGACTTAATTGCATATGTGTATGTTACTGGAACATGGCATAGGACATGACCCAATAAAATAAATATATATTTTGTGTTATGTGTCATTATTATTTCATACGTATTTGATTCTGAGTTTGAGATTGTTCAGTTTCTCCACATGATTCCTGATAAGGGCTGCTATACGAACTTTATTTTTGTTCTCTTGAATTGTGCAGGGAGAAACTGGTCATCAAGACAACCGTATGTCCCTCATTAGTTCACCTAGTGAGTGATGATATCTACAGGGTCCCTTGATGGAGTTGGATCATATGCGCCCAACTAGGCAATCAACTCTAGATCAAGAAACGTATAATATGAAAGAATGACACATTCCTATGTTGGATTATACTAGGATATCATGTGACATAGGAATCAAAACAATAAGATACTATATCTGATGCAGGATTGAAGAACTGTATTGGTACAATGTCTATTTATGCGAATTAGGAATCATAACGTGTTGCTAGATACCACTTATGATTAATGAAAATAAATGGTGATTTATTTTCCATGGCCAACATAGCATAAATCCTCAAAGGGTTACACAAATAGGACTTTAACCATTTGTGCATTATTTGTTTATTTGCAGTAGCGAGTACTGCGAATATACGATAAGTTGATTAATTAATTATATACCGTTATAAACCATTATAATTAATTAACTCAAATGGATCATATATAGAAATAATATAATACATATCCTAATTCCAAATTAATTATTAATATGTAAATAATTAAGTTAGTTCAAGCATGTTTATTATACTGAGCTAATTGGCCTTTTAGTTAATCAGTTAACTGAAAGGCCGATATGAGACGAATTGAAAGAGTGAATTAATGGGCCACTATACCATGTAGATTTGGCCCACTTAACCTCTGAAATTTCGGATTTAAAGGGGCATTTTCGTCCATGAGAAAATAGGGAGATAGAATGGTAAATATGGAAATGTTCCATATATATATTGATTGTTTCTTTTGGAGCAAGCCGGCACAAACCTTTGCCTTCTCCTCCCTGCTCTTGGCCAATGGCTCAAGCAAGAGAGAAATTATGTTCCTCTCTTGCGTGCGCCTCCTCTCCTCTCTCTAGCTCACGCGTTGAGCATTTTCCTTTCACGTATTAAACAGTTAATCTCACGCGAAGGAAAATAGGGGATTAACGATCGTCTCAAACAAGCTACCACTTGTCTTGAGACTTTGGTTAATCTTCTAGGTGGACCCGAGGCAACCGGAGGCTGCCGTGAAGAGACGAGCATGCCACCGACTCCAAGAGATTAGATTCGAGCCTTCCGAATACGATTTCGGAAGAGGTAACTTCCTACGCTTCTCCTTTTAACGTGTTAACTACTTGAACAACTAGATCCATTTTTGCAAATGGTTAATTGCTTGTTAAATGTTAATAAAAATTAAAATTTTCAATTGGACTTGAGTTCCTAGCAGTAATTTCATGCACATGGTGTTTGTCAAGTGGGCGACGGTTGTTGAGAATTGGATACCACTCGTAGTTCCTAGCACATTCATCAATCAGGTCGCGTGCTCGAGTTGCATCCAGTCGTTTAAATGCTCCACCTGAAAGAGGATCAAGGTTAATTTTGATATTATCATAAAGACCACCGTGAAATATCTTAATTACCATCTAGTCTTTAATGCCGTGGTGGGGACAAGAATTTTCTAAATCTCTAAAACGCTCTCATGCATCCCTCATTGTTTCATGTTCTTTTTATTGAAAGTTGTTAATTTCCTTCCTAATTGAGTCCACTCTATCAGAAGAGAGATACCTATAAAAAAAAATTGTGTCATTTGGTCCCAACTCCTAATAGACTCCTTTTTTAAAGTTTTGTACCATTTGTTGGCTCGGTCCTTAAGAGTAAATCTAAACAATAAATGTCTAATGGCCTGTTGAGGGACATCGTTACTTTTAATTAAACGAGTGCATTCAATAAAAGTTTGTAAGTGAGCATGGAGATCATCTTTAGCATCTCCGTAAAACAAATTTTGTTGCACAAGTGCCACATAGTTGGTGGTGATTATTATGTTGTTAGCTTCAATCCCTAGAATCACCACTGGTTCGCCCACGTGACAAGCTTTTGGAGCTGTAATGTCCATGAGAAATCTGTTTTGCCCACTTGCTCTTCTTCATCTGAGTTGTCACGAACGCTCTCGTCATCATTCTCCCACCGCCGTCTCTCATCTTCAAGTGCTCGCCTTTGATTCTCGAGATTGTTACGATCGGCAGCGATTCTGGCCTCCCATTGCTCAAGTTGGAGCCTCAAGGCCTCCAGGCGTTGTGTCTCTGCCTCCATGTTGACTGGGCCTTGATTTCCTGACATCTCTCCTGATGTTTCCCCTTCTATCCCAAAATTTCAGTCTGAAATTTGAGGATTTCGGTCCAAAATTTGTGTTGTTTCAGGTGTCGGTTGAGCTACAATGTGGGTCTGGCTCGAGTTCGCTTGGTCGATGAGTTATGGGTCTGAGTCATGCCCCCTGGTGAAATATTTGTGCACAATCTCGGGCTGTGACTTGCTCCATTTCGACTTTCCGGCCAGTTCTAAAGCTACAAATAAAGAGGAAACTACGAAAAATGAAATAAAAAAATCTAGTCTCTTAATACTAAAATAAGTACTCAATATCAAAACTGTCCCGGCAATGGCGCCAATTTGATAAAGGTTTGAAAGCCTAGGTCAAATAAATTTGTAATTTTCGTTCTACCTCACTAGTCGTTCTGGTTAAGCAAAGGGTCGAACCCAAGGGACTGTAAAAATGAGTACCGGACTTAGTTTTTCTTAAAAGCTAGACAAATAAATTTTGTAAGGTTTTGATCTAAAAAGACACTATTAAATAACAATTAAAATTAAGAAGATGATTATAAAATATTTTTGGAATGATTTTTATATTTTTCTGTACTCAAACAAATACAAGAAAATATCCTAAGGTTTGGAGTTCATTTAATTTGGCTCTGGAACACTGTTGTTTCGTACTTTCGTAAGAAATAGACAGAAATTTGGAACCGAAATCTATAAATTTCGGATCGAAATTTATAGATTGTCGTGCCGTAAATTGTTCCAAAATCTCTGTTTTGGGTTGATAATTTCAGGTTAAGCTATGTGAAAGCTACTTGTCAACCAGACCTAAATCCTAACCTCAGTTGTCGCAATTTCAATTTGGATTTGATATGGAACTTGACTTTTACTATGAAACCAACTAGTCCTAAACTTTCGTGTTGGAGATTAATTGATTAAGAATTATGCGTTGATATTCCAGTGGTATCTAAGTCCTTTCAGATCGTAGAAACTGCACCTAACGGTCGATTAGTTAACCCCTCTTTCGAGTGAATGGCTTACCTCAATTACTTAGCTTATTTTACAACTTATTCTAGTTTATTATCCTAAAAATGCTGCAGTTCATTCTTAAGTAAACAATTAAACAAGTCATAATCATAACCAAGCATAATAATAATATCTCAACACATAGACATCATATAGCATAATCGTATCTCATCAAACCATAACAAATATCAAATTAAACTACATCCTAACCTTAAGACACATAGAATTTAGCCTAACATGTTCAAACTACAAATAACAACAAGTCTAATGCATAAAACAACAAATAAACCCATAGAAAATCGAAATAAAAGTATGAAAGAGATAACCAAATAACCCTCGTGCTTTACTCCTTCTTCTATGGTCAGAAATCGATGGAGAACTAATCTGGATTGTTGCCGCCTTGTCCAAACTCGCTTCCTTGCTTCAACCTTCGTGAAGAGAGCCAAAAACACACGTGCAAAGTATGTAAATTATGTGAGAGAAATTACTAGAATCCTTTTCTGGTCGAAATCATGCCTAGAAATATCCAGGGAAAATCCCAAAGGCGGTTAGGGCAAGAGAGAACCTTCCTTCTTTGTAGAATTACCAAAAATTTCCCTTTCATATATGAAATTTGGAACTGAAATTCTAGAATTTCATACCGAAATGTCGTTGTTCCTGAGGTGTGGGCTGGAATCTGGGCCTCCGTGTGAGATCCAATCTGGCTTGGTGCTTTGTAGGCCTTATCTGGTCCATGTCATGCATGTGTGGGCTAGGAATGAGTCGTCTGGCTGTGATCTGAGCTCCAATTCACCTTGCTTGCGTGTCTTGTCTTCAATCTTCATGAGAATTCTACAAAATAACAAAGAAGCGACGGCAGTACCAATATCTTGAAAATCACAGTTAATTATGAGACAATTTATATTGGTTTGAGTGCTATTTTGGTGCTAAGTATAGTCAAAATATGCATATAAATGCGAGATATCACTATTTATCATGCCTTGAATTAATTAATATATACATATACATGAAAGAGTAATTAATTCAGGCATTTTAATTATCCTAATTTAGGTGAATTGTTCATTATATGCCTAATTATTACCTGGCATGGATTGGTCGTTGGAAAACCAACAGTGATCATTCCAAGCTGCTCATGTGAGCTAGAAACAGTGCCTTGTGCCTAAAGAGTCCATCAATGAAGAACATACATATATAGTTTAATTATGGTGATGATTATCAAGACTGCATGCCAATTAACAAAAATATGCACATGACTTGCTGGTATGGAATGATTGTTTGATGCTGTGAGGTTCCACTAACACCTTGTGTATGAAACTTAAAAAAAAATTAATTAGCTGAAGAAATCTGTTTGTTTATCATATGATCCGATCTATGAATATTATAAGTATCTCAATTTCAAACCTTAAAAACAATGTAGGTAAAACTCAAATCGCAACGGCTTTGTTATTATTGTGTTTGTGATGGATCAAAGCCCTTCGTCTCCACCCAAACATCCGTACCCCTGCAACCCTTCGTTCTAGGTTTTTTGCTCGCCTCTCTTCATTGCTTCCGTGCAATTTTGCTCTAGCAATCCTCTATTTCGATCCCTGGAGATATTCACATCGCTCCTCTCTTTGGATCCTTCTCGATTAGTCTCTCAACTTCCCTCGGCAGAAAAACAAACAAATAAACCTAGAAAATTAGCGATCTAGAGTAGTTGGGTCGAGACCTATCAACGGCGGCTGGGACGGTGCTGGTTTTCTTTCCATCTCTCTGTGTTTTCTCGCCCTCTTCCATCTCTATCTTTTGTTTTTATCTTCGGTTGTGGTCTTTCTTTTCATTCCCTGCTTGCGCTAGAATAAAAGTACAGATTATGAAGCGTAGAAGATCAGTTGATACGAGGTTCCTCCAAAAAGTGTAAGTTCTTTCGTGTTGCTTTTTCACAGCATTTTGTTACCATTTTTGTTTCATTTTGCAAAGTTCTTCATTTGCTCTTCAAATGTGACATGGTTGGAGAATTAGTTTTTATGAGGGTTTTTTCTGTAGGATCAGCACACGTTTTGATTTAATCATTAACACACGTTTTTTTTCTATTTTTTGTTTGATTTTAAAAAGTTCTTCATTTGTTTGAAACGTTGGATTGATGTCAGTTGGTTCAATGAAAAGCGATGACAATTCATTAGTGAAATACTTTGTATTGGTACTTGCTATTGCTCCGATTAATTTATACTCCAATAGTTGTGCATAATATTCTTCGTTTGCTTTTTCTAAATTCAGATAGCGTTTGGTAAGGACACTGTTTCCGGATTTGCTCCTCACCATGAGACCTTCACAGGTTTTACTCTCTTTCCAGTTCCTCTCTTCTCTAATTGCTCTGGATCACACCTTAGATGAAGTTTCAATTATTAAAGTGGACTGTTTAAGACAGTGCTTACTGCTTAGTGTAATTAGGGACCACTGGCTCACTAAAATCTGCCGGTGCTTTTGATTTGATCAATGTGCCGCTATTTTGATATTTTTGAGGTTAAGAAAAAAGTACCATTGTTGGTTCAATGAAATTGCTTGTATTTTTTTCAAGTTGGATTTAGAAGTAAGAAAGGATGAAGTTTCGCTTTATGTTTTGTTTTCCTGAATATGCAATGACAGTTCTTTGGTTAGCCTTAATTAGTTCCTTTAAATTGTCGTCATTTTGGCAATCAGACCTTAATTGTACTGATTTTTTTCGCTTTCTAGATTTCACCATGGAATTTGGCCTCAATTGAACCCAATTAAAACCCAACTTTGCCTACAATTTTTTTGTGCCAAAATTAACAAAAAGAAAGAAAGGAAAAAAAAAAGATTACAAACTTTTTTTTTATCAGTTTAATGATAGATATGCTAACCGCTCATTATAGGTTATTATTATTGTCAGTAGTATGAAACTCTATTTCTTTTGCAGCTTGATATTTATTATTTTCCACAAAGAGTTATTGGCCTTGCTAAATCTAAATTACAGACGGATTTGATTGGTTTTGTTGGTTGGGCTGAGGAAAAAGAGATGAATAGATGTTAAGATTGTGCGGGGCTTAATCAGTTGAGTCGCTTGGTTAAGTGCAAAGAGATGATCATAATTGTCTATTAAGTTGCAATGGCTTAGATGTTTATCAACTCATTCTTTTTTTCGGTCCATGTGCAGGCATCCACATCTTAGTGAACTTGCCTAATGATTTAACTTCTATAGAAGGGTAGATTTCTTCTTCCTCTTTAATTTGAGTATTGATGCCTCTCTTTCTTTCATTTCAACATCACTTTTTTATCTCATTTTTTTAATCCCTTTTTTTTTATCTTTTTTTATCTTTCTTCTACAAAGACATTGTAGAAAGTAAGATAAAATAACCGTCCAATTTGACTTTGACCATACACGAATAAAGTAGCAACAAAATAGCCAGCAAATTCTGGTCCGATTTGATTTGGTACTTGATGTTTACCGTGCTTTTCCTATTGCTATTGTGATTTCTTTTTGGTCTCTTCTAATCTAGATGGTTACTTCGTTTTCAGGAGTTGTCTTTACTTTCGTTCCTGCCCCTCCGAACGAAGGTACGATAATGTTACTACAATTGTTTGATTATTTTGTGCTTTCGGAAATAAATTGAGCCTGCGTGGGATAGTAAAGTCTTTTGAAATTTTTTTTTTGTGATTTTGTTAATTTGCCTAAATCTACTGATAACGTACTGTTTCTAGAAGAGAAAGAGATAGAAAATTCAGTAATACATGCGGTGTTGGCTGCCAATGTGATCTTTTCATAGGTTTATAAATGAATCAAAGGAGATTTGTATATCATGTTTCCATCCTTATTTCGTTGAGTGATTTGGATATTTGTGTTCTTTTTTTGGGAAAATTTTATCATACATGTTGGAGGAAACTAGCAACCAGTTGTCAAAGCTTAGTTCTGTTAGGCAATAAGTCATTTTTATTGTCCTTTTTTCCCAGTTGTAGTTGCAGAATACATTCAATTTAGTGATTTCTATAAAATATTACATCGCGTTGTTATAAGTGTTGATATTCAAGGTCTGAGAGGCAATAAAACATGCTTATTTTGGCTTATTATGTTTTTTTATGTCTCTTTTTGTTTGTTTTTTTTTCAGGTAGAGGAGGCTATAAAGAAAAAGAGAAATTTTACATTGTGCACGCGAAACAGTTCTACCCTCCTACAGAAGTACATTTGGCAAGTAAAGTGAGATTGATATTTCATTTATCTACTTTTCTAACAAATTGAATCTGTGCAATTTGTTTTATGTACTTAATTGAGTTTAAGCTTATCGTAATTTTACTGCATGATGTCAGACATAATGATTTCTATAGAGAAGAACAATTAACATATATATTGCTATATAGAGAAGAACGATTACATATCAGTATTCACTTAAGGCACTTAATTGGGATTGTCGAGAAAAGTGCTATTAAATTGGAACAAGAGATATAGTTACTTTTTACCTCATGTATTTACATATTTTACAATGCTATTTTGCTGTCAACGTAGGATATGAAGGAATTTAGGGTTGTCAAGAATTTGTACATGAATAGTATCACCGTAGCTCAATCAACATTCAAATTCTGTTGTAAAAAATAGATCGCTCGATTAATAAAAAAATAAACATTTTTTTTGTGCTCAAGACACTTTTGAGTCATGTAGGACATAATTTTTCGTGATATTACTAAAACATTAAAATGGATATATTTTTTTGCATTTCAGGTTCTATACATGTGCCTGGGGATCTTATGTAAAGAGATGCTTGATGCTACTGAAGACAACATTTACCAGCTCTGTAGCTCCATCACCATGACTTTCTCTGTTTGATTCAACACAGGAAAGTTAGGTAAAAACACTTTCATCATCTTGACTCTTTCTATTCGATCCATTACATCCAAATTTGGTAATAACACTTTCTTACTTTTCATTAGATTGGAGTTGTAAGAGAATGAACAATTGATGAAATTTAAAAAGAAAATATTAAGGAGATTTGAAAATATGTGTCTTAAAGTACTCAGCCTTTCTAGATTAAACTGAGTTTTCAATATAAATAATTAAATAAGGACTAAATACAAATTTGATACTATGATTATTTGATCTTTAAAGTCCTATTTTATTTTGTTTCTTTGCCTCAAAATTGTTGTAATTTTATCACTCGAGTTATCAACATTAGTGATGATTTTTTTTTTCAGTTGTTTTGTTTTTCAGCTGGCATTGCAAAATCTTCTGGAAATGAGCAAGTAAAGTGGATCAGTAAATAAAAGGTAGTAAGCTAGCAACACGAAGTACAAGAATGACATCTCTATTTTTATAAAGAAAATACTATCTTGAAATAAGCTAATGTGCAGTCTCATTTTATTTCTATTCAGGTTCTCTACAAGATATTTTATATGAATTTCTAAAATCACTAGAGGTCTGACAGGTATTAAGTTTTAGTTGGTCATGCATCTGAATTTGTGTGAAGTGCTATGGTGGTTCTCTTTTTTTTTTTATTGTTTGCAGCTTAATACCTATAGATCCCTCTTTAATTGGGCACATATTACTGTAAATTGTGTACGTTAGTCTTAGGGTGTGTTTGGAATCTCGTGAATAAGGGATCTGAATAAGGCAAAAGGGTTTTTTCTCTCTCCTCTCTCCTCTCTCTTCTAATTCATTCTTATTCAACCATAGAGATGGTATAAGAATAAGGGCTTGAATAAACCCTTATTCGGAATAGGCCTTATTCAACTTGTGTTTGGTTTCATTCGGAATAGGCCTTATTCGGAATAAGCCTTATTCAGTTGCATCCAAACACACCCTTAAATTTGATTTTTAGCTTTTATCGAAATGATATGGTAACATAAATGTGCTCAATAACAATTGTGTTGACCTATGTATATACCTATACATCCAATATTTGCCCGGTATCATATTTCGAGAAAGTTTAATATGCACCATAGTGCATAGGGCATTCCGTGCACCACGGACTTTTTTGGGAATATTTTTGTAAATTGAAAAATCTAATTTAACCAATCTAATCTACATATTGAAATCTCATACCAAACCAAAATTTACAATTTTTGAGATTTTATTACTATTTTTTTGAATTTTTTAAAACATGCCATTTTTTGGAATATTGTACTATTTACAATTTTTCAAAAATGACATGTCTTAAAAAATTCGAAAAAAATAGTAATAAAATTTTAAAAATTGTAAAATTTAGTTTTCTATGAGATTTCAATATGTAGATTAGATTGGTTAAATTAGATTTGTCAATTTACAAAAACACTCCCGAAAAATCCCGTGGTGCACGAAATGCCCTATGCACTATAGTGCATATTAAACTTTCTCATCATATTTCTTATTTTCATTTTTCCTGCAAAATGGTTTTATCGGGTTTAAGAGTCTTCATTATTGTAGCCACGCTAGAGCAGAAAAAAGGGAAGGCAATTTGTTAACTCAAACAAACCTCAAGCTTTGCACACTATCATAAGAAGAACTAGCATATAAAGCATAGAGGTACTAAAGTAGATTAACAAATTTAACATTCCACTAACCTTTGTGGCTATTTTGTGCTACTGATTTGTTGGTTATTAGGTCTACATCTTCAATTCACAAAACCTCGAGGCTATGTTACCCAGATATTTCCAAAAATATTCGTATTCCGCATCCGACGCGGATTCGCTTGCGATTCGCACCCGAAGGTCCACGTGGCTTATCCAATTATTTTAATGCGTTTGACCAAAAAATTCGGTCAGGATACGGCTGAATACGCGTTAGATACGTTTAGAATTCGATCAGGATTCGTTTTAGATATGTTTAGGAGACGGACAGCTAATGTTTTCTGAAATTTCCAAAAAAAAAACCCAATTGCTAAACTTGTCGCCTCCTCACTGTCCCAAAATCAAAATCATGACCACACCAGCTCACCTCTCTCCGTCGCCTGATCGCTTCTCACCTCGGTGCCTCGGTGGCATCGCCTCTCTCTCTCTCAATCTCCTCTCTGACTCTCCGTCGTCTCTAACATCTCTCTCTCACCTGAGCGGTGGAGACCAATCAGTTCATCTCTCGTGTCACAATCTCACCTCAGCGGCTCAGGCTCAGACGCAATCGCCTCACCATGCCTCTCAAATTTCTCTTCTCACCGAGCCTAATCGCTTCTCAACTCAGCTACATCGCCTCTCACCTCGGTGGCATTGCATCTCGCCTCTTACCTCACCCCAATCAGCTCTCACCTGAGCCAAATCGCCTCTAACCTCAGCTGCATCGACTCTCACCTCTTACCTCTATCAGGCTCTCACCTCTGTACTTCTATTTTCGATTGTACCTCAATGAATTGGTAATTTGACTAATTTCTTTTTCTATAAATGAATCAATTTTTTTTGTATGAACTCACAGTTTATTTGTTTGCAATTGTGATGGCTAGAACTCACTGTTTATTTGGCTGGCTTAATCATTAGTGCTGATTTGTTATGTTTTAGTTTGTAACTTTGTATTGCATGTGCTATTGTAATGCTAATGTAATGCTACTGATCCTATGTTGTTAATTTGTTAGGTTTTATCTTTAATCTTTAATTAATTAAATTAAATTAAATTAAATTAAATTAAATCTATATTATTATTAATTAAATCCCGTGGATGTCGACGTCCGCTATTTGTCTCCTCTTCCGACACGGCATCTGAACCCTTCATTTTTTTCGTTGCGATCGATCTGATCCTGAGTGATTTAATTCTTTCGCCTCTCTTCTTTCTCGTCGACAGCTAGAAAAAAAAAGTTCATCTCCTCCGCCAAGTCCCCTCATCCCCATCCCCTCCTTCGGCCTTCGCCAAGCCCTCCTACCTCCTCCTTCGCCGACCCCACCACACTCCCAGCCCTCTTCGCACCTCTCCCTAATTCGGCCTCTCCACCTCCTCTGCCAACACCACCCTACACATTCCTCCTCCCGCCAACACCCCCACCCCCTCCCCCCGCCCCAGTCTCTTCTCCTTCCTCTCCGTTGACTCCCATGAAAAATCAAGATGATAGAGAGACGTTCAAATCCTTGCAATTTTTCAGTCCAAGAGAAAATCATACATTCCTGTTTTTTTGGGTATGCACAAGAGGTGTTCGATTATATACCCAAGTTACAGAATAAGGCTTGGCATTGGAGAAGGTATTTCAACTTGCAATTACTTTATCTATGATGATTAAATTTGGAGTACTCCATATATTATCACACACGTAGGAAAAATTCTATTTCAGTTGACATTTGATATGGGAATAAACTTGAAATCTTCCCTCTCATCTATAAATAAAGTAGTTCAACGCATTGAATGCTTAGATATTTAATTTTTATGTTCCAATTTGTTGTTGTTACTAGAATCTAGAAGCACTCATTAGTTTGTAACACTGATCTCAGTATTTTATCATGTGGTATCACATTCTAGGAGCTCTTTTCTTTTGTGATCACAACTTTTCCAAATCATAATAATTAAAAAATTTCCTTTTTTCTACCTCAATTTCAACCGAATCAAGCTGATTACTTTTTAGAGGCAAGTACCAGTAGCATTTTCTCAACTCCAAGTCCAGTCCGTATCTTACTTCTTCTTACAAAAAGGGCAAAGTTGTATTACATTCAAATGAATCTGAATTAGATGAGAGCTCAGAGCTTTACAACTTCATTGTCAGTATAATTGAACTTTATTACCATTCCTCGCATCTTGATCACATATTGTTGAAAATAATATTAAACTCACATGTCTCGAAAGAGGCAAACCTGAAAAGGGAACTACCAATTCTGGCGCTGGCAACCCTTCGAGTGTGACCTTTCCATGTTGGAACCAAATTAATTTAATCTCCATTATAATTAAATCCCGAATTTGGAAAGTGGAACAAGCAAATTGAGGAGCAAGAGAGAGGAGGATGTGGTACTGGTCAAGGCAGATGTCTGGAGGGGCTGGATGGTTTAGTTGGTTTGATGGGTACCAATTATGGGAGGAAGCTAAACAAGCCATAATCATCATAGCTGGTATCGTTTCAGCGGTATTTCAAATTTTCCATTAGTAGTTGTTTCTGTGGCATGTTGAATAGCAATGATTTTCTTGGTAAAACAAAGTTGTGGTAGCAGTTAGTACATTGAAGGCACTATTATTGTATACAATTGGGGCCTACTAATTGGTTGAGAAATAAAGCACTGTCAGATGTGAGTGGGCAGATAGGTTCATTGACTCACTTTGGTCTTTGGCGCATAGAATTACATAAGATTATGGATTAAAAGTGATACGTGTGAATTTTTTTTAAAATTTAAACAAAACATACATTTGAGGCAGCTTGCCATGATGTTTACATGTATGGAATGGGTTCATTTTAGTTTTTCTCTCACTGGAGGAATATGAATGAAGTTAATTAAATCTGTAAAGCAGCTATATAAACTGGTTTACTGATTTGTGCAAACCTTGGTCCTTTATGTTTTTGCTTTTTTTCTTGCTTATTCTTTTGGAAATTTGGTTTTTATTTTACTTTTTTAGTGTTTTTACCCGTACCATTTGAGAACTACAAACATTATTAATCATTTGAGGTCATTAGTTTCTCTTTTGTTTATTGCTCAAAAGATCTTTAATTTCACATTAGATATCCATAGAAAATTAATTATTTTCCTCTTTTATGATATAATCTGACTAAACTGTTTTTTAACTCTATGACGAATATACTGAAAATAAATCCTCCACATTGTTGCATAAGTTTACTTTCTTTCCGTCTTTTCATTTGCACCAGGTTTTGCATGTCTTCTCTTTTTCTTGATCGTCAGTTAATTAGATCAAATTAACTGAATGGTACAAGAATGAACATATTACCAATTTTTGCACATATTTTAAAGTTTGCACAAAGTATCTTTTTAATAAAATGAACTATGTAATTTAATCTTTCTTTTATAAAATTTTATTTTAATATTCAGACACAAAAGATCACATTTGTTAATTATCAAAAATCCGCTAAGGCGCGGCGAAGCCGCGCTTCCCCGGAGTCGTATCCTCTGCCCATCTCATTAAGATGGGCACTCTGCCCATCTCTTCTTCTAAGCCGTTCGATAGAAATCGACGGCTGGATTTTCAGCGTTCCCATTTCTCTCTTCAAAACAACGAAAACTTTTCAGAATCGCCGATCAGTTCGGCTCTCTACATGACGGTCACGCTCTCTCGCGCAAAAAACCTAGACTCAAAGCGCTTCACTGGAGGCGAAGTGCGCTCTCTCATGGCGCTTCATCTCCGACTCCGATTCCTCTCACTCCGCCGAAGCAAGCAAGTCGAGGGTTCGATTTAGATTCCCATTTCCTCTCCGCCGAATCGTCTCCCAGGTTCGATTTGGGTTCCCGGCCGCTTCCTCTCCGCCACTTAACCCAACAAGTTCAAGCTTGCAGGTATCTCTCTCCTTCTCTCACACCGGGTCGCCTGAGCCAGCTCAGCAGGTACGATATCCTTTTTCCCTTTTTGGGTTTATTTTTTTTTGTGAACTACCTGAGGTTGTTGTATTGTATAATTAGAGTTGTCTAGCTGGCTAATTGTAGGTATGTAGATCTAAATTGAATTTCTCAATAATGTAAATTAATGGAGGCTACTGATATCCCTACCCAAAGAACCACACAAATGTAATTTGTTAATTCTCATCTCATGTTAGAAAAGGAAAATCGAATAATATACTGAACCCAAAAAGTGTTTTATGCCAAAGGGTATTTTTGCCGAGAAAGTGAGGGCACTGATAGACAGCAACTAGTTAATTGGTCAACTGAAATAATTTATGACTAAAATGATTTTGATTTGAGTTAATTTTATAACATGTTTTTCAAATCGTCTCCAAAAGTACTCATAATCTCGAATTGCAGCCTCACCAGAGCGCCACTAGCTGAGGTAAAAAAGAAAAAAGAAAAGATTGTTCTCCCATGGATATTCTTTTTCTATAGACTTTAGAAACATGTAATGCTGATATGCTCTGGAAAATTAGAAAATAATATTGAATTATTCTGGTGTTTATTGTTAAGATGACACATTAGTTGGCTTAGCTATTTAAAGTTATTAATGCAAAATAGTATAAATTATGTAGGAGAAGCCAAAGAGGTACTACTTTCTGGTTGCAAATGCAAAATTCATGCTGGACGAAGAGGAGCATTTCAAGGAGCTCATGTATGAGAGGCTTAGAAATTTTGGAGAGCACAACAGATAGAGCAGGACTTCTGGCTTGTGTCGACAGATAGCCCTTGGATAACGTAATTTTTTTTCCTTCTTTGTATTTCAGTCAGCTGACTTTTGAATATTAGTTTTAAGCAGTGAAGTCTTTGTTACAATATTAGCTATCGTTTGCATATTGACAAGGGAAAATTTTAGTAAATATAATGACAAAAAAAAAATTATAAGCTAGTGATTTTATTCCAATTTGCACTATAGACTTTTACTGCATGCATCCTAGTACTAGGCTTTGTCTCTATACTTAATTGTACTTATCACATAACCAAATATGTTGCACAGGCTGGATTGATAAAGTTTGATCAGTCTTAATTTTATTGTCTAATTATAGGTTCATGAAGCTGAGATTAGATAGAGTTCTAGCAAACAACTTTGAGGCTGATACACTTAATGAAGCTTTGGCTAGCAATCCAGTTGACTTGCAATTTGATAAGCCACAGACTTGGACGGCGCCATACCCAAAATATGAATTTGGCTGGTGGGAGCCATTTTTACCCCCAAAATCTGACCACCACTCGCCCTAGTGTGTTCTGGGCAACTTTTATCTTGTAGTTAGATATTGAGTTTGTTGTGAGCATGTAATCTAAACTTATGTCTTTTTTTTTTCTTTTTTGATGTACCTATTTCAGTTCGTCGAGTAATGGCAGATGCCATGTCCTGGGAGATGCTTGTAATATGTCATGAAAGATTTTGCAATATCAATTCCATTCATGTTCGAGGTTAATCTACAATATAGTTGCAAATATGGCTGTAATTCTTTTTTAGATCCATATACATCAGGAAAACTTGTATATAGAAAAATAAATGCCAATCATTGTAATTCTTTTACAATCCACGTGAAAGAGAATTTAAGAACTAAATGATAGTAAAGTTACTTTTAAAATTGTAATGGCCTGGACTGAATCATGGTATAAACTAATAATTGACGTACTAACGAAGTTTACCTTAGAATAGAGTTAATTTTAAAATTAGTACATCAAAAGTGTACCTCCTTTATTGCCTTTGAAATTATGTACATAATAAACTATCTTCAATTTTGAAAGAAAAGTCTTAGCAAGTGCGGCTAACTTTGGATAGAAAAATGGTGGATAATCTTAATCACATTAAGGCCAAAAGGGTATAGTAAGAATATTACTGGTAAAGAAAAATCAGAAGATCAAAGCATATAAACAAAGCATACTAATAATTGTAAACCATGAACTAGGTACAGTGGACGAAGCAGAGACTCAAAATTGTGCCCACAATTGGTTGATATCAAGCGGAGACTCAAAACCATGAACTGGGTACAGTGGATTACAATTGGTCGATATCAATAATTTCTCCTTACCTGAATTGGGTACACTGGATGAAGCGGAGACGAAGCTTCAGATAAGTGAGGGGCACAATCACGATACGGAGACGAAGCCTAGGGTTTGCGCGAAAACAGAAGGCTCCGCTCATTCGTATTCATTTTAGCGGGTAAATTTCTTTTTTTTTTAGGGATCAATGAAGCACTGGAAATCTAACCGTCCATTTCGATCGGACGGTCAAGGACGAGAGATGGGCAGAGTGCCCCCGAGGATACGACTCCGCGCTTCCCCCACCTAGTCTATAGTAAAACCCGTGGGTGTCCGAGGACCGCTTTTTTGTTGGAAGCGCGACACGGCGGAATCACATCCTCTGCCTACATTTTAAGGTGAGCACTCTGCTCACTTCTGATCTGAACCGTTAGATGTAATCTTAACGGTTAAGGGAGCCCCGTGCATGTAACCAGATTGTAAGGCCCGAAAAATTTTAACCGTCGAGATTAGATCGAACGGCTCGGATCAGAGGTAGGCACTCTGCTCACCTTAAAAGGTGAGCAGAGGATACGGACCCGCGACACGGCAATCACAACTGTCCGCTTCGTCTTCGCAATTAGATTTGCTCGCTTACGAGTCATTTTTTTCGTCTTTCTTTCATTTTCCTTTTTTCGTCTTTCTTCCCAATCTCACGCCAAAAACAAACCAAGAGAAATCGCGTTGGTGGCGGGTTCATACGAGAAATTCATCTGGGGTTTCTCTCTCAAAACCCTAACCCCTCTCTTCTCCTACCCGTCCACATCGCCCCGATCAAGTGCGCCGCTGCGGCAGGGCCTCTAGCTGCTCTGGCGGCGCCGACGACGCTGTGCATATCTACCACCTCCCTTCCTCCTTCGACGCAGGTTCCCTTATCGACCATTCCACCGTTGTGACCTCTCTCTCCTTCTTCTGCCGCCCTTCTGCCCCTTCCATCCCCAGAAACCTCATCTCTGGTTCAGACGATGGTGTTGTTTGTATTTTTTACGCGGACCCTTTTGTTCTTCTCAAGACAGTAATCTTTCTTCTTTTTTTTTTTAAATTTTTTGATTTGATTTTGTTGGTCAGGTAAGATTGGTTGGAAAATGGCAATCAGTGTTTAGTGCAGCTCCTCAAATTCTCAATTCCCCCCTCCAGCCGTTTGTGCCCAAGTCCCTTCTCTCCTCTGAATAGCCGTGCCTCCCTCCGGTGCTTCGACACGTCTCCTTGCATAGCCGTCGAAAATCGAACCATGCCTCAACTCACCCGTCTCCGCACCGTAAACTGCTATCTCCGCACCTCCTTTGGCTTCAACCGAAGGTATGTGTCTTTTCAACTCCCATTGGTGAAGTAATTTGTTTTAATGTTTGTGTAACACAAGGTATTTGTACATCTAATATTCTTTTTCCTTTCCTAATTTCGTTTTTTTTTGTTTAATTTCATCCTTAATTCAGCTAAAGAAAAAAATGCACAAACACAACCAAAACTTTTGAAGAGTGGTTACCTGACTATAGCTTGAATTTCGGTATAGACTGTGTTCTAGCAATTAAAGGGTATATGATTGCAAGAAATCTGTACTTGTATGATTTAGATAAAGGTTGTATTCTAGCAATTAAAGGCGTATTATTTCACAAAAAGAAAAAAGTAATGTTTAGTTTTTATTTACTCATGTAGAAACTTCCTCCTCTAAAAAGTAATTTGTCTCAGCTTTCATTAATGTTCAGTTCTGTCATTAAACTTCTATTTTACTCTGAACATTTCATTATTTTGACAGAATAAACTCTCAATAAGCTAGAAGTCATTATGTTCCTGAAACAAATTTGAATGAGGTGCATTAGGTCATTGGAAAATGATTTGAGAATCAAATTGTTAAACTCTCCTATAATTTGACGTGCTTCCTGGTGTTTTCCTGCCTCTCTCTATATTGATCTGTGCTTTAAGGTATAAACACAATTTTGTTAAGAATACTTCAATTAAAAGGTCAATTAGAGTGAAATTAATAAATACCGCTAAACTTGATTAACCATATATTTTTAAGCTAATTTTCCACTAACATTAACAAAAAATTGTTCAAAATATTACCTACTTTTTAATATTACCTATAATTTTATCTCCAATTCGCATGTGATAACTTTATTGTGGTTTGAGCATGCCAGGAATCTAAAATTTGTTAATGCTGAGGTGTTTTTGACTAAACTCTAAACTAATGGAATGAGGCTTTTCTATTCTTAATTCTCATCGAAGTTGCACAAGAAAATTGGTAGTCAATGTTAATTGGTAAGAACATTTTTTTCCATTTGTTCAATATGTTGAAGATTTTGGATTAACTGATTGATCAGCCTTGGATGCCAATTAATCACATCCTCAAGGGAGCTAAACTGTATAAAGAAAGGGAGCTAAATAGTTGGTATGGATATATTAAAATTTAGCTGTTAAGGCTCAAATTGTTAGAGTTATGTCCTAGAAGTCAATAATTTAATGACTTAATTATTAGTTTATATTTTGGATGATATTTTATCATCTGTTCTTAGGTTTATTATTGACAGATCATTCAGGTTGAGGATTTGAATTGTAGATCTCTGTGGATCATTCTTTAGAATGACAATAATAAATCTAAACGGTCCATAATCTTGATAATTAACAAGGATCATTAATTATCATATAAGATTAGTATGCAAGTTAAGTGATGATTAAGTTCTACAAATCATAGGTAACGAGTTACCAACTTAATTGCATATGTATATGTTATGGAACATAGTACAGGACTTGACCCAACGAAATAAACATATGGATTGTGTTATGTGTCATTGTTTATTTCGTTATGATTTTGGTTCTAAGTTTGAGATGATTATCTTTTCCACATGAGGATAGGTTCTATAAATCTCGTCTACCGCTGATTCCCGTTAAGGGCTGCTATACGGACTTGATTTACGTTCTCTTGAATTGTGCGGGGAAAAGCTAATCATCAAGAAAACCGTATGTCCCTCATTAATTCACTTAGTGAGTGACGATATCTGTTTGGGCCCCTTGATGGAGTTGGATCGTATGCGCGCAACTAAGCGATCAACTCTAGATCAAGAAACGTATAATCTGCAAGAATGACACATTCCTATCTTGGATTATACGATGATATCGTGAGACATAAGAATCAAAATAGAGAAACATATTTATTCTCTTATGCAGGATTGAAATATTGTAGCAGTACACTATTTATGCGAATTGGGAATCATAACGTGTTGCTAGATACCACTTATGATTATTGGAATTAAATAACGATTTAATTCCATGGCCAACATAGCATAAATCCTCAAAGGGTCACACAAATAGGACATTAATCACACAGTGCATTATTTATTTATTCACAGCAGTAAGTTCTGTGGAAATATGATAAGATTGATTAATTAATTATATACCGTTGCGAACCGTTATAATTAATTAAGTCAATGGATCATATAGAAATAAATTAATGCATTAACTAATCCTAAAACAATTGTTAATGAGTTAATAATTAATTTAGTTCAACACTTATTAATATAAATAGTTATATTGATGAATTGGGCCGTTATTTAAATAGCAAATATATAGCCCAATTAAAGAGCAAAGTTGAGGGACCTTAATTATATGAATTAATGGTCCAAATGAAGGGGTTAAATGGCCCATAAAAGCCCATTTCGTGGCTGCCCAATATGGTGGTAGGTGGGATGGCATAGTTGTAATTATGCAAGAGGTCAATTAGGTTTTGTGCTCTATATAAGGACCACTTATGAGAGCCTCCACCTAGCTTTCTCTCTTCTCTCATTTTCTCCCATGAGGCCGCCATTTTTCACCCTCTCCTTCTCTCTTTTGCTCATGTGTTGAGCTATTTTCTCTCCACTAAATCAAGGTTGTTGATTGATGCAAGAGAGAAAACCATAGGGATTAGGCTTGTTCTTTGGGTATGCTAGCACGTACCTTGTAGAACGTGATTAATCCTCCTTGGTGGACTCGAGGGCGGTTACGAGACGTGGTGGAGATGGTGGAGAAGGCACGCCATCGATTCTCATGCCTTGGTCGAGCCCCGCGAATACGATTTCGCGGGAGGTATCAAAATTCCACCTCTTATCTCTTGTGTCTATTGCTTAAAGTACTAGATCTCATGTTGCTTGTGTTTTAATTGGATTAATTAAGGGTAATTAGTCACAAAATTAAAATTGGGCTATTTCCTAACAGTGGTATTAGAGCACATGGTCGTACTTAAGCTATTTTGACACTTAATTAAGAGAAATTGGCTAATTAACGGATTAGTAGAGATGATGCGTTTGTTTGCTGTCTGGAAATGATATTTTCTGTGTTGTTTCACGTTTTTCGCTTTTATAAGTTCTCTGGAAGTTTTTTCCATCTACATGAAAGTTGTAGATCTGTCGATTGTGATTCTTTTGGCGTTAGATTCACATTTTTCTGAATTAGTATGGATTTATTGTGAATAAAATGGCGACAGTGCGCAGAACCAGTTTCTGCTCGTACTGTCCTGTTTGAATGGCTTGAAAGATTTATATTTTGAATATAAGTACCAGTGTTCTATGGCTAGATTTAAAGAGGCCTTGAAGCTCTTTCTGAGCATGTGTAAATTGTTGCATGACTCAGATTAATTTGTGGGTTTTGAAGTATGAAAAGGAAGATCTTGTCAGATCCAGTTTGTTGAGAAAATCGATTGTTCTAATAAACTGTACCAACTGAGAACTCCTTTAAAAATTCTGTTTAAATGGAGTTGTTTTATTTTGAGTTAGGATTCCAGAAAAATTAATTTCATAATTTTTCGTGGAAGTTTAGACCTTCAACTGGGTTAAAACATTTCGATCGACAGTCTGTTCCAGTACAGAATTTGTTGATTGTTTAGTATGTAACTTAATATTATTGAACTGAACTTGGTTGTTTTCTTTTCATGAATGGATAGCCTGTAGTCTAAACAAGTTTTTCTATGTATATTGTATATATAAAAACTGGATAGAAGGTGGTCTAACAGACCAAATGATTGAGAGGATAAGCTGAAAATCTCATAACGGTGTTTTCGTGCACTTGTAAGAGATTTGTCATTTTTTATTCTCCCAGATGGTTTAAGATTTCTTCTTGAAATTTTTACTGGTAATCACAATTATGATAAGGAGCTTAAGTAATTTATTTGAGAATTTTTGGAGACCAAAAACTGTTGATTTTGTTGGATTCCATTAGTTACGTTTTTTGTTAAATTACTGTTTTTCTAAGTATTCAAACTAGTTGAAAATAATTAGAAAACTCCTTGTTTGATCTCCTTTCAGTTATGGGATGTTGAAAGAACTTTCTAAATGAATTTAAACAAGTTTGGTTGTTTAAAATTGAGAATTTGTACACGGAATTTACTTATAGCAAACGATACGCAAAGATGTTTGAAAATCGTTAATTGGAAACAAAGTGCTTGTATGTGCTAACTTTGTTTTGTAGGTGGATAGTGGGTTTAGTATGGCTCAAGACTCAATGTCTTGTGGTTGTATTTGAATGCATGTGTGAATGTTTGTAATGCGGCCTTTGGTGCCATTAATTAATTAATTTGTTGATTAATTTTTGATGTAACTTGTGAGGCTTGCATGCCCCTAAGGCTAGGATGGGAGTAGGATATTTTTTCACATGTATTTTGTTCCTTTATTTTATAGGATTTAGATCCTTATAGAATTTAGTGGGAGGGACAAGGATTAGATTAGTTTTGCTCCATGGACGATGTGGCGAAACTAATGCAAGCGGGAGCCATACAAACCCACAACTGTGAGATGCTTATATGTGATTGCTTGTGATTGCTATGAATTGTCATAGGCTAGGTATGGGTGTATGCTTACATGACCACCAAACAAGTGTCACTTAATTGATTGTCCCAAACAAAACATGATTAAGTTAAATCGCCCTCCTTCTCTCTATCCCCTTCTAACGTGTATGATCGTTCATTGATGCATTCTCGCCGACGCGGGACATCGTGTTCCATCATCCGTGTCGGGGTGTAAATCGGATTTACTAGGAGCAAATAGAGAAAGGTTACTTAACGATGTTTTCTAATCGGATTGGACATCGGGGCAAAAGTTTGTGGATGTACATGTGATATTTCACAAACCAAGAATCATATGGAATGATTGGTTGGAGAACCTACTCTATCTAGTTGTTTTTGGTGTCACGCCGACGCTAGCACCATCTCAACGAAAATAGGGATCTTGGAAAACCTACTACATTAGGGACATTAAATAATTATAGTGGGAGTTTTATTTGTTATAAATAAAACAATTGCATAAACTAAATGACCATAAATTGATTTTGTTATAGATGTTAAATTGTTAATTTTGTTGCGATCAATCTTTGAAAATTAACAAACTCGTTTCTAAAAGTATTCACTTAAAGAAGTAATACCGATTCCTAAGACACGATCTTAGTGAAGAGAAATTTGAGTCTGTCAATTCCCAAAACTTTCCTCAAACTACCTGAACGTAGCAACGCGATGATTGATTGACTTTTGGCGAAAAGTTATTCAATAAAGCGTATGCTTAATATCCTCATTTGAAATTTCTAGACCTTTGAATTAGCGAATTCATATGGACTAAAATTAACTCGTACGTTCTCATCCGCTTACTCAAGAAAGTGTTCTTGGAGAAAGTAGATATTAACTCCATCATTTATGATCGAGTATATAAAGAGTATGAGTTTGACAAAGAGATTCTTCTTTTATATATGAACGTTTCATTGGCTTACAAATCGAAAGATTTAAGTAGCTAATTGATAACTAGAGATATTGATCTCCGATATCAAGGATTATTGATATTGTCATACGATCTCTTTGAAATTATAAAGGATATAATGTTACCTTCTTCGCACACTTGTTGATGCAAAAAGGTAATTGGTTTAGTATTCAAGAAATACTTTGCCAAGGTATGAGTTGAAATTTCGAGACTCTTGATTGTGATTATGTATCACATGAGATGTTTCATTCGCCGTTTATGGGAGGCATTTGAAAGGTTGTCCGAAATACCATGATTGTGATCCTAAGAAGTATTTGTCGTTCAAAATATCTCACTATCTCTAAATCACACTAGTAACCTGATACTAGTTCATATGCTCGCATTTAACGAAATATGTTAGCAATGAAGAATAAGAGAATGTTCGAGAGATGTAAAGTAAACTCCGTATAGAAAATGACTTGTTCGTCTAAGTCATTACCATTAAATACGTAGAGTTACCTTTATTAAGAGTTTGTTTAGAATTGAAGGTTGCATACCTTAATTCTAAAACCTCTCAAAAACGTCTCCATTTCATATTCGATAATGGATGATTATGTTTTAATAAAAGACAAGTTCTTTTATTCTAGATTTGTTTATATGATTTCATGCATCTTGATTGAAGTTGCTTGAAATAGATAAGCAAGTTTTGAATGACAAATAGGATGCGTAAGACTTGACATAAAGTATTTGACTTTCATGTTATATATAACCGCTTAGTCACATACATAAACGAGAATCGCATTACGAGAGTCTCCGTAACGTAGAGCTCGTAAATTCAATTCGATTTCAAATCGATTGATATGCGAATCATGTTTGTTAAATGACAAAAGCGCCTTTAACCTACAAAGGTTTAAGGACAAGTGACTTAATTAGGACTTTTTACATATCGATGTATAAAGACCAATAAGTACTTGTGCGATGAAAGGTTATTGATACTTTACTACTTAACCAACGATCATTGTAGATATTAACATATCTATTTGATAAGGTATAAGTATGAACCTTTTGACTAGTTCAAAGGAGTTCAAGAGTAAAGTTTAAAAGACCTTTCAAGAAAAATGGAAGTCTTACAATTTATCATGGTAAATAGTTAAGTCACATGATTTGAAATATTATCTTAAGAGTATGAAAATAGTTTCATAACTCAATCCATGAGGAACATTATGGAATAATGTGTCCAAGAGTGGAGGTATCGAACAATATTTTGTATAGTTCGATCGATAATAAATCAAATTGACTTATTCGACTCGTATTAGGGAATTATGTTTGAGGACAATATTGTTTACACTGAATAATGTTCCATCGAAGTCTATTGAAGAAGATATCTTAGGATATTTTGATCTCTAAGTATAATACTTCTCGAGATTTGGTGTTGAGAAGCTTATTTCAAGTATTGTGGACTTATAAGCTTAAACCAAATAAGACACTATATATTTGTAGGATGCTTTATATTAAAAGGCACTACTTCCACGAATATGATAAGAACAAAGTAGTTGTTGCTAATCATAATGTAGTCTTGATGAATTGAAATTCTCAAGAAGAAGTAGTGGGAGTAAAGTGAGCATTAAAATAGTTTATGCGTCACTACAAGAAGTACTCTTATGGGAAACTTGTCACTCCATACATGGTATTTAGTGGGAGTTGAGCGAAACTTCATTCACAAGTTGTTTTGAAAGAAGTTTAATAGTACGCTCCTTCCAATGAGAACTCAACCATCTCACGAGTTGATGATGATTCGAGAAACTCATAGAATATATATGAGGAGTCAAGAACTCGTTCAACAAATCATTGTGGAAGTAGTTCATGAACCTCAAGTACCAATCCTACAAAAGATCAACGAGAGTTGATTGTCTAAGCCATTTGGTGCATTGGCTTCACGACATTCTCAAACTTAGCATATGAGAATCCGTTGATAAACAAGGAAACGATGGAACGATCCGATTCCACATATATGGTTCGAACTCATATGATCTTTAAATAAAATCCATGTATAACAACAAGGTATAGACCTTGGTTGATGTTCATGAAGGAGCAATCCATCAAGAACGTTTAAATCTTCAAAAGGAAAGAACGACAAGGATAACAAATCGACTATGTACAAAGCGCGGCTTCTCGCTTGTAGCTATGTCTAAGTCGATGGCTAGTTGACTACGTACAAAGCACAACTTCTTGCTTGTGGCTATGTATAAGTCAATAAAGATCATTCTAGCAATAGTTGTATTTCATATATGTCGATATATGGAAAAACACATAAAACCGCCTTCTTCGTATGAATGAAGGAAGATGTTGTGCATTTGACACAAATCGAGGTTTATGTATTGCTAAAAACATACGCATGCTTCAATGATCCATTAATGGATTAAAACAAGTGTTGTGGAGATTGGAATAAAAGTTTTGACAATGAAGTCAAGGAGTTGAACTTCGTCAAAAGTGTCTTGTATATACAAGATATTCAGTGGAAGCATAATTGTATTACTTGTATTGTTCAAGATAACAATTCATTAAATTGGGAATAACATTAAGAAAATGAATATTGTCGAGATCCTTTTGGAGAATGCTATCTCAAATGAGAACTTGGGCGAAATCACCTAATCCTAGGAAACAAAATCTATAAAGATAGATTATGATGGATGTTAGGTTTGAGCAAATATGCATATATTGACGAAGTGTTCTAGAAACACGAAAGTTACACTCCAAGAAAGGATGTCTAACTGTACGTCACGTGGCATGACTTGAGTGTTTAACTCGGTCTAATGCAACTCAATTCAAGAAAGTGCATGAAATAGTTCAAGAATTCTTTCAATATGAGTTTCATTTCGTACGCCATATTTATGCATATGCCCCAATGTGTAGTATCCAAAGGATATGACAAACAGTTGTCAAATGGATACAAGAGAGACACATTTGGACGATAATCAAGGATATCCTCGAGTACATTATGAAAAAGAGGGATATAATGTTTCATCTCTTAAGATGAAAGAAATCTCGTGTAAGTTGTTACACTAATAAAAGTTTTTCAAAAGATTGATATAATCACAATTGAACTACATATTTTGCTTAAAGGTGGTGTTGTAAGTTTAGAAAGTGTTCTAAATGGAATATTACAACCGTTTCCGTCACCAAAACAAAATACATAGCAACTTGTGAAGCAATAAAAGAAGTTTATTTGGGATCGAGTTCTTAGTCGAGTTATTATGGTTCTATGCATCTCGAACCACAACTTACTCCTAAAGAACTCAATGTTACATTGGAGATTCAAATATGATCTATAACGATATCACTTGATATCATATGATGATGATCAAGAATATATATATAGTAGTATATATATATAGGGTCGTACAAATTTGGATAGGTTCGCGAACACAGCGAACACTCTAGCATGACCTCTACCTTGAGCAGTATACGAGATGCAGTTATGCATCCATACGTGGTGGACGTATGAGTAACTAGCTTTAAGCGTATTATTTATATTGAGGTCCGAGACATGTATATATGTAGATATATGACATTGTTCTCAATTCTTCGTTGGCTAGAAGTCACTACTGATTGACTCTAGGCCAAGTGGGAGATTGTTAGAGTTATGTCCTAGAAGTCAATAATTTAATGACTTAATTATTAGTTTATATTTTGGATGATATTTTATCATCTGTTCCTAGGTTTATTATTGACAGATCATTCAGGTTGAGGATTTGAATTGTAGATCTCTGTGGATCATTCTTTAGAATGACAATAATAAATCTAAACGGTCCATAATCTTGATAATTAACAAGGAACATTAATTATCATATAAGATTAGTATGCAAGTTAAGTGATGATTAAGTTCTACAAATCATAGGTAAAGAGTTACCAACTTAATTGCATATGTATATGTTATGGAACATAGTACAGGACTTGACCCAACGAAATAAACATATGGATTGTGTTATGTGTCATTGTTTATTTCGTTATGATTTTGGTTCTAAGTTTGAGATGATTATCTTTTCCACATGAGGATAGGTTCTATAAATCTCGTCTACCGCTGATTCCCGTTAAGGGCTGCTATACGGACTTGATTTACGTTCTCTTGAATTGTGCGGGGAAAAGCTAATCATCAAGAAAACCGTATGTCCCTCATTAATTCACTTAGTGAGTGACGATATCTGTTTGGGCCCCTTGATGGAGTTGGATCGTATGCGCGCAACTAAGCGATCAACTCTAGATCAAGAAACGTATAATCTGCAAGAATGACACATTCCTATCTTGGATTATACGATGATATCGTGAGACATAAGAATCAAAATAGAGAAACATATTTATTCTCTTATGCAGGATTGAAATATTGTAGCAGTACACTATTTATGCGAATTGGGAATCATAACGTGTTGCTAGATACCACTTATGATTATTGGAATTAAATAACGATTTAATTCCATGGCCAACATAGCATAAATCCTCAAAGGGTCACACAAATAGGACATTAATCACACAGTGCATTATTTATTTATTCACAGCAGTAAGTTCTGTGGAAATATGATAAGATTGATTAATTAATTATATACCGTTGCGAACCGTTATAATTAATTAAGTCAATGGATCATATAGAAATAAATTAATGCATTAACTAATCCTAAAACAATTATTAATGAGTTAATAATTAATTTAGTTCAACACTTATTAATATAAATAGTTATATTGATGAATTGGGCCGTTATTTAAATAGCAAATATATAGCCCAATTAAAGAGCAAAGTTGAGGGACCTTAATTATATGAATTAATGGTCCAAATGAAGGGGTTAAATGGCCCATAAAAGCCCATTTCGTGGCTGCCCAATATGGTGGTAGGTGGGATGACATAGTTGTAATTATGCAAGAGGTCAATTAGGTTTTGTGCTCTATATAAGGACCACTTATGAGAGCCTCCACCTAGCTTTCTCTCTCCTCTCATTTCCTCCCATGAGGCCGCCATTTTTCACCCTCTCCTTCTCTCTTTTGCTCATGTGTTGAGCTATTTTCTCTCCACTAAATCAAGGTTGTTGATTGATGCAAGAGAGAAAATCATAGGGATTAGGCTTGTTCTTTGGGTATGCTAGCACGTACCTTGTAGAACGTGATTAAGCCTCCTTGGTGGACTCGAGGGCGGTTACGAGACGTGGTGGAGATGGTGGAGAAGGCACGCCATCGATTCCCATGCCTTGGTCGAGCCCCGCGAATACGATTTCGCGGGAGGTATCAAAATTCCACCTCTTATCTCTTGTGTCTATTGCTTAAAGTACTAGATCTCATGTTGCTTGTGTTTTAATTGGATTAATTAAGGGTAATTAGTCACAAAATTAAAATTGGGCGATTTCCTAACACAAATCTCTACATTCTTTATACTGTTTAGCTACCTTGAGGATGAAATTATTACTTAAAGATGAGGGGAATTAGTTATGATTTTTTAGCTTTCAACATTTCATATTTTACCATAACTAAGATCGTAAGAATAAGAACTTCTGAATTTTTCAATTTCTATTTCCATGTGCTAAATTTTCGTACCAGTAAGAAGCAAGTCTGAGATTAGGTGATGGTATGTACATGAAAGAGGTAGCAAGTCCGAGATTAGCTTTTAATAATGCTTCAATAGTTGCTTTAGTGAAAAGATTTTCTGTTGGAAAATATGGATGGATGACCTCCTTCTAGCAAATGCATAAGTAATTAGACTCTCTACAATTTTCTGATCGGTTATATTGAGAACTTTATATTGTAAAGAATTATTATTATCATTGGTTAAAAAGTTATCCTAATTGCTACCAGTTGTAAGATTTTTTAAAAAAGAAATAAAAATAAAAATAAAAATAGTTCTATGTATACCACCTATATTCATTAGACTCGGCAACATCAAAGTATTATCCTTATTGTACATTTTTATATAGTAAAGAAATGTTAAAATTATAATGCCTCCAACCTGAAGACCAAGTGGAACAAAAAGGGAAAAGATAAATAAAGGAAAAAGGGGAAGGATGGGTTAATATAAAATTGGTCTTTTATATTTGTCAATTTTATTATTTTCTTTGTAATTTGTAGACGATAAAGAGGAAATGATGGGTTAACCGTGGAATTAAAGGTCCTGAGTGCTGGTGATAATTTAAAACTCATGTTTTCTATCAGTTTTTGTCAGGACATAATGTTGTTAGATATACATAGCTTCGTTATTAGTATTGTGGAGTGATTTGCTGCTTGAATTTTAAGCTTAGAGCGCCAGAGCTGAAGTCTGGACGTATTGTTCTTTTTGTAAACTTTTATGTTCCAATATAATGAAAGGGGGCGTTCGGTCTCTTTTCAAAAAAAAAAAAAAAGAAGAGTAATAAAGATTATGTATAGATAAACTGCTTTCACTTGACTGGTGCCAATTTAACATATTATTGAGAATAAATGGGTCAAATTTATTCTCAATATTATCTATATTCTGGTCCTAAGAATGGTTATGCACAATGCTAAGGCAGTCACTCTATTGTAATCTGTATTTTCTACTCTGTATGTGTGCGCTTTTTTGTGCTACTCCTATTGTTTGCTATTTTTTGAAAAGAAACCATGGAGATATATTTCTATTGATCCATATAGATAAAATCTTACTGGAATGCACATAAAAATTAAAAATAGCATCCTTTTAAAATTAAAATTGCAAGAAAATACTTATGGGGTCCGTTTGGATCGCTTAGGAATTTGGGGAAGTTGCAATTCTTAGGAATAAATTTGTTGGGAAGTGTGTAACTTTGTGAAGAGTTTGGATTGTTTATAATAAATTTATGGTAGGAAGATGAAATTCCTCAAATTCCTTGGGGAATCTAAACAGCCCCATGAAATAGAGGTAACAGATTCAAAATTTGGGTTGAAAAAAATTAATGAATATTTAAATTTGATAAGTTTGACTTTATTAATATGAAAAAAGAATTATCAATTAATCTTAGTGGAAAGGTGCTTAACATTGTACCGGTATTGAATTGGTGCTGGAACTGTCCCTGTCTGGTACAACGTCACTACCACACAATTTAGACTTCATAACAAACTATTAGTGATTTTTTAAATTGAAATACAAAAATTTCACTAAGGCGCGGCGAAGCCGCGCTTCTCCACCTAGTTCTTTATTAAGTCAGTACTTATCCTATTAGTGGTGTAGTGGTACAGGTTTGTTAAGTCATTACAGATTAATCACCATGAGCAATATAAACTGGTGGAGATTAATCAGTTAATTACCATGATCATCAAGTCAGTACAGATTGTCTGGTTTTACAGGGTTTTGGATTTCAATCTTTCTATTTTTCAATTTACATTGCATTAGAAGTGTGTCTGGTGGAGATAAATAATGAGTTAATTTACTGGTCTTTGCAATATAGACTTGCATTGTTGTAGTAATTTAGACTATGGAATTATTAACATAATTAAAGGGTGAATATTCGATTTCATTGTACAGTGGATAGTTAGTGGTACTTTGGTAGTTTTAAAACTCACTAGGGTAAATATTAAAGGCAGTGGTACAGTGGTACTAGTCTTAAACGAGTTGAATATTCAATTTCTAATAGTTGGTGACTTAGTGTGAAATGTAAAATATGCTTAAAAGTCATTCAACTACCATGTCAAAGAATGAAGATCAAAGGAAGTAGGTTTAAAGCAATTTTTACATAGTAGTCAACTGGTATTTGAATGTAATATATATATATATATATATATATATATATATAGAGGATTGCTACAATACTATGCATAGTACGGATGCACTTCGTGCTACGGATTCGTTATTGCATTTCATGTGTCAAACAACCGATCCAAACCGTTCATTATTTTCTATATATTGAAATCTCATTAGAAATCAAATTTTACATTTTTAAAATTTTTTTTACTATTTCTCTCAGATTTTTGAAAATCACTGTTATTGAAGGGTCCAGAATTTATTAGATTAAGTATTTTCAAAAATATGAGAAAAATAGTAAAACAATTCAAAAAAATGTAAAATTTGATTTCTAATGAGATTTCAATATGAAGAAGATAATGAACGGTTTGGATCGGTTGTTTGAAGCATGAAATGCAAGAACGAATCCGTAGCACGAAGGGCATCCGTGCTATGCATAGCATTTTAGCAATCCTCTATATATATATATATATATATATATAGAGAGAGAGAGAGAGAGAGTTTAATATGCACCATAGTGCATAGGGTATTCCGTGCACCACGGACTTTTTCGGGAATATTTTTATAAATTGACAAATCTAATTTAACCGATCTAATCCACATATCAAAATCTCATACCAAACCAAAATTTACAATTTTTTAGATTTTATTACTATTTTTTTCGATTTTTTTTAAAACATGCCATTTTTGGAATGTTGTACTATTTACAATTTTTTCAAAAATGACATGTTTTAAAAAATTCGAAAAAAATAGTAATAAAATCTAAAAAATTGTAAAATTTGGTTTTCTATGAGTTTTTTAATATGTAAATTAGATTGGTTGAATTAGATTTGTCAATTTACAAAAATACCCCTGAAAAAGTCAGCGATGCCCGGAGTGCCCTATGCACTATAGTGCATATTAAACTTTCTCTATATATATATTGATATATAATGTGATTATTTTATTTTATATATAGTGCCGTATTCTAATTTTTTTGAAAAATACCGAATCCCCACACCCGCATCGAATCGGATACGACTAGGGATGGCAATGGGCTTAGCCCGCATGTAAAATGCCAAGCCCATGCCTGACCTGCTAATCCCAAAGTTTATGCCTGCCTGCCTGGGCCCAATGAAGTGGGCCTAAAAATTTACGCCTGCCTGCCTGACGGGCTAATTTCTCAAGCCCAAGCTTGCCTGATTTGCCTGTGGAAGCCTGAGGGCTTTCTTACCTGCCTGACCCGATATACACATTTCATTCTAACAATCACACGTAAAAGCATAAATAATACAAATTACATTTGACATGGTACCAAATAGTCAAGTACACCACATGTAAGCCCAATATCCAGTACACCACATGTAAGCCCATGGGCGTCCCCTCAAGCCCAAGCCTGGCCTGGCCTGACCCGATCTAGCCCGTTGTCCTCCGGGCCAGGCAGGCACATCATTGGGCCGGGTAGGCTGAAGCGGGCTGTCGGACTATTGGGCTTTAGTGCCACCCCTAGATACGACACCCGCACCCGCACCCGTGCAACATAGCCTCGAGGTAATTCTTAGCTAAATTTGAGCCTTTATTTTATTGCTAATAAGTCAGAGCTGTAGGCTGGAAAATACCAAAGTTTGGATGAACTTTGTCTGGCTACTTTATTGAACAGTTGGTTCATTTGATGGCAATTTCTGGATTTCACGATTGTGGTTTCCATCTCCATGCAACATTTTGTTGCCTATGGTTTATTCTACAAGTAATTAGTTGAGTTTAGGCGTTAGAATTTGACAATTCTTTATTTTATGGTGACATCTTAATTGTAATCAATTTCGTTCTAATATTATTTGAAAGCGGAAAAAATCATGTTTAGCTGATTGCTAGTGACTTTTGCATCTGATCGTATATTTCATCGTCAATAACTCTAGCAAAGTGTGTTATTTGTTGTAAACAATCATTTTAGATCATTCATACATCGCGCGAAACGTGATGCTTTAGTTGTACTTACTATTGGAGGAATTTTCATGTTCATTAGCTGGATCGTTGCTTTTTTTTTTTAAAAAAAATAAATAAATCATTGCTTAATTTTAAATTTTTTATTATGAAATTGTTCATATTAAAAATTTAGGCAAATATGTCTGTTGATACAACAAACTAAACTCACGAGTTGCAGACTTATTTTCACAACGTAAACCCGTTTCATTACGCTTTCCAACAAATAATAACAGAAAAAATATAAAAAATTCAAATATAAATAAACCGTAAAGTTCTTCAACTCATAAAACATATAACAAAAAATGAATTTGTTTTATCAGACATGAAGCAATAATTGGCCTGAGAAAAATCTTACTGCATTATAACGTGTGCTTTACGGTACAAGTATTTCTTTTTTAACGCCATGGATAAGGACATATTTTAGATGGGGTAATGAAATTATACATTCTTCTTCTACAACAGAAATCGCTTATTATTTATGTGTATTTCATGTGGCCAATCGCGTATATCAAAAGGTATGAAAAATGATCCTCACTTTATGTATATTGAAATCTGCCATTTTGTGATGTCACTTGATCAGGCCTACGAGGTACTTCTCTACAATATCGAGCCCACAAAGCTCTTTAACTGTCTCCATTGTGGTCGGAGGATCCATGTCAAATGTCAGAGCAGAGCCTTGTGATCCGCCTGAAGTGGAAAAGTAGTCCAGCCGAGCAGCTCTGATGGCCTCTCGAACTGCACCATGAACTGAAGCTGCAAGAAGTAATGGTGGCTCCCCTGATGCTGCAGCATATTATACACAAGTTATTAATTTCATATTAAGTCAAAACTTCCTTATCAAAGTAAGCATTTTCAGTTGTCAGTGCCTAAGCAATTGGTTAGTGCGTGTGGAATATATAATTTTTCTTCTTGAAACCTTGTCGAAATGATTTTTCATAATGTTCTCTTAAAATTGTAGAATAATTTTATGGAAAATTTCAAGTTGAGACTGATGTTGGAGAAGTTATGCATTAGCATAATAACAAAATTTCCTGGTACTGCTCCTGGTCCTCAGTTCTGAGTAGGCATGATATGTCACTGGTAAACAAGGTGCAGTTAACTTTACCCATCTTACCATATAATTTCTACTCAACTAAAGATTTTTACGGTTTTACCTTTTGAAGAAAGGACACGGTATTTGTGATGTCCAGAGTTGATGATCTCAACATTGAATTCTTTTGGGATAACATCAATAGTTGGAATTTTATAATTCCATGTATTGTTTGTTATCAACAGGCCATCAGAGTTTGTCAAACATTCTTCGTACAAAAAGAATCCAATCCCTTGAACAAAGCAACCTTCAGCCTTCAGATTTATAATAAGAAAAGGTTATGTTATGACAACTTCCAAGAGCATGAAAAATTCAAAATTATCTAATGAGAAGCATGTAAAAATTGATATTATTTTGTGCAGCCTTTAAAGTAGTGCTAACTTGTCCCAGGTCCACAGCTGGATTCAGGCTCTGGCCACAATCATAGGAAATGTCACTCCTTAGAATAGTTGTTGCTCCGGTAAGAATATCAACCTCAACCTGAAATTAATGTCCCCAATAAATATGGAAATTAAAAACAATTTTCTTGTGTATAGACACAAATTAATATAGGTTCATGTCTAACCTCACTAGTTCCAGCTCCATAAATCAAATATTTAGCTGAATTCTGGCTGGGAACATGCAATGAACTTGCTGATAAGTTCACATATTCCTTGACAGACTGTGCATAAGAAAAAAAGACAAGGCACTAAATTAAATAGTTGAGAATTAGGTACATTGTAAACATAATGCCTTTTGGTTGAAAGAGCTGAGAACCTGAGAAATCAACAAGTCCCATGAAACAACACCCTTTTCCTCTAGCAACCTATCTTTGAGAGGCTTTAGCCTCTCAACAAGGACATTACATGCCAGCTGAACAGCTGCACAGCTGGATTCTGATGTGGTGCTCCCAGCTGTGATCCATCCTTGTACCATGCTCAATGTATCTGCCTGAATTATACGCACTCGCTCAAGAAGCTTCTCACTCCCATCTTCCCACAACTGCCCGAGACAAAATGCTGTCATCTGCTTCACTTTTGTCCACAGACCTTGGCCAAGCTCAACTCCTCCAACTTCAACAACAATTGATGCATCATTGAACACAGATACTCTACCCGGAATTGGATTGCAATAGACCATGTACACAATTGGTACAGAAGAAATGCCTCGTTTCTTCCATTTATTGGCATAATTGAAATTACGTACTGCTTCTGCACGGCTTTGATAATCTGGAGACACAGCAAGCTTGTCAAAAATTGAAGGCAAAGTGTAGTTATTAGCTTCTTCATTCACACCTTCATAAAAAAGCATCAGGCTGTCAAATGAGTGAAGATTTGTTCTCCTGACATGATTAGTTTCCAGGGAGAGAACTGAAGCTACATTTTCTATTATAGCATCAGCCACAAAAGATCCTTGAACATGACCTGGGGCTCTCATGGAGGATTTGGAAGTAAGGTTAGTCTTGCATAGTCTTACATCAAACGAAAGGTTGCTCCAGTTATATTTTTTTATGCTTGCTATGAACTTACGGGGAAAATACGGGCTGTAATCTCTTGTTATGCCAGCATTAATTAGCACATACAAATTCAAGGCTGTGATTCTACCATCTGATTTGAAACCAACATCATACTTTACTTTTAGTGGGTGTCGACCTCCTATTGTTACCATATCTGTATTGCGATCCATGTACATTCGTACTGGCCGGTGGAGCTTATATGCGGCAAGTGCACAGGCAGTTGCAAGCTGACAAATGAAAATGAAGTATTATTAGAACTTCTTTAGTGATATGTCAAAAATTATTCCTTATCATAAAATAAAAGGCATATTTCGTGCACATAGTTCATAAATAGCATAGGGGAGAGAGGTGCAAGGTTAATCATGGAGTTTTCTATCTTTTGTCCGTTTTGTTTTCAACCGAAAGAACTTGTCATTGGTTCCTATCAAATAGGTAAGAGTTCCAGTATTCCTTTAACTATCAAATGACCGTTTGATTTATGCAAGTCCAAATGAACCCTATAGTTCAAAAGGTTAATACTATATTACTATATATGACTTCTATGAGGCTGTGAGAATATGCAATATCTGTATGTTAAAAATGAAAAAAAAAAAGAATATTGTTCTGGCACTTGATCTGCTCTTAATATTAAATAAAGAAATTAGAAGATAGTTTTAGTGCTTACAGGTATAGATCGAAAACCTTTCCCTCCAAAACCACCACCTACTCTTCTGGTGATAACACGGACATTATGAAATGGAATGCCAAGACATCTTGCAATGACACTTTGTGTAAATTCAGGGGACTGTGACGAGCTGTAGACTGTAATGCAATTATCTTCATCGGGAATGGCTAGTGCAACTTGTGTCTCCATATAGAAGTAGTACTGGGAGCCAAGTTTTACCTTCAAGAAAATAACACTTTACAAGTTTAATAAGATTTCCAAATGATTCCATTAAATGTTTTGAAGGCCTGTACACATGATACGTTGATGAGATTGCATCATCAGTTATACATACTAGAACCAGTAACCATTTCTACAATTCCACCTCTATTCAGAATAGAGTAGTTATTCTAACATTCGTATATGCCAAATGCGCTATAGAAAAACTGGAATAGCAAAACATAATCAAAGGAGAGCCTCTTTTTCAAAGGAAATAGCAAGAATTTTAGCAAACAACATTATCACCTTTCTAAGAACAAAAATGGCACTCCGAATTGTTCCGAAAATCAGCGGATTCCATTCCGACTCGACCAAATTGGAACAAAACTGGTGGAGAACAACCCGATTTTGAGCGGTATGAAACGGAATCGGGTTGAAATCATCTAGAAGGTGTTAATCAATGGAGAGAGAAGAGAAGAGGAGTGGGGAAAGCTGCCCGAGCACCGAGGTAGCTAGGGCGGGAGTGAAGCGTGGGCCTGGCCGACTGGGCCGGTGGAACCTACAGCGGGGGTGGTTCGCTCCCATTTGCTTATTTTGCTCTAGCGCAGCAACACGCGGGAGATGCTGGGAACGGAGAACGGAGGAGAGGGAGACAAAAAGAGAAGGTTCAAAATGGAGATATCCGCTTCCGACCCGTATCCTCGGGTTTTTTTTTTTTTAACGATCAAGGTGCGTTTGGCATCGTAAGGTTAGCGTTTACTTTAGGTTTAGTGTGCTAATCTACACAACTTGAGTTTGCCAAATGAAACCAGGTTAGACGGGTTAGTCGCTACTTTTCGCTAAACTTACTACCTCGGCGAAAATATGAGTTAGCATTTTAGCCCTTTTGCGTGAAAAGAGAGAAACATTAAAAAAATCATTCAATCCTTTTCTTATTATTTTTTTTCTACTGTTTCTTCCAAATTGATGCTTACTCGGAAAACAAAAAGAAAACTTTTGCTATTTTTTGTAGCTCAGATTTCCATTTTGAGTAACGAAATCAGCTTAAATAAGAATTGTTTTTGTGCTCTTCGAATTATAAGGAGATGATAGACATCCGATTTGCCTTTGTTTGACGGAGGATTGCGAGCTCTGTCCAAGTGAACGTCGACTGAGTCGAATCGCTGTGCAACAGTAGGAGGGACTGAACCGATTTCCATGGATTTGAAACAAAATCGTGTATAGTCATAAGAGAGAAGTTTGGGTTTCTTAATTTGAAGAAGAAAAAGACGGTAGAAAAGGAACTTTCTAACTTTTTGACTGGACTTGGTGCATAGGAGGAACGTTTCTAATCTATTCTAAAAATAATTTTTAGTTGATGGTTCATGTAGACCTTGGCCAGCATAATATCTGGCTAGAATGTCAGTCTTTATTTTATTTTTATTTTTTTTGAAACACAATAACCACATCAGTTCGAAACTTCGAATGAACTAAAACACAATTGTATATTATTTAGTATTATTTTATTTTGATTGCATCAGCGCAGTCATTTTTTAAAATCAAAATAAATTCCAACTATTATTTATATAATTTATTATTTGCTAAAGTATTAAATAATTTATTTATTTTTCCTCATCACTAACCTCAACATACCATACCAAACACCATTCGCTAACTTTAGACGACCACTAACTCCATCAAATCACTACCCTCACCATTCTACTCTTCTAACCTCAAAAAATACTAACCTTACACTACTAACCCTACTAACTTTGTGTTTGCCAAACGCACCCCAAGCCGTCCGATTTAATCGATTAATTTTTTTCAGGCTATCAATATGGTATTATTTATTGGACATCTATATATTAACTGTTGAAATTAAATCGGACGTCTATCAAAAGACGTTCAGAGAATCCGATGAGAGGATCTCGTTCCATCCACTTCTCCCTTCTCATCAATTCAATTATAATCAAACGGTTGCATGTAGTCTAGTAGCTCAGTGGTAAGAGCACTAGACAGCATGCACCTTTAATTTAAAAAAAGTTGGATGGCAAAAATCTCCCTTTTTTAAAAAAAATTATAATCAAACGGTCCTGATCCTGATTTTTTCAGAGATGAATTTATAATTTGAAAAATAAAACGATGCTTGCTAAGAAAAGTCGATCCAAGTATATTGGAAAGTTCAAAATTTTGTGCTCTCTGATCCTATCTGATGCATCAAGGTGTTTTAATTAACAAATATTTACCAAGAATTTATTTTTTACAAAATTATTTTATTAATCATGTTTTCAAAATTTTATTTTTCGAAAAGTTTGAGAGATCACAACGGCACAACGGCAGGCTTTCATAGTTGTATTATTTTAAATTTTAATTGATGGCATGTTTCCAATTCAAATTTGAACTTATTTTAATTTTTTTTAAGTTTTCCGAAATTTTCCGAATTCAGAACCAACATAATTACATAGCATTCTTCTGCACTTTTTAAATTTATTCTTCCCAATTAGTATAACTCTATTACTGTTTCTTTACTTACCAAACGGGTCACCATTCAAATTTACTCTTGGGTGCGTTTGGATAGGTGTGGGAAGAAGGGAAGAAGGGAAGAAGTGGGAAGAAGTATTGGGAAGTGTGTAACTTTGTGAAGAGTTTGGATTGTTTATAATTTTTTTTCTTCCCATCTTCCTTCTTCCTCTTCTTCTTCTCTCATCCAAACGCACCCAAGAGTAAATTTGAATGGTGACCCGTTTGGTAAGTAAAGAAACAGTAATAGAGTTATCCATTGCCGCTATAAGCAAAAAGAATAAAACGAAAAAAAAATGAAAGTAACCTTAAAAAAAAACATGCCGCTAAAAAAAAATTGAAAGTCCTATAGCGGCAAATCCATTGCCGCTATAAGAATTTTTTTTATTTTTATACTTTAGTCATTTTAGCTGTCCTATATAGGCTGGGCTATAGCGGCAATACTATTGCCGCTATAGTTGTGTTTATTTTAAAAATATGAAGGGTATTTTTGTTCTTTTTAAAAATATGAAGGGTATTTTTGTCTTTGATAAAAATTTTCCAATTTCTCGTCTTGTTACAAAAATCAAACACGAAGAGACGTGCACAATTAATTGTACAATTCTTTTAATCAACAAGTGGCGTGCAAAGTTTTTACTTTTATATGTTGTACTTTATTAACTTTATTAAATTATAAGTTAAAACTAGGGGAGATGTACTAGACAGCTGTTAATATATATATTTTTAATGATATAAAATGATGAACATGATTTTGGTTACTTTTTGCAGTTCAAAGATGTGAGGTATGACATAATTGTTAATTACAGTATTCGGTATTAATTCCGTGTCTTGTTTTTTATTTGGCCATCAGAGCTAAATTAGGAGGGAAGAAGAGAAAAATGCATAATTTAATAAGGGTATTTTGGAAATTATAAAAAAAATGACAGATTCGATGATGGTATATATAGAAGTTATTATGTTCTTAGAGAAAATAATGACATAAAACTAATTTAAGCAAATCTGTAGTGGTATAAATCTAATTAATAATTTAACAATGATATTTTTCAAATTAACGGCTTTTTGTAATGGTATAAATCTAATTATTCAAAAAAAAAAAAAAATAGTACCTCAGCTGATGAAATTTTGATATCGGCCTCTTCCATTCCTTTGGAAAAATCACCAACTGGCGTAGGAGTATATTCAGATGGAATTTCAAAATAACTGTTGTTCTCAACCGCATCCTCAACAGTAAGAATTGGCTTCCCCAAACCTTCGGTGCTATACTCAACAAGCGCTTGCTTCGCAGCCATATTTGCATATCTCTGCGTCTCAGCAATCTGCAAAAGAGAGCAAAGGTGTTCAATTCAATGCACGAAACTTAGAAGCTTAGACTAAGAAGTCAGAATGCGTTGATACTTGAGAGTTGACAGATTGGTAAACAGAAACCCAAACCCATACACCATAGTTGCTATATTTTCATTTGTCTAACAAATCTGGCATAAATATTATGATTAATATGTACAATTTTGATTTAACATAATTAGACATGCCAACAACATCAGACAAACCCATATGGATATATATTAATGTATAGGATTTAATTAATTATCGACCACTTTATACAAACAAACTAGCTACATATATAGAAAAGTACCACAACACCAATTGCTTGACCGGCACAGTTAGCAACTGGGTCAGGAAACAGAGCCTCAGTTCCAACTGGGGTGGCGGAACCAATATTTTCACCATTTTCTGGAATGTCTTTGGCAGAAATAAATGTCAAAATCTTTTCTGAAGCTAGGGAGGCTTTGAAGTCAACTTTTTTAATCCGCGCAAGAGGTTTTGTGCTGTAAATAAATGCACCATAAACACAATCCTTTGGGGAAGGGATGTCATCCACATAAACCGCCTCACCTGTAAGCACATGAGCATTCAAAATGATTTGCAAAATTGATGCAGATAAATTTGAAAGATACTTAATATGAAGAAAATTAATCTTTGAGGACCAAACTTAAGCAATGCAAGCTCATCTAATGATGCAGATATAACGTACGAAATAGTTGGTTTAGTCACTAGTGAAATCTAGTGATTGGGATTATAGCTTAAGAAAATGCAGAAATATTCAATAAATTTAAAAAGAGCCTTCATACCAAAATATGCACCTTACTCCAAAAAACAAAATAAATAAAAAGAAATAAAGCTTGAGTGTGATGAGCCAGGATTGGCAATAACATTTTTTCTCAAGTAACAAAATATAAGGCTCCATATCTCCATATCCGAGAATGTGAGTTATGTTGGGTCCCTCCTCATTATAGCTTATTTTTTTTCCTTTGTAATATAGTAAAGTTCTAGGGTGTAATATGTAAATTGCCATTGAGTAATAAAGGAATGAAAATCGGGCTAGTCAATTGCTGCCCACCAAAAATTGTATTTTCTCTCTGTGCGTAGCCCCTGTGCACGAAACAGAAACTCATCCCCTCTCTCTCTTTGATCTCTCTGTACCACATCGGTACCACTCTTCCTCTCCTCTATAAACTCAACAACTGGTATCAGAGCGCGAGGTTCGTCGCCGCTAAGTCGCTGTTGCGGAAACCCTAGCCGTCGAGTCACCGCCGTCAAACCCTAGCCGCTGCCGAGCCGCAGCCGTTGATCACCTCCGTTTCCGACCTCGATCGGGTTGTTGCCGTCGAGTCGCGAGTGGCCGTTGCTCCGCCGTATTGAGGTGAGGTTCTCTTGACCGGTGCATTACATTTGGGACCTAGGGTTTGTGTCTAAAAATGGAAGAGAGTAATAGTGGTACCATGGTTAAGCTTACATCTTCCAATTACTCCATTTGGAAGTCTCGTATGGAAGATTTGTTGTATTGTAAGGATGCATATGAACCCCTCTCGGGTACCAAACCCGCTACCACCACCGATGATGTTTGGAAAGTGTCTAATAGAAAGACAATAGCCTTAATTAGACAATGGGTTGATGATTCCGTCTATCACCATATATCATCGGAAACCGATGCCAAGGTGTTGTGGAAAAAGCTTGAGAGTTTGTATGAGCGCAAGGCAGCTCAAAACAAGGCATTCCTTATTAGAAAGTTGGTGAATATGAAATATCAAGAGGGAACATCCGTTTCGGATCATTTGAGTCAATTCCAAGATTGCATAAACCGCTTGTCAACTATGAAAATGGTATTGGATGAGGAGTTGCAAGCCCTAATTTTGTTGAGTTCTTTACCCGATAGTTGGGAAACTTTGGTGGTGACTTTGAGCAACTCGGCACCTAACGGTGTTGTGACCTTAGCCATGGTGAAGGATAGTATGCTCAATGAAGAGTTAAGGCGTAAGGAGTCGGAGATCACTAGTGAGTCCTCGGCCCTTGTCACCGAAAATCGTGGTAGAAGCACTCAAAGAAACTCCCATAATGATGACAAGCGTGGCAAGTCAAAGGGAAGGTCTAAATCAAGAAAGGGAATCATTTGTCATTATTGCAAGAAGCCCGGTCATATGAAAAATGAGTGCCGGAAGTTAAAGGCAAAGAATGATGAGCTCAAGAGAGATAAGTCTAAGGGTAAGAATGATGATGGTGGGAATGAAAGTACCGCCGCTATTGCTTCCGATGGCGAAGTGTTTATTGCTTGTGATGAAGGTTTTGTAAACCTTACTTGTCATGATTCCTCATGGGTTGTAGACTCCGGGGCCTCATTCCATGTCGCGCCTAGACGTGACTTGTTCACTTCCTACAAGGAGGGTGATCGTGGTGTTGTGAGAATGGGCAATAATGGAGCATGTAAAATTGTTGGAATTGGTGACATAGAAGTTGTGACAAGCTTAGGATGCAAACTCATCCTTAAGAATGTGCGGCATGTGCCGGATATGAGACATCATCTCATCTCGGTTGGTGCCCTTGATGATGACGGGTACCATAGTGACTTTATTGGTGGTAGATGGAAGTTAGTGAAAGGGCATTTGGTTGTTGCTCGTGGGTATAAATCCGGATCACCCTATGTGACTCAAGTGAAGATGTGCGGAGAGGTGAATGTATCGGAAGACAACTCAACCGATTTGTGGCATTTGCGGTTGGGTCATATGAGTGAGAAGGGCATAGAAATTCTCTCCAAAAAGAAATATGTCTCTTGTGAAGGTACATCTCTCTCCTCTTGTACACATTGTTTGGCCGGAAAGCAACACCGTGTAGCCTTTAAAAGAAATCCCACTACCAAGAAATCGGATGCTTTGGATTTGGTACATACCGACCTTTGTTCTATGGGTGATAGGAGTATTGGTGGTGCCCTTTATTTTGTGACCTTTGTAGATGACCATACAAGAAAATTGTGGGCATACTCCTTGAAAACAAAAGATCAAGTATTGAATGTGTTTAAGTCTTGGGTTATGGAAGTTGAAAGAGAGACCGGCAAGAAACTCAAGTGTGTCCGGTCCGATAATGGTGGTGAGTACCGTGGTCCTTTTGAGGAATATTGCAAGGCCAATGGTATTAAATTAGAAAAGACCGTACCCAAGACTCCACAACAAAATGGTGTGGCCGAGCGCATGAACCGCAACATATGTGAAAGAGTTCGGTGCTTGCTCTTTAATTCTAAGCTCTCAAAGGGTTTTTAGGGAGAAGCATTGAACACGGTGGTTCACTTGATCAATCGTTCTCTTTCTCATGCGTTGGATGGTAATATACCGGAAAGAGTTTGGAAAGGAAAAGATGTCTCTTATGACCATCTAAGAGTGTTTGGTTGTAGGGCCTTTGTACACATACCCAAGGATGAAAGGTCAAAGCTTGATAGCAAGACTAAAGAGTGTGTTTTCTTGGGGTATGGAAATTGTGAATTCGGTTATAGGTTGTGGGATCCAATTGAGAAGAAGTTGGTGAGAAGTCGAGATGTGGTGTTCTTTGAGAAAGAAATCATTGAAAATGTTGGCAACCTCGACAAGGCGAAAACCTCTACAAGTAGCTATGTTGACCTAACTCCTCTCTCTTTCAACAACCCAAGAACCGAAATAAATGATGAAAACCCTAGCCATACAACCGAAACTAGTGTCCCACAAATTCAAGAGAGCGATCCTCAATCCGAAACCTCTTCAAGTGATAGCTCACAAGTGCAAGAATTGAGGAGGTCGACTAGTGAAAGGCGAGTTAGCACAAGGTATCCCACAAATGAATTTGCTTTGCTTGGTGATAGTGGTGAGCCCGGATGCTTTATGGAGGCTATTGAGTCGGAGCACAAGAATAAGTGGTTGGATGTCATGCAAGATGAGATGAAATCCTTGCATGAGAATAACACTTTTGAGTTGGTGAATTTGCCAAAAGGCAAAAATGTGCTCAAGAACAAGTGGGTTTACCGTGTCAAATTGGAGGATCAAGAAGCAAAACCGAGATGCAAAGCTCGGTTGGTAGTGAAGGGATTTGGTCAAAAGAAGGGTGTTGATTTTGAAGAAATTTTCTCACCCGTTGTGAAGATGTCATCAATTCGGGTTGTGCTTGGCTTGGCCGCTAGTTTGGATTTGGAGATTGAGCAACTAGATGTCAAGACCGCATTCCTCCATGGTGATTTGGAGGAGGAGCTCTATATGGAGCAACCCGAAGGCTTTGTGGTGCAAGGACAAGAGCACATGGTGTGCAAGTTGAGGAGGAGCCTCTATGGCTTGAAGCAAGCACCACGAAATTGGTACAAAAGGTTTGAATCTTTTATGTGTGACAATAAATTTACTAAAACCATTTCCGATAATTGTGTCTTTGTTAAGAGGTATTCTAGTGGTGATTTTCTCATTCTCTTGCTTTATGTTGATGATATGTTGGTTATTGGAAGTGATTTGAGAAAAATCAAAGCATTAAAGGAGAGACTTGCAAGCGAATTTGCTATGAAAGATTTAGGGGCAGCCAAGCAAATTCTTGGTATGAGTATCACTAGAGACCGGAAGAATCGGAAACTTTGGTTGTCACAAGAGAAGTACATTGAGAAGGTACTTCAAAGGTTCAACATGAAAAATTGCAAACCGGTAACATCTCCTCTTGCTAGTCATTTTAAATTATCTTTGGATGGTTGTCCTAAGAATGACAAAGAAAAGGATGAGATGAGAAAGGTGCCATATGCCTCGGTTGTAGGCTCTTTGATGTATGCAATGGTATGCACTAGACCGGACATTGCTCATGCCGTTGGTGTAGTGAGTCGTTTTCTTTCTAATCCGGGTAAAGTGCATTGGAATGCCGTTAAGTGGATACTTAGGTATTTGAGGGGTACATCCACTCATTGCGTTTGTTTTGGTGGCACAAGAAATCCGGTGTTGGAGGCATATACGGATGCCGATTGGGCCGGTGACATAGACTTTAGAAAGTCTACATCCGGTTATTTGGTTTGTTTTGGAAACGGGGCCGTGTCATGGCAATCCAAGCTACAAAAATGTGTTGCACTTTCAATTACCGAAGCCGAGTACATAGCTATTATGGAGGCATGCAAGGAGCTAATTTGGATGAAGAAGTTCTTGCATGAGTTGGGTATTCGGCAAAAGAGGTATGCTTTGTTATGTGATAGTCAAAGTGCAATTCATTTGAGTAAAAATCCGATGTTTCACTCTAAGTCCAAGCACATTGATTTGAGATATCATTGGATTCGTGATGTGCTTGAGAGAAAAGAATTGGTGTTGGAGAAAGTCCACACGAGTGATAATGGATCGGATATGTTGACCAAGTCGATACCGCCATTGAAGCTTGAAGCTTGTTGTGAGAAGGCGGGTTTAGCGGGTAGACACGCTCCATGAGTCAGGAGGAGGAGTTTGTTGGGTCCCTCCTCATTATAGCTTATTTTTCTTTCCTTTGTAATATAGTAAAGTTCTAGGGTGTAATATGTAAATTGCCATTGAGTAATAAAGGAATGAAAATCGGGCTAGTCAATTGCTGCCCACTAAAAATTGTATTTTCTCTCTGTGCGTAGCCCTTGTGCACGAAACAGAAACTCATTCCCTCTCTCTCTTTGATCTCTCTGTACCACATCGGTACCACTCTTCCTCTCCTCTATAAACTCAACAAGTTATTATCTCTCTACATAGACTCATCGCATTAATGTCATTTAAAAGGTTGCTATTATTTAAGGCTCTGTTTGGATCGTATGAGATTAAGGATAGGATTAGCTATTCAAGATTAAGATTCTTAATCATAAATTCTTAAGAATAAGCTTAATTTCAGATTAAGACTTTTGTTTGGATGAGAAAAGAATAAATAATGAACTTTTCTTTCTAATCTCAACTCTTATTCTAACAAAATGTCGAATTAACTAATCTTAGTCTGATTAAGAATAAGCTCTTAATCCTGGACTGTTTGGATGGTTTCTTAGTCCCGAATAGCTATTTAGTCTAGAATAACTCTTATTCCTAACTATCCAAACAGGACCTAAGAAAATTAAAACATATATAAATTAAACTATAAACTCTTTTGGATGAGAAAAATACCAGATGCTTGGAGTTCCGCTCCAACCTGTTTAATCGGTAATCCAACTGGGCTATACTCCTTGTCGACAACAATGTCCTGCTGCGATGACAGAGTCAACTCAACAGGTTTTGTTGCCATGCCAGAGAGAAATCTGAACAAAAACCCCACTGCAGTACTAACTCTATAGGCTGGATGTGTTGTGCCTTCTTTAGGAATGATTGTTTCTCTTAGCAACCTTATAGCTCCTAGAATAATTGACGGAGTTGCTATCTTTCCCTTCAAGTATTCCTCCACCTTTCTTGCTCTTATTGCATGTTCAGTCCCGTATGCACCAAAAGCAAGCTGTGCGCTATCTATAATGACATCTTCTGATGATTTAGCAGTGGAAGTTAGTGCCAAGAAACTGGCATTGACATATGACACAGCATTGCCCAGAGGCCGTGGTGCTGCTCTGTATGTATCAAAACAAAGATTTCTAGATGAGGCCCATGATGGGATGAATATGTTCAGTAAAATAGTTTTGTCATCGCAAGGAGGCCTCTCCAAGAATTCCTCCATGGTGAGACTTGATCTTTTTGATGGTTCTTGGATATGAACAAGTGAGCCAGCACCAAGAAGAATTGTAGCAATGTCTGATTCCAGGTGCTTTCTCTGAGCTAAGATTAGGTTTCCTCCTATACTCGCTATGTTTCTAACAAATTGCGAAGCCACTTTGCTCATGTGGTCCGCAAGTTTGTTAAAAACCAAACTGGAATCAGTTTCTTCCTTCAATAGATCGATGACCCTAGTAATTGTCACTGCTGAACCAATTAAAATGCCCTCCGGACTTCTTTCAATTACAGAAAGCTCAGGGATACCTCGAAGTTCAATATATTTGTCATACAAGTCTTGGTCTTTGTAAACACCACTACTTGTGTTTGCTACTACAACTTTAACATTGCCCGTATTATATACATCAGAATTAAGCAATTCATATAGTTCTTCAATGCTTTCAGGACGATACCAACCCTCCCCAGAAATTTCTATTTGGGAATTTTCTTTAATACTTAATAGTGACTTGATCTCAGATTTTAGAAATTCAGGGATGTACACACACTGTCTTTGCAATAGCGTGGCAATTTTTCTACACTTGCGTCACCCCTTCGGTTCCAAAATATATTCAATCCCAAATCTTCCAAGTCGACATCAGAAGCAAAGCTCTTGGAAACATCTACGATGGGCCGGTAGCCGGTGCAACGGCATAAATTGTTTGTCACGGCCTTTTCTGCTTCAGAAACAGTGATCTTGGAAAACCCATCTCTTGCTTTAGGCCTGCAATTTTCCTTATCTGCATTGACAAGGGATGAAAAAAGAGACATGCACATGCCAGGAGTGCAAAACCCACACTGTGAGGCATGAAAACCAGCAAACCGTTGATGAATAGCATGATGCCCATCTTTGGTATTTCCTAATCCCTCAGTGGTGGTAACTGAGCAGTAATTTATATTGCAGAGAAGAACCAAGCACGAACTTGCAGAGACATCACTCACTTCATCAGTAGTGGGGTCATACCTGGATACAAGGACTACACATGCTCCACAACCACCTATAACAGCAGAAGTATTATCAAGTTAAACTGCATAAATTTCATTGATATTATTTTTAAACGGTGGCCATATATATTTGATGGCCCATTGAAAGATTACTTTATATAGTTCAGAGCACAATGCACCTTTGGTACAAGTTCTATAGCTGATAGCTACTTTTTAATCAATCGTTAAATATATAATATTTCAAGCTGACAATTTGGACCTCTTAACAATATGAACATTTGAGCTTGCTACTGGAAGCTCAAGCTCATAGAAGGGCAGGCTTAACTATAGTTGCCTTTGATCATCGACCCTTCATAGGACAAATTGATAATATATATATTGAATAAGGAATAACCACTTTTTACCAATAAATTTATTTCTAACCATCCAAACTCTTCACAAAAGTTACACACTTACCAATAAATTTACCTCTTCCCAATAAATTTTTTCCCTTCTTCTTTCTTCCTACCTTATTCTCAACGCATCCAAACGGAGCCATAGTAAACAAGCTATCTGTTCTCATTTTAGTGGTAGGCCTGACTGCATCTTTTATTGTCCGGTATCTAGGGTCAGTATAACCAAAGCATATTGTATACACAAAAATTTGCAAAAGGGCCATACTTGCTGCTCATGAGCAACAAGGGAATTATTCAATTTTAAGGATAGTTCTATCATTATTTATGTTTAAGGTTATTATTATTTTTTTTTTGTCCCAGTTCTATGACAAGAAAATTTATCCAAATATCCATTCAGAGTTGATTATGCATGAAAACTTTGTTGTTTCTACCGAATGGAAAATGCGACCATTGAAAACCTATTATTTTAAAATGGAAAAAAAAACTGATGTTGCCTACTGTACACTAAACATGATAGAAAAATTTTGCTTGATTGTTAGTGCAGTAGTGTCCCTCGATAAAAAGGAAAACAGCCCAAAAGGTATTATAATATGCTATGTATCTAGATGGACGACCCTCAAAACTTCCCAGTTTCTACATTATCTAAAGGAAATTATGTCTTGTATTATATTGATAACTAAAAACTAATTTGATAGATCACAATGGTTGCAAAAACTCCTAACATTAGCTGTGTCCAGTACCATACACAAGGCAAGATATCCAAATCTCCAAATTATTTGTCGGGAACAATATTTTAAAAAAGTTCAAAAGCTTCTTTCCTTTCCACTAGAAAGCATTGTCAAATAGGCCTAGGTGGACCTAAATCACTTGCATATTCGAAAACTTAACTATATCCAAAATATTTGATACATTTAATAAACTTTCAACCTAGACACCTAGTTCAATAATTATATACTCTCAACGTTTTAACTTGCAACGCATAATGCGTATTTAACACCTGAGCTCGAATCCAACTCACAGTTTCATTATGCATTGCACTTTAGTTAAATGCCAATCGAAAAGCACAACAGAATTACCTTCGCCACAGCCAAGTTTGGGACCCTTGAAATGGGTTCGTGTCCGAATAAACTCGAGCAGCGTCAGGGACGGATCTACAGGAGACACCTCGTATCTCTCTCCATTGAGCGCAAACACCACCCTCTCCAACTTATTCACCATCTTTTCCTCTCTCTCTCTCTCTCTCTCTCTCTCTCCTCTTCTCCCTAGTACGTTATACGTACTACCTTCTCTGTTTTGTTTTGGAGAGAGGTAGTCAGGTGACACCAGAGCACGCGACTCTGCATAGATTTATAGCCATCGATGGAGAATAAATTACTCGATCGAACTGTAAGAGAATTGCAATTTATTTTACTGCTCAACTTTCTGCTCGTGACATCGACACGTTTCTTATTTTGTGTTCGTTCCAATCAGAGTTGAGAGCTTTTAAACGTATTGTTGCATTCTAACTTACGACAAATAGCTCTGAGGTGTCAAATTGTCAATATTCTCGGTCCCCTCTGGACCGATTCGATCTGACCTAACTGTAGACCGTGATTCAACAGGGTAGGGTCGTACGGTGATATGGGTTTAGATTTTTCTGATCTGTTTCGAGTCGAACGGATGTTTAGTAATGTATATTGGGTGGATTAATTAATTTGAATTATTCAGTATGAATATTAAATTTATAGTAAATTCCACAATAGACTAAAATTTTTTGCATGGATCGAAATTAAAATCGTTCATTTTTTTTTTAAGAAACAAGCCCGTAAGCTATTAAAATCGTTCATTTGAAATAATGAACTGGTTGAGATTAATTATGATTTATGACTCTTTGTTTGAAATTTTAGTCTATCTCACGTAATATCTCATTAAAAAAATCCAGTCGTGCCTTGACATATTATGATAAAATTGAAATTCTTTGTGCTGCAACTGTTTTTATTTAGGCGCTTATCAAAATGGTGTAGATATGGAATTTCATTTCATTTTATTGGATTAGAATTGATTGGAGATGATATTCAATTGAAATTTCATGATCAAAATAAATATAAAAAGAATTGATTTGAATTCTAAAAAAAATATTGTTTTACCCTTATCTATTTGAAGGAAAGGAGGGGTATTAAGATCTTTTTCAATTAAATCCTAATTCCACTTGTGAAATCCGACCAAATTTCTCTAAAAAAAAATCCGACCAAATTTCAATCTAATTTCCAGGATTTCAATGAGGTTAAATTTTCCTACAAAATCCGATCAAATTAAAATGAAATCCAACTTTTTATTAGATTATGATCAGGAGATTTCAATATCATAGGAATTCCAAATCCATTTTCTGCCCAAAACTGAGGAATAAATTCGTCAGCTGCGATTATATCTTGTTAACCCTAAAAATTCACCATAACTAATCATTTGAAAAATTAAGTCAGAAGTGCATGAGTGCATGACAATTAATGGCTAATTTCCAAGTGATTTTGAGTCAATTAGAAAATTGCAGGAAAACCGGCTTCGGGGAAATATGAGCGGTATTGGGCTTATAAAGAAAGACATTAGCATATCGTGCGGACGATTGAGATGCATGAAAATTGTGAAACCTTATATGAAAATGCAAATACAAGTATAAGTGTGCAAAGAAATATGCAATCATACAATCATTTGCAAGATCATAGCATCAGATTCATGCTTCGATAAAATTCGTTTTTTTATTAACGAGACTCGCTTTCGTTAACAATAGAAAATCTCTTGCATGCCCGCCCTGTCGGGAAATTGCTTCATACACCCCTCAAACTTTGAGATTCATTCCTACTTGGATGAAAATAACCTCCTTACTCCTTCAATTTATATTCTCCAATTTACCTCATTTTGAAAATATTTAAAAATAACAAGGGTATTTTCGTCTAAGAAGAGTGGATCTCTAAATTTGAGGAGTGGATGAAACAATTCCCGCCCTGCCGCCCATTTGAGTTGCGGCCCAAACAAAAAATGGAAATTTAGCGGCCCAAATGAAAAAGAGAGAAAAGGAACAAGAAAACCGTTATCAAGCACTGACATGTGGGTCCCACACGCTGTTTTCTTTGGCTGTTAAGGCTGGAGCATGGGTCCCATTTGTCATGGAGAGAAGCGAATGACAATCAATGAGTTTGTTGAACCTTCCCATTTCCGGAAATTGATTTGCACACCCAGTAAGTCCCACTTATTTGAGGAAGCCATATAGAAGTAATCCCTCATGAAAGTCTTCCGTTAAAACACCGAAATTATTTTATCTAGAATTTTTTACACCAAAAATTTTAATACACAGAATTATTTATTTATTTTTTTAATAAGAAGAAAGTTCGTACGCGTTTTATAAAAGCGTATAGTATCTCTCATTCGTACGCGTTTATAAAACGCGCTCCAGGACTCCGAACGCGTTTTATAAACGCGTACGAAGGGGAATAAATTCACCGCTTCAGTTACGCCTTTTGAGACGAGTCAGGCCTTTGTACGCATTTATGAAACGCGTTCAGAGCCCTGGAGCGCGTTTCATAAACGCGTACGAAGGTCATCTCTTTCAAATTCAAGTAATAGCCGTTTAATTTTTTTTCCGTTCGCCTTCGTTCGCCAGAGAAAGAGAGAACCAGAGAAAAAGAGAAGGAGAGAAGGAGAGAAGGGAAGAAGGGGAGAAGGAAAGAAAAGGAGAAAGAAAGAGAAAGAGAGAAGAGAATCCAGGCCAGGGCGAGAAGAAGAGGAAGAAAGGCAGCGGCAGCGGCAGCAGCGAGAGAAAGAGAAGAGGAGAAGACAACGACAACGACAACGACAGCGGCAGCGGCGAACTTGCGACAGCGAGGTTTTTTCCAAAACTATTTTGTATTTTGTATTTGAAATAGTGATAATTGTTGATAATTAGGGGTTTAGGGGTTAGGGTTTAGTGATAATTGTTGATAATTGTATTTTGGATGAAATTGTGGAATTGTTGATAATTGATGAAATTGTGATGGAATTGTTGATAATTGATGAAATTGTGGAATTGTTGATAATTGATGAAATTGTTGATAATTGATGCATGATGATAATTAGTGATATTGTGAAATTGTGGAAATTGTGGAAATTGTGCATGCCACCACATCATGTGGAAATTGAAATTGTGGAATTGTGCATATGTATGATTGATGATAATTAGTTAAATTTTATGTTAGATTTATTTTCTAGAAATGATGTATATTAAATTACTTATGGATATCGATGTAAATTTTAGTTTGTAATTATTGTGAAAATGTCAATCCCGACACATAGGGCTTGACAATCCCCGCCGCGAATACACAATCTCTGTGCACTCGCAAGGCGTTTCCTTACTAATCACAATGGTTAAGTTTCAGCTTACCATGATCTACCATGTTGTCCCCTATGACTCATTGAGTCATCATGGCAAGACAAATTTTGGCCTAACTTCGCTTGACTTGATCGAGCCCGTCTCTGCAACTTGGAACCCACATCCATTGTGGAAAACATGCAAAAGCACGGAATGAGAATTAAAATTCTCAGTGCGGGTTTTAGTTCCAGTACGTGGATTGCAGCTAAAATCCAAGTTCCAGAAATAATACCCATCAATAACTAATTTATTGATTAAACAAGACAGTAAAAACATTATCTGCATTAATATAAAACAAGGCATGCATGTGTCAACTTAAATGATATCAAGTAGAGTCTTTCAGTGGCATGTTTCCGTCCTTTTTCCCATTACTTAGAAAAAGTTAGCCACCGGTTCAGTCAGGTACAAGATACTATCATTACCGCCTGGACAATTAGACATTTGCAATTCTTCGTTTAAATCATGATATCCAGCATATGACCGTAATTGAAATCGGACGGAATCACAAAATCTGACTATGACAAAAGTCACATACATGTCGGAACTGAACACGTGGCACGAATCCCATCGCAGACAACACATGTCTGGATATGATAGGAAACTGAGCGTGTCAGGGATCCGAACATGGCAGAATTGAACATAACATAAGTCTGGGCATATCACAAATCATTCATTTCATTCCATAATTTCATATTAATAATCACTCAGGCCTCCTAACCCAACCGGTTGGGCAGGCAGAAGGGGACCTTTTCCTAACCCAAGGGCAGGCAGAAGAGATGTATCTCTAACCCTGGGCAGGCAGAAGGGAATTCCAAATCCACATAGCGCTATTGAACTGGCCGAAGCCGGGGGCCAACCGACTTCGGAGAGTGATGCAGACATATCAAATCACACATATCAAGCACATCATATCATATCTCAGTTATTCATTCACATCATTTCATTCCTTTCAATCAGATCATTCATAAGACAGATTTATCAATAGCAACGGCATTTCCAAATATCTGACTGTTACTTATCAAATTTTCTCAAAACGGAGAACATGCCTTTCAAAAATGCAGTTTAATCAATAATTGGGCACTATCATTTAAAATGCTTGAATACGGTCATGCAGGCAAACGAATTTCCAATATGCATATGAATAAAACATATTCTATTAATTATTTAAACTTTAACAAAAATCCAACGTAATTCCGAACCTGGATAGTAGAAAGCTTAAACGTAGTTTCTCGATATCTCATGATGGTTCGGATGCTTGACGACCATCATACTTGGGTTCTCTCCATTAACAGTTTGCTAGGCTTGATAGTCACGTGTCAAGTGATTCTAGTTCGATTTCCTAATAAAACAAGTGACTTTCTTACTAACCGTTAAATACTTAAAGTAACCTAAATAACCTAATTATTGACGGTTCTTGGATTACCATACTGACGGCCTAAGTTAACCAGACTGGTTGATATTTGGATAGTTAGGTTCAGATTATTTATTTACAGGATTCTGTTTTAAAATATATTATTAAATATTTTATTTTATTATTAATAATTGGTTTTGACTTTCCAGTCATTAAGAGTTTATATTTATTTTTATTATATAAGTTATGAATTATATTTTAGAATGAAAATATTCACTTATTTATTATATAGTATTTTTCCAACATTCATTTAGTTGTGCGATATTTGATTATTTCATTAATACTTAATTAATTAGTTTGCATTGCTTAATATTTATTAAATTATTTAGCTATTTGTTATATCGAGAATTTAAATCAGAAAATTATAATCAAAAATCAAGAAAACAATTTGGAAATCGAAAATTAAAATCGAAATTATTTGATTGGTTTGTTTGGGATCAGAAAGTCGGTGATTTGTGTCATTGTATCTGTTCTTGACTCACTCTGACTATTCTCATCATCTCCCGAAAATCGAATCCAACTTAACTAAAGGAATACCCGATTATTTCTAATGACCTTTCCTTTAATTATTTTTATTTATTCTTAAGCCCACAATTTTATTTACTTAATCTTTACTGATTAAGTTTGGATTTAATCTTATAATAATCATTAAACCCATAGTTATTTACTTTAATCATTTGATTAAGTATAGATTAAGGCCATTATAAAAAAAATCCAGCAACCCAAACCAAAAGAAATCCCGTCGGCCACAATTCAAAACAAAGGCCCAAATAGAAAAGGCCCAAATATCCAATAGACTGAGCTGGGTCCACCTGACCCAGTTGACCTGAGCTCATGCTAACGGGTCCGACAGAGGTCCGACGAAACCCAACAGTCAAGAGATCAAGATCCGAACCGTTAACCCCTGTAATTATTCAAGAGGTCCCCATACTCTTACTGTTATTCACAACAGCCCCTCGATTTTACAAAGAAGTCCCTGAATATTTATATAGCAGTCCTCAGAAATTTACCAATTGGTCCCTGAGACATAAAATTCTTTACAAACAGGCCCTCAGCCTCGCCATTTACATCAAAACCGTACCAGAATGGTACCAGAACGGTACTTAGCCTCGATTGAGGCTGGTACATGGCCTGTACACTATCACAGACACACAGAGAAGGTGTTACAATAGTTTAGCGCAAGTATAGCATCTCCCAATCCCTATAAGCTTGGTTTACTTAATTTATCATTCCGGTTCAACACAATTAACCAAATTAATAGCAAAGACTCAACAATATCAACAATCACCACTCATCTTAGCCCCACTATAACCTCCTGTTAAAGTTCAGTTTTGGGCTTAAACCTTAAACTCAACCTTACAACGTTCTCAATTATCCATCAAAATCAAAAACAGAGGAAAGAGCGATATACCTTAAGCCTAGTCCCTCATCTCCCTCTTTCCCTTCACAGCCCTTTTCCCTTTTTCTTTTTCTCACCCTTTTCTGAGATTTTCTCAAACCGACAGCAAAGCCAAGACTCACCTTTACTACCTCCATTTATAGGCAATACACAGAAAGGAAAAAGGGGATAAGAATAACCACAAAGGAACGATGGAGATCACTCCGTCACCAATCTCAAAAGCTGACCTAACCTAATCCATCGCCTCTCGGATAAGAACGAAAAGGGGGCAAAGCGATGCCAGGGGTGGTGGCAAAGCTGGATTGGCTAGACACACGACATTTGCCTTGGCGATTGAGTCGAGATAGGCATCCAAGAAGAGGATCGAGCAAGGGGAAAATCTGACGGATCGCACGAGAGGAAAGAAAGGGGAAGGGGAAAGGGGATGGTGACAGCGAAATTTTGGATTTTTATTAAAAATTGATCTTTGGGATTTCTGTGGCAGGAATTTTGTGGCTAAGGATGCTGTAACTCATATAAAGTTGTTTAATTAATTGTTTTCACTCAAATTTAATTATTCTGATATTAAATTTCAGCGTTAATTAAACTTTGATATTGCTAGAATCATTTAAGTCATTTTTAGATACTACAAAATTTAAAAGATTTCGATTTCGAGTGAGCTTTACTATTACAATTTAATTAATCGTTTGAGATTATTAGTTTTAAAATTTTGTTTATCTTAATATTATTTTTGAAATTAACCTAATTTTTATAATTAAACTGGATCTGGTATTTCTACTAAAATTATGTATAAATGGAATTAGTTAGTAAATTGTTCAAATAAAAAAAAATTATATTGAAATATTATGGTGCAAATTAACATAGTTTCAAATAACTGGAATTGTATATTGAAAATTATGTATAAATTTATTGGTGCAAATTATGGTGCATGAAAAATTTTAACATATTATGATAAAATTATTCGATTATTGATCAGTAATTATTGTGAAAATGTCAATTACATAGAAAAATAATTTTTGTTTTGTTCGTTTTGATTATTGAAAACAATATTAAATTCATTGTTGTTTTAAATTGTTGTTCTTATATTATTTGAATCAGATGAGTTCAGCAGAAGATGAGGCTGGTCCTTCTGGTGCTTCACCACCTCGCACCGAAACACCCCCCACCGAAGCACCCTCCACCCAGCCTCGGCCAAAAAGACGTAGGCGTCGCGCAGCCCGTCCGAGCGCGTAAAATGTCAATCCACATGTGCAACCAGCCAACGTAGGAAACCAACAGGTTTTGTTTGTTACGGATAACGAGCATCTCGTTGGTTTGTCTTTTGAGGAGGTAATAGACTATTTTATGTTAATTTATATTTTTTTGCTTTAATAATTTACATTTCTTAATAGAAAAATTGTATTAAATGTTTATTATAAATTGTATTAAAAAATTAATTGAAAATGAGGTTTATTATAAATTTTTATGTTCAATCTAATAAATTGTATTAAATTTTGTATTATAAATTGTATTTATTGTAAATGCTTACAAATTGTATTTTAAATACAAAGGCTTATGTTTCGTGTTAATGCAGCGTGAACAACATTTGGAGACGAGATCGCACAAGCGAACGATTAAGGTGGACGATCGGATTGAGGGAAGGCTGATGAAATGGGGCTGAGTCACATTACGAAGGTGAAGCATGTCAACGTCGACATGCCATTACTGAAGGCAATGGTCGAGTTTTGGCGTCCAGAGACGCATACTTTTCATTTTTCACGTTGGAGAGATGACCGTTACTCTACAGATAATTTATTTAAACTTGATATTAATTTTTTTTTAAAAAAAAATTTCGTATTAATTTTCACAATTAATTCTAACATAAAATTTTGACTTAACATTACACGAATTTAATGTCACATTTATTTAAACTTTATATTTAAAATTCAAATTTGAATATTAATTTTCGTAATATTAACATGACACGAATTGCAATATTAACATGACACGAATTTAATGTATTAATTGTCATCAGGATGTTGCCTTCTTATATGGTTTGCGCTCGACGGGCATTCCAGTTAGATCCAATACGAGAGGGCCCTGGGAGAAAAAGATTCTTGCAAATCTTTATTCTCATGAAGATTTGGGAAACTGGCACAGAGAAAGGAGTAGCAGGGAGTAAGTGAAAAAAAATAAAGTGCAATATTGATTTTTGCTATTCAGTATATGCATTGCTTACTTGTATTGATTATTTTAAATTTGTACAATGCAGGGGCGATGTTGTGGGCAACAACATCAAGTTGAAATGGTTGCGACAAAATTGCGGGGTGGCGCCACAGCCAGGTGCTACTGATGAGGAGTTAGACCGATACACGCATGCAGTTGCTCTAGAGTTATTTGGGACGTTGATGTTTCCCGATATTTCTCAGAATTCCGTCCCAGCATACTATTTGGAGCTCGTATCGGTATAATTTTCTTAACTTAAATAATATTTTTATTTGTTTACTATGATATTAGAATTCAATGTTACAAAGTTAATATTTTTATTTGTTGACTATGATATTAGAATTCAATGTTACAAATTCAATGAACAACCAGCAATTTAATTTTGTTATTTAAAAAAATATAAATTATTATAGCAAGACTAATATTATTATAGCAAGACTAATATTATAGTAAAATTATTACAGCAAAATTATAGCACAATTATTACAGCAAGACTAATATTATTATAGCACAATTATTATAGCAAAATTGTTTGCATGGTTATTATTGTTTTCAATGTTCTCGAATTGAGTTTGAATGCTTTGTTTAATTTAAATGCGGGGCAATTTGAATGAAGTTCCGGACTTCAATTGGGGAGGTGCCACACTTGCTTGTCTGTATTGTGCTCTGGACCGTGCCTCCATGCGTTTCAAGGTTGTGACGGGACCTTGGATGCTATTGTTGTTTTGGGCATGGTCATACCTCCCTGTTTGTCGCCCAGAGGTTGCTCCTATCGGTGGATTAGGACAGCCTAACCTAGATTCATGTGTGCCGTTTGGGAGGTAATAATTTATAATAATTTTTCAATAATTTTATGCAAATTACAACACATCAATCCTAACGTTCAAAATTTTCAGGAAATGGGGCGAAGCTCGGTCTTTCTCACGGAGCCAGCACCGCGGGGCAGTGGAGAACGCACGGGACTACCTAGCCGTGTTGAACGTTGAAGACACCAACTGGTTTCCGTACGTACTCGACAGGGCTGTCATGCCACGGGTAGCACAGGAGGGTTCCATAGCGGAGCATGTTCGGTTGCCGCTCATTTTCTACCACATTGTTGCCTACTACTACCCCGACCGTTGTAGGCATCAGTTTGGACTGTACCAGATTACTCCTCCTCCACTACATGTGGTACGTTTGCTATATTTTTCCAATTTTTCATATGATCAACTTCAATTTAATTAGAGTAAAGAACTAACGAGTTTATTTTAACAGAGTTGGGACGTGACACAGAACCTGCTGGCTTTCCAACACGGTACCTATCGAGATCGTCCAGATTTTGCTACCATTTTTGCGGGTGCACATGCAGAGTGGACTGATGAGGCATTAGCAGCACGCCAGCTGGAGACTCTATCCTGGAGTGCTACTGATACGTTGCGGTACTTCTGATGGTTTTGGCGATACGGTGCCTCCGAGAGACCCACGCCACGAGAGGATGCCGAGGCACGTCTCCAGCGCACTCAGCAGCTGCCTCTTGCTCAGAGGCAGTACACAAACATGGGGTCTAGACTTCGCAATACGGTACTTCTTAATTTTTTAAATATGGAATGTATGATTGGTAAATGGAATTGTGCAATATGTCATTATTCTCGTAAATTGCAGGGCAACTCTGCGCTGAAGAATGCACTTCATGCATTGGGACTGGTTGTGAAGAAGGGGTGCAGAAGGGTGGGAAAGGCAATTCTCGCCAACTGTCGTTCGCAGTTGCATGATGCTTCCATGCCTTTGAGGTAATATTAAAAAAAATAATTTTTTGATTGCGTTTTTGCATTTTAAATTCAACCTTCATAATTATGTCATTGTTCAATAATTTATAAATTGCAGGTTGGAGGATTTGTTGGAGCAGCGAGGACTTCCAACAAATATTGCGGACATACCAGATTCTGGGGACGAGTCTTCCTCTGCACGTCCGACTGTACCCACAGACCTTCAGGCGGAGGATCTGATGCATGCGGTTAGTATTCGTTCATATGCAAGTTTCAATTTTAAATATAAATTTATTTACATTGACATTATTATTTTTAAAATATTATAGGATGGTCGATTGAATACCGGGCGATTAGATGATATTTTAGGACCACGCACGTTCTTTCCTACTCAGTTTCCAGCCTCAGGTCCTACTCCATCCATGCATAGTGCATCAGCATCGACCTCGCAGTTTGCTGGCATTTCTCAGGATCTTACTGGCATTTTCCAGTCTCATGATCCTCCACCGTACTCCTTTGCAGCATTTGGTATGCCTTCCTCTTTTCCTCCATTTACTGTTCCGTCAGTGCCTACGCCTTCTTCTATTCCATCATTTGGCACTCCGTTGGGTAGTATGGGAGGGACAGACTCGTTCAGCACATTGCTACGGACGGCCGCAGATGAGGAGGGTGACAATGTCCCTTTAACGACTCCTTAGGAGGCTGGCCAGCCCGTTGAGTTTGGGCCCATACAGCAGGAGGCTCAGGAAGATCAGCATGAGTAGCACCAGGAGGAAGGCGATGGGGATACTGACTCCACTGACTCAGGAGAGCTTACTGCCCCGGCCAGACGAGATAGGCATGCGGTGAGGGTGATTGACAGATTTTCACCTTCAGGACCTAGGAGGAGGCGGCGGCGTTAGTTATGATGATGGACTGATTGTTTTCTTTTTTGTTTATGGACTTGTCACTTGTTTATGACTCCTGATGGACGGATTGTTTATTTTTCGTTTATGACTTGTGATGGACTTGTGTATTACTGATGATAATTGACTATATTTTTTGGATTGCTTATGATGATTGACTATGTTTTTAGGATTCGTACTACTGATGATGGACTTGTGTATTATTTATTGTGATTTTCTTTATGTGTAATCAATATAGAAAAATAAGTGCAAAGCACTACTTGAAACATAAACGTTTATGTATTGAAACGCCAATAAATGAAATACTCCAAACAACAATGTTTATCCATTGAACGTCAACACATTAAAACCACAACTTATAGTGCAAACCAGTACAAAAAAAATAAGGGAAAAAAACAACAAAAAAAATAAAACATTACATTAACAATTCGAACTAAATTACATTAACAACCATAATAATAAAACACATAAATATGACAATGATATAAATATTTAGAGATTTTGACTATCTACATGTTGTAGAATTTCATCCCACCATGGTTGCTCATCTTCATCATTCGGTTGTTGTTGATTACTCCCACCAGTGTTGTCAGAGAACTGAGCGACTTCGTTCCAAAAAGCAGCATCATCTTCTTGTTGATTACTCGGAATAATGTTGTCAACGAATTGAGCGGCTTCGTTCCAAAAAGCCGCTTCGGTTTCTTCTTTTTCTATCTCTGCCATTCGGCTTGCTGCAATTTGTCGAAGTTCATCCCTCTTATTCATTTCTCTCAATTTTTGCTCTGATTTTTTCAGCCTTCTTTTCCTTGCCTCTTCTTCCCTTATTTTTTTTTACGATCCATTTCTTCATTTCTTTCTTTAATAATCCTTTGCGTCTCTATGTCCCGAGCTCTTTGTTCATTCTCGTCGTGACGTTTGTGCTCATGGTAGTGGTCTCCATTAAAGTTGTATATTTTCTCATAAACGGTCTAGTGAGTTGGTTCACACGAGAGGTAGGGTTTCGGTTGTTGTTGGGGGATGGGTTGAGATTCTGTGTAATATTTTTTGTACCAGTCATATCGCCTTCCTCGGTTGAGATTCTTTTCGTGTTCCCGCCATCGCCGCTCCTGGTACTCCATCTGTTCCCTTTCCGGCCCACCATTAATGTGCCATTAGTAGTGTATTTTTAACTCGAGCACGTCCCCCTCTTCAGTCGTGTCTTCATGGATGTTGTATTTCAAAGTGCGATAACCAGAGCGGCAAATTGCCTCGTATTCTCCGTTTTCTGGTTGATTTCTATTGGCAGGGTAATGGTAGAAAGTTGGCCAATACTCAATGCGGGTTGCTCTTCGATAGTTTGGAACATCATTATTTGAGTTAGAGCTATTTCCTTTGTCCATTGTACTGAAGGTTTTAACAAGAAGGAGGTAGTGGGTGTTTGTGCATTCTAATTCAACAATGGCTGGTTTTATAAATAATTTCACTAGTTCAAAGATGACATTGTAAAATCAAATCTTGTCATGTCTTTTGCAATCTTTATCAGAGCATGCTTGTATTTTTTTCTAAAAATTAAATAATAAACGGTAATAACTCGGTTCAATTCCCCTTCGTACGCGTTTATAAAACGCGCTCCAGGACTCTGAATGCGTTTCATAAACGTGTACGAAGCTCTGACAACCTCAACAGGAGCGAGGGGGAAGCGTATAGCATCTCGCCTTCGTACGCGTTTATAAAACGCGTTCAGAGTCCTGGAGCGCGTTTTATAAAAGCGTACGAAGGGGAAATGCTATACGCTTTCATAAACCGCGTTCGAACTTTCTTCTTATTAAAAAAAATAAAATAATTCTGTGTATTAAAATTTTTTGTGTCAAAAATTCTATATAAAATAATTTCGGGTTAAAACATGGTTTTATTATTGAGATTAAATTAAATTTAAATACCAGGTAGTTGAATTTTATGATTGAGTTTTTTAATATTTCGTGTGATATATACTTGTAGCCTTGATGATTATTAATTGTGATTTAATCAAATTCCGAGGAAATAAAAAAACAAAAGGAAATGTGGGGGTATAAAATAAAACCCAACTGATATATATGAGTTTATATTTTGCTTATTAATAAGAATGCATAGAAAATTATGATATTCATATATCAGAAAAATGTGGGGGTCACGTTTAAAAAAAAATTTGACATGAGATTATAAATGGATATTATTGTATGTTATTATGATTTATTTCATTAGCATGATGCTATTATGAAATGCTTCAGAGAGGCTTATTACTAATAAATTTTGGAGAATTTGTTTTCGGAAGTTTCTTTGCAGGAAAAAGAAACAAATTGAGCTCAAGTATCGAAGCGACTAGTCGGCATGAGAAAATGAAATAAAAATAAAAATAAAAATGAGATGAACTTAATGAGAAATTCTATGAACTTGATGAGAAGTTCATATTTCATCGAAGGGGATGGGTTTTAGCCCTAAAGGGCCACTTGCGGGGGCAACCCAATCTCCGAAAGGCAGACCCCTGGAAAGAGATTCAATGGGTAATAACAATCCGACAAGTGGTCAAAGAGTACACATTTTTTAAGAGCATAGACTCCAACCCCATCCTATGGTGAGTGTGCTCTATGTAGATGTAAGATTGAGCATGTTAGCTCTTAATGAGGACCAAAGCGATAATTTCCGTGGGATGTGCATCTACACACATCCTTGGTAGGGACTCACCTATATGAGAGTGTCTGTATACGGCCGCGGTGCGGGGCATGGGTAAGCCCTTAAGACTCTCATGAAAAATTCAAGGTACATGCGTATGGCCATTAATGCGCACCCCGCGATGATTTTTCTCCGTATTACATGTATGGTGTCGTAGAATTTGGGTCCAAGGAACGAGTTCAAGACATAAGTTCTCTCTGTCTCCTCCAAATTTGATGCACCTATACTAAGTGAAGTTCAAAGTTTGAAAACTACTTCATGATGCGAATATAAATATCCAGCAATTTGTTATTCACCATTTTGATTGTTCCAAAATCCTAACTTTATCCAATTTGCTTATATATATCTTATGTATTTGACAATGATCATTTTGCTTCAATGAAATCCCTAATCTGCTTTTACATATCTCATAATATTTTGATGTTCATAAATTTTAAATTTTGTGGGGATTGTTGAAACATATTTAGAAAACTCAAAATTTTCATTTATTAATTTTGTTTAGCGTTATTCATTTGGATGAATTAAATATTTGATGATCGTTAAATCCTCTTTGTCATGTTGCATCAGTTATCAAAATCAATTTATATCTTTAATGCATTTATCTACCACTGCATATTAGTTTTGATCTGTCCACTAAACCGATTAAAGAAAATTCATTTTCTTCATGTCTAATAACGTGGTCATTAATCCATTAAATCATATTTATGTTGCTTTAATATGGGCTATACTAAAAGTCATTTGGTATGCTATATAAACAGCTCATTTTGTAAGATATTGAGATAACATAGATACAATTTAATCAGTGAGAAGTTGAGATCGAAAATTAAAAGAAATTTAGACCAAATTTCTATTTTCCATTTTGATATTCCTCATAATTTCTAATTTAATTTGAATAATATTCCGATTGATTCCGCTGGATATTGTGGAGATCTCTCATCAATCACTTCTCCGGTCGTGCCCTAAGGAGTGACACTTACCCGTCTTATCTTGGTTGCGGTTCCTCTTACACGTTGAAATGGAATACGCTTAAGGACAACGCCTAGCGTGATTCGAATAAAAATATTTTAATTATTTATTTTATTTATTTTTATGCTATCCGAATTTGTTTATTTGATTTTACACCAACACTAATTATATAACAAAGTAAAAAAAAGTTATTCGATAAGTAATATAAGCTAAACGGCGAGTTATTCGCATAATTTCATGTGTACATGGAAATAGTTCAGAGAAATGCTGAAACAAAAAAATATGAATTTTATTCAGCAATTTCAATACTGTAGCGCCTAACCGTTTCATGTTTAGTTTAATCCTAAGCAGTACAATTAAGAAAGACGTCCATCTTACTTATGCGAAATAGAAATAAAAACAAATAAAGTGACGCAAAAAGCAATTTTAAATCTCCGTAATGTTACTCTTTTTTTATTTGAATTTATCATCTGTCAGCTTGTAAAGTCAATGACTAATCAGATTTATTCTTACCACTCAAAAAAAAATCCGAATTTTTTGTTAAAACAAAAAGTTAGTATCAAACAGTTTCGCGGTAAATCAGATAAGACAAAATAGTAGGCAAGAGTATTCACAATTATGAACAAAAGAACAATAAATTAACGGTAACCTGGTAGTGATTACTCGTTTAGAATTAATTAGGGTCAAATACTTCCTGTCCGTATGTCTTCTTGATGCCCCCATTTAATAATAAATAAATGTCTTCTCTATGCCTCCATTTAATAAATTAAAATATTTCCAAAGCTGAAATTCAAATATCAAAATAAAATTGTCAATGCATCACATATTATAACATTTCGATTTTTATTTTGAATTGGTGTGAAGAGCCTTTAGAAATTCACTAATCTGAACGAATTTGGAACACTAAATTAGCTGTAATTATTTTACTTTATTATTTAAAAATTTAAATTTTTATCATGCAAATTTCTTTTCCATTAAAGCATGAAGATTATTACATATTTCAATACACTAAAAATACCGATATTTATTTCTAAAGACGTCATCGTTGGAATTTAGATGTCTCACAAGTAGGCCCCACCGGCTTAGTACGTTCTATTATTAGGAAATGTATTAGCGCAGGTAATGGACACCTCCAGTAAGGCTGAGTACTGGAGTGTTAGCTGTAGTCCTTAAGGGATCAATGTATAGGCGCTAGGTATATATACAACAGATGTATTTGTAACAGATACAATACAGAATACACAAATACATTTTCCTCTACACAATCTATTATGGTATCAGAGCCTTCGTGGCTAACGCCTAACACCATTCTTTCGTTCCCAAATTTTTAGGGTTTCTCTTGTTCTTCTGTTTTGCCATGGCAACTCCGTCTTCCACCAATAGCTCCGACCTATCGCTGTCGAGCAGTCAACCGGCTAATAGCCACTCCACTATTCTCATTCAGAGTGCTCCGCTTCAACCTCTGAGCCAATCGATCTATTCCTCCAGCTCCTCTAATGGCGCTTCCAGCAATTTTCTTGCTTCTAATCCTAATTCCTTCTGCAATCAGTCAAATCCGTTTCTTGGAGGAACTCGCACATCGTTCTTGCCTCCCAATTACTCCACACCACAGGCAGAGAACTCGAGTCTACCTCCACAATCGTCCATGGTGTTCCTCACCCTTCTTATTCACACAAAACTTTCAAGATCCAACTTCTTGGCTTGGCGATCACAGATCGAACCACTTCTTCACGCCTATGGGTTGAGCAACTTCATCAATTCACCAACTCTTTCCCCATCATCCCTCAATCCTGTTACAGGTCAACTTCAGATGAATCCTGACTATTTGTGCTGGTGTAGACAAGACCAGATGATATTGGCATGGCTTCGTGCCTCCTTATCTGAGCCAATTTTAGCTCAGGTTGTTTCTTGCACAACGACAATTGACCTATGGAGCTATCTCAGTCAATCTTTCTCTGCCTCGTCTAGAGCTCGTCTGACAGAACTAAAGAAACGTCTTCAGTCCATCACTAAAGGAGGAGGGTCATGTTCAGACTATATCCAACAAATTCGAGCTCTTTGCTGATGAACTGAGCTTCATTGGCGCTCCAATAGATGATGCAGATCTTGTCTTGGCTGTGCTTGGAGGGCTAGGATTTGAATACAATTCCTTTGTGGTGGCAGTCAACTCCCGTGCAGATCCAATTTCTTTTGTAGAAGTGCAATCCTTGCTTCTTAGCCATGAAATTCTACTTCAAGCACAGGTTACTTCAACTTCTACTTTACCTTCTTCCTCTAATCCCTCGGCTTTCTATGCTCAGAATCAAACTGGTACAGTTAGATCCTCTAGTTCCAATAGAGGAGGTTTTAAATCAAATAGAGGCAGAGGCTTTTCTGGCAGACCACCTCACAATGCTGGAAGAGGAGGTTTCAAACCTGCTAATCAGTCTGGCACTTCTTATCCTGGTCCCAATAGTCAACCTGTCAGAGCTCCAGCTGACTTCAACTCTCAGTCCAAAACTGAAACCTGTCAAATCTGCTACAAGCGTGGTCACAATGCCAGAAGTTGTTGGTGGAGATGTGATATGCGATATTCTGACGTTCTCAGTTGGGCCTCAAGCTCCTTCTTCCTCCTCTGGTCCTCCTCATGCACATGTGGCTCAAACAAGTGCACCTTCCACTGCCTCCACAGATTGGTGCTTAGACTCTGGTGCTACTCATCATGTCACCAGTGACATTAATAACTTGTCCTCTTTTGAGCCACATGAAGGACATGACAGACTTCACATTGGGGATGGTCAAGGTATGAAAATTTCTTCCATTGGTTTTGTTATTATTACTATTGGCAATAAACTTGTTACTCTATCTGAAGTCTTATATGTGCCTAACTTTACCAAGAATCTCATAAGCTTGTCCAGATTAGTACATGACAATAATGTTATGATTAACTTTGCCTCATGTTTTTGTATTGTTAAGGATTGCCCCACTTCAACTGTTTTGCTGCAAGCAAAGGTCCATAATGGTCTTTATACCATCTCTACCTCTTCACATGGTTTACCTCAAGCGTTCATAGGAGAAAAAGTGGCTGCAGACACTTGGCACTTTAGACTAGGCCATCCTTCAACTGCTACTACTAGGAAAATTTTAGTCAATTACAATTTACCTTGTACTAGCAATCGTCTGTCTATATGTACTGATTGTAATTTGGCCAAGAGCCACAAATTACCCTTTACTGCTAGTACTTCTGTTTCTCATGCACCTCTAGAATTACTTCATGCTGATGTGTGGGGCCCTACCCCTGTTGTAACAGAAAATGGATTCCGTTTTTATGTGATTTTTATAGATGACTTTACTAAATTCTGTTGGATTTTTTTCTTGCACTCGAAGGATGAAGTGGTGAAGGTTTTCTCCACTTTCAAGCAACAAATTGAGAATTTACTTTCCAGTACTATTAAGGTCCTTCGTACCGATGGTGGTACGGAGTTTAAACCAATTACCAGACTTTTTCCCCAGATTGTGCATCAAACTACTTATCCCTACACCCCGGAACAAAATGGGGTTGCTGAACGAAAACATCGGCATGTTATTGAACTGTCATTAGCTACTATCTCTCATACGTCTATTCCTTTAACTTTCTGGGATGAAATCTTTTCTAGCATAGTATACCTCATTAATCGGTTGCCTCCTTCTCCTGCATCTTCCTTGTTATCACCTTATGAATTGCTTTTCCACAGGCCTCCAAATTACTTAGAACTCAGAGTCTTGGGCTCTTTTTGTTTTCCCTTCACTAGGCCCTATAATTCCCATAAATTGCAACCTCGTTCTCTTGCGTGCGTTTTCATAGGGTATGCCATGTCACAAAAGGGGTATAAGTGTTATCATCCGTCCACTGGTCGCATGTATGTCTCTAGGCACGTTAGGTTTAATGAGCAAGAATTTCCCTTCAGAAATATGCAGGGTAAAACTTCTACAGATGCCTCACCATCCTCACATAATACTCTCTGGACTTTATCACTTCTGGAGACACAACCAGGCCCAATATCACCTCCTACTGAGCCCATTGTGTCAACTTCTTCTGTTTCTTCTGTTCAGCCCACAACTATCGCTCAGCCCACAACTATCGTTCAGCCTGATGAACCGATTCTTCGAGCCATCAGTCCGGGTAGCCCAGCTTCTGCCCAACCTTCTCAACGGTCACCTCCTTCCAATTTATCTGACCACATGCCTGACCGTATGCAATCACCGTCTTCTTTCTCTCCAACTACTTCAACTCATGTACATTCTTCCACAACTGCTACTACTTCCGCTCCTCCATCTCATTCGACCCATCCTATGACCACCAGGTCGAAAGACAACATCAACAGGAAGAAAAACTTTCCTGATTTCATAGCTTATCTTGCTGCAGCCCCTATCAGTTCTGATCCCAAGACGTTTGCACAGGCTAGCAAATTAAGTCATTGGCAACTTGCCATGGCTAAAGAAATTCAAGCTCTGGCTCAAAATGCAACATGGGTTCTTGTTCCTCCGCCGACAAATCACAATGTGGTGGGATGCAAGTGGATCTTCAAAACAAAACGCCATGCTGATGGAACCATTGAACGGTTTAAAGCTCGTCTTGTGGCTAAAGGTTTCACCCAAGAAGAAGGGGTAGATTATTTTGATACCTTCAGCCATGTCATTCGCCCAACAACCATTCGCATAGTGTTATCTCTTGCTGTGTCTCAACAATGGTCAATTCGGCAGCTTGACATTAACAATGCCTTTCTACATGGTGCGCTTCAGGAAACCGTGTACTTGCAACAATCGCCGGGATTCATTAATGCTACTTTTTCCTCTCATGTGTGTTTGCTTAAAAAGGCCATTTATGGTCTTAAGCAATCTCCACGAGCGTGGTTTCAAACCTTGAGCTCAGCACTTGTTGAGTTAGGATTTCATGGCTCGAGATTTGATCCCTCCTTGTTTGTGGCTCATTCTGACAATCACGTCCTCATTGTGCTAATATACATCGATGACATCATAGTCACGGGTAGCAGCACAGATAGAGTGACTATGCTGATTAACACACTTCAGCAGCGTTTCTCATTGAAAGATTTGGGGCCACTCAGTTTCTTTCTTGGCATAGAAGTTCAACAAACTAAAGATGGTATTCGTCTTGGTCAGAAACAGTATATTTTGGATCTTCTATGTCGCACGCATATGTCCAATGCACAGCCTGTTTCAACTCCCATGGCTGTCAACACTTCTATTTCCAAGTTTGATGGGGACCCGTTCCATGATCCTAAACTCTATCGTGCAGTTGTTGGGGCGTTGCAATATGTCACGATTACCCGGCCTGACATCTCCTTCTCCGTCAACAAATGCTCCCAGTTTATGCACTCACCCACCACTACTCATTGGTCGGCTGTGAAAAGGATTCTGCGGTACTTAAAGGGCTCAGCTAATCATGGCTTAGTGTTGAAATCTGCACCATCCTTATCACTTCATGCATACTCTGATTCCGACTGGGCCGGGTGCCCAGACGATCGACGATCAACATCAGCTTTTTGCATATATCTCGGGCCTAATCTGATTTCCTGGAGCTCCAAAAAATAGCCAACTGTATCTAAATCGAGTACGGAAGCTGAGTACCGTAGTTTGGCGCTTGCAGGTGCTGAGCTCATTTGGGTCCAGTACATCCTGCAGGAACTTCATGTTCATTTATCTCAACCTCCTTTCCTCTGGTGCGATAATATTGGCGCGACTTATCTGGCTTCTAATCACATGTTTCATGCTAGAACAAAGCATGTGGAGATTGATTTTCATTTCATCCGGGAACGTGTGGCTAACAAGCAACTGATGGTGCGTTTCCTTAGTTCAAAAGATCAGATAGCAGACGGACTCACAAAGGGATTAACGGCTACTCGGTTTTTGGATATTCGTCACAAGCTAATGGTCCACTTTGAACCATCTGCTTGAGGGGGGGGGGGTATTAGGAAATATATTAGCGCAGGTAATGGACACCTCTTGTAAGGCTGAGTACTGGAGTGTTAGCTGTAGTCCTTAAGGGATCAATGTATAGGCGCTAGGTATATATACAACAGATGTATTTGTAACAGATACAATACAGAATACACAAATACATTTTCCTCTACACAATCTGTTTTTTTTTTTTAGAAAAGCTTGACAGTGGCTGTCAAGTAGTGGTATACCACGAGTGGTACACCGATACAAAATAAAATAAAAATAAAAAACAACATCAAAAGATAATCAGTTACATCCACGATTATACCAAATCATCGGTCTGTGTATCTACGATCATACATTACGCACATCAGTCACATCCACACACCGGCCACATCTTGCACACCAAGAACAACCATTAGCCAAGCCACTCCTTCTCAAGTCCTGGTCGCATCTCGCGCACCGACCACACCTCTTCGCGCACCGATCACATCTCTTTGCACATCGGCTGCACATCATTACGGACTAGTCGTGCCTCACACATTGGCCGCACTTTTTCACGCACCGGCTGCACCCCCTCATGCACCGACCGCACCTCATCGTGCACCGGCCGCACTTCATGAACCAACTGTGCCTCTTCACGCACCAGCCGCATATCCTCTTTTCCCGGCTACTCCTCCTTATGCACCGAGTGCATCTCGCACACTTGGATGCACCACTTCGAGCACCAGCCGCACCTCTTCGCGCACCAGCCGCACCTTGTGGAACGCCTGCACCTCCTCGAGTACAGGCCATTCCGACCGTCCACCTACCAGTTGTGGATCTATGACACTTACACACATGTATCATCGTCTTGTCCACAGCCGCAACAATCTCGGCAAAACCGCATCCGCCGTCTGACCACCTAGATCTGTCGGAGAAGACTACCAAAAACAGTAGAGAAGAAGAAAGGAAGGCGGGGGGAGACCGGCGGCGGCCTCCCCCGCCTAGGGTTTGCCGAAATTAAGGACTCTCAAAATCGCTTTTTTCGCTCTGGGGCGGCGCCTAGGGTTTTTCGGTCGAAGCTTTGGCTTTTCTTTGATCAACCATTCCTCTACACAATCTGTTATCTATATAAATTGTTTTCTATGGAAGCGTATTTATAAGCAAACATGTATCAGTTTGCCTTTTCTTCTCCATTTCGTTCTCTTTACAACAGGTCCATATTTGTCTCCTATGTTCCGTTCCATAGACAATCATGAGATCCGGAGATATGGATCAGTTTGTCTCGAAGTCAAAATTCAAAAAGAAAAACAGAAAAGAATGTGGAGCAGAGCAGCCCCTAATCTTGAATTGGTCAAACGACATCGAACCTTTCAATGTGGAGCAGCCTTAGATTCCGTTTAACCTCAGTGCTCAGTCTAAGTTTCAATTATTCGAATGGAGGTATTGCACAGTGAGGGACGGAGGGATAGCTAGGTTTTTACTTCTCTTGTGCGTTTGGATCGTTGGAAGAAAGAAGAAGAAGAAGGAAGAAGAAGAAGAAAAAAAATTATAAACAATCCAAACTTTTCACAAAGTTACACACTTCCCAATACTTCTTCCCTTCCTCCCACACCTATCCAATCGCTTGAAATGTTTTAATTCTGTCCAGAACGCTCATTATTTGCATTTTATGTGAGTATAATCCACTCCTTTTGAATTTTTAATATTATAAATTTATTCTCCATAGCATAAAGATAAAAAAATATAGATTATATAGAATAAATGCCTTGAAATGAAGGCACGACCACTTGAAATTCTCCAATTCTGTCCAGAACGTACATTATATGCATTATATGTGCGTAATTGTCTTGTATAATCCAATCCTTTTGAATTTTCAAGTACACAAACTCATTCTCCACTGTATAAAGAGCTTAAACAAAGTTTATAGTGACCACAAGGATTGAAATTAATGTACAATCACATGAAATGCTCCAATTCTTTCCAGAACGATCATTATTTGTATTTTATGTGCGTAATTGCCGTGTATAATCCAATCCTTTTCAAATTTTAAGATCATAAACTTATTCTCCACTGTATAAAGAACTTAAACATAGAAGATAGTGATAAAATGATTTTAAATGATTGCACAATCGGGAGAAATGCTCCAATTCTGTCCAGAATACTCATTATTTGCACTTTATACGTGTAATTGCCATGTATAATCTAATCCTTTTTGAAATATTAAGATCATAAACTCCATCTCCACTGCATAAAGAGTTTAAATATAAATTATTGTGATCAAAAGAGTTTATATGTATGCACAATCGTGTGAAATTCTCTAATTCTGTCCAGAACGCTCAATATTTGTAATTTATGTGCGTAATTGCCCTGTATAATCCAATCCTTTTGAATTTTTAAAATGATAAACTTATCATCCATAGTATAAGGAGCTTAAATATAGATTATGGTGATCAAATGACTTGAAATGTATGCACAATCGCGTGAAATGCTCCAGTTCTGTCCAGAACGCTAATAATATGCACTTTATGTGCGTAATTGCCATGTATAATCTAATCATTTTTAATTTTTAAGAACATAAATTCATTCTCCTCTGTATAAAGAGCTTAAATATAGATTAATGTGATCAAATGACTTGAAATGAAAGCACAATCTCGTGAAAATGCTCCAATTCTGTCCAGAACCCTCATTATTTGCACTTTATGTGCATAATTGCTTTGTATAATACAATCCTTTTGAATTTTAAAGATTATAAACTTATTCTCAACTGTATAAAGATCTTAATAAAGAATATAGAGATCAAATAACTTGAAATGAAAGCACAATCGCTTGAAATTCTCCAATTCTCTTCAGAAAGCACATTATTTTGCACCATATGTTCGCAATTGTCATGTATAATCCAATTCTTTTTAATTTTTAAGATCAAAAAATCATTCTCCAATGTATAAAGACGTTAACTATAGATTATTGTGATCACATGACTTGAAAAAAATGCACAATCGAGTGAAATGCTCAAATTCTGTCCAGAACGCCCATTATTTGTACTTTATGTGCGTAATTGCATCCAATAATCCATTCCTTTTGAAATTTTAAGTTAATAAACTTCTTCTCCAATGTATAGAGGGCTTAAATATATATTATAGTGATCAAATGATTTAAAATGAATGTACAATCGTTTGAAATTCTCTAATTTTGTCCAGAACACACATTCTTTGCACTATTTGTGCGTAATTACCATGTATAATTAAATCCTTATGAATTTTTTAGTTTATAAACTTATTCTCCACTGTAAAAAGAGCTTAAATATAGATTATAGTGATTAAATACCTTGAAATGAAGGCACAACCACTTGAAATTCTCCAATTCTGTCCAGAACGTACATTATATGCATTATATGTGCGTAATTGCCATGTATAATCCAATCCATTTGAATTTTCAAGTACACAAACTCATTCTCCACTGTATAAAGAGCTTTAAAGAAGATCATAGTGACCACAAGGATTGAAATTAATGCACAATCACATGAAATGCTCCAATTCTTTCCAGAACGATCATTATTTGCATTTTATGTGCGTAATTGCCTTGTATAATACAATCCTTTTGAATTTTTAAGATCATAAACTCAGTATCGACTGTATAAAGAGCATAAATATAGATTATAGTGATCAAATGACTTAAATTAAATGCACATTCGCTTGAAATTCTCTAATTCTGTCCGGAATGCACATTTTTGCACTATATATACGTAATTGCCACCTATAATCCACTCCTTTTGAATTTTTAAGATTATAAACTTATTCTCCACTGCATAAAGAGCTTAAATGTAGATTATAGTGATCAAATGACTTGAAATGACTTGAAATGACTTGAAATGTAGCTTAAATGTAGCTTATTCTCCACTGCACAATCGCTTGAAATTCTCCAATTCTGTCCAGAACGCATATTATTTTGCACTATACGTACGTAATTGCCTTGTATAATCCAATCCTTTTGAATTTTTAAAATCATAAACTAATTTCCACTGTACAAAGAGTATAATTATTAATTATTGTGATCATTTGGCTTGAAATGAATGCACTATCCCGTGAAATGCACCAATTCTGTCCAAAACGCATATTATTTGCACTATATGAGCGTAATTGCCACGTATAATCTACTCTTTTTGAATTTTTTAAATTATAAACTTATTCTCCACTCTAGAAGATACTTAAATATAAATTATAGTGATAAAATGACTTTAAATGAGTGAACAATACGGTGAAATGGTCCAATTCTGTCCAGAATACTCATTATTTGCGCTTTATTCGTGTAGTTGCCATGTATAATCTAATCCTTTTGAATTATTAAGATCATAAACTCATTCTCCACTGCGTAAAGAGTTTAAATATAGATTATTGTGATCAAAAGAGTTTATATGTATGCACAATTATGTAAAATTCTCCAATTCTGTCCAGAACGCTCAATATTTGTAATTTTATGTTCGTAATTGCCCGGTATAATCCAATCCTTTTGAATTTTTAATATAATAAACTTATTCTCCACTGTATAAAGAGCTTAAATATAGATTATGGTGATCAAATGACTTGAAATGTATGCACAATCGCGTGAAGCTCCAGTTCTGTCGAGAACGATAATTATATGCACTTTATGTGCGTAATTGCCATGTATAATCTAATCATTTTCAATTTTTAAGAACATAAATTCATTCTTCACTGTATAAAGAGCTTAAATATAGATTATTGTGATCAAATGACTTGAAATGAAATCACAATCGCGTGAAAATGCTCCAATTCTGTCCAGAACCCTCATTATTTGCACTTTTATGTGCGTAATTGTTTTGCATAATCCAATCCTTTTGAATTTTTAAGATTATAAAGTTATACTCCACCGTATAAAAAGCTTAAATATATATCATAGTGATTAAATGCCTTGGAATGAAGGCACAATCATTTGTAATTCTCCAATTCTGTCCAGAACGCACATATATGCATTATATGTGCGTAATTGCCTTGTATAATGCAATCTTTTTGAATTTTTAAGATTATAAACTTATTCTCCACTGCATAAAGAGCTTAAATGTAGATTATAGTGATCAAATGACTTGAAATGAAGTCACAATCGCTTGAAATTCTCTATTTCTGTCCAGAACGCATATTATTTTGCACTATACGTACGTAATTGCCTTGTATAATCCAATCCATTTGAATTTTTAAAATCATAAACTAATTTCCACTGTACAAAGAGTATAATTATTAATTATTGTGATCATTTGGCTTGAAATGAATGCACTATCGCGTGAAATGCACCAATTCTGTCCAAAACGCATATTATTTGCACTATATGAGCGTAATTGCCACGTATAATCTACTCTTTTTGAATTTTTGAAATTATAAACTTATTCTCCACTGTATAAGAAACTTAAATATAAATTATAGTGATAAAATGACTTTAAATGAGTGAACAATACGGTGAAATGGTCCAATTCTGTCCAGAATACTCATTATTTGCGCTTTATTCGTGTAGTTGCCATGTATAATCTAATCCTTTTGAATTATTAAGATCATAAACTCATTCTCCACTGCGTAAAGAGTTTAAATATAGATTACTGTGATCAAAAGAGTTTAGATGTATGCACAATTATGTGAAATTCTCCAATTCTGTCCAGAACGCTCAATATTTGTAATTTTATGTTCGTAATTGCCCTGTATAATCCAATCCTTTTGAATTTTTAAGATAATAAACTTATTCTCCACTGTATAAAGAGCTTAAATGTAGATTATAGTGATCAAATGACTTGAAATGAATGCACAATCGCTTGAATTTCTCCAATTCTGTCCAGAACGCATATTATTTTGCACTATACGTACGTAATTGCCTTGTATAATCCAATCCTTTTGAATTTTTAAAATCATAAACTATTTTCCACTGTACAAAGAGTATAATTATTAATTATTGTGATCATTTGGCTTGAAATGAATGCACTATCGCGTGAAATGCACCAATTCTGTCCAAAACGCATATTATTTGCACTATATGAGCGTAATTGCCACGTATAATCTACTCTTTTTGAATTTTAAAAATTATAAACTTATTCTCCACTGTATAAGAAACTTAAATATAAATTATAGTGATAAAATGACTTTAAATGAGTGAACAATACGGTGAAATGGTCCAATTCTGTCCAGAATACTCATTATTTGCGCTTTATTCGTGTAGTTGCCATGTATAATCTAATCCTTTTGAATTATTAAGATCATAAACTCATTATCCACTGCGTAAAGAGTTTAAATATAGATTATTGTGATCAAAAGAGTTTATATGTATGCACAATTATGTGAAATTCTCCAATTCTGTCCAGAAAGCTCAATATTTGTAATTTTATGTTCGTAATTGCCCTGTATAATCCAATCCTTTTGAATTTTTAAGATAATAAACTTATTCTCCACTGTATAAAGAGCTTAAATATTGATTATGATGATCAAATGACTTGAAATGTATGCACAATCGCGTGAAATGCACCAGTTCTGTCGAGAACGATAATTATATGCACTTTATGTGCGTAATTGCCATGTATAATCTAATCCTTTTGAATTTTCAAGAACATAAATTCATTCTTCACTGTATAAAGAGCTTAAATATAGATTATTGTGATCAAATGACTTGAAATGAAATCACAATCGCGTGAAAATGCTCCAATTCTGTCCAGAACCCTCATTATTTGCACTTTTATGTGCGTAATTGTTTTGCATAATCCAATCCTTTTGAATTTTTAAGATTATAAAGTTATACTCCACCGTATAAAAAGCTTAAATATATATCACAGTGATTAAATACCTTGGAATGAAGGCACAATCATTTGTAATTCTCCAATTCTGTCCCGAACGCACATATATGCATTATATGTGCGTAATTGCATTGTATAATGCAATCCTTTTGAATTTTTAAGATTATAAACTTATTTTCAACTGTATAAAGAGTTTAAATAAAGAATATAGAGATCAAATGACTTAAAATACATGCACAATAGCGTGAAATGCTCAAATCCTGTCCAGAACGCTCATTATGTGAGTTATTGCCATGTATAATCCACTCCTTTTGAAATTTTAATATTATAAATTTATTATCTACAGTATATAGAGAATAAATATAGATTATTTTGATTAAATGCCTTGAAATGAATGCACAACCACTTGAAATTCTCCAATTCTGTCCAGAACGTACATTATATGCATTATATGTGCGTAATTGCCACGGATAATCCAATACATTTGTATTTTTATGATTATAAATTTATTTTCAACTGTATAAAAAGCTTAAATATAGATTATAGAGATCAAATGACTAGAAGTGAATACACAATCGTATGAAATGCTCCAATTCTGTCCAGAACGCTCATTATTTGCAGTTTATGTGCGTAATTGCCACCTATAATCCATTCCTTTCAAAATTTTAAATTAATAAACTACTTCTCCACTGTATAGAGAGGGCTTAAATATATATTATAGTGATCAAATGATTTAAAAAGAATGTACAATCGCTTGAAATTCTCCAATTCTGTCCAGAACGCACATTCTTAAAATTATAAACTTAAGTGCGTAATTGCCATGTATAATCGAATCCTTTTGAATATTTAAGATTATAAACTTATTCTACACTGTATAAAGATCTTAAATATATAATATAGTGAACAAATGACTTAAAATGAATGTCCAATCGCTTGAAATGTTCTAATTCTGTCCAGAACGCTCATTATGTGAGTTATTGCCATGTATAATCCACTCCTTTTGAAATTTTAATATTATAAATTTATTATCTACAGTATATAGAGAATAAATATAGATTATTTTGATTAAATGCCTTGAAATGAATGCACAACCACTTGAAATTCTCCAATTCTGTCCAGAACGTACATTATATGCATTATATGTGCGTAATTGCCATGTATAATCCAATCCTTTTGAATTTTCAAGTACACAAACTCATTCTCCACTGTATAAAGACCTTAAACAAAGTTTATAGTGACCACAAGGATTGAAATTAATGCACAAATCACATGAAATGCTCCAATTCTTTCCAGAATGATCATTATTTGCATTTTATGTGCGTAATTGCCTTGTATAATCCAATCCTTTAAAATTTTTAAGATCATAAACTCATTATCGACTGTATAAAGAGCATAAATATAGATTATAGTGATCAAATGACTTAAATTAAATGCACATTCGCTTGAAATTCTCTAATTCTGTCCGGAATGCACATTTTTGCACTATATATACGTAATTGCCACCTACAATCCCCTCCTTTTGAATTTTTAAGATTATAAACTTATTCTCCACTGCATAAAGAGCTTAAATGTAGATTATAGTGATCAAATTACTTGAGATGAATGTGCAATCGCTTGAAATTCTCCAATTCTTTTCAGAACGCATATTATTTTGCACTATATGTACGTAATTCCCATGTATAATCCAATCCTTTTGAATTTTTAAGATCATATACTAATTTCCACTGTACAAATAGTATAATTATTTGCACTTTATGCGTGTAATTGCCTTGTACAATCTAATCCTTTTGAATTATTAAGGTCCAGTATAATCCAATACTTTTGAATTTTTAAGATAATAAACTTATTCTCCACTGTATAAAGAGCTTAAATATATATTATAGTGATCAAATGACTTGAAATGTATGCACAATCGCGTGAAAATGCTCCAATTCTGTCCAGAACCCTCATTATTTGCACTTTTATGTGCGTAATTGTTTTGCATAATCCAATCCTTTTGAATTTTTAAGATTATAAAGTTATACTCCACCGTATAAAGAGCTTAAATATATATCATAGTGATTAAATACCTTGGAATGAAGGCACAATCATTTGTAATTCTCCAATTCTGTCCAGAACGCACATATATGCATTATATGTGCGTAATTGCCTTGTATAATGCAATCCTTTTGATTTTTTAAGATTATAAACTTATTTTCTACTGTATAAAGAGTTTAAATAAAGAATATAGAGATCAAATGACTTAAAATACATGCACAATAGCGTGAAATGCTCAAATCCTGTCCAGAACGCTCATTATTTGCACTATATGTGCGTAATTGCCACGGATAATCCAATCCATTTGTATTTTTATGATTATAAACTTATTTTCAACTGTATAAAAAGCTTAAATATAGATTATAGAGATCAAATGACTAGAAGTGAATACACAATCGTATGAAATGCTCCAATTCTGTCCAGAACGCTCATTATTTGCAGTTTATGTGCGTAATTGCCACCTATAATCCATTCCTTTCAAAATTTTAAATTAATAAACTACTTCTCCACTGTATAGAGAGGGCTTAAATATATATTATAGTGATCAAATGATTTAAAAAGAATGTACAATCGCTTGAAATTCTCCAATTCTGTCCAGAACGCACATTCTTAAAATTATAAACTTAAGTGCGTAATTGCCATGTATAATTGAATCCTTTTGAATATTTAAGATTATAAACTTATTCTACACTGTATAAAGATCTTAAATATATAATATAGTGAACAAATGACTTAAAATGAATGTCCAATCGCTTGAAATGTTCTAATTCTGTCCAGAACGCTCATTATGTGAGTTATTGCCATGTATAATCCACTCCTTTTGAAATTTTAATATTATAAATTTATTATCTACAGTATATAGAGAATAAATATAGATTATTTTGATTAAATGCCTTGAAATGAATGCACAACCACTTGAAATTCTCCAATTCTGTCCAGAACGTACATTATATGCATTATATGTGCGTAATTGCCATGTATAATCCAATCCTTTTGAATTTTCAAGTACACAAACTCATTCTCCACTGTATAAAGACCTTAAACAAAGTTTATAGTGACCACAAGGATTGAAATTAATGCACAAATCACATGAAATGCTCCAATTCTTTCCAGAACGATCATTATTTGCATTTTATGTGCGTAATTGCCTTGTATAATCCAATCCTTTTAAATTTTTAAGATCAAAAACTCATTATCGACTGTATAAAGAGCATAAATATAGATTATAGTGATCAAATGACTTAAATTAAATGCACATTCGCTTGAAATTCTCTAATTCTGTCCGGAATGCACATTTTTGCACTATATATACGTAATTGCCACCTACAATCCCCTCCTTTTGAATTTTTAAGATTATAAACTTATTCTCCACTGCATAAAGAGCTTAAATGTAGATTATAGTGATCAAATTACTTGAGATGAATGTGCAATCGCTTGAAATTCTCCAATTCTTTTCAGAACGCATATTATTTTGCACTATATGTACGTAATTCCCATGTATAATCCAATCCTTTTGAATTTTTAAGATCATATACTAATTTCCACTGTACAAATAGTATAATTATTTGCACTTTATGCGTGTAATTGCCTTGTACAATCTAATCCTTTTGAATTATTAAGGTCCAGTATAATCCAATACTTTTGAATTTTTAAGATAATAAACTTATTCTCCACTGTATAAAGAGCTTAAATATAGATTATGGTGATCAAATGACTTGAAATGTATGCACAATCGCGTGAAATGCTCCAGTTCTGTCGAGAACGATAATTATATGCACTTTATGTCCGTAATTGCCATGTATAATCTAATCATTTTCAATTTTTAAGAACATAAATTCATTCTTCACTGTATAAAGAGCTTAAATATAGATTATTGTGATCAAATGACTTGGAATGAAATCACAATCGCGTGAAAATGCTCCAATTCTGTCCAGAACCCTCATTATTTGCACTTTTATGTGCGTAATTGTTTTGCATAATCCAATCCTTTTGAATTTTTAAGATTATAAAGTTATACTCCACCGTATAAAGAGCTTAAATATATATCATAGTGATTAAATACCTTGGAATGAAGGCACAATCATTTGTAATTCTCCAATTCTGTCCAGAACGCACATATATGCATTATATGTGCGTAATTGCATTGTATAATGCAATCCTTTTGAATTTTTAAGATTATAACTGTATAAAGAGTTTAAATAAAGAATATAGAGATCAAATGACTTAAAATACATGAACAATAGCGTGAAATGCTCAAATTCTGTCCAGAACGCTCATTATTTGCACTATATGTGCGTAATTGCCACGGATAATCCAATACATTTGTATTTTTATGATTATAAATTTATTTTCAACTGTATAAAAAGCTTAAATATAGATTATAGAGATCAAATGACTAGAAGTGAATACACAATCATATGAAATGCTCCAATTCTGTCCAGAACGCTCATTATTTGCAGTTTATGTGCGTAATTGCCACCTATAATCCATTCCTTTCAAAATTTTAAATTAATAAACTACTTCTCCACTGTATAGAGAGGGCTTAAATATATATTATAGTGATCAAATGATTTAAAAAGAATGTACAATCGCTTGAAATTCTCCAATTCTGTCCAGAACGCACATTCTTAAAATTATAAACTTAAGTGCGTAATTGCCATGTATAATCGAATCCTTTTGAATATTTAAGATTATAAACTTATTCTACACAGTATAAAGATCTTAAATATATAATATAGTGAACAAATGACTTAAAATGAATGTCCAATCGCTTGAAATGTTCTAATTCTGTCCAGAACGCTCATTATGTGAGTTATTGCCATGTATAATCCACTCCTTTTGAAATTTTAATATTATAAATTTATTATCTACAGTATATAGAGAATAAATATAGATTATTTTGATTAAATGCCTTGAAATGAATGCACAACCACTTGAAATTCTCCAATTCTGTCCAGAACGTACATTATATGCATTATATGTGCGTAATTGCCATGTATAATCCAATCCTTTTGAATTTTCAAGTACACAAACTCATTCTCCACTGTATAAAGACCTTAAACAAAGTTTATAGTGACCACAAGGATTGAAATTAATGCACAAATCACATGAAATGCTCCAATTCTTTCCAGAACGATCATTATTTGCATTTTATGTGCGTAATTGCCTTGTATAATCCAATCCTTTTAAATTTTTAAGATCATAAACTCATTATCGACTGTATAAAGAGCATAAATATAGATTATAGTGATCAAATGACTTAAATTAAATGCACATTCGCTTGAAATTCTCTAATTCTGTCCGGAATGCACATTTTTGCACTATATATACGTAATTGCCACCTACAATCCCCTCCTTTTGAATTTTTAAGATTATAAACTTATTCTCCACTGCATAAAGAGCTTAAATGTAGATTATAGTGATCAAATTACTTGAGATGAATGTGCAATCGCTTGAAATTCTCCAATTCTTTTCAGAACGCATAGTATTTTGCACTATATGTACGTAATTCCCATGTATAATCCAATCCTTTTGAATTTTTAAGATCATATACTAATTTCCACTGTACAAATAGTATAATTATTTGCACTTTATGCGTGTAATTGCCTTGTACAATCTAATCCTTTTGAATTATTAAGGTCCAGTATAATCCAATCCTTTTGAATTTTTAAGATAATAAACTTATTCTCCACTGTATAAAGAGCTTAAATATAGATTATGGTGATCAAATGACTTGAAATGTATGCGCAATCGCGTGAAATGCTCCAGTTCTGTCGAGAACGATAATTATATGCACTTTATGTGCGTAATTGCCATGTATAATCTAATCATTTTCAATTTTTAAGAACATAAATTCATTCTTCACTGTATAAAGAGCTTAAATATAGATTATTGTGATCAAATGACTTGAAATGAAATCACAATCGCGTGAAAATGCTCCAATTCTGTCCAGAACCCTCATTATTTGCACTTTTATGTGCGTAATTGTTTTGCATAATCCAATCCTTTTGAATTTTTAAGATTATAAAGTAATACTCCACCGTATAAAGAGCTTAAATATATATCATAGTGATTAAATACCTTGGAATGAAGGCACAATCATTTGTAATTCTCCAATTCTGTCCAGAACGCACATATATGCATTATATGTGCGTAATTGCATTGTATAATGCAATCCTTTTGAATTTTTAAGATTATAACTGTATAAAGAGTTTAAATAAAGAATATAGAGATCAAATGACTTAAAATACATGAACAATAGCGTGAAATGCTCAAATTCTGTCCAGAACGCTCATTATTTGCACTATATGTGCGTAATTGCCACGGATAATCCAATACATTTGTATTTTTATGATTATAAATTTATTTTCAACTGTATAAAAAGCTTAAATATAGATTATAGAGATCAAATGACTAGAAGTGAATACACAATCGTATGAAATGCTCCAATTCTGTCCAGAGCGCTCATTATTTGCAGTTTATGTGCGTAATTGCCACCTATAATCCATTCCTTTCAAAATTTTAAATTAATAAACTACTTCTCCACTGTATAGAGAGGGCTTAAATATATATTATAGTGATCAAATGATTTAAAAAGAATGTACAATCGCTTGAAATTCTCTAATTCTGTCCAGAACGCACATTCTTAAAATTATAAACTTAAGTGCGTAATTGCCATGTATAATCGAATCCTTTTGAATATTTAAGATTATAAACTTATTCTACACTGTATAAAGATCTTAAATATATAATATAGTGAACAAATGACTTAAAATGAATGTCCAATCGCTTGAAATGTTCTAATTCTGTCCAGAACGCTCATTATGTGAGTTATTGCCATGTATAATCCACTCCTTTTGAAATTTTAATATTATAAATTTATTATCTACAGTATATAGAGAATAAATATAGATTATTTTGATTAAATGCCTTGAAATGAATGCACAACCACTTGAAATTCTCCAATTCTGTCCAGAACGTACATTATATGCATTATATGTGCGTAATTGCCATGTATAATCCAATCCTTTTGAATTTTCAAGTACACAAACTCATTCTCCACTGTATAAAGACCTTAAACAAAGTTTATAGTGACCACAAGGATTGAAATTAATGCACAAATCACATGAAATGCTCCAATTCTTTCCAGAATGATCATTATTTGCATTTTATGTGCGTAATTGCCTTGTATAATCCAATCTTTTTAAATTTTTAAGATCATAAACTCATTATCGACTGTATAAAGAGCATAAATATAGATTATAGTGATCAAATGACTTAAATTAAATGCACATTCGCTTGAAATTCTCTAATTCTGTCCGGAATGCACATTTTTGCACTATATATACGTAATTGCCACCTACAATCCCCTCCTTTTGAATTTTTAAGATTATAAACTTATTCTCCACTGCATAAAGAGCTTAAATGTAGATTATAGTGATCAAATTACTTGAGATGAATGTGCAATCGCTTGAAATTCTCCAATTCTTTTCAGAACGCATATTATTTTGCACTATATGTACGTAATTCCCATGTATAATCCAATCCTTTTGAATTTTTAAGATCATATACTAATTTCCACTGTACAAATAGTATAATTATTTGCACTTTATGCGTGTAATTGCCTTGTACAATCTAATCCTTTTGAATTATTAAGGTCCAGTATAATCCAATACTTTTGAATTTTTAAGATAATAAACTTATTCTCCACTGTATAAAGAGCTTAAATATAGATTATAGTGATCAAATGACTTGAAATGTATGCACAATCGCGTGAAAATGCTCCAATTCTGTCCAGAACCCTCATTATTTGCACTTTTATGTGCGTAATTGTTTTGCATAATCCAATCCTTTTGAATTTTTAAGATTATAAAGTTATACTCCACCGTATAAAGAGCTTAAATATATATCATAGTGATTAAATACCTTGGAATGAAGGCACAATCATTTGTAATTCTCCAATTCTGTCCAGAACGCACATATATGCATTATATGTGCGTAATTGCCTTGTATAATGCAATCCTTTTGAATTTTTAAGATTATAAACTTATTTTCTACTGTATAAAGAGTTTAAATAAAGAATATAGAGATCAAATGACTTAAAATACATGCACAATAGCGTGAAATGCTCAAATCCTGTCCAGAACGCTCATTATTTGCACTATATGTGCGTAATTGCCACGGATAATCCAATCCATTTGTATTTTTATGATTATAAACTTATTTTCAACTGTATAAAAAGCTTAAATATAGATTATAGAGATCAAATGACTAGAAGTGAATACACAATCGTATGAAATGCTCCAATTCTGTCCAGAACGCTCATTATTTGCAGTTTATGTGCGTAATTGCCACCTATAATCCATTCCTTTCAAAATTTTAAATTAATAAACTACTTCTCCACTGTATAGAGAGGGCTTAAATATATATTATAGTGATCAAATGATTTAAAAAGAATGTACAATCGCTTGAAATTCTCCAATTCTGTCCAGAACGCACATTCTTAAAATTATAAACTTAAGTGCGTAATTGCCATGTATAATCGAATCCTTTTGAATATTTAAGATTATAAACTTATTCTACACTGTATAAAGATCTTAAATATATAATATAGTGAACAAATGACTTAAAATGAATGTCCAATCGCTTGAAATGTTCTAATTCTGTCCAGAACGCTCATTATGTGAGTTATTGCCATGTATAATCCACTCCTTTTGAAATTTTAATATTATAAATTTATTATCTACAGTATATAGAGAATAAATATAGATTATTTTGATTAAATGCCTTGAAATGAATGCACAACCACTTGAAATTCTCCAATTCTGTCCAGAACGTACATTATATGCATTATATGTGCGTAATTGCCATGTATAATCCAATCCTTTTGAATTTTCAAGTACACAAACTCATTCTCCACTGTATAAAGACCTTAAACAAAGTTTATAGTGACCACAAGGATTGAAATTAATGCACAAATCACATGAAATGCTCCAATTCTTTCCAGAATGATCATTATTTGCATTTTATGTGCGTAATTGCCTTGTATAATCCAATCCTTTAAAATTTTTAAGATCATAAACTCATTATCGACTGTATAAAGAGCATAAATATAGATTATAGTGATCAAATGACTTAAATTAAATGCACATTCGCTTGAAATTCTCTAATTCTGTCCGGAATGCACATTTTTGCACTATATATACGTAATTGCCACCTACAATCCCCTCCTTTTGAATTTTTAAGATTATAAACTTATTCTCCACTGCATAAAGAGCTTAAATGTAGATTATAGTGATCAAATTACTTGAGATGAATGTGCAATCGCTTGAAATTCTCCAATTCTTTTCAGAACGCATATTATTTTGCACTATATGTACGTAATTCCCATGTATAATCCAATCCTTTTGAATTTTTAAGATCATATACTAATTTCCACTGTACAAATAGTATAATTATTTGCACTTTATGCGTGTAATTGCCTTGTACAATCTAATCCTTTTGAATTATTAAGGTCCAGTATAATCCAATACTTTTGAATTTTTAAGATAATAAACTTATTCTCCACTGTATAAAGAGCTTAAATATAGATTATAGTGATCAAATGACGTGAAATGTATGCACAATCGCGTGAAATGCTCCAGTTCTGTCGAGAACGATAATTATATGCACTTTATGTGCGTAATTGCCATGTATAATCTAATCATTTTCAATTTTTAAGAACATAAATTCATCCTCCACTGTATAAAGAGCATAAATATAGATTATTGTGATCAAATGACTTGAAATGAAATCACAATCGCGTGAAAATGCTCCAATTCTGTCCAGAACCCTCATTATTTGCACTTTATGTGCATAATTGCTTTGTATAATCCAATCCTTTTTAATTTTTAAGATCATAAACTCATTATCGACTGTATAAAGAGCATAAATATAGATTATAGTGATCAAATGACTTAAATTAAATGCACATTCGCTTGAAATTCTCTAATTCTGTCTGGAATGCACATTTTTGCACTATATATACGTAATTGCCACCTATAATCCACTCCTTTTGAATTTTTAAGATTATAAACTTATTCTCCACTGCATAAAGAGCTAAAATGTTGATTATAGTGATCAAATGACTTGCGATGAATGTGCAATCGCTTGAAATTCTCCAATTCTGTCCAGAACGCATATTATTTTGCACTATACGTACGTAATTCCCATGTATAATCCAATCCTTTTGAATTTTTAAGATCATAAACTAATTTTCACTGTACAAAGAGTATAATTATTGATTATTGTGATAAATTGGCTTGAAATGAATGCACTATCGCGTGAAATGCACCAATTCTGTCCAAAAATGCACATTATTTGCTCTATATGAGCGTAATTGCCACGTATAATCTACTCTTTTTTAATTTTTAAAATTATTAACTTATTCTCCACTGTATAAAAAACTTAAATATAGATTATAGTGATAAAATGACTTTAAATGAGTGCACAATCGGGTGAAATGCTCCAATTCTGTCAAGAATACTCATTATTTGCACTTTATGTGTGTAATTGCCTTGTACAATCTAATCCTTTTGAATTATTAAGGTCATAAACTCATTCTCCACTACGTAAAGAGTTGAAATATAGATTATTGTGCTCAAAAGAGTATATATGTATGCACAATCGTGTGAAATTCTCCAATTCTGTCTAGAACGCTCAATATTTGTAATTTATGTGAGTAATTGTCCTGTATAATCCAATCCTTTTGAATTTTTAAGATGATAAACTTATTCTCCACAGTATAAAGAGCTTAAATATAGATTATGGTGATCAAATGACTTGAAATGTATGCACAATCGCGTGAAATGCTCCAGTTCTGTCCAGAACGCTAATTATATGCACTTTATGTGCGTAATTGCCATGTATAATCTAATCATTTTGAATTTTTAGGAACATAAATTCATTCTCCACTGTATAAAGAGCTTAAATATAGATTATTGTGATCAAATGACTTGAAATGAAATCACAATCGCATGAAAATGCTCCAATTCTGTCCAGAACCCTCATTATTTGCACTTTATGTGCATAATTGCTTTGTATAATCCAATCCTTTTGAATTTTTAAGATCATAAACTCATTATCGACTGTATAAAGAGCATAAATATAGATTATAGTGATCAAATGACTTAAATTAAATGCACATTCGCTTGAAATTCTCTAATTCTGTCTGGAATGCACATTTTTGCACTATATATACGTAATTGCCAACTATAATCCACTCCTTTTGAATTTTTAAGATTATAAACTTATTCTCCACTGCATAAAGAACTAAAATGTTGATTATAGTGATCAAATGACTTGCGATGAATGTGCAATCGCTTGAAATTCTCCAATTCTTTTCAGAACGCATATTATTTTGCACTATATGTACGTAATTCCCATGTATAATCCAATCCTTTTGAATTTTTAAGATCATATACTAATTTCCACTGTACAAATAGTATAATTATTTGCACTTTATCCGTGTAATTGCCTTGTACAATCTAATCCTTTTGAATTTTTAAGATAATAAACTTATTCTCCACTGTATAAAGAGCTTAAATATAGATTATGGTGATCAAATGACTTGAAATGTATGCACAATCGCGTGAAATGCTCCAGTTCTGTCCAGAACGCTAATTATATGCACTTTATGTGCGTAATTGCCATGTATAATCTAATCATTTTGAATTTTTAGGAACATAAATTCATTCTCCACTGTATAAAGAGCTTAAATATAGATTATTGTGATCAAATGACTTGAAATGAAATCACAATCGCGTGAAAATGCTCCAATTCTGTCCAGAACCCTCATTATTTGCACTTTATGTGCATAATTGCTTTGTATAATCCAATCCTTTTGAATTTTTAAGATCATAAACTCATTATCGACTGTATAAAGAGCATAAATATAGATTATAGTGATCAAATGACTTAAATTAAATGCACATTCGCTTGAAATTCTCTAATTCTGTCTGGAATGCACATTTTTGCACTATATATACGTAATTGCCAACTATAATCCACTCCTTTTGAATTTTTAAGATTATAAACTTATTCTCCACTGCATAAAGAGCTAAAATGTTGATTATAGTGATCAAATGACTTGCGATGAATGTGCAATCGCTTGAAATGCTCCAGTTCTGTCCAGAACGCTAATTATATGCACTTTATGTGCATAATTGCCATGTATAATCTAATCATTTTGAATTTTTAAGATGATAAACTTATTCTCCACAGTATAAAGAACTTAAATATAGATTTTTGTGATCAAATGACTTGAAATGAAATCACAATCGCGTGAAAATGCTCCAATTCTGTCCAGAACCCTCATTATTTGCACTTTATGTGCATAATTGCTTTGTATAATCCAATCCTTTTGAATTTTTAAGATTATAAACTTATACTCCACTGTATAAAGAGCTTAAATATAGATTATAGTGATTAAATACCTTGGAATGAAGGCACAATCACTTGAAATTCTCCAATTCTGTCCAGAACGCACATTATATGCATTATATGTGCGTAATTGCCTTGTATAATCCTATATTTTTGAATTTTTAAAATTATAAACTTATTTTCAACTGTATAAAGAGTTTAAATAAAGAATATAGAGGTCAAATGACTTAAAATACATGCACAATAGCGTGAAATGCTCCAATCCTGTCCAGAAAGCTCATTATTTGCACTATATGTGCGTAATTGCCATGTATAATCCAATCCACTTATATTTTTATGATTATAAACTTATTTTCAACTGTATAAAAAACTTAAATATAGATTATAGAGATCAAATGACTAGAAATGAATACACAATCGTATGAAATGCTCCAATTCTTTCCAGAACGCTCATTATTTGCAATTTATGTGCATAATTGCCATGTATAATCGAATCCTTTTGAATATTTAAGACTATAAACTTATTCTACACTGTATAAAGAGCTTAAATGTATAATATAGTGAACATATGACTTAAAATGAATGTCCAATCGCTTGAAATGTTCTAATTCTTTCCAGAATGCTCATTATTTGCATTTTATGTGGGTTATTCCCATGTATAATCCACTCCTTTTGAAATTTTAATATTATAAATTATTCTCCACAGTATAAAGAGAATAAATATAGTTTATAGTGATCAAATGACTTGAAATGAAAGCACAATCGCTTGAAATTCTCCAATTCTGTACAGAAAGCACATTATTTTGCACTTTATGCCCGTAATTGTCATGTATAATCCAATCCTTTTGAATTTTTAATATTATAAACTTAATCTCAAATGTATAGAAATCTTAAATAAAGATTATAGAGATCAAATTACTCGAAATGAATGCACAATAGCATGAAATGCTCCAATAATGTTCTGAACGCTCATTATTACTATATGTGCGTAAGTGCCACGTATAATACAATCCCTTTGAATTTCTAAGATCATAAACTCATTCTCCACTATATAAAGAGATTCAACATAGATTATTGTGATCAAATGGCTTCAAATGAATGCACAATCGCGTGAAATGGTCCAATTCTATCCAGAACACACATTATTTGTACTATATGTGTGTAAATGCCATCTAAAATCCATTCCTTTTGAATTTTTAAGTTTATAAACTCATTATCCACTGTATAAAGAACTTAAATATAGGTTATAGTGATCAAATGTCTTGAAATGAATGCACAATCGCTCAAAATTCTCCAATTCTGTCCAGAACGCACATTATATGCATTATATGTGCGTAATTGCCATGTATAATCCAATCCTTTGAATTTTTCAGGTCATAAAATCATTCTCCACTGTATAAAGATCTTAAATATAGATTATTGTGATCAAATGACTTGAAATTAATGCATAATTGCGTGAAATGCTCCAATTCTGTCCAGAATGCTCATTATTTACGCATTATGTGCGTAATTGCCATGTATGATCCAATTTTTTTGAATTTTTCAGATCATAAAATCATTCCCCACTGTTTAAACATTTTAAATATAGATTATTGTGATCAAATGACTTGAAATGAATGCACAATCGTGTGAAATGCTTCAATTCTTTCCAGAACGCTCATTATTTGCTCTTTTTGTGAGTAATTGCAATGAATAATCCAATTATTTTGAATTTTTAAGATCATAAACTCATTCTCCACTGTATAAAGAACTTACATTCAAATTATACTGATTAAATGCCTTGAAATGAATGCACCATCGTTTGGAATTCTCCAATTCTTTCCTGAACGCAATTTTTTGCACTATATGTTCGTAATTGCCATTTATTCTAATCCTTTTGAATTTTTAAGATCATAAACTCATTCTCCACTGTATGAAGAGCTTTAATTTAGATCATTGTGATCACATGACTTGAAATGAATGTATAAACGCATGAAATTTTCGAATTCTGTCCAGAACGCACATTACTTGCATTATATGTGTGTAATTGCCACATTTAATCCACTCCTTTTGAATTTTTAATATTATAAATTTATTTTTCACTGTATAAAAAGCGTAAATATTGATTATCAATATCAAATGATTTGAAATGAATGGACAATCGAGTGAAATGCTCTACTCCTTTTCAGATTGCTCATTTGTTTCACTTTATAGTTGCACTATACTGGAGATATACGTATTTCAAATGCCAACAAGGTATACACATACTTGACTTTTAATGTATTCATAATGATTTACAAAATGCGTGATAATTTGTCAAACACTCAAATATAATCTATATTCATTTGTCAAACACTCAAACACTCAAATATATTCATTTATAATGATTTATCTAAACTTTATATATAGTGCAAAATAAAATTTGTACTACAAAAAGTAAAAAAGTAACTGAACCGAGACACAAACTGCGATCTGCTTTCCATGTTAACAATTAAATATATGTTATTTACTTTTATTAACTATAATTTCATTATTTGTTAAACTTTTTTTAATGCCAACACAGATGATACCGCTGAGTTTGAGGAGTTAAGACCAGCAGAAGATCTCCATAGAAGGCTCTGTTTGGATGGTGTGGGAATAAGAGGAATAAGGAAAGAAGTGAGAAGAAGTATTGGGAAGTGTGTAATTTTGTGAAGTAAAGATTGTTTATAATAAATTTATTCTCCTAAAACCAAAAATTATGGTCAAATCAAAGTAAGTACTAGAAATAAACTAGATTTGTCGTGTGCTGCCCTTGTTTGGACCTCAATTTTAACATTTTCTGTCTTCCTTTCTCTACGATTAATTTCAAGCAAAAAGGATCTCTGAGATGGAATGACACATCTTGTACTGGCGTTATAATGCTGGTACCTGGTACCAGCATGCAAATCCAAATAGGAGTTAAGCTAAAAGTATCAAAATTGTGGATTTATTTTGTTAGGTTTTGGTTTGTAATTGAATTTTATTTTTCATCAGGCTTGATGCATTATTGAATCCTTTATCTGTTTTTAATGGACTCTAACTATTTAACTTATTTGATATCTGTTTGACCCCAAATTTTGATGCCACATGATGAACTTTAATAATTCCATAAACATCAAATAAATTGGACAAACCTTTGATCAACCATGAAAAATGCCATATAAACTCCAAAAATTCCATAAAAATACCCAAAAATTTCCCAAGACTTATAGAAAATTATGGAGGCATCAAAACCCCAAAAACATCAACTGAAACTTCCAATTTTGCATAAACCCCCCTAAAGATCAACAAAATAAATAAAATAAACAGGAAGGTGATTTTGCAAAATAAATGATACCACCAAATTCTCCACAATTTTTTTAGGTGCCATATGAAATTTGAGGTGAAAAAGACATCAGGAAGGGGTCCAAATAATTTATTTTGGATTAACAATTTTGAAAATCCAATTTAAACGAAGAAATGGAGGGATCTCAGTCCGCATGAAGGGCGCTGGGTTTGAACTCCCTCCCCCTGTGGGGCGTTTTGCATCGGCCTGGTGTGTGCACCGACAAGCCATTTTATGAGTCCTTGTGCACTGGTTCACGGTGAGCCGAGATCAGGCGAAAGAAAGGGAGAAGTCTTCTCCCCCAACAGACTTACGTTAAATTCAAGAAGAGCATGTGAAAGAAGGAGAGGAGGAGACAAGCTTGGAGAGGATATGGGGAGGAGATCGGAGCTGAAGTAAGAGGAGTACGGAGCTCAGGCGATCAACGGCGACTGAGAGAGAGAGAGAGAGAGAGAGAGAGAGTTTAAGCTTTAGTCGGTTGATTGTAATCGAGGGAAATTAGAAGAATTGGGGGCCAATCGAAAGATTCTAGTGTTGGGTTTGCTTTAAAGCCAAAGAGAATAAACAATTCTAACAAGTCAAATAAGCAACCCAGAAAACATGAACTCGCAGAACCAGCAGTGGAACGGACCGTTCCAAAACACAAGAAAACTAAATCATGAGCGGAAGCTTACCTAATTCCATTGCTATGGTCTGAATCTTGATGTTGACCACGACTTGCTTGTTGCTAAAGTCCTTAGTGTTGTGAGATCACCACCAACGTTGGGAGGAAGTCTTCCAAAGGATCAAGACGCGTCCTTTGATGCCTTACGCCTAAAAGCAAAGCACTATCTCTCTCTAATCGATGGAATAATTAGAAAGAGGGGCAGAGTTGCTGCTATCAACTCGTGTATGCAGCAATCACGTTGTTGTCTTGTCCCTTGGGGACCAACCCCTATATATAATGAGAACCAAGGGCTTCTTGGCCTCCAAACAATGCCTTAATTAACCATCTTAATTAGGCAATGTTTCTAAATATAACCACCTATAAAAGGCAACGCATCTATTGCACAAAATCTGCTATTCTTTTACAGCCAAATTTAGCCTATTACCATAATTAATAGAAACTTGGATACCAAACAAATCAGCCCACACTTAATTTCGATTCTTTCCAAATAGACTCGTCAACCTATATGAAAATAATTTAACATCTAGATCCATCTAAAGGTACTCAAGAAACAATTTAAAAGACTTTGATCTTGTGTATGTAGTAGTAAAACCCTTAGTTCATAGTCTGTATTCAAAATTTTTTTTTTAACTGAATGGTCTGTACTTAAATCTTTATTCTACTCTATCTTTTATAAAAGGTCAATAAGAAACATGCCATGCGAGTATGGTACTGAATAGACTATGCATTTATAAAACTTGTTTGTGATGTTACTTGCTTGTATTCGAGTAATGATACGGTGAAGCAGTGAATGTTAGGTTTGTGTTCAATTACTTGTTAACACTCAGAGGCTACGCATACAGTTAATACTCACCACCGGTACCAGGGTCTGTTGCCAATGTTATACAAGTCTCTCATATACCAGTCCCACATGCTTTATTATCAAGGTCGGAACACTTGTCTCCAACTCAATTTCACACAACCTGGGTATCCATTCTTTGCTATACCAGGGTTGAGTAATTCCCACAAGAGTAAAAACTCTATACCGAAGCTTGGTACCAGAACTAAGCCAATGCCCATGTTGGTGCATTCCTCTGTACCAACTCTACCTTTGTACCAATGCCTTTGTCGTACCAGTCTCTTTATGTCCATGCCGTATGAATTCACAGCCTTAAATGCTTTCTGGTATAGCATTCAACTTGTTAGCAGGGAGGATGGGGGTATCTCGGTTAAAACCAGTACTAGATTAATTTCACCTATATACCTCAAATTGCTGCCCTATTGTCTCCCACTCTCCCTTGTTGGTACCCAGTACCTTCCCTCTAGTCAAGTATCATACCCATCCTGCAAGCCAATATCAAATGAACCTTTTAACACTCAAACCTTATTCCCTTGTACCAACTTCCCCCTCTGTACCGGTTTTGTATTTCAGCCTAATTACCTAAACTGAGTATTCATTTGTCAACACTTAGGGGGCGTGTCATTAAAAGTAATCACAGGAGATGATCAATCGTGAGCATTTGAAGGGCAATAAAGGAAACCGAGCAAATTGTCACGCATGTGGAGCATCATATGCCTCAGAACCAAGTAATTGGAGGCTTACTGCGGCACTCAATTGACCAATATGCCCTTGGGGAGGCGCCAATTACTTGGATCATCATATACCTCACTGTAAGTCAATGGGCCCCATCCTTCATTCGGTTTCCCATTGGCTGCAGCCCATCTGGTCCAATTTGGCCCGGCCATTCAAACCCAAATGCCACTGTATTTCTTCTACAATGCGAATGAAACGCACAAGATGAAGGGCAGAAAAGGAAATATAGCCCCTGCAATGGTCCCTCTCTCACTGTACCTTCTTCATGAGAGGTCTCCACGTCTACAAGAAGACAAGCCAGAGATACTTGGCCTCCACCTACCCCAAGCTCACCCTACACACTGAAGCTCTGCCTCCATCCTTGGTTAGTTTAGAATAGCAAGAGAGGAGAGGAGAACAAGTCTAGGTAGATACAACCTGTAAACCACCTCTTTCATATATCAATAAAGAGAGTTGACACTTCCATCTGCTATTTTGATTGGTGTTGAGCTAGCCCAGCCACCAAGCCATGATGGTCTGGTGCCATATAACTGTTTCATGTCTATTTTCTATTTTGCATTAATACAAGCATATTAAACTTGCATATCTGCATCAAGGGCTGTACAATGGACGGATTTGTAAATTTTTATCGATATTTCAATCCAACCCAATTATACCGGATTAAAAAATTTCTTTAATTGACCCACCCGTAACCCAAACCAACCCAGATGATTTTTCACGTACGGATTATGCGGGTTAGACTGGTTTCACGGATTGTAATTTCAATTGTAAAAAATATCACATGATTGAAAAAAAAAAACTAGCACGTAACATACAAAACACTAATGAGTTCAAGTAACAGTAGATAAAAGTAGCACTAGGATATAAATGACTAAACAAAAATACTTTTGAGTTCAAATGACTCAGCAAAAACAGCAACACTATGATACTTTCGAGTTCAAAATACAAATAATAACTAAAAATTAAAGATCTCATATTCCCATTCTTGATTTTTTTTTTACCTGCAATAAAGATGTAGTGCTATTTTTTTTTACCTACAATAAAGATGTAGTGCTATTTTTTTTACCTACAATAAAGATGTAGTGCTATTTTTTTTACCTGCAATAAAGATGTAGTGTTATGTTAGTGAATTAAACAATATTATCCAACTATATCTCATAAACAATAATAGTTTTAACTATTTATAATGAAGATTTGAAATCAGATTCATAATTCATAAGTGTACCAGTTTCCAAGACCTTGTGGAAGATTGTGACGTCTGACATGGCCTAAGCCCAATAGCCTGAAGGATGGAGATCGTCATATCGATGTTGGCACGGAAAAGTCGAGGCATCGTTGACGGAAGGAGTCGAGGCGTCGCAGAGATTATTAATGCTAGAAACTAGGGACCTAGGATTCTTGCGTGTGCTTTGGGAAAGAGGATTAATCGATAGTCCGTCTAGAGATATAATCATAGATATCATCGATATTGTCATCTAATCGGGTCAGGTCGGGTGCGGGTTATGTGAAGAAAAAAATTTAATCCAAATCAGTTGTATCTAGTGTTTTCCAAAATGACACGACACGAGCGTGTTGGTACGACACGAGCGTGTTGGTACGACACGCACGCGTGTTGACACGACACGACACGTCTATGGAATTAGCACGACACATGCGTATCAGCGTGTCGTGTCGTGTTAGAGATTTCTAGATATTGACATATCTTAACACGACACGACACGTGACACGAGTTGACACGATAAAAAAATATTATTATCTAGAATTTATCAAATCATATTGAGTTTATATTATAAATTTAATAATTTTTTATTCATAATCTTTTGATTCAATCATTAATTTTCATTTTAATATATAAAATTTCAATAATTTATTATATTTTTCTATTTTAAAAAAATTTTAAATATTTTTTAATAACTTTTTAGTGAATAAATTATAACATTTCTTGACACGTTTAACATGTCGTGTCAACACGACACGACACGTCCTGTTAGACATGTCGTGTCATTACGCGTGTCGTGTTAACCAATTCCTTCATTTGACATGATACGACACGACACGTTGAAAATATTAACTCGTGTCAACACGACACGACACGACACGACACGTTTGCAATACACTAGTTGTACCGGGTTAACAAAAATAAAACCCGACCCAACCCGATAAATGTCTGAACCTGTTAAACAACGGGTCGGGTTGGCCGGACTAAGCGGGTCAGACGGGTTTTTATTTTTTATGTACAGCCCTATCTGCATCTAATATAACAATAAAAGTGACTTAAAACAATAAAAATGGTTTGTGCACCGGTAAACGCACAAAGGACAGCAGGTTGAAGTTCTACCGCCATGGCCAGACCTCGAGTTCATCCCATCAACACGACTGAAGAGAAAGCACACCCTCCAGTGGCTCAAATCGACAAAGGGAGAGAAGGAGATACTATTCGACACGATTAAGAGGAGAACCAACATCTCAGTCGGCGCAATTTAGTGAAGAAAGAGGCCAACATGGCAGAAGAAAATCAAGGTGGGCCTAGTCAATCATGGGTCTGACGGTGAAATTGATGGCACAGAGGCAAAGAAGAGAAGTAGAAAACTCTGTGGCAATGAATTTATCTTGACACTGCGGCCGGAGTAGCGGAGTCAACGGCGGAAGAGCCATCACGTAGCCAGGTCAAAGGCAACCGACAAAAATTGAAGAGGGACGGAAGAGAAAGGAAGATAAAGTTGACCCTTTGACTTGCACGATCTTGAAGTTGAAGGAAATCAAGGGACGGATTTCAAAAGTAACGGCTAAATGGAGAGCCGTCTGGTGATCTGTTGTGACGGCAAATCTGTGAGCCACCGGATAGGAGTCAGAATATAAGAGGAAATAAAGTCGTTGCACGAAAGGCCACATCAAAAGATGCTAAGAATGAGAAGACAGGACCAAATAAACAGACCAACTTAGATGAACCTGGTGCACTGTGGACCCAGAAGCTGAACTCAAATCCGACCTAAGTCCATCCGGCTCACAGTCAAAGGTGTGAACCAGTCGACTCAACCGATTATTCGATTCAGCCCAGAGCCTCAGCTTGATTTCCTGCGACTTGATTCGTGTGGCCACCACTGCTGCACCACGAAAAGCCACTTCTCTCACCCACGTGGACCACCCAGACGACAACACCTCAGCCTGCTTAATAACATGGACCAATCAGAGAATTTGCAGCAAACCAGAACTCAAAAATGCATTAAAAGTGGTCAGAAAATCAGAAAAATTCTCATAAAATACCAAAATATCTAGAAAATTATGAAGAACATTTCTATCTGACATATCATATACAAAAAACTAACTTAAGTGTCACTTTTATTTAAAAGTCCATAAAACTTTAAAAAAATATCATAAAAACAAATAACAAATAAATATAAATATTATTAAAAATTAATGTTGTTATTAAAAGACAGCAGGGATTCTTGGACAATAGGTACCCTTCAAGACCAGGAGACTCTAAACCCAGTCAAACCAAAACCCATACTTCAAACTCAAAGCTCAAGCCAAGTCAGAACCTCAAAACATATCAAGACATCCCAACTCAACACCAAGGCTAACCATAAACTTGAACACCAGAACTAAATATTGAAGCTTCAATAAGACCCAAACGTAGAAATTCAAAACAAAGGTCAGAAATCAGGGAACTAAAATCCAAGTACCAGCATTAAGCCAGAACCAGACTTAAACCAAACCCAGAACTCCAGATCCGAATTAAATATCAAACCCGAAATTCAGTTCCAAGTCCAAACTCAATACCAATCCTAAGACAAACTAGAACCAATCTCGCTTCAAAATAAAACCAAGCCTATCTCTAAAATAAAACAAAACCTTCGAGTCAAACCTCAAGTCAAACACTAAACCGAGCCAAACAAGATTTTGAAGCCCTAGATCCTGACACTACTGTTGTGCCTTAAAAAAATGCATATGGTTAAAATGGAGAACAAGCATATATTGGAATGGAGAATAGCCAAAATAAAAAGTGTGCATCAGAAATGAAGAACGCAGCCCATTTTCTCAAGAAAAAAAATTGGAAAATAATTAATGGCCTAATTGTGATGGAGAAGCTCGGTGGCCCAACTCTTACATCTTGGACCTACTTGTCATAGGAAGAAATGAGAAGAGGCGAAGCCTAAAAAAAAAAATCACGTTCAGTGTAAATTAATGAAGAGGCGCTGCGCTGAAAGAAAACTGCCCATCATTTGAATCCATCCATTGATAGGTTGCCAACTGGATAGCATTCGACCCACCCTTTCACGTTTGGAGAAGATAACCACCAAAATGAAAGTATTATAAAAGGAAGGGGGATGGCTTCTGTTTAGAAAGAGGAGATACACATCTGTTGAAAGAAGGACACAACAGAGAAGAGAAAAAGGGAGAGGTCTCGAGTAAAAATAGAGAGAAACTGTGAGATTGAGAGTTTCATTCTTTTCCACAAATTTTCTGTAAACAAAAACTAAAAAAAAGAGAGAAATCCTGTAGAACGAAGAAGGAGAAAGGTTTGTAAAAGCATGGTGAAATAAAATACTGTTACTGTTTCTATTTTTCTTTATTCAACTTATTTTCTTTTCTTATGTGACATATTTTGCATCATTGTGCCATCAGTTAAGTGTAGAATAAAACATCTTCTTTTCTTTGTTATTTCATTCTTCGAAATTTCCTGACTCTCACAAAGATAAAATAAACGGCAACTTATCTCAACCCTCGCCGCGCAACACGGCTGTTGGCATGGAGTTTTGATCTAATGCAACCACTTCGATCGAAATTTGTTTAGATCACAATCTGTAGCATGCTCAGTTGTGATTTACACAATAAGAAAACCGCTTCATAAGGGTCTGCAGCATGTCTCAGTCCCTATGAGGATGGTATGGACCTAATTGAATTGGATATGTAGCATGCTCAGTCCATTCAATTCGGGTAGTTTGAACAACAAAGATCAAAATTTCATGCAAAGATGTCGTTATGCTGCTGAAATTTACTCAGAGAAGTCATGTTTCATTTTATATTTCTGGCATAAGTTAAATCTAAATGTTCCTGATAATTTTCTGGTACCAGCAAAAGCATTCTGGACAGTTTACAAAACTATTTTTATTTCACAAAAGGTTGAACAGAACCTATTGAAATTTTGACTGTAGATGTAAAATGATATGGCACATCTCCTGTAAAAGTTTCAAAATTTTTGGACTTACAGATTAATTATAACGAATTTTTAAAGTCTGACAGAAATTAAGTTTCAGAAACCTGTGCCAGCAAACCGTGCCAGTAAACACGTCTGAAAGTTCATAGTTTGAAACCTTTGAAATAAATATCTAAAAATTTTGTAAAAATTACAGAGATTGCATATGAATGTTTATTTTCAAATCTGAAAGTTTCAAGTCTTAACTGTAAACAGGGAGTAAATGAAAATTCAAAAACCGAACTGATATTTGTCTGTCTCAGGATTCTGATTTCAGAAAGTTTCTCTGAATTCAAAAATCGTGTAAAAAGATCAAAACAAGTTACAAAAATCCATACAAGATACCAAAATTTCCCTCTTGAAGTCTAGTCTCAAATAAAATAAACCTCGTATCAAAATTCGAAACAGAACGAAAACAGTCATTGAAACAGTGACCGAAGGTCGTGTTAACTGACAAAACTGTTTTTCAGAAAATGACCCTGAAAGATGAAGCCCAAAGCTCAATGAAATAAATTCCGAAAATTATGTAAAAATGATATAAAAATTCTCTCTGAGTCTTCTTTCAAATGATTTTGGTTTCATAATTTTTGGTGAAACAGAGAGACTCTTTTCTAATTTTGAACTGATTAGTGGTCTGGTGGGTCATGTCCAAAATGTACAGCCCATAAAATTTGTAAATTGTCTAAATGTCAAAATACATTAAACTTCACGAAAAACTCAAAAAATCTCAAATGAAATGTCCAAAAACTCAGAAAATTCTAAAAATTTCAATTTCACATATCATTTGATGTCAAAATCATCTAAAGATCGGTCAGATCCGGCTTTGATCGTTTTCATCATAATGTTTCGTGTGAAGTTCAAATTAAATTGAAATTTCTTTAGAAATTTTAAAAGTCCAGAAGACCAAAATGAAATTGTGCGATTTTAATGTTTGAAATTTGTGGTAAGATTCTGATTTGAGTTTAAATTAACTCAAATTGACACAAAAGCAAACCAAACCAAATCAAATTTCGATTTGAGTCCAAGTTGACTCAAATTGTGTCAAATCCAAATCAAAACTAACTTGAGTATCAAATACACTCATGTTATTTAGGATTTAGTTTGAGGCCCCAAATCATCTCGAACTAACATAATTTGAATCCAAATTGATTCAAATTAACAAAAGTGAAACCAAATTATAATTTGAGTTCAAATTAACTCAAGTTATACCCAGAACAAGTGTCAAATAAAGTAAAAAAAGTGGTCTAACTGGACCAAAGTCCCAGTTTGATCATAAGTTTCCCTCGTCACCTGAATCAGCGACCCGCTTTGTATTCAGTGTACGAGTTGCAAAGTTATTGCGCCTGAGTGACCACTGCGGCTTACACTCTTGACCCTAACTTTGCAAAGTCCTTGTTTCTGAGTCAAAAATATGCTCTGTACTTAGAACCTGGTACTTCGTAAGATTCGAGAACAAATAACTCAAATCCTAAATCAAATGTCAAAAACGAGAACAAATATCTCAACTCCAATACAAAGCGGTATTTGATCGACTAATAGAATGGTAGGTAATTTACCATTTGTCTCGCACGTTTTCAGTCCTACCACGGAAGATCAGATAGTCCTCTATGGGGCGAAGAAATGCGGATCAAATACCCCTCGAGCATCTTGAGACCCGTCGTTACTGCCCATTCTGAACGAGCGAAGGGCACTAATGCGGTTCCAAGTACCTCGAGAGTTGATTGTTTGTTTTAGGTCCTTTTTTTCCAGTAGGCGCAAGCCCCTACTGTTAATTACCTCCGGACTTGGTTAAGAACTGGCCAAGAGCACCTCTAGATCGGGATAATCAAAGTTTAGATGTCGTAAGTGGATGAAATCCATTTTAATAAAAGGATTGTGTCTTGGTAGGGTATTTCAGAATAAAAACAATGCAAAAGGACAATCATATAAACAGTACAATGCAAACATGAACAATGCAATTTAGCCCTTTGACTACACGTTTTAACACATTTATATTGCTTTTGCTTTGCTGGATCAGGCTTAGTGCCGTCATAGAGATTTCGAGTTTGATATTAGAAAATTTGATATCCTAGATCAATCCTCGATCATTTGGAGTTAAGAGATTTTAGGATTTCGTTCAAGTCTCGAGTATAGATGCGCTATGCCTCCTCTTGACAGGAACTTGGGTGATGGCCATCGGTTGACTTTTCTTCTGGTCACCTGGACATCAGATTTCAGTCTACTTCTGGTCAAACATGCTGTGGACTTGTAGAAACAGACTTTAAGATTGGATCCCAACACTAGAAAATAGGGTATTCTAGGTCAGTTCTCAGTCGTTTAGGGATTTTAGAGATTTTTGGAATTTCGTTCAAGTCTCGAGTGTAGATGCTCTATGCCTTCCCTTGACAGGAACTTCAGTGATAATTCAGAATTGACTTTTCCATTTTCTCAATCTAAATATCAGGAGGATGTCTTCTTCAAGTCGAAACGCTATGCAGTCCTGAAGGGACGAATCTTAGATTTTTAAGACTTTATGTCACTTTTGACTTTGTGTCCTTGAGTCACTTTTAGATTTTGTGTTATTTTGACTTTGTGTCACTTTTAGACTTTGTGTCGTTTTTTACTTTGTGTCACTTTTAGACTTTGTGTCATTTTTTACTTTCTGTCATTTTCAGGTTTGGACTTTTAATTTTGCATTTTTAGAATTTTGGACTTTTGAGTTCCGACTTTTAAGTCTTGCATTTTTAAGCTAGCACTTTTGGATTTTGACTTTTGAGTTTTGATTTTTTGGACTTGGTTTGAAGTTTGATTTTTTGAACTTGGTTTGAACTTTTGAATTTTGGCATTTTGGACCTTGAGTTGGACTTTTAAGTTGTGACTTTAGAGTTTTAGATTTTTAATCTTCGGTTGGACTTTTGAGTTCGGACTTTTAAGTTTGCATTTCTAAACTTCTATTGGATGCCTTTTTGTTATTTCAATTTTATTCGCAAATTTTAATGCTTGATTGTGCCTGTTGCTCAGAGTATAAAATGTTCAAATGTACCTGATGTCCAGAATATAAAATGTTCAAATGTACCTGCTGTCCAGAACATAAAATGTTCAAAATGATTTTTGTTCAATTTCTTTGAGGGACTTAATTTTATTATTTTCCATTATGGTCATACTTTTAGACTTTAATTTCAAAATATTTGGTGCTTTAGTGTTTTGGCATGACATGATATATTAAAATATTCCTCACATTTTTCTTAATATTTTGATATTTTACGGGATTTTTTCTGACAATCCAGCTATTTTTAATGCATTTTTGAAGTTTTCTGCGTCGCAGAATTTTCTGACTGGCTAAGACTTGCTGTGTGTGTTATGTTCGTCAGGGATTCGCTACAGGCTGGACGTCACAGAAGATCGGAGAGAGACGCTGAGGATTCAGGTTGACTGAGTCGCTTGGCTCACGCTTGCGTTCGTGCACTGAATGAGTTAGGTTGGGTTCGGATTTGATCCGTGGGTTTCACATGTCGGCGTTGCTTCTCAGGTGCGCCAGGCCTACGCGATGCTCAGACCCGTCTCCCTCCCTCTTTCGCTGATATGATTTCTGATGCCTTTCGTTTGACTGGACGTCTCCATTGGTGATGTCAGCAGAGGATTCCGGCAACCGTAGCGTCTGCGACCAGGTTGGTAGGCGTCGTAGGGGTCTCTTGAGGTTGTTTCGGCTGTCCTTTGGAGTAACGTTGGTCAATTCAGAGAGTTCTGGCTTTGATCTGATTTGGGTCCGCAACCATGGTGAATAGCAGTTTGATTGACGGGAAGCAGCGATGAATTGTTTTGACGAGGGTACTGTGAGGAATCTCGTGAGCATCATGAAGTCACTTGCACATTCAATTTCATATGATACTTCCTAATTTTGAGGTAATGTGCTTTGACTTTGCCTTTGGTCTGACAGAGCTGTAAACCAAAATACAATTTCATACGCAGCTTGTTTCCGAACATGTATTGTTTTCCAATGTCTTTGTTTACCATATTGAACCAAGCTACGGGTATTTACACATTAAGCCTTTGTTCTTCACTTTTAGTTTCTCCTTTTGTTTACTGACCACGCATGATTTGCAACTTAAAGATCAGGTAGTGCCAATAACATCCACTCATTCAGACAAAATGAACCAAACTTGAACTAATAGTGATAGTCTTGTCAACACTGGTCAAGGTCATGTATATAGGGTCGCCTTATTCATTTTGACCCCTGGCATTTTTTATTTTACAGAACTCCCTTAACCTAACATTTTTATTACTTTGGGGCCAATTCACTTTCCTTTCTTATTCCTGATTCACCATGTTGGACAGCAAAACTTACATTTTAAATGCAGGACTTGTGGTTTTCCTTTTATCTTTATCTTATGTATAGTTTGGACTTTGGGGAGTTAGACTGTGATTGTACCGCTTGCTTATGTAAACATTTAAAGTGGACTTTGAACTAGTAATTTTGCTCTTGCTGACACCTATCAGTAACGCATGCATAGAACCATCTTGTTCACTTTAGTCCCAAGATTTATCTCATTTCTCATCTCATATCTAAATTTTCTTTAGCCATCTTTACTCAATACCTTCTAGTGCTCATATAACCAAATAACTTCATGCAACTTAGTTTGTACTTAGGAACCATTTACTTTCATATGCTGACCCATACTGAGGTTAATTTTCCTTCTCTTTTTGTCATCCATGCAGACACAATTTCACTTACACATAGGACTTAATAATTGTCACCTCACACTGGAGAATGCAACTTTACACACGCACATTTTTTGACATGCTAATTATGGAACAAAGGGATGTAGCAGTAAGGAAAACTTGAAAACTTGCTGACTTTATTTTAAACTTATTTGGTGTGTCTAAATGCCAACCTATTATGCCACTATTATTATATAATTTTCATATGACCCTGGGACTTTTCCTAATGATGCAATTCTTCTAAACTCATGTTACTTACTAAATATGACAGAAATCTTTATTCTAAGGACATGAAATCCAACTTCAAACTTGTTCTTAAACAAAAATGAGGGACAAGACCATTTTATTACACATTTCATCAGGTGGGACTGACATAAACATGAATATATATTGCCTAAAGGACTGGACTCCTACATGAATTTTTTAAAATATGTTTTTGACATTTAAACCTTTATATAAACTTGGACTCTTCATTTTTTGATAAAATAACTTTATTCCAGCTGTAGACTCAACTATTTTATCATGACAAGAACTTAGCCTATTAAACTTTGACTATGGACTGTATAAATGATAAACTTAGCAAAAGCATGACAATAACCATGATCTATGTATTGAAACAAAACTAGGAGTCAGAAATCAACATGGTACCCATGGAGGTGGAATCAACATGGCACCCATGGAGGTGGAATCTAAGTCATGCTCTCCATGGAACCAACAACTTCTAACTGTACACTGACAATAAGGAACTTATGTTAATGCAAGCTATTCCTATATGCATGACAGACTCAACAAAGACATAATGATAGCCATGACATGAATATTGAGACAGATCTAAAAGCCAGAAACTAGCATGGCATCCAAGGAGGTGGAATCTAAGTCACGCTCTCCATGAAACCAGCAGCCTCTAACCTCACACTAATAGTAAGAAACTTGTATTAATGCAAATTACTCCTATATGCAAGACTTTTCAGAGGCACAACTGATGTTCATGAGTGCGGAATCTAAGTCACGCTCCTCATTAGCATCAGTGTGAACTCCAAAGAACAAAATAAAAAATGAAAAAGAAGATAAAAAACAACACAACAAATGCATTTAACATCATTTTATTCATATTTTTGGAGGTCATTACAGATTACATTTCATTACCTTGACTTCAAAAACAAACCTGATTTAAAAAAGACAGAATTTCGACTCCTATTAACCTACTGGCCTCCTCTTCTTCTTCAAGAGGTGCTCCTTTTATAGGTGATCCTTAGGGTTTACATCTTGCTTCTGTTGCCATATGCCAAAATCTTCATACTCTTCTATCTTGATCAATGGCTGTGATATTAAGATGTGTTGCCGCCTTGCTTTATGCATTGCTTCTTCACTTCATACTTTCACTGCTTCATTTACTTCCCAATTGTTGCTTGACAAGTGGCACTTGATGTCCAGCAAGCATGGGGCAGCGACATGTAGGCTTGGATGTACTACATTTCACTTGTGCCTTGTCTCCCGTGTGTATTGGCATTTGGTGATTTTAGTTGTTGTCTCTTGATTGCAGATTTCAACTTTCTTTTCCCTTGAGCTGAATTGCATCGGCTCAATTTACTTTTTTCTACTTAAAGGCACTTTGGTGATGTTGTGGCAGCTTGTAACTGGACATGGCATGGTCTGACAAGTGGAGTCTAGTGCCATCTGGCCAATTGAGTGAGTGACAGTATGGTTGTTGCATCTTTCTACTTGTATTTGGCGCCAGAGGGAGGTACAATTGCTGGCAGTCATCTATCGATTTTGAGTCAATCCAATGGTTGTGGAATAATGCTTACTCTCCAAGCAGCTTATAATGTGTCTCTTTCTTCACTTATCCTGTCTCCATGCTCTCTCAATAGATAGGATCCAAATTGAGGCGCAATTAGGGTTTGCAACAAGGATTTCTTCGAGCTATCATCATCTTGAACATTTGATTTTCATCCTGTGGCTGTGTGCGGTTCTTTAGAGACCAAGTACCTCTGGTTTATCCCCTTGTAGACGTGGCAGCAGCTCATGGTGGGAGGGGACCAGTGAGAGATGTTATTTCACATTTTGCACTTTTTACTTCTCTCAAGTGTAACCGAAACCAACATCATCTCCAGTGGATTTAGGAACTTGTATCACTTGATTTCCATCATTACAACATCTATACACCGTGTTTAATATGTTTTAAGTGTTAATTAACTTTGCAAATGACTGTTAATCTGGGTTTAACCAACTCCTGGCCAAGTCGTGGTGGTCTCACCTATTGGCTCTATATCAGTTCAAATTGATGGGTTCATCATGCTCCTTGCACCATCACGGAGTTCTATGGACAAACCATTTATGCTTTAAAGCTTTATCTCGCTCCAATTTCATCCTTTTCCTCTCACTGGTTCGAGGTTTTTCCTTTAAATTAACCATGAATTAGGGCACACCAGAGCTCTAGAGTGGTACTGTTATTCTCTCCTTGTTGTGAGCTTTCCAACGATATCAAGAACTCCGACAATGGTGGCGGGGTTCGCCGGATTGGGTTTTGTCAGAGACGGGCTTCGTCTCTCTCTTTCCTTCGATTTCCCTCTTTCTTTTCCGTTGAGGGTGGGGTCCAGCAGCACGGGCGAACCAGTGTGCGCCACTTGTCTCAAGCTGAGAGGCTGGTGAGTGGGGTCAGCTAGAGGACCAATAGCAGCTCGCCAGCTCGCCATTTGTGTGCAGCGGGAGGTTCCGACTCGTTGGGTTCAGAAACGAATTAGGGAGGAGGAGATGAGAGGTGCTGCTCCTTCGATTATTTTGCAAAGGGCTGTACGAGCCCATCATTTCCTCTCCCACTTTGTTATAGAAGCCCAATTTGCATATATTCATTTTGATGCGGCATACTTTGGTTGGCCGATCTCCATTAATGTACTAATGAACAATTGAACATGTCCCTTCATGACATTTTTCAAAATTCCAATTCGGCCCCACACAAGAAAAATTATTTGATTTTCCTTTGACATTTCTCATGAAACTTTGCACGCCTTCCCATAAAGCATGAGAAACTTGATAGTCATAAATTTTTCATTTTTAGAAATTTTAAATTGATTAAATGAATTTTCTAAGGAGTAAATTTTTTCGGAGGGCACTCAACTTTGTCTATAATCTAATATTGGTCACTGAACTTTAATTTGTCCCTCCATAACCATTAAACTTTGATCTAGTCCAAATCTGGTCACTCCATTATAATTCTGTTATAGCTCTGTGAAAATATTGACGTTGGGGTGAAATTGGAGCCACGAATCTTTTTTTTCCTTCTTCTTCTTCTTGTCCCTTTTTTTGTCTGCTCGAGCAACTCTTTTATTTTTCCAGCTAAAACGCATCTATATTAAGGTTCAAAATATCTCTTCCAACTACAACGCCTCTCTTAGAATTGAAATTCTAAAGAAGTCAATTTCAGTATGACTGAATTTTAGTTCTCTTTGCTTTTCGTTTTCCTCATGTCCTCTCTACCTAGTGCCACACAAAATCGTTTTTTTTTTCTTTACCAAATGTGACCAATCAAAATTACTCTTTTAAATTTTAATCAGATTTTACATCCAATTCGATTTTAATTTGTCAAATAAATGGTCAATCATTTGCATCACATGTGAATCTGATCAATCTACTATCCAAGACGAGCTTGATGTAATCCAAATTTATCTAGATCCTAAGTAATTCAAAATTCATGCTAATTGTCTTGCATTTGGAGACGAATAGTAAGTACAACGAAAAAAAATATTTGGCTGCCTTCATAACTGAAATAACTTGGAAGATTATAATCACCCCAAACACAAAAAAATGTGATTTATGATACTTGAAAATTTTCTCACTCCTCCCATGACCCAAGACCATGGCAAGTTGGCAACAAAAGAGTAGAGTAAAGATAAAAAGCTGAACTGGTTTAGCAACAAAAAGAGGGTTGATTTTTTCCCTTTCGTTTTATTTTCCAGGGTCAGCACCATGGCCACAAAAAGTTAGAGAAAGAGAGAGGCGAAGAATGGATCCTGGGATTTGGAGAAGAAGAAACGAAAAAAAAGATTCGTGACTCCCATTTCACCCTAACGTCAACATTTTCACGGAGTTATAACGGAATTATAATGGAGTGATCAAATTTGGACTAAATCAAAGTTTAATGGCTCTGGAGGGACAAATTAAAGTTCAGTGATCAAAATTGGATTATAGACAAAGTTGAGTGACCTCCGAAAAAATTTACTCATTTTCTAAGACTCATAAATAATTCATATAATCAATTTATTCGAGCATCCCTTGCTGCACGTCTTCTGGCTTTAGAAAATTGACCATCTCCTTCTGAGAATCTGGACCCGACATACATTCATGGGTCCCATTTTCACCGCCTTGCAAATTGTTGAAATTTTCTCATGTGGCAAAAATTAGAGGTAAACACCATTATGGTTCAAGTTAGATTTAAAATTTAAAATTTCAACTTACCAGAAAAATCTCATAAACAAACGTCACATGCATAAATCACCCAACAAGTTGCATTTCACAACTCTTTTAGCCTAGACATATAATTTTTCGGATCTCTTAATCAGAGATTCTCGCGGTCATTCCAGAGGTAATTAACAGCAGGGGCTTGCGCCTGCTGGAAAGAAAGAACTCACGAAATAATAAACTTTCGCGTGAATAGAAATTCATATGAGTTCTTCTCTCTTCATTAAGAAAGGACTTATATCGAATTGTGACGCACGAAGGGTATCTGAATACTTTTCCTTTCCCGCGGATATTCAATTTATTTTTTTCCGCGGCGATAAAAAGGTCCAGACAACTACAAAGAAAATCAAATTCATATCAAGATAACCAAGACCAACTTGTGATTTAATAATCTGACTGTCCTATTATGACAACCTAAGAGCAATAAAAAGTCTTAACTATAAAATGACGACAACTTCAAAGTCCGCATGTCACTTAAAGTCAGCATAACATGCATGTGCATTCTACATCATTGCCACACCCTGCATAGTACTAGTCGTTAAATAAAATAAAACTGACTCCAATCACTTTTAATGCCTAATCACTTGATTATTCCCGATCTAGAGGTGCTCTTGTCTGGTTCTCAACTCAGTCCGGAGGTAATTAACAGTAGGGACTTGCGCCTGCTAGAAGGAAAGGACCTATGAACAAACAATCAACCCTCGAGGCACTTGAAACCGCATTAATGTCCTTCGCTCGTTAGAAATGGGTAGTAATGTTCGGGTCTTAAGATGCTCGATGGGTATCTGATCCACATTTTTTTCGCCCCATAGGAGAACTATCTGATCTTCCGTGGTAGGACCGAAAAAGTGCGAGACAATATCACAAGGGAGTATTTATTTCTATTTAAGAGAGTATATTGCAGAAAAAATTTTATCAGAAAACAGAAAAGAGAAGGACAGAAGGAAGGTTCATGGAAGAGAAGGGGCGAGAGAAATAAAGAGGGGACAATAGAGGGCGAAGAAGGGAAAAAAATGAGGGGAATGAGGTGCGTGGGAAGAGAGATGGCGAGGGGGCAATGCGGGTGAAGAGGGGAGAGAAAGAGACAAGTGGGAAGTGGTGACGTGAGTGAGGGGGCGCACGGGTGAGAGAGAATGCGGGTAAGGGAAGAAGAGAGGCTTAACGTAATTTTCTATTTTGGAACCGCACAGTTTTTATTTTAAATATTTGATTGCTTAATTGTCTTAGCACCTGATTGCAATTATATGCAAATTAAGACAAAGTCTTTTTTTGGGTTGCACCACATCTTTAGCTCAAATTCCAATCAAGTATTCAAGTCTCCCGTTTAAGCCTTTATTAGGACAAATCCCATAAATCATTTAGCAGGCCTTAAATTGTAATTTTTCGTGATAGACCACGGATGGTCAATTCGATCGACACAAAATAGGAATCAGAATTTTATTTTGTCTATTGTAGATAGATAAACATGAACGGTGGATGTCCTGTCCACCGTAAGAAAGATGGTTTTTATATAAATTTTTATTGCTAGATTTTTTATTTAGATTAGATATTGATCTATTGCTAGATTTAATTGATGTATTAAATCTAGAATTTTTTTATTAATATCTCGTTAAAAATCTACCAATTTATTTTTGATAGACTTTTCTAATCTTATAATATCTAGTGTAGCAATTTAAAAAGGTCTAACAATTTTTTTTTTTGCTACATTAGATATTACAAGATTCAGAAAAGTCTATCAAAAATAAATTGCTAGATTTTTAAGGAGCTATTAATAGAAAATTGAGTCTTACTAAAAAATTGCTATATTTAATATATCAAATAAATCTAACAATAGAACAATAACCAACATAAATAAAAAAAAAGTTCTAACTATGAAGTCTATATAAAAGTCATCTTTTTGTAGCGGTCACACATCTTTCTGATGATCGATGTGCATTGCATCTAACACAATAGCTAATTCGTGATTAAAAATAATTTGATGCGTTAAAAAATTGTAATTCAAATAGAACGCTAATATAATTTGAAAATTAGTAGTTACTTTATAATACAGACAACATATCAAAATATTACTAGCTAATTATACAATAAAGTAAAAAAAAAAGTAATTCGACAAGTAATATAAGCTAAACGGCAAGTTATTCGCATAATTTGATGTACTTGAAAATAGTTCAGAGAAATGCTGACACAAAAATAATATGAATTTTAATCGGCAATTTCAATACTGTAGCGCCTAAGCATTTCATGTTTAGTTTATCCTAAGCAGTACAATTAAGAAACAATGATGATAGTCATCATCCTCAAGATTCATCATTTCCATCATCTCCGCAACAGTTAGGAACACATTTTCTATTTTTGTCTCTCACCCCATCATCCCCTAGTAGTTAAACACGAGTCTTTCGTTTTTGAAAATCCAGCGCTCATTCTTCCGTATCCTCTATTTCGCTCCCTCCCCCTTCCCTCAACATCACTTACCCCTTATCCCACTCTCTCCCTCCTAATTGATCTAGTTCCGAGAACAAATGTTCTAATTAATATATAACTGTTCTAGTTAATATATATAACTATTCTATTTAATATAACAATGGTTATATTTAATATTGCAATTTTTCTAGTTAATATGTATAATTGTTCTAGTTCATATATATAATTGTTTTGATTCATATACTTAATTGTTCTACTTAAACGATAGGTGGTACATACGCTCATCCCCTATTTGTTCAACTTAATTATTCTGGATCTCTGGTTGGGTGACAGGATGGCAAAGAATGAGTAGAGACGTTGGATAATTAAGAATATATGAATAATTACACTGAATAATTAAGAGTATAATGAATAATTACGTTAGATTCTATCATCCCATCATCCCTGGATTTTTATTAATGAGGACATTGGACAATTAATGAGGATTCTGGAGATGATGAGAACGATAGAATCCAGGGGATGAATTATCAGTAACCTGGTAATGATTACTCGTTTATAATTAATCAGGTTCAAATACTTCCTGTCCGTGTGTCTTCTTTATGCCCCCATTTAATAATAAATAAATGCCTTCTCTATGCCTCCATTTAATAAAACTAAAATGTTTCTAAAGCTGAAATTCAAATATCAAAATAAAATTGTCAATGCGTTACATATTATAACATTTCGATTTTTATTTTGAATTGGTGTGAAGAGCCTTTAGAAATTCACTAATTTGAACGAATTTGGAACACTAAATTAGCTGTAATTATTTTATTTTATTATTCAAAAATTCAGATTTTTATCATGAAAAATTCTTTACCATTAAAGCATGATGATTATTACATATTTAAATACACTAAAAATACCGATATTTATTTCTAGCTTATGATGTCTCACGAGTAGGCGCCACCGGCTTATTAGTACTTCTGGGTGCGTTTGGATCGTTGGAAGAAAGAAGAAGAAGAAGGAAGAAGAAGAAAAAAAAATTATAAACAATTCAAACTCTTCACAAAGTTACACACTTTCTAATACTTCTTCCCACTTCTTCCCTTCTTCCCTTCTTCCCACACCTATCCAAACGGAGCCCTATGTAAATTGTCTTCTATATGGAAGCGTATTTATAAGCAAACATGCATGTATCAGTTTGCCTTTTCTTCTCCATTTCGTTCTCTTTACCGCAGGCCCATTTTTGTCTCCTATGTTCCGTTGCATAGATAATCATGTCTGGAGATTTGGATCAGAGTGTCTCGAAGTCAAAATTCAAAAAGAATATGGACTATGGAGGCATCGAGCAGTCAGCAGCCCCTAATGTTGAATTGGTCCAACGACAACAAACCTTTCAATGTCGTTTTTTCATTCGGACGGAATTCCTATCTAATCAGATCCAATAAAATTTTATAAAATCATGAATTGAAATTCCGTAAAAAAAACATTTTGATCAGGGCTTTAATTTCTTAATCGGATGGAGATTCCGTTTAACCTCAGTCCTCAGTGCTCAGTCAGGTTTCAATTATTCGAATGGAGATATTGCACAATGGGGGTTGGTTCTTTCTTGTGCATCTGTTTTGGCATTAGTTTCAGGGGTGTGTTTTTTTTTTTAAGAAAAAAAAATTGTTTTAACTTTACAGACAACTAAATGCATTATGAAACTATGTATCTGTTAACTTTAATCAAAGCAATGAAGCCTACGGTCATTTGAACTTCAAAAAAAAAAATGTCCTCGTATGGACTTATGGTTTTGTTTTTACTAGGCGAAATACTGCCGAAATGTCTACTGATTTCTTCTGTAAAAATAATAAAATAAAAAAGTTACTTAAACAAACAAGGAACGTCAAAATTTTACATAAAAGAAAATTTAACACAAGAAATTTTTGTTCCTCAGGTCAAATTTCATCTTACAGACTTATATTGTATATAAGATTCGACCAAGCACCACACAAGTATTACATACTACTGGAACAATTAATAAATTATGAGCTGCATTAGAGTTAGACATAATTAAGAGTCAGTAAGAATTAATTGAAGGTACAAATATTAAATAAGATGAGAAAAATCCGATACATAAATTATACAATTTTATTGTATACAATAAATTATATATGTATCCTTACGCAACTTTAATATTTGATTGCCTAAGTACTGCGTAATCTCATATGAATGAAACGAACACTCTTACCGTTTCAAAAAAAAAAAAAAAAAAAACGAACACTCTTTCGTCCTCAAAAGATTCAATGACGTCATGCATGACGAGTTTGTCCCTTTCCAAATAAAGGACCAAAAAGGCAAAATCTCACTGAACTCTGAAGTCACGAGTGACGCCTTTCTTTTTTTCTCTCTACAAGAGAACAAAAATTTTACTCCTAAAGAACGTCACGTCTGACGTTTTTGTCTACTTTTGTACCAACAAGCAGCACGGATTTTATACGATTATACCCAGCCAGGAACAAAAATATGAACTACTAGGTACTAGTACATGGGTCCATAACAGTGAACTTAGTGATAGTCCAAAAATTCTTGGCCCTTGGCCCGCTTTTTGAAAGACTGTCCTAAAACCCGGACCGGACTGGTCCTTCGAAGGGCTTTTCGATAGACAAATATTTAGAAGGGCCGGATTTTGAAAGGATCGGGTCTAATTTTTTTTCAAAGACGGATGTTGAAGGGCTGAATTTTGAAGGGCCGGATCCGACCTAATCGTTCAATAGTAGTGACTATTTGATCATGATGGGATGATAGAGATTAAAAAAATTAAATGTTGGTATTATTTTAGAAGGACTAGAAGGGCCAATGACTTATAAGGGCTGGATTTTCAAAGGACCGGTCTTGTGTTTCAAAAAACAAACCCGTCTAACCCGTCCCATCTCGACTCTTTTTCTTAACCCGGTCCGATCCGACCCTTCTACCAAACCCGTCAAATCCGGTTCTTTGAAATTCGGCCCGACCCTTTTTTCTTTCAGTTATATGTGATCTTAATTTAATTTGAGGGAGGTTTTCTGCTGTACGGCTCTAGCATTTTCTGCAGCACATTTATGTGATCTTTTGTGCAAATTAGGATGTATTTAAGCTTCTCTCTTTGGATGCAACACGAAAATTTTTTGAATCCTATGCATAAAATAAATGAGGAAACAAGCTGGTCCATGTGCCTTATTTTACGATTGTTTATGGTTGATCTCATGTTATTCAATGTAGCAACTCTCATACAATAATGGCTTTTTTTTTTCAATTGCAACATGGAAAGTTATTTATAGGAACATACATAAGGCCAAACATTCGCGACTACAAAAACTCAAGTGATTTAGTCTTTTTACTTTTACTTTTTTGGTATTTTTTTACTTTTGTTTTGTTGTGCAAGTTTTTTCTAAGCACTTTTGGATTAAATTTTATAAATACTCTTCCAAAATTTTTTTTAATCCAACAATATATATTTTAGATTTTTTAAATTTTGTTTAAAATTATTTTAGATTGATGTTATTTTTTATATTCCGAGATCGATCAAATTTCAAAAGGTCCATACCTTTTTGCTGAAAAATAAAAAGACAGAATAAAAAGCAGACTTTGGTCCAAATTAATCGTGTTAAGCGCGAAATTGTAGCTAGTTTTCACAAAAGTTAAATGTAATTTGAACTTATATGTCAGTTTTGTTGATCTTGATCTTGAGTAGTTAGAAATTGTACATACCGTAACAAAGCGATCCGGTATGTATTAGACTAAATAGTTCGAAGTGGACGCTTAAAATATTCTATATTAATCGATGCACAAAAAAATAGGATTACTAACGTCACAGAAATTTCAAATGAGAAATGCTAGCGTCCCATATATAGGACGCAACCTCCTGTCCAATATCATCTATGGCTCTTCAATTATATCAAGATTCGTGCTGTGATTTTGGCGATTGATGAGTCTCTTCGTAAAATTTTTCCGTCATGTACTTTTCCCTCTCCAATTTCCGTCTGTCTCCGAACCCCTTCACCAGCGCCAGAGAACCCTAGCGATCTCTCAGTGAGACGGCGAGTTTCGGCGGGATAAAACCCTAGCAATTCGAACCCTCTGCGCCAGAAATTTTACATTCCTCGATCAGGTTTGTCTCTCTCTCTCTCTCTCTCTCTGTCTCTCTCTCTCTTTCCTCTCTCACTGTTAAGGTTTGATATGATATGAGTCAACTTAATTAAGCACCAGTTTTGTATGCTCTATTTCTTCCCTGTAGCGTATCAATGATCTTCACAATTCTGCATGCTTTATAATGTAGTTGTAAATAATGAGAAACTTCATTTGTAGAAATGTATAAATATAAAATTATGTAGAAATTTATTACTGTCATTTGTAGAAAATGTGTAAATTAAGTTCACCAAGTTTAGGCTTTTGGTGTGTACTCATATGCTAAGAAATGTATAAATATTAAATTAAGTAGAAATTTATTACTGTCATTTGTAGAAATTTTAATTGATATTATTTTATGCAGATGTCATTTGAAGATCAATTTTCTGGTGTAGCATACTCAAGGAATTCTATTGGGTCAACTGACAATGATAGTGTGTACAGAATGATGAGATCGATGCCTATGTCAGTTTCGTGGATGATGATTGCATTCAAGGATATAACCATTTTACTCGATCAATCAGAAAAATTCTCAATTACACAACAAATACATATTAATAATGTAACCATGTATATAAAGGTCAGAAGGATGAATGATATTATACATGAACTAAAGTCAATATTAATCTCTACAGTACTTTTTGCATACATCACAATGTGTCAACTAAGCACCAAAACAGTGAAACACTAAACTATACTTCTCAAAGCTAAAAAATATGCAAAAAAAAAAAATTGTATCAAATAAAATCAGCACTATAGTATACTTCTCCATCTACATCAACTAAGCGAAAACTACAACTGATAGAGCACTACAATCAGTTTGAATCAAATCAGCTGAAACTTCTCCCTCAATTTGCTTGATCATCTTCAATCTTTCCATGTTATTTTTCAGTTATTAATACGCAAATAGAAAATGGTTAAAAATTGCAATACATTTATTAATAAACAACATATATAAAATGTAGCAAAATATATACCTCTTTCTGCTACAATTCTCTAGCCCTGGACAGTTCCTACTATGTTTCCAAAATACCTCTTTCTGCTGCAATTCTCTAGCAAGTAGCTCTTAGTTGACATCTGAATAACAATAATTAAACTTTAAAAATCAATTAAATTAAACACAATGAAGCCTAATTCAATACAATTGTTATCCATGAATCTGATCACAATTAATAAATGAGGTGATAAATTACAGAAATTACCTCACGGCGAAGACAATGGTGTCTTACCAGCAAAGAGGTGGCGGTGAGAGGCGAGAAGGAAGAGGGGTCTGATTGAGAGTGTTTGACAGGAGAAGGAATGAGATTGGAGGCAGGTAGTGAGTTGAGCCCCACAACTCCTGTCTCACTCTTGGAGAAGCTTACCTCCACAATAGATCAAGGATTATTAGAGAGGAGAGACAGGGGGATTTCTCAGAGAGGAGACGAGTACGGAGATATCGCTTTGAGAGGGGTGTACGGAGATATCGCTCGGAAAGGGGATAATGGGGGCTATGGTTATGGACTTGAGGTTATGATGCGCTGGGAAAGGAAAGGAAGAAGGTCTCTGACGGAACGAACGGAGCAGAAAAATTAACGGCAAAATTAAAATTCAAACTCATCTGCGCCTTCATCACAGCACGAATCTTGATACAATTGAAGGGCCATAGATGATATTGGACAGGAGGCTGCGTCCCATAGAATTCACATCCTCTGCCGCGCACGGCTGGCCGCAGTTTTTATTTCGACCGTCTGATCTAATCTCAATGGTCCCTGAAAAATATCGGATTGATAGGCTCGAAAAAATTAAACTGTCCAGATCAGATCTAACGGCTCGTATGAAAAGTGCGGCTGTGCCGTGTGACAGAGGATACGAATCCGCGTCCCATATATGGGACGTTAGCATTTCTCATTTTAAATTGCTGTTTGACTAACCGAACTTCGTGGATCTTTATAAATCCTGACGGTAAATCTCATGTCTATCTGACCGAGATTTCAGGATCTATGACTCTTTCAAGAAATAAATGATTATATTACAGTTCCTCCACACTCTACAAAGCACAAATGCGATGTTAATTTAAAATATAAAACAGAACGTATCTGAAAATGATAATTAATTATTTAAATTAAACATTAAAGTACTTGACTAGAAGACTACGCATACTGACATGTGTGACGCCTTGGGGGATTTCTCGGCACAACAACAGTTAAAAAAACACAGGATAGGTTTTGAATTACAATTTAAGGATTCAGAAAATGAGTCTTGAAACTTAAAATAGTTATAATTTAATACTATTAATATATATTTTTAATTTTAATCAAAATGCCTGATATTTATTAAGATTTGCTTAAAAAAATCAAATAAGTGATTTTTTAGTTTTGTTTTAGTTTAATTTGTATTTTGAAATATTCAAGTGGTTATTCCAAAAAGTGTACAAAATGACTGTGAAAGATATTCCAATTTTGTGTTTTAAAATTTTGATCCCTAGTTCCCTACCAATGATGCGAATATTCCAATTTTGAATGGAGATATAATATTACGATTTTTTTCGTGAATCAGATATACTAGTTTAGTAGCTACGGATAATGATCCATTTTAGTAGAACGTGAGTTTAATGTTTGGTTGAATTTTTTTTAATGAATATTTAACAGAGGATAGTACTTATAATGCTATAATTTTGTCATGCCATAATTAAAATTATCTTTCTTTTAAATTATATGAAATTAAAAATTCAAACTTCAAATTCGAATCATGAATTGTATTATTATTTTTTTTACGAGAGATGCGGCAATGTAATGTTTTATATTTTTCAAAGTTTATTCGAAACTATATTAAGTGATTTTTAAATTTTAAATAAATAAGTAAATCTAGTTATAATTGATCAATTTATTGCGTTTATGTTTTAAAATTTTGATCTTGTATGCGATGAGTTTCACAAAATTGTTAAATTTAACCCCGACATATTCCTTACTAGGAAGAAATAAATCAACATTTTGAGTTCGAATAACAATCTTGTACAAATAGCTACACTATTTGGGAGTGTTTGGTTTGTTGCAGTTGAAACAATATTTCTCTTGTTTGTTTGCGATTCCAAGCAATCGGCTAGCGAAAAGATTGCGGGCTCGAAATTTGATAATTTTTCATAAACATTTAATTTAAAATAAATTAGATGACTTATATCTAATTTATCTTAAAAAAAGTTTCTTGGGGCCTAGGAATCCTGCGAGCCAGCATATTCGTTGTGTTCCCCAATCCTTGTTCACAATTCTAATTCAATTCATGAACAAGCCTTCACTCATCGGTCATAATTTCTCTCCTTATCGTATAAGTAGTGCATAATCTTAAAATTTTTTTTTGCGGGTATTAAAAGCTCGTAGGTAGGAGTGAAAATGGAGCGGATAATTTCCGCTTCGAACCGTATCTGTATCCGTAAAATATGGATAATACTATCCGTATCCAAACGGATACGGTTGCAGATTCAGATTTTTTTAAACGGATATAGATACGAATATGGGAAGCAATATTAGTGCGGATACGGATATTTAATCGTATCTGTATTTCTATACAAAACGAATATTCGTTTTGTAAATGGTAATGGCGCACTTTTTAGAAATAACATCATATTTGACTTATAGCTATTTCAATTATATAGCTTCAGAATTTCACTATTATTTTTTTTACTGTAATATGATGTCAATTCTTATAAAACTTGATTAAAGTTTGCTTTATGTGATGTCACAATATGTGCGAATAAGTATTTTTTTTTGTCGTTGCCTTTCTATTTTTTTGAGTTCATTTCATACTAGTCATAAAAAAAGTAAACATCACACTCTTCCAACAATCGAATACTATATTTTTTAATAAAATAAATTGAACAAAATATTATCCGTATCAGACAAAATATATTTGTATTCGTATCCATATCCGACAATATCCGAACCGTATCCGTATCTGTATCCGGAAAAAAAATATGAATACGGTTATGGTATGATTAGTATCCGCACCGTTTTCACCCTGTTGTAGGTCGTAGGCAGAAGTAGCAGATAATGAGACAAGTAGAGAGAAGTCAGAGAACGGAGGAAGGGGGCATTTATCTCGTCAAGACAAGACTGAAGGAGTGGAACCCACAAAGGATGTAAATGGAAATCTCGTCAAGACAAGACTGAAGGAGTGGAACCAATGTTTTGAAAACCGACCCGGACATTGAACCGGCGAAGCCATCGGTTTAATGGTTCAATTGGTTTGACTGGTCGAACCGGTAGAATGAACCGGATGACGTTATCGTTACCATATAGTTTATATAAATTAAATGTTCACTTGTTTGCCTAAAAAATAATTGGTCTAGTGGTAGAGCATCTTATTTCTATTCAAGACATCCCAAGTTCAATCCCTCCCTATGACATTTTTTGAAAATTTAATTGAACCAAATGAAAAACATTAAAAGAACTTATAAACCGGATGGTTCGGTTCAACGATTTCACTAAAAACCGGACCGGCCGCCGGTTCGTTGTGGTTCGCCAACAGCCAAAAAACCGGCTCGGATTGGACCGGACTAGGGTCCAGTTCGCGGTTGAACCGGTCAAATCGGCCGGTCCGGTCCGGTTTTCAAAACATTGAGTGGAACCCACAAAGGATGTAAATGGAAATGAACAATTCTCAATAGACAAATACAATCTTTCTTCGTAATTTTGTAAAGAAAAGAAAAAATGATAGGAGAAAAACAATATAATTGGTGAAGAAATTTATTGAGAATCATTAATTATGACAGTCGAGAAAATTAATTAACTAATTACTACACTTGGAAAATAAACAAAATTGTAAAAATATTCTTCATAGCTTAGATAGGCATGAATTTATTTGGTCGTCAATAAAGTGATAAAAAATATAATTGAATCATTTTTTGTTCATTAATGTTGATGAATGATGTACCAAATTGATGCATAGTCCATCGTAACCACATAAAATATAGTTGTACTTTTACAATTTATTTTGGGGCAATTTGATTTATTGAAAAAGTTTAAAATTACAAATATAGCATCGCAAAACATGTAATTAGTTTTATGCCATTGTAAATCTATAAAAATTAATTTTATGTCACCGCTTAATTAAAAAGATCATACTACCCCTTTAATGTACCAAACTCCAAAGCATTTCTCAGCCTGATATCAATTTTTTATGATAAGTTTAGTTATCTTCTCCTCTCTTGTTCCATTCAGTCATCTTTTTGCTTTTCTTTTCCATCATCTCATCTACTACTCTCTTGAATCAAAATTTGATATATAGATGAATAATTGTCTAATCTATCAATAACATATATTGTCAATGTCAAAATTTATTGGAGTCTCGTTCACAACCAAATGTGCTCGCCACTTTAGATGACTTCAGAATCCGAATATTAATAAAAAATCAATAGCAGCCTCAAATTATTTACTAATAAAGTAGAAAACGTGACCACAAGTCTGTTAGTCAAGTGCACAATTTTAATTTTTCAAAGATAATTACTATTAATTACCCATAATTAAGCATGCACACACATAGGAACTAGTACTAAGCCATTCACACAAGAGAAAGGGTTCAAAGATGTACCTCCCTTGATATCGTAATCAAGGGGATTTGAACTGCGGCTAGATGAAGGTGGTGCTTTCTCCTTCGGCCTCCTTGTCGAAGCTCCTCGAGTCCACTTGGTATTAACCAAATCCTCAACAATAGCTATGCTAGTAGCTATGGAGGATATGACTAATCCCTAGTTTTCCCGTTCTTCTAGCAAATCAACAAAGCTATTTGTGGAAAAAAGGAAAGCTCAACACATGAGCAATAGAGAGAGGAAGAGGGAGGAGGCGCCGGCCTTAGAGGGGAGGGGCGGCTAGGAATTGTGGAAGGAGAGAGAGAGAGGGGGATTTGCAACCATACAATCCTTTATATAGTGTGCAAACCCTACCTACCTCACACCATCTAATTACAAGTTTGCCACCCACCTACCACCTATCATGGCCGGCCACAATAAGGGCCTATATGGGCCTTGTGTTGTGTATTTTGGGTCCACTTAATCAATCATTAAATGGCCTTTCTTGTTGCTCCCAATTTGGTTCCCTATTGGACTTTTAATTAACTATTTAATTAAAGCCTTTTAATATGCATATGTGTTGAATAAATAATTATTAACTTAATAATAATTATTTAGGGATTAGAAAATGCATTAATTTATTTCTATATGATCCCTTTGATTTAATTAATTATAACGGTCTATAACACTATTTAATTAATTAATCAACTTATCATATTTTGCAATACTAATTATTGCAAATAAATAAATAATGCACGCATGGTTAAAACACCAATTTTGTGTGACCCTTTGAGGATTTATGCTAGGTTGGACATGGAGTTAAATCGCTATTTAATTCCAATAATCATAAGCGGTATCTAGCAACACGTTATGATTCCCAATTCGCATAAATAATGTATAGCTACAATATTTCAATCCTGCATAAGAGAATAAAAGTATATCTCTATTTTGATTCTTATGTCACACGATATCACCGTATAATCCAAGATATGAATGTGTCATTCTTGCAGATTATACGTTTCTTGATCTAGAGATAATTGTATCAGTTGCTAGCAAACAATCTATCTCCATCAAGGGGCCCAAACAGATATCGTCACTCACTAAATGAATTAATGAGGGACATACGGTTTTTTTGATAATTTAGCTTTTCCCCGCACGATTCAAGTGAACATAAATAACGTCCGTATAGCAGCCCTTATCGGGAATCAGCGGTAGACGATATTTATTGAACCTATCCTCATGTGGAAAAGATAAACATCTCAAACTTAGAATCAAAATCATAACGAAATAAATAATGACACATAACACAATCCATATATTTATTTCGTTGGGTCATGTCCTGTACTATGTTCAATTAACATAAACATATGCAATTAAGTTGGCTACTCTTAACCCATGATTTATAGAACTTAATCATCACTTAACTTGCATACTAATCTTATTGATAATTAATGTTCCTTGTCAATTATCAAGATTATGGACGTTTTAGATTTATTGTTGTCATTTACTACTAAATGATACACAGTGATCTATAATTCAGATCCTCAACCTGAATGAACTGTCAACACATAAATCAAGGAACAAATGATATAAAATCATCAATGACATAAAACCATAAAAGTAGCAAAAAAAATTGACTTCTATGACATATCTCTAACAAAGTCCACAACTGTACTGTTGGAACTTGGAAGAAGGCACAGACGCACAGTCTCTCTCTATGACTGACATCTGATAAAAATTCCATTCTCTGTCTCTCTCGGTCGGTCTTAATTATCATTCGAGAACTAATTGTTGGGAGTAGGCCACTAGGCTAGATTCTTTCCCTCGGTTTTATACGACAAAATATAGGTCGCAATCATCCCACCCACTATCACTATGGAATAGAAAAATAAGCGATTGTACCAATGACCAATCTCTTCGGGATAATATAATGAGACAAGTACTCGGTGTGATAACGCTAGCTTATACCTAATCTCCACTTCTCCAGAAAGACTGGGAGAAACTGAGAAAGAGAAACGATGGGGAAGACAACGGCCGAGAAGCTTGTATTTGCTCTGAACGGAGAGAGGTACGAGGTATCCGATGTGGACCCTTCCATGTCTCTGCTGGAGTTCATCCGCACCCGAACCCGGTTCAGAGGCCCCAAGCTTGGCTGCGGTGAAGGTGATCATGCTATTTAATTCTCTCTTTTATTTGGTCTTCTTTTTTATATATGTGGTTGCATAAGTATTTGTATGTTATTGAGACTACTTCTTTGGCTTTTTTTTAAAAAAAAAAAATTAAGAAACCAGAATCAAATATGCTTTTGTGAAATAGAATCTTAAAATAAGAATGGGCAAATTAAGCGGCATCTGCAAAATAAGTAACTGAAATAACCCAATATATAAGCTAATACGCAAATCAGTAACATATCAATGATTTGTGGCCTTTTAGCTTTTAGGAATAAGTTTCAGACTTTCAGTCTGTGCAGAGCTCGCATGAATAGATTGACAAGCGGTGCTGTTGCTGTAACTTGTAACGAGGGTAACTATGGAAATCAGGCATAAGATACCAAAAAAATATATAACTGATAAAAAACAATGGAACCATATACTTTTTATATTTATATAGGCGAGATTTCATATCTACACAAGATCTAACCAGGAGTAAAATAACCTACTTCGCACAAGATTATTTTTCTTAATATAAAGAATTTGAGCCCACGAGGTATACTTGTTATTTTATTCTGTCTAGAATACATGGGAAAAACATAACATAGCCAAAAGAGTTGAAATTCTTTAATATGGAATGGAACTAAAGTAGCATATAGTTTAGTGCACTAGAAAAAAAAAAAATTGTAGTGCTCTAACAAAAAGTTGGGGGTGGGGGCAGACACGCAATTATGCTTAAAAAATTGGCTGAATCTCATGTATATCCTTGTAATTGTAGAAATTCACATCAGTATTACGTATTTGTCCTTTAAGAACAAATATATCATACATACCCTCATAAGAATTACAAGCTCTCACAATTAATCAATTAGCACTATCCAAAAGAACAAACCGAAGGCTTAACTTTGATGCTAAAAGTAATGTAAACATCAAGGGATCATGTTTTGGATAGCTATATTATGTAATTGTTATATCCAATATAAACTGAATTAAATTTAGACTTGTCAGAGAACGTTTCGTGAACTTTTTATAGAACTGGAGTGGCTGGGGGAACCCACTAGATAGTACAACTGGTTATTTGACGGTAGAAAAGTAATGTCATTATTTAGATGTTAATATATATTAGCTGGGTGAATTGGAGAATGTTTCATTATTAAGGTAGAAGAGTAATTTCATCAAATATGACATTTCATGTTTTTAGAGGAAATTTGTAGGGGCATATACCAAATTTTGCATATATAAGAAATAATTTTCAAAAGGCACATGCCATGGGAATATTATCATGAATTGTATCTCATCAGATCCAGAGAATCTGATGCTGTGGGTCATTTTTGCAGACCAAATCAAAGAAAACGAGTTTGTCAAACTTGCCCTTGAACTAGCTTTATTTTATTGATTTATAGGATTAGTAAATAAAAATAAATAATGCCTTATATTTTGATGTCTAATATATATATATATATATAGCAGAAAAATGAGATCCCAAATACTGAAGTTTAATTTCATACCGATTTGTTGATGAAATAGATTATTTATAATAACCTTATTTGCAACCATGTTAATTAATAAAATGCTTATCAATATAAATTATAAATTTCACTCTAGAGTTTATATTATATTGACAACATTAATTGGAACCGTTTTTATACTTATCGGGGCCGTTTGGATCACTTAGGAATAAGAGGAATAGTCTATTCCTAGACGGAAAACATTGGGAAGTGTGTAACTTTGTAAATATTTTGAATGGTTAGAAATAAATTTCTGCCTAGGAAAAAACTATTTCTCTTATTCCTAAGCGATCCAAACGGCCCCAAAGATCGTATGCATCAAATTTGGTTTAATTTAACTAAAATGAATTGGCTATCTATTTTCGCGAATTAAGAACAGAAAACAGTGAACAGGCATGTCCCTTGTCCTATCACTTGTCCCTTGTCCCTAGGTTGTATCAAACACACCAATATATGTACCGACAAGCTACATTAGATAAGGACCAAGGAACCTACGGGTTTATTTCCTCAAAAAAAAAAAAAAAAAAAAAGGACCAAGGAATTTCTCCTTATGCATCAAGATAAAGACAGACGTAATTAATTGTCCAACTTTGTTTTAAGTTTAAACATTGAAAGTGACCCTGTTTCTAATATTTTATATGTGAGTGACAAAAAAAAAATGGTTCCATTTTTGCAATGAAATGATCGAAGTTACTACACAAGTAGTAGCTAGTGACATCATCGATAAAAAAAAATTTGTAAATTAACAATAGGTAGTTAGTTGCATCTTGCATGTTCTCCTTATCTTTTTTTTTTTTTTTGATAACCATGTTCTCCTTTTCTGAAACTAGATCCTATAACAAAATGTACTCCATGCACTGTAACAACAATTTCCTAACTCAGCTGCTACGAGTTCAGCCTGACTCAGATGCCAGACCAAGAGGAGGAATTTTCTTCCTAATTAACACCCAAAACACTCAATTGAAGTAAATTAAAAGAAGAATTGGGAATAATAGAAGGAAACGATAGTAATTGCCTTAATGTCAGATAACAGAAACAACTGAAATTAAGATACAAGCTTCAATTTGTAAACTGGAGCAAAAAGCAAAGAACGAGAAATAAGAGATAAGATAACATGAGTTCAGATCTGAGAAAAATCGCCTGCCCTAATTACAGTTTTCAATCCTTTTATAGGGAGCTCAAATATCCTAAGTAAAACAGTAATTTTCAGAAATTTCCCTTGTTGGCAAGTAATTCATCTTCTTTTGTCTTCGCCAGCAAAGCAATACAGTAGGCCCCACTCAGCAGCTGGTTTCTCCGTTAACGCCCTTCTCTTCTGTTAACTTTTCATTCCTCAGCCCTTCACTATTTAACAGAGCTCTTTCTTCCATCACTGTTTGTTTTATCTTGTCCCCACCTGTCAGATTAATAGCTGGAGTTGGTTGATTTTCTGTTTCTCTCGCATTTATTTCCTTCAACCCCTTTGATCCTTTAATTGAGTCAGTTTCTCCAACAGTTATCAGCTCATAATTTTTAAGATCTGACAATCTCCTCCCCTTAAAATTTTCCTTGTCCTCAAGGATGAAATTTGGAAAACTTCTTTCAATGGCTTCATACTCTTCCCAAGTAGCTTCATCATCAGTTTGACCTGACCATTTAACCAAAATTTTGACCACTGGATAATTCCCCTTTTTGGCTAATTTTCTATCTAAAATTGCCACTGGTTCCACTGTTATGTTGTCTTCTGGATTCAAAATTGACAAATTTGGTGCTACCTCCTGTTCCTTCCCTATTCTCTTCTTCAATTGGGATACATGCATCACAGGATGTATCAGTGACCCTTCAGGTAATTTGAGCTCATATGCTACATTTCCCAATTTTTTTATGATCTCAAATGGCCCACAATACCTTGGGGACAACTTCTGATTATTCTTACCCTGCACTGTCACCTGTCTGTAGGGTTGCAATTTGACATACACCCAATCCCCAACCTTGAACTGCCTTTCCACTCTATTTTCATCAGCATATTTCTTCATTCTCTCTTGAGCCTTCCTTAAATTCTCTTTCAACTTTGTGATCATCAAATGCCTCTCTTTCATCCATTTATCCACTGCCTCTACCCGACTCTTTGGAGGTGATCCCAAGGGTAGCTGAAGAGGGGTATATCCATACAATGCTTCAAAGGGTGAAGTTTTTATGGAAGTGTGATAATTTGTGTTATACCACCACTCAGCTAAAGCTAACCATTTACTCCATCTCCTGGGTTGAGTTTGTATCATGCATCTCAAAAAATTTTCAAGACATTGGTTAACTCTCTCTGTCTGGCCATCAGTTTGGGGATGGTAAGCAGTTCCCATATTCAGTTTAACCCCTAATCTTGTCATAATTTCCTTCCAGAATAAACTAGTGAATATAGGGTCTCTATCACTCACAATATTTTGTGGTAATCCATGCAATTTATATACATTCTCTATGAATGCTTGAGCTACAGTGGGTGCATTATATGTGTGACTCAAGGCTACAAAATGGGCATATTTGGTGAATCTGTCAACTACTACCCAAATGACTTCCTTACCATCAGATTTTGGTAACCCCACTATAAAGTCCATGCTGACACTGGTCCAGGCTTCACTGGGGATAGGAAGAGGTTGTAATAACCCAGGGCTTCTTACATGTTCGTTTTTATTTAATTGGCACACTTCACAAACTTGCACAAACAAATGTACATCTTCCTTCATCCTTGGCCAATGGAACATGGCTTTAAGCCTTTTGTAAGTATTAAGAACCCCTGAATGACCTCCAATGTGTGAATTGTGTACCTCTTCAAGTAATTTACTCCTCCAATTTCCTGTATTGCCCACACATACCCTTCCTTTGTACCTTATTAGTCCTTGGTATTCTGTCCACCTAGTACTGTCCATTTCTCCTTTATTTATCTTGCTCTTCAGCTCTTCAATCCACACATCTCCTGTATAACTCAATTTAAGTTCTTCTAGCCATTTGGGAATCAATTCTGATATCTCCATCAGTTTCCCTTCTTCTAGATTCTCAGTAGTAGCTGGTGCACTCCTCCTAGATAAGGCATCTGCTACCTTGTTCTCAACCCCCTTTTTGTACTCGATTGTGTAATCCAACCCCAATAACTTGCATAGTCCCTTGTGTTGCATCACATGATTCACTCTCTGATCAAGCAAATGCTTAAGACTGATCTGATCAGTTTTGATCACAAATGGGGCTCCAATCAGATAGTGCTTCCATTTCTTCACTGCAGTTAAAAGTGCTAGAAACTCTTTCTCATAAGTGGACAACCCTTGATTCTTGGCACTTAAGTTCTTACTCAAGTAAGCTATGGGTTTCTTATTCTGCATCAATACTGCCCCAATCCCTGTACCACTTGCATCTACCTCTAATACAAAAGGTTGGTGAAAATCTGGCATGGCAAGTAAGGGTGCAGTGGTCATTGCTTCCTTCAGTTGTTTGAAAGCTTGTTCAGTTTCTTTTCCCCAATTGAAAGCATTCTTCTTTAATTGGTCTGTCAATGACTTTGCTATGACTCCATAATGCCTCACAAACCTTCTATAATATCCAGTAAGACCCAAAAATCCTCTAAGCTCCTTGATGGTTTTTGGTGTTGGCCAGTTCTCCATTGCTTCAATTTTCTTAGGGTCTGTTGATACCCCTTCTGATGAAATGATATGCCCTAGATACTCCAGCTTAGAAGTGGCAAACTCACACTTGCTAGCTTTGGCAAAAAGCTGATGCTTCCTCAACAATTCCATAGTTAATTTCAAATGCTCTTGATGTTCTTCTTTACTCCTGCTATAAACAAGTATATCATCAAAGAAAACTAAAATAAATTTTCTGAGATAGGGTTTAAAAACCTGATTCATCAAGGATTGGAAGGTAGCTGGGGCATTAGTCAATCCAAATGGCATCACCAAGAACTCATAATGGCCTTCATGAGTCCTAAAAGCAGTTTTTGGTATGTCCTCATCCTTCATTCTTATTTGATAATATCCTGACCTCAAATCGATTTTAGAATAGACCTTGGAACCTTGTAATTCATCTAATAGATCTTCAATGATGGGAATGGGGAACTTGTTTTTCACTGTACTTGCATTTAATTGTCTATAGTCAACACACATTCTCCAACCTCCATCTTTCTTCTTCACTAAGAGCACTGGTGATGCAAATGGGCTAGCTGAAGCTTGTATGAATGATCCCTTTAACAATTCTTCAATGATCTTTTCCAACTCTAGCTTCTGAAAGTATGAAAACCTGTAAGGTCTCAAATTGATTGGTTTTGAATCTGGCAAGAGAGGTATTCTATGGTCTACTTCTCTCCTTGGGGGTAATGATTTTGGCTCTTCAAAAACTTCTCGGTACTCTTTTAATACCTTCTCAATTTCTGGATCAACCTTCAATTTGTCCTTCTCCTCAGATGTGACATGAAATAACTGAGCAATTATCACTTCACTCCCTTTCTTCAGTTCTCTATTGATATCAATATTTCTTCTGATGAGCCTTAACTCAGCAGTTTCCTCCTTTACCTGCAATGATATAGTTTTGCCTTCTTGTTCAAACTCCAACTTCCCCAGACTCCAATCAATCCTCATTGGTCCTAACTTCACCAGCCAATCAACTCCTAGAATGACATCATAACCTTGTACAGCTAACAACCTTACATCTTTTTCAAAGGTGTTACCTTGTATTTCAAATTTGAGAGAATCACACTTTGTGTCAGTGACCATTCTATCTCCATTTGCAACTACCACCACCATGGGATTAGTTTGCTGCACAGGTAAATTTAATCCTCTTATCACTTCAGGATTGACAAAAGAATGTGTGCTTCCACTGTCTAATAAGGCACAAATTGGAATGTTACCAATATATCCTTTGAATTTCATGGAATTAATTCTCCTTTTATCCTTGGCAGCATACATGGAAATGACTGCCTCTTCAATCTCATTCTCTTCTGTTTCTTCTCTTCCTTCATATTCTTCTTGTGTGAATTCTCCTATTTCAGGTTTTTCTTCTTCTTCATATATCATGTTTACCCTCCTTCCAGCACATTGGTGCCCAGGGTAATACCTCTCATTATATTTATAGCACAATCCCAAGGCTTTTCTTTCTTCATAGGTGGTTGTTTTATTAGGGGTATTGGCTGGCCATCTTTTACTATTGGACTGAGGTGGTGTGTTTTCCATCTTGTCTTCTGTTGGTTTTCTTTTAAAGGTTTGGGGGCTATAATTTGATGGCATTTTGCTCAGCACCTTTACTCTCTTCTGTGCATTTTCTTGAGTTTCTTCATATTGTTGTGCATACTCATATGCATCCAAGAGAGTCTGTGGCCTAAACAGCTTAACCATCCCTTTAATTTCTTCTCTCAGCCCACTAATGAATCCTATCAGGAAGTCATCTTCTGAAAAAGCAGTTGTGACATGCTTAATTCTAGATTTCACCCTTTCAAATTGTCTAATATAATCTTCCACCTTGGCAGTTTGATGGCACCTTTTAAATTCCTCAATAGGATGTTGTCTTCTGCCTCCCTTGAATTTCTTAAACACTTCCTCTACTAATATTTCCCAAGGCAGAATATGACCCCCATGTTGAATGCTCCTATACTAATCTTTCACATCATTGCTGAAATGAAGTACTGCCATTCTTGTTTTATATTGTTCAGCTACTTGGTACATACCAAAATAATAGTTACAATCCATCAGCCAATTCACTGGGTCTTCTCCATCAAAGAAAGGAAATTCCATTTTTGGTAATGAATTCATCTGGTTACCCCCTCTACTATACTCATACTTACTGCCATCTCTTTGTCTAATGTATTCTAATCCCCACTCATATTCTTCCTCATTCAATTCCAAATTACTGAAGGTTTCTTCTACCCTTCTTCTCCTAGTACCTTCAGCATCAATTACTATTGCACCTTTTCCTTTTGACCCCATATTTTCATCATTCTCATTGGCCTTAAAATAATTGCTTTTATCCCCTATTTCTAAGTTAATGTTCCTATCTTTCAATGATCTCTCCAGTAACATAGTTAGATTAGCAATTTTGTCTTCCATACCTCTACTAACCTGCTTCACTTGGTTAGACACCACAGCAGCCAACCTCTCTTCTGCTCTCTTCAACCCTTCTTCATGCCTGATGCTGCTCTCTTCTTGTTTCTTACTGGCCTCTCTCACTTCTTCTGCTAACTTTTTAAGATCAGCTTCTAGTTGCGCATTCTTCTCCTTCAGATCTTCTACACTGTTGTTCTTCGTCATTCTTACTCCTTGTTTCATCCACAATCACCCACAACAGCCTTTAGAACCGACGGTCTGATACCAATTGTAACAACAATTTCCTAACTCAGCTGCTACGAGTTCAGCCTGACTCAGATGCCAGACCAAGAGGAGGAATTTTCTTCCTAATTAACACCCAAAACACTCAATTGAAGTAAATTAAAAGAAGAATTGGGAATAATAGAAGGAAACGATAGTAATTGCCTTAATGTCAGATAACAGAAACAACTGAAATTAAGATACAAGCTTCAATTTGTAAACTGGAGCAAAAAGCAAAGAACGAGAAATAAGAGATAAGATAACATGAGTTCAGATCTGAGAAAAATCGCCTGCCCTAATTACAGTTTTCAATCCTTTTATAGGGAGCTCAAATATCCTAAGTAAAACAGTAATTTTCAGAAATTTCCCTTGTTGGCAAGTAATTCATCTTCTTTTGTCTTCGCCAGCAAAGCAATACAGTAGGCCCCACTCTGCAGCTGGTTTCTCCGTTAACGCCCTTCTCTTCTGTTAACTTTTCATTCCTCAGCCCTTCACTATTTAACAGAGCTCTTTCTTCCATCACTGTTTGTTTTATCTTGTCCCCACCTGTCAGATTAACAGCTGGAGTTGGTTGATTTTCTGTTTCTCTCGCATTTATTTCCTTCAACCCCTTTGATCCTTTAATTGAGTCAGTTTCTCCAACGGTTATCAGCTCATAATTTTTAAGATCTGACATGCACAGTATTCTATAACATCTGGCGTGGCGCTTTTGTGGACATAAAGATGACACAACTGTTTTTAACCTTCCCGTTCAAAACAAATTAAAGCAGGATATATTTAAACATAACCTGATTTCTATCATAAAATTATATAAGATCACTATATAAATAAGGTTAGGAAAATAATCACATCCATTAATTAATGTACCTAATTAAATACAGGTTAGACAGAGGATAACGGAGAAATCAATTAATATATAATCTTCTTTATTTATTTTAATATACAATTATACAAAGTAACCTTTTTTAATTAAATACAGAGTAACAATTATTTTTTTTAGATTTAAGAAAGGCTTTAACGGAGTAAACTTTGTACGTTACCCCCAATCTCTTTCATCTGCTTTTATTGAATATAAAATAAAAAAATTCTGTTCATGGGTTGTGCCAAGTCCATTAGGGGAAAATCTGACCAATCTGTTCCAGAACACAAATTCGGAGGGAGAGGAAAGAAAAGTGGCGGACGAATTTAAAACCTTACTCTGACCGAGGAACCTGTAAGAGATGTAATTTTGTAAGAAAGTAATAAGAGATGTAATTTTGTATTGAGTTTACTGCTCTACATGGTTACACTGTAAACAAATCCGGGCGACCAATACGGGAGAGTACTGTGGATGTCTTTCGATCCGAGCCGTCCGATTTAATTTTAACGGTTAGATTTTTTCGGACCTATCAATCTGTCTATAATGCACTGGGCATCAATATCCATCGAGATTAAATCGGACGGCTGAGATCGAAAACATCACTAGATGGCCATCCGGATACGATTCCGACCAATACCATCCCCAGTCCGAATCCCCCACCCGTCCCCTTCCTCTCCTTTAATAATAGAGCGTTCTGGAACCCAGTTGATAGGAGAGTCTGATACTTCCGCTATGATCCGGTCGATCCGTTTTTGGGTTGAGTCAGAACTTAGTTGGTTGAGTCAACTCTTTCACCCATTCCCATTCCTTTCTCGTTTCTCCACTTCTCTCTCTCTCTCTCCCTCAGTACCTCGCGAGTTGATCGCCTTTCTTTCCAATCGTTTCTCTCTTCTCCTTTTCCTTGAGACCTTGACTAGTTGGAGCTCAGTATGGAGAGACCAACGGTGGTTGTTCATGTGGCCCGTCCTTTCACGCTGGGTTCACAGCATGATCCGCCATTGACACTCCTTCCTTCTTCGTACCAGTCTCGGTTCTCCTTCCTTATTCGTGCCAGTCTCGGTGGTTTGGGTTTCCATGAGCCGTAATAGGACCGCTAAGGTTTTTTTTTTTTCTTATTATTTGCAACATCACGGCCAGGATGAGTTTGGAATTGGACTGAATGAAGGCTGTTTTTCAAGCCAGCTGCGAATTGGTACCCTCTACTTACTTTGCTCCTTTTTTTGGAATGACCATTTTCTGCTCTTACTTCTTAGTTCTTACAGGAGAAGAATACAAGCCTCTTTTAAAACTAACCATAAGTCGATAATGAATAAATATTACCGTTAGAGTTAGTCCCTGACATTATTATTACCTAAAATACTGAGAAAACATGACCCTTTTTGCTAAAAAAGGATAGACACTATAATTTTATAAAGAATCTATGATGGATGACTCTAATTTATGAGAATAACCACGCATTGAAACATGCTGTGTGTTATAAAACAAGAAAAAGGTGGTAAAGCATACTTTTTGGATCAATCATCACTCTTTTCTATAAATAAATAATATCTTTGATGACTTTACAGGTGGTTGTGGGGCCTGTGTTGTTCTTCTATCAAAATACAACCCAGCAACTGACGAGGTGACTGACTTCTCAGCAAGCTCCTGCTTAACACTTTTGGGCAGTATAAACCACTGTTCCGTAACAACAACAGAGGGTCTTGGAAATACCAAGGATGGTTACCATGCTATCCATCAAAGGATTGCTGGGTTTCATGCTTCACAATGTGGGTTTTGCACCCCCGGCATGTGCATGTCTCTTTTCTCGTCCCTTGTGAATGCTGACAAAGATGCTAGTAGGCCAGAGCCTCCAAAAGGGTTCTCTAAGATCACTGTTTCTGAGGCCGAGAAGGCTATTTCTGGTAATTTATGTCGATGCACCGGGTATCGGCCCTTAGTAGATGCATGTAAGAGTTTTGCAGCTGATGTCGACTTAGAAGATTTGGGGTTAAATATCTTTTGGAAGAAAGGGAACAAAGATGACTCTGCAAGAAATTTACCAAACTACTCAACTGGCGAAGTGTGCACATTTCCGGGATTCCTTAAATCTGAGATTAAATCATCATTAAGTACTTCAGATGGCCATAAACCAGAAATCATAGAATATGGTTGGTACCGACCCAAAAGTATTGAACATTTGCATGTGCTATTTAATTCAGAATCGTTTAACACAAGCAATGTCAAGCTTGTTGTGGGGAATACAAGCAGCGGGGTATACAAGGATCAAGATTTGTATAATAAGTATATTGATCTACGTGGTATCCCTGAGCTTTCAATAATTAAAAGAAGTAATGATGGAATAGAATTTGGTTCAGGGGTGACCATTTCGAGAGTGATTGAAGTGTTGAGGGAAGAGAAGGCTTCTACTTCAGTTTTTAAAAAGATTGCAGATCACATGAACAAAGTGGCATCCCCGTTTGTTCGAAATATAGCAAGCGTAGGAGGGAATCTAATGTTGGCACAAAGAAAACAATTCGAGTCAGACATTGCAACCATTCTTCTTGCTGCTGGCTCAAGCGTTTCTATCCAGCAGGGATTAGAAAGAATTACTCTTACACTTGAGGAATTCCTGGAGAAGCCTCCATGTTCTGATAGAACACTTCTTTTGAGCATAATTGTCCCTTCTTGGGCTCATTATAATAATATCCTTTTCGAAACATACAGGGCTTCTCCTCGCCCTCTTGGTAATGCTGTTTCTTATGTCAACTCTGCTTTCCTGGCACAAACTTCAATAAATGAAGAAAAAGGAAATGTTGTGATGGAAAACATACATCTGGCTTTCGGTGCCTACGGCACTGAACATGCAATTAGAGCAAGGAAGGTTGAAGATTTTCTAAAGGGTAAAATTGTCACCTCATCAGTTCTACTTGAAGCAATAAGGTTACTCAAAGAAGAGATAGTGCCAAAAAGTAGCACACCTCATGCTGAGTTTAGAGTGAGCTTAGCTGTTGGTTTCTTGTTCAAGTTTCTTTCCCCCCTTGCCAAAGGCCTCTCTGAGCCTGGAAAGATTGCACCTGTTGAATACCAAAATGGTGAGTCTTACATGGAATCCAGAAATGCTGATGATATTCCTATCTCTTCACGGCAAGAAATATTACTTAGTTCAGAGTTTAGTCCAGCTGGTGAGTCTATTAAGAAAGCTGGAGCAGAGCTTCAAGCTTCAGGTATGCTTTCGACCTATATTTTTCTTAATGGTTTAGTCAATTTGAAGTTCTTGTTACTACATTTAGAGTTTCTCAATGAATACCTCTACAATCTTGTAAACATATTGTGCGAAGGAAACATTGAACTTATTACAACTAGTTTGCTCTTTTCATAGCCCTCGACATTGGTGATTAACTTGTACCAAAATAGGTTTAAATTGAGTGAATTGCAAAGTGGATTGCTTTGTATTTATTCAAATGTGCATCCAGCTAAAGATCGTAGCTTGTTTAACAAAGCATATAATGAATTTGAATTTCTGGAACGTAAATGCAAAATTTAATAGTAGTAATTATAACCAGTTATAATTTATTATAAATATATATTTAAGATAATTTTTTCTGGCAGGGGAGGCTGTGTATGTGGATGACATCCCTACTCCGAAGGATTGCCTTCATGGAGCATTTATTTACAGCTCTAAACCTCTAGCTCATGTAAAGGGAATTAATTTCAAATCTTCCATGGCATCAACAAAAGTTGTCTCACTTATTACAGCCAAAGACATTCCTAAAGGAGGCGAAAATGTTGGTCTTGTATGGTTTTTTGGAAGTGAGCCAATATTTGCAGATTCTCGTGCTGAATATGCTGGTCAACCACTTGGGCTTGTGGTACTTCCATTGTTTAAGAAAATTTGACAAGGTTAATTTAATTTTTGAATTCTTCTATAGAAAGTAAATAATACTTGTTTACTTCTCCTTTAGATTGCAGAAACACAGAGATATGCGAACCTGGCAGCCAAACAAGCAGTGATTGACTATTCCATGGACAACTTGGAGCCTCCAATTTTGTCTGTTGAAGATGCTATTGAAAAAAATAGCTACTTCCAAATTCCTCCAATGTTCTATCCCAAACAAATTGGTGACTTCTCCAAAGGAATGGCTGAAGCTGATCAAAAGATTGAATCTGCGGAGGTACTTTGTCTATTATCAAACAGATAAATCATTTATCCCATTTTCACAAGGAAATTTATTAGCACTTCCAACTACTATTTTTAAGAGAGAAGAAACTCACTTGACTATATGTATTTTATCCCAACCAGCTGGTAAACCTAAGTATGCATCTGTGGTAAGTCACTTGACTATATGAGCATCCAGTGTCCCCAACTTAAAATATTCAGAACAAAAAGATCTAATGCATGTGACCAAATTTTATATGTACCCTGTTTCAGGTAAAACTAGCTTCGCAGTACTACTTTTACATGGAACCACAAACAGTACTGGCTGTTCCCGATGAGGATAACTGCATGACAGTTTATGCTGCTTCACAATGGCCTGAAGGTGCTCAAGCTCATGTTGCAAAGGCCCTTGGCATTCCCTTCCACAATGTGCGTGTTATTACAAGAAGAGCTGGTGGAAGTTTTGGTGCCAAGGCATTCAGAGCTATGCCTGTGAGTTCTTAAAACCCCATACCTAGCTAATGATGACAGTGAAATTTGTACCTGAAGAAAAGGAAAAAGATTGTGTTATATTCTGATAGCATTCTGGTCTTGGTGAATATAAACAACCACACTGGGGTTGTGGCCACACTGGCCACACCTTGCTATGCTATTTTTGAAGATAGCTATATTTGTGTGTCATATTGACATCGCTTTCTGAGAATAACATAGTCTACGAGAATGAGAGGTCTCTTTTTTTTCATTCTCGATTTTTTGATTTGCTAAGCCAACTTTCTACAAAAATGATTTCTTTTGTTATTAATTATTATACTGAACCATATACTTCTTATTGAAACTTCCGTGTAAAGATAATATTAACTTAAGAGTCCCATTGCTTACTTTATAGGTTATCACTGCATGTGCTGTTGCAGCTCATAAGCTCCGGCGTCCTGTCAAGATTTACCTTGATCGACAAACTGACATGATTATGATAGGAGGCCGACATCCAACTAAGGCAAACTATACTGTGGGTTTTAAGTCGGATGGAAAAATCACATCATTGCACCTTGACTTGAGACTAAATGCCGGCATATCTGGAGATGTTAGTCCGATTATGCCACCTGCTATAATTGGGGCCATGAACAAATACAACTGGGGCAACCTGTCCTTTGACCTAAAGGTCTGCAAGACTAACAACACATCCAAGTCTGCCATGCGGGCCCCAGGTGACGTGCAGGGCTCATTCATTGCTGAAGCAATAATTGAGCATGTTGCCTCTGTACTTTCGCTTGATACTAATGCAGTTAGGAGAAAGAATCTTCATGATCATGAGAGTCTTAAAGTTTTCTTCCAAGAAAGTGCTGGAGAAGCTTCTACATATACACTGCCAATGCTTTTTGATCGGTTATCTTCAACTCCAAACTACGAAGCACGTGCCAAGATGGTTAGGCATTTTAACAGTAAAAACAAATGGAAAAAACGAGGTATTTCTTGTGTTCCAATTTCATACAAAGTGAGGACCCAACAAAGCCCAGGGAAAGTTTCTGTGCTTAATGATGGTTCAATTGTTGTGGAAGTTGGAGGAATTGAGATAGGCCAAGGACTATGGACAAAAGTAAAGCAGATGGCAGCATTTGGCCTGAAGGAATTGGTGGACGGAAGTGAGGATCTTCTCGAGAAAGTGCGTGTTGTTCAGGCAGATAGTTTGTCTTTAATCCAGGGAGGAATAACTGGTGGAAGCACAACATCAGAGAGCAGCTGTGCAGCAGTTCAGCTTGCTTGTAATACTCTTGTTGAAAGGTTGAAACCTCTCAAGGATAAAATGAAAGAGGAAAGCAGTGTGGTGTCATGGGGTGCCCTGATTGGTCAGGTTAAATTCTGTTATTCTTCTTTACTTGTCATTTGTTAATATCTTTTGTTTAATTAGTTGTTGAATATCTAATCAATGTATGAACACTCTCCTGTTCTGATATACAAAAATCACAAGGACTGTTCTGAAAAAATGTTTTAAAACTTTTTCCTTAAATTTTGAGTGTGCATAGATGGTAGAAGTTTACCATATATGCATTAAAAAAAAAATCCTTAATTAATTCATAGTTGCACCTTATGATATAAGGAATTGTTTTTAGTGGCAGAGTATCAACTCGAACTTTACTGAATTGCGTAATTGCAGGCTTCTATGCAAGGTGTAAACTTATCAGCTAGCTCACTTTATGTTCCTGAACCATCAACCTTTAGCTACATAAACTATGGTGCTGCCATTAGTGAGGTGTGGCCCTTTTCCTTTTCCTTCTTCAGTTGTAGATTCTGTAGGTTGTACTGAGATACTGGCATACTGGTGCCGGATGCTGACATAATTTCAGCTAATTCTTGTTTAATTAATTACTTTCTCTATTTTGTGATTATTTAGCAGACCTTATTAGGCAGTATTCGCACTTATGTTAATGTCCGTTTTATCCATGTGGAAATCATATTCATTTGAGAGCTTCTAACAAAGGTTTTGGCTGCTATAGGTTGAGATTGATCTTCTCACCGGAGCTACGACAATACTAAGAAGTGATCTTGCATATGACTGTGGCAAGAGTCTAAACCCTGCAGTGGACCTAGGTCAGGTATGCTATTTACAGTTTTTTCTCTATATGCGGACCAATATAGTTGCTCTAAAAGTATAGATGGTCTGTTGTTTTTTAAACTGCCCAGTAGTGCAAAAGTATTGATTGTAGTGGAAATAATTTCAACAAAGAGGCTAGGCAGAACTTGAACTTGGGACAGTGGGACCTATGAGTGTGACTCTGATGAATACTTACCAAACAGTTGCTTTAAAAGCTTTAAGATGAAATAATAAGAATTTTAAGCTGCATCCCTAATTCCTTCCTTCTCCTCTCCATTATTTTGCAAAGGTGGAAGGTGGCTTTATTCAAGGTGTTGGTTTCTTTTTGTATGAGGAGTTCCTGACAAATTCTGATGGATTGGCGGTCAGCGATAGCACCTGGAATTATAAAATACCAACAGTTGACACTATCCCCAAGGAATTCAATGTTGAATTTCTTAACAGTCCTCACAACACAAACCGCGTACTTTCATCGAAAGGTAACACTCTTGCTTCTTTGTGACATTTGGCTAGATCCCACTATAAGTGAATTTTTATTCTTCATCTGCATAATTTTTGAGTCAGAAACCATTTTTTCCCCCCCTCTTTTCTGGTTAGCATGTATAAAAGTCCAAGAATTATAATCAGGTCAATTGATGGGCCTAAAGTACCTTAATTTCTGGATTTTACTAGTTATTATAATTTATCTCATTTTAATTTCCATGAGGAACCATGTCCCATAATTAGCCAAATTCAGGGTGGTGTTTGCTACATATAAATAATTTCAGGAGACTTTAATTGAAAGGAAAATATTTAATCCATGATAAATGTTTTGTAGCATCTGGGGAGCCACCATTACTTCTTGCATCAGCTGTTCATTGTGCATTGAGAGAAGCAATCAGGGCAGCTAGAACGGATTTTGCTTCATATGTAGGATCAAACGAATCGCCTCTGACGTTCCAGATGGATGTTCCCACTACAATGCCTATGGTCAAAGAATTGTGCGGTCTTGATATTGTTGAGAAGTACCTGGAAACCTTGGCGTAATTTTTTTTTTTTTACAGAGGTGTGTACAGGATGTTATACTGTAATTGATGTTAGAAGATGTGTAAAAACCGTGACGTGGGAGAGATTCGGTTGGAGAAAGAGTGTAGAACCGTACCTGTAATTTATGGAATAATGAAGAAAGAGTGTAGAACCATTATGGGGCCGTTTGGATCGCTTAGGAATTTGGGGAATTTGGGGAAGTTGAAATTCCTAGGAATAAATTTATTGGGAAGTGTGTAATTTTGTGAAGAGTTTGGATTGTTTATAATAAATTTATGGTAGGAAGATGAAATTCTCCAAAATCCCCATGGGATCCAAACGGGCCCTATGTGATTCGGTTGGACTAGGTAATGGCTTTTAAATTAGCTATATCTAAAATCTAAAGTAGAATGCATTTCGGTCCGTTTCCTGCTTCCCATTTGCAGAAAACCTCTATACCGGTGCCACCGAATTTTAATTTCCGTATACAACTGAACTAATTTCTGAAATGATAATTGCACATCAAAGAAAACTCAGGATAAATTTAATTATGATTCAGGGGTGTATGTTTTCAGTTGTGGACTGATTTTTTTAGTTAAACTTGCATCAGTTAGGATTTCATGATTGTCGCTTCAAGGATGGTTAAATACAAAATTTAGTCAACAGCTCCAATTGAAATGTGAGCCTAAAATTTGTTCTTTAAATGTTTCATTTTTTGTGGCCCTACATTGAGTATTTTATTAATATATTTGTAATATTTTTAATATTTTTAATATTTTATTAATATATTTTTAATATTTTAAATTATTTTTATTTTATTTTAATATTTGCATGGTTTGGCATTGTTGATATATATTTTTCTTATTAAGTTGTATTATTTTATTTTTGCAATATGTTGTGTATATATATTTTCCACCATACTTTATTTTTCTAGAAAAATATAATTAAATTATAAATAATGATTATAAAAAATTTAAATATAATCTATATAATATTATAATATTTAAGTATATTAAAATGTTTATACATAACTTATGTATATGCTATGTATATTTTTTTCCTCTCATCTCATCTCCTCTCCTGTACTCTACTCTTATCTCCTTTCCTCTCCTCTTCTCTCTTCTCATCTCCGCTTATATGTATCTCTCATTTCTTCTCTTATCTAGTAACTATTTTTGTGTTGATAAAAAACTAATTATAACTGTTTTACTGTTATTTTTAGATTCCAAAACTTTCAAAGTGGATTTTGGAGTTTCAGACAACGTTTTTTGGCCCTTGTTACAGGGTTTACCTCCATAATTATGTAGTTCTCCTCGCAAGCTTTCTAGATTGAGGTCATTTGTCCTAAACTAGGTTACTCCGATACTTTGGAACATCAGCCGTACCCATATTGAGTACGAACCGGTACTGGTATCGTACCCAGTACATATCGGTATAGTCAATGGTCAATGCGTTAATATTAGTGTTTATATCGTTTATTTGTGTAAACTTCAAATTTATGTCATTTATTTGTGTAAATCCAAGCCTTAACTAAATAAAATTATGTTATACACATTATATTTTATAATATAATATAATTATAGATCAATAAAATATTAAAATAATATATATATATCGTCATATCCGTACCATAGATTTTTGAAAATTTTCGTACCGTCATACCCGAATCATACCGGGTACGGTACTCGTACCCGTCAACATAGGTCCCAAACAGACGCTTCTATCAAAATTTATATCTATTTGAAGTTCAAATGTTTTAAAAGACGTAATTTCTTCAGTTTTCAGGATTGAAAAAACTACGCGAAAAATAGTTGCAAAAATTCGGAAAAAAATCACATTGTGTAATGAGCGACTCTACTTTCATACTTGTGATTTTCATAATCTAACTCCAAACAAGAAAAAAAAAAATAGAAAACCGCCAAAGCACCTAACAAATCAATTCCGAGAAACTGTTCTTGTAATTTTTTTAGTTTTTGAAATTAAAAAACTATACGAAAAGTAGTTCCAAAAAATCCATAAAAAAATCACCTTGTGTAAACGAGTGACTCTACTTTCATACCTATGATTTCCAGAACAAATCAATTCCAAAAAACAATTCATTTAAATAAAAACTTTGATAAATATAATTATTGTCATAAATAATATATATTATCTTTTTTTATAAATATGTTCAAAACAAATATATATTATCTTTTTCATCAATCAAATATATTAATATTTATTTAAAATTAATTAAAATAATTAATATTTTATTTTAAAATTTGATAAAAAAAAAAGAGACTAGTACCGATTTTGGAAAACTGATATTAGTTGATATTGGTTTTTGAAAAATTGATACTAGCCAGTATCAGTTTTTGGAAAAACGATACTAGTATGGTTTTTCATAAACCGATATTGCGATACTATTTATATAATTCTGATTATTCTAGTAATATTTTCAAAATTCGTAAATATTTTAATAATATTTTTTTATGTTTTCGGTTGCCCTGTTCTGTAATGGGTTTCTAAGTTCTACTTTGAGAGTGTTTCGCTTGGAACTTCTAAGTTCCAACGCTCGAGAGTACTAATGGGCTGTCTGACTAACGGTGTTACATAAATAGGAATGCGTAACTCACATCTGAGATTAGTTCTCACGTCCAAGTGACTTTGAATCAAAAAAAAAAAAAAGAAAAAGAGATTAGTTCTCACTTCTTGATGAATTACAATCTAATTTAGCAAAGTTGATGACTAATTCTCAATGAATTATACGAGGGCTAACCTAATTAATTGACTATTCCAAGTTTCCAACAAAACATAATTTTGTATCCATTTAGAATTTGTCGTTAATAATAGTATGATTTCTTTAAAATGTACCATAATCTGTCTTGCTAAATCAGTTTACTGACTATAATTCCGAAAGTTCTTTTTTTTTTAAGTTTTTCCGTATCGTGGTGGTTTGTTGTTTACCAAAGCTGAGAATCTTTAAAATGTACTGCTTGTTTGAATTTAGCAAGATCGCAAGTGTTTCACACTACATAGTTTTCTTAAAAACAGATTCCATATCCAAATTCTCAAAAATGTGTATTCGCTTTGAAGGCAAGCATGGTAGCCTTTAACTTCTCAAAAAGTGTTTCCAACACAACTGTAATATTCATTTGATTTGGTATACTTATTGGATTGTTCACCTATTACTCTTTTTTTTTTTTTTGAGGATCACCTATTATTACTTTACAGACTAAAAGAAGGAAGAGAAAAAAAAAGAATACATTACCTAGGGGCCGTTTGGATCGCTTAGGAATTTGGAGAATTTGAAGAAGTTGCAATTCCTAGGAATAAATTTATTGGGAAGTGTGTACTTTTGTGAAAAGTTTGGATTGTTTATAATAAATTTATGGTAGGAAGATGAAATTTCCCAAAATCCCATGAATCCAAACAGCCCCCTATTTTATTGTTCGCGTTTAACCCTTTCCGGGGAAATTTTAATTAAACTGGTGTACTTTCGTATGAATAACGAGAAAATCGAAGTGATTTCTACGTTATTCCATTGGAGGGCAAATTAGTTGGCAAAAATCTCTTTCCACTGAAAATAAATAACATATTTATTAGTATTACAAAGATATCCATCTCATTCCCATATATGAAGCTTCCAATAAAGGCAAATTTCACCTTTCTCATGGAAGAAAAGATGCCTGATGATTAATTAATAAACTCTGATCCTCATCAATTGAGTCTAATATTTTTACAACAAGTACAATTCCGCTAGAATGTATAATGTGCTCTGGAAGAAATACAATCCTTATTATTTTATCTCTTTTACATGGACTACTCATGGCAAAAAGAAAGATCTATTAACTAACACAACGCAACATTTTTTTTATCTCATATATAATTAAATAAAGGATTCCAAGTAGTTCTCTACGGTGTTGAGGCCACACAGCTCTTTAACCATCGGCATTGTTGTTGGAACGTTCATCTGGAATGTCAAAGCAGTGCTTTCTGATGCCACGCTGGAACAAAACTCTACTCTTGCTTCCCTGATTGCCTCTCGCATTGCACAGTGGACAGATGCTGAAAGAAGCAATGGTGGTTCTCCAGATGCTACAAACCAATATCAAATAAATAATTAGGACTAGTACTTGAATATAACCCACTCAAGCAGAAAAAGTATGGGATAAAACAGAGTCCTGTTCCCGTATCCAAGTATGCCTCCTTTCAGTTGACAATTACCAATGTTTCTTGAAACAAATTTGTTTATGAAAAAAAGAGTCGCGAGATAATAAAAATGTAAATCAATTAAAAAAGAGCACTCCATAGGAGACCAGATTGTCTAATGCAAACTAAGACCATCTTCCCTGGATATATGCAGCAGAACCAGAAACAGACAAAACCAACATATATGAGAAGAAGTGAAAATATACCTTTTGAAGACAGAACGCGATTTTTGTTATGAGGGCTGTTAATAAACTCCACATTAAACTCCTTGGGAATTGTGTCTACTGTAGGTACTTTGTAATTCCAAGTGCTGTTTGTCACAGCCAAACCATCAGAGTTTGTCAGGAACTCCTCGTACATTAAGAACCCGACCCCTTGAATAAAAGCCCCTTCAACCTGAGAAAGAGATGAGGGCAAAAATATGTCCTTTAGCAAACTGGAAATTTAAGAAACAAAAAGAACGCATCAATTACAAGAAAAAAATTAAAACTAAACCTGGCCTAAGTCTGTAGCAGGGTTCAAGCTTTTGCCGCAGTCGTATGAGAGGTCACTCCTAAGAATTGTCGTAGCTCCTGTGAGTACATCAATCTCCACCTAAAATTTCCATTATTATATTTTTTTTAGTTTTGTAGCAGTAAAGAGTACATGCAAACAACTTCATTAAACATGCCCGGCTGGCGCGCGCAATACTTACTGGGTGATACAGGCCAAGAAATGTGTTAGACAATAACAATTTTCATGGTTAAGTCTTTCACAATTTTAACAAGTGAGTTTGTGTGTGCATGTGTGGATGAGAGAGAGATATGCACCTCACTTATAGCTGCTCCATAGTTCAAGTACTTGGACGTTGATTCTTCTGGGATCCATAATGCACTGGCTGATAAATTCACATTTGTGGCAGCAGCCTGCAAGTCAAGAGATCATAATACTTGAATGATAAGGCAAACAAAGACAATTATTTACGAATGACATGTTAGAAAATGGCAAGACACTAAATTGCTAATTGCAAATTTACTTACCTGTCCAATTAAGGCTTCCCATGGAACGACACCATTTTCCTCCATTTTATCCTTAACTGGCTTCAGCCTTTCTACAAGTGTATTGCAAGCAAGCCGAATGGCTTCGCAACAGTTCTCTGAAGTAGTGCTACCACCAGAGAATCCTCCTTGCACCATACTCAAGCTATCTGCCTGAACAACACGTACTTTTTCTATAAATGTCTCCTTTCCATCATCCCACAACTCCTTCAGACAAAATGCCGTCATCTGTATTGCTTTGGTCCATAACCCTTGGCCCATCTCAATCCCTCCCCCCACTTCCACAACAATTGACCCATCATTAAGCACTGATACTCTCCCAGGTGTTGGCCTAGTACTCACTTCATATGTAATAGGGACACAAGATATGCCCCGTTTTCTCCATTTGCTAACACTATTAAAATTCTTAATCATCTTGACACGATCTTCATAGCTTGGAGTTAAGGCCAAGCGGTCAAAAAGCGATGGCAATGTATAAGTAGAGGCCTCCCCGGCACTTTCTCCAAAGAAAACTCTAAGGCTCTCATGGTCATGAAAATTCCTTCGCCTAACTGCATTTGTAGGGAGTGAGAGTACCGAGGCAACATGTTCTATTATTGCTTCAGCAATGAATGATCCCTGTACATCGCCTGGAGCCCGCATCGCAGACTTGGATGTGTTGTTTGTCTTGCAGACCTTTAAGTCGAAGGAGAGGTTGCCCCAGTTGTACTTATTCATGGCTCCTATGATAGCTCTAGGAATCAAGGGGCCAACGTCTCCAGCTATGCCTGCATTTATTCTCAAATCAAGGTGCAGAGCAGTAATTTTTCCGTCAGACTTGAACCCCACAGTGTAGTAGGCCTTTGTTGGATGCCGACCTCCTACCATTATCATGTCAGTTTGGCGATCCAGGTATATTCTGACAGGACGACGAAGCTTGTATGCAGCTAGAGCACATGAAACAAAAACCTATACAGATAAGAAAATATGATTATGTATGTTTGGAAACACTGACCAATATCAATCAGTAGAGTTAAATGAATAAACTTAGCAACAGGGGAAGTAGAACTCATGCAAAAATTGGGTCAAAATTCAATACTGACTGAAAAACTACACTTTTTTTTTTTGAAATGGGAAAAACTACACACATGGGGTGAACTAGTGTGATTATTTTAGCACATTGAGAATAAGAAACCAACAAAGAGGTCCCTAAAAAAATTAATGTACAAGTGTGCTAGTACAGAGTCAGCATGTACCATTATTTGACAAGACAAGAATTGTTCCAGTGCACAGATGTAACCCTCACAAGGTTTATGTATAATGTATGTGCAGTGTTGTTTTCACCTCAGCCAAAGGTGACTTGAGGATGTAACAATGACCAATTATGTTTTCATATGATAAAGAACTGCAATGTTGTTTCATAACGAAAGAGAGAAAAAAGATCTATATTGGAGTTTTGGAGACTCACTGGGAGAGATCTAACAGCCTTGCCACCAAAACCTCCTCCAAGTCTTCTTGTAATAACACGCACATTGTGGAAAGGGATACCTAGACATTTTGCTATAGCACTCTGAGTGCCCTCAGGCCATTGAGATGAGGCATAAACTGTTATACAGTTATCCTCATCTGGGATAGCTAGTGCCGTCACTGGCTCCATGTAAAAGTGATACTGTGAGCCTAGCTTTACCTAAAAAAGGGCAATATGCAGAATTATCAGGTCAGAGACCATACATTATATGGTATTGTAAGAGTTGCATTATTCAACTTTAATTCAATTCAGTATATATTGCTTTAGTTTATAGCCAAAGGAAGTACCTCAGCAGACTGAATTGTGTGATCAGCCTCAGCCATCCCTGTAGAGATGTTGCCGACTTGCTTGGGATATAAAAAGGCTGGAATTTCAACAAAGCTTTTGCGCTCAATGGCATCTTCAATTGATAAAATTGGTGGCTCTAAATTATCCATGGCATATTCAACTACTGCCTGTTTAGCTGCCATGTTGGCAAATCTTTGTGTCTCTGCAATCTAGTAAAAATAAAGACTATTATTTGCATGTTGAGTTCAACAAAGAAAAAGACAATAGAAAGAAGAGAAGAGATTCAATTACCACAAGTCCTAGTGGTTGACCAGCCCATTCTGCCAGCGAATCAGCAAATAGTGGTTCAGATCCAAAAATCCATCCAGCACCAACATTTTGTCCACCTTTGGGGATGTCTTTTGCAGAAATAACCGTAGCAACCTTTTTTGAAGCTAGGGAAGGTTTGAAGGTAATTCCCTTCACATGAGCTAGGGGCTTTGAACTGTAAATAAAGGCCCCATAAAGACAGTCTTTCGGAGCAGGGATGTCATCCACATACACAGCCTCCCCTACATTAGAACAACAGATTTCTGTATAAGAAATGTTATCGTAATTGCCCAGTAAGCTTTTTCATTTACTATCAAATTTTATATTAGCTTTATGTGACATTATTGACATCTATATTCATCAAATAATCTGTATTTTGTACCTCAATTGATCATGTTTAAATGTGAAGTCAAAGCTACACATAAGCTGTATGCATAAAAAATTTCATGTTAAGAAAGCATACCTGAAGCTTGAAGCTCTGCTCCAGATTTTTTGATGGGCTCACCAACTGGTCTGAATTCAGAATTAAAAACTATGTCTTGCCGTGAAGATATTGGAATATTATGGCTATCAACAGAATCCATATAAGACTTAACATTGTTGTATTCAGTAGGCATGCATTTTCGAGGCTGAGCAAGGCTCTTAGCAAGAGGAGAAAGGAATTTGAACATAAAACCAATTGCCAAGCTTACTCTATACTTGGCATGTGCTGTGCCATCTGTAGGCACAATTATTTCTTTAAGTAATCTTGTTGCTTCCAATAGAATCGGACCAGTTACTATTTTACCTTTTAGAAACTCCTCTAGCTTCCTTGCTCTAATAGCATGTTCGGTACCATATGCACCAAATGCCAATTGTACAATTTCTAATGTAACATCCCCTGTTTCCTGATCGGTGGATGTTTCAGCAAGAAAAGCAGAATTGGCATAAGAAACAGCATTACCCCACGGGCGAGGAGCTGCTCTGTATGTTTCGAAAAGCACATTGCTAGATGATGCCCAAGAAGGGATGAAAATACTCAATAGAAGAGACCTATGATCACATGGAGGCATCTCTAAGAATTCTTCCAGTGAATAAGTTGACCTTTTTGAACCCACCTGGATACAAACAATTGAATTGGCAGCAAGTAAAATCGTGCAAATGTCTGACTCAAATCTTCCCCTCTGTGCCAAAATTAGGTTCCCTCCTACACTTGCTATGTTTCGAACAAAAGAGGATGCCACTTCGTTCATGTGATCGGCTATTTTGTTAAAAACCAAAGTTGGTGCCTTCCCTTCCCTTAAAACTTCAATGGCTTTTGAAATAGTCACAGCGGAACCAATTTCTACTCCATCACTATTTTTCCTAATCATTGAAAGTTCAGGAATTCCCCGCAGGTCAATGAACCTATCGTACAAGTCTTGATCCTTGTAAATGCCACTACTTGTGTTTCCTGCTACAATTTTGACATTGTTTGGGTTGAACGAGTTTAATTCAACCAATTCATAATATTCCTTAATACTATTGGGTCGGAACCAACCATTTTCTATAGTCTGTGGCCTATTGCCATTTGAAATATTTACTGACAATTTTATCTCAGATTTCAGGGACTCAGGAAATGTGCACATTCCCCCAATTGAGTAATTTGGTAATTTTGTTGCACGTTCCCCTTTGTCCCCACGTTGCCAAAAAGTATTCAATCCTAGATCTTCTAAGTCAACGTCAGATGCAAAACTCTTGCAAGCATCCACTAGTGGTCGATAGCCAGTGCAGGGCTGTCAAACGTATGAGATGGAACGGAAATCTATCGTTCCGTTTCCATTCCACTTCAAAATACGAAACAGAAAACCATTCCATTTCCGTTCCATTTCGTTAAACGGAACGGAAATTTCACTTCCACATTCATTTTACATTGAAATTTCTCATTTCAACGTTCCATTTCCATTCCGTTTTTGAAAATGAAACTACTTTTCCTTCCACTTCTGTTCCATTTCAGACGGAACGAAACGGAAACGTTCGAAACGGCGGTATATTGACAGCCCTAAGCCAGTGCAACGACACAAATTGCCAGAAATAGCTCTCTCTGCCTCAAAAGCAGTGATCTTAGAAAAACCACTTGGCGGCACTGGCCTGGTGGTGTCTTTGTCAGCATTGACAAGAGAAGAGAAAAGAGACATACACATACCAGGAGTGCAAAAACCGCATTGTGAGGCATGAAACCCCGCAATCCTTTGTTGAATGGCATGGTAACCATCTTTTGTATTTCCAAGCCCCTCAGTGGTTGTAATGGAACAGTGGTTTATACTGCCAAGAAGTGTAAGGCATGAACTTGCAGAAAAGTCAGTTACTTGATCCTTAATCGGATCGTATCTAGATAAGAGAACAACACAAGCTCCACAACCACCTGCCAAAATCAAAACAAATGGCTTAGTTAGAAAGGTACTTGTTTGATTATGCACGCCGCTTATATGAACAGAAAAGGCAAACAAAATATCATTAAAAATATTACCGGGTGGGTAATCAAGAAAACTAATTTAATTATACTAATATGTCAGCTAGCATTCAAAAGGTAGCTACGGAAGTGCTTGGAGTTACTAGAGGAAGCAACCGCGAACCCAAAGATACGTGGTGGTGGAACGACGAAGTGCAGAAAGCTATTAAAGAAAAGAAAGAATGCTACAAACGCTTGCACCATGACAAGACTGACGACAATGCGCAGAAGTACAAATTGGCCAAGAAGAATGCAAAGAAAGCTGTGAGCGAAGCAAGAGGTCGGGCTTATGAGGATCTATACCAGAAGCTGAGTACGAAGGAGGGTGAGAAGGACGTGTATAAGATAGCGAAGCTTCGAGATAGGAAGACGAGAGACTTAAACCAAGTGAAGTGCATCAAGGACGAGACTGATAGGCTTTTAGTGAGGGACGACGAGATCAAGAATAGGTGGAGGGATTACTTCAACAAGTTATTCAATGGAGAGGATGACGACTTAGGAATTGTGTTGAACGACTCCTTTGATGACTCCAATAGACGTTTTGTTAGGAGAATTCAAGAGTCCGAGGTGAAAGAAGCCTTAAAACGAATGAAAGTAGGTAAGGCTCTAGGACCTGATAACATACCAATCGAAGTATGGAGGTGCCTCGGAGATGTGGCTGTAGTTTGGTTAACCAAACTATTCAATAGCATTTTCCGATCAAATAGGATGCCGGATGCGTGGAGGAGAAGCACTCTAGTACCAATCTTCAAGAATAAAGGGGATGCTCAAAGCTGTACAAACTATAGAGGGATTAAGCTTATGAGTCATACAATGAAGCTTTGGGAGAGAGTGATAGAACATCGTTTGAGACGGATGACAAACGTTTCGATAAACCAATTTGGTTTTATGCCTGGGAGGTCAACCATGGAGGCCATCTTCCTAATAAGGCAATTGATGGAGAGATATCGGGAGCGAAAGAAGGATCTACATATGGTTTTCATTGATTTGGAGAAAGCATACGACAAAGTGCCAAGGAAAGTTATGTGGTGGGCACTAGAAAAGAAGAAAGTCCCCACAAAGTATGTTACCCTCATCCAAGACATGTATGATGGTGCCGTTACTTGCATCAGGACATGTGATAGTGTAACTAGTGACTTTCCTATTAAAATAGGACTACATCAGGGATCAGCTTTGAGCCCGTATATTTTTGCCTTAGTGATGGATGAGATCACGAAGGATATACAGGGAGAGATTCCTTGGTGTATGCTCTTTGCGGACGATGTGGTGTTAGTCGATGAGAGTAGGACGGAGGTCGATAGGAAATTGGAATTGTGGAGACGAACTCTAGAGTCCAAAGGGTTTAGGCTTAGTAGAACTAAGACGGAGTATATGGGGTGTGAGTTTAGTGGGATACGACCAGTGGACGGAGATGTCTGTCTAGACGGGCAGGTAGTACCTACGAGAGATACTTTTCGATATTTAGGGTCGATGCTGCAGAACGATGGCGAGATAGATGAAGATGTTAGTCACAGGATAAGAGCGGGGTGGGTGAAATGGCGACAAGCATCAGGCGTCCTATGCGATAAGAAAGTCCCGCAGAAGCTAAAAGGCAAGTTCTACAGGACAGCGATTAGACCTGCGATGTTGTATGGCGCAGAATGTTGGGCTACTAAAAGACGACATGTCCAGAAGATGAGTGTAGCTGAGATGCGTATGTTGAGGTGGATCTGCGGTCACACGAGGAAAGATCGGATTAGAAATGATGACATACGAGATATGGTTGGGGTCGCACCAATAGAGGAGAAGTTGATCCAACATCGTTTGAGATGGTTTGGACATATCCAACGCAGACCTCCAGAGGCACCGGTACGTATCGGAATTCTTAATCATTTCGAGAACACCCGGAGGGGGAGAGGGAGACCAAGATTGACATGGGAAGAAGCGGTGAAAAGAGACCTTAAAGAATGGAACGTCCCCAAGGAGTTGGCGATCGATAGGAGCGCTTGGAAGTTAGCAATTCATGTACCGGAGCCATGACGTAGGAACTTAGGGGTAGGAGCGATGCCATAGGTTTGTAGGTCCCTCTATTAGGTCACGGTCGAGGTCTAGGTTTCTACTATTACTATTATTATTAGAGGTATTATTATTAGTATGGCTAGTCTTACTATTAGTATATATATATATATATATATATTTTTTTTTTTTTTTTTTTTTTTTTTTTTTTTTTTTTTTTTTTTGGATGTGTTCTCTTGTTGGGTTTCTTTCTAGCCTACCCCAACTTGTTTGGGACAAAAGGCTTTGTTGTTGTTGTTGTAAATGTATTTTATTGTCTTTTTTAATATGATTGTAGTGACAAAATCACTAAATAATACTGAAAGGGAACTCTTAAAGGTTCATCAGAAAATTTAATCTGAAAATTCCCTTATTGGTTATTGTACTCAGTTTGAGTAGAAAGATAACGACATCTAAAAGGTCTTCCAAAATTCTCCTACTGTAACTCTATAAGCATATCATCGAACAGCATTGTAATGTATGCAATGAACTATAATATCGTCAACAAACAAGATGTGGATATCCCTTCATTACAATACAGTACAATACCATCAACATTACCTTCGCCACAGCCAAGCTTGGGGCCTCTGAAACGGGTCTGAGTACGGATAAACTCAAGCAAAGTCATGGACTGGTCCCAACCAGAGATGTCATATCTCTCTCCATTCAAAGCGAACACAAGCCTCTCTGTTTCCCTGCCCATTTTTCTCTTACTCTTCTTCTTATCTCTTCCCTTTTCTCGGTGGCTGGTGGAGGTTTACCACTGGACTTTGCAGTGGCATCGCTTTTATAGGCCTGAGAGAGCACAACCCATCCCTTTGATGGCGACACTCTGCCATCATCCCTCTTTGCGATTTTTCAACTATGGTGTCTCGCGCTTTGTTTATTCCGAGAACCAAGTGTGACAGTTCCTGTTCCTCTGACCTCGTCAATTCCCATTTCCGAAGAGAACCCACTAGTTTTACTTTTCTCCCAAGAAAAAAGAAAATGTGTTTTACTTTCTGAATGTCATCATCAGTGACGTTCTCTGCAAACGCCGTTAATTATCACGTTTGATGAGTAGTGCTGTCCATGCAATGGACGGTCCAGATTGGCGACGTAAGTGCCTCTATGTTCTTGGATTTCCAAACTTTTTTGGAAAAATTAGATTTATGCCACTTCAAAATTGTGAAATTAAAAAAATGCCACCTCAAAATTTGATTTTTGAAAATTGCCACCCTAAATTTAATTAGATTATAAATTTACCACTATTACCGTATAAATCAATCATCTCTATACCTTATTTTTTATATTGACTAAGCTGCCCCTTTCTTTCTCTCTCCCAACTAATCAACTAATTTTTTTCCAACTAATTGCAAGATTCCCTGCAAAACATAGTGACGCTATCAATTACTTGGCTGTTCCAAACCATCACATAAAGAAATCTGAATTTCTACTTCCGCTATATATATAGTCACTTAGATCGGATCTCATATTCTTAAACTAAAAGAAATAAAATTGTTTAAAGTAGGGCAAAATCTGAAAATCTAAGACAAATTGAAGTAGCCACCAAAATCGGGGAGAGAGAGAGAGAATAGCGAGAGATGCAAGATTATGTCAAAAATCTGAGTTTTATATCAGAGCGACATGGAGAATAGGAAGAAGAAATGGGCAAATGAAAGATCGAATAGTCAGGAGAAAGAAAAATATAGGGGCAACTTGGTCAATACGAAAATTAAAGTATGAAAAAGATTGATTTATACGGTATTAGTGGCAAATTTCTGATATAATTGAATTTAGAGTGACAATTTTTAAAGATCTAATTTTGAGATGGCATTTTTCTAATTTTCCAACTTTGAGGTGGCATAAATCTAATTTTCCCAACTTTTTTACTTCCGTATTTATGAATTTACTTACGAGTTACGACTATTTAAATGTTGGTCAAATAGCTAATTGACTGGCAATTCAAATCTCATTATTGAAGTAAGCTACTTGACCAGCCCTCCTATGTTTAAGTGCATAGCAAGGAAACTACTAACTAATACCAGAAGGATTCGTATCCTCTGTCTCGCGACACAGCCGCACTTTTCATACGAGCCTTCCGATTTGATCTGAACAGTTTAGTTTTTTGAGCCTATCAATCCGGTATTTTCTAAGGACCGTTCAAATTAGATTAGACGGTCGGGATGAAAAGTGTTGCTAGCCGCGCGCGGCAGAGGATGTGAGTTCAATACCAAAATGGGTCCGGTATCGGACTCTCATCTCATAAAATCAATATTTACAACTTTTCAATATTCTTTTTAGTAGGTAATAATAATTTAACGACGTTGCATTAGTGAATTGAAAATGTCGACTATGCGCAGGTTTTGGGAAATTAAGAAAAGATCTCAGGGTGTGTTTGGATGAGAGAAGAAGAAGAGGAAGAAGGAAGATGGGAAGAAAAAAAATTATAAACAATCCAAACTCTTCACAAAGTTACACACTTCCCAATATTTCTTCCCACTTCTTCCCTTCTTCCCTTCTTCCCACACCTATCCAAACGCACCCTCAGGTAGCGATGTGGAACAGTTGGAATAATGATATTTCATCAAAAAATTGAATTAGAAAATAAATTTAGTTAGTTCATCCATAATTCAATTCAATCCATCAATCCAACAGTTGGTCTTTTTATCCATTAAATTTAAAATTTTTTTTGTGACTAAATAAATGTGCTAAGCAGCTATACAAGGATGCACCTGTCCTACGGGAGATCATTCAAAAAAGAAGGGAAAAAAAAAAGAAAAAAAAGAGAGGAGGATGCACCTGCAAGTAGCTAGGGCGACAAAAAATGGAATTGGTGAACAAAGGTTAGATTAGATAATGAAAGTAAGCTTTACCAGTGGAAGGGTTGGATTGGATTTATAAGATTTAAATAAGTGGAGCCCAAGGAGTTTTTTTTAAAGGAAAGCAATTACTTGTAATAAATCAATCTTCAAGCTATTGAGGTGCTGTGCTAGTTTTCAGAAAAAAAAAAACATTGACTCTTTAAGAAAAGAAAACATAAATTTAATATATATAAAGCGTATTTAAAACTCTTTTTTTTTAAGCATTACTAGCTACATTTAAAGTCATGAAATTGAAAAAATAAACAATTATGCACACAAAATGATTCAAAATAAATTATTACCCATTTCCTCTTCACAAACAATTCTAGCCACATTTGAAATCCTTCACCTAAAAGGAAAGAGAGAAAAAAATAAGATATCTGACTTTACTGCTTGCACTCGATCCTTTGCTAGAAAACTTAATCGTGTCAGAAACTCACTGAACAACAAAAAAAATAGAAGCACCGTTTTCCAGCTTTGATTGTGGCACTCCGCCATCACTGAAAGATTTCCTGTGATGTCCCATCAGTGAGTCCTCTCTGTGATTTTTCAACATTTTTGGCGATTCTTCTACTTTGAAAGGTTCCCTGTGACCTCGTTGTTTTACTTTCTGACAATCATCATCAGTGTTCTACTAAAAGACAATCATCATACATGACTTTCGCATCTTTTTTCTATTACAAATGATCATCCTTTTCCTATTACATTACAGAGAACAATATTAAGAATGATAAATGTCATTGCTAAAAAAATTATCGCGCGCCATTGCTGAACAGAGGGCGTGCGTGTGTGAGTCTCGCGTGACTAGCAGGTGTCTGTTACTAAACTAAAATATTTATACTTAATAAAAATGAATATTTTTACTTATAACATTTATATTTTTTATTGCAACTAACTGAATATTTATACTTAAAATAATAAACATTTGTACTTGTCAAATCGAATATTTAGATACGATATAAAGTATGCTAGCTGGATGAGGGACCATCGGCCCATCGCTCCCCTCAGCGATGGCGTGGGACGGTAAAACTCCGAAAAAATTAATATCAACGTTACTGTTCATCTAAATTTTGATAATAACAAAAGAAATTTGAAATTTTAATACTAACTGATGTACGGCTTTCGTACTAGATTTTCAACCAGAATAAGTCTCAAATTGTGTTCAAATACTTGTGTTTTTACTTGTTTTCCTTTAAATTGAGCTAATGTTAGGATGCAAGTGTTGGAGTTATGACTTAGAAGTCAATAATTTAATGACTTAAATATTAGTTTATGTTATGGATGATATATTATCATCTGTTCCTAGGTTTATTATTGACAGATTATTCAGGTTGAGGATCTGAATTGTAGATCTCTGTAGATCATTCTTTAGAATGACAATAATAAATCTAAATGGTCCATAATCTTGATAATTAACAAGGAACATTAATTATCATATAAGATTAGTATGCAAGTTAAGTGATGATTAAGTTCTACAAATCATAGGTAAAGAGTTACCAACTTAATTGCATATGTGTATGTTATGGAACATAGTACAGGACATAACCCCACGAAATAAACATATGGATTGTTTTATGTGTCATTGTTTATTTCGTTATGATTTTGGTTCTAAGTTTGAGATGATTATCTTTTCCACATGAGGATAAGTTCTATAAATCTTGTCTACCGCTGATTCCCGATAAGGGCTGCTATACGGACTTGATTTACGTTCTCTTGAATTGTGCGGGGAAAAGCTAATCATCAAGAAAACCGTATGTCCCTCATTAATTCACTTAGTGAGTGACGATATCAGTTTGGGTCCCTTGATGGAGTTGGATCGTATGCGTGCAACTAAGCGATCAACTCTAGATCAAGAAACGTATAATCTGCAAGAATGACACGTTCCTATCTTGGATTATACGATGATATCGTGAGACATAAGAATCAAAATAGAGATATACTTTTATTCTCTTATGCAGGATTTAAATACTGTAGCAGTACATTATTTATGCGAATTGGAAATCATAACGTGTTGCTAGATACCACTTATGATTATTGGAATTAAATAATGATTTAATTCCATCTCCAACTTAGCATAAATCCTCAAACGATTACACAGATCGAAATATAACCAAACAGTGCATTAATCATTTATTTGCATCAATGTGTTTTTGCGAAAATATGATAAGTTGATTAATTGATTATATGTCGATATAATTAATTAATTCAAACGGATCATGCCGAAATGATTTAATACACAAGCTAATCCCATGATAATTATTAATTAGTTAATAATTATTCAACACAACACAATTTAATATAAATAGTTATATTAAATTGATTTAATGGGCCGATATTTATTATTGAATAAATAGCCCAAATATAGAGCATCAAATGGTGGATTAAATTAATAATCAATTTGGAGAGTGTGCAAAGCCCAATAGGGCCCATGTATGGCCGGCCTTATAGGGAGTGGTAGGTAGGTGGCACAATGGTAAATAAGAGGAACTATTTGCTAGGGTTAGAGCATTATAAAAGGACCCTTGTGGAGGCTCCCTGCTCCCCTCTCTCTCTTCCTTTCTTTGGCCGCCACCCACCTCCCTCTTCTCCCTCTTTGGCCGCCACTCATCTCTCCATCTCATCCACCATTGCTCATGTGTTGAGCACAATCTTCTCCACTTATTAAAGAGTTAATCAAGAAGAAGAGGATACTTGGGATTAGCCTAGACCTTTTAGCTTCTAGCAAAGCTTGTAGGTCTTGGTTAATTTCGTGGTGGACTCGAGAACGAGCTTGGTTCGAAGGAGGAGCTTGAAGCGCATCCCACCTACATCCTAGCCTTGGTTTGAGCCTCTTAATTACTATATCAAGAGAGGTATAATCCTTGAACCTTCTCTTTGTGTGAATGGCTTTAAGTACTAGATCCATGTTTGTGCATGCTTGTTTGTGGTTAATTAAAGGAATTAGCTATAAAAATGAAAATTATGCACTTAACTAACAGTAGGAAAGTTCAGCCGTAGCTCAGTAAATTTTTTTACAAGTTCATCGCATTTTAGCACGAAGAACGAAGAAAAACAACCAAGTCATCAGCTCAGGCAGTATGGGACGGACCGTCCCAACCAGTGAAGAAGGATCTCACGTGATGACAAAACAAGTAGGATGACAAAACAAGCATCATATGATTGGAACGGACCGTTCCAGAGTCAGGACGGACTGCCCGGAAGGGGACGTCTGGCTCAGAACTGTTAGAGTTATGTCCTAGAAGTCAATAATTTAATGACTTAATTATTAGTTTATGTTTTGGATGAGATTTTATCATCTGTTCCTAGGTTTATTATTGACAGATCATTCAGGTTGAGGATCTGAATTGTAGATCTCTGTTGATCATTCTTTAGAATGACAATAATAAATCTAAACGGTCCATAATCTTGATAATTAACAAGGAACATTAATTATCTTATAAGATTAGTATGCAAGTTAAGTGATGATTAAGTTCTACAAATCATAGGTAAAGAGTTACCAACTTAATTGCATATGTGTATGTTATGGAACATAGCACAGGACTTGACCCATCGAAATAAACATATGGATTGTGTTATGTGTCATTGTTTATTTCGTTATGATTTTGGTTCTAAGTTTGAGATGTTTATCTTTTCCACATGAGGATAGGTTCAATAAATACTGTCTACCGCTGATTCCCGATAAGGGCTGCTATACGGACTTTATTTATGTTCTCTTGAATTGTGCGGGGAAAAGTTAATCATCAAGAAAACCGTATGTCCCTCATTAATTCACTTAGTGAGTGACGATATCTGTTTGGGCCCCTTGATGGAGATAGATTGTTTGCATGCAACTTTATACAATTATCTCTAGATCAAGAAACGTATAATCTGCAAGAATGACACATTCCTATCTTGGATTATACGATGATATCGTGAGACATAAGAATCAAAATAGAGAAACTGATTATTCTCTTATGCAGGATTTAAATACTGTAGCAGTACACTATTTATGCGAATTGGGAATCATAACGTGTTGCTAGATACCGCTTATGATTATTGGAATTAAATAACGATTTATTTCCATGTCCAACATAGCATAAATCCTCAAAGGGTCACACAAATAGAGCTTTAACCAAACAGTGCATTATTTATTCGCAACAGTGCGTATTGCGAAAATATGATAGTTTGATTAATTAATTGTATAGCGTTGTGGACCGTTATAATTAATTAAGTCAAAGGGATCATATAGAAATAAATTAATGCATATGCTAATCCCAAATTAATTATTAATGAGTTAATAATTGATTATGTTCAACTCATTTAAATTAATTGAGCTATTGGGTCATTATTTAATTAGTTAAATAAAAGCCCAATTTGAGGTCAATTGAAAGGAGTAATAAATGGAATGGTTAAATGGGCTAAGCCAAGGCTTAAAGCCCACTTAAATTTTCGGCCAAGAAGGGGCAATTTTGTCCAAGTGAAAGGTTGGTAGAGACTAGGTCATGAGGTCTATATATAGGGGTTCATTTTGAGGGAAACCCTAGCCTCCTTTCCATCTTCTCTCACCTCTCCTCTCTATGGCCGAAATTCCCAAAGGAAGAAAGAAAATTTCAGAATTTTCTTTACTCTTCCTCTCCTTTCTTCTACCTCAAGCTCATGAGTTGAGCACAAACTCTCTCCACCAATTAAAAGGGCTAATTGAATAGAAGAGAGCATACCTTGGGATTAGACATTCCTCTTCCTCTTGCTAGCACAAGGGTAGAAGAGATTGGTTAATCCTCTAGGTGGACTCGAGGCGGCCATCAACGGAGGAGGAGGCGAAGGAGAGCACCCCATCGATTCCCATGCCGTAGGATCGAGCCCCGCGGATGCGATTTCGTGGGAGGTACAAAATTCCACCCCTTTTCTCTCTTTGTGTCGAATAGCTTTGTACTAGATCTCTTGCTCTTTGTTTAATTGGATTAATTAGTTAGTAATTAGTCTAAAATTAAAATTGGGCGATTTCCTAACAGTGGTATCAGAGCCTTGGTCGTACTTAAGCTATTTTGACACTTAATTAAGAGAAATTGGCTAATTAACGGATTAGTAGAGATGATGCGTTTGTTTGCTGTCTGGAAATGGTATTTTCTGTGTTGTTTTGCGTTTTTCGCTTTGATAAGTTCTCTGGAAGTTTTTTCCATCTACATGAAAGTTGTAGATCTTTGGATTGTGATTCTTTTGGCGTTGGATTCACATTTTTCTGAATTAGTATAGATTTACTGTGAATAAAACGGCGACAGTGCGCAGAACCAGTTTCTGCTCGCACTGTCCTGTTTGAATGGCTTGAAAGATTTATATTTTGAATATAAGTACCAGTGTTCTATGGCTAGAAATAAAGAGGACTTGAAGCTCTTTCTGAGCATGTATAAATTGTTGCATGAATCGGATTAATTTGTGGGTTTTCAAGTATGAAAAGGAAGATCTTGTCAGATCCAGTTTGTTGAGCAAATCGATTGTTCTAATAAACTGTATCAACTGAGAACTCCTTTAAAAATGGAGTTGTTCTAATTTGAGTTAGGATTCCAGGAAAATTAATTTCATAATTTTTCGTGGAAGTTTGGACCTTCAACTAGGTTAAAACATTTCGATCGACAGTCTGTTCCAGTACAGAATTTGTTGATTGTTTAGCATGTAACTTAATATTATTGAACTGAACTTGGTTGTTTTCTTTTCATGAATGGATAGCCTGTAGTCTAAACAAGTTTTTCTATGTATATTGTATATATAAAAACTGGATAGAAGGTGGTCTAACAGACCAAATGGTTGAGAGGATAAGCTGAAAATCTCATAACGGTGTTTCGTGCACTTGTAAGAGATTTGTCATTTTTGATTCTCCCAGATGGTTTAAGATCTCTTCTTGAATTTTTTACTGGTAGTCACAACTATGATAAGGAGCTTAAGTAATTTATTTGAGAATTTTTGGAGACCGAAAACTGTTGTTTTTGTTGGATTCCATTAGTTACGTTTTTTGGTAAATTACTGTTTTTCTAAGTATTCAAACTAGTTGAAATTAATTAGAAAACTCCTTGTTTGATCTCCTTTCAGTTATGGGATGTTGAAAGAACTTTCTAAATGAATTTAAACAAGTTTGGTTGTTTAAAATTGAGAATTTGTACACGGAATTTACTTATAGCAAACGATACGCAAAGATGCTTGAAAATCGTTAATTGGAAACAAAGTGCTTGTATGTGCTAACTTTGTTTTGTAGGTGGATAGTGGGTTTAGTATGGCTCAAGACTCAATGCCTTGTGGTTGTAAATTGAATGCATGTGTGAATGTTTGTAATGCGGCCTTTGGTGCCATTAATTAATTAATTTGTTGATTAATTTTAATGTAACTTGTGAGGCTTGCATGCCCCTAAGGCTAGGATGGGAATAGGATGTTTTCACATGTATTTTGTACCTTTATTTTATATAGGATTTAGATCCTTATAGAATTTAGTGGGAGGGACAAGGATTAGATTAGTTTTGCTCCATGGACGATGTGGCGAAACTAATGCAAGCGGGAGCCATACAAACCCACAACTATGAGATGCTTATATGTGATTGCTTGTGATTGCTATGAATTGTCATAGGCTAGGTATGGGTGTATGCTTACATGACCACCAAACAAGTGTCACTTAATTGATTGTCCCAAACAAAACATGATTAAGTTAAATCGCCCTCCTTCTCTCTATCCCCTTCTAACGTGTATGATCGTTCATTGATGCATTCTCGCCGACGCGGGACATCGTGTTCCATCATCCGTGTCGGGGTGTAAATCGGATTTACTAGGAGCAAATAGAGAAAGGTTACTTAACGATGTTTTCTAATCGGATTGGACATCGGGGCAAAGTTTGTGGATGTACATGTGATATTACACAAACCAAGAATCATATGGAATGATTGGTTGGAGAACCTACTCTATCTAGTTGTTTTTGGTGTCACGCCGACGCTAGCACCATCTCAACGAAAATAGGGATCTTGGAAAACCTACTACATTAGGGACATTAAATAATTGTAGTGGGAGTTTTATTTGTTATAAATAAAACAATTGCATAAACTAAATGACCGTAAATTGATTTTGTTATAGATGTTTAAATTGTTAATTTTGTTGCGATCAATCTTTGAAAATAAACAAACTCGTTTCTAAAAGGTAGTTACTTGAAAGAGTAATACCAATTCCTAAGACACGATCTTAGTGAAGAGAAACTTGAGTATGTCAATTCCCAAAACTTTCCTCAAACTACTCGAACGTAGCAACGCGATGATTGATTGACTTTTGGCGAAAAGTTATTCAATAAAGCGTATGCTTAATATCCTCATTTGAAATTTCTAGACCTTTGAATTAGCGAATTCATATGGACTAAAATTAACTTGTACGTTCTCATCCGCTTACTCAAGAAAGTGTTCTTGGAGAAAGTAGATATTTAACTCCATCATTTATGATCGAGTATAAAGAACATGAGTTGACCAAGAGATTCTTCTTTTATAAGAAGTTATATGAATGTTTCATTAGCTCACAAATCGAAAGATTGAAGTAGCTAATTGATGACTAGAGATATTAATCTCCGATATCAAGGATTGTTGATATTGTCATACGATCTTTTTGGAATCATGAAGAATATAATGTTACCTTTTTCGCACGCTTGTTAATGCAAAAAGGTGATTGATTAAGTATTCAAGAAATACTTCACCAATGTATGAGTTGAAATTTCGAGACTCTCATTGATGACCATGTGTCACATGAGATGTTTCATTTGCCGTTTTATGGGAGGCATTTGAAAGGTTGTCCGAAGTACCATGATTGTGACGATTAGAAATATTCTAATCCTAAAGTGTATTTGTCGTTCAAATTATCTCACTATCTCTAATTTACACTAGTAACTTGATACTAGTTCATATGCTCACATTTAACGAAATGTGTTGGCAATGAAGAATAAGAGAATGTTCGAGAGATATAAAGTAAACTCCGTATAGGAGATGACTTATTCGTTTAAGTCATTACCATTGAATACGTAGAGTTATCTTTATTAAGAGTTTATTTAGGAATTGAAGGTTGCATACCTTAATCCTAACCTCTCACAACATCTCCATTTCATATTCGATGATGGATGACTATGTTTAGTAAAAGACAAGTTCTTTTATCATGGATTTGTTTATATGATTTCATGCATCTTGATTGAATTTGCTTGAAATAGATAAACAATTTTGAATGACAAATAGGATGCGTAAGACTTGACATAAAGTATTTGACTTTCATGTTATATATAACCGCTTAGTCACATACATAAACGAGAACCGCATTATGAGAGTCTACGTAACGTAGAGCTCGAAATTCAATTCGATTTCAAATCGATTGATATGCGAATCATGTTTGTTAAATGACAAAAGCGCCTTTAACCTATGAAGGTTTAAGGACAAGTGAACTAATTAGGACTTATACATATCGATGTATAAAGACCTATAAGTACTTGTGTAATGAAAGGTTGTTGATACTTTACTACTTAACCAACGATCATTGTAGATATTAACATATCTATTTGATAAGGGATAAGTATGAACTTTTTGACTAGTTTAAAGGAGTTCAAGTGTGAAGTTAAAAAGACCGTTCAAGGAAAAAGAAAAGTCTTACAATTAATCATGGTAAGTAGTTAAGTCATATGATTTGAAATATTATCTAAAGAGTATGAAAATAGTTTCATAACTCGCTCCATGAGGAATAATATGTCCAAGAATGGAGGTATCGAACAATATTTTGTATAGTTCGATCGGTAATAAATCAAATGGACTTATTCGACTCATATTAGGGAATTATGTTTGAGGACAATATTGTTTACACTGAATGATGTTCCATCGAAGTCTATTGAAGAAGATATCTTATGAGATTTTGATCTCTAAGTATAATGCTTCTTAAGATTTGGTGTTGATAAGCTTATTTCAAGATTGTTGATAAGCTTGTACCCAAATAAGACACTTAATATTTGTAGGATGCTTTATATTAAAAGGCACTACTTCCACAAATATGATAAGAACAAAATAGTTGTTGCTAATCATAATGTAGTCTTGATGAATTGAAATTATCAAGAAGAAGTAGTGGGAGTAAAGTGAGCATTAAAATAGTTTATGCGTCACTACAAGAAGTACTCTTATGGGAAACTTGTCACTCCATACATGGTACTTAGTGGGAGTTGAGCGAAACTTCATTCACAAGTTATTTTGAAAGAAGTTTAATAGTACGCTCCTTCCAATGAGGACTCAACCATCTCACGAGTTGATGATGTTCGAGAAACTCATGGAATATATGAGGAGTCAAGAACTCGTTCAACAAATCGTTGTAGAAGAAGTTCATGAACCTCAAGTACCAATCCTACAAAAGATCAACGAGAGTTGATTGCCTAAGCCGTTTGGTGCATTGGCTTCACGACATTCTCAAACTTAGCATATGAGAATCCGTTGATAAACAAGAAAAAAAAAACGATTGAACAATCCGATTCCACATATATGGTTTGAATTCATATGATCTTTAAATAAAATCCATGTATAACAACAAGGTATAGACCTTGGTTGATGTTCATGAAGGAGCAATCCATCGAGAACGTTTTAGATCTTCAAAAGGAAAGATCGACATGGATAACAAATCGACTATGTACAAAGCGCGGCTTCTCGCTTGTAGCTATGTCTAAGTCGATGACTAATTGACTACGTACAAAGCACAACCTCTTGCTTGTGGCTATGTAAAAGTCAATAAAGATCATTCTAGCAATAGTTGTATTTCATATATATTGATATATGGAAAAACACATAAAACCGCCTTCTTCGTATGAATGAAGGATGATGTTGTGCATTTGACACAAATCGAGGTTTTATGTATTGCTAAAAACATACGCATGCTTCAAGGATCCATTAATGGATTAAAGCAAGTGTTGTGGAGATTGGAATAAAAGTTTTGACAAGGAAGTCAAGGAGTTGAACTTCGTCAAAAGTATCTTGTATAAACAAGATATTCAGTGGGAGCATAATTGTATTACTTGTATTGTTCAAGATAACAATTCATTAAATTGGGAATAACATTAAGAAAAATGAATATTGTCGAGATCTCTTTGGAGAATGCTTTCTCAAATGAGAAATTGGGCGAAATCACCTAATCCTAGGAAACAAAATCTATAAAGATAGATTATGATGGATGTTAGGTTTGAACAAATATGCATATATTGACGAAGTGTTCTAGAAACACGAAAGTTACACTCCAAGAAAGGATGTCTAACTGTACGTCACATGGCATGACTTGAGTGTTTTAACTCGGTCTATTGCAACTCAATTCAAGAAAGTGCATGAAATAGTTCAAGCATTCTTTCATTATGAGTTTCATTGTGTACGTCATATTTATGCATATGCCCCAATGTGTAGTATCCAAAGGATATGACAAACAGTTGTCAAATGGATACAAGAGAGACACATTAGGACGATAGTCAAGGATATCCTCGAGTACCTTATGAGAAAGAGTGACATAATGTTTCATCTCTTAAGATGAAAGAGAGCTCGTGTAAGTTAATTACACTAATGCTAGTTTTTCGAAAGATTGATATAATCACAGTTGAACTACATATTTTGCTAAAAGGTGGTGTTGTAAATTTAGAAGGTGTTCTAAATGGAATATTACAACCGTTTCCGTCACCAAAGCAAAATACGTTACAACTTGTGAAGCAATAAAAGAAGTTTATTTCGGATCGAGTTCTTAGTTGAGTTATTGTGGTTCTAAGCATCTCGAACCATAAATTACTCCTAAAGAGCCCAATGTTACATTGGAGATTCAAATATGATCTATAACGATATCACTTGATATCATATGATGGTGATCAAGAATATATATAGGAGTATATATATATATATGGTCGAACATTTTTTGGATAGGTTCGCGAACACAGTGAACACTCTAGCACGACCTCTACCTTGAGCAGTATACGAGATGCTTTTATGCATCCATACGTGGTGGACGTATGAGTAACTAGCTTTAAGCGTATTATTTATTTTGAGGTCCGAGACATGTATATATGTAGATATATGACATCGTTCTCAATTCTTCGTTGGCTAGAAGTCACTACTGATTGACTCTAGGCCAAGTGGGAGATTGTTAGAGTTATGTCCTAGAAGTCAATAATTTAATGACTTAATTATTAGTTTATGTTTTGGATGAGATTTTATCATCTGTTCCTAGGTTTATTATTGACAGATCATTCAGGTTGAGGATCTGAATTGTAGATCTCTGTTGATCATTCTTTAGAATGACAATAATAAATATAAACGGTCCATAATCTTGATAATTAACAAGGAACATTAATTATCTTATAAGATTAGTATGCAAGTTAAGTGATGATTAAGTTCTAAAAATCATAGGTAAAGAGTTACCAACTTAATTGCATATGTGTATGTTATGGAACATAGCACATGACTTGACCCATCGAAATAAACATATGGATTGTGTTATGTGTCATTGTTTATTTCGTTATGATTTTGGTTCTAAGTTTGAGATGTTTATCTTTTCCACATGAGGATAGGTTCAATAAATACTGTCTACCGCTGATTCCCGATAAGGGCTGCTATACGGACTTTATTTATGTTCTCTTGAATTGTGCGGGGAAAAGTTAATCATCAAGAAAACCGTATGTCCCTCATTAATTCACTTAGTGAGTGACGATATCTGTTTGGGCCCCTTGATGGAGATAGATTGTTTGCATGCAACTTTATACAATTATCTCTAGATCAAGAAACGTATAATCTGCAAGAATGACACATTCCTATCTTGGATTATACGATGATATCGTGAGACATAAGAATCAAAATAGAGAAACTGATTATTCTCTTATGCAGGATTTAAATACTGTAGCAGTACACTATTTATGCGAATTGGGAATCATAACGTGTTGCTAGATACCGCTTATGATTATTGGAATTAAATAACGATTTATTTCCATGTCCAACATAGCATAAATCCTCAAAGGGTCACACAAATAGAGCTTTAACCAAACAGTGCATTATTTATTCGCAACAGTGCGTATTGCGAAAATATGATAGTTTGATTAATTAATTGTATAGCGTTGTGGACCGTTATAATTAATTAAGTCAAAGGGATCATATAGAAATAAATTAATGCATATGCTAATCCCAAATTAATTATTAATGAGTTAATAATTGATTATGTTCAACTCATTTAAATTAATTGAGCTATTGGGTCATTATTTAATTAGTTAAATAAAAGCCCAATTTGAGGTCAATTGAAAGGAGTAATAAATGGAATGGTTAAATGGGCTAAGCCAAGGCTTAAAGCCCACTTAAATTTTCGGCCAAGAAGGGGCAATTTTGTCCAAGTGAAAGGTTGGTAGAGACTAGGTCATGAGGTCTATATATAGGGGTTCATTTTGAGGGAAACCCTAGCCTCCTTTCCATCTTCTCTCACCTCTCCTCTCTATGGCCGAAATTCCCAAAGGAAGAAAGAAAATTTCAGAATTTTCTTTACTCTTCCTCTCCTTTCTTCTACCTCAAGCTCATGAGTTGAGCACAAACTCTCTCCACCAATTAAAAGGGCTAATTGAATAGAAGAGAGCATACCTTGGGATTAGACATTCCTCTTCCTCTTGCTAGCACAAGGGTAGAAGAGATTGGTTAATCCTCTAGGTGGACTCGAGGCGGCCATCAACGGAGGAGGAGGCGAAGGAGAGCACCCCATCGATTCCCATGCCGTAGGATCGAGCCCCGCGGATGCGATTTCGTGGGAGGTACAAAATTCCACCCCTTTTCTCTCTTTGTGTCGAATAGCTTTGTACTAGATCTCTTGCTCTTTGTTTAATTGGATTAATTAGTTAGTAATTAGTCTAAAATTAAAATTGGGCGATTTCCTAACAAGAACGGCCTGTTCCAGCCATCTGATAGGGTCCAGGACGGTCGTTCTAGGAATGGAACGGTCCGCCCCAACCCTAACAGACGAGAAAAGTTAGATAACCTGAACCCCTAATTGTTCGTGAATCAATCTTTATCCTTTAGTAGTTTAATTTTCTGGTTATTTAGATTTTCAATACTCACTTTACTTTCTGTTTAGACATGTTCGAAAACTGAATTGTTTATTTAACCTAGGATTTAACTTAATCTAAATTGTCTAACTTAGAAAAAAAATAGTCCGTCTCCAAGATTCGACCCTTAAACTATACTGCAAACGAATTAGTATCGAGTTTTAAGGAATTAATTTGATTAGTACCCTCAGCACCGATCACTAACATTACTGGATCGTCATTTAGAATGACAAATGGTCTGAACCCTTGGATCGTCATTCCAAACGACGATCCAATATTGGATTGTCATTTGGAACAACGATCCGATGTTAGGAATGGGTTTTTTTCTTAAACGGCTCCCGTGCTAATGTCTTTGTCTGACCGCCTACCCATTTTCCTATTTTTACCTATATAAAATCCAGAATCCCAACTTGTGATTTATCCTCACCCTTCGTTTTCACCCCCACACCAAAACTTCAGGAAATAAAAAATGAAAAATACACTCAAGTGGGCACATCCATATTTTTACTTTATGTAAATTTAAATTTTAAGTATTATTGAATTAGATAGTTTAAATCATTGTTTACATTTAAATTGTGGATGAAAAATTTCATTTAAATACTTTAAATTGTGATTTCAAAATTTTATTTAAATATTTTTGTTTAATATAAATTGCAATATTTTTCTTTAACAGAAATTGAAAGATCCCAAATGTAAAAATTGTTTAAAACTAGTCTTGTTGATATTTGGATATAAATACAGTAGACCATATATATTTATTTTGTGAGTAGTTAATTAGTTTGTATCTATACATGACAAATTACTTTAAAAAATATATAATTTAGTTTTCTAATATATTAATAATTTAATATGTAGATTAGATTGGTTAGTTTAAATTTGTCAATTTACAATATAATTGTACTAGATTAGATTGGTTAGCTTAGACTAGCTTTGAACGATTTTTACATGAACATTTAAAAAAAAGATTCTGTTAATGAAAAATGTTGCAATTTATGTTAAACTAAAATATTTAAATAATATTGGTGTCACAGCCCGCAATGGGGTGGGGCAGTTTCTCGCCGCGAACACACAACTTCTATGTACTCGCAAGGCATTTTTCTACAATCTTTAGGTTTAGGTTTCAGCTTACCATGAATTACCATGTTGTCTCCTATGACTCATTGAGTCCTCATGGCAAGACAATTTGGCTTAGCTTCACTTGACTTGATCGAGCCCGTCTCTGCAACCTGGAACCCACATCCATTGTAGAAAACATACAAAAAGTACGGAATGAGAATATAATTCTCAGTGCAGGTTTTAGTTCCAGTACGCGGATTTAAGCTAAAATCCAAGTTCTAGAAATAATACCCGTAAATAAATCATTTATTTGTTAAACAAGACAAGTAAAAATATTATCTGCATTTAATATAAAACAAAACATGCATGTGTCAACTTATATAAAACCAATATCAAATCCTCTTTTAAAACATGTTATCCAGTCTGAAATCAAAATTGGACAAAATAACAAAATCTGACTATGACAGAAGTCATATACATGTCGGACTGAACACGTGGCACGAATCCCGTCGCAGACAACACATGTCTGTATATAATAGGAAACTGAGCGTGTCAGGGGATCCGAGCATGGCAGAATTGAGCATAATATAAGTCTGGGCAAATCACAAATCTTTCCCTAACTTGGGTGGCAAAAGGGATACGTCCCTTACCCAAGTAGCAAAAGGGGATTCTAAATTCACATGTCATTAACACAATTCCATAATCATAGTCACTCAGGCCTCCTAACCCAACCGGTTGGGTGGCAAAAGGAGACCTTCCCCTAACTTGGGTGGCAAAAGGGATCCGTCCCTTACCCAAGTGGCAAAAGGGGATTCCAAATCCGCATAGCGCTACCGAACTGGCCGAAGCCGGGGGCCAACCGACTCCGGAGAGTGATGCAAACATATCAAATCACACATATCAAGCTCATCATATCATATCTCAGTTATTCATTCACATCATTTCATTCCTTTCAGTCAGATCATTCATAAGTCGGATTTATCAATAGCAACGGCATTTCCAAATATCTGACTGTTACTTATCAACTTTCTCAAAACGGAGAACATGCCTTTCAAAATGCAGTTTTATCAATAATTGGGCACTATCATTTAAAATGCTTGAATACGGTCATGCAGGCAAACGAGTTTTCAATATGCATATGAATAAAACATATTTTATTAATTACTTAAATTTTAACAAAAATCCAACGTAATTCCGCACCTGGATAGCAAGCTTAAGCGTAGCTCCTTGATATCTCATGATGGTTCGGACGCTTGACGGCCATCATACTTAGGTTCTCTCCCTTAACGGTTTGCTAGGCTTGATAATCACGTGTCAAGTGATTCTAGTTCGATTTCCTAATAAAACAAGTGACTTTCTTACTAACCGTTAAATACTTAAAGTAACCTAAATAACCTAATTATTGACGGTTCTTGGGTTACCATATTGACGGCCTAAGTTAACCAGACTGGTTGAGATTTGGATGGTTAAGTTCAGATTATTTATTTAGAGGATTCTGTTTTAAAATATATTATTAAGTATTTTATCTTATTATTAATAATTGATTTTGACTTTCCTGTCATTAAGAGTTTATATTTGTTTTTATTATATAAGTCATGAATTATATTTTAGATTGAAAATATTCACTTATTTATTATATAGCGTTTTTCCCAATATTCATTTAGTTGTGCTATATTTGATTTATTTCCTTAATACTTAATTAATTAGTTTGCATTGCTTAATATTTATTAAATTATTTAACTATTTGTTATATCGAAAATTCAAATCAGAAAATTATAATCCAAAATCAAGAAAACAAATAGAAATAGAAAATAAAAATCAAAATTATTTGATTGGTTCGTTTGGGATCAGAAAGTCGGTGATTTGTGTCATTGTATCTGTTCTTGACTCACTCGGACTATTCTCATCATCTCCCGAAAGATAAAAATCGAATCCCACTTAATTAAAGGAATACCCAATTATTGCTAACGGCCTTTCCTATAATTAATTTATTTAGTTATTAAGCCCACAAAATTATTAACTTAATCAAAGATTAAGTTTTTATAAAATAAATTTCAGCTCAACTTTCGGCCCAACCAGCAACAATGGGCCTAAGCCCATTTTATTATTTTTCCCTCTTCTTCTGGCCCAGAAAGTCTAGGCCCACAAAACCAGCCCAAAAACACATAGGGTCGAGCCAGGTCAACCTGACCCAGTTGACCTGAGCCAACCGTAACGGGTCCGACTGGATCCAATAAGGAGGGGTCTGGATCCGACCCATTATCGCCACAATTTTTTTCCAGGGCCCCTGAATCCATTTATTTTACAAATAAGTCCTTTATTCTTACAAATAAGCCCCTAGAAATTTACAAACAAGTCCTTTTCCCTTACAAATCAGTCCCTAACTCGCAACACAGCGTACCAGAAATGTACCAGAGGTACAACAGAGGTACCAAAGGCTGGTACCAAGCCTAAAACCCAATCGCAAGCTCACTTAGGTCTCCAGTAATTTCCAATCAGTGAAACAACTCAAAATTCCACTCAATTTTGCTCAATTGGGTCTACAACAGAACACAAGTGCATCAACTCAAGTCTTAGTTAAATTTCATTACTCAATTCGTTTTCTTAAGATTCAATTAGCCTCCTAGAAAGTAGCAGGGTATTCAAAACAAAATATAGTCTCATGCACAAACTAGAAATTCAAGTTTTGAATTTTTTTTCCCTAAATCTCAGCCGACAAGCAAAAGGCTAAGTTTAATCGAATTGATCACAGTACGAGCAGATGAGCATACCTTGGATCTTCAGTGATGGTCCTCTCCCTCTCCTTCTCCAGTTTCCTCTTTTCCTTTCTTTCGGTGAAACCCTAATTCGCCCAATCAACCGACATGTCCTTCAAAATGAGGTATTTATAGGCAGTACGGAACAGAGAGGAGAGAGAGAAGGCCAACGACGAAGATCGTTCTCTACTCGAATCTTACAGCCACGTCAGCACGGCCATCTCGAGCGGATAAGAACGAAATAGGCTAGCCAATCAAAGAAGGGGGATTGGTGGCGCAACGGAATTGGCCGGCCACATTTCATCCGTCTCAATTTCTCGAGAGGAGTTTCTCGTCGGAGAAGGCGAGAGAAGAGAAGGAATCGGACGGAGCAAACAAAGAAAAGGGAAAAGGAAAGAGAAAGGAGATGGTGCTGTTAGTTGAATGCATAATTTTCATTTTATGATTAAATACTACTAATTATCCATAAACAATCATGCACAAACACGGATCTTGCACTAAGCCATTCACACAAGAGAGAAAGGTTCAAGGTATACCTCTCTTGATGTAGTAATCAAGAGGCTCGAACCGGCTAGGTTGTAGGTGGTTGTGCTCGCGTCTAGCTCCCGCCTCCTTGTCGAATCACCTCGAGTCCACTTGGTATTAACCAAATCCTCTACAAGTTATGCTAGTAACTTGGAGGAAATGCCTAATCCCTAGCTTTCCCAATCTTCTAGCAAATGAACTAATTGATTTGAGGAAGAGAGGGGGCTCAACACATGAGCTAATGGAGAGGGAGAGAAGGGAGGCGCCGGCCAAGGAAAGGGGGGGGCGGCTAGGGTTTGTGGGAGAGAGAGAGAGGGGGATTTGCTACCATATACCCCTTTATATAGAGCTCAAACCCTACCTACCTCTCAACACCTATTTACAACTTTGCCATCCCACCTACCACCATGTCATGGCCGGCCACATTATGGGCCCTTTATGGGCTATGTGCATTGCCTCTTGGGTCCACTTAATCAACTATTAAATGGCCCTTCTTGTTGCTCCCAATTTGACTCCCTATTGGGCCTTTAATTAACTATTTAATTAAAGCCCTATTAAATGCATATGTGTTGAAATAAATAATTATTAACTTAATAATAATTATTTAGGGATTAGATAATGCATTAATTTATTTCTATATGATCCCTTTGATTTAATTAATTATAACGGTCTACAACGCTATTTAATTAATTAATCAACTCATCATATTTTGCAATACCAATTATTGCAAATAAATAAATAATGCAAGCATGGTTAAAACACCAATTCTGTGTGACCCTTTGAGGATTTATGCTACGTTGGACATGGAGTTAAATCGCTATTTAAATCCAATAATCATAAGCGGTATCTAGCAACACGTTATGATTCCCAATTCGCATAAATAGTGTACAGCTACAATATTTCAATCCTGCATAAGAGAATAAAAGTATATCTCTATTTTGATTCCTATGCCTCACGATATCATCGTATAATCCAAGATAGGAATGTGTCATTCTTGCAGATTATACGTTTCTTGATCTAGAGATAATTGTATCAGTTGCTAGCAAACAATCTATCTCCATCAAGGGGCCCAAACAGATATCGTCACTCACTAAGTGAATTAATGAGGGACATACGGTTTTCTTGACTATTTAACTTTTCCCCGCACAATTCAAGAGAACATAAATAACGTCCGTATAGCAGCCCTTATCGGGAATCAGCGGTAGACGATATTTATTGAACCTATCCTCATGTGGAAAAGATAAATATCTCAAACTTAGAATCAAAATCATAACGAAATAAATAATGACACCAAAACACAATCCATATATTTATTTCGTTGGGTCATGTCCTGTACTATGTTCAAATAACATAAACATATGCAATTAAGTTGGTTACTCTTAACCTTTGATTTATAGAACTTAATCAACACTTAACTTGCATACTAATCTTATTGATAATTAATGTTCCTTGTTAATTATCAAGATTATGGACGCTTTAGATTTATTGTTGTCATTTACTACTAAATGAATCACAGTGATCTATAATTCAGATCCTCAACCTGAATGAACTGTCAACACATAAATCAAGGAACAAATGATATAAAATCATCCATAACATAAAAACATAGAAGTAGCCAAATATGATTGGCTTCTAGGACATATCTCTAACAATCTCCCACTTGGCCTAGAGTCAATCAATAGTGACTTCTAGCCAGTGTATAGTACTCAATGTAATATCCAAATATACATGTCTCATACTAACGCCTAAATAAAAGATACAACTCAAAGCCAATCAGGCATACGCCTAATCCCCATGGATGCAACATGCAACTCATGCGCGGCTCGAGACAAAGGCTTTGTCAGAGGGTCCGCTGTGTTCGCGGCACCGTCCACCTTCTTGACCTTGACCCATCCGTCATTGACCAACTGACGGATGAGATGGAACCGTCGTAGAATGTGCCTAGTCTTCTGGTGAGACCTAGGCTCCTTGGACTGAGCTATGGCTCCCGTATTGTCGCAGTAGATATCCACTGGACCCGAGATGCTTAGAACCACCTCTAGCTCGGTCAAGAACTCCTTGATCCATACGGCCTCTTTTGCTGCTTCACCAGCCGCTAAGTATTCCGCTTCGGTGACGGAATCGGCCGTAGTATCTTGCTTGGAACTCTTCCAACTTACGGCACCACCATTAAGCAGAAATACAAAGCCGGACTGTGATTTGGAGTCATCTCGATCGGTTTGGAAACTAGCATCGGTGTAACCAGTTACAACGAGCTCTTGGTCTCCACCGTAAACGAGAATGCTCTCCTTGGTTCTCTTGAGATACTTGAGGATATTCTTGACTGCGGTCCAATGTGCCATGCCCGGGTTGGCTTGGTATCGACTAGTCACGCTAATCGGATGTGCCACATCGGGGCGAGTGCATAGCATGGCATACATAATCGATCCGACTACAGATGGATACTTGAATCGCTTCATGTACTCCCGATCTGTCTCCGTTGTCGGACCTTGAGTCTTGCTCAAGTAAATGCCATGTGACATAGGCAAGAATCCCTTCTTGGAATTCGCTATGTTGTGTTTTTGCAACACCTTGTCAATGTATGCATCTTGGCTCAAACCTAACATCCTCTTTGATCTATCTCTATAGATCTTGATTCCTAGGATGTAGGCGGCCTCGCCCAAGTCTTTCATTGAGAACACTTTCTTCAATGAATCCTTGACTGCATTCAATTCGGGAATATCATTCCCGATCAAGAGTATATCGTCAACATATAGAACAAGAAACACAACCACGCTCCCACTAAACCTCTTGTAGACACAAGGCTCCTTTTCACTTTGAGAGAAGTTCAATTTCTTGACTTCCTCATCAAAGCGCTTGTTCCAACTCCGTGATGCTTGCTTCAATCCATAAATGGATCGTTGAAGCTTGCATACTTTGTTAGCATTCTTTGGATCCACAAAACACTCGGGTTGTGTCATATACACATCCTCTTCCAAATTTCCATTTAGGAAGGCGGTTTTGACATCCATTTGCCAAATCTCATAATCATAGAATGCGGCAATTGCTAACATGATCCGAATTGACTTGAACATGACGACGGGCGAGAAGGTTTCTTCATAGTCAATACCATGAATTTGCTTGTAACCTTTCGCTACAAGTCGTGCTTTGTAAATGGTCAAGTTGCCATCCATGTCGACCTTTCTCTTAAAGATCCACTTGTTCTCAACGGGTTTTACTCCGTTGGGAAGGTCAACCAAGGTCCATACCTTGTTGTCATACATGGATTGCATTTCGGATTCCATGGCTTTTAGCCATTCCTTGGAGTCGGGTTTCTTTCTCATGTCATCAATGGTCAAAGGCTCATCGTTCTCCATATAGAATGTCGTGCAAACCTAAATATCTTATAGGTGGACGACTTGGCCTTGCCGATCTTCGTAGGGTAGAAGTTTGAGGTTCTTGAACTTGTTCCACAACGGTTTGTGGACTTTGTTCTTGAACTTCAAGTGAAGGTGCTTCCTCAACATCATCGACTCGCGATATGTTTGAGTTTTCATTTGAGGGAGCTTGTTCGTGAATCTCTTCTTCCACAACAACTTGTGGAATGGGTTCGGCTACAATCTCATTCGGTGCATCCACATTTTGTGCAACCTCATTTGGCACCACATTGGGAACAACCACATTGCCTACTTGAGGCATGCTTTGTTGTTGCGGTTCTTGAATTTCTTCAATCACCACGTTGCTCCCACTACTTCTTCTTGAGAGAAACTCCTTCTCCAAGAACACACCATAACGAGCAACAACTATCTTGTTCTCGTTGCGGTTATAGAAGTAGTAACCCTTTGTTTCCTTAGGGTATCCTACGAAATGACATTTGTCCGATTTGGGTCCAAGCTTATCGCTCACTAGCCTTTTCACATAAGCTTCACAACCCCAAATCTTGAGAAACGACATGCTTGGTTTCTTCTTAAACCAAAGTTCATAGGGCGTCTTCTCAACGGACTTTGATGGAACACAGTTTAATGTAAAAGTTGCGGTTTCAAGGGCGTATCCCCAAAAGGACATAGGCAAATCGGCTTGGCTCATCATTGATCGAACCATGTCAAGCAAAGTTCGATTCCTCCTTTCGGATACACCATTCCATTGTGGTGTTCCGGGTGGAGTGAGTTGTGGAACGATTCCACACTCCTTTAGATAGTTGCCAAACTCATGGCTCAAGTACTCACCACCTCGATCGGATCGTAAGACCTTGATCTTTCGACCAAGTTGGTTCTCAACTTCATTCTTAAATTCTTTGAACTTGTCAAAGGATTCGGATTTGTGACGCATCAAGTAGATATACCCGTATCTACTATGGTCATCGGTGAATGTGATGAAGTATGAATAACCACCACGCGCACAAATGCTCATAGGCCCACATACATCGGTATGTACAAGGTCTAACAAGTCATTTGCCCTTGTCCCTTTGTTAGGAAAAGGCGCTTTGGTCATCTTTCCCATCAAACAAGATTCGCATGTGTCAATTGGCTCGAAAGCGAATTGATCCAAGAGACCAACGGTTTGTAATCTCTTGATGCGTTTCTCATTGATATGACCTAAGCGGCAATGCCACATCAAAGTTGCATTCTCATGTGAAATCTTACGTTTCCTATTGTCATTCTCAACACTCAAGATAAGTCCGCTAGAATCAAGCAAATAAAGACCATTCAATAAATGCGCATCACAAAAACGAACTTCATTTCGAAACAAGGTCAACAACTTGTTCTTTATTACAACATCAAAACCATCCATGTCCAAACAAGAGATAGAGATAATGTTTCGAGTGATAGAGGGAACTAAAAATACATCCTTTAGTTCCAACACAAAACCGGAAGGTAAAGTTAAATCCACGCTCCCAATGGCCATAGCGGAGATGCACGTGCCATTCCCGACGCGGAGTTGAACTTCACCTTTCTCGAGCCGCCTCCTATTCTTTAGGACCTGCACATTTCGACAAATGTGAGCACACGAACCGGTATCGAATACCCAATCGGTGTTAGAGGTAGCGAGAAGGGTTTCGATGACAAATATACCTGAAGAAGAAGGTTGGACAGTTCCCGCCTTCTTGTCGGCAAGGTACTTGGGGCAGTTTCTCCTCCAATGACCCTTGTTGCTACAGTAGTAGCAAACGGTCTCGGGAGTGGCCGGGTTCTTCTTCTTCTTGGAACCCACGGGAGCACCCTTGGCCGAACCTTGGGGCGTCACCGGGCCTTTGCCCTTCTTGGCTTTACGGCCTCGCTTCTTGATCTTCTTGCTCTTGTCACTCACGGCAAGAACATCCTTTGGGCCCTTCTCCTTCTTGAGACTATCCTCCGTCTCAACGAGCATGTTTTGGAGATCATCCATGCTCTTGTCCATGCCATTCATCCGGTAGTTCACAACAAAACCGGTGAAGCTTGGAGGGAGGGAGTTGAGAATGAAATCTTGAATCGCACCTGTAGGAAAGGGCGTATCAAGCTTTTCGAGCTGCCGAAACAACCCCGCCATCTTCATGACGTGTGGCCCGACTTCATGACCCTCCGCCAAGCGAGTGTTGGCGACGGCCTTGATGAGACGGGCCCTTTCGGTGCGGGCCTTGGTTTGGAACATGTTCTTGAGACGAGTGATCATTTCAAACACTCCATATCCACTATCGATGAACTCCTTTTGGAGTTCCGATTCCATGACCGCAACCATCAAGACCGACATCTCCATGTCGTCATTGACGTGCTTCTCATATTCCTCTTGCTTATCCTTTGGATCGGTGTCCTTAGGAGCAGTGGGAATCGGAGTGGAGAGGAGGTACTCCCTTTTTTCAAACCTAAAGGCAAGCCTTAGGTTGCAGTGCCAATCCAAGAAATTAGCACCGTTAAAGGCGAGTTTCTCTTTCTCAAGAAGAGAACGAAGCGTTAAAGAGGAGGAAGACATCTACAACAATTATCGAATTAAAGGTCAATTAGTTTTATGTTTTTAGTTTTAACAAAAGTAAAACTTTCACTACACTTTTAAAGTCCCTAAGTATAGTGATTTCCAAGACCCTTATTTTCATCAAAATGGACCTGCTATGGCACGTCATCCAAAATGATTAGATAAGGTAGGTTCTCTAACCAATCATCTTACCATGACTCTTGGTTCGCATGAGCGAACTTCGCCCCGATGTCCAAACTCTAGTTGGGTCCATCGAAAAGTCACTTCTCACTATTTGCTCCTTGCAAATCTTAGCTATTTGCACCCCGACTACCGAATTGGCAATCATGACGTCCGCTTGGGCGGACCGCGCCATGAGTGACAATCGGCGTGAAGGGGATAGAGAGAAGGAGGGCGATTTAACTTATTCGATTTAGTTTGGGACAAACAATTCATATGACACTTTGTTTGGTGGTCGTGTAAGCATACACCCATACCTAACCTAACAAAAGTAATCACATAAGCATCTCATAGTTGTGGGTTTGTATGGCTCCCGCTTGCATTAGTTTCGCCACATCGTCCATGGAGCAAAACTAATCTATTTCTTGCCCTCCCACTAAATTCTATAAGGATCTAAATCCTATATAAAATAAAGGTGCAAAATACATGTGAAAACATCCTATTCCCATCCTAACCTTAGGGGCATGCAAGCCTCACAAGTTACATCAAAAATTAATCAACAAATTAATTAATTAATGGCACCAAAGGCCGCATTACAAACATTCACACATGCATTCATTACAACCACAAGGCATTGAGTCTTGAGCCATACTAAACCCACTATCCACCTACAAAACAAAGTTAGCACATACAAGAACTTTGTTTCCAATTAACGATTTTCAAGCATCTTTGCGTATCGTTTGCCATAAGTAAATTCCGTGTACAAATCCTCAATTTTAAACAACAAAACTTGTTTAAATTCATTTAGAAAGTTCTTTCAACATCCCATAACAGAAAGGAGATCAAACAAGGAGTTTTCTAATTAATTTCAACTAGTTTGAATATTTAGAAAAACAGTAATTTATTAAAAACGTAACTAATGGAATCCAATAAAAGCAAAGGTTTTAGGTCTCCAAAAATTCTCAAATAAATTACTTAAGCTCCTTATCATAGTTGTGATTACCAGTAAAAATTTCAAGAAGAGATCTTACACCATCTGGGAGAATAAAAAATGACAAATCTCTTACAAGTGCACGAAACACCGTTATGAGATTTTCAGATTATCCTCTCAACCATTTGGTCTGTAAGACCACCTTCTAAACAGTTTTTATATATACAATATACATAGAAAAACTTGCTTAATCTATAGGCTAACTATTCATGAAAAGAAAACCACCAAGTTCAGTTCAAAAGGTTCGAGTTACATACTAAACAATCAACAAATTCTGTACTGGAACAGACTGTCGATCGAAATGTTTAAACCTAGTTAAAGGTCCAAATCTCTACGAAAAATTATGAAATTAATTTTCCTGGAATCCTAACTCAAAATAGAACAACTCCATTTAAACAGAATTTTTAAAGGAGTTCTCAGTTGGTACAGTTTATTAGAACAATCGATTTGCTCAACAAACTGGATCTGACAAGTTCTTCCTTTTCATACTTGAAAACCCACAAATTGATCTGAGCCATGCAACAAATTTTACATGCTCAGAAAGAGCTTGAAGTCCTCTTTAAATCTAGCCATAGAACACTGGTACTTATATTCAAAATATAAATCTTTCAAGCCATTCAAACAGGACAGTGCAAGCAGAAACTGGTTCTGCGCACTGTCGCCATTTTATTCACAGTAAATCCATACTAATTCAGAAAAATGTGAATCTAACGCCAAAAGAATCACAATCCACAGATCTACAACTTTCATGTAGATGAAAAAAACTTCCAGAGAACTTATCAAAGCGAAAAACGCGAAACAACACAGAAAATACCATTTCCAGACAGCAAACAAACGCATCATCTCTACTAATCCGTTAATTAGCCAATTTCTCTTAATTAAGTGTCAAAATAGCTTAAGTACAACCTGGCTCTGATACCACTGTTAGTTGAATGCATAATTTTCATTTTATGATTAAATACTACTAATTATCCATAAACAATCATGCACAAACACGGATCTTGCACTAAGCCATTCACACAAGAGAGAAAGGTTCAAGGTATACCTCTCTTGATGTAGTAATCAAGAGGCTCGAACCGGCTAGGTTGTAGGTGGTTGTGCTCGCGTCTAGCTCCCGCCTCCTTGTCGAATCACCTCGAGTCCACTTGGTATTAACCAAATCCTCTACAAGTTATGCTAGTAACTTGGAGGAAATGCCTAATCCCTAGCTTTCCCAATCTTCTAGCAAATGAACTAATTGATTTGAGGAAGAGAGGGGGCTCAACACATGAGCTAATGGAGAGGGAGAGAAGGGAGGCGCCGGCCAAGGAAAGGGGGGGGCGGCTAGGGTTTGTGGGAGAGAGAGAGAGGGGGATTTGCTACCATATACCCCTTTATATAGAGCTCAAACCCTACCTACCTCTCAACACCTATTTACAACTTTGCCATCCCACCTACCACCATGTCATGGCCGGCCACATTATGGGCCCTTTATGGGCTATGTGCATTGCCTCTTGGGTCCACTTAATCAACTATTAAATGGCCCTTCTTGTTGCTCCCAATTTGACTCCCTATTGGGCCTTTAATTAACTATTTAATTAAAGCCCTATTAAATGCATATGTGTTGAAATAAATAATTATTAACTTAATAATAATTATTTAGGGATTAGATAATGCATTAATTTATTTCTATATGATCCCTTTGATTTAATTAATTATAACGGTCTACAACGCTATTTAATTAATTAATCAACTCATCATATTTTGCAATACCAATTATTGCAAATAAATAAATAATGCAAGCATGGTTAAAACACCAATTCTGTGTGACCCTTTGAGGATTTATGCTACGTTGGACATGGAGTTAAATCGCTATTTAAATCCAATAATCATAAGCGGTATCTAGCAACACGTTATGATTCCCAATTCGCATAAATAGTGTACAGCTACAATATTTCAATCCTGCATAAGAGAATAAAAGTATATCTCTATTTTGATTCCTATGCCTCACGATATCATCGTATAATCCAAGATAGGAATGTGTCATTCTTGCAGATTATACGTTTCTTGATCTAGAGATAATTGTATCAGTTGCTAGCAAACAATCTATCTCCATCAAGGGGCCCAAACAGATATCGTCACTCACTAAGTGAATTAATGAGGGACATACGGTTTTCTTGACTATTTAACTTTTCCCCGCACAATTCAAGAGAACATAAATAACGTCCGTATAGCAGCCCTTATCGGGAATCAGCGGTAGACGATATTTATTGAACCTATCCTCATGTGGAAAAGATAAATATCTCAAACTTAGAATCAAAATCATAACGAAATAAATAATGACACCAAAACACAATCCATATATTTATTTCGTTGGTTCATGTCCTGTACTATGTTCAAATAACATAAACATATGCAATTAAGTTGGTTACTCTTAACCTTTGATTTATAGAACTTAATCAACACTTAACTTGCATACTAATCTTATTGATAATTAATGTTCCTTGTTAATTATCAAGATTATGGACGCTTTAGATTTATTGTTGTCATTTACTACTAAATGAATCACAGTGATCTATAATTCAGATCCTCAACCTGAATGAACTGTCAACACATAAATCAAGGAACAAATGATATAAAATCATCCATAACATAAAAACATAGAAGTAGCCAAATATGATTGGCTTCTAGGACATATCTCTAACAGGTGCCACGGTAAATTCTGATTTTTATTAAAAATTTACCCATTTGATCCTCTGTGGCAGAGACTTTATGTCCAAAGGTGCTGCAACTCGTATAAAGTTGTTTAATTAATTGTTTTCATTCGAATTTTATTATTTTGATAGTAAATTCCAGTATTAATTAAACTTTGATTTTGCCATAATCATGTACGTTAATTGTGAATACTACACAAATTAAAAGATTTCGATTTCGAATAAGTTTCTCTATAGTTATTCATTTAATCGTTTTAGGATTATTAATTATAAAATTTCAGTTACCTTGATAATACTTTTAAAATTTATCTAATTAATTTTATTGTACTGCGTTTAAAAATTCTGGGTTGTTACAATTGGACTTCCACAAGTTAAAGTATTTAGATGATTTTGATCCGCAATTAAAATGTACATAATGATTTTAACTATCTAATTTAATTAAATTTTAAATTTAAAGTTATACAAAGGAAAAATGTTGGTTGTGCGTAGTGTTCTTCAAGGGAATTGCTTTTGACAACAGCAATTTTGCTACATACAACACAATTATTTTCAAAATGATTGTCATATTTCTTTAAAACTTGAAATCATGAGGATAGTTTGGTCATTTAGACTAGAGTCATGTTGCAAGCAACAAAATTCTGGTTGTCAATAGCAATTCCCGTTCTCCAATTGTGTGTGTCGTGTCGTGTCGCGTCGTGTCGTGTCACGTCGCGTCGTGTCAAACACGATCGTGTTAAAGTTTCGTGTCGTGTCGTGTTGACATGAACTACTTTTTTAATCATACCGTGTTGTGTTGTGTTGTGTCGTGTCGTGCTTAGTGGTGAGAAGAGGCAACACGACACGCATTCTGACACGACACGACTGACACGATCATACACGTCGTGTTAGTAGTGTCAGATTATTTTATTATTTTTTAAATTAAAAAATATTATTAAAAAATTAAAAGTAAGGGAATTTTTCATTGGATCCAATGAATTGGTGAAATTTTTCATAAAGAGGCAAATAATATGTTCATTGGATCCACAAGACCATTTATTGAAAATTAAGAGACAAATAATATATATTTTTCTCATAAAGAATGTCATTTGTAAAATTTTCTTTATGTTCATGTCATTTATATGGAATCACATATTCTATTGTATTAGAGGAAGTTATTTTCATAATAAAAAAGATAAATCATAATATATTGGTGAAAATTTGACTGTACTAGTATAATCTGGCAATTTTTTTTGTTAGAAAGATTTTTTTTGAAAAAAATTAAGCGTCAAGCCCCTTAACTTTTAAGTGTTAGAAAGATTATAATCTTATGTAAAATTATTTTTGGAAACTTCTACTGCAGATGGATTCACTTGTGTGATTTGAGAGAGATTAAAAAAAAAACCATCCATGAAAGTCATTGTCAAAACATAAGGATTTGAAGTGAACTAAATTTTGCTTTTTGATAATTGGCATGAGTTAATTTGACTAAAAATAAACTTTGACATTTTATCTAGCGAGAATATATATAGCACATCATTTGAAGCAGCAAAGAATTAAAAAAATAAATTCATGCACTTTATGCACGAAGCCCAATCTATGCATTTCACTTTGAAACCACATAGCTCATTTCTCGTGTTTCACAAATTCACAAAGAAAGTCTCGTTCTCCCAGTAATTTCCGCCAATGACAGACTCAGTTTGGGATGCGAATTGTGGGTATGTTGTCTACTTCTCCCATTTTTTTCTTTTAAGAATGGATAACTTGAAAATGACATATTCCGACTACATTGTTGCCTTGGATTGTCGTTTGGAACAACGATCCAAGGGTTCAGACTATTTATCATTTCAAATAACGATCCAAGAGTTCAGACTATTAAAATTTCGATTTTTTTTGTTATTATCAAAATTTAGATGAACAGTGACGTTACTATTAATTTTTTTCCGCGGTAAAACCATTCCTTCTGGGCCGATAAAGGCCAAGGCCCCCAAGCCCATTAACCAAATCCATGTACAATCTAAAAGAAATCCGAAACCAAAACCAGAAAAGGATGCAAACTGAGCCACTACAAACAAAGACAAAACCAGCCGATATCATTTATCATTTGTCAGAATAACAGTAAAGTCCAAACTCTCATCCGAAGCTTAGAAGCTCCAGAAGTTCCAGTTCTAATTCAATGGGAGCTCTGCGCCTCCCATCGCTCTCTCTCCTCCGTCCGACTTTCTCGCCTCTCCGCCGCCTCCCGCCTCACTCCGTTGGCCGCGCCACCACTCACAGCCTCGCCAAGGAGGCGGAGGCTGTGACAGCCGGCGATGGCAAGGCCTCGGTGTCGCCATCGCAACAAGAGAACTCCGTGACTCCTCGCTCGGTGGATTTCAGCGCGTGGTATTTGGATGTGATTGCGAATGCTGAGCTGGCAGATTATGGCCCCGTCAGAGGCACCATGGTTATCAGACCTTATGGATACGCCATTTGGGAAGCAATTCAGGTTTTGTGCTGATAATACCTGATAGTCATGTTGTGAAAACCCGAAGAAAAGATGTTGACCAACTCTAATGAACATCTGAACCATTTACTCTGGGTTTCAAGTGTAGAACATAAGTGTATTTATTTCAGTGTGTTAACTAGAGGTGTTGCAAAGTTAGCATGATTGAGATGCTAACAAAGGATTGAAGATCACTCTGTGCTTTCTTGATTGTGCTCTAAAATGGACCTCCATTTTACCTTGGTAAGTAGTAATTGCTGTTGAGTTTTTTCCCTTTTTTTTTTGTAGGATTATTTGAATGTGAAATTCAAGGAGACTGGACATAGCAACATGTATTTTCCTCAGGTGGGCTTCTCGTCTCTTTTTGTATTATCAACTATTTCAACCTTGAATATGACAATGCTTGGTTTGGTTCAAGTATATAACTTCATGTACTTATAGATTTTCTGCATAATCATGTAACCTGATATATCACAATTCCTTTGTTTTCAGTTTATTCCATACTCATTTATAGAGAAGGAAGCCAGTCATGTCGAGGGCTTCAGTCCTGAGCTTGCTGTAGTTACAATAGGGGGAGGAAAAGAACTCGAGGAAAAACTTGTGGTATATCTCCTTCCTTGTCAGTTTAAATTTGAGCTTTTTCCCCACACTGTTGTGACTGAACTTCAACTTTTTTTTAACTTGCATTTATGAGGGTCTGATAGGTGAGGCCTACAAGTGAGACCATTGTAAATCATATGTTTACTCAATGGATACACAGTTACCGTGACCTTCCTCTCATGGTTAATCAGGTTAATCTCTGACTTTAATTTTGTAAGATTGCCGCATTTCTAGCATCGTTGTTCTATATAACTATTTTATGTATACTGTTCCAGTGGGCTAATGTCACAAGGTGGGAAATGCGAACCAAACCATTTGTGCGAACACTAGAATTTCTATGGCAAGAGGGACACACAGCACATGCCACCTTTGAGGAGGCTGAGAAGGAGGTTTGATACACCATTTACTTGATTCTCATGTTAGCTATCTTCTTAATAAGTTCAATTTTTATTTTTTTTTCCTGATAAGTTACTTATATTGTTATTTTTTTCCCAATCTCACACAGGCATTGCAGATGATTAATATATACAAGGATTTTGCATATGAGCATGCCGCAATACCAGTTATTACTGGTAGAAAATCAAAAGTAGAAACTTTTGCTGGGGCTGCATGTACATACACAATTGAGGCTATGATGGGTGACAAGAGGGCATTACAAGCAGGCACTAGTCATAACCTTGGCCAGAATTTCTCTCGTGCCTTTGGGACTCAGGTCATACTCTTGGTGTTTCTTTTTAACATTTAACATTGTTTGATTGTTTCATTTGGTTGATCACAATTAACATTCACCTCAGTACCTAAAATGAAAAATGGAAACTTCACACACGCCCTGCAAAAGTTTGTATAATATTATCCACTATAAAACATAATATATACACCCAAACCATACTCAAAACTATCTGACATATCTCTTCAAAGATCTAAGTACCCTCATTGCCCTTACTTAGGCTAAGTGTATTCTTCAAGCAACGGAAAGAAAAATTACTTTTTTCACCATTCTTAGTGAAACTGAGCTATATATGCCACTCTTAATGGAAAATATAAGATTTAATGTAGCCTGGGTTTAGATGATATTGTGACGACATTGTGATGTTTCATTTGTGTATAAATGGAACTACTCCGTCAAAAAAGGGCACCTACATCTGAAAAGAGCAGGGGAAAGAAACCTAGTCTTACGAATATCACATTGTCTTTGTTTCTTTTGTAGTTCATGGATGAAAATGGGTATAGACAACATGTTTGGCAGACTTCATGGGCAATTAGCACTCGTTTTGTTGGTGGCATTATAATGACACATGGAGATGATACTGGTCTCATGCTTCCTCCAAGGATTGCTCCTATACAAGTAAATTTTAATCAAATTTTATATTTCTTGTTGACAGTGAAGTAACTAATGGTTGTCATTTTCCATTTGGATGTTAGATTCGCTAAGCTCAATATAAGCATCTCCTAACCCATTGAATGGGCATATATATATAATATAGAGGTGGGCTAAAGTGCCATAGATGGCAATGCCATAGATGTCTTTTTTGAGACATTTTTTTAAGATCCGAAATTCAATCGGTCAATCCAAACCGTTCAAATTGATCATCATATTGAAATACCATTGGAGACCAAATTTTACATTTTTTTTATTTTTTTTGGTATTTATTTTGATATGTTCAAATTGGAGGGTCTGAAATACTTCAATTATAACGTTTTTTAAAAATATCATAATAAATAGCAAAAAAAATCGAAAAAATGTAAAATTTGGTCTCCAAGTGTATTTTAATATGGTGAATAACTTGAACGGTTTGGATTGAGTATTTGGATTTTGGATCTCGAAAAACGACTCTATGGCACGGGACCCTCTGTGCCATCTATGGCACATTAGCCATCCTCTATATATATATATAGATAGAGGATTGCTAAAATGCTATGCATAGCACGGATGGCCTTCGTGCTACGGATTCGTTCTTGCATTTCATGCTTCAAACAACCGATCCAAACCGTTCATTATCTTCTACATATTGAAATCTTATTAGAAACCAAATTTTACATTTTTTTAAATTTTTTTACTATTTTTCTCAGATTTTTTAAAATCACTGTTATTGAAGGGTCCAAAATTTATTAGATTAAGTATTTTAAAAAATCTGAGAAAAATAGTAAAAAAATTCAAAAAAATTGTAAAATTTGGTTTCTAATGAGATTTTAACATGAAGAAAATAATGAACGATTTGGATCGGTTGTTTGAAGCATGAAATGCAAGAACGAATCCGTAGCACGAAGGCCATCCGTGCTATGCATAACATTTTAGCAATCCTCTATATATATATATATATATATAGAGAGAGAGAGAGAGAGAAATGCTATGGTGCATCGCGATGTATTAAGGCTTTTGTACATCGCGATCATATTTGTCGATAGTTTTACAAATTGAAAATCTAATTAAACAAATGCAATCTATATATTGAAATTTCATTACAAACCAAATTTTATATTTTTTGGAATTTTTTTACTATTTTTTTCGATTTTTTTAAAACCTGTCATTTTTAGAATTTCTTTATTATTAATTGGTTTCCAAAAAAGGAAAGTTTTATAAAAATCGAAAAAAATAGTAAAAAAATTTCAAAAAATATAAAATTTGGTTTGTAATGAGATTTCAATATGTAGATTGGATTGGTTTAATTAGATTTGTCTATTTATAAAACAGTTGACGGATAATGATCGCGATGTACAAAAGCCTCAATACATCGCGATGCACCATAGCATATCCCTATATATATATATATATAGAGGTGGGATAAAGTGTCATAGATGACAATGCCATAGATACCTTTTTTGAATCATTTTTTGAAGATCCAAAATTCAATCAGTCAATCCAAACCGTTCAAATTGATCAGCATATTGAAATACCATTGGAGACCAAATTTTACATTTTTTTGAATTTTTTTGGTATTTATTTTGATATGTTCAAATTGGAGGGTCTGAAATACTCCAATTATAACGTTTTTTAAAAATATCATAATAAATAGCAAAAAAATTCGAAAAAATGTAAAATTTGGTCTCCAAGGATATTTTAATGTGGTGAATAACTTGGATGGTTTAAATTGAGCATTTGAATTTTGGATCTCGAAAAACGACTCTATGGCACGGGACCCTCTGTGCCATCTATGGCACATTAGCCATCCTCTATATATATATATATATAGAGAGAGAGAGAGAGAATGGATTCAATCAAAGCGCTTTGACCGGAGTCTCAGTTAAACCCCGTCGATTCTCAATTTTGAAAGTTCAAACGATCGATCCGAACCGTCAAATATGATCTCCATATTGAAATCTCCTTGCCGACCAAAATTTTCATTTTTTTTTAATTTTTTAAATATTTTTTTCGGATTTTCAAAAATCGTTAATCTAATTTGTTCTGAACCCTACAAAAATTGATGTTTTTGAAAATCCGAAAAAAATACTTAAAAAATTCAAAAAAATGAAAATTTTGGTCGGCAAGGAGATTTCAATATGGAGATCAAATTTGACGGTTCGGATCGGTCGTTTGAACTTTCAAAATTGAGAACTGACGGGGTTTAACTGAGACTCCGGTCTAAGCGCTTTGATTGAAGGCTTTCTCTCTCTCTCTCTCTCTCTCTCTCTATATATATATATATATATATATATATATATATATGTCTTAGTATGATCCTGTTTGTTAGTTCGTTGTATTAAACATGGACTTGATGGAACAATTGAACTATACATTCCTTTTTTTTCTTAGGGACGTTGTTATTATCCTTTGATTTTCTTAATTCTAATTTTGTCTATGATACACGTAGGTGGTAATTGTGCCAATATGGAAAAAGAGTGATGAAAGAACATCAATTTTAGAGGCAGTAGCAACTGTTCAGAATATTTTGAAAGAAGCAGGTATCCGAGTCAAGGTAGATGACTCAGAGCAGCGGACACCTGGTTGGAAATACAACTTTTGGGAGATGAAAGTATGTATTTTGTTAATTATAATTTCCCTGTGATATTTTAAATTAAGCGTTTATGAGGTTTGTATTTGGTCCCACTTAGCATGACAGTCTGCGTTTCTACATCAAAGTATGAATCTGTGGAAATTCAATTAATAAAACAAATAAATACCAAAAATAAACATAAAAAGAAATTTCATACTTTGTAGTACTGCACCTGTTGCTGGCACTTACATCGATTTTTCTTACTGTTCTTTATGTTGCAGGGAGTACCTTTAAGGATAGAAATTGGACCTCGTGATGTCACCAACAAGAGTGTAGTAGTTTCCAGAAGAGATGTACCAGGAAAACCAGGGAAGGAATTCGGGGTGTCTATGGAGGCTTCTACACTAGTGAACCATGTGAAGATAAGATTAGAAGAAATTCAAGCTGCACTTTTGCAAAGGGCCATATCTTTCCGAGATAGGTAATTCCTGTAGTTTTTTTTTTATTTCTAGTTCCCTGTAGTCCTTTTACACCTGATAAGAAAGTAGTTTTCTTATTTCCTTGCCAAGTTAAATTCAATTATAGTTGTGTGACTCTTTGACAATTGTCATCTATTATATAGTTTTTTTAATATCATTAAGCACATATAGTCATATACACATACAAGTTGTGCATTCTCTTGGGTGTTGATCAAAATCCGCCGTGTTGCAGTAATATAGTAGATGTTAACTCCTATGGAGAGCTGAAGGAGGCAATTGCTGAAGGAAAGTGGGCAAGAGGCCCTTGGTCAGCCAGGTATTACTAAGTTATAAGACCCTGTCTCAAGTGAGCATTTATGTTTTGGATTAGGAATATTTTACAGTTTGCTTGCAAATTCTTTTGCAAGTTGTTAGCAGCCTGATTTGATAAACACACAGTTCAGTTCAGTCGAGTCCTTTGTACCTTAATAGTTTGCATGCAACTTTTCTGGTTAGGAACAATCTGTAGAGTCTTTTGAACCTTGAGAACCTGCTCTGCCATTGTGCTGGGTTGATTTTTGAAATTCATTTTTACTCTCAAAAACTTCCATTAGTTCTTTAATACTTCAATTTTTCCACCCAGTGATGCTGAGGAACTAAAAGTGAAAGAAGAAACTAGTGCAACAATACGGTGCTTTCCTTTCGAGCAGCCTGAAGGCGAGAAGAAATGCTTCATGACTGGTAAACCTGCAGAGGAAGTTGCTATTTTTGCGAAGTCTTACTGATTTTTTTGTTTTCGTTTTTTTTCTAAGTTTCAAATTTTCCCTCTTGATGAGATTGTGGCTTCTTTTTTCTTTCTTAATCCTATTTATATCAGTTCTGTAATAATGGCATAGGTTAATTTGAGATTTAGTTAGTGTTCATGTAAACAACTTTGACATAATGGTTTGTACTTTGTCAGAGGAAGGGATGTTGAAATAGATTTGAAAATAAGTATTATTTTCATTTTGCACCTCTGAGATTACTTCTTGTTGATAAAGAGCCAAATTAAGAGAGTTGGAGGCGGAAATACAATATTTAGTGTCTTTATTAACCTGGTGGTTACAGAATAAAAACCTAATACGAACACAGAACAAATACAGGATATGATCTCCAATCAACATAATGTTCACACAGAGATGCCAGCTAATCTATATTTATATAATACGTTCGGACATAGATGGAAGCCGCCCGAAGAAATTGAATACCCGTGATGGCAATCGGTCCCTGAACAATGGATGCCGGAGGTAGTAAAATGCTACTGCCACAGCCACAACTCTTGATGGCACTAGATACAGCACCATGGCAACCACAACACACATAACTAAAAACAGCCCGGTCGCCCGTGGGTCTCTCCATGTAACTAGTGCTTGCAACCTCTCTGCTTGCACAGCTACATCACCTAATATCGTCTGCACCCTGGACCCCACTGTTCTTGCCCTGTCATATCTAGTCCTTACCACCTCTGCTGTCTTAATACTAGGCATGGGGTCAAACTCTTCGTCCAGTTCCTCCCGATCAGTAATCTCAGCAAGAGAAGCCCTAGCACAGGGATGCGGCACCGGGCCCCTCAATCTTTGTCTGTATTTCCAAACCCCCACGACAGCAATGTACAATGCCAGTGTTGGCACAATCAGCTCAGGGTACCATGCCAGAAGCACTACCACCGCATGCACAAGTAAAGTAGTTGTTGGGTTCCTCCAAGTTCTTGTATATTCGATCCAACGCACCATGTTAGCGACCCATGAGAGGGCAGACACAATTCGATGCCAATTGGCTCGCACCTTGCGCATGCTGAACCCACGAGGATCAGTGGCATCTAACATCCATGTGGCCACCTCACGGCGCAATGGAGGCTCTGAGCGCGCCAAACTTGTTGCCGTCAACCGTGCAGCTGTGAGACGTAGGTTGTCACGCTGTAGTGCATGTATTGGGTGGACATAGTGCATTAAGGGCAGCATTGGTTTTCCATATACACCAAGAAGATCAAGTGCGGGCCCTGCTGGAGCAAAGCGAATTGCAAGCTCTATCATGCCCATCTGCTTAGCTCCAGTTGGCAGCATCATTATAAGCGGGTAACAACCACGGTAGATCCTACCGGCTTCGAGAGTAGAGATCCTAATCCGAACCTTACCCAGTGGACGAGAGATGCTGGGCGAGTCTTTGGAGGGATCAGATAGTGGTGGATCATCAAAGACGCCAATGGTGAGGACAGTGCATGGATCGTACACTGGCCAAGTGTACTGCTCATTCCAAGCTGGGTCAAAGCAATCAGCAACAGTTCTGGTTCTGGCCCACTTAGGACCGTATTTAGCCACCGCATATGCATCAGTAGATCCCTTTCCATCAACTGTGCGCATGGGGAGGAGTCCTTTACACCCAATCAGACCAAGCTCAACCATTCCAACTGGCGGACGCCATATCTGTCGTGCAGATGGCCGGAAATCACTGCTGGCATTTGGCGGTTCATCTGCAACATGGTATCCGCCATCAAGACAAACACGCACATGAAGGCGCCCACCATGCAAGCTTCCGGCAGCCCCCTTTCTGTTTCCTTTCTTGATTTCATCATTAGGTATCAGATCAAGCCACCGTGAAGCAACCTTTCTGTCATCAACCCGACGCTCGACAGATGAGAGAGGTATTCCAGCAGATCCCACCACAACAATCTCCTTGCCATATCGAATCTCCAATGAAAGCACTAACCGCTCATCCTCAAATGGCTCAGCTGCAACAAATATGAGATCCTCATTCCATAACGGGCCTCCATTTCTGTTGACTGCAGCACGAGTTTTGAGAACCTGAAAACCATGTACTGCTCTTACAGAGATTCCAGATTCTCGAGGGGGTGGTGCCGTCAATGTGTCTTGTGCCTCGATCACAGTGAGCCGGAGATACCAGAGCTTTGGTGAGAGGTAGACTTTTGACCTGGCACTGGCATGGGTTGGTGGTGCATCCGCCTTCCAGGCTTCTGCGAATGATGCATCTGCCTGGGTTCCAATCCATGTTGCAAGCATCAGGTCACCCCGGCGCCGGGTCCCACTTCCTTCCAAACGATACCATTGTGTGGCTAAGGCACTGTCTGGTGGGTCACGCATAGGTATCTCAGCTATATCAAAACAGAGCCCGCCTAGGAACTGGCGCTCCTCAGCATCCACAGTATCAGATTGTGGAGGTAGGTCCCACACAGATATTTCCATTGTGGAGGAGTCATTAGATGGGTCCCTCGAAAAGGCGAAGGTCTGGTCCCACTCAAGAAAAGCCCCACGACGTGCCTCGTGTGTGCTGACATGCCGACCATAGGCTGTTATGCGCACATGAGGCTTTGTGTCACTTGGAAGACATCGTGCTCTTACAACTCGGACAAACAGATATGGCATCTTGTCAACTAGGTCGTACTTTGATGTTTCCACCATCTCAGGAGCTCTATCTGGAGGACGAGTGACCTGGCGTGGTGGCGGGACCCACTTTGTTTCTGGTGGTGGGGGATGGGTGTCAGCATTAGGTTCTGGCACTGATGGCTCTATTGAATCTGCTTCTGCATTTTCAGTTCCCTTTGTTTCATTTTCTGGTTGTGCATGAGGTGAACTTTCTGGTACATCTGTAGGCTTCTCAACAGACTCTGGTGCTGACGCTGGAGATGGTTCTTCAGGTTCAGCTTCAGCTGGAGCTTCTGGTGGCGGTGGGGGTGGGTTTGATATCTGTGGCGGAGCCTCTGGTGCCTCAGTATTAGTCGCATTTTGTTCTGGAGCCGGTGCTGGTTCTGGTTCTAGTTCTGGCACCAGTTCGTCAACATAATAGACCTTCAACCCTATCTCTCCTCTAACCCAACCAAAGAAGCTCTTCTTCTCCAGAGGAAAGTCCATCAGAGCCTCTTCCCCTTTCCTCACAAAATGCCTCGAGTCCAAACACACCCGCCCAAGAAAGCAGTTTCTACGGCTGGGACCCACGCGCACATCATGAAACACGCTCACTTCAAGCGGTTCACCTACAGCATCAATGGTGCCACCTCCACCAATTAAATTAAACTCCAATGCCTCATTCCATGTCGGGTTCAGATCGCGTGGCACGGTGCGTGTCTTTCTCCTTTGGCCATCAAAATCGACACGTACATAAGGGCTTGACGTGCCTGTGCCATCTTTCGGCAAGAGATTATGTGCCTCTGTAATCTCTACAACAAGCTTTCGGGTTGTGGCCATGATCAAATAGGCTGTGAGCCTGTGAGTTCCTGTTGGGTGGGTAATTGCGTATGGTTTTCTCTGGCATTTCAGTTGCAATATGAAGCATAAGAAAGAGCAATCTGAGAGTGCACGTATGTTATATACAAGACACTAAATAAGAGAAACTCAGAGAGAGAGAGAGTGCTCTAGTGGAATGCTTGGCTGTAAAATTTGAAAAAAGGGAATTGTTGTTGTGTGAAAAGGGGTCCTCGACTGTCTTTTTACTTTTTTTCTTGTTTCTTTTATAGTTGGCGAAAGTCCCTATTATTTCGGTAAACAATAAAAAAGGCTGCAACATTTCGGAAAATATAAATGTTAGTTTTCAAAAAGAATTAAAACAAAGAGAGGAACACAAGCGCTAAAACAACAAAATTAAAAAGAAACCTAGCTAGAGGTGCTTTGCCTCATTTCGAAGGATCGCAGATGCTTTTGTGTCCAACGTCCAACTTGCTTTCTTTAATTTAGATTTTGCTTTGTAAATTCATCGAACTTTGACCTCTGCTATGTGCTGTGATAGTAGAATTTAATTGGATGACTTTATTTATCCATAAATTTTCAGGAATTAATTACTTAACGGCTCTTAAAAAATAGAAATAAATCACTCCCTCAACGTGAAAAACCTCGCTATGCCCAGGACGAGAATTTAACTCAAGGATCTAACGAGGATAATCGTATGAAATTTAATTGCAATCTGGACCCTTTATCATAATTTGAACGAACGGCTTAAAATACGTGACAGATGAGGCATTGAAAAAACGTAGGCACCGGAACCGTGCTCTTAATCATATATGTAATTTACTAACTTTCAACTGAATTTTAGTATCATGCTGGTTATTTATGTTGTCTGCTGTTAAAAGAACTAAATTTTGTTTGTTCTGGAGTGAACTACTTTATTATTTCGTAGCTGCATGAATTATAGATCAAAAGATTCAAATTGTTTTATTTTTTTCCCTTTTGTTTTAAGTATTGACGCAGCTTATCAAAATCTCATAGCGCTCTAAAAAAAAGATCAATTCCCAGACAAATCTCACTAAAATTGTTTACCCGGGACCCTGCTAGTTCCTTTTTAATTCTGTTTTACTTTTTTCTTTGGAAAGAGGAAAAGTTTCCTACATGGAGCAGACTAGATTAGACTAGATTCCACATCATCTCTTTGAGCGTGCCTGGCTTGTTATCACTAAGGTCTAAGCATTCAAAAAACATAATTTATTTTCTGCTTGAGCAATTTCTTTATTTAACATTTGTTCCAAAATTTCAACCCAAATACCCAATTGGTCCACGTTCCGCAATAATATTTCAAAGGAAAATAAAAGCAAACTTTTGTAAAAGTGACACTCCCCCGTTAACTTAATTAAAAAGACAAGGGATTAAAGAAAAGTGGCAACTAAACTGAAAAAGGCTCTCCACCGACCATTGCTTGTCCCTTTCACGTTTGCACCAACTCTCACGTAGTCACGTGCGATGCATATGCCACGACCTGGTGATGTCAAATATTGATTGGTACCTCCGTCTCTGCATGGGGACGGGGAATTGGAAAGCACAGCCAGATCGGTGCAACAATCATTCAGACACTTGGACAAACAAAAAAATTGCAATAACTTGTGCAATCTTTTTGACTTGTGAGGTTCTGTTGTTTGCTTTTTCACAGCCGGGTGCATGGCACTAGCCGACTATTCCAAAAAGGTCTGTACCGAAGGCGTGAAGTGGGTCCAATGGAATAAAGGAGCGATTCCATGTCCACAATAACAACAGGTTATATAAGCAGACATTTTAGGGTTCATATAATAAAAAATTAAAATTAATTTATCACTAACATCTTGTTAAATGAAGTTCCATAAAATAAACACGAACAGATTTTTTTAATCTTGTTGCCTAAGTTCCAAACACCAACATTATTTTTCTTAAAAATTTGGCGAATAACCTTCATTACAATATTGTTTGGTCTCGATCAAGCTTCCAAATTTCGGCGAAATAATGGCGAAATAATAGAAATAGCGGTATTCTGTGTCAAACTGCATGAACGTTACAGTCTTAATTGAGAAAATGACGTAACACGTTATTTCAGTTATTTCGACGATATAACGCGTTATTTCAGTTATTTCGACGAAATAACAAGCTGTTATTGCTACTATTGTTAAATTGTGTATTCAATATTAAACTATTGTTAAATTGGTACAAGCTGCTACTGCTACTCAATATTGATACACTGCAGTATATTGAATTTGGTTTGGCCGTATGCTATTTGTATGGAGTATTGGAGATGTATAAACATATAAATTGATAGTTATAGAATTGATGTGTGTCAAACTTTAAAAAAAAATACTACACCGTTATATCGCCGTTATAACATCGAAATAACACCGAAATAACATGGAGAACTGGACCGTCATACCGAAAAAAACTGAAATTTAAAAGCTTGGTCTCGATTAATTCTCTTCTCCAATGCTAAGAATTGTACACATTCATGCTGATAGTTGTCGGATAAAAATTTATCAGATTAGATGATCACTCAAGTTTGTCTATAATCCAATTCTAGTCACTAACGTTCAAATTGTCCCTCCACAACCACTAAACTTTAAAATAATCCAATTTTAGTCACTCCATGGTTATATCAATCGTGGTACAAAATGAAGCGCCTAATCAAATGTTGCGGTCCGTTTTTTTTCCCCCTTCTTCTTTATGTCCTCTTTATGTCCATTTTGTACCACAATTGATTAATTCACGATAGAGTGACTAAAATTGGATTATTTCAAAATTTAGTGGTTGTGGAAGGAAAATTTGAACTTCTGACTAGAATTGGATTATAGACAAAATTGAGTGACCTCCGAAAAAAAAAATTACTAAACAGCAAATCATCTCAGTCGTGTGAAGTATCATTCCACACTGAATTTTTCAAATTGGAAGCCATCACAATTTATTCAATACAGACCACTGATTTCATCGTTATGAAAAAAAGATATTTAATGTCAAATTGCGCTGAGAAAATCAGCACTGCAAATGACAAGCATGAGTTGAGTCCAATCACTTGCAGCGAAATCAAATGAAACTTTATTAAACGGAGTATAGTTAGCTGTACAGCTATAAGAGAAAGGAAAACAAAGTTCAACCTATTTTGAACTGAAAAACCTGGGTTACATGAAACCTGAAAAACAGTTAGCTGTACAGCCAAATTTACAACCAAGAACCTAAAAGTCAAATAAGGAAATGGGTAGGAAAGAACAATTTTGTAAGAAATGATCTACGATTACTAATTAGCCTGAGGCTTCACCAGCTTCACACTACTGTAAAAGCGCTTGAGATCCTTCATAGCACGCTCCTCAATTTGGATGGACCGAAGGGAAGAAGGGATGTCAGTATCAGGCCTGTACCAACGGTTTTGAGCAGAGTCTTTTGCACTGCCTATTTCAGATGGCATGGTGTAACTCGGGATTGAAAAACCCGATGTCCTGGTTTTGGGGCTATGAACAATGCCCTGATGTTTCTTCTCCTGATAAAATCAAAAAGAGAGTTCTCTTAGAAAATACTAAACGACTAAAAACACAGTAAAAAGGATTTCATAATTCTTTTTTTAACCTGTTGCATTTGAATGTCCTTAAAAGATGGCCGGGATAGTTTTGGTGAACTGCCAACAGAGGACCAAGGAGGGGTGCTCGTCTCCCCTTCAGAGGTTGGTGCACCATGAGCTGGGACCACAGCAACCGGGTTCGACAAGAATGACGCCAAAGGAACCCTCACCCCACATGCAGGCTCCACCGTTTCTTCAACCCGCTCTTTTGGTTTTTTAACATTGGTTACAATTGTCTTTGTCTTGCTCTGTTCATTTTGTATATCCCGAAGTGAAGCGGGTCCTTTTGCAAACTTGGCCCCACCCCAGGCAGGCCCCTCATGTTTTGGAGTGGTTACCTGCAATACACACATCTTGGAGATCAACCTGTAAATTCTGTTTATATTCTTGAAAGTGCAACATAATGGATCAATTTATGACAGCATAGATAATAAAGCTTGCATATCCAGTGCTGAGCTTAACCAGCAAGGAACCAGAGCAGAGCAGAATAAACTGAGACCCAGTTCAACAAACTTAATACTCAGAGCAGCCTTTAATTTTGAATTAAAGCATTAATTTAACACAATATAATACATTATGCAATTTGGAAATCAAACAACTAAAGAAAAAAAAAAAACATTGCGAAAACCAAGTTCATTTTGCTAATTTACATCAGTATCCAAAATTCACGTTAAACATACTAATACTATGCATTCCAGTATGGATTGTATCTAAATGGAGTATGGTGACTGGTGAGAGAAGGTTGGTTGCGGGCAACATAAAATCTCAATAAGCATCTTGAAATGTGGAGTGTAAAATCATTTTTTTTCCTTTTTCCTAACAGCTGAAATTTACCTGTGGTGTAGGTTTTGGGGCTTCATCAAGTGCACCACTAAGAAACAGTGACAAGCCACCTTTCCTATTTTTCTTATTCTTGGATGAGGCAAACCCTATAGCTTTACTATCGCTCTTCGAAGTAACAAGATCTCCTGGGATGCTTTCTAAGGAGATAACTTCAGGATTTCCGCTTTTGTTCAGTTCCTTCTCCAGCTATACAGTGAGCAAGCCTCATGTGAGTATATGGATTTACTTGATTTGTCAAAAAAAAAAATTGTGACTTAGGCATGATTAGTGAGATAAGATATTACAATATCTGGCAACATCAATTAAAAAAAGATATTTTTTTTTTCACACATTATACCCTGTACCCAACAATTCATGGGAGTATTTGCCAAAAATCAATTACTGTCAAAACTACGATTAGGGAAGAAATAAATAAATTTCCCTGCTCTCATAATGTTAGCTCAACAAAATCTCCTGTTAGCTAATTCATCAAACTTAAATTTCCAACATAGAATCTCCTTCTCTTTGCCTATAGATCAGTTATAACTCGGCAGGTAAACCAACCTACTTAAAGGCAGCATTGTTTGTGTACCAACTTTTCCAACATAATATTAAATGTTATGGGCAAAGAAACAAATAAGGCACTAACCTTTTCGTCTGATAGAGCAAGGGAATCCTCAGCGCTCTTATGTGAGTTATGCTCCTGGCTTACTACAGATGAAGTATCCAATTGTGCAGCAGTTTTCTGCTTATTCTTCCTTCTTTGTTTTTTAGAACCTTCAGACTTACTACTCCCCTTTACATCCACTGTACCAGGAAACAGTTGGCTCTCTTCACTCTCATAGGGAAAACCCAGTTCCTCGAGTTCACTCAGAAGTGCAGCTCTACTTGCAACCTTTGCAAGCTGCTGATTGTCAAGCTCCTGGCCACACAGCTGCTTCTGTTCAAGCATCTCTATCTGCTGCAACTTCTTTCGCAATGCCCTGACTTGCTTGGACACTGCTTGGTCAGCATCTGTACCGGCTAGCAAAAAGCTATCAGTTCTTGATTCCCTACTTATATTTGATAAATTGCTTTCATTATTTCTAATCCTAACTAATCCTCTCTTGTTAGTGTAATCCTCTCCTTCATCACTATCTATTATTGCAGGGAAAGTTGCTGTCATAGTGGGTAGGCGTCGGTGGCTCCAAGGTTCTGCTGATTTTTCATCCAGTACTTTTTCTAGTTTTACAAGAATTTCAGGTGATGCATTGATGATAGAAGAGGCTGCAGTTGTGAAAATGTAGTCAAGGTTGCGTATTGCTATCTCCTGAACACAATGAAAATAAATAATTCAGAATAAACTATATAAATAAACTAAGAACAAGTCAAGGATACAAGGCCTAGGAAGTAGGAAACAACAAAAAACACTACACCGGACAAGTATAAGAAAATCTAAAAAGAAAGCACCTCGCAATGCTTCCTGAGCTCAGGTGCTTCCATGGAGTCTGCTATTTCCATAAGTTGAATTGAACTCCTTGGCTCCAACATAAACTCGATTGCAACTTTCTCACACAGGCTCTTCAAGGTCGGCACCCTATTAGTAGTCAAATTGTCTTGAACAGCTAGCACACTCTCCTGGGTCTGTACATCACTAAAAAGTATATCCTCCTCCAACTCTTCAAGCTCATCGCTCTGCACTGTTCTGTTCTTCAGATCTAATTTCTGGGCCTTGGGAGGATATGTAGGATGGTAAAGAGAACAGAGTGCAAGCAAATGGGTTTCACCTACACAAATTGAAGTGGCCTGCTTAATGCCATGTAAACGAGACACTGAAGTAACCTCTTCATTTTTCTTTCCATCCCACATGAATACATCTCCTGTTGTGGTTACAGCAGCTGTCCAGTGCTTGCCAGCTGAGATGCTCACAACATTCCTTGCACACATTGAATAAAGCTGCACCAAACAAAAGTTATTTTTGATGAACCATCAATTTCACAACTTGTCAAATCTATCACTTTTAGGAAAGAATCTTGCAAATTATATCAAATAGACCTATTGTCTTTAAAGACGGCATTTCTTTGCTCAGATTAACATTCAACAAGTTTTCATTATTTGCAATGATTTTTAGAAGAAATTATGGAAAAAAATACAGTTAATAAATTATGAAATAATGCTAATTTAGACTGTACAGTGACCAAATCGACCCTAAAATAGATAAAAATTTTAGTTTGATAAGATCAATTAGTTCACATCGGTGGCTAATTATCATAGAAAATTAGAAATCATCTGCTCAACTTTGTTCAATTTCATCCCAAAAATGCTTGGGACAATCTCCCAAAATTACAAAATATATATAAATAAATAAGGAAGTCAAACCTGTTGGCATCTTAGATCAGGATCAGAAGAGACCCAGTAAAAGAGAGCCCCATCGTCAGTGAGAGCTGTAGTGTGAATCACACCTGCAGCCACAGAGAGAACATGTAGACGCTCAACTCGGTGAAACTTCAGAAGAGTATTTCCACACTTCTTTAAGCTTCTCGCAATTACAACCCGCTTTGGGGTCACAAGTCGATGACCCCATGTAAAGACCTGCCATTGTTTTAAAAACAAAACAATAAGCATTATTGACAATAATGATGACAAATACAAACAAAAAATCACCGTCCCATAAAAACCAAATTGTACAACATGTGTTATCCATGCTTAAGAGCACAACAGGTCATTCACATTTTCCCAAACAGGTAAGCCATTGCAGACAGAATGAAAACTCCCAAGCTCAGCCATTATAAGGCCTTCAAATCAACCCAGCATCAGCAGCACAAAGACCAGGCCAGTATGCAGATTCCCAACACCATTAGTTTAATATACTATACAAAATTAATACCCTAGTAACCAACTGGCGACAGCAGACTACCCCTTTGCATGTGCAGGTTGCTTTAGATATATTGCTTATGTTGTCGCCTTCAATTGAAAACTTATAATCTTAGAAAAGTCAACATCTCCTTTTTCCTTTTCTTTAGCTAGGCTAAAACTGACCATCTACAAACGTTTTATTTTTTAATGAAGAACAGTACCTCTCCATCTAGTCCGACTACAACAGTATGGTACTTGGCAGCTGATACACTCTTAAAAGCTTTCCCTTTGAGGTACTCCACCAATCTCGGGTAATAATTGGAGGCCGAGTTGGAGGTGCCATAACCAAGCTGGCCTTCCTTGTTGCAGCCCCAAGTGAAGACCTCTCCTGTCTCGGAAACTGCAGCAGAGTGCTTGTTTGCTGCTGCAACAGCAGTGATTCTCACCCGCAGCGAGGAAACACGCCGTGGCGTTGGCTGAGTGTCCACTGAAGTGTACCCAAGCTGCCCCTCTGCATACATTGACCGGTAAGGTTATTAATATGGAAGTCATATGGCAACTACACAACATTTGACCAGAAGTGGCATCCTGACAATTTGAGCTTTTCACTTCTCTGTACATGCAAAAAATGTAAAATCATTCAATTTCCTTTCGTCTTTTCTCTTTCTGTTGTTTTCATAGAGAGATTTTTAACTATCCCCATATCATCAATAATTTGCAACAATCCAGTCAGGTTAGACCAACAGATTTAAAGCAATCCACCAATCCTAGATGGCCTGACTAACTTTGTTTTATAGCTTATAAAAAATAAATGAGTTTTGTTTATACAAAGCCAACCTCTATTGGAACCCCAAGTAAAAACCTCCCCAGCCTCTGTTGCAATTACAGTGTGATGCTTCGCTGCCGCGACAACCTTGACACGGCGGGAGCCAAGGCCTAACATCACCTGTCGAGGAGTGATCACTGCAGCTTGGCCACTACACAACACTAACATCAGAAGGCTGAATGATATATATAGTGCATGCTTCTGAATGGACTTTTGCCGCAGTGATTTTATTCAGATAATACAAAATGAACCATGAATAAGGACGAGTTAACACATGTAACGGCAGTACTAGTAATCTTTGTAATAATTCCATTGACAAAAATATGTTACTTCATCTTGAGATTTACATACTCAAATTTTTTCTCTTGTGGGTATATGATGGGATATCCACTTGGTGACACCAATAACACACCTGCTGAGAACAACAAGTCTCTCAGGCAGTAGATACTGCCCCTCAAATATTGCATCAATTTAACAGATTATTCTTATATCAAATTCCATCTACTCAGGGATCAATCAACCCAATTGGAGTTCACAACCACAAGAATGTACATATCTTGGAAAACATAGTGTCATTTTGAAGTTCAGCTTCAAAATTAAAAGAAACAAAGTATCTACTCCCTGATTGGCATTCAGAAACACCTGTGAACCTATCTTAAGAAATATAGTGCCATTCCTGAGTTCAGCTTCAAAATTTGCAAAAGCCAAGAAATAAGGAAAACAGAAGTGTATTAGACCTTGAAACACTTCACCCCTTCCCACTGTTAGATAACGCACTGAGACCATTGAATGCAGTAAAGACAGGTTAGTGAGATCAGATTTTGTGTGGTTTAAGAATTCTTGCCACCAGGATTAAGTTATTGTACCTGTGAATATCAAAATCCGGATGTCCAAGGCGGCCACCTCTCCCGAACCCCCAAGTATAGAGCTCTCCTTTTCTACCGATGGCCACACTATGAAACTTGGAGGCTGCGACATGCTTAATGTATGAATCATGCAGAGCATCTACTTTGCAAGGTAGTTTCTGAATGTGAGCATTGCCTGTGCCAAGTTGGTAGTTCGTCCCACTACCCCAGCTAAAAACTTCAGTTTCAACTGTAAGTGAAAGAAAAAGAATGAATGACCTAAACACATCCAAAAGAGTAACTAGTAATTAGAAAAGCAAGTTTGAGAACTTCTAAGAAGAGCAAGAGAGTCAAAATCTCAGTAGTGTTTCTCAAGAAGCTGAATTTCCATGGAAAAGATCATTCACTGAATGCTTTTGTGGACACAAATGTATTTCTCTGATGGACAACAAAATGGAAATATTTTCCAATAATCCTCTGAATACATCCCTTGGTTCTCAAATTCAATCTTAAGAAGTAAAAAAAGCCAATTAGCAATCAAGAAAGAACAAATTTCAAGCTGCTCAGACCAAAATGGAGGGAGGGAATACCTGAATCAGGTGCTTTGCCGACAATCTGAGAAACAGGCCCAGACAAGAGATCAACAGGCGTTCTTCCTTTCACATCCTCTAAATTGAGAGATGCACCAGCTTCCATAAGGGCACCTGCCACAGCCAAGTGCCCAAAATGCAATGCCCTGTGCAAGCTGCTCCATCCTGATTCTCCATCCTATCATACATATTCAAATCAGCTCTATCAAACTCTTTAGAAAAGAAGAAAAGAAAGAAAAATTTAAACAATCTCATAACTGCATAATCAAGGTACAGGGAACATGTTGATCACCGTCAGGCCAGACCAATATGGCCACGGATCCTTGTATAATACACTTGCTATCAACATGCAATCAAATATATGAAGATGGGCAACATGCAATCAAAAATTTTAGAAGTATAAAAATACCCTAGCATCTGGGTCTGCGCCAGCTGACAGAAGCCGCCTCACGATGGGCAAATGATTCCTCCAGGTAGCAATATGAAGAGGCGTAAGGCCGAATCCATTTCTAGCATCAATATTCACACCAGCTTTCTTTAAAGCAGCCAAAGCTGAGTCAAATTCAGACAGAGAACCTTGTTTTGTTACCAGGCATAAATCCCTCACCAAAGAAGACTTGTTGCGATTTAAGGTATGTTTTGGGGTCCCAGTTGAAGATGCCAATGCCTCCATAAACTACTCAGAATACCTCTTTCCACTATGCAGTGAGATTAACCTAATCCTGAAAAGCAAATAAGAAGGTCATTAATATGTACCTAGAATCACCACTACAAAACAATCAAAGAGATTTCCACATTGCAAAGTTTTATTTCCAGTCCAACTAATGTAACATTTTTTTTTTCTATATTCTGCTTTTTAAATATTGCTGACATGAAGATTATACGAGGGGCTCACACTCGTGAAAAAGTTCCTGCAAACCTTGATTGTGTAGTAGTATGTTGGATCAAATACTTGACTCCTGGTACTACTTGCCATCAAAAATCATTTTTTTTATGAAAATATAAATTTAAGTCCTAATCCATCCTTATTTCCACCAACAAAAAAAATAACAAAACATAGCCAGTACAAAATTAAAAGGAATGCATAGTACCTATGTATAAAAGAGGTCACTACACTATTTAGAAGCCCATCGCACCCATTTTGCAAGATTAGTTTAATTTTAATTGTAAATTGCTACTAATCCATCATGCTACTGTTGTAGATTTTTCCTTTTAACATAATCGACAGCAGCACGAATGAAGCAAATTTGATGCAAGGAGGCCTGCAAAAAGATAAAAGTTTGAATGCAAGATTAGTCTGCCAGTTCAAAATTTGGAGCAAATTGTGGATCAGTTTAGTTCCAGTTTGATGTTAACGCTTTACTAATCTGAAGTTGCAGTAGCCCTAACTGGCTTATGGTATCAATGGGTGGTATTGTCTAACTATTACAAATTTAAACTTTTAGCAATCATATCATTATCTTGATTATTACCCGATGAAAATAACAATCAAATGAAATTGAATTTATTGGAAAATAAAACAGCTACAAAAAAAAAAATCATTTCATGCATAAATTAAGAATGATCGATCATACACCTCCATAGCAATGTGGGAAAAGTATGTGAAGAATAAGATAAAAAAGAAGATAAATTTGAGGAAATTAACAAATAATATTGTCTAAATGTTGGGAAAAAAACTAAAATCAGCACAGCCAAAAACCCAAATCTTTCTCCTATCAAATATGACAGGAAAAAAATTCTTCTTTACGAAACAGATAGTGCTTGACTGCTTGTAAAGAACTTAGAAAAAAAAATCACACGATAGGGAAAAGTGCACGGCAAACCTACTCCCTTCGAACTAAACAAAAAACAAACAAAATTTTAGAAAATCAGAGACCCAATAGAAATTTAGAATTGGTTCCAGCTGTTCATGCTGAGAAGGTAGATCTAATTTGCATTCTAGAGAAGAAAGAGTGGAAAAGAGTCGAAGAGAAACGCACCTCAGATCTCAAACGAAAACTCGAGTCTCTCTCTCTCTCTCTTCTCTCTCTCAAGATTCTCTCTCTAGCACGAGGTGAGGCTTTTATTAATGGAGACAGCGCGCATCCAAAGAGAGGGAAGAAGAGGATCAAACGCACCGAATATACTCTCGAACAAAAAAGTGCAAAAACAGCAAAAGCCTCCTGCGTCTCCTTCTCTCTCTCTCCTTCTGTTGAGATTTTATTTTTGATTTTGCTTCCTCCGCTTCTTTTTGTTTTTTCTCCTCCACTCGGTTTATCCGTGAAGTAAGGTTGTTTTCATAATTTAACGAAGAAGCGTGGCGAAATTAAAAATGTGCGAATTCAGGTCCGCTTCACATTTTTTGTGTTCACTGAACTCCCAGAACGAATCGGACGGTCTAAATTAAATTTCGATAAATAAAAAAACTAGGATCTAAAACAAAAAATATATATATTCTCGTATGATCAAAACGATTTAAGTTATAGAAGATCCGTATTGATCTGAAAAATATAACTATATAATGAGGAGAGTTTAATTTTTGTTTATCAACTATTTCACTGTGCTCAATTTTAAAGCCCAAGAATTTGTTTTGGTTTAATTACGTTCCTTATCTATAAAGCATAGTTCAGTTATATTCTTAAATTGTTTCTATTTTTTATATTGTGGAACTTAATTTAGTTAATTGATTAAATAATTAAATCAAACTTTCTTTACAAGTAATGTAACGCTTTATATAGTTGTTTAGCCGGAATTGATGTTATTAGAAAGCTACTTAACTGGGAAAACATTTAGGAAATTAACTAAATCATGTGCAATAGTTTAAAAGGATGTGCTTGGACGTATGAGAAGGACCAAAATAATTCTGAAATTGTGCTTTTCAAAATAGAGGCCCAAAATAGTGTGAATTGAGTTTGATAAAGCACAATAAATATTTGTGAATTGAAATATTATTTGGATAATGTGTTGAAAATAAAGATGAGGAAAATTGAGAGTTTATCATCAACATCATAGTTAATTAGAAGCTAATTCCTCAGTTAGAATAGGGAGTGAATTTGGTTGTTCTTCCAATTTTCAACTTGTTTGATTGCATGTTCTAAGAGAAAATAAATCTTATTTATAATTTATGGATTCACGATTTCGCGAGAAATTCAAACACATCCAAAGAATGTAACTTAATCACAAAAAAAAGTTGGAATTTATATATTGAACTACATATACCTTAAAATCGCGAAATTACGCTTCTTCAAATAAAATATTTATCTCGCCCAAAAGAGAAAGAAGTGCTTTTAAACAAATATTTTTTTCATTTGAGTTATATTTTGATATTCTTTTTTATATAAATACTTTTTTTATCATTTTTCACGAAGTTGTCTGCAACTGGCAATAGTAGTCAAAATTGAAATTTTCCTAGCAGATCCAATCCATAGTTGGGACTTGAAGCATGCTCAAAATCGTCAATTATTTGTTTAAAAATCACCAATTAGATCGAAAAATAAATTATTCCTCAGGGGTCAGGGCTATAAATGCAAATAGGAATTTCTACGTGTTATCTATACATTGTTCTAGGGGCTGTCAATACATTATTACGAAGGCTTCTGCTGTTGCACATGCAAACTCTTACCTTTCACATTTCTTCTTTGACAAGAATTTCTTCTCTTTTAATAAAGCACAAGCTTTGACATTAATTTTTGTATACTTTTCTTGATTTGAATTCATAACTTCTAATATTCCAATATTCGGATTTTTGGAGGATTACCAAACAGTAGATATCTATAATTTAATTTCCAAATTGTAAAACCTTATTCTAAAACATTATTACGATTTTTGACATCCATTTTCAGTCGCTTGACATGGCAAATTCTGACTGGCTTTTGGTTTTTCAGTGACGCATTTGCTTATGCTTGAGAGGAGAACTACCCAATTAAAGATAGCCACGTTGCAATTAAAAACACGTAAATTATTGTAAACAGTTGGTGGTGATATAAGATCACCTTAACGCAAAATGGTCTTCCTCCCAACTATATATATGCCCCCTCGGGCCCGGGCCCTACTGCACTTTTCATGAACTATATGATGCTGTGAGCCTAGGAGCCTATGACTGCCATTCTTCCAATGAGCCCTAAAATTTGTATTTAATATGATATTTTCAAATTACAAATTTTGAAATTATATAATCATAATTCACAAAACTGAGTTTTTGAGATTATAATTAACAAATATTACAAGTATTCGTTTTATATATTTTTTTTTGTCTTTTTAGTTTGTTTACATCGTTTAGGATATTATTTTGAAATTACGATTTGTTCTGATACACAAAAGTATTTCAATTGTATATAGGACATCTGTTAGAAAGTGCTCGATTTTAATTTTTCATTAAACATCAAACACAAAAGATTTTGTCAAGCAATCAACACATAAGAGAATGAGTAGGAGAAATTGTACCTCTCGCGGAATCGTATTCGCGGGGCTCGACCAAGGCATGGGAATCGATGACGTGCCTTCTCCACCGCCTCCACCACGTCTAGTCACCGCTCTTGAGTCCACTAAGGAGGATTAATCACGTTCTACAAGGTAAGTACTAGCATACCCAAAAAACAAGCCTAATCTTTATGGTTTTCTCTCTTGCATCATCAACAACCTTGATTTAGTGAAGAGAAAATAGCTCAACACATGAGCAAATGAGAGGGAGATAGGAGGAAGGTGGCGGCCTAGAATGGGAGGAAAAGAGGAGAGAAAAAAGTCTAGGTGGAGGCTTTCATAAGTGGTCCTTATATAGAGCACAAAACTTAATTGACCTATTGTATAATTACAACTATGTCATTCCACCTACCACCATAAAGGCTGCCACGAAATGGGCTTTTATGGGTCATTTAACCTCTTCATTTCAACCATTAATTCATATAATTAAGGCCTCTCAAGTTTGCTCTTTAATTGGGCTATATATTTGCTATTTAAATAACGACCCAATTAATCAATATAACCATTTATATTAATATGTGTTGAACTAAATTAATTATTAACTCATTAATACTTATTTTAGGATTAGTTAATACATTAATTTATTTCTATATGATCTATTAACTTAATTAATTACAACGGTTCGCAACGGTATATAATTAATTAATCAAACTTATCATATTTTCACAGAACTTACTGCTGTGAATAAATAAATAATGCACTGTGTGATTAATATCCTATTTGTGTGACCCTTTGAAGATTTATGCTACGTTGGACATGGAAAATAAATCGTTATTTATTTTCAATAATCATAAGCGGTATCTAGCAACACGTTATGATTCTCAATTCACATAAATAATGTACAGTTACAATATCTCAGTCCTGCATAAGAAATAAAAATATTTCCTTGTCTGATTCTTATGCCACATGATATCACTGTATAGTCCAAGATAGGAATGTGTATAGTCCAAGATAGGAATGTGTCATTCTTGCAGACTATACATTTCTTGATCTAGAGTTGATTGTACAAATTGGCCAAACAATCTAACTCCATCAAGGGACCCAAACATATATCATCACTCACTAGGTATACTGATGAGGGACATACGCTTTTTTTTATGAACAACCTTTCCCCGCACAATTCAAGAGAACATAAATAATGACCGTATAGCAGCCCTTATCGGGAATCAGCGATAGACGCTATTTATAGAACCTATCCTCATGTGGAAAGATTGAATCATCTCAAACTTAGAATCAAACTCATATGAAATAAACAGTGACACATAACACAATCCATATGTTTATTTCATTAGGTCAAGTCATGTGTTATGTTCCAATAACATACACATATGCAATTAAGTTGGTAACTCTTTATCTATGATTTGTATAACTTAATCATCACTTAACTTGCATATTAATCTTATATGACAATTAATGTTCCTTGTTAATTATCAAGATTATGGACAGTTTAGATTTATTATTGTCATTCTAAAGAATGATCCACAGAAATCCACAATTCAGATCCTCAACCTGAATGATTTGCCAATAATAAACCTAGGAACAAATGATAAAATATCATCCATAACATAAACTAATATTTAAGTCATTAAACTATTGACTTCTAGGACATAACTCAGCACATCCAACGATTGATACTTGTACTGTAAATAATTTTTTTTGTTTATTTATAATGTTATTATCTCTGTACAATAAAATTGCAAACATACTAAATAGGACAAATATGTATCATACAACAACAACAACAACAATAACTAAGTCTTTTGCACCAAACAAGTTGGCGTAGGCTATAAGAGAAACCCAACAAAAAGTAACCAAACAAAAAAAAGTGCATTATCTGACTAATTTTTATCTATAAAAAAATAGTAAGAATGCGTAATTATCCGTCAGTGCTGCTTAATAAGCTACTAACAAATATGTATTTAATGTATCCAAGGATTGATACTTATAATTTAAATCATTTTTATTTGGTTATAATGTTATTATCTCTGTACAATAAAATGCAAAAATACTAAATAGTAACAAATTTGTATTATCTATTACCTAACTACTTTTTTATCTATGCAAAAAAATAACAAAAATGTATAATTATCCGTCAATGTTGCTTAATATGCTACTAACAATGCATCATTTAATGTATTTTACCCGTCAATCAAACACATTTTGTTTTCCTTATAACAGTACTAGCGAAATATATTATTAAACTTAAAATGCTAACATCATCAACTTACAATATACTCCTTTAATATTATCGTGGTCTCACGAAGCCTTTCACTAATAATAATAATAATATGACTCCGAGGATCATAAATTGAAAGAGTTATTATCAGTCCCGGAATTTATAATTAATAAATCTTTTTCTCCTGTGTGGTACGATAGTTAGTCTATCTGCAGCTAGCATTTGGTTATGTCAATTGACGTCCATATCTGTTGACTGTTGTTATTCTTGTTCTAATTAGGATAAGATATTTTACTTTTTTAATTGAGCAATCCAATTAATCTGAATCATATGAATCAGATAGATTGTACTATAAAATAAATAAATACACACACACATTATATGTAGAATTAACAGTCTGGATAAAAACAATTTACTTCATTTTTTTGAAAAGAATGACGGCATAAAAAAGCTATCAACCGAGACAAAAAGATGACATAAGGTGGTTTGTGATTCTTTTATCGTAACCCGCATGGTCCTTTTAATCTCCAAGTATTAAAATATGCATGGCGTCATTTATGCAAATTGAAAAAAGAAAAACCCCATTAGGTATGGACTGGTCTTCTCTCTACTGGTTCATGAATTTGTTAAATTCATGTGTTTGGATGCACAAGAATTAGAAATCAGATAAGAATAAGCTTTAAATTTTTTATTCTTGTAAAATTTAAATAACACAAGAATAAAAAATTTGGACTTTTATCTATATTCTAACAAAATCATAAAATTAGAATAAAAAATTTGAACAAACACGCATTTCGAAATTTTTATTTTTATTTTTTATTCAACCCTCCTCCAAACACACTTGTAACATATGGATCAAATATAATTATCATACGAATGATTGAATAAAAAACTTTCATTACATCAGAAAAGCTTTGTTAATTATTATTTTCTTCTGTTTTAACCCTCTGAATTCCAAGACTAGCCAAATTTCATCAACTACAACAAGTTCCTTTTTTTTAATTTCTTTTAGAGGAAATCAAGAAGTTTGTATTGAACGCTTGAGCATCAATTTTTGAAATGTTGACGTTAGAAACAACATCAATGTTGAATGTTGACGTTTGATAGGGTACAACATTTACCGACAAACATGAAACATCAGTGACAATTAATTGTCGGTACTTAATTGTATTCAGGAACCAAGATAAATTAGTTAAGATTCTTAACTTTATCTTGCACAATCAACCATTTGTCGTGTGCCATGTTCTATTATCTTGTCCGACCATATGGTTGGAATTCCTCGAACTAGCTCAGCACGACACGTACGCGCGTAACAAGGTCCGACTGCCAATATGGACACTTCTAACCGTGTATATGTCAGTGCATATGCAAGTTTCGGTTGACCTCCAAAAGTAAACTTCTTTGCCTACGGCTACGGGCTTCATGTACAAAAAAATAAATAAAAAAGAATAATTCATTCCGTATCTTGGATTGCTTAGGAATTTAAAAAATTTAGAAAATTTTTTATTCTTAGACATAAATTTATTGAAAAATATGTAATTTTGTGAAGAGTTTAGATTATTTATAATAAATTTATGCCTAAGAATATGAAATTTTTCAAATTCCAGTGGGATCCAAACAACCCCTAAATTGTTTGGATCGACCTATTTAGATCGACTGTTAAAATTTCAATATATAGTTTATAACTAAGTTATGTTTAATTCCAAGCTTTTAAATTTTGGCGTTTTTTCAGAAAAAAACGATATTCTACGTCGAACCGCACGCACGTCACAGCTCTAAGTGAGAAAATAACGTAGCGCGTTTTTTCAGTTTTTTCGACGAAAAAATTGCGTTTTGCAGAACTTTAACGAAAAATGATAACATTAAAAAAAAATCAGCGACCAGAACAAAAGCTCTAGCGCCTCAAAATCAATCTCTCTCTCTCTCTCACGTTCCAATCTCTCTCTCTCACGTTCCAATCTCCTCCACTCCTCCGCCACTCCTCCTCCAACGATCTCCTCTACTGGCAACGCGAGAGCGCTACTGCTCTCCTTCTCTTTCTATCCTTCATCTACTGGCAATGCTGCTCCACTACTTCTCGGCTGCTCCGATCTCCTCTCCGCCACTCCAATCACCTCCTCCACTCCGAGATAATCAACTCTTTGACCCAACTACCACTCTTGCGAGTCTATAAGGGGAGACAAAAAATCCTTCTTTTTTCCCCTCTTCAGCGTCCCTTGCCGCCTTCCTGAACAAGCCCTCGAACCTGCTTTGCACCGCTTTCCTCGTAGAAGCCGCTGGGTTGACCCCGAAGGCCGAATTATATGGTAGAAAAGGTGTCTTAACTCAGAATTTGGCCATGAGAGACCTTCTTCAGTATTGTAAGAAAAAAGGCCTCTATTTCTTTTCCGGGAAGAAAAACAGATATGTTGAGAAGCGGAGACCCAATTTCAAGCATTCCAGATTCTCATATTAGCTTTGACGGCTTTCAAGGGATTGGTGCAGGGTAATTAGCTATCCAAACCATTATTATCAGTCTTTGAACTTTGAGCTAAAATGCAAAAACTAAAAATTCTCAGCATGTTTGTTATGAAAATCGGTTATTTAATTTTACTGTGAGTCGTTTTTGTTCTTGTTATAACAATACTCCAACTTCATGTTTTTACATTATTACACTACCTTGGTCTCTGATTTTAAACTATTACATTTTAATATTTGTTATGCACTTTTGCTGGTCTGTAATTTTTATTGGCAATGTCAAAGAAAATAATAGTTGTTAAAGATATTTGGTTACATTATTGAGCCATGGAGTTTTCAATGTCGTGTACTGTTTTAAAAAAAAATATTGTTTTGCCCTTATTTCATTTTCTCCTCTTGTACAACTTTACACATGGGAGGAAAAAACCCATCAAACAGAAGCCATCGTTTTTTCGCCGTTTTTTCACCGAAAAAATGCCGCACCGTTAAATCAACACCGGGCCGTCATACCGAAAAAAACGCATTTTAAAAGCTTGTTTAATTCTAACATTATTCATAATTAAGTAAATCAGTTTAATTGTAAAAAAATAAACTAATGTGCACCTGATGAGATATAAATGCATTTATGCTGTAATAAGTGAAGCACTGGACGCTTAACATTAGAGCATCTCAAGAGACAATATATCTCAAGTCGCTAGTTTGAAATTTAATTGGAGGATCTCTGATTTCTTTTTTAAAAAAATGGAGGACCTCTGTGAATATTTTATTTAGACAAAATTGGATATAACCCCATAATCTTAGCTAATTTGATATAACCCCTGCAAACTTCAAAATCCAATATAACCAATTACAGGGGATTATATCAAATTAGACAAGATTAGAGGGGTGATCGATGGGAAAACCAAGTCTCAAAATAAAAATCTCGTGTCTACCGATCTAATCGTTTGTAGAATAGCTTGAGGGTCGAATCCACAGGGACGGTGTTGGAATACCGATCTTTTACTTTACTAAACTAGCTAGACGATTCAACTCTTAAGTGAATTAAGGGTTGCAGGTGGGTCTAAATCCTAAGTCTAGTTTCGAAGTCAAAACAAGAATTAATGAGAGAGATTCAACAAATCACGTAATTCTAGGGTTTCTGGTTGCTAACACTTCTCCTTAGTCTCAATTCCAGCGGCCCGCTGACTCTCGTAGCGGCCCGCTAAAAGAACTTAGGTCGCTAATCTGTTAAACTGGTCGCTGGTTACTTGGCGGGCATAGACAACCTCGCTGATTCACTCAGCGGCCCACTAGGATTAGCGATGTGATTGCAAATTGACTTAATTCAGTTGATAATTGTGTAGGGATAATGACTTAATTAAGGTTCCTAGATCAAACTCTCGTTTAGGTCTGGTTATCAATTAATTAACCCAATTTTTCTCGTATAGAATCTAGATTTCAACTATCGTTTCTTGGTCTAGTTTCTACAAGTTTATACCTTTCTAACCTATGAAATCCTTGAGTTTTCACTCTTGGAAAGGACTTAACTCTCGTTAACTAGTCCTGGTTTAACCTTTCAGTTTACAACCTTCATGTTAATCATAATCATGCCTAATAATCTAAGTTTATTTGGACTTAACCACCTAGCAATTAAGCGAGCTCTACTTAACGGGTGTAAACAAATCTACTTAAACAATCATGGCATAATCAATTCAAGCAATTCAAGCAAGGTATAAAACACAAAGATATCAAATAAACTAAATAAACATGCAATCAACAACTAAGAATTCGAGTTTACAACCATAGCCCTAAAACAAACAATCAACAACTAAGAGACATCATACAAACACAAGAGAAAATGAGAATAAGAAAAGATTACAACCAATTGCTCTTGCGTGTCGAAATCTCCTATCAAACACGTCTTTTGCTGTCGCAAATGACCTGCTTGGCGCTGCCACGATCTGGACTTGAGACCTAACTCTCAAATAACTCAATATCTAACCCTAAATTGACCTTGGATTTGGGTCTCCCTCTTTGTTCTCCCTCAAACAGGTCTTTTATAGGCCTTGGGAAGGTCTAGAAACGCTGGAAATAACTGAAGACGTGCTCTGGATGCACCTGGAGTCGGTAGAAACCGCCATCCAAATATAGAATTGCCAAATTGGGCGATTCTACTAAATCTGGCAGTTCCAGGTCTGCGGGCCGCTGGGACTTTCAGCGGGTCGCAGGAAAATGTCAGCACTGCGTCTGGTGAGTATTTTGGGCATATCTCCTTCATCCGAATTCCGTTTGAGGTGATTCAAGATCCGTTGGAAAGCTTAGAACAAGCTCTTCAACTTTATGGACTCATCCAAGTCATTTTTTTATCCAGAATCTGCAATAAAATTAGAAACTATGGTAGTAACTCATTCTTGATACAAAACTCTAATTAAACTAACCTAAACTCATCTAAACTATCTAAACTATGTAAACTCAAGGCAATTAGTTTAGTTTGGAGACAAAATGGTACCTGAATATGCATATAAAATACACTCATCAAATTCCCCCAAGTTTAACCTTTGCTTGTCCCCAAGCAAATATTTATCTTAAAAGAATAGTTTGGCTCTAAACTAAAACAATGACTTGAGACTTACAAGTTATGAAGATTCTTAACTAGCACCAATATCGTGTTTGATTGAATTATTTAAACAATTTTACAAGCTTTTTCAAATTGAATTGAGTTGTCCCAAACGACCCACGCTTACCCCACGGGTGAAACACTTAGGATACTTGTAACTATTGCCCATAACTTACCTTGTTCAATTCCTAAACTTGTTGAATTTTCAAAGTTTGACAATTGACTTGGCAAAGAGATTCGGGATCACACCCTACCAACACAAATAGCATGCCATATCAATTTATTTCATAGCCAAGTCTTCAAGTACTTAAACCGCTATATTAATTTTTGAAAACGCATTGGAAATCGAACTAAAGTGAGACGGAAATAAGGGTACAACTCCTCACCCATTCTATTCCAAAGTTTTTGGGTTGAACTTTTTAACTTTTCTCCCGGGGCTAGGAGGTTTTCCCGCAGTGGAGAGGTTGGCCAAATTACGGTGGATTTACTTTCGAGATTTTTCTCGTTTTTTTTATGTCATGAGCCTTTCTGTTTTTACTCATGATTTATGGAAGTTCTTCTATCCACCATAACCTATAGCTTCCCGCAATGTCCATGGCATTGCACGCTTTTTAGTTCCCCTTTTTATTTACTTTTTTTTATATACAAGGATGTGTATTTACATCTTCGACTTTTAATAAACTTGAAAACAATGATTGTTTGACTCTAGACTTAGTATTTATTTCCTTAGTTGACTTGCATTTGGATTGGTAGAATCGATCTTGACAAAATTTGGAAATTAATTCAATTGGTGGTTGTCTTGGTTTACCGATTTCTAATTGGTCAAGTCATTCATACTACTTATCAAATCATCAAATTTAAGTCTTAATCAAGATAAATTATGATATAATACCTACTCATTTCCTAAGGTCACAGGGGCTAGTCGATCAATTAGATGACCCACAATTCAAATCGAATAATTTTCTAAAACTCCCTAAATAATTCATTCAATTCACGATATCAAAACTTGTTAAGTATCTTCCTAACTTACCTAAATGCAATCTATATGAAATTATCATGCAATAGAGACAATTCCTAAATGAAATGCACAATTATACCTATCAGTTTCGATTTTAGCTACCCACCGAAAATCACAGCGGGTCGCCGATACACTCAGCGGGCCGCCAAAAATCTCAGCGGGTCGCTGATACTGGGACAGATACGAAATTAACACCTAATATGCATGATGCAAACCTAGATACAACTCCTATTCTCTCCCCTCAAGTTTAAAACTTTGCACTGTCCTCAATGCAAGGAAAACATAACTTAAAAGAGAGAAAGGAAAGGAAACTCATCAAATTATTGTAGTGGTTGTGAAGTTCGCATAGGGGTTGGTGCGACTTGCAAAACGACTTGTATGCTCCTTCATGGTGTATCCCCCAAGTTTGAGCTCTTGCATACAATTCGTGTAATGGTGCTTCTAAAAGCTGATTTGTCATCTTTTTTCAAACCTAAAAACCAAAAACAACAATTGATAAGTTATAACTAACTAAAACAACTAAACCTAAATTAATCTAAATGAGAGAAAATGAAATTTTTGAGCCTTGGGTTGCCTCCCAAGAAGCGTTTGTTTTAGGTCACTAGCTTGACCACCTTGCATTTACTCATCTTATCTTCACTTTTCTCCCTCTCCACGCATCATAGTTCTCCCAAAAGTGATTGAGCGGGTTCTTTGAAATATGCTTGGAGTGTTCTTCTTTGGATGTCATCTTCCTTGGCTCGATTATGATGTGATACATGATTTGCGATTTGTTGTCTTCCATCACATCAAGTTTCTCCAAACATCTTCTAAGAGTGATCAAGTCAATTTGGTTGAACTTCTCATTCGTGTTGTCGGATGCCTCGACTTTGAGAGTAGTGTCACCATCTTTCTTCTCTTCAAGTTCATCATTCATGTTCTCAATTGGAGGATGCTTCAATTCCAACTCATTAGATTTGACAATTTCAGCCCTAAACAATCTTTGTGGAAATGGAATTGGAGGAATGTAGGGAGGAGGTGGTATGTACTTTGGTTCATCAAATTCCTCTTGTACCTTCCTATTCTCAACTTGTTTGCTTTCAGTTTTGTTGGTATCTAACCAAATTTGGGTCTTCTTGGAACTAGAGTTTTCAAATTCACAATCATTATGCAAAGCCAATTCATTGTTTGGTTCATTGTGTGGTCTATATGAAGAATTCTCAGTCTCTAACATCCTTTGATGATGTGTAATGAGAGTATTGAGAGAAGATGATATGGATTTCATTTCTTTCAAAAGTTTCTCATTAAATTCGATTTGGTTCATTTTAAATTCCTCAAACCTTGATTCAACACTTGACATTTGCGTAGATGATCGGAAATTATCAAAACTAGGAAAAAAAGTAGACCTATGGTATGGTTGAGACACTAAACCATGATTGTCCAAAGCAAAAGAAGGAAAATCATTCAAACCAAAATTGTATGTCTGTATGTTGAGGTTCCAGCGGGTCGCAGGATCTCCCGGCGGGTCGCTAAAACTAGCAGTCATGTTTTGTGCTTCAGGTTCCCTCCATACGAATCTCGAACGATCTGTTTGACAGTCAAAAGGTTCGTCGAATCCGCTGAGGTTGCTGAAGTTCTGGTTGTCTCCACATGCATCATTTATCGTGTTTTGCACGTTGCGAAAAGCACGCTCAAATTCACTCATGTTCGCATTAAGTCCAAATTGACTCTTCATGTGGTTGATTTTCTTCCAATTATCCTCCGTCTCTTGCTCACGTACCTGAAAAGAAGGAAACATGCTGATAGAATTTTTTTGGTTTTTTTTAAGATAAGACAAAATAAGTAAGATACAAGGATACAAGGGTGTCTATGCTAAATTACTAAAGCAAAATACCAATATTCGAGCAAACCGTCCCCGGCAGCGTTGCCAATTTTGATCGATGGGAAAACCAAGTCTCAAAATAAAAACCTCGTGTCTACCGATCTAATCGTTTGTAGAACAGCTTGAGGGTCGAATCCACAGGGACGGTGTTGGAATACCGATCTTTTACTTTACTAAACTAGCTAGACGATTCAACTCTTAAATGAATTAAGGGTTGCAGGTGGGTCTAAATCCTAAGTCTAGTTTCGAAGTCAAAACAAGAATTAATGAGAGAGATTCAACAAATCACGTAATTCTAGGGTTTCTGGTTGCTAACACTTCTCCTTAGTCCCAATTCCAGCGGCCCGCTGACTCTCGTAGCGGCCCGCTAAAAGAACTTAGGTCGCTAATCTGTTAAACTGGTCGCTGGTTACTTGGCGGGCATAGACAACCTCGCTGATTCACTCAGCGGCCCGCTAGGATTAGCGATGTGATTGCAAATTGACTTAATTCAGTTGATAATTGTGTAGGGATAATGACTTAATTAAGGTTCCTAGATCAAACTCTCGTTTAGGTCTGGTTATCAATTAATTAACCCAATTTCCCTCGTATAGAATCTAGATTTCAACTATCATTTCTTGGTCTAGTTTCTACAAGTTTATACCTTTCTAACCTATGAAATCCTTGAGTTTTCACTCTTGGAAAGGACTTAACTCTCGTTAACTAGTCCTGGTTTAACCTTTCAGTTTACAACCTTCATGTTAATCATAATCATGCCTAATAATCTAAGTTTATTTGGACTTAACCACCTAGCAATTAAGCGAGCTCTACTTAACGGGTGTAAACAAATCTACTTAAACAATCATGGCATAATCAATTCAAGCAATTCAAGCAAGGTATAAAACACAAAGATATCAAATAAACTAAATAAACATGCAATCAACAACTAAGAATTCGAGTTTACAACCATAGCCCTAAAACAAACAATCAACAACTAAGAGACATCATACAAACACAAGAGAAAATGAGAATAAGGAAAGATTACAACCAATTGCTCTTGCGTGTCGAAATCTCCTATCAAACACGTCTTTTGCTGTCGCAAATGACCTGCTTGGCGCTGCCACGATCTGGACTTGAGACCTAACTCTCAAATAACTCAATATCTAACCCTAAATTGACCTTGGATTTGGGTCTCCCTCTTTGTTCTCTCTCAAACAGGTCTTTTATAGGCCTTGGGAAGGTCTAGAAACGCTGAAAATAACTGAAGACGTGCTCTGGATGCACCTGGAGTCGGTAGAAACCGCCATCCAAATATAGAATTGCCAAATCGGGCGATTCTACTAAATCTGGCAGTTCCAGGTCTGCGGGCCGCTGGGACTTTCAGCGGGTCGCAGGAAAATGTCAGCACTGCGTCTGGTTAGTATTTTGGGCATATCTCCTTCATCCGAACTCCGTTTGAGGTGATTCAATATCCGTTGGAAAGCTTAGAACGAGCTCTTCAACTTTATGGACTCATCCAAGTCATTTTTTGTCCAGAATCTGCAATAAAATTAGAAACTATGGTAGTAACTCATTCTTGATACAAAACTCTAATTAAACTAACCTAAACTCATCTAAACTATCTAAACTATGTAAACTCAAGACAATTAGTTTAGTTTGGAGACAAAATGGTACCTGAATATGCATATAAAATCCACCCATCAAGGGGTTACATCCAAGTTTTCCTTTAAAATTAAAAGGCTTCCTCTTTAACATTGATTTGTTTGAATGGAGATGGATCTTAGATGAACTGATCAAAAGAAACTTCAAATTTCTAAAATTTAAATTTTCAATATACTGAATCAGTCTATTGACTCTATTCTAACACATTCTGTAGCACGTCAAATTTTTGCTCGCGTATGCATCAAAATTTCTACTGTACTAGATGAAAAAATTGGTGATTTTCTCTTTACCAATAGAAAATATTTTCTTATAAACGTCATTAGACTTGTCGTGTTCATACTAATTTTAGTCTAGCAATACAAAATGATTATTCTGAATATTACAAGTAATTAGTGGAGATGTATAAAAGTAATATTAATTATAGAACTGATGTCCAGCATAAAACAGCTCCCGATCTTATTGTCAAAACGAATGTTGACTAAACAATAGAAGATTGATGAATTAGTGAACACGCTTTAAAAAAATAAAATAATTAAGTATGAATAAAAGAATATATTTTTATATATTTTCTTGTATAATTCACTCCATATCCTCGTTGAATTTGACTTAGTAGTTGAAGGAAATAGTTTTGTTTCTCCTATTAGTTATATCCGAAGAGTTCTTTTTTTCTTTGTAAAATACATGGATTATGGATAGTCATACTGGCCTAAATGGTGCTGAAAAAAAATGAAACAAAGTCAAATAAAGATGCCTCCAAGTTAAGTTGACTCATTGTCTTTTTTATCTCTATCTATCTCTACTACTTATAATAAATGCACAGATTTAAGAAGTGTTAACACGCTAGATCTACTATGTAAACACGTGTTTTAGTCGTTAGATCAATTTGATGTGGTTGGATATCAATTGACAGATAAATCAACAATATATTTTGGTTTTTCGTCTAATAAAAAAAATAAATTGAATAACATAATCTATTTGTATCGATCGTGGATTGAACAACATATTTTTATTATCTAATATTATTTTGTTTTTTTTGTTGTCCACGTATAAGGACATCTTATGCTATTTTGAATAAACAGCCCTAATCTAGAAACTTGTCAATTTAGTCGAATTGTCAGCTAATTATACATCTGGTTTCGCTCACCGGGAGGAGAATTCAACATTGAATTAAACAGATGCCAGGCAAAATTATATTGGACTAGGTCATCTTTTAATTGTTACTTTTTTTTTCTTTTTGGTACATTACGTAAGAAGTGGATATAAAAGAAGACTTCCTTACAACATAATAAATAATAATTAACTAATATGCATGCAAGCAATGAACTCAAAGACAAGGACAAAGCTAATTAATTAAACAGCATATTCCTTTTTGGTTCTTGCTTTTCATTGAAAGAGACACCATGCGGGGATGACCGGATGAGGTCACCGAATCCAAGATCTAAAGCGAATAATCCATATCTGGGTCCTATCCAATGAATAAAAAGGAGGGAAACAAACAATACTACCAATTTCTCTTGTTATTTGAAATATAATCTCAACCATAGAATTCAATCAATGATCTATGATGGTTGTTAGCCCCCATCACCAATTTTCTTTATTATTATTATTATTTTTAATAATCACCACACTAAAGATACAGACAGCAGAACTTATCACGATAAGCATAGAATCTTCTCGAAGCTCTGTGTAGGATATGCCAATTTCAATTGGAAATTGGAGTTATAGTAACAATAATGTAATTTAGGAAAAATTTTGCTGGTTTAAAATTGTTCGCTTTATAATGCAAAATATTTATTAAAATACGAGTAATGCTAGAATCAAACATATAGGACGTCAAACACGATCCAAACGTCGAACATTAAAATTTCAAACGGTCGATCCAAACCGTTTAATATGATCTCTATATTAAAAGAGGAAGGTTCCGCTACCAACATTTTGGTTGCCCCTAAATGCCAGAGTTTGCTATTAAGTTTTTTTTTTCAAATTTTAAAATTCAAACATTAAATCCAAACTGTTGATCTTATTTAGTTTAACGAGCGATGCGTTTTCATATAAGTTTTGTAAATTTTGGAATTTTATTTGATACTCAATCAATAGATAGAAAAATAAACGAACCTTGTTAACAATGATAGATTCATTCTAATACGTTTATGTTTTAGCCTTTGATCGAGTATCAAATAAACTCTAAAATTTACAAAACTTATGTGAAACACATTGCTCATTAAATTAAATAAGATCAACGGTTTGGATTTAACGTTTGAATTTAAAAATTAAAAAAACTAACTAAATAGCAAAATGTTGGCATTTGGGGGCAACCAAAATGTTGGTAGCGAAACCTTGCTCATATTAAAATACCCTTGAAAATCAAAATTTATTTTTTTCATATTTTCTAACTATTTTTTCGAATTATCAAAATTGGAGGGTTCAAAACTTTTTAGATTGAGCATATTGAAAATTTCCAAAAAAATAGTAAAAAAATTTGAAAAAATATAAAATTTGGTCTCCATGAAGATTTTATAACATAGAACAATTTGAGAGGTTTGGATCGGCCATTCCAATTTTAAAAATTTAAATTTTATCTCGTTGGACAAGTGTATGTGTCATATATGTTTGACACTAGCCACTCCTTAAAATATTGGCATTTTTAATAAAATGAATAAAATTTCACTTGTACACAATTTTACCTAACTGAGTATAATATAAATAAAATGTAGGACTGAATTGGAAACTTTACATTTACCATGAAAATACTATTTTATTGGTTATTTTTATGTTGCCTCGACGGTTGTATATATGTTGCTGGAAACAATACCAGTATATAGAGTAGGTAGAATATGATATTGGTGTGACAGTATCTTGCTGGCGTATCGCTCTTTTCTCCTCTGTTACATGCCTACTGGTCACGGATAGCGAATGATGCTTCTGTTCATTTTTTGTTTGTTTTTGACAGTTCTTAACACAGCGCTGTTATAGTAGACATCAAGATTGGTATTGGATTTTGTTAATTCGTTTGTATCAATTTTGTTTTGTTTAATGTTTTTTTTTTTTTTGGAGATACTTTCTTTTGTTTAATGTTGTACAAAAATTGTTTTTGTTAACGAAAACCGGTAGACAATTTGGCTACTAATTTCCACAAATTCTGTACTAATAATGACCGCATAGAAATAATAGTAAAAATATGTTAGAAGCAATCAAACGAGTCAAGAAGAACAAGCTTTCAAGTAGCTTTTAATTCAATAGTCAACAATTACTTAGTAAATGACTTATAAACCAACACTCCTAATTTTTATGATATAAATCCATTATCTTAATTTTTTTTTTTGTAACGGTAAATACACCTCCCTGATCTCTTTTAGTTTAACACAGAATCTCTTTCCCTCTATTTTTTTCCCTTAAAAAGAAAAATCTTAATTAAAACCCAAATCTTTTTCTCCTTTTTAACTGACACATGAAAATGATTTGTCTTTATTTCAGTGGTTGGGAAGTGAAGAGTATGTTATAGTTAATTTAATACAAGTGCAAGGGCGCAATCAATAATTCCAACCACCAAGCAGGTATGTGTCATGCTACGTCTCCTTTGCCAACCTCCCAATTTAGCATTTTAGCCTGCCCATACTCCGAATAAGTAGTCAGACCAATATATGCTAACAATACTCTAGTCTAGAATTTAATAAATTTATTCCCTCCGTCTGTTATTACGAAGCGAATTCAATATTTGCAATTTCTATCTTAATTTCTCTTCTATTCCATCATTCTGCTACATCATTTAGAAGTAATGTAGTTTTATGTTCATGTTAATTTTCGTTTAATTTTCTTAGATTGAAAAAATAAAATACACATGTTTTATAGTAATTATAATTATAACCATGTATTAGAAAATGGGCCAGATTAATAAATAATAAATAATCACCGGATCCCGCGACATGAACCGCAATACCGCATTTTTTTTGTTTTTATGTTTTCTTTATAGCCCATCAACCGCAAATATGGTTGGGTTTGACTTCGAACTAGCGATGAAAAGACCCACGTTTCCCAGTTTTTATAGTAGCAGGCTCAAATTTAAAGCCTCAAAAGGTGTTATCTTCTTGCTTATGGACTCAGAATGTATCAAATTGCATACGAGAATCCCGGTTTGACAAGAAATTTTAATGAGGTCTTCACCTTTTTCGGTGTAACTTTTGCAAAACAAAATTCAATTGGTTAATGAATATTATTTTTCAATGGGGCCCTTGAGATAACAGGAAGGAATGCCTACAGTATGTGGGAGGACAAGGTAATTGCTTATTTTTCTTAATGAGTTAAACTAAAATTAATCGGAAAATATTTGTAGAAATTTCTAATAGAATGAAAATAATGTTCAGCAAAAATTAATAAGTTTGGTCCGGAAGCTCTTTCTTGATGCTAATCGTTGGAAACAAAAGGTCAAAATAATCAGCAAGATAACAACAAACAAAAGTTACGCCACAAAGATCATCATAAATTGTTGTTGGAAAGAGAAAAGTTATTTACAAGGGAACAATGCATGGAGTAAGCTGAAACAGTCAAAATACAAATTATCACAACAAGTGATAGTATTAGACAATTAAGCAAGCAAGCTGATGAACGACCAAAGAAAACTCAACCTCAATATCAGCAAGAACTGATCACAAACAAAATGAGCTAATTCATGAGAAACTGAAAACAAACCCAAATTATGGCTAGTACCAACTATAAAACATTCAATCTAACATCTACTTGGCACTAGCCAATTGGCTGCGAAGCAGCTTAGCAGCTGCTACCATGTTGGTCAAGGCAGGTTTGACTTCAGTGTACTTCCGGGTCTTAAGCCCACAATCCGGGTTGACCCAGAGGATGTTGACCTCGAGAACTGCAAGCATCTTGTTAATTCGGTCAGCAATTTCCTCAGTGGTAGGAATACGAGGTGAGTGGATGTCGTAGACACCTGGCCCGATACCTGCACCGTATTTGACACCTTCACGGAACACTGAGAGAAGCTTTTCATCAGAGCGGGAGTTCTCCAAGGTGATCACATCAGAATCCATGCTGATGATGGAGTGGATGATGTCATTGAAGTTTGAGTAGCACATGTGGGTGTGAATCTGCAGTTGATGCGAACAGTTTCATCAATACACCAGTAAAGGTATTGAAAAACAGACGTTTTGCATCATTCCTCTCGATTGTTTATTCTATCCAATAATGGCAGTCTAGTGTAAACATGGGAATGTGATAATTCCAGAAGGATTTTGACAAAGGTTCACACCACCATTTTTAAAAGGTAACTGAGAAAAATAACTAAGCATGATTGCAACCTGAGTAGTGTCCTTAACACTGCAGTTAGTGATTCTGAAGGAGTGCACAGCCCAATCCAAATAGAAAGCCTGCTCTGACTTGCGAAGCGGCAAGCCTTCTCTCAGAGCCGCTTCATCAATTTGGATAACCTGAACAGTTACAAACCTAAATTAGAAAAAATGCCAAACAAAAATCCTACATCAAGAAAAACAAGTGGAGGACTAGTACATTATTATAACTTTAGAAGTAGAAAAGAAAGAAAAAACAAATATGACCTGAATACCAGCAGCTTCAAGGTCTTCAACCTCTTTCTTAATTGCAAAAGCAATCTGGTAGCACGTCTCATGCCTGCATAAACACAGATATCCAGCCATTATACAAACTCAATAACACCTGTGATTTCAATTCATTGAGGGAAAAAAAGACGAAACATGCCTTGGCTGATCATTTCTTACAAAGGACCAGTTTAGGATAGTGACGGGTCCAGTAAGCATCCCTTTCATGGGGCGAGATGTCATGCTCTGAGCTGTGCTGGACCAAAACACAGTCATAGCCTTGGGACGGCTGACATCACCATATATGATTGGTGGCTTGACACAACGAGAGCCATATGATTGGACCCAACCATTAACTGTAAATGCAAATCCAGACAACTGCTCGCCAAAATATTCAACCATGTCATTTCTCTGCATGGAAAAGACATATTTAGCCATCTCAACTGACATGACCAGCTCTTGCAAAGAGAGACAAACATTTGAATAGACAAAGTTGCTGCAGAAGCATATCTCGCAAACACCATTTCTGATAAGTTCTCACCTCAGGCTCTCCATGAACAAGAACATCAAGGTCAAGTTCTTCCTGGAGCTTGACGACCTTTGAAATCTCCTCTTCTATAGCTTTGACATATTCCTCTTCAGAAATCCTACAACATAAGAAATAATAGAGATGAAACAATACCCAGTGCAGTAATAAAAGAAATAGGATGGTGCTGGTGTCATGTTTGGGTAGTTATTCATTGAAAGTGTGTAATAAGTAGGGTCTTTAATTGAGACATACATAGATGGGTGACGGGTAATGGTACCAGTACTGTTTTTTACTTTTGACAAGATACACTTTTAATAGTTGCTAGTTTTAAGTTTGTTTGCTTGATGCTCTTCTTTAAACGAAGAGTGGTGGGCGCTCCCCGCTTAGTTCCAAAAAGAAAAGCAATAATAATTCATTATATCATCAAAATAATGGTGAGAAAGGCAAATCCATAAACAAACACAAAAATAAAGGCTTACTTTTTTGCCTTATATTCTCTCCTAACCCTCCTGAGCTCAACTGTTTGAGGGAAAGAGCCAGTAGTAGTGGTGGGTAGGATGGGGAGGTTGAGCTTCTTCTGTTGTGTGTCCAATCGAATACCGACATTAGTTGCACGGCGGTGATCAGAATCTTTCAATGCAGCAGCCTGATGATGATTCAAAATGAAACCAATTAAATTGTGTTGCACATTTTTATGAAGTAATAAGGGTAATGCATAGAGTTAAAAAAGGTCTACTTACAGCCTTCTGTACTTCGGCATTAGTAACCCTAGGAGAAGACTTTCTAGAAGACTGAGCAGCTGCATTTGCTGAGAAGAAAACCTGAGATATTAAAACACTGACTGTGACATACAACTACAAACCTATAAAGTTGGATCAACTTCAAATACTCAATTTATAGTACATTAGTGCAATGCTAAAAAAATTCTCAACTGTCAGAATTCAGAGAAGTGAGGTATGTACAAGGTGCATTAGAATAAGTGACTAATGTTTTTTAGGTTTCCAGTTTTTAACTTTAGGTAAAGATCAACTTCATCTTTTAATAAAATTCAGAGGTCACCAATTTTATATCTAACAATATTTGAAGGAAAAAGTTGGATAAGAACATAGCACCTCCTCTGTTTGACCAGCCAATGCTTTGGAAAGGGCATTTACTTCAACTACCTTCTGAGCAGCAAAAGCTAGCCAGGACTTGATCTCACCATCTAATTTAGTCTCATTTACAAGATCAACAGCAGTATGCATAAGAGAGCAAGAAGTCGATACCACAAGCTTGTCTACACAAAAAAATAAATAAATAAATAAATAAATCAAATTTTGGTAACCACACATTATACTCAATCATAATCGAATGATAACAATTATTGACAATAGTTATAAGTTGGATTCTGATTATCAGGTCCAGTGTATGCCTGCCAGTGGCAATGGTACCAGAATAATCATGGACAGTTCTGAATTTAGGAATTGTAGGTGTTCTTATATATTTCAGTCCTTCTCAAAGAACTAAAGTTGCATACTTGTGATTGGTTTAGTAAATAATGTGTACAGAAAATTTTATTTATAGAAATGACATTATGCACACCTTTGCCAACAACAGCCTCAAGATCCTTGAGAATGGTGAGTGATGAAGCAAGATCATTTGCCCAAATATTTCTGCCGTCTACAATACCTGCAAAGAGATACTTGCCTGATGGGAAGCCAGCTGATTTTATCACATCAGCGGTCTTGGTACCACGTACTAGGTCAAAACCAAAGGCAGAAATGGCACTCAATCCAGTGATGGTCCTGATAAACATTATTAGATCAGTTAAAATGCATAAACCCAATTCCAAGAGGAACTGCTATCTTTGACCTTGAACATCCAATTTTGCTGAAATGCAATAGGTTGATGACACAGAGTAAGGTTCTTCATTGCCACTTGTACAGTTTTCCTTCCATTCTCTCGTGTCTTCTATCCTTTGACCAAAGATACTGAATACTCAAGGATTCATTATCCAATTCTGTTCATTATCCAGTTCATGTTTTTAGGCTGAAGTGTAACTTAGAAACATTGATTTCAAACTTTTATCACTAACAAACACATAACACACACCAGAACTGACTACCTAAGATTAACAAAAAGGAAAATATTTTACCTGTAGGCCTCAACAGGAACATCAGCAAAGTAGGTCTCGATAAGAACATTCAAATCAGATAGAGACGATTCCAATTCAGAGTAGGCCTTTGTGAATGCATCTAACTGATGTGAGTCAAGATCCATTACAAGAGAGGGTTCATCAAACTGGATCCATGAAGCTCCAGCTGCTTTCAACTCGGCAATCACTTCCCTGGAGAAACAGGAATTTTAGAATTTGATACCCCTCAAAAACATATAGGAGGTTAAAATGAAATCAAAGATAGATAAGAATATATGATCATGTCAGTACTTGTAAACATGAAGAATGCTTCCGAGAAGGGAAAGGAGAGGAAATGACTTATTTACCCCCTTGGCAGGTTTAGAGAGCAGCACATAGGTCACTGGTCCAATTAGTACAGGAACTGTATCGATTCCAAGCTGATTAAACAAGATAATTACATAAAATAAGAAAATAATAACTTAATTATTAGTTTAAGAATAATAGATGCTCAACTACAAAATTAAATATACTGGATTGAGAAAAAAATCTTGTAAATTTGGATTCCGCCTACTACATATTAAATTATGCTTGCAACTTACTATTACTAGACACAAGGAATACAACACTAAGATGCGCATTAAATCTCAGCAGATAATATTTAAATCATATAGATTAGATAAAAGATGTCTTCTAAGATACCGCCTTAGCTTCTTTGTACTCAGAAATAGCTTTGTGGGAAGAATATGTGAATTTCATATTGGGGCCCAGCTCAGGAACAATGAAGTGGCTGAAAAATGGAAAGACAAAATGAATCTTATTACCATGCATCTGGGATAAACCATGATATCAAAATAATTCTTCACAGAATAGACCGACTATTTGACCATATTTGCAACAATAATTCAATTTACAATTTATAACCACCATAAGTAATCCCTGACAATCTGAAGAAATAGTATTCAAGCTGCCGTTTAAATTCTTTGCCATAAACTTAACCAAAATTCTGAGTAAGGAATTCATAACATTATACTAATTCTAACCCAGTATATAAATTTTCTTAGCTGGATTATTTTGATGTGGGTCCAGAGAACAGAATAATCATTAGAGTTTGAATATGAATTGATCACTAGAGTTGAAAGCAGAGTTATCATATATGTTTCCCAGAATACTGCTTAAACAACAATTAACAAGTGTTATTACAGAAGTCCTTAAACTTCTGAATAAGGAGGTCGGTAGGTAAATCAGGCAGCACTTACTAGTTGGTATCAAACCACTTGGTCATCTCCATAGCTGGCACTGTGGCGTTCCCTCTGGCCATAGAGAAATAGGTATCGAACCCAATTTCGCCACCTGCCCAAGAATATCGCTCTGGTACAGCACCAAGCATCGCAGTGGTATCAAGCATTTGATCGTAGTATGAGAAAGTGTTACTGGGGATAAATTTGATCCCGGCTTCAGCCATTTGCTTCCAAATGGAACTCCTCAGATCAGCAGCCACCTTTTGTAACTCTTCGCCAGTGCTCTTACCATCCCAGAAGGATTCCAAGGCGAATTTGAGCTCTCTCTTAGGACCCATACGTGGGTAACCAACAATGTGAGATGCCATGTTTCTAAAAATTAAGGCAAGTACAAATTAGTATACACCATTAAGCATTAAGAGGCTGCACATGTATTGATAGAGAGTAACAATAGTCGCCATTGCTAAGCATGTAGATTGTAAAGTGACAGTAAGATTTGTGTAAACTGGCTCCTGAATGTGGCTTTTTTTTTAATCCAAATTGGCCATACAAATAAGATAGATATCCAAATTGTTTGAGTTTAAGCACTGCTGTGACTCCACGTTGATTAGACATCCCAAATAAGATAGATATGATATGCAAATAAGACTTCACAAGATCGAAAAGAGTGGTGATAAAGCAATGCATAAACTCAAACACCTTGCGTGCATTAAAGAACAATCTTTGATAGACGATTCAAGTATACAAAAACTAATCTCTAAACAACAACATGCAAATCCATGTGTAAAAAATAAAAAAAACTTTGTTCAAAAGAACTGAAAAATTGTATCCTAGATTTGTGAGAATCTATCAACAATGAAAACAAAATGTTCGATGAATAAAGGTCAAAGAAAGAGAAGGAGAAGTTAAGAAATTGGTACCTAAAGAGTGGAGTAGAGACGAAGTGCCGAGACGGAGTGAGAAAGGAAGCGTGAATGGAGAAGGTTTTATTTTTAGTGGAATAATAATATATACGACTGGGAACCTGGGATAGATTACCAGGTACTGGGAAGGATATTGCAGTGGAACAGGAATTAAGCCCAGGAATAGCTATTCCCATTCGGCAGGCGACAACTATTGAGCGTGCCAGATTTGTCAGTTTTGAGTCGTAAACAATAAATCAAAGCGGGAATCTTGGAATGGGGTGAAAATATATAGATTTGTCAGTTTTGCAGTTCTCGGAAAATAAATAAATAAAACATACACTTTGGCAAGAAAAACATACACTGTCAGACAGGCTAGAAGAGTTGTAAACAAAATAAATATTAATTCGTTCACGCTTTTCTTTTCTTTCTTTAATTTTTTTTATACGTGACTGAATTTTTTTTTGGATAATAAAAATATTATAATAAGCAATTCGCCTACTACATCATTGTGTATATTTCAACATATTGATTTGTTAACTCGACGTAACTATCCCCGCATACAATATGATCATTGCGTATTTTAACAAAATTTATGCAAGTTCAAATTGCTGCTGTCATTGTGATGCAAATTGTCGTAATGACATGTAATTTTATCCATCCGTCTCGAGTTCACATACTAAATTCGCCGAGTTTTTATATAGGAACTTTAAATTTTGATCTAGATACTGCGCCATGAACTTGAATAAGGAGCCTACGGGCGTTACAATTTCAAAAAAAAAAAAAAAAAAACTTGAATAAGGATGTGTTTGGACTTTGGATGAGACCACAACACAGTGAAAAGTGAATAAAAAGTGTTGGGAGTTTGGATGACATGAATAACAAAAAATGATATTACCTTTAATATTTAAATATATTAACTTCAACATTTATGAAGTGTGTGGGAGGGGAGGGACCAAAGGAACGGATCGGCATCCTCTACAGCTCAGCATTTGGCTGGACGGTACAGCCAAAGCATTTTTAAAAATTTTAAAATTCAAACGTTAAATCCAAACCGTTGATCTTGTTTAATTTTACGAGCGATGTATTTTTATATAAATTTTATAAAATTTGGAGTTGATTTGATAATAGATTAAGTGGTCAACAAATGAATGAATATGGTTAACTATCACTGATTAATTCTAATACGTTCGTCATTTGATCATTTAATCAAATATCAAATCGACTCCAAATTTTATAAAACTTATATAAGAATGCATCGCCCGTAAAATTAAATAAGATCAACGGTTTGGATTTAATATTTAAATTTTAAAATTTATAAATATTAAAAAAAAAAAGACTTTAGCTGTACCGTCCAGCCAAATGCTGGACTGTAGAGGATGCGGATCCCCAAAGGAACACCACCTGCCCCGCAGCAGTTCAAATCCTGTGTGTTTCCATTACAGGTCAATTCGGAGACCAAAGGAACTGACAGTCTAGCCCCACAGCGCCACAGGACACTCCAACCAAAGGCAATGCTCCGACCCCACTCTTCAGTGCCTTCGTCCAGAGAGTACAACATAGAAACCGCCACAGACAAACCAAACCCCAGATGAAACGTAATAAAAGAGCGAGGTACTTCTTTCTACTCACGCATTTAATACTCTCATTATCATTATTAATTTATTATTACAATCTCATCTCCGCCGATTCCGATTCAGTCGCCGATCAAGATCAACCATGTGCAAGGGTCTAGACCCGCCTGATTTCTCCCGAAATTCTCCGACGGATACCCCGCAACGGCGGCGGGCAGCGGAGGCGGAGGCGCAGCTGGCTGCGGCTCGGGCGAGACTAGCGGCGTCGGTTGAGGCGCTGCGCCGTGAGCGGGAGCGCGCCGCCGAGCTGTTGCGGCAGCTCGAGGAGTCGCTCGCCGAAAGAGAGCGGCTGAGGAAGGTCGTCGCTGTCATGGATGTGGTGAGAGCTCACCTCATTGAATCCAGGCTTCGAGAGCTTAGGGATCTTCTTCGAAGAACTGCTGAAAGAAATCTAGGTAATGATCCTATTTTGCACTGTAAGCAATAGAAATGTTTTAGGTTGAGGTTGTTAGTTGCGACTTTATTTAGCTCCATATTTTAATTTCGTTTTCAGTGCGTGGGAATTGGGATTACAGATTTTTGTAATTATCCGAGACCTTGACAAAAATGGCCAGAAGCTTTGTTGGAGATGGAAAAGGAACTATGAACTGTCTAAGAATATAGCACGACATTGTTGTTGTAACTTTGTATTCTGATTTTGGGTAGTTCATATATCAACTTGATTCACAATAAAACTAGTTCAGTAATATGGAGTGGAAATTTTAGTAGATTGTAGTGCATGATATAGTTCCAAGTTTGTATTTCAAATTTTGTAGTTGCTATGTGTTTTGAGGCCGTTATTGACACAATAATTTTGTTCATCGATAGGAATATAGCTTTGAAATTTTCAGTAGTGCGAAGGTAACATTTTAAGATCTTCTTATATTTTACGGATGTTGTATTTTATATTAGTTTAGTTCAACAATCTAGTAGTTTTGTAATAGAATTTTTTTTTTTCTCAATAGTACACTTAAATCTATCCCGCAATATTACTCTTACCTCTACTTGCCTCTCTATGTATAGTAAGAAACCCAAAATTAAGGGGAAAAAATATTAGTCATGCAATATTTCTCTTAACTTTTAGACTAATTAAATCAAACTGGCAACATTCTGAGAACCATTGTGAAGTTTGTCCAAATAAGAATGAGGATTTCAAATTTATGATGTGTTTCCATTTCATGAATACGGTTTATAGCAATTTTTATCTAATTTGGATAGATTTGGTAAGTCACCGGCAACGAAAAAAAAATTAAATAATCATAACTAATTATGAGAATAAATCTTAAGGAAATGATAAATAATTAGCTAGATATAGGAAGGTCATGATTTTTAGGGTGCTCTACCTATTTTTCCCGGTAAATATAGTCAAACAAAAGAAATGAAGTTTCATCAGTATTTGCTGTTCTTGTCCCTTTAGATGACTACTGCCTATACTATCCTTGCCGATTCCATCGGATGGCTTCTAAAAGCATAAACTTTTAAAAGGAATGTACAGGCCCCGAAAGCACTGCCTTTCACTGGGTGTTTAATTTTTTACCTTATCCCCTTCCCAGCTTCAAAATTCCTGTCCTTGATTAAGATAAGGATGGACTATAGAATGCCTGCCATAATTGAGGCCGGAATACAAAAAATTGACCTTTCAATTTCAGGGTCAGGCATCCAATTGCTGTCCCATGTCAAGGACTTGTGGGGAAGTTGTCCAGACCTTAGAAAAGGATGTGAGAGCTAGGCCTGTACCTGTTCTATTTTTCTCTATTTTAAAAAATAAAATGGCTGGCTGGTGTTAAGGAAAATAAGAGACCGGGCTAAATCCTTCCATTTCCTACACATATAATTTCGGACCTAAGATTTAAAAGATTTTTTACATTAGAGAGATCTATTTTCTGGCAGGTCGATGTTTATTTTGTTCATTTCATGAATTTTGTAGTGTTATTTATTGAGTTAGATAAAGAGGGTGGCACTGGTACCAGTAGATAGTTGGTACCGGTGCCCAGTATTAGATACAAATCCCATTATTTGATAGCTTACTCATCTACAGTATATTTAAATTTTATTTGGATGATATTGTCTAAAATACCAAATAGGTTTACTCTAGAATTATCAGAGGAAAAATGAATTGCTCAAGTTAGATAAAGGACTTGTGAAACTTCTTCCTTCAATCATAAAACTGTGCTATTTGTAAGGAACTTGTGAACCTGTTCCCTTTTGTCATAAAATTGTAGTACTTGCAAGTGTTTTAATGAAAACCAAATAGTGTACTTGTTCTGTTTGTTTTATCTTTGTTCTGACAGTTCAGATATAATGAATTATTTTCCTAACTCTTTTATTTCTGTTGCAGTTGTATAATGTGCAACTTCAGATAAACAGACGCAAACAATTAGGTGCAGCCTTTGTTTTTTTTTTTCTTGCCCTTCGTTCTTTTTTTATTTTCGTGGAAAAGAAAAGTTTGTGTTAGGCTAAATTTTACGCTTTGCACTTGTAAATTTTAAACTTCATTACACGGGTCTTGATGATTTCAGTAGATTTGTGATGCAATTCTGGATGCTTTACTCGAGTAGGATTTTATATTCATGATATGAAAATGAGCAACATGAGCTACGAGCATACGGTATTGTCTTAATTATTTTTAAAATAAGATTAAGTGACATGAAATGTAAAAAAAGGGTCGACTGAAAATAACTGTGCTGCATTTGTCTTGCGCTCCTTTGTTTGAAGGCATCTGATTCTTTTCAATTGATAATCGTCAACTGGGATAGAAATTCAAGTATTATTGGGTCATAGAAGTAATGATTATTGAACGTAAATCAAAGTCTGTATACTCATTTTAACGCATTTTGACCTGCTATTGGGGGCTTTGCTGGTTTTTTTAGAGCAGCAGACTAGAAGAAATGATAATTTGATAAGTTTCCTCCAACAAGAATCCGTATCCAGATGTAAAGGACGTAGGGCCTAATTTCATTGGAGACTAGCATGTAACGGCTGAGTTTGGATCAACTCGTCTATCATCAAAGAATGGTGCAGCTTTATGCTGACCTTTTGCTGTCATATTAATGGCATGCATGAACAAGAGCAGATCAACGGCTGGATGCTTTGTTTTTCTCTGCACATTGTAATTTCTCAAACATCTGCCTCTTAGAGAGAAAATTGAATGCCAAATGTAATTTCTATTTTGTTGGGCTTCCTGGTAGTTACACTTACACATGACCAAGCTAAAACTTAATGTAAGGACCCCAAAGTAACATTGAATAACATGTCATGCTGTTGGATGGCTAACATACAGACCCATGTAACATAATCTTTACAAGAGGGGAGAGGCTTAGGTCCAATGTTGTCAGGCTAATAGTACTGAATGTCGCTGAGTTTTTGCGGCAGGCATTGTAACAACTAACAAACAGTAAACTCATGACCACATAAACAATCCAGCAATGTGATTAGAAGAGCAGAAGCATTTTGGACTTTCTAGTAAACAAATGGTAGGCAGCTCTGTTAGATTCGTGCATCTCGTGAACCAGCTAAGGAGCATTTTTTGACAGGCTTGGAAGCACTCTGTGTGTGTGTGTGACCGTGGGTCTTTGTGACCTACGCGGCTACGCCTTGTCTCATCTATGCTAATATATATATATTTCTTTCCTGCTTTTCTTCTACCTTCGAAATTGGCCCTTTTTGTCACACTCTTTTGTCCGAAGTCCGAACCAATATAATCCAAAAAGAATAACATGTTGGTGTAGAAATAACTTCAGCAGTTCATTTGTTATTCAAAAGGGACCTCCAAGTTAGAAGTTTGGAATGAAATGTTGTAATCACAATCAATTGCAAACTGAAAAGACCAATAAAGCTCAAGTGAGGAACTATTGAATAAATGAGGATTTAGCGAAGCAAATTTGGGTTATATTTTGGGCAAAAGAAGCTTAATTGATATTAAGAAAATAACGTGTGCAACGCACGGAAATGCAAAAAATCCAAGTACTGTAACTTTTAGATGACCAAATAAATCTCAAGTACATAGACACTAATTTGTGAAACTTTTTCTAACTCATATCATGTACGATACCCTAAGTTTCTAAGTACATAGACACTAATTTGGTGAAACAATTTCTAAGTTTCATACAGAAAAGAGGACAAGTACAAGATCGGTGAAACATAAAAACTTAATTTTGTTCACGTTAATAGCACCAAAGGTTTTAAAAGAGTTGAGCACCATTAGTTGTCGAGTTTACTCATTTGTCTACTTTATGGTTTCTATAGTCTTCCCTGCTTTTCAAAAACCACCCACCATCCTTCTTTTTCCTTTTCTGTTTTTAAAAATTTGTCATCGTGCTGACACATCATGATATTAATAACTGTTTGACAGGGAAAAAAAAAACATGTTCCGGATTGTGTTATGGCGACATCAGAGAACGGTGGATTGACAAATATTAATGCCTTGTGACATGACAATAGCGATGATCAGAGTGCAATTCACAAAGTAGTGCCAGACAATTAGACAGATATGATAATGAAAGGATTGAAGACTTGCAATTAAAGTCATGATATGAAAGGAATACTGTTTTGGTGAGATATGTTGAAGTGTCACTTGCCATCCACCATTCCATCTGGATTGCTTGTTGGTATTGATAAATCTTTTAAAGGACCCACAAGACTGTGCAACGTGGCAACTAAAAGAGGTACTCTCATTCATATACTGACTGACTTATATACGTGCACTGCCACAGGCTATATCAACTTTGATTTCATGTGAATAGAAGTTGAATGTTTGCTGAATCAGAGACCATTTGCAATTTTCATTAATAAAATGTAGGTGTCAATCTAGACGTGACTGAAAGTAAAATATCCCAAAAAGTTTTTACAGCTGATGAATAATAAATCGACACATGTGACCAGGATGGACCAGAAATTTATCACAAGTAGATGAGACCATTATATATACACAGTAACACTGGTGAAAATTGAGTTTAATAAAGATGAACAATTTTTTGATTGGATGTAAAGTCTATGTATTACAGCGCACATTAAAGAACCATCTTTCATATTTACAGCTTCGGGTGAAATGAATTTAATAATAAGGATTGTTTTCACAGAGCGTAATTATGGCGCGAAACCAACGGTCAAATGGCCACGTTAGCAAGTACTGACACCCCAACTACCTCAAAATCAAATCAGTAAACCGGCAAAGAATCACACTATCTTTTTCTCATTTTATGTCTTCCTCATGAATTAAGGTTCTGAGAGCCAATAATATATATTATTCCGTGTAACGAGTCACTAAACTCAGATATATGAACACTCTTTTATTAGTAGGGACATATTAATTCGGATAAATCCATGAAAAAATACTAAGAAACAATGCCAGTAGCTATCATGAACAATGTATCAAGTAGATACTACATAACTATACGAGGTAAATATAGACTTGAGTACGTTGGGACATGTATATACAGTAATGATGGTATTGCATTAATAGTTCTCTGTATTAAAAAATAAAAATGAAAGATACCAATAAAGTTGGTACCCAGCTTGTGGGTCGCCATACTGATAAACTTTCTGATTCTGTATCCTTCTTAGAGGATTTTGATTCGTCTCTAAACCTGGGCACCCCACTACTAGAAGCAATGTGGAACCATTCAATTTCTTCCCAGTCCAATAATTTGGAAAATGTTTCCATATACACAATTTTTATGTTTGATATCATTTCGGTTTTTTTTAGAATTTTTTTTATCCAAAAGAAAAGAAAATTTTTGTTGGACTACATTTATGATTTACTATACATATACATGTTTGATTTTGATATTTTGATAAATAATGTTACATTTCGTTAATTTTTCAATCACAATTTTCTTTTGAAAAGTACATTATTTATTTTTTAATGCTATTGCACTCTGCGTATTTTTATATTTGGTAAAAGGACACTTCTCCTCGTTCAAAATAGTTTGATCAAAGATTCTAGCATGAGAAATTACACAAGAGTTGGTTAGAAACAACATCCTCTAGACGGGCATCCAGTGGATGTCTTTGATCCCGGGTCGTCCGACCACTAATGGATGTCCTGTAATTAATATTTGATCCGTCGAGATTTGTGCGGCCTATAAATCTATCCGTTTATATTAAATCGGACAGCTCAGATCAAAAGATGTACACCGGACATTTTTTTAATTAAAATGACGAGGATCCGGATCCGAGTTGGTTATCTATTAAATCTTACGGCCACCACAATTAAATACCAAACAAAAACGTAAAGACGAGAATAATAAAGCAGCAATAACTCCTAGAAATCAACAGGAAATGACTCTCTCTCTCCTCTTGTATATAACGCCTTTATAATAATAAGATCCTGTGTATGATTTAACAACAAAGCAAAAGGAAGAAAAACCTGTAGGTTTATTTATTAATAAAAAAGAAGAACACTGTGCTTGAGTTCCTCATCTATTGTCTTTTTCCCACCGTCCCATTTCCAGCTCCCATTTTGGTATGATTTTTTGGCATTTTCTTCGCTCTCTTCTTCACCCGTGAAAGAGAGAGAGAGAGTAAAAGAGAACCGTCACTCTCCATCTCTTAATCCCACCAAACCAACCTTTTTGGGGTTTTGGCTTCTTTTGTTCGTTGCACTGATCAGATTCCTTTTTTTCTTTTTCCTTTTTTTTTGGATTAGCATTGAAGCAACCAATAGAGGATACCCTTGCAATTTTGCATCTCTTTTCACTTTCTTTCTTGTTCTCTCTGTCTACATTGTCTTCTGCAACATCACAGTCTCAGTCTCACAAGGTTTGCACATTTTCTCTACTGCTAGACCTTCACTCTTTTTACCCCTATTTTTTTGGATTTTGGTAATCATTTTGTTTTCTTTGGCTTGTGTTGGTACTGCATTATCCTCAAATAAATGTGACACGGTATTTATTAGGCTTTCATTTCTATTATTTGCGCATTGGCACTGTATTTTTTTTTAATGAGATATTGACACATTTTATGGTTATCTTTACTAGCCTTTTATAGAATATTAAGATTAAGATTTCCTGTTCTTGAGGAAAATAAAATTCCAACTATAAGAGTAATGCACAATAAAGTTGCAAATACGAAGGACTAAAGTAACCATGAGCTCTCCCAAAAAATAATCATAATAATCATATAAGTAGCGTTCACCTTTTGGCTATTTTCTCTCTGCTTGTTTGTTTTCCCTCACAGTTCTTTTGGAAAGATCTTATCATGGTTTCTCCAACAAAAAAGAAAGGAACTTATCAATTCTAGATCTTACCTTGGAAAACTTACAAAGTAGTTGAAATGATTTTGTGTTCAATTTGGTGCAGATGCTGTAACAGGTTGCTATAATTCAATCTCAGAGGTCAGAAGCTAAAAGGAAATGGCTGCTCTAAGCTACCATCGTTACTACCAATTAACCTTCCTCTCTACATTTCTTTTCTTAATTCCACACACAACTCAACTCCAATCCTCCCAGTCATGGTCTCTACTTAGAATTCAACACCTCCTAAACTACCCCTCTGTTCTCAGCCAATGGCATGACTACACTGATTTTTGCTATGGAGCTGCTGAAAATGCGTCAGCTAGTGTCGTATGTTATCAAGACAGTGTGACACAGCTCCACATAATAGGTATAGATAATAATTATTTAAATTGTTGGCTTCAGTTGCAGGAAAAAGAAATCGAAGGAAAATAAATGATGGAAGCCATTAATTAAGAAATGCTTTGAATTGGTATAATATTGGATTCTGTAACTTAATAACTTTTCTTACCTAATTGTTACGATTGTGTGCTTGCACATCCGCATACTGCACGGACAATTACAAATTTTAATGTAAAATTGGTACTTGGGAGTTGGGATTGCATCATAAATTTTTTCGTACTTGTAATATTTTTCACTTGATTAAAATTCATCTCTTAAATGCAGAAATTTGAATCCAAGTGAACTATATTTTAAGAAAATCAAATTCAACTTCATAGAAGTTGTTTATTCACCAACTTTACATTTAATAATTGTTTTATGAATTATGATGTAGCATCCCTGACAAACTTATCTTCTTTTTTTTTTTTTTTTGAAATATAGGCAATGAAGGAACACCTCCCCTCCCTAAAACCTTCTCCATGGAATCCTTTTTCACTACTCTGACAAGACTGCCAGACCTAAAGGTTTTAACTCTGACATCTCTTGGCTTGTGGGGACCACTGCCAACGAAGATATCACGGCTCTCAAACCTGGAGATAGTAAACATTTCATCGAATTATTTCTTTGGTGCAATCCCTAATGAAATCTCCAGATTAAGCAATCTACAGACCTTGATTTTGGATTATAACATGTTCAGTGGACAAGTACCTGATTGGCTGAATAAATTACCTCTTCTAGCTGTCTTAAGTCTAAGAAATAACACATTGGATGGGAACATACCTGATTCAATTGGCAGTTTATCGTCTATTCGATCCCTAACACTTTCTTCAAACAATCTATCCGGAGATGTTCCAGATCTGACTGGGTTGAAAAACTTGCAAATCTTAGATTTGGAGAATAACTCACTTGGTCCAAACTTTCCAAAATTGGAAAGGAGAATAATCACAGTTGTGCTAAAAGGAAATAAATTTACAGGAGGTTTGCCTTCTGATTTGGGGTCATTTTACCTTCTAGAACATCTTGACTTATCCTCTAACAGGTTTGTGGGCCCATTTTCACCGTTGTTGCTATCTTTACCTGCGATTAAGTACCTCAGCATAAGAGGGAATAGGTTTACAGGCACGCTAGTGAGAAACATGTCCTGTAATGAGGAGTTAGAGTTTGTTGATTTGTCAGAAAATCTTTTGAGTGGGAATTTACCAGCATGCTTGGATCCGAGCAGCCAACACTCAAAGGCTGTTCTTTATTCAGGAAATTGCTTGGGTGGCACAAATAACAGTTCTGATAAGCAAAACCCGTTGGTGTTTTGTCAGAACCAGGCACTGGCAGTTGGCATTGTACCACCTCAAAAAGAAGGAAATACAGAGAAGAAGAAGGCTAGTGTTGCAGTTGCCATAGTAGGTGGCGTTGTTTTGGGTGTGTTGCTTGGGGCTATTTTGGTCTTCTTTGCTGTCAGGAAAAAGAATGATAGAAAGGCATCTAAGAGAGCCCCAAGACAAATAGTGGAGCATGTTTCTAGTGCTTATCCTTCTAAGTTGCTAACTGATGCAAGTATGGCATTTCTTTCTACTCTCATTTTTAAATATGCCCAAATGCATATCCTTCTAAGTTGCTAACTGATGCAAGTATGGCATTTCTTTCTACTCTCATTTTTAAATATGCCCAAATGCATACATTTAGGATACTAGCTTGTCATGCCATCTTATTAGAATATGACCTGGAAATACTGGCAACATGGTTGTATCGATCGTACATATTGTGAACTTATTCTAACAAAAGGGTTCCAGTGATGACCAAATATTTGTTTTATTTTTAATTTTTGCTTTCTTCATTTCCGTTTGTTGGTTTCATCTTTTTCATTCTTTTTTGGGTCAATACCATATCTTACAAGTACATGCATAAGCAATTAATTCTCCCAGAACAAGATTGTTGCTGTTATTTGATTACTCTTTTTGACAACTTTTTCTTTAATTTAAAGGGTATATCTCTCAGACGGCCAAGCTTGGAGCACTTGGTATTCCACAATACAAGTCTTTCTCTTTGGTGGATCTTGAAGCTGCTACAAATAATTTTGAAAAGTCCAATTTAATGTTAGAAGGTTCCTATGGCCAGGTTCAACCTTTTCTTCTCTTTTTGGTGGATGTTTTATATGAAGTTTTGTCAACGTTATGAATTTATGATGTTTGGCAATATATAGTATGTCAAAAATCACCTCAGTGAGCCAAAAAAGTTATAGATAACATTTAAAATTGTAAGACAACTGTAGTTTAGTACTCGAAAATAGATAAATTTCTTACATGCTTATAAAGATCCTTTTAACTGTTTAAGCACCAACAATCTGGCCTCACCTGTAGTAATCTTTTGCAATGGCACAGGAAGGCATGTTCGTTGGATTTTTCTCAGACTTGCAGCACCACTACATATTTTATGAAAGGTCATTTTACTAACAACAAAATATCACTGTTCTTATACAGATGTATCGAGGAAGGCTTAGTAACGGTACATCAGTAATAATAAGGTGTATTAAGGTTAAAAAGGTGCAATCAACTCAAAATTTCAACCGCCATATAGAGACAATTTCAAAGCTAAGGCATCGTCACTTGGTGAGTGCTCTGGGGCACTGCATTGAATACAATCTAGAAGACTCTACTGTCTCGCAATTGTTTCTTATATTTGAATATGTTCCGAATGGAGACCTAAGAAGCAAAATCTCCCGTAAGTTCTAACACTTTCTCTTTTTAAAAAAATTTGTGAAAATCTCCTCACTCGTGAACAATTGGAAGATATAAGCAGAAATTTGGGGCAGAAAGCTACTCTTTGTCAGCATTTAACACCCTCTGAAGGACCAATATTGCAACAAAAAATTACCCATTAAACCCTGCCTCACTCCTTGACTTGCAAAAATTAACATCAAACTCAAGGTAAATTGGCACTGGTATTGTCACAGATACAATACTGCTGGAACAATTATATTTCTCCTAACAAAGGGTAGAAACGTGGTCATATGTGGTACCTCCATAATACCGACCAGAGGACAGATAATATAAGGGTAAGCCTAGGACCTTGTCCCCCCAACCCCACGTCCCCACCCCATAATTTTCAATTTGAGGTGTAATTATTTTATCTTAGTACCACAAATCAAAATCATTTTTTTTTTTGTTCAATGATATGTTCTATATTTTGTTACTTCTATAGATGGTATGGATGGCCAAAATCTTAGCTGGACACAAAGAATTAGTGCAGCAATCGGTGTGGCAAAAGGAATCCAATTCTTGCATGGAGGCATCATACCTGGCTTATTTGCAAATAACCTGAAGATAACGAATGTTCTATTAGATCAGAATCTAGGAGCAAAGATCTGCAGCTATAATTTGCCTCTATTGTCTGAGAACACAAAAGTGGAGGTAAAAATTGAGAATAAAAAATTCCCCGTGCACCACAGGAAAGTAAGACCTATCATACATAGTGCTCCAAAGTGAAGTGATTAGTTACATACTATCTTTAAGTACAGGAAATATCCATTTTTATTTACCTCACTTTGTGTAGGGATAAAAAGGAGAATAAAGGAAAGCTTAAATAAAAAACTTGCAGAAAATTTATGGATAAATTGAGAAGAAACGTGAATATGTACGAGCACAACTGATTTTTCTTGTTATGCAGGAATACATGTGATATTATGAAAATATGCAAGGTCTCACATTATGCACCCCAACCCCTCTCCAACCCAAAAAAAGAAAAAAAAAAAGGATAAAAGAACTCACTCTGCCATACAAAATAATTCCACAAATTCTTTCTCATCAAAATCCTCATGCAGATTGAAGCCGAAGGGCTGTCTTTGGGACTATTGAAGGAATTTTCAGAAAGGTACTTGTAATTTTTTATTCCTCTGCATAGAAATAGAAATTAAAGGGAAAATATCACCTCAATCCATGCCTTTCTGTTTGTAATAAAACATGCCTAAAAGTACTTGGTATTCCAAAACTAAGCGACCAAGATTATACAGCCAAAAATTTCATTAAACCTACAAATAACATTGTATTTGACATAATTGATTTTGACAAACGATGTATCAGCATTTGACTTAAAACCTAAGTTACTGAGTTCCTAGCAGGGAGATGCATGGGGGTGAGATCGACATATACGATTTTGGTGTAATTTTACTGGAGATAGTCAGTGGAAAGCCTATTACATCACATCATGAAGTTCTGATAATGAAAAGCCTGGTAAATTCTCAAGTTGTATTTTGCATCTTATTTCAATTACAATCTAGTAATAACTTTTTATAAAAGTATTATCGTATCTCTTGATTCTTGCCCAATGAATATATCAATTTCAAGTGCATTTACTGCTCTAGTGATTAATTTAGGTAACTTACAAGTTTTTAGGTTCTTCTACTAAGTACACAGGAAGAAGTTGTGTGTGTGTGTTTTAGAGGAGTTCGGGGTTGGGTATTTTTACTTTGCATACTGTTACCAAATGCAGATAAGTAAAATTACTGGTTCTAATTACATCACAGCTACAATCAGCCATAGCATCAGACTGTGCAGCAAGCAGAAAGGCCATAGCAGATCCGGATGCATGCAAGACCTGCTCTGATGAGTCTCTAAGGACAGTAATGGAGATATGTCTGAGGTGCTTGTCAAAGGACCCACCTCAAAGGCCTTCAATCGAAGATGTGCTTTGGAATTTGCAATTTGCAGCCCAAGTGCAAGAAGGGTGGCATGCCGATTCGTTTAGCAGTGAGGGCTCCCCTGTTTCGCCTTCTCAACCCTGCAGACCCTCAAATTAGATGGTGTCCCCTTTCGAAGGTAAGAACAAGAGTGTGAAATGCAATGCGATGCATTTTTTTTATTTCTTCCATGTGCAAGTAACTCACCTAAACATTTTGGGATACTGGTAATTACACAGAAGGTTGGAATTAAAGGGAAATAAAACTATAAAAGGCATGTATTCTTGCTAGATTTCCAATGTTTTCTCTTATTATACCCAACCTGAATTGGAACAAAATCAAACCAAATATGTTCCTACGTTTGCTTCCAAAGTTTTATGGGCACTACGTAGAAGATATATCATTTACTAAACATGTTGTCATTAAAAGCTAAGCTTTGTCAAGTTGGTCATTTATGCCTTCATGTTAATGAACAATAACAAGCCAGGTTTGTTTCAAGTTTGCCAAGTTGGTCATTTACTTGACATTTTTTGCCTTTGGAAAAAAAAAGGGAGAGAATAATAACAAGCCAGGTCTGTTTCAAGTTAATGAACGATGCTCTTTTTATCATTTTTATCAAATATAAAAGAGAGCATTTTCTTTTTGAAGAAATAGAAGAGAGCATTTTCAAGTTACTAAAGTTGCTGATTTATTGCCAGGTGGTAAGAACGATCGAAGCCTTTTAGCGTATCAACTATAAACGATAGGCTGCTTTATCTCAGTATATGATGCCGTGTAATATTATGTTTACACGTTCAATCAAATAATGTGAAGTCTTCAATGGCAGTGTCTTTCGACTGATTATATAGGAACAGCTAGTTGCTATGTACAAACCATGGTTTCGGAAATTTCATGTTTGAAAAAATAGAAAATAAAATTGAACGATCTTTTTTTTTAGAGAAACTTAACAGTGGCTGTCAAGTACAATTTTAAATATAAGAATGTTCGGACATTGAAGGGTCGACCTCAAAACGACGACCTTGAATATCTAGCACATCTACTATTGAGCGTTTAAAGTTCAGTCCTTCCTGTTTTCAAAAATTTTAATTTTCAATTTTCAAATGATGATTTCGACATCTGATTTTTCTCTTTGGCTTATTCCAAAGCAAACAGAATATTTAGGCCATGTCAATTGTCAGATGGTAATAATTAAGGGTGACATGCGGTCATGCGGATTTTTTATAGTTATATATAGAATTACCATAGAAGAAAAATTCCAAAAGCTTTCTCTTTTTGGTATTTCAGAGCAAACAGAATATTTACGCCAATTGGTCTGCTGGTAATAATCAAGTGTGACATCTACAGGTTATCTTAAAACTATAAATAGAGCAAAATCAAATAAAATAAAATTAAGGTTATAGCGCGAAAATTTCATACTCAGAAAAGCTAGTCTTTTGCGATACAATTTTGAGCGTAAATGGTCTCTCTCCATCTCCAACTGAACAACAATCATTTGCAGATAAATAGAACCAGCAATAGAGGTTCAAAACTCGAGACTTCTCTAACAGGTGGAATTTTCTAACAGGTTCAAAAAATTCAGATTGATCTCTAAACTTCTCCAAAGAAATCATATTGAACCTTAATTTTTATTTACAACAAATTAAATATTGGACTAACTAAACAAGTTGAACCTAAAGTTTCATTTGCGCCGAATAAATTCTTAAACTATTGAAAAAAAAAAAGTGATACTCAATTTCTCTCAAAACAACCTTACTTGTTTAATTGGTCATGCTCAAAGGTCCAATCCAAATTTTCTCCTCAAAAAGTTCTAAGGAACAACTTTGTGTTAATAAAAGTTGAGGGACCAGCTTTGTTCTTTTTAAAAATTTACGAAACATCCTTTGTCCCCTCAAAAGTTTCAAGATGGTATTTGGTGCCAATGAAAGTTGAAAGACTAGTTAGTTGTATTAGAGAAGTTCTAGGACCACACCCACTAAGAGAGCTCAGAATCTATGCTCAAGTAAACAGAGCCACAGCGCAAATGCAGATGTATTTATGCAGAACCCCCACTTAACAAATTAACATATTTCTCAAAATAAGTTTTTACCTTGGTCTTGTACATTTACATTCATAATAATAATTTTATCCTCCATTTACCTAAGAGTAAACAATAAGACACGAGAAAACAGTAACAGTCATGCTCATGGTCATACCAGAAACAAGATAAGTCTTACAAAGACAAATTCTTGCTTAATTAGGGAACAACAAGTACAACACGAGAATTGGGTGGAGAGTTCCATTTTTCATGGAATTTATCATTTCTATTTTACTAATCAGCTGTCCAGCTCTGCTCAACAATCTCACGAACTTTGCGGTTGTACTCACGCTTGTTCTCACTGAAGAGCCTAGCGGCCTCTGAGTTGGCGGGTGAGTTGGGGTTCGGATCGCAAAGCAGGGACTACAAAAAGGAAACAAACAATTGTACAATCAGCTGGTTGCAAAATTCAGGAACAAACATCAAGTGAATAGCAGGGATTGGAACAACTTGCACAAACTATTTCGTATATTGTATTTGCAAGCATATTCCACTGTTAAAGAATCAAACTATAACTTGTATTTTACCAAAATAATTCTTTGTCCTAAGTAACCACCACATATTTAATCTAAAGATGATTTCAATGGAACCAAACATACTGTATACCCTGCACAGCACAATACTAGTCATAATATGACGTCCTGTAATATGCCTGGGGCTTGTCGGATCTTAAAGTTATGCATACTGGACATGCCTCTACATTCCTTGAGCACTTTGATCATTTCACTAGAAAATTTGGAACACAATTTCTTTTTCCACAAAAAAGTGAGAGACAGTGTTTAAAGAAAATGAATGCACTTGGTGAGTCGCACAAAATATCACTTTAGATTTAGATTTTTCATATTAGAGTTAAAATAAATTACTACATGGAAAAGAAACATGTAGGTGATTGTGCCACCGCAGTGCATGTCTTAAAACCACTAATCCTTCCCAGGGAAAACAAGCACATTAACTACAAATAAAAAATAATTGAAGAGTCCACAAAGAACAACCAGAAAAAAGATTCAGGGCGTCTAGACAAAAAAGAAGTAAGGTGACAACAAAGTACAGAGTTGAGGAGAAACAATCAGCCTTCTATTGTATAGTATTTTACATGATAATCATGGTGTTGGATCCAATTCAATCAAAAGCCAACTCCAATTGCATTATTATTCAGCATTAAGGTTTTTCTTATTAACAGAACATTTCTTCCCATTAAATTATTTTGTTTCAAAGTTAGCTAGTTGAAAATTCATCTTAAGAAACAGATAGCCGCGAAAAATTCTTCAAAAGGCAATTAAAGGTTGAAATCAGGATAAAACCGAAAATACATTAGATAGAAAGGAAGACAACACTGATTAACTTCTCTCACTAAAATATAACAATATTTAATGCCTCCCCTAATTACCTTCTCTGACTAAATTATATCAATACTTTTCACTAATCGACTTCTCCACTAAAATATACCAATACTTGCATGTTTAATTATGTCTCCTTTCCCTCAAAAAAATTTAACTACTCTTTATCTTTTATGTTACATGCGATTCTCAACATTTTATAAAAAAAACTTGTAAAAGTGCTTTTAAAGAATTTTTATAACAATAAATGCTTATCAATGATAAAGAGAAAAATTTCTCCAAGTGGGAAACCAAAAAAAATGCACGATATAAGTTACCTGAATAGATGTGAGTATAGCCGCAACATCATAAATTGGGCTCCATTGATTTTGCAATATATCCAAACATATGCTTCCGTCAGCATAGACTGCAGATTAAGAAATGAAAAAAGAAAATTAAATAAACAAATAAGTCAAGTAAGTAAAATGTCAGATACAGCCTAAACAGGTAGTCTAAAAGCAAACTATTGACAAAAGTTCAATGGTGATTAGAAGAACTCCACTATTAAAATAGATTTCAAATTCTCAACAAAAAATAGCCAAAGATTTTATGCAACTTATCTGGTACAATACACCAAGATAAAAGGCACTTATTTTTCCTATTTACTTTGTTAATTCACTTTAAAAAATAACATTCTTTTATGTTTTATATATCTGAAAGCTTTCAACTCTTCTCAAGGAATTAAAAACTGAAATGAAAAGTGAAAATGAAGAACTCAACTGTTTGGGTGAAACATGCGTGAGACAAACCTCACAGTCGGAGGTTTGTTGGGATAATCTTCTGTAAACTGTAGTGTCAATTTAAACGTACCTACACAAAAAAAAGGAAGAAAAGAAGATAAGCAATGTCTTCCTAAATGTCAAATTATTCTCTGTATTTATGTGTATCCTGCAAATCTCACGTTAATATTCAGACCCAACAATGCAAAAAGTATAATGCATAACCCAATACCACTATTATAATTATATAAAATCATATCATCTATGACTATAACTTTTCCATCCACAGTTATATTGAAAAAATGCTAACAAAATCACCCATGCGGCCCAGCATCACTATTTCTCTCTACATAAAAGGGGAAAATTAAGTAATTTTCTGAAAAATATGATAATAAGCAGTACTTGTGACAGTTTTATCAAGGAATGGATCATATTTCCTGCCTGGCAGAGGTAGACTACTAAGTGCTTTTAGGGGCAAACTTAATATTTTACCTCTTTAAGAGGTATTAACAATTTTGCAGGCAAACTCCATCTCAATTCATCACATCACTCAGTTAATTTACAAAATTACTGACCATCTACTTCAACATTTTCAAGCAAAGTTTACTTGAAACCCCCAAAAGGTTAACAGATTCCCAAATCATCAAGTTATAATTTAGAAACCCTAACCTAGGAAGCTAGAACTGAACAAACCAAAAGTTAAACAGCACCTCTATAACAACAAATCATAAACATTTTAAAACCAATTAAAGGGGATCTAGTCTAGCAATCAAACACGTCACAAATTCCAGATAAATCTAAAATTGAAAGATCCAATCAGTCCAAAGAGAACAGAGAAGATCCACTCACCACCATCCCAAGGCGTATCATCAGGCCTGTAATAAACAAATAAAAAATTTCACATCAGCAAAAAAAAAAAAAAAAAAATCGCAAATAAAAAACCAAAACAAGAAGGAAAACAAGAAAAAAGGATGGATCATGGATCGATTGTGAATTTGGGATGGTACCCGAATATAACGGCGTTCCAGAGCATAATGTTGTTATCGTGCGGCGCGCCGCTGATGCCAGCTGGCGGGTCCTGTTGGAGGCGCTTGAAATCGCGCATGAGGCGCTTCCTCGCCGGCGTCGACATAATCGCCTGCGTTGCTTTAAACTAAAGCAGCGAATGCGAATTTGCGTCTGTGGTCGTCTCTCTTTCTTTGGGAACCGGATGGGTTATTATTTTTGGGCGGCCAATGGCAGGGAAGAGAGAGAGAAATGGGGCAGTGGTACACAGAAAGAGAGAGGAAGAGGCAAGAGTCAACGTCCTCTGTTATTTTACATCACAGATATTTACAATTTTAGGTCGGTTTGAGGTATGGCTATTGTAACAAATAAATTTCTATTTTAAATTTGTTTATTTTCTAAAAATTCAGACACTATGAACATAAATTTCATGACTCTATAATATCTATGATGTACCTAGACAACACGCTGCTCAAAGTCATCAACGGACTTAATAACAATCAAATTGTCTACCTCGAGGACGGATACCATGTGGTAGATATTGTCGCCGAGGTGGATCTCGCCACTGAAGGCGGGCCTGTAGAGGCGCTCGAATCCCTTGGCGAGTCGAACAACAGTCCCGAAAATGTCGCTGCTGCTTCTTGCTCTTGCGCTTCGCTTGGTCTTCAGGGTTGGTCTCGCTGGCCTCAGCCTCAGAAGAGGTGCAGCGGAGGAGGAGAGAGAGGAGTTTGAGTACGGGAGAGGAGGAGGTGCGAAGGAGGAGTTGGGGGTCGGCGAAAGAGGAGGCGGCAGAGAGATTTTGAGTACGGGAGAGAAAGAGATAGGTGATGGCTAGGTTAAAAACAGGAGAAAAAATCGATCAGATTTCAGCGAAAAAAAGAACGGCTCGGATTGCCGTGTCCTAATTGAAGAAAAAAAACGGAATCAGACACCCACGGGATTTAATTAATACTATAGATTTATTATCTTATGTAACGCGTTTTAATATTTGAGAACATTCTAAACTTCCAATCTTTCATGGACTATGTTAAATACCAATTTTTAATTTGCAAGTGAAAGGAGAAGTACTGTTAGTTGAAATGTGACATATATTGATATATAACGAAATTTCTCTAATGTTACGTGTAAAAAAATTTTGGCTTTTTTTGCGCTAAATGGCCAGGAGATTTAAAACAATTGTATTTTATAGTTAATAAATTTACATATAAAGTCAGAAAAATACGAATAGAAAATATGCAATCTTAATTAAAAAAAAAAGATAATATAACATCTATGAACTAATTACGAGAATAATATATAAGAAAAAAATTGCATAGCATTGCAATTATACAACTGACAGAGGGTATCGTAGCAAAGTAACAGAGGGAGGAATCTGGGGAGCTGGAACGCAGTAGCGTGGGTCGGCGTCCTTTTCTATAGGTCTGGTTTCTCGTTAATTCATGGTCTACGCGTAGAAATAATTATTAATTAGCAGGGCAAAAGCGTGTAGAATTTTCAAGTTTTTCATTGATAATAGCAATTGCGCTACATGTAAACTGAACTGAACCGGTTGCATTGAATTTTTATACAATCTTACGTCGCTTTTTCCGTGATGGTCCTGTTATGTTACCTTTGTAAAGATTCCACCGTAAACCGTATTATTCACGGATGGTGATGTACTACCATCCAAATATTTTGCTTCTTTTTTATAAATCGACCGGCGGTCATTTTTCGATATGAGCCGTCTAATTTAATCTCGATGGTTAATGAATGTTTCGTAAATAATATCATATTGATGGACCGAAAAAAATTTAACAGATTAAATCAGACGATTCGAATCGAAAAACGACCACTGATTTGCCAGAGGATCCGGATCTGTTGTTTCGCCATAGCTCTTATGTTTCTGTTAAGTCAATTGGTGGTGCTTATTTTTCTTTTCATTTCACTTTGTACTTGGCACTAGCCACCTTTATTTTTCACAAAAAGCGTTATGGTCGGCACACGATTTTTTTTTTCTTTTTTATGTGCTGGTGGTACCTTGAAGAACAAACGGCAAATGTCCGACGAACCACAAGAGTTCTGCAAATATGAAATATTGCGAAAACATTGTTAAAATAAATAATATGAACTGTAAAGCATGTAAATAATTAAATCATTTAGCCGGCGTTAAAAAGTATTTCAGATTAAATTCTAAGAATCATCGATACATATATTAATCTGCAGATTAAATAGCACTAGTGGTTTTTTCGCGCGTTGCGCGAACTATTTTTAAAAATTTTATATCAACCATTGAATTTTTTTTAATCATTAGCATGTTTTATTTAAAATATTGACATATCTGGTATTTTTAAAGGCAAACATAAAAGACAAAAAATTAAAATTGTTAATTGTTAATAAATTGGTACTCCATCACTATCATCATATTACGCGAACTATTTTTTTTCGCAAAACTTATGCTATATGTTTTAAAAAAAATGTAAATAAAAAATTTTACACTCCCAAATTGGTCATTATTTTGTGAGCATGCATATAAAATTTTATGCAAAAATGAGTTTTAAATGCTTTCAAACAATTAAGAAACTGAAATACAATTTTCTGAAAAATTGAAAATGGATATGTCCATTTGAAATGCAATTGAGATGATTAAAAGAATGGGATACCTTGGCTTGTCCGGTTTTCAAGTCACCACTTAGTCCCACAATGAAAATCTAAATATTTTAAAGTGTATATATGGGCCGGATTTGAAAGACACTGTGAAGGTTTGTGGCTCTGCCTATGTGGCTCTCCGCGTGCGTGAGTTGTGGAGTACCCATGTGATATGGACCTCGGATCCTTTGTGACCAATGTAACTTATTTATTATTGGATACGCAGCCACATATTGAACAGTTGCAACAAAAGATCCGGCCGAAAATACTGTCGGGAGAACCGTTCGCCAACAGTATCTTCGCATTCGGATTTAATTTTCCAAATTAATATATATATGTTATGATATGATTTACATTTTCATATTCTAATTATTGAATTATATTCGTATTTAGATTTTGTAAAGTACTTTAAAGCTCTTTTTTTTATCATCTGTTGAGCATTTTAGATTATTCGATTCTAATCACAATTGAAGTCCATAGGCTCCGTTTGGATGCGTTGAGAATAAGGTAGGAAGAAGGAAGAAGGGAAGAAATTTATTGGGAAGGGGTAAATTTATTGGGAAGTGTGTAACTTTTGTGAAGAGTTTAGATGGTTAGAAATAAATTTATTGGTAAAAAGTGGTTATTCCTTATTCCTTATTCCGGGAAGAAGCCATCCAAAAAGTGGTTATTCCTTATTCCTTATTCCTTAGACGTAAAAATAATGAACGAATTAATTAGTGTCATCTCCCATTCTACCATCGCTGTCATCGCTCCCTCCAATGAAGCGCTCTCCTCTCCTCATCCAGGGAAACGGTTCCCTCTCGTCACCGAGCGTAGCACTTCTCTCTCCTCACCCAGCGTGGGTACGCTCCCTCGTCTCTCTCCCTTCCTTCTCCCTTCTTTCGGTGCGTCTCTCTCCCTTCCCGCTCCCTTCTTTCAGTGCGTCTCTCTCCCTTCCCTCTCCCCTCCTTCTGTGCGTCAGACTTTGTTCACTTTGTTTATTGCATTTGTTCAATTTGCTATTTTAAGTGTTCATTTTGTTTTGCTGTGCATCAGACTTTTGTGTTTATTTTATACGTCTCACTTTGTTGGTGTATATGTTCACTTTGTTCATTCATATGTTAAATTTGTTACTTTTATGTGTTGAATTTGTTGTGTTTATTTTATGTCTCACGTTGTTGGTGTATATGTTCACTTTGTTCATTCATATGTTCAATTTGTTACTTTTATGTGTTCAATTTGTTTTGTTGTGCGTCAGACTTCTGTGTTTATTTTATGTCTCACTTTGTTGGTGTTCATGTTCACTTTGTTCATTCATATGTTCAATTTGTTACTCCTATGTGTTCAATTTGTTTTGTTGTGCGTCAGACTTCTGTGTTTATTTTATGTCCCACTTTGTTGGTGTATATGTTCACTTTGTTCATTCATGTGTTCAATTTATTACTCTTATGTGTTTAATTTATTTTGCCGTGCGTCAGACTTCTGTGTTTTTGTATATGCTCACTTTGTTCATTCATATGTTCAATTTGTTACTCTCATGTGTTCAATTTGTTTTACATTCTCACTATTTGATGGGAAATGAATCATTGATGAAGGAGGCAGAGGGAAGAAGACAGAGAAGAGAAGGGAAGGCGCGGAGGTAGAAGGAGAGTGAAGAGGGACGGAGGGGAGTGTGGCAGAGGAGAGAAGAAAGGAGGCAGAAAAGATGAACGCGCTAGGGAAGGATAGAGGAGGGGAGGAAAGGAGAGTGCGCGTGAGAGGAGAGAACGGAAGGAGAGCGCGCGTGAGAGGAGAGAGCGAAAATTTTATTTTTGGTTCAGCGATGGTAGCGATTCTGACTCATTTAACTGAACACTTCTTATTATTAAACTGAACACTTCTTATTATTAAAAATGAATATTTGTAACACACAACAGCGATGGCTGGAATGATATATTTGCCGATGACACTTATAATTTCTGAATAATGAATACTAAAAAGTTGAATTTTTTTTTTTGAAACAAAAATTGAATTAGTCTATTATGTTTGGTTTGCCTCACCCAATAAGAAATAAATCTTATTCGAACAAGCTTTTATTCATTCTCTTATTCTAAGAAAGTGGAATAAAAATAAAGAGTCGAATAAACTCTTATTCGAGCAAAATCAAATGCAGATGCACTGATGAGACACTAATAAGCGCTTATTAGACAAGAGTCACAAGACTAACGGACGATTAGATTTAGTGGGGTACAAAAATTTAATGCAACACCAGATGCAGGCACCTGAAGCATCAAAACTCCTGTTCGACCCTATCCTTTCTTTCTCGGGGTTTTCGAAACTAAACAGAAACAGAAAAGATCTTCGCTAAATCTCATTTACTTCGCACCTCCTTCCCTGCGCACTCACTCGTGTACTGATACTTTACCAGTTTTAATGACAACTCTACCTAGTTCATCGTTTCTCAACCTCCAATTTCGATCCCACCTCATTTCTTCCAAATTGGAATTGAGAGTGAGAAGCGCCGTGATTGCGAGAAGGAACTGGAGAGGTGTTTGTCTATACAATCTGAGACCGCCTCGACCCGTCTCCTTTCGATGCCGATCGTTTGGAAACAACGACAATGAAGAGGAGAGTAGAATCAGGGACCAGAGCAAGACCGGCGAAGATGGCGAGGAATTGAGTTCGGAGAGAAATAGCAGCCCCACCTCCGTTTCATCCAAGGTTTGTAGAGTGTTAACTTGTTGTTGGGTCCCAAGCTTTGTGCAATTATTGCATGCTTCATTGTGGGTTTTGATTTCATATGTATGGTTTTTGTTTTTAGAGACTGTAGTAGAGTTTTTAAGTTACCAGCATGTGACAGTTGACTGTAAGCAATACCAGTTGTGTTGTTTCCAAATTCATGTGTTCACTTTATGTTGGGCTCTTGTTGGATTTTAATTGGAAACTGAAAATTAATTTTTTAATATTACTCCAGGTCCTTATCATATGGATTTTAATCTTCGACCATCCTTTATATAGCTTGGTTTTATTAAACAGTTCTGTCCGGAATTGTACAGTGTCAGCATTTACCAGGGTCCATGTTGGAGTAGTACCTGTTGTGCTTTTAACACTACATCTACATCACCAACTGCTGTTCCTTTTGCTACTCCTTTAATCTTTGGAGTTTTCCTGTTTAGCTTACTTGCATAATTTACCCCCAATAAATTTTTCTGTAACCCCCGCCCCCACCCCACAACCTGTCTCCCACCTACCAAAGATAAAGAAGAAATCCCTCCAAACCCAACAAATCATAAAATAACAGAAGAAAGAAGAAAAGCACGAAGTGCCCTAAACAGGAATACCTGTAATAGTTTGCACAGAAGTTCTCAAATTTATCGTATCCACTAGAAAAATTGATTGACGTTGGATCACATTATTTTTTTCTTATTCTGTATTGCAGGTGCCAGGCATTTCTTCTGAGGACCCGCTCTTTAGTAGTTTTCAAGTCAATTCGATCAAACTAAGGGACCTCTTGGGGCCTGAAAAGGTTGACCAGTCAGATGTCAAGCTTATTAAAGAGAAACTGTTTGGATACTCCACGTTTTGGGTTACAAAGGAAGAACCATTTGGTGACCTTGGTGAAGGGATTCTTTTCCTGGGAAACCTCAGAGGAAAGAGAGAGGATGTTTTTGCAAAATTACAGAAACAATTGAGAGAAGTTACTGGTGATAAATACAATTTGTTCATGGTAGAAGAGCCAAATTCTGAGGGGCCAGATCCACGTGGGGGCCCGAGGATCAGTTTTGGCCTCTTGAGGAAGGAGGTTTCTGAGCCTGGCCCGACTACTCTATGGCAATATGTTATATCAGTCCTCCTCTTTGTTCTTACCATTGGGTCCTGTGTGGAGTTAGGGATTGCTTCACAGGCATGTGCAATTGTCTTTGCCACATTGTCAAATTTCTCAGTTTTAAACTATGTTGTGGCCAACTGTTCAACTGTTGCATTTTTGTGGACGACCTCTAAAAATCGTATATACCTGAAATTTCAAAAAAAATAATAATAATAACAATCGTAATAAAGCTGACGTGTGAAAACCAGAGAATAATATGATGTGTAACTGAGAAGTGCCTTTCAGCTTTTGTTGCTGAAGGATATCCAAGGCACTTTTTCTGAAGGATATGCTGTAACATATCTGTTCTTCATATAAGTAGCCATCTATACAGATGGATTTTTTGTTTTGCAACTGGATTCATTTAACCTCAAGTAAACTCCGAATGCCATTACCTAATTATCAATAATTTAACTCAGATGAAAAGTTGTAAAATTCATCGAACAGAATGAACCAAGGGAAAAAAAATTTCTTAGATTGCAAATTTCAAACTTTAAGTTCGTGTTCTGACAGGGTTGATAACAAACTAACAATACAACTGAGTTGCTTTGTTTCTTTTGCTTTTCATTATAGATAAACAGCCTTCCACCAGAAATTGTGAAGTACTTTACAGATCCAAATGCAAGCGAACCACCTGATATGCAGCTTTTATTACCCTTTGTAGAATCTGCTCTGCCACTAGCTTATGGAGTTCTGGGTGTTCAGCTATTTCATGTATGGCACTAAACCTTGTTTGAGTTAGTGTGTTCTATTTTTTGGTATGCATATGGCCATTATGTCGTTTACTTTGCAAACGACATGCTGCATTGTTACTATATCTACAAATGGCACCTTTTGTTCTTGTATTACTAATTTACATCATGAATTTTTGGGCAGTTTGCCAATCTTATTAACCGATACTTCAGTTTATTAATAATAAACTCAGTTTAGCTTTAAGATTTGTAGTTAATTTTAGCTTGTTTCCATATCCAGGAGGTAGGGCATTTTCTAGCCGCATACCCAAAAAAAGTGAAGTTGAGCATTCCCTATTTCATTCCGAACATTACTCTTGGTGCTTTTGGTGCAATCACTCAGGTACTGTTCTGATATTATATAACATTTCTGCAGTTTAAACATTTTTCCTTATATATGATCTATGCTTTTCTTGATGTCATGCTTGAAAAGATAACCATGCCCAAGCTGACTGCACCCCTATTTTAAATGAATATTATCCTTATTGGGTTAGGTTGGCTTGGTTTCTGGGATGGATGAGGTTCAAGTCTAATATACAATTGTGGCTTGGTCAGTTTAGGGTATCTGTGTTTGTCTGGTTGTCGGATTCCTATAACTGTATAACATTGGTCAGGTTACCTTACGGTCAGGCATGTAGATCCGGACCTTGCCAAATCCGGTTGTGATCATTTGATCCTTTTAATGGAAGCTTTACCAGCATAAAGTTTGCTATTAGGAGAAATTATTCCATGCCCGGATTAATACTTGGTTAATGTGAATAATTTGTATTGGGTTTACTGACGGCTAGGTTGTAATTGTATCCGCATGAGTGTTTTATATAGGTGTATGTTAGAAGTAAATTGTTCATTATAAATAACCAACTGCAGTGTTCTCTGTAAAACTTTTATCTTGTCTGCTATTTAACCAAATTAAAGAGGCAATAGAGCCACGAAATGCTGCATCCTTACTTGATTGCTTATAAAAAAAAAAATTGATTTGGCATATAGATTACTATGTTTCCCTTTAACAATTTGGGTTTCTCCTGTTTTTGCTATGAGGTTAAGAGAAGGATAAGTTCCTAAGTACTGTGCTGTACCATTTATTCTGTATTACTTTTGTAAGCATTGTCCGCTAAGTATTGCACAGGTATCTTGTACTAAGTAAAAGGGAAAAAAAAATTTTGCTTTGGTTGAAGGACCTTGCTGAATAATGCTTTATATGAGTTTAGATGACACTATTTAACTTTCCAGTTCAAATCCCTCCTACCTGACCGCAAGACCTTGTTCGACATATCGATGGCAGGACCACTAGCTGCTGGTGCTCTGTCATTCTCTATGTTCTGTGTTGGCCTCCTGCTCTCTTCCAGTCCAGCTGGTACTGGAGATCTAGTGCAAGTTCCCAGTATGCTTTTTCAAGGCTCCTTGCTTCTTGGGCTCATTAGCCGAGCAACGCTTGGTTATACGTATATTTCTAAGCTTTGTGATAAAAAAAAACCTTTTTTCCTTTTGTAGAGTTGGGTGAAGTCATATATTCATTTTTAGCAAATCAACACCATATTATTTTTCAAACTGCAAATAATACTCTAATTTATCAATCCGGACAGATGTTTTGGTTTATTTGCTAGTATTTCAAAAGACATTGGATCTTAGATGCAAAAGCAATGATGGTTTGGTATTATTTTCAAATTCTCAAATGTTTTGAAGGTAGTTTCATTTTCACTAAATACAAAAGCTCAATTGAATGTGCAGCTCTAGCTAAAAGTCATCCTAAAATTGCTTTCCAGGGCTATGCATGCAGCTACTGTCTCAATCCATCCTCTTGTAATTGCGGGCTGGTAAAATATCCTCAATCTCTCTCTCTCTCTCTCTCTCTCTGTCTTATTTATCTCTCTATATGAATTTATATGAATGGAACTTTACATCCTTAAACTAGGTGTGGATTGACAACGACGGCTTTTAATATGCTTCCCATAGGATGTCTTGATGGTGGCAGAGCTATGCAGGTAAATTGTCACTTTTGAAAATTTATGAACCTCAACTTTGATTTTTAGACGGTATAACATGGTCAATGACCACCCAACTGGTGCCATAATCAGAGGATGTTTATAAGCAGACTGTCAGTGTCATAATCCACTTAGATTTTTAATCACACATAGCAACTGTCAGTGGCTTTGGGTATTAAGAGACCATGATGTATAAGTAGACTTTTTCAGAGAAACTAGTGATGTGTATGGTCTGGCCATAGTATCTTTATGAGTTGATTAAATTCTAAATAAAATGGTGTCTGATCACTATTTAACCAAATCTTATTATGGTTTAAAGGCTTTTCTGCAAGTTAGGTAGCTTGTTTACATCATCTGCAGAAGTAAAACTCCTTTGGAACGGACACATCATATCTTTTGAATTTTTAATAGGCAGCTTTTGGAAAACGTGTGTTGGCTGGAGTTATGCTTACTACATACTGTTTGCTTGGCTTTGGGGTACACACAATATTATTTCTTTCTACTTAGTTATCTTTAATATGCATTTGTTTGCTAGAAACATAATTGTAAAAACTACATTTTCTGCCTCAAAGGATGCTGCACACTGAAACACCTGACCTAACATATCTCTAAGCCCAAGTGCAACAGCCTCCATCCCTTTCATAAATGTACTGATTAATTTTGTCAAAGAAACTTCTAGTTCTGTTATAATTTACATTTCATTTTATCATGCCCTGTTCAGCTTGGTGGCGAAATGTCTATCCCTTGGGCATTGTACGTGCTAATATGCCAGGTAAGGCATAAGAAAACTTGAGCTAAATTATTGCATGGTTTGCAAATGGTGCACAGCATCTCTCTTATTTCCACTCACATTTTTGGTTATTTGCCACATGTTCAAACATTAAGGTAAACAAATGCTAACTTCGCAAAATTTTAGGTGAACCGCTCTCCTAGAAGGGGAAAATAACTTGACATCTTGTTCATCAAAACGTTCAAATTAGCGACTAACCTTACTAGTTTGATCCAGGCCTGGTCTAATGGAAGAGAACCATATTTGTGAATACTTTACTTTGCCTTTTCCATGGCGCCAAACAGTGGGGTGTTATATGCCAGAAACACAATTAAGTAACATTGTTGACTGAATATGAATTATTGGGATCTGGTTGCACATATTGCAAATGCTAGGATTTAGTCTGCCAAAAGATACTTTAATTAGCCATTTAATTAAGCATAAATCATGGATTCATATCATGATGTTATAAAATTTATACATTCTTGAATTCAGAGAGAATTTGAAAAACCATGCTTGAATGATGTAACCGATGTGGGTGCTTGGAGAAGATCAGCCTTATTAGTCGCCTTAATTCTTGTGCTATTTACCCTCCTTCCTTTGTGGGATGAACTAGCTGAGGAGCTTGGTGTAGGATTAGTAACAACTTTTTGAGATTTCAAGAGAATTCTTTTTCCTTTTTTTTTTTTTTGGTTGTTTATTCCAGCTTCTGAGCAATTTTCTTAGATATGTTAATTCTTGTGGGCATTTTCGAGCACAAGTGTATAGTATAGTTCTTTTATTTTTGTCTTTGTATGCATCAGGGCTAAAGTTTGTTGGAGCTGTATTAGCTATACACTTTTGAGATAATTTGAAGTTTAGCATTGATTTTTGAAAAACACGGTTGCAGAATTGAGATCTCTTGTTGGTTTTATTAACCGATATTAGAATTTTGCAATGATGGTTAGATTATGCACTTGGACAATGATGTTCCTGTTCCATAAGGGCTTTATAAGTTTATATTAGGGTTTCTTATATGCTTTTGTTTGTTGAATCTGTTCAGCGGGTCTGGCTTGACCTGCTGATTTAATGCACTGGGAATGTGAGTGAACAGCTGAGGTTGATCTGGTTGATTCATATCTCCTAGGTAGTAAATTAGTAATTGATTTAAAAAAAAGTCTCGTAGAGAGTTTTGGTGCCACCCGTTGACGAGTGTTTGTATTTTTTGGGCTGGGGGAATGAATTCCAATTTCTTTGTTACTTTGTGTTGTGCTGTACATCTTCGTCTGGCTGTACTTTCGACATTTGGCAGTCTTAGTCAGGTTTTCATACCTTGGCGAACGTGGCGATGAGAGATCGCCATGTATTTTGACTCCGTTATGTACGAGAGTTCCCATAAGCCATAAGCGATTTTCTTCCCGTCAAATTAAATAGCGTATTTCTATTTTCCCTGAGTCGACCTTCCCTTCCGACCAGACGTGCACGTAAATCCTACCTCCATTTCGCACAGGATAGAAAAGAAAATTAGATCATCGTAGTCGTAGGAATGATCGTTATATGAAAACTTCGTCCATTTCAAAAACAGCAGGTCCGTAGCCGAGTTGCCGACCTGATAAGTGCTATTATCTAAATTTTGTGGACCTCCCTGTAAACCGCCAACTGGTCTTTCACTCAATCGCTCTTTCAGTTGTCAACACCAGTCGTCCACTTGCCGAAAACAGTAAACCACCATTTTTTTAAGTTTTAACCGATCTAGTTGGAGCCTTGTAATGTAAACGGAACCAATTTAGTTTTAGTTTTACGAATGTCCGAAACAAAATAATATAAACAACATGCAGGGTGTGAAACGACAAAAGACATCGACCCTATCTCTCTCTCTCTCTCTCTCTCCATCGCATCAAAAGAATCGTGAGCGTTCGAGACCCGAACGGATAATAAACAAATAAATAAAAGGAAAAGAAGAAAATTAGGAAGAGAAATCTCGGGAAACCCTAGTTCGGGAATTTTTCCCCATTTGTGCAATCTCCCGAGCATTTCTCCGCTTATCTAGATCGGATCCGGTTTGGATTGGATTGCATTATCTATCTGAGCTATGATTCCATCCGACGACGAGCAGGCGATCGTCGCCTCCCCGCCACGTGGCAGCTTGAGAGAGCGCCATGGCCCTTCTTCTCCCACCAGGTCAAGGTCCATCACTGAGACTGTCAATGGCTCCCACAAGTTAGTAATTCCAAGAATTTCCTCTATTATCTTCGCCTTTTATGCCTTTTTCTAGATCCGAAGATTCTATGTGCTCAATTTGAATTAGGTGTATTTGATATGGAAGAACTCTAATTGTAAAGTTTTTTTGTGGAATATCTGAGGTTATGTCCAAGTTCTGTTTACTTTAAGGTCCCCAGGCCCAGTTTTTTTTCTCCCGCTTCAACATGGCTATACATTTAGGGAAGAAATTAAGGTTTCTTAAACTTATATTACTTTTTTTCAGCTCAGAGGATTGCTAGATCTTAATTCATTCAATTTCTGAAATTCTAGACTCTATTGAAAGGGCTTGGTGAATATTCTTGTACTTTTTTCTGTTTAGATCTGTCCAAATGATTACTATTCTTTTGCACCTGGTAATTTCCATTTCGTGCTTAGGTATTTCAGCAGCTGGTATTCAATTTCAGGCATTAGATTCTGGCAGTATGTTTTTGTATGGTTGGAGGTTATGCTGTGTTGTTTACTATAGTCCTCTAGTTACCTCAATTGAGAGGCCAAATTACAAATAGATGACAATAAAAAGACTAACAGAAGGGGTACCTTTTAGTATAAAACCAGAACAAGTTAAATTCTGAAAGAATGCTTCTAGTGGACTGATAAGAAAGCCAGACATTGCAGATATCATTCAAATGAAAACTTATACTATCAAATTTAACAGTTGGAGTCAATATTAGAAAGAAGAACCAGGTGAAAAAGGGCATGCTGGTGGCAATTATGTAAAGATTCTTTTTGTGGCCCTGAATTTTTGCTAATCTAAAATAAAATTGTTTGATAGGTTTGTGATTGAAGGTTATTCTCTCGCAAAAGGTATGGGAGTTGGCAAGCACATAGCAAGCGACAGTTTTACTGTGGGGGGCTACCAGTGGGCAATTTACTTTTATCCTGATGGGAAAAATCCTGAAGATAACTCAACCTATGTGTCTGTGTTCATTGCACTGGCCAGCGAAGGAACTGATGTGAGGGCTTTGTTTGAACTCACACTAGTAGATCAGAGTGGGAAGGGAAAACATAAGGTACACAGCCACTTTGACAGGGCACTAGAGAGCGGCCCCTACACACTGAAGTACCGTGGCAGCATGTGGTATTTAAATTTCTTGTTTTAATTGACTTTCTTTCTGTTGCTGTTGTATATTAGTCGCCTTTCTTATTATTGTCTTATTATCAATATCTTTTTTATTGGATTCTTGTCTAAGAATAGAGCTCACCATAATAACTTAAAGTGTCACATTTGCAAGTTATCCCCATTTGTTTTGTGCTATTTGCAAATAGAACTTGTTATATGAATCAACTGATAGAAAAGGCAAGCACATCTAGGTAAACACAGCCTTAGCTCCATTTGTTTTGTGATGTTTTAGAAATAGAACTGTCCAGAAGAATCAACTGATAGAAAAGGCAAGATTAACATGATGTTACCTCCCATTTGTTTTGTGTTATTTTGCAAATAGAACTGTCCAGAAGAATTAGTTGATAGACAGGCAATCCCATCTGGATAAACACAACCTCAACCTTAAATAAATAAACAAATTACGTGTAATGCCATTCATCAATTGTGATTCTGCATGTCTCATTATAATTTGTTTGGTTGAGGAAGAATTAAAAACACTAAGTAATATTTTTATTTCTTGTGGAACAAGTTACAACCTATTGTTCTGTGGTGTTCTAATAACATGTCATATGAATCAACTTATAGAAAGGAAAGTCTATCTAGATAAAATGCAACCTTGACCTTAAATTGAGGCAGCCCCCTCAAAATCTTAAATAAATAAGCTCGCGTGTTATTCCAATGTTTTTTTGTGAATCTGCATGAATTAGTTATACTAATTTGTTTTGATTGAGGCAATTATTTATTTTCTTGATTTTGATGAGGATTTAAATTCCTGGTTCTTTTTGTGGTTAGCCCCAGCAAATCTGTCTTTTAGTTTGAGAACAGCAGCTAGTGTAGGGATATGTTTACAATATAATAAACAATTGGATAAAATTGTAAGGCAAAGGACTTGGTTGTCTGTGAATTCATTTAGTATCCAATTTCTCTACGTAGGGGATACAAGCGCTTTTTCCGACGAACTGCACTTGAGACGTCAGACTTTCTGAAAGATGATTGCCTGAAGATTGATTGTACGGTTGGTGTGGTGGTAAATACCATGGATACATACCGGCCTCACTCAATACAGGTGCCAGAATCTGATATTGGATCCCATTTTGGGGCCCTTTTGGAGAATCAAGAAGGGGCCGATGTTGTGTTTAACGTAGGTGGTGAGAGGTTTCATGCACATAAGTTAGTTATGGCAGCCCGCTCAACTGTTTTTAGAAATAAGTTTTTCGAGGAAGCTAGTGGAACCGAAGAGGAGATTGTTATTGAGGAAATGGATCCTAAAGTTTTCAAGGTTTAGTTACTCAACTTATGTTTTGTTTATTGCTTTGCTATTTTGCAAAAAGATGTCATGATAACCATTTGGAAATCACACCAATCATTTTACATATCTTTTTGCTAAAACAACCAAAGTCTGTCGAGTTATTGCAGCCTTTTTGTTCTTTTGAAGGAAAACTAGAAAAGCCTGCATCCTTTATTCCTTATTTTTTATAAGTAGAAACTTCCAGTAATATTTTCCAGGATTTAGACCTGGATACTTGTATTAGTGAGAATTAACTCCATATATCCGTTCCTTGGTTACTATTTTCTTCTAATAACAAACATTCACTCTAAGGTTTAATTCATTCAAACTTGGCCAAAAAGCACTGGAGGTTTCCATGCTTATTCCGTAGTAAGTTCATTTGAAATATTGGACTTACATTTGAATTGGATAGTGATGATATTCTGCCGATATCTTTTGGGTGTGTTTGGTTGGAGTGGGAATAAGGAATAAGCCCCTTATTCCTTATTCCGGTGAAAACCAAACAAGTTGGGAATAGGGAATTTGGGCTTATTCCGGCCCTTATCCATATTCTAACAAAACCAAGGAATTTGGATAAGGAATAAGGAATAACCTTTTCTCTATTCCTATTCCCTATTCCCACTCCAACCAAACACACCCTTTATTCTTTTTCTACCATCGGGCAGGCAATTAATGCATATTCACTGGTTCATTGAATTATTTTGTTGATATGGAAATTTAATTGTGCAGCTTCTATTTTCTGAAATGGACTGTATATTTGACGAACAATAAATTTGACAACCATTAAAGCACTTCTGGGCTTTTTGAAATAGGAAACTAAATTTGTGTTATCTGTTATTTTGATTGGCCATGTATTAAATTATGATAATTTATTTATTGTAATATTAGGGTAAGAATTTTAACATTTTGAATTGTCAAATTACTTAACTAAATACTGCTTTAATATACTAAGTGTAGAATATTGTAATACTGCTTTTTCATCAGAGTAAACCACAACAGATATTCTGGCAACCTTGTTGCATCAGAAAATCTTGCTACTCTAGTCTTATATGTTCTATACAATTAGTTAGTTGTACAATAAATAGAACTCAGAACATAAATTGATGAATCGTAATAATGATAAGTGCTTTTTATTGGTGGTTCTGGTAACAAGCAATAACAAAGTTTGTAGAATAGTAACTTATGCAGACCTTTTTCATGGCATTGTTTTCTCAGGCAATGTTACATTTCATCTATAAAGATGAACTAGTTGATGAGGATGTTTTGGCTGCATCGAGCTCTGAATCATCTATTTTTGAAACGTTAGCTGCAAAATTACTAGCTGCTTCAGATAAGTACCATCTTGACCGGCTGAGGTTACTTTGTGAAGCATACCTATGCAAGGGAATCAATGTAAATTCAGTTTCTACCACTCTTGCTTTAGCTGATCAGTATCATGCCATGGAGCTCAAGGCTGTTTGTCTTAGATTCGCTGCTGAAAATCTATCAGGTATTATTGCATTTTTTTTTAGATTTCAAGTTAGAAATTGGACCAAATTTAGTGTGCGCTGGAACACATTTCATCTGGTAAATAGTCCCTTTACTGATATTGTACAAATTTGTGCCTCTATCTTCGTCATTTGTGGAGTGATTAATTTGGATACAATACTTCTACTTCTTTTATAGGGAAACCTGTCAAATTTGTTGTTTTATCAGGGCAATCTAAATTTATGTGTAGTTAAAGAAGTATCTGGATTATTTTCTAGGGTGTTTTTTTCTCAGTAACATAGAACTTCAAATATTACAAAGATGTAAATGGATTTGATCCAGTTCTGTAATATCCTGAACATTGATAATGTAGTGTATTATTGCTAAAGTTGCATATAGAATAATACTTTTTGATGTTGATGTGATCAAAAGGTTTATATTCTACCTAGTATTTTGCTATGCATACATGGTTTCTGTTAACCTGATTGGAAATTTGATTTTTGTTGTTTGATTTATTTAAGTATCTTAATTAAGTATCAAGTTTTATAACATGTCAGATGCCCTTGTATATCTGCAGCTGTAATAAGGTCAGATGGATTCGAATACCTCAAAGAACACTGTCCTTCTCTCCAGTCAGAGCTCCTAAAAACTGTGGCGGGTTGTGAAGAGGAATGTAGCAGTGGAGGTAAGAGCCAGAGTGTGTGGGCCCAGATGTCAGACGGAGGAGACACTACTGGGCGCAGGGTTAGACCCCGAATATGAGAACCACACCATTTTGATTTTTTATGTTTTTCAGCTTTCGTGTATAAATAGGTTGATCAGGTCTGTTGTGTTCAGTAGTGCCGCGTCTGTTGTATGTCGTGGCTGTAGTTACATCATGATGAAACGCTGATTTTGGTGATGTGCCATTGATAATGTAAGTTTGAAAAATATTTGAAGATCCTGCGTCAAAGATTTCAAAATTTGACTAGAACTAGATAAAGGATACCGTTTATTATTAGTTTTGTTGAAAATGGTTTCAAACATATCGGTAGATGTGGGGCCTCATTTTTGTAGGTGCTAAATTGAGCCTAGCATGCAATAGTCCAAGATAACAAACTCACGTTGCCATAATTTAAATTGAATCCCTGTGTTTATTGTCCATAAATGATAATGAAAATAATCGCTCTTTATCCTGAGAAGTCGTAACATGCTTTATGCTGCCATAGAAGATTTAACCGCTCTTTATTTTGTAGTCATATTTTATTACGCACGGTTAAATCTTCTATGGCAGCATAAAAGAGCGGTTAAATCTTCTATGGCAGCATAAAGCATGTTACGACTTTTGTAGGGGTTTTGGACTAAACTAACATATGACTACAAAATAATTACCATAAAAAATTTTGCCTAACACATAACTTTCTCATTCAGTTTAATCTAACTTACAAAAAGCATACAGCGCCCATACATCACCCAAAGTCAATTTAATTAATACAGGCCACGTTGAACAGAAGCGTAAGATTAAGAATCGACTCCAACATCCAGGCCATGTTCAAGGTTGCTGTTGAGCTATATTTTCCACGCCAAGAGTGTACATAATCCAAGCTACTTTTTCTCCCAATCCTTCAACTTCTTGCTTCCTTTTGGTTTAGCAATAGGCGCATTCATGCCACCCATTTTGTCGTTGTATTTGGCTCGAAGTGGTCCATTCGAAGTCCACCTACGTCCAACAAACACACATCCATGAGAAAATAAAGTAGCAAAGGAGATAAATTCAAAAGTACAATAGGTAAACACATGAGCTAATGCAATGAGGTTTGCATTGATTCTAAAAATATATAAATTATTTTGGAAGATAAACATACAAACATATTTATATCCTACTGATCATAGGTAATTCACTACAGCATTACATTACATCTTCTGACTTTATCTTTGAATTAATCAATGTAACCATATTGCATGTTTTATTGTGGTTTTAACTACTTGACCAAAAAAAACGAAGAATTTCCACTGTGCAGAAAGAACATAGAAATACAAAAATTCAAATATTAAACAAATACTCTCATAGTCTCATCTATTTGCCTAACAAAAGTAAACAGTCAACTAAATCCATTTGAAGATGGGAATAACCGATCAAGTCAACATTCCACACAACACTTGTACATTTGCCTTCTTTATTTTCCTCAAGTTCTTCTTTGTATAGGAACAGTGAAGGTGAGCGGATAAATTTGGTATAAACCTTATTTGGATACTTGTCACATTTTGACATGGTACAAATATAAAAATATCCCACAAGACTAAAAAACAGACAAAAATATATAACAAATTGAGTAAAGGGGAATTCAAATAGATCACATACGGATTGCTCCAATCAGTTGTATCTTCATTAAGCAGATGCGTCCATTTTGTTCTACCACTCCTCCCAAAGTGCTTAACCTGCATGACCTTCGGTAAAATGGACTTGTCCATTTTATCCTCTCCGGTGGGAGCTGAGAAGTCCCTTGTGTAGATCTCGTCAGTTCCAGCTGTAGCAGCTCGGTCATCAGACTCTGACTGGAAGAATGCACCTTTGTGATAATACTTTTGCATGAACTTCCATTTCTGTTTATTGCCCCCTTGGTTCGCCTTAGGATTCCGCCGCTCCCACTCCCGCCTCTCCTCTTCAGTCATATTCCTCAACTTCTCTATCTCTTCTCTCTCCTTCAGCCTTGCTTCTCTGTCTTCCCTATCCCTCTTAATTCTGGCTATCTCTCTAACCTTCCATGCCTCGTACTCTTCAGCCTCATTTATTTCATCATCTGTATCAACATCCTCTTTATTTGCCTCCAACTCCAAATTCTTCTGTATCTCTTCATCTTTTCGGATTTCTTCAACAACTAGTTGTTTGGTCTCCGCTTTTCTCTCTTGGGCCCTTTTCTTAACCATTTCCTCAAGCCGCCTCTCTTCCTCCTCAAGTCTCTCCCGCTCAGCTATGGTGTCCCTCTGGGCTTTCGGGGTGAACACCGGCTTGAGCATGGCAGGGCCCATCAGGTCATCCTCGGAGTCAGTCTCATACTCTGACTCTTCCTCTTCTTCCTCTTCTTCTTCCTCAGCCTCTTCCTCTTCTGGTAGAAGAGCCGCCTCCTCTTGTTCTCTCTGGAGACGCAATTCTTTGATGCGGCGACGCCTTTCTTCTACTGCTTCCTCATCCTCTTCCTCTTGCTCAGCCTCTTGTTTAGCTGTATTGAGAGGATAGTTTAGCCTCATTTTAGAAGCTTTTATTGAAAACATCACTGATATTTTTATTGCTTATGGGACATCACATGACATCTTTCACATAAGCATAACACCCTTTTGTCAAATACTGATAATTTGTCCCAGCCTCATAAATATTTTTCATGAAATTCAAATTGAACTATACACCTGATAAACATTGTTTAGATGATGATAGTGAGCATTCCAAATTTGTATTAGCTGGTCACAATAATAGTGAGTTGTGTTAAAATGAAGGGGCGGCAAACTTACTGAGTGGTTGCTCCTTAATTAGTAACCTTTGAGTGTTATCAGCAGATATGTCATACAATGTCAGGTGCTCACAGTCAAGTATGTGGAAGGTGGAGTGTTATGAGCAACCAAGCAAACTAGCTTGTTTATTAGAAAATGTCGAAAATTCATAAGCTAGGTTTGACCTAGCAAAAATGTGACTCAAAAAAAAAATGCTTGAAAAGATTTTCAGTAAATACTCAGTAACCATTATTAAGACGCAATAAAGAAAAGAAAAGCACCTTCTTCTTCAGCAGTGGAAATAATCTCAGCTTGTCGGATGCGCCTGTGATCAGCTCTGAGCTCCTCTTTGTTCTCGACGCGGCTCTCGGCGAGACGCCTGAGCCTTCTATCATCCTTGGACTGAGCCACGTCAGATTCATCACGGGTGGGGAACGCCTTCTCCAAATTGGCGCCGCGCGTCGTACGGAAGTCCGCCGCGTCGTCATCGGCCTGGTCGGCCCAATCCGGCGCCTTACCGGGCCAGTAACGCTTGACCTTGGTCTGCCCGATCTTGCCTCGGAGCTTCTCGCGTACGGCTATAGCAGCATCGCTCACGCCGGCGGCGACCGACATGGCTGGATCTTCGCCTTGTCGCTTGGTCTGGTGCCTTTTGGTTTTTCTATAAGTTATATTAGGGTTTTGGTCGGGACTCGGGAAGGAGGGAAGGAGAGGAGAGAGCTGTCTGTTAACGGGTTTGGTAATTGGATTAAGCTGATAACGAGCGTGGGATGATACGAATCCGGATTGGGTACTCAGAGAGGAAGAGATGAGAGAGAGAGACGAGGCGAAGGATTGGAAGATTTGGCCTTTAATTTAATTTAATTGGACAAATTTTATCAACTATTGATAATTATAGATAGAGAGAAACTCGTGTCATATCTGCTTACTGCGCGTTTATCAGATTTTCAAAATTTGATTTTAAATGACGAAACAACGAAATTAGCAGCAAATAACAAGCATATGAGTACTCTTCTAAATAAAATAAATAAATTAATTAAGAGAGTCATAGTGAAGGCCACGTTGATAATGTGAAGTGACTGGAATAGCAAGACCTGTATTTTGTATTTTATATTTTATATGATATGGCATGCAAACACACAAACAAAAGGAGAAACAAGCATAATTAATTGCAGGCCTTAATTGTAAAACTAGTGAGTGGCCTTGCACACTGGACTCGTATCCCCTCTATAGTCTATCCAAAGAGACGGGCGAAACAGATCCTATTGATACGTAAAAGCCATGTTACATATTGAAAAGCAATTTACGGCTCTAGTTTATCTGCCAATAAATTACGTCAAAAAGAATTTTCTTTTTCGTAAATGGCACTTTGACAAATCAATCCATTAATCAACCACAAGGGCACATTTGATTGCTTACAAGAACTACAGAGTAAAGCCAATTAGAAAACAAGCCGCCTAAACATTCATCTAGCCCATTTAAATCGGTTGGATTCAAAATGACATACACGGGAGACGTAATTGAAAAAAAGAGCTTGCACCGCCATCTCAAAATCCAAATGGTTAAAGATGACTGCAACAAATAAAAGGGAAAATATTATTAGGGAAAACATTGTAAAATGTGTTATTTTTTAAAAGGTTCTTAACCTTCTCCTGGAATTTACCAACAACTATTCTAACACATCAGTTTTGTTATTTTCAGGGTAACAGCCATTATACCAGCTATGTAACAGCCAAACAACAACTATTATGCTATGTAAAGTCATTCAGCCAAACAACCACTATTTTCCAGAAACAGGAAAGTCTACATGTTTAAAAGAACCTGTAATGTCATTCAGCCAAATGTAGCCACCAGGAATTCTTTGTAGATGCTCATGAACTTTGCTACAAATGCTGCCAAGCAGTATTACAAACATGCATTATAAATTAGAATATGACTCAAAAAAAAACCAAAGAAAATAAGCAATTAAGGGAATATCAGCAACTTTCTAAGTTATCATAGAAAACAAGACCCCCGTAATGCAGTAACAAAAGTTCCTGAGAAATTGTCTTAAAGTTTACAAGCTCAATGCCAATAAACAAAGTTGCACTGAGGAACACAAAAGTAGCTTTGTCAAGTACATGACAGTTGCAGCCCAGTTTATGGTTTTCAAAAGGCCAAAATAAAATGAAAAGTAGGTCATGGCATGCCAAATGAAAAATAGAATTACATAATTCTTTTTGGACTTAGCATAAATATTAGTACCTTCCAAATGAAATATGGCTTTGGAACCAAGTCGCATCTTATGTTCCTGGTGTTAAAATAACAGAAAAAAATAATATACGGGCTATGTTAAATAAACGAAAATTAGACTGATATAATGAATTAGAACCTTATCTAAAATGTATTTGATTATAAACTTCAGCATAACTATATTTAATTTTCTGTCAGGGTGCAAGCAAAATGGACATAAGACCTTATTTTCTAACTTGGACTGTACAATTCAGAACTCTCCTTCGAGGCCGGACAGGCTTTACATGAGGGAGTGGTACAACAAAGTTAATATTTAATTTAAATAAAAAGGCTGGGGCTTGACCCCTGTTTTTTGTTCAAAAAAAAAAAACTCTTACATAATGAGCAGCCCAGTGACAAACTTCATGCTTCAATTCTGAGTCCAACTTCTTCAACAGCTCAGACAACATTTTCTGCAAATAAACAACCATGAGACTCGGTGTAAAATGTTATAGAGCAAGAAATTTTAAACTAGAATGAATACTATAATTGAGGATTGTAAAAGCTGGTACTATAATATCTCAATATCTTAACTGTGCAATTGAGGATTGTTGAAAGCTTCATTGACAATATTAAATTAAACCAAATAGAGATCACATACCTTCAATATTATAACAGGAGGAATACAGTTAACAAGCAAGTCATATAGCTTTTGACGAACCTCATATAGCCTAACACAGAATGGGCAATATGTGAACCAAAAAACCTTAATCTAGTCGAAGGAATCTAAAATCAATTCAGTATGCTATATAGAAAATAGAAGGAAAAAGAAAAAAAGAAAGGACTGTCAGTGTAGCATATTTCAGTAAGAAAAGATCAAATGAGTTCAACTTCAGCTGCATATTTTAAATCTTCACAAAATCACACCGCAGTGTTTTGCTGTATTCACAAGAAACATCCAACATTTCCTATTTTCTAATAAAACCTAACACCTTTCAACAAAGAATTACTAAACAACCCCTGAATATTTCATATTGATTCTAGAATCCACAATAATTAACCAATCTGAACTCGGAATAAAAAACATGAGATCTCCAAAGTATGAATGAATGAATTGGTCACTAAACAGTTGACATTTTATATGCAAACATCTTAAAAGTTTGACCTTAATGCTGAATACTATAATTTGAATCTCACAAAATACTTTAGAAATCATCTGCAAAATAAACTGAACTCTCAATGTAGAAAAAAAGAAAAATGGTCACTGTAGTAATGATGAGTAAAAATTAAAGGGTAAATGTTTACTTTTTGGGACTTTGCTCCTTCAGGATATCTGACACGATATTTGACACCTGCTGCTCCCAATCAAGAGGTGGAATCACTTGATTTTCTGTGAACGGATATCTGCAACGAAGATAATGGCTTGTTCAATCCATACATCACCCTGACAAAACTCGAGCCCTTTAACCCTCAATTGAACAATTACATCTCAATATTTACCCTTGATGTGAAATTAAACTCTAAAGCCAAGAAAATAATGAAGGGAATGAGACCAGCCCTAGATAGTTGTCAAACTAAAGATTTGTACCTATCCACTGTGGCAGACAATGGACTTAACTAGGAGAACTTTTTGTACACAAACGACAACATATGATAATAGGTAACATGATCTCCAATTGAAAGTTTATAGATGGGCCAAACTTTCAAACTCCAACGCCTCAATGCCCGTGGACGAAATTTAAGAACTCCAATAGCAATTCTAAAAATTAGATTTGGCTGTCTAAGAATTGCAAATGGTCAAAGTTTGTATGTGCAGCAGTGATTTTAGAATCGCTGCTGAAATTTCAAAGTCCTGGCCCTTCGATCTTTCAAAATTGAAAATTCTCTAAATTGTATGTGTGTCTGTTAATCATGGGCCTCAATTTTCACTCCCAAATACACAACCGACTCTCCAATAAAGCATTCATTAAACTCAATGCTGAGTACAAACCCAATTTTTCCCTTAACTGTGAAATTAAACAAAATTCAAAAGGAAAAATTAAAACATCACAGAAAGAGCAAGTACTAATTGCGAGGACAAAGCTTATGGTGCCAAAAGATCACTATCAACACTAACAAAGATCTTACTCTTTCACACGGCAGGTCTCGAAAAAAAGAACTGCTCGTCTCAAATTCCGGTTCGATTGTGTCACTATACGATTGGCCAATACCGGTGGAAGGTGAAGACCCTCCTTCTTTGCAATGAGCTCTAGAACTGTAACAATCTGTGCCACCAGAAAGGAAAAAATAAATATGGAGGTTATTACAAAATGCATTTGAATATATTAGGCCTAACACAATAAACAAGAATATTTGCACTGAGTGAAAATATTAATTCATGTATACAAATAGCACTGGATTTTTCTTTTCTTGCAACAAACGACCAACATTTTTAAATTATTTGCAGCTGACAAAATTGACAATATGATTTCCACTTCCTTGATCTTTTGAGCTCAAATTTGAAGTAAGTCAAGCCAACCAGATTTCCTTGTTGACCACATTCTGTTGACCTATTGCAGTTTGCAAAATCTCAGAGTATTGTGTGTCACTTGAGATTGAAAGAAAATCACAGAGTTATTTGCAAATAGATCAATAATAAATTAAAGAATGCAGTGTTACAGCTTTTTTAAAAAAAATAAACATAAGGCAGAGATATAGAAAGTTAAAAAGTATTTTATAATATGCATTTCTTGCAAAACAGAATATCTAAATTTTACTTTTAGGTGTTAATGCAAATATATAGCTATATTAGAGATTAGCTAAGATTGAAGGGACTCGTGTGCAAAAATTATCCCTATCCTACCATGCAAACAATAGCAAGAACAATAAAGGAGAGACTGCACGTGGAAAAAAAAGGGAGATGATCATTTTGGACCTAAACCTCACATGAAATTACAAGGATGAAACTAGTTCACATAAGGCTCCAACAAACCATGACACAGACCATTTCCAAAAATATACTTTTCATTCAATATAATTATGTCATATGACCTGTAAACTTGGTCTATCATATATCGTCTATCATCATATGTACAGTGACCTTATTTGAACATCAAGATAAGGTCTAAATGGCCATGATGTGCTCATCTCTTGATCAAATGGCTGAGATGAGGCACTGTTTTCTACTTTTCCTGCAACAGTGTATAACAGTGCTTTCAAAGACTGGACGACTTAGATTTTGACACAACCCAAAATGAACACCTCAGATTTGTTAACTGCACTGTAGAATTTTATATTGAGCATTATGCTTCATAATCTGGTGCACTTACAAGAACAACACAACAGCGCAATAAAATGAGATAGTCTATGAGATTTGCATGCAAATAGCACAAAACATATCAGTTTTATGGCAAATAACACTGAACAATTTTCATACTAGCATATTCCAGCTAGACATTTTATATTATAATCCCACCTTAAATCGGATTGAAGGATGGACTAAATACATTCTGTCAATATTGACAATTTACACTTGCAATTAATACGCAGTATATTTTCTAACAACCTGCATGAATTAAATTCAATAAAAAACTGCAAATAAAAATCTGCTAACAGAAAAAACAATCAACTTGAGGTATAAGTAAATAGAGCCAACGATTACTCATTCTCATAAGAATGTTTGATTTAGTTAGTTGTATTGGCAGGCAATTAGATTGCTTTTCAGTTGACTTGAGCCTCTAAGAAATGGCATTTCTTCAAAAATCAACTGCAAAAATAATGCCAGAATGTAAAGAGATACCTCTTCATGTGTGGGGGCGTTAACACGAATATTAAGGCAGCGGGACCTGACAGCCTCAGTAACCTTAGACGAACTATTACAGCACAAAATGAGCCTGCAAGATGAGCTGTACTTCTCCATGGTCCTTCTGAGGGAGTGTTGCGCCTCTCTTGACAACTTATCTACTTCATTCAGCACCAAAACTGCATTTGTGTGAAACAAGTGAGCATATACTGCTTATAGAATTAATAGTGGAAGCAGGGCACCACCATGGAGCATATCGGTACATCATAAAGCACAGTACTGCATTGTCTCAAATAAATAAGAATCGCTGCTTAAATTTATTTAAAACTACACCAGTTTTCTCATTCGAGATATCAGTGTCAATATTGTACAGTAATATATAGTAATTATTGGCTGTAGAATTTCTGTAATTAAGAAGGGTATATTTGGGAACTAGATTATAGGCTGGATTGTTGGGATTATAATAAAAGGAAATATGGCTGTATAGATTATGAGGAAAGATATATATAAAGGGTGCTGGACCTCAGAAGGGGGCAGAAAATTTACTCAAATTTCTCTCCAGTAATTTAGTTATCTAAGGTTTTCATGGTATCAGAGCCCTTCTTGTTTTTTTTCAAGTTGTCATTGATAGTTTTTTTTTTTGGTTTATATTCTGCTATTGTGGCAGATTTTAGTTGGTTCTCTTCTATAAAGGTGTGATTTTCAGTTTATCACAGTCTCAATGGATTTTTCTCCAAAAACAGCTATACTACCTGTTTGTTTCAATGGGAAAAACTATGTTTTGTGGGAATTTAATCTTCGTTGTTTTATCCAAGGGCAAGAGTTGTGGGGTTATGTAGATGGTTCCATAAAAAAACCCGATAAAGATGGTGATGATTTAAAGAAATGGGTGGGTGCAAATTCTAAAGTCATGAGTTGGATTCTTGGATCTGTTGAACCTCATATTGGTATTAATCTCAGACCATATGAAACAGCAACAAACATGTGGGAATATTTAAAAACTATTTACCACCAGGATAGTGATGCTCGCAAATTTCAATTGGATCTGGAGATCCATGAATTTTCTCAAGGAGATAAAAGCATCCAAGAGTATTACTCAAGCTTTATGACACTTTGGCTTGAGTATAATTCAATTATATACTCTAACATTCCTACTGCAGCTTTAGCTGCTGTTCAAGAGCTGCGAGAAAAGAATATGAGGGATCAATTCCTCATGAAAATTAGGTTAGATTTTGAGGCCACACGCCGACAACTCATGGGCAGATCTCCAATGCCTTCACTGAATGAGTGCTTCCGTGAACTCATGCGTGAAGAAATACGTATGAGTACTCGGTCTACCATTGAAGAACAGAAGATGGTGGCAGATTCCTCCAATGTTGCTTTCTTAGCAAGAGGGAAACAAACTGCCCGTGATGTCAAAAGCATCCAGTGCTACTCATGTCAAGAGTATGGTCATGTTGCGAAGGATTGCAAGAAGAAATTCTGCAATTATTGCAAGAGAAATGGCCATATTATTTCAGAATGTCGCCGTCGACCCCAAAATAGAAGCACTGCTTTGCAAGCCGTTGCAGTGTCCACACAATCAGCCACGACTCCTCAGCCTGTTACACAACCAGCCTCAGGGATACAATCAACATCTGCAACTATCACCCCGGAAGCTGTTCATCAAATGATTCAGAGTGCACTATCTGCGATGGGATTGTCAGGTACCTTTTCTCAAAATTGGTATATAGATTCAGGAGCCTCCAATCACATGACTGGAATTTCAAAAGGCTTTGTTTCCATCTCTCCATATCAAGGTCCTGACAAAATTTCCACTGCTGATGGGACAAATCTTCCATTACTGGTGTTGGCAGTGTTTCTCTAAACAACAGAACCTTAAATGATGTTTTATTTGTCCCAAAATTGTCAGCAAACCTCATTTCTGTTGGTCAACTTGTTGAAAATAATTGCAACGTTCTTTTCACTCGTTTTGGATGTGTGATACAGGACCAGGAAACTGGGAAGATAATCGGGAAGGGGCATAAGAGTGGTCGACTATTTTCTGTTGAAGTTACACAAGATCCTTCTGCTTCCATTGCTTCTGCATTTTCAGCATCTCACCACAATAATTCTTGGATACTTTGGCATCGTAGGCTAGGTCATTTGAATTCAGAAAGTTTGTCTTTTATGCTAAAAGAAGGTTTAGTTTCTAATAAAAATGTTAGTCCAGGTCATTGTTCAAGTTGTTGTTTAGGTAAAAGTAAAGTTCTTCCTTTTCCTTCTAGTACTAGTAAAACTGCAAATGCATTTGATATTGTTCATTCTGATGTATGGGGTGCCTCACCTGTCATTTCAGCAGCTGGATTTAAGTATTTTGTAACTTTTATTGATGATTTCACTAAATTTACATGGATATATCTCTTAAGAAGTAAATCTGAAGTTTTCAAATATTTTAAATATTTTGTTTCAGTGATTGAAAATCAATTTGGTTGTACTATGAAAACTTTGAGATCTGATTCTGGTGGAGAATACATGTCTCATGATTTTCAAACTTTTTTATTGGAAAAAGGCATTTTTCATGAAAAATCATGTCCTAGTACTCCTCAACAAAATGGAACTGCTGAACGCAAGAATAGACATATATTAGATACTGTCAGAACACTTCTTTTAGAGGCTGCAGTTCCTGCCACCTTTTGGGATGAAGCAGTTCGTACTGCTGTTTTTTTAATTAATCGTCAAGTTTCAAAGAATTTGGAAAATCAATCTCCTTATTTCCGGCTGTATGGCAGACACCCTAGTTATGATATGTTGCATACTTTTGGTTGTCTTTGTTATGTTCATCTTCCCCCATCCGAGCGTACAAAACTAACTAAACAATCTGTTGTATGTGTTTTTTTAGGTTATGCATTAGGACAAAAAGGATTTCGTTGTTATGATCCTAACAGTCGTCGAATTCGCATCTCTCGAAATGTTATCTTTCAAGAATCCATTTTCTTTTATCATCAGTGTTCTTCTATATCACCATCTGTCTCTAGGTCCATCTTGCATCTTTTTCAAAGTCAGCATGAGGATACTGGCAAACATTAGATTGTGTTTAGAAAAGCATAGAACTAAGTTCTGATGCTTTGCTTCCAAATCCAAGTTAAAATTAAACAGAAATAAAGCCCAAGTTTGTTCAAATCTTGGACTTTCACTTTACATGAAATTAGGGAAACCTAGTCACTTTTTGCACCATTTTAGGAGTTGGTATAATTGCAAAAACAACAAAAGGGTCCAATGTTGATCGCGAGATAATTGCAAAAATGAGTAATATGTAAGCTGCAAATGAAAATAAATAAAAATATTGGATCTCTCCTTTTTGAGGAAAACACTTCATGTTGTATAATTATGCATCCCAGTATCTGCTAAGACCAAGTATGCAGCTCGTGTTGTTTAGAACACTCTAAAATGCATTCATATGTGCTAAATTGCAAATATAGTAAATCGTGGTTGGAATTAAGCAAGAAGCTCTTTTGATCCATATCAACTGAATTGAAAATTTCAGTTCTCCCATATTAAAATGTTGATCCAGATATCCATTCAAAATCTCTCACATAAAAATAAAACAAAAAAGTTGACAATAAAAGAAAGTAACAGCATTAAGTACCTTTAAACCCCTTTTTTCCTTTAGTGTCTATGGGCCTGTTCTTTGCCATTTCTTTGATTATTTCTTGAACAACATATCTATCTTGAAATCCAGCATCACTTGGGTTCATTTCCACATGGTGGGCACTTGATAGCATAGCAAGCTCAAGCTCAATTGTTCTTGAACCAGCCTATGAAATCAGATGTAATTTTATTTTGCAGGCTTGCAAATATCATAATAGTAATGAGGGGCATATACAACTGTGAAAAAGGAGGAGCATCTATAACTCTCTAAATTACAGCAGAAAACACTATGCATCCTCAATGCTATTGATATGGAACCAAACTTTGGATTTTAGATCCCACAATGCAGATGCTCAAATAGAACAAAATAGAACAGGTGAAAAGAACAACTTACATCAACCTTCCATGTCTTGTTCTCCAACTTCACCTGAAACAGTATTGACAACAGAGGGTCCAGATTAACATTAATGATATAAGTAATGTTGAAGGATGAAACATAACATAATTAACATTTGCAAAATTTTGCAAAAAAACTATGCTCCCATTCAAGCTTTTAAAATGCTCCATTCTACCACAGATTAAACAGAATTATCTATTTTTTTAGCCATTTTGCATAACTGTTTATCACCATTTTATCACGAATCATCCCTAACCGCTGAACCGCACAAATTACATTTTAAAACCTTTCAGAAAATAGATAGACACTACAACAGATGAGTGTGAGCTAAGTCATATAGCTTTATTTTCACCCGTGTGTGGTAAAAATGCATGAGCGGTTAACAGGGTACTTGTTAATCAAAAAGGCTACCAGGAGGTAAATTAAAAAATGTATTTAAGTCGGGACCATTATTAATAATAAAAACTGGAAGTTCATGTGCTTGAGCGAGATAATTTGCTCCTCGGCATTCACTGGTTAGGCTAACTCTGTTAAATTACAGTGACGACAAACACTTAAAACTTGTAAATAAACAAAATGAAGAGAAAAAACCTTGTCAGCTGATGCGCCGAACATTTGTCTGATTAGAGCCATGATTAGGGTCTTCTTGCCGGAGCCCGACGGTCCATAGAAGAGGAGATGGGGGCAATCCTGCTCCGTCACCTACAAATTCATCGGAAATTGAAAAATGAGACGCGACTGGACCACAAAACCCTAGATCAGGGTTTTAGGGGAACAAAAGAAAGAGAGAAGGAAATGAGAGGGAGGCGAGAACCAGCTTTTTGAGGTTATTGGCGATTTCTTCGTGCACTGTAATCTTATCTAGGGTTTTGGGCCTGTACTTGTCTACCCACAACATCTTGACGAAGAGAGAGGGACTGATAGAGGGAAGGAGAGTGGCGGGAGTGCCTGTGCCGCTGCCGCCCAAAGGATGAGAATTTTGTTTGAGGGAAAATTGCAAATTTCCAGAACAACCCTCTTAAAAATCTCGATTTTAAATGAGAGCCGTAGTCAATTTGGTACGTGTGGTCCGGCGGGTCTGGCGGGGACCCGTATCCTTTGGATGGTTGAATACAACCATCCAGTGGACGTCTTTCAATCTGAGCCGTCTGATTTAATCTAAACGGTTAGATATTTCCGGGCCTATCAATTTTAGTATCATGCACGGGACATCTATGGCCATTGAGATTTAATCAGACGGCTGAGATCGAAACCATCCACTGGATGGCCATCCAGAGGATGCGATGTCGGTCTGGCGGGTCTGGACTCTGCCGTATCATTCCGGACTCGCATCCTTTACAGCCAAAATTATATGGTTGTACCATCCAGCCAACACAATTTTTTTAATATTTAAAAATTTTAAAATTCAAATGTTAAATTCAAACCGTTGATCTTGTTCAATTTTACAAGCAATACATTTTTATATAAGTTTTATAAAATTTAGAGTCGATTTGATACTTGATTAAGTGACCAAATTATGAACGTATTAGAATTAATCAGTGTTAGTTAACCATATTCGTTCATTTGTTGACCACTTGATCTAATATCCAATCAACTCTAAATTTTATAAAACTTATATAAAAATACATCGCCGGTAAAATTAAACAAGATCAACAGTTTAAATTTAACATTTGAATTTAAAAAATTTAAATATTATAAAAATTAAGTTGGCTGGACGCTACAGCCGATTAATTTCGACTGTAGAGAATGTGAGTCCGTATCATTCCACCTTCCATTTGACGGTTTTATTCGTGCTAGCATGAGATGCTCTCATCTTATGAAAAAATAAAGAAACAAATATTGTGCAAGTGTAAATAATGTAAATTTTAAATATCATTTGTACATTTCAAACGATTTCACGTTAATTTTAAGTCATTTGATCATAATAATTTATATTTCAGCTCTTTATACAGTATAAAATATGTTTTTTAATCTTACTTATTATAAATGATTGGATTATACATAGTAATTACGCGTATAATATGCAAACAATGCAAATTCTAAGTATCATTTGATCATTTCAAGAGATTTTACTTTTAATCTAAGTTATTTGCTCATAATAATTCATATTTAAGTTCTTTAAATAGTTTAGAATATACTTCAAATCTTATATATTCAAAGTGTTGCATTATACGTTGAAAATACGCATATAAATTTCAAATAAAGCTTATTCAGTGTATCGCTTGGGAATTTTAAGTGATTCTAAATTAATTTAAAGTAATGTGATCACAATAATTCATATTAAATCTATTTATAATATCTAAAATATGTTTCTAATCTTAATTATTCAAAATGATTGGATTATACATAATAATTACGCATATGATGTGCAAAAAATTAATATTTTGTGCATCGTTTCAACATTTCAAGAGATTTTGCATTCATATTAAGACATTTGATCAAAATAATATATATTTAAACTCTTTATATAGTCTATAATATGTTTATGATCTTACTTATTCAAAATGGATCATATATAGTAATTATGCATATAATGTGCAAATAATTAATATTTTCAGCATCATTTTAGCATTTCAAGCGATCTTGCATTCATTTTAAGTCATTTGATCACAATAGTCTATATTTAAGCTCTTTATATGATCTAGAATATGTTCCTGATTTTACTTATTCAAAATAATAGGATTATACATAGTAATTACGCATATAATGTACAAAATAATGAATATTCATGGCATCGTTTGAGCATTTCAAATGATTTTGCAATCATTTTAAATTATTTGATAACAATAATCTAGATTTAAACTCTTTACATAGTTTAGAATATGTTTCTTATCTTACTTATTCAAAATGATTGGATTATACATAGTAATAATGTATATATAATACAAATAATACAAATTTTGATTATTATTTAAGCATTTCAAGTGATTTTGCATTCATTTTAAGTCATTATATCAAAATAATCTAGATTTAAACTCTTTATATAGTCTAGAATATGTTTATTATCTTAATTATTCAATATCATTGGATTATACGCAGTAATTGCGTATATAATGTGCAAATAATGCAAATTTTGAATATCATTTGAACATTTCAAACGAGTTTAGATTCATTTTGAGTCATTTAATCGCAATAATCTATATTTAAACTCTTCACATAGTTTAAAATAGGGGAAATTAGCTTCATGCCACTCAAAAGTTGTAAAATTAGAAATATGCAACTCCAAAATAAACTCTTTGATAAATGCCACCCTAAATCTACAATACTTATATATTTGTCACATTTGTACAGTTCTTATACACTTCTAATATAAAATACCGTATTTTTTTTGTAGTTCCCAATATACCTGATGAGTGGATTTTATATGCATACTCAGGTACCACTTCATCTCCAAACTAAACCAATTGCCTTGAGTTTACATAGTTTACATAGTTTAGATGAGTTTATGTTAGTTTAATTAGAGTTTTGTGTCAAGAATGAATTACTACCATAGTTTCTAATTTTATGACAGATTCTGGACAATAAATGACTTGGATAAGTCCATAAAGTTGAATAGCTCGTTCTAAGCTTTCAAACGAATCTTGAATCACCTCAAACGGAGTTCGGATGAAGGAAATATGCCCAAAATATTGATAGGACGCAGTGCTGACATTTTCCTGCGACTCGAAGACCTGGAACTGTCAGATTTATCATCGCCCGATTTAGCAATTCTATATTTGGACGACGGTTTCTACCAACTCCAGGTGCATCCAGAGCACGTCTTCAGTTATTTCCAGCGTTTCTACACCTTCCCAATGCCTATTAAATACCAGTTTGAGGAGAGAACAAGGGCGAGAACAAGAAGGAGATCAAATCAAAGGTCAAGTTAAGGTTAGATATTGAGTTATTTGAGAGTTAGGTCTCAAGTCCAGATCGTGGCAGCGCCAAGCAGGTCATTTGCGACAGCAAGAGAAATGTTTGATAGGAGATTTCGACACACAAGAGGGAAGCAAGAGCAATTGGTTGTAATCTTTCCTTATTCTCATTTTTTCTTGTGTTTGTATGATGTCTCTTAGTTGTTGATTGTTTGTTTTAGGACTATGGTTGTAAACTCGAATTCTTAGTTGTTGATTGCATGTTTATTTAGTTTATTTGATATCTTTGTGTTTTATACATTGCTTGAATTGATTATGCCATGATTATTTAAGTAGATTTGTTTACACCTGTTAAGTAGAGCTCGCTTAATTGTTAGGTGGTTAAGTCCAAATAAACTTAGATTATTAGGCATGATTATGATTAACGTGAAAATTGTAAACTGAAAGGTTAAACCAGGACTAGTTAACGAGAGTTAAGTCCTTTCCAAGAGTGAAAACTCAAAGATTTCATAGGTTAGAAAGGTATAAACTTGTAAAAACTAGACCAAGAAACAATAGTTGAAATCTAGATTCTATACGAGGAAAATTGGGTTAATTAATTGATAACCAGACCTAAACGAGAGTTTGATCTAGGACCTCAATTAAGCCATTATCCCTGCACAATTATCAACTGAATTAAGTCAATTTGCATTCACATTGCTAATCCTAGCGAGCCGCTGAGTGAACCAGCGAGGTTGTCTATGCCCGCCAAGTAGCCAGCAACCAGTCTAATAGATTAGCGACCTAGGTTCTTTTAACGGGCCGCTACGAGAGTCAGCAGGCCGTTGGAACTGGAACTAAGAAGAAGTGTTAGCAACCAGATACCCTAGAATTACGTGACTTGTTGAATCTCTCTCATTAATTCTTGTTTTGACCTTGAAACTAGACTTAAAATTTGAACCCACCTGCAACCCTTAATTCACATAAGAGTTGAACCGTCTAGCTAGTTTAGTAAAGTAAAAGAATGATATTCCAACACCGTCCCTGTAGATTCGACACTCAAGCTGTTCTACAAACGATTAGATCGGTAAACACGAAATTTTTATTTTGAGACTTGGTTTTCCCATCCATCAATACCCTTCTTCCTCTCCAAACTCATTCCTTATTGAAAGCAAGTCTCCGACTCTATCTCTTGTCCTTCCCCGTGCAATCTCTCTCCGCCCTCTCTTTCTCAATTGATCCACTCACCGAGTGACGTCGTCTGCCCTGACTTTACTCTCGCTTGCTCTATCTCGACCACCCTCTCTCTCCGTTTGACCTTTTTACCCTTGACAAAAAGAAATGCTGGACGTGATAACATTTTCAACCTTGACATCTCACTATCGTCTCTTCCCTGCAAACAAATAAGCCAATGCCTTTTCTGTTTCTATTTTCGTTGCTAATTTCACAAATTCACTTTCAATTCGGTCTGGTTTCAACTATATGTCTAGATATTTTTTTCAATTGGATCTGATAAGAGGCTGATCGTTGATTGATAATTTTTTTATATCATAAATCAATTTGTTTTAGTAATAGCCGTGAGTATAAATACAAAAATATTTCTCAAGAGTTGCTTTCTTTTAGCAATTTGATGGATAACCGTGAGTTACAAATGCAGGGCATGCACTTAAAGTTGTGGGATTTGAATGTTCTCTTGTTTGAATTTTCGAATGAGGTAATAGAGGTATAACGACATTATATTTAGAGAAATTGCATTAGTCTATCTATTATTCTTTGTATTTTCGTGGCTACTGGCTAGATCGATTGAGAGAGATCATGTGGACAAAGCAAAGAGTGTGGGAGAGACTTGCAGAGGAGGAACGGTATATTGGGTGATATAGACAAAAAATAGTATTTTTATGTTAAAATGTGTAATACCCGTACAAATGTGGCAAGCATCTAAATATAATAGATTTAGAGTGACATTTTTCTAATTTTGCAACTTTGGAGTAGCATGGAGCCAATTTCCCCTTTAAAATATGCTTCTAATCTTATATATTATAAATGATATCATTATACATAGTAATTACACATATAATGTGCAAATAATATAAATTTTGAGTATCATTTCAGCATTTCAAGCGATTTTGCAATCATTTGATAACAATAATTTAGATTTAAGCTCTTTATATAGGTTATAATATGTTTTTTTTATCTTAGTTATTCAAAATGATTGGATTATATATATAGTAATTAACTAATTACGCATATATAATATAAATAATACAAATTCTGATTATCATTTAAGCATTTCAAGTGAATTGCATTTATTTTAAATCATTATATCAAAATAATCTAGATTTAAACTCTTTATATAGTCTAAAATATGTTTTTGATCATAATTATTAAAAATTATTGGATTATACATAGTAGTTATGTATATAATGTGCAAATAATGAATATTTTAAGCATCATTTCAACGTTTGAAGCGGTTTGGCATTCATTTTAAGTCATTTCATCGCAATAATCTATATTAAAGGTATTTAAATAGTCTAGAATGTTTATAATCTTGCTCATTCAAATTGATTGAATTATGAGAAAGTTTAATATGCACCATAGTGCATAGAGCATTCCGTGCACCACGGGTTTTTTCAGGAATATTTTTGTAAATTGACAAATCTAATTCAACCAATCTAATCTACATATTGAAATCTCATATCAAACCAAAATTTACAATTTTTGAGATTTTATTACTATTTTTTTCGAATTTTTTAAAACATGCCATTTTTGGAATGTTGTACTATTTACAATTTTCCAAAATTGGCATGTTTTAAAAAATTCGAAAAAAATAGTAATAAAATCTAAAAAATTGTAAAATTTGGTTTTCTATGAGATTTCAATATGTAGATTAGATTGGTTAAATTAGATTTGTCAATTTACAAAAATACCCCCGAAAAAGTCCGCGGTGCACGGAGTGCCCTATGCACTATAGTGCATATTAAACTTTCTCTTGAATTATACATAGTAACTTCACATATAATGAGTAAATAATGAATATTTTGAACGTCATTTTAGCATTTCAAGCGATTTTACATTCATTTTAAGTCTCTTGATTACAATAATCTGTATTTAAGCTCACTAAATAGTCTATAATATGTTTATGATTTTACTTATTCAAAATGGTTGGATTATATATAGTAATTACGTATATAGTGTGCAAATAATGAATATTCTTAGAATCATTTGAGCATTTAAATCAATTTGCATTAATTTTAAGTCGTTATATCACAATAATATAGATCTAAACTCTTTATATAGTCTAGAACATGTTTTTAGTCTTACTTATTCAAAATGATTGGATTTTACATAGTAATTACGCGTATAATGTGCAAATAATGCAAATAATGAGTATCATTTCAGTTTTTCAAGCGATTTGCATTCATTTTACAATCTTAATTATTATAAACGATAAGATCATATATAGTAATTACGCATATACTGCGCAAAATAATGCAAATTATGTTTATTATTTGAACATTATGAAGCGATTTTTCATTATTCGAAGTCATTATATCACAATAATCTAGATTTGAACTCTTTATGTAGTCTATAATATCTTTCTTACCTCACTTAATGATTGGATTATACATAGTGATTACGCCTATAATTTGCAAATAATGCAAATTCGGAGTATCATTTGAACATTTTAGGCAATTTTGCATTCATTTGAAGTCACTTGAACGCAATAATCTATATCTAAACTCTTTATATAATCTAGAATATGTTTCTAATATTACTTATTCAAAATGATTGAATTATACACAGTAATTACGCATATAATGCGCAAATAATGAATATTCTAAACATCATTTTAGCATTTGAAGCGGTTTTGCTTTCATTTTAAGTCATTTCATCACAATAATCTATATTTAAGGTGTTTAAATAGTCTAGAATATGTTTACGTTCTTACCTATTCAAAATGATTGGATTATAAATAACAATTATGCATATAACGTGCAAATAATGAATATTCTGAGCATCATTTCAGCATTTCAAGCAATTTTGCATTAATTGTAAGACATTAGATCATAGTAATTTATATTTAAGTTTTTTTTTATATAATCTATAATATGTTTCTGATCTTACTCATTCAAAATGATTGAATTATACATAATAATTACGCATATAATTTATATTTACGCTCTTTGAGTCATTTGAACATTCCCTTTTTTTTTTATCAATTTTATCCAACCGGACCCGTTTGCTTTCGGACGGATCCGCCTGAAAAGTTCCCTCGCGTCGGTTGTCGTGAAATCTCGAACAAAACTCTAGACAATTTCATTTGGGCGGTATTAGCAAACTTAAATAGCCATTGAGTTGGTTGCACAATCGTGCAAAATCATCCTTGGAACGTCCGGAATTAGTGGAGAAGTCAGTGCCAGAGTTGGCTGTCTAAATTTATCTATCGGGTCCAGTTCAAAATCATCCTCGGAACGTCCAGAATTAACGGAGAAGACCTGTGTTTTCAATATACATATTTGATTGATTAAATATTTAAATTAGAATTTGTAAAAATACTCAGAAAAATTATCATGGTGCACAAAAAGATCCTTGCATCGTGATGCAAAATAAACTATGTGATATTTCAAACATGACGGGTATTTCCAATCCTGTATATTTTGTGCGTCTATCGAAGTTTAAATCAATAACAGCATTAAATCATAACTACCTGACAATTATATTTCAAATATAGTCTTACACTAGCAAATAATCTACCTGTGCAAGTTCTATACACATACCGAAACACACTTTTGTTTGCACCTATTGGCATCTAATAAATTCAAGTAGTTACAAAATCATCAAATATAATTTTTTTTTCAAATATTACATGATATTTTAAAATTATCAATTTAATTTATTCTATAATGAAAAAAAGGAGGGAATGGCCGAGTGGAATTGCATCACGTGGATGGCCATCCATGGATGGTTTTCGATTTCAGTCGTCTGATTTAATCTCAACAGCTATAGATGTCCCGTGCATAATATCAAAATTGATAGGTTCGAAAAAATCTAACCGTTAAAATCAAATCGGACGGGATCAAAAAACTGTTGTATTTAAACCATCAGAGATACTCTCCCCGAGTGGCTGTGGAATACACCGCGTTTCAATGTTTTTTTTTTATTAATCTTTTTTTCTTTCCCACCCACCACTCCACCAGAAACAAGACTCGCTTTCATTCCCACTAATCATTTCCATGGATCAATCATAACCCGTAATGAATTAGTTTTATTCAGAAATCATTTGTTTTTTTGTTCTTAATTTATTTCAGCGGTAGTAAAAAACAAAATAACATTTTCAATTTTTCATGTATCTTTTCCCTAAAACCTCTCTTTCTCCAGTTCAGCCCAAACCCTTGTCTAGTGTGAGCAGTCTCCTGCTGCTCTCCTCTTCCTTCGCTGACAAGCGGCGAAGGGATAACGAAGTTGGAGAAATCTCTAAAACCCTCTCTTCTACACCAACCGCTGCTTACATGGCGATTCTGGCGGCCTCCGCACGAGGAGGCGCTTCCTCTTCCTCTTCTTCTTCTCTCTGGTTTGCCTCCTCTCTCCATCGCTCTTTCTCAGGCTCCTCTCTTGGGATGAAACATTTCACCAACCCCTCAAGGTAAATGCGCAAGTTCACCACTTCACTACTATTATTATTTTATTTTACTCCGTACGCTTATTAAGGGCAGCGAGTAGTGACCACATAATTTTGGCCGGTTTTTTTTTTTTTGTCTCTCGTTATCCAAGCTGCCATCTGAATGCCTGTTTTAAGTCTCGTATTGCTTCTGTATATTGTATGTATCAATACTTTTCATACTTTCGTGCCTTTTAATAACACTTTAATAAAATGTTTAGCCTGTAATTACGTGATTCTCAACACTGTTGTCTTGTCTATCTGGTCGTGCATATTCCTTACTTATTGGGTTTTTAGCCCAATGAACCAGTGTACTATATAGCTAATTTGTAGCTCAAACTATTACCTTTTGTAATATAAGCCCGTTTGGATGGGGGTAGGAATTTGGGGAATTTGCAATTCCAAGGAATAAATTTATTGGGAAGTGTGTAACTTTGTGAAGAGTTTGGATTGTTTATAATAAATTTGGCATATAAAATGCCCGGAATTGCAAATTCCGACCCATCCAAACGGGGCCTATATCATGGGTGGGTATTCTGAAATTTTGTACTCCACTAACAGGTATAAAAAGCTCCAAGTCCACAACAACAATTCCGAAATCCGAATTTGGAATCGTTCAAGGAATTCTAAAATATCTGCTAATCAAGTTGGTGTTGCAACAGTGAAGCAACCCTGGGTCGAGGAGACAAACAAACTTTATATGCTAAAACTTCAACATCAATTAAATAAAAGCACTGTTGAGGAACTGCCGGTGAAGATAAACCAGGATCTTAAGACCATTAACGGGTCTAATGGTTCCCTAACAACAGATGTCTTGGACATAAAGACTGAAGAGAGCGTAGACACGTCTGAGAGGCTGCTTGATTCAAAGAAGGCTAATCAAGAGATATCTGAAAAGAAGCCAAAGGATGCAAGAGAGAGGCTTCGCCAGGTATATAATGAGGTTTTGGTGGTTGATGATATCGAAGAGGCAAAGAGGGTTGTTAGGTTGCTCACAACAAAGTACAGAGATTTCATGCACGGCTGTGATACAGAGGCAAGTTGATTTCAAACTTTTCAAAACCCGACCTTGCAACTAGATTCAAGTTGAGTACAATTAACTTAAAAGAAAAACCCTTGTTAGTACGAGAGTTTCACTCATTTTCTTTCCAATGTTTCTGATCATTTACTCAGTATAAATGACTGCCATCCCAGTTTGTTTATATTTGTTTATCAGTTTTCGTCTTTGGTCATGTACACGGTCATTCAGTTTGAAACATGTTGGTTATAGGTTATGCATATGCAGTTCTGCAACAACACTCAAAAGCAGTAATTGCCAATGTATGATTTAGAAATCATTTTTACTCGGGACAATTTAAGTCCTATTGAATCAGGAGAGGTGCACTGGATCTGTGCCTGATTATTGGCAGTTATTACTTTGAATTGCAATGTAGGTTGCCAAGATCGATGTGAAGGAAGAGACACCCGTTAATCATGGAGAGATAATATGCTTTAGCATATATTCACACAATTCTGACGAGCAAGCTGATTTTGGAAATGGGAAACCTTGCATATGGGTTGATGTCCTGGATGGAGGCAGAGATGTTTTAATGGAATTTGTGCCTTTCTTTGAAGACCCATTGATTAGAAAGGTAATTCTCCAATCTCCATGTTTGTTTTTAACTAGTTTGACATGGTTGCTGATATTGCCCAACATTGTCTCATGTATTATTAGTATTACTAATAAATTTGTTTTAGTAGATAACAGTGGATAATGTGATGGATAAAAGGGATTATCCAAAATCTGAATTTTTTCATTTTTTTTTACCCTTTCTGTAGGTCTGGCATAACTACAGTTTTGACAGTCATATAATAGAGAACTACGGAATTAATCTCTCTGGATTTCATGCTGATACAATGCACATGGCTCGGCTCTGGGATTCTTCCAGAAGGCTTGATGGTGGATATTCTCTTGAGGCACTCAGTGGCGACTCAAGAGTTATGTCAGGCGCTCATTCTGGCCCCAAATCTGCATTAAACATTGGCAAAATTTCAATGAAATCCATTTTTGGCAAGAAGAAGGTTAAAAAAGATGGTTCTGAGGGAAAGCTAATCACAATGAACCCTGTGGAAACCTTACAAAGGGAAGAGAGAGAACTCTGGGTTAGCTACTCAGCGCTTGACTCAATTAGCACTCTGAGGCTTTATGAAAGCTTGAAAGGGAAGTTGGAGAAGATGCAATGGGTCCTTGAAGGGTTGTGTAAAGGAACAATGTATGATTTTTACAGAGAGTACTGGTGTCCTTTTGGTGCGATTCTAGTAAAAATGGAGACCGAAGGGATGCTGGTTGACCGGGCCTACCTGTCAGAGATAGAGAAGGTAGCTGTTTCTGAACAAAAAATGGCGGCAGATAAATTTAGGAACTGGGCTTCCAAGTATTGTGCGGATGCTAGGCATATGAATGTAGGAAGTGATGCACAGATACGTCAACTCCTCTTTGGTGGAGTCCAAAATAAGTACGTAATTAATTAACTTGTGGCGAGTAGAGTAGTTAAAAGTTGTTTTAATTCGAAATAGATCTTTTTCACCCCTGGGTTTTAATTATATCATTTGGTCTTCAAATATATCATTATATTTGTCCTTCCATTAGATCTTTAAGGATAAGATGGCAAGTTACATCAATAATATATGTTACGAGTAGGCAATAAAAATTATTCCACTTGTTGTTTCAGTGAAGTGGAAACTTGTGCTAGAAATTACTTGCTACATGACATATTTGCCTCATTGAAAAGTTACAGATTTCATTACCATTCACTAATGAGGAAGTTCTTCTGTAGTACCTAATTATAAAAATAATATATAAACTTTGAGACTATTTAATTTCTCATTATGTTTTGTTCCCCGTTTTCCTGTTTTCTTTTTTATTAAAGAATTTATTTATGGTCTAAACTCTTGGCAGCAAAAATCCTGATGAGACATTGCCCCAATGCCGAACCTTCAAAATCCCAAACACCGAAAAAGTGATTGAACAGGGTAAAAAGGCCCCTTTAAAGCACCGAAACATTACTCTCTGCAGCCTTGTAGATAATATGCAAACAGAATCCTATACTGCCAGTGGTTGGCCTTCGGTTAGTGGCGCTGCCTTGAAATCACTGGCTGGGAAAATCCCTACAGAGCTCATCTATATGCTTGATGAAGAAGAGAATGAAGAGGATGGTGAGGTTGAGGTGGGTGGGGCAAATGTGGAGGATGTGGATTCTGAGAGGTCGATGTATGGCGCAGCATTTGATGCTTTTGGTGGGGGAAAGGAGGGGAAGGAAGCATGTCATGCCATTGCGGCCCTTTGTGAAGTGTGCTCAATTGATTCGTTGATTTCTAATTTCATCCTTCCCTTGCAGGTATTCTGGATTCTCAGTTGAGATTACTAAACTTTTCTTATTACAGTTACTGAGTGGAGTGAAGTTCTCTAAAATTGGAATTATCTGGTTCCTGCTTATGGAAATAATTGTGTAATTGCTGAGTTGTTTTTCTGGGACATAATTTCCTTGCAACTCTTTTACCTTTTTTTTTAAAAAAATATATTTAGACCTCATTTCCTTCACTTCACCTCCATATTCATGATCTCGTATTCTATTTTCCTAACGTGCCTTAAAGCTTAGAAAATAAACGAGATGATCAAGGGGAGTTGAGTATCCTCATTTTGTTCTTTTGCAAAACATTAAGCAAACTGCATCAATTCTGTTTCGAATTTTCGTGAAACTGTATAATTACGAGGTAGCTTTGAAACTTGGATGCTAGATATGGTCAAGCCTGTAAGGAAACCTGCTGGGCCATCAAGATAACATTATAACTTGTTTTGTTTAATAGGGAGATCATATATCTTGTCACAATGGGAGGATACATTGTTCGCTAAATATTAACACTGAGACAGGGCGGTTATCAGCAAGGACCCCAAATCTACAGGTTGCTACTTCAACTTATTACTAATGCAATAAAGTTTCAGTATCATCTTATTCCACCTTCTGATTTATTGATTTTTTTATTACTCAGAATCAACCAGCACTAGAGAAGGATAGATATAAGATTCGTCAGGCCTTTATTGCGGCACCAGGGAACTCACTTATAGTGGCTGATTATGGGCAGGTACATACTTTTAGAGGGTGTTCTGTAACCACACGGCTTATGGTGCAATGAGTTGCCCAAACACATAATCTAATCTTGAACTTTCTATATTACGGGTGATGGCAAACCTTTCAATTTTTGTAAATTATAGTGCTTTGAATTCCCTAACTTGATTATGGTCAAGAAATATTGATGGAGATGTTCTTTTCTTTATATTGTGCAACATCATGCTCATAAAGTTATATTTGACATGGATTCTTCACTTGTTACTTGTAATGATGGTATTGTTTGCTTTTGAATTTTGAAGCTAAATTAATATGAAGAAAGTTTGTGGGAACTTGTGACACCAAATACTTGCAATGGTGTAGTACTCATTATGTTAAAAAAAGTCAAAAGTCCAAGCCTTTTATCCCAAACAAGTTGGGGTAGGCTAGTAGTACTCATTATGTTGTTTATTAATTTTTAAATCTTATGCAGTAATTGAAAATGATAGGTATTATACCGATCAATGCAGTATCTATCACCAGTTTGGACACAATTATGACAGTTTGCCCTTTTTTTTATATATATTTTCCTTGTTCTACCTTTGGTTGCCATTAATCTGAGTGCTGAATGGCCTCTCAAAGAAAAAAATTTCCAAAAAAACTGTGCCCAGCCAGTGCAGGATAACATGATAACTATTTATCTTGTGCGATGGTGATGAAGTGGTAGTGTGGTACCTCTTTGGCTTGAGAAGGAGCCTAAATCCCCAATTTATTAGTACTGACTCAAAATTTCCTGAAATATTTGTGCAACCTTCAGAGTTTACGTCAAATGCTCCTTTTTCAAATTTAATTATGTATTTCCACAAATAGAAAGTAGTTCAATAAGCATAGCGGTAAAATTTCAAGATTCAACTAAATATATTTTTAATTGTGGTAGTCTAACAGAGGCTTTATTTGTCCAAATTCTGTAAGCTACAAATATGATAAGCAGATTGTTATTGTGAAAATGCACTATAATCTTGTGTGTTTTACAATCTTCCATTTTGAATTGTCTTTTCTGATTGGCGACTGGCAACTTTTGTGCCAGCTGGAGCTTAGGATCTTGGCACACCTGGCAGGTTGTCAAAGCATGTTAGAGGCATTTGAGGCAGGAGGCGATTTTCATTCTAGAACAGCTATGAATATGTATGATCATATTCGCAAGGCAGTTGAAGAGGAAAAGGTGCTACTTGAGTGGCATCCCCAGCCTGGACAGGAGAAGCCTCCAGTTCCTCTATTAAAGGTATATTTTCATTTATTGATGTCAATCTTTGAACATTGTTGCTCTACATCTTGTCCTCTCTATGAAAATCTGTGATATCACCATTGCAAGAATTAGCCAATTACCTACTATGTCCGAATGGTTGCTTCTGTTGTTTCACTTTTAGTGGACTTAAAGTTTTTATTTTATTGATTTGATTTTTTTTTAAAAATGCACCCACAGATGCCTAACCATTAGTTTCTTATTCACAAATGCTATCCATATAACCATTCTTTTTAGTTGTATTTATTGGAATTGAATGCAATGCCTAACTTTAGATCATTGATGTTGAAGTGATCTTCCTGTATGATAGCTAAATTAGATTACCTTGACTTGTAACAGCGAAGAATGTTCATTTGTAAATAAGAGGGTGGATTTCTTAGGACAATGGTCAAATGGGAAATAAAATAAAAATTGTAGGTGCAATTTGGAAGAATAAGAATGGTTAAATCAAATAGGCAGTTTTAGCCTTTTAACTTTGTAACAGCCATCCTTTCCTTTTTTCTATAGAAATATTTCAACCTCTTTTCTCTTTGATTCATTCAAGGATGCTTTTGGATCGGAGAGAAGAAAGGCAAAGATGCTTAATTTCTCCATTGCTTATGGGAAAACACCTATGGGGCTAGCCCGTGATTGGAAGGTACATCTGTTTCATTAATTTTTTTATTCTTTGATTATCTGTGCCTATTTGATAGGTATAAAATGGCTTAGTTCAGATTGCATTTCATTCTAGTACTAGACTACTAGTTCACTTCATTTGAATGAGTATGTATCAAGAGTATACCTTTAATGTGCATGTACCGACAGGTACATGATAAATTTTGCTCTACTTTTGTTTTCTTTTTGTCCCTCCTCTGGTTTGTCTGGTGTCAGTGTCTAATCAGCCTTTATACTCCCTATTTATTTGCTTTCTGTAGGTTTCCCTGAAGGAAGCAAAGGAAACAGTTAAATTGTGGTACAGGGAAAGGCAGGAAGTGCTGAGGTGGCAACAGGAGCGAAAGAGACAAGCGCAGAGAGAACAATGTGTGTACACTCTACTGGGTCGTGCCCGCCGCTTTCCTTCTATGTCCCAATGCACTGCAGCTCAGCGGGGCCACATTGAGCGGGCTGCCATCAATACCCCTGTGCAGGTACAGCACGTGACAACTTTTAGATTGTTAAATAAAGGTTATGTAACAACCCCGTGTTCTGTTATTCCTGTTTTGGGCATTTAGCTCTTAGTTAACCAATTGGGTGCCTAATTATGTTATCTTGGTCCAATTTTAGCAATTTATACCTAAATCTATGTACTTGATGAAAATTTATTTTTAATATCAGTCTTATATTATCTCTGTCTTGTTTCAAATGGTTGCTGGATTTAAAAGAAGGTAAAAGTATTCTTTAAGATAGTTACACTATAACAAAGGGTGGTATATTTAGCCAGTGATGTTATACTGGGGTTATTTTGTATTTTGCCTTTGGCATATGCATATTATGTATTTTCTTAAGCACAATAATTATTCTTGCAACCAAGGAATATTATGTATTTCCATTTTTCTTTTCAATTTTTGTTAATAGGGCAGTGCAGCTGATGTTGCTATGTGTGCGATGCTTGAAATAGATAGGAATGTTCATTTGAAGGAGCTAGGATGGAAGCTCTTGTTGCAGGTTTTCTTTCTTTTTGTGTAACTAATCATTATTTATCGCTCGTCCTTTAATTGTGTATTTGTATTATTGGTCCTTGATAAGCAGAATCACTTTTAACAAAAATGACAACCTTATTTTTGGTCCAGGTGCATGATGAGGTAATATTGGAGGGACCCTCAGAGTCTGCTGATCTGGCCAAGTCCATTGTTGTAGAATGCATGTCCAAGCCTTTCTATGGTACAAACTTCCTAAAGGTCGACTTATCTGTAGATGCTAAGTGTGCACAGAGTTGGTATGCAGCTAAGTAAGAGTAAATACTGTCACAGCATTTGTTATTTTGCAAGATATCCCGTGTCCTTCAGATTTGAAAAATAATTACACTGATCAAAGGCATGCTGCTTATCTTTTTTTTCCTGTTAGTTTAGTTAGGATTTTTAGAATGCGTTTTTTAAAAGTGTAGTTTTTATATTAGTATGGCATTTGAAGCCAGTTTTTGAGGGAGATGAGTCTTGTGATGTAAAAGCATACTGATCCTGTAGTAATCATATGTAGCTCTGTATGAGACATCCATTTCTCAATGTATGTATAATGTACGCATTATAGTTAATGCTCTTTCCAGTGTCTTTTTTTTTCAATTTAAATTTTAGTTACAAAATTTGCAGCCACTGTATCATTTCAGCATGTTGTAAATTCCAGGCCGTGGTCCCACTATTACTACGCTATCACTTTTAATTCACACTATGAAAATTTAGTGACAATTGTTGCAAGGCGATGCGCTAGTTATTGTAGTACAACATTTGTTGGATTGGCAGAAGTGGAAGACCTAGCTAATAAAATAAAAAGATAGAAGAAGCAGTTTTGTTCAATGTTTCGCAAGTCGATATCAATCAATGGCCTGAAAATGCGAACTGTAGTGGTTCGGATTAAGTAAAAGTTGTAGTTCTGTACTTCTATTCACAATGACCACCAAAAGGAAACAAAGACTTTACTTTTCCCGTCAATAATAAACAAGTTTCTGAATATTGGAGAAGTTGGGAGCGGAGTATTGGAATGCAGGCCCAAGTAAGTACACAAATTAAAATGGGCTTCTGTGTAATTAGCCCGATATGAGAAACATATTAGTCCCTTTAATACAGGCCATACAGCGTGTTGAGCCGTTGAGGGGTCAATAATTTGGAATTTAGAAGAGTTAAAAATGAAGAAGAGAAGATGATCATCGGTATTACTATTAAAATGGCATCAAGGCATTAAGCCTGATCAATCCAATTACAATATCTCTAAGAGCAAATGGCCAGCACAATTGCAGCAAATTGTTGACAGAAGATTTAGCTGCCAAATTCATAGTTGGTTTAATATAAATATATACAATACAAATACTTATTTGTACGCTGCTCTTGTGGGACTTCAGTCTGATACATCACATATTACTCCAAAATATATTCATTTAATCTCATGTTGTTGGTTCTCTAGTGTATTGTTTCGATTTTGTTGGTCATACAACTTTACTTTTTATGTAGTCAATATACTGAAAACGCATGGCATGAGATGATTGATTTTGCCATTCATTTGCGGACTGTAAATATGTCGCGACTCGCAAGCCTATTCAAAAAATGATGCCAGGCCTTTCATTGAAAGAAAAGCGTTGGTGTGTTGTGACTAAGGTGGAAATATAGCATTGTCATCGTTGGAGTTAATTTCTCCATAAAAAGAATATATACATATAAAGGCCTTGGATGACCTCAATCTCCTAATTAGGGACTGACTACCGAAAAAAAAAATAACAAAGTCAAATCTACTACCATATTAGATAGCCAAACATCAATAATCAATTCCATAATTGCTTTCCGAATAGCATTTAGTGGTGCTTGCCCATGGCAATAACCCTAAAAAAATTAAAGACCTTACCTGACGTTTATTTTAGTTAGGGACTTATTACCAAAAAAGAAAGAACTGCAAATCCACTAGCAGATTAGATAACCAAACATCAATTTCTTATTGATTTCAATACACTATTAACAATGCTGAGCGATGACAGATTTTCTGGTGCAACTTACACCAAGTTGAAAAGTCAAATTGAATTGATAGCCTAACATCATAAACAAGATGCAAAATGAAAGCTCCTATGAAATCCGAAAAAAAAAAATAATAAATAAAGAAAAAAAATCATCAACGCCCACTTATCTTGTTCAAATCGCCAAAAAAAAAAAAAAATCAAACTAGGCAGCTCTGACGACAACGGAGCTTAAATTCTACTTCTTTCTCCTATATCACAGATATGAAAATAAATGTATATGAACTTGCCAACAAACCAGATATAAATGCGATTTCTTACTTTCTCAAAAATTCAATCCAATCAAACAACTGAAATGCCTCTCATACAAATTGAATAAAACAAAAGGGGCTTTATATACAGACTAAGCTAAGCAAAGAAAAGCACCAAAATAAATGCGGCCAGAATCATCACAGTGACACGCGGTGCTCTCTCACTTGCTGAGCCAAAAGGTGCAGCCTTAATTTGTATGGTAAAATTGCATGCAGCTGTTGATGGGTCTTGCGTGGTGGTCATTGCCATCCCTCCAAAATCACAACTCCCATCGACCTGATTTTGTACTTGAAAATACATATTAAATGCATATGATGCATTACCATTCACATCCATACCATTACAACTGGACCCATAACCCAAAGCAGTGCAGTCAGAGTAAGTACATGCCCAGGAGATTTTATCTCCTATCTTGCTCATGTCATTCCCATTCGGGTCCAGGACACACCAGGTCTTAGAGAGATACTCAACTCCCTGGGCTGGGACAAGCGTTATAGGCCTGTTTTGACCCGTTAGATCAATCTGGAATTTCGGCTGACCATCATACTTTAAAATGCCCCAGTGGCGTTCGAAATTGCCAGGAGCAATACTCTTGTAATCTTCGTCAAGTAGGCCAAAGAGGTACACCTCAATATATTGGTTGGGGCGAAGAGGTGTGCCGATATTTTGAGCTAGGCGGGGCAGGAGACCCTTGTAGAAGCGCTGTGCATATGCTGATGTTGCGTGCTTGTCACCCTCTGTGGGCCACCCAACCTCACCAACAATTATTGGCATGTTGCCAGCACCGACTGCTTTCAAGGCTGAGACCAGCGTATCAAAGTTCGCATCAAACACATTAGTGTATGTGATTGAGCCATCAACCACCGGGGTGCTTGATCCTGAGTTTTCAGGAGAAAAAAGGACTAAATGAGTTAGGTATCGTCTAATGATATGATCTAATGGTAGCGTCAGGTCCAAGAATGGTAGTCGTACTGTTATTTACTGTAATTATTCAAGGCGACTTTAGTTATGTGGTACAGCTCTCAATCCTTTCAGATAAATTTCTTTTTGATGTTTTCATTAGATTCAATTGTCAGCTTTTTATGAAACAGAAATATGTTGTTATCCACCATTTATATAACAGCCAAGAACCTGAATGTGGGTGGTAGTTGCGCCATTGCATGAGAAAATGTTGGGTGAAATTTGAAAAATAGGGTAAAATCTTGGGTTATTTTGGGGAAAAAAAGATTTAGAGCATCGTTGGCTGCCAGATCACCACATTTCACTTGGGCATTCTTTTTCTTAATTGCTCAAGCTTCAATGTGGCTTTTTATAGTTATTAAGGCTTAAACCCTGGTATTTGCATGCGTGAGATAGAAAGAGAGAACTGACATACCATCAAAGAAGGCATAATCAATTGGGAAGCCTTCATTCAAATACAGACTGAGAAACGGGTATATATTGACAGTAAAAGGGGCGTTGTTCTGGCTCAAAAACTGCACAATCTGAGTCATTTGGCTAGAGATGTCACTGCGAAATCGACCAGCTGATGGCACAGTACCGTCGTACACATCAGCATTCAACGGCACAGTTGCCTTGATCTTGTCTCCCACACCTGCATCGTTTAGCGCGTTCTGGATGTTCTTCAATGCAGGATATGTTATGTTCACAAATGAGCCATTGTATGAGGAGAGAAATGGCTCGTTCCCCACTGCCACATACCTACCACAAAATTGGAAGGAAACAAGGGAAATTATTAAATGCACCTTTTTGATATTGTAATATTCCTCTCTGATTCTCCAGTGCACCTTTTAGTGATGTATATACATTTTTGCATTTGATATACTGGTCCGTGTTTCTTATCCTAGTAAATCATTGTGGCCCTAAGTTTCTAGGCATATTATTAGTACAAACTCTAATGCCCCCTTTAGTTCCCACTCACAAGTAGATACAACTGGAAGAAGAAAAATATATACCAGTATGAGTGGCCAGATAAGAATGGCACTACAAACATCAAACAACCTTTTTGCTCTAGTGATTCTTCTTTTATATGACAAATCATTATCCCACTTGTAATCCTGTTTCTAAGGGTATTATGGGGATAGAAACATAGAGTTACCATAAAGAAGATATTGTCAACAACTGAAATTTACTGTTGGTTAAATGAGGTGACGATTCACCGCACAAAAGTTCCCCTAGTACCACTGGAAGTTGATGTTACATAAACTAGTGAGTCTCGGTCTTACTTGATTTTATTCAATTGTGGTATGTACCTTTCATAATTGAATATCATTACTATGTAGTGTAATAGAACACAAACTCATGCAAGAACCAAGTGGTATTAATGATTAGTCATGACCAACCTGCCTCTTGTTTATTTATTTAATATAAGCCAGTTAACCTTAATATAAGTATAACTATTGGAAATTAAAGAGAACTAAATAGCTTGATATAGAATCAGCCACTAGTCATTTTCCAGGCAAATGATTGGAGACCTGCATGTCCCATGGTTTATTCCCATCTTCATTTGTTAAAACAAGATCAGTCACAATCGCTTATTATATCATATCAACTGTCATTTACCAAATTACAACTGCCATAGAATTAAAAACACAAATAACAAATGTAACATAAATAAAAAATTCACATGAGGCGATTAGCACTTACTTGATAGTAACACCGCCGTTAAAATTGTACCGAGTAACGTTCTTGTCAACCCATTTCTTTGCCGTCGAGTAATCATTCATCATGGCAAGCATATTATTCGGTATCGCCACCATGACCTCGATCCCGCTCCCTGCAAGAGCACTCATCGTGTTGAAATCGGCATCGAATAGCTTCACCTTTTGTATCCCATTGTCTTTAAGCAGTTGTACAACGATTTTCGGAGGCAACGGGTGTGTTGCCATCGTGCCCCAATTCATCCCAAGCGATTCCACAAATGCAAAGTATGTATTCCATACACCAACAAGTAAAAACCACAATATGAACCGCAAACTTGTCATCTCTGATTGAGAAATATACAAAACTTGTATCTATAATGAGAAATCGAGCTAGAGAGAACCAATAGTTCTGACAATCGAATCAAAACTATCCGATTCTGAACTTGTCGACCACTAATCCGATATAAAGTCGCAAAATTTGAAAAAATGTACGACCTCTTTAATCAAAATCAAGTGAAACCCGGGTTTAGCGTGCGTTGAGAAAAAGGTTTTGAATGTACAAACAAGCACGAGATCCAATGGGGATGTAATAAAAAGGAGGTGGATTAGAAATCGGAGAAAGGTTTCGCAATCGCACTTGAGCACAGACTAAGAGGCGAATCGAGAGGCGAAAGAGTTGGAAAAGTTGAAAAAGGTAAGATAACCTTTTTTTCTTCTTCTTCTTTTTTGAACCCCTCTTTTCGCCTCTGTTAAGAAATTAGAAATGCAATGGAGAGAGAAAGGGAAATATAAAAAAAAAAACCGAAGCGCGGAGAGGAGACGCGTAGAAGTAGAACAAAAACGCGAGTTTCATTTTCGTTCGCATAATTAATGCACAAATTAAATGTGGGGTTGCAAGGGTATTTTCGTCATTCGAATTTTCAACCGAAAGAAATCAGTGACATGGTCAGAACTCAGAAGTGGGTCAGTGCATCAATATATGTATACAAATAATACAATACAGCTCCTATACAGTTTTAAGTGGATTGTTGCATGATTAAAGAGAGATCTGGACGGTTCATTTAAGATCGGACAATTCATAATGGATTAAGATCTTTAAATCATATGGTTTGCTTAGGTGGGTAAAAGACATTTATTTATTTATTTTTGAGTGCGAACACCTATTTAGTTGCTTACTAACCACTTTACTAAAATAGATATGAAATATTATAGAAGTTCTTGATTTCTAATATTCCAACTGCTTTTGGCAACGGAGTTTTGATTACTGATTTTCTTTTAAAAATGATTAATTAATTTTGCATTCTGATTTCTGCGATAAGTCGACATATATTATATAACATTCAAGTTTACATTATTAGACTATAAAAGAATGTATTTTAATGATAATAAGGACAAATGGACCATGAGTGTTGTTTAAATCCATAGTATGAATAATATGATAACCCACAATTTAAATACTCAAAATTTGAACATTTGAGTATATTATTTGAATAGAAAATTTTTAATATGATTTTGATAATCATTGCACATGCGTGGTTTGTATTCTATCAAAATTAAATTAGATTTCCATTGACCATCTCGATATGGTTTTGTCAAATTCAAAAGGCCTTAACAAATTATATATCATGGAATCTTCTGGACTTTTAATGCATATATTTTTTGATAAAAGTTATCTTTTTTTTTTTTGAAAAAATCTACAATTTTGCCGGTTTCTGATAAGTATCGCCAACACTTATTGTAGTAAAATAAACAGATTTAATATATGACCGAGCACGCTGATATCATTTCCACTGTATATATAATAGCAAATAAAATACCAAAGATATCCTGAATTTCAATTTTCAAAATGGATATATTATAATATATACTTAACGTGAAGGATACAGGTAATTGTAATGGTTTTTCTGTATTATATTAGAAAAACATTTAAAAGTCAATTCCTCTGTGTTGCATTAATTTCATTAATTCAAATGTGATTAGTTGGATTGACTGATTCTTTCTAATTGGATATAATCATTTCGGCTGTTCCCAACGAGTACATCCGGGTACGGGTCTTATATCTACAAGCATAAATTGAAACTACTTAAGGCCTAAGGCATATAATTGAAGAAATAAATTTAATAGTTCAAGCTAAATCCTGTTCGTCAACGACATAATTTTATATTCACTATGCTGAAATATAAGGAAACATAAGGAAGTTCGTCAATATATGAATTTTATGCAATAATAGAATATCCACATGTAGAAAGTGCAAATATTTTAAGATGTGTAAACTTTGTTAATTATGTATTTTATGCTGAAAAAAGTTATTTTTCCGCACTAATATTAATTAATAGAGGACAGAATAAAATATATTTTGCATTTTGTTTTTCTGGAAAGTAATTTTTTACTTAAAGTCCAGCACTCCTCTTGAAAAAAAAAAAGAGGCACCGTCCACGCAGTTAATGCACATGACTTTAATGCCAATTCAACTATTCTAACTGAATTAATGACTATTGACTGATTCATGATTTGAAAAAAAAAATATTAATAGTAACAAGAGACGAGCATTAATTATCACATCATTGTCATAAATAAAAAAGAGTAAATCCATCAGTATATGTGTTTTGTTTCAGTGGAGTACTTCATTAGAGATTGACATCGGGCCAAAAGCCCAAAATTAGAAACACTGTAATATATATATTGAGAATGGATTCAATCAAAGCGCTTTGACCGGAGTCTCAGTTAAACCCCGTCAGTTCTCAAATTTGAAAGTTCAAACGACCGATCCGAACAGTCAAATATGATCTCCATATTGAAATCTCCTTGCCGACCAAAATTTTCATTTTTTTGAATTTTTTAAGTACTTTTTTCGGATTTACAAAAATCGTTAATCTAATTTGTTCTGAACCCTACAAAAATTGCTGTTTTTGAAAATCCGAAAAAAATACTTAAAAAATTCAAAAAAATGAAAATTTTGATTGGCAAGGAGATTTCAATATGGAGATCATATTTGACGGTTCGGATCGGTCGTTTGAACTTTCAAAATTGAGATCTGACGGGGTTTAACTGGGACTCCGGTCAAAGCGCTTTGATTGAAGGCTTTCTCTATATATATTAGTGCATTTTTAATGAATTGTTGCACCAATTTCCGATTATGCGAACATAATATTTTTTTTCCATTATATATATTCTCTTGAGAAAATTATATTGCAATGAATATGTTGGCCCATTTCATAAAATTAGAGTGTAATTTCTAACATTAGTGAATATGTCGGTGACTGGATCGAGTTCGTTTTAGAGTGCATGTGAGAATTAATTTCCTTCTTAAATGCGTGGCAACTGGCAAGTGGCAACGAGCGATCTATATCGACGAAAGTGTGAATAGTTTTAGTAGACTTTTTTTTTGATAATTAATAATTTTAAGACTTTTAGTAGACTATTGCACCGCACCAATTTATTTATTTATTTGTGTTGTTGGGTGATAAACCCTTGGGCCGTGTGCAACACCAAAATGCTTAGCTGCATCCTGTACAATAACATATCGGTTCCGTTTGGATGCATTGAGAATAAGGTAGGAAGAAGGAAGAAGGGAAAAAATTTATTGGAAATGGGTAAATTTATTGGGAAGTGTGTAACTTTTGTGAAGAGTTTGGATGGTTAGAAATAAATTTATTGGTAAAAAGTGGTTATTCCTTATTCCTTATTTCGAGAAAAAGCCATCCAAACGGAGCCGATTTGAAGTCATGAACCCATGATTTGAGGTTCAATTGCCGCGCATTGATATGAATTCCTAAGTATATGTATGATAATTAGCGTATTTATATGAGAATTGAGAGTGCAGCCACTTTTTGGGAATAATTATGTAATACCTTTGGTTATATTAAAATTATAATTAGTACTTTTTCGGACTTAGCTAAAAAAAAATACATTGGAAAAAAATCAATTGAGATACTTCGGTGAAAAGAAAAATTACAATCAAGTTGCATTTTTTAAGAGTGTATTCCATCTTAACATGTCATAAATATGCCATTTTAAATGGGAAGATTGGCGTAAAAAAACATGAATCGTACGATCAGTATAGGCAGAAGAGAGAAGCAAAATGGGACGCACGTGACCATGAAGAATTTTTTAAATCACTTCTATTCTCCTTAAAAAAAAATAAAAAATCTCAAAAAAATAAAAATTTTGGTTTTTGGAAATTCTTAATATATATATATATATATATATATATATATATATATATATATTGAACTAAGAGTAACCCAAGCAGGATTACCAGCTTTCAATTAAGCTAGGCAAAGATGAAAAATATTTGAATTGAGTGGCACCGGTCGGTTATTTTAAGCTTAGAAATTAAGATTTGAATATATAAATATCAATCTGTTGGGTATAAACATCATGTTTGTAAAATATAGGGAAAATCAGCCATATACCCTTGCAATCTTAGTTAATTGGAAATATCCCCTTCTAATTTTTGAAATTGGAAATATCCCCTCCTAATCATAGTTATTATAGAAATTTACCCTTTTGATTATTTATAATATTATTTTAAATCTAAATATTCAATTTTTAGAATAATAGACCAAAATACCCATGTCTCTTTGGTGATTCTCTCGCCTGATTTCTTTCCCCCAAATTAAGCAAGATGCGACATTCTTTTTTAACCCATTCGCTTGGATCTTCAAATCCTAATTACAATCACTGAAACAAACTTTTTTTGGATTAAATCACAAGGCAAGGCCTTTTGTTGTCAGATAGTTCTCAGCATATATTAGACACCATCTTCTCCATAAACTAACCTAATGCCAAAGGTGCGTCTAGTAATCTTTATTTTCCGGTAGCTTTATCTAAGAAAAGCTATATCTTTTGATGGTAACAAGAGGAGACGTACGAAGTGGTACCGGGACTTCTAGGTATCAAACCCTAGCAAGTCAAAGAAACCTCGAATTTCAATCGGCTTAAGTTAAGAAATAAAGCGGGAAATAGTGGGAAGGTTAATCGTCAGATATACTTGAGGGCATTTTTGTCCATAAATAAAAATTTTGATTTTTCAAATTTTAAATAGCATTAAAAATAATCAAAAGGATAAATTTCTAAAGCAACTATAATTAGGAGGGGATATTTCCAATTTCAGAGATTAGAGGGGGATATTTCCAATTAGCTAAGATTACAAGGGTATATGACTGATTTTCCCTAAAATATATGTATATATAACAAGATTTATCCATGTTTTAGTGTTCATCGGACGATTTAAAAAGCTCCTGCGGTATGTAATCAACAGCCCTTGATGTTTCATCTAAAATACTCAAATAAATTAACACGTAACAACTTTTCGGTGTATCAAAAAATTGAAACGATGATTAGACTAATTTTGGTTATATTTTGATCATGAACTGGAGTTAGCCTTGGAAACTGGACCCGAATCCGGTGTAGCGCGGGACACCGTGTAGCACGCGTACGAGCCGTCTGATCTTGATCGGACGGTTCATTTTTTACGGGCCTATCAATCTAGGTTACATGCACGGGGCTCCTTTGTCCATTGGATCTTGATCAGACGGCTCTGATGCCGCGCTACACGGTGTGCCGCGCGGCACCAGATCTGAATTCTTGGAAACTAGTACACCAGGATACAAAGTTACAGAAGATAACTCCAAAAAGGCAAAAAGTAATTGGTGCTCACGCAATCGACATGGAGCATAGTGCACCGCACGTAGATACACGGTATTACTATTATTTACAACTTTTGATGGCATCCCCGTTATTATACAGAATTTCAAGGGCTAAATCTAAAAAGATTATGTCAGTCAGTACCGAATCTGAGGGCAAGCCGTACAGGTTTTGACGAATTCCAATCTCCTCGAGGCGGAGGCCCCGTTTAAACATGGAGCCGTTGGAAAAATTCAAATGACGATAATACCCTACTGATTAATTTTTAGATGATTTCTTATCATATTGTTTTTGGGAGGCCCATTAGAATTTCAAGCACGCTGTTCCCATGTGGAGTTGTGGACAACATGGCGGTATCTCATCCAGATCTGAGTCGTTATGCATACGTGGATAGAGATGGGGATTTTGACATTTTGTCCATAAAGAATTTTGGAAGGTTCCTCGGTACGAATGCTAGTAAGATCCAAACTTGAATTTATTAGAGTCGAATGATCTAAATTTTGAATTTTAAAATTTATAAACCTGAATTCATGTATCATTTTGGTAATTTTTGAATAATTCAGATCCTAATATGGAAAACAAGCAACGAAATTCAAAATAAAGCAGTTTCTAATTTTGAATTTTAAATTCACAAAATATAAATGCATTACCAGCAGGACATATACTACGAGCAACGAAATTCAAAATCTAGATAGATAACTCTGTTTACGTTTCCATTTTATTATGAAATTAAATTTGTTGACAACCATCAAACATGATCTCACTTCATGCACATTCAAAATGATGAAATGTCATAATATTCAAAATTTATATTTAGTGGTCTTCAATGGGACGTCAAAATGAAAAGATTTATACATTCAGTGCAAGTGATTTTTCATCTATTAATAAAATAAACCGATGAAAGCGTTGTCCTCTGATTCCCCCCCCCCCCCTTTGTGTGAAACAAGTGAGCTATATGCTCAGGCAACAGAATTACACAACCCTTCTACCCATCAGTAAGGGTGCAAGAAAAGCCCGTAGCTCGTAGCTCGCTCGTGTTCGACTCGGAAAAAACTCGTTAACAACTCGTTCGTTAACAGCTCGAGCCATTAATGAGACGAGCTACGCAGCTCGCGAGCTAAGATTGACGAGTTCGAACATGACACAACTCTCTCGTTAACAGCTCAGCCTTTAACGAGTTATATATGAACCGTATGATTAAATAACAATTAAATCAGAACTGTTCCTTCTCCATCAATATAACTAAACCCTGCTGAATCTCACCGCCGCTCCCTAGCGTAACTCCATGATGAAGGCTTAAAATCTATGAATCAAATAAATTTATAAACCTAGAGCTAACCTCACTAGTCTTTTGGAGTACAGCTTTAGGGTCGAACCCAAGGGACAGTTTAATTGATTACCGGACTTATCCTTTTTCAAAAGCTAGACAATAATATTTTTGTGGAGTTTTGATGAATTAAATGTAAAGGTGCAAGTAAAGTATATATTTTTGGTTATTTTGTCTATTAAAATAATGTAAACGACTAAAGTAAAGTTTTGGATTTTCAAACAGTATAAAAAGCGTCTTAGGGTACATGTTTCACCTTGGTTTGGACTCTAGAACACAGAATTATCACTTTCGTGCATCAAATTATGTTTTTCAAGCGTTCACTTCTCTGTTCGGTCCGAACAAGGATCTGTTTGGTCCGAACAGAGGGTGAAAGTGTGTGGTTTTGACCTTTTATGATATTTTATGCTTTGTGCTAGGGTTTGTTGGTCAAACCTAGATATTCTAAACCTCAGATGTCGCTTGTTGGACTAGAAACTGGTTTAATCACAACCTAACCTAATTAACTCGATTGGTTCACAACTTTTGGTATAGAATTCAATCAACTTAAACTTGTTTGTTGGAGTTCATAAGGATATCTAGAGGTCTTTTGGACTTGTCTAAAAGTTACACTTTTGGTGTCAACTAATCTCCCCTTTCGGATCTACGATTTATCCCAAATACTTATCTAAATTATCTTGATTAACCTAACTTTAGAACTTAACTAAATGCGGCCGTACATCTAGAAGTTAATTAGACTTTAACCAAGTAATTAAAACAAGCAATTAACATAATTCTCAACAAAACAAATTAACAAAACATATCATATCATATTGAGTCAAATCACAACACATCGAAACCTAAGTTACTTCCCTACTCCTAAGACAACATAAATCTAGCCTAACATGAAAGCAAAACAAGATACAAACTCAATCAAATCAAATATCAAGAGAATAGAAGAAATAAACCAAATATCGCTTCTAACTCAAGATACCGAACGTCCAGAGCCGTGGTTGGGTTGATTCTGCCGCCGTCGCGCCTAGAATTGCTCCAAAAATGATGTAATGGTCGTGCTATGATGCAAGAGGTGGAATCCCACGCCTTTCGGCGCGAGAACGATGGTGGAAAGGTGCCAAAATGCGGTAGATCGTGAAATTTCGTGTATGGTGGGTTCCTCCCTTTTTTTCTGGCCTAGGAGAGCATAAATAGTGATCTTTTGGACTTGGAAAGGAGGCTAGGGCGTCATGGCAAGAATTCATACCAAAATATTGAGTTTCAATGCTTGAAAACTTGCCAAATGCACTATGTCGGCTCTCAACTCGGACTGAGTTGGCTCCAACTCGGACCGAGATGGCAATTTAGCAATTTTCTGACTTTCAACTCGGACCGAGATGGATCAAACTCGGACCGAATTGACTCCAGACCGAGGAGAGGTAGTATTTCGGTCATAATTCCTTCACCCGAACTCCGATTGAGGCGATTCAATAGGCGTTGGAAAGCTTAGGATGAGCTCTTCAACGCTATTGATTCCATTTGACCAATTGTTTCTCTTAAATCCACCATTTTATGCATTAATTGAGTTTGATCCACCGAGTTCCTGCAATTCAATACAAAAACCACAACAGTACCCAATTCTAGACAAATATAGCACGAAGCACAATGAATATAGGGATTTGAGTTACCATTTAAGTGTAAAGTCCTGCCAAAATGCACATATAAATATGAGATATCACTCCATTCAAAAACTCTACCCGTTCTCAAACCTTGTAATCATCGTCACTCTCCTCTCCGTCGCTTACTGCCTCAGTCCACTAGTAGCAAGTGGCCACTCCGCACTCCCTGCTCAGTCTCCGACAATCCTCTCCCCAGTTCCCACTCTCTGAATTTCTTTGTCTCTTCTTCCCCAAACCTCAGTCCACCAATCTCTCTATCTCCACGCCTCTTCATTATCGCGACAATCCTCTCCTCCACTTCACTGCCTCTTCCTCCTCATCGAAGGCGACCTCCTTTCTCCTCTCCATCAATTTCTCTGCCTCTCTTCCCCATGTACAAGCTACCTTGACTTAGTACGAGTCAGCTCGTTCATTAACAAGACGAGGTCAAGCCATTGCATTCAACTCGTGATCCTAATCGAGATGAGTCAGCTCGGCTCGCTTGCTTGACGAGATGAGTCCGAAATAGGGTTAACTCGTCCGTGACTCGGCTCGTGAACAACCCTACCCATCAAACACCCTACCTGGCGCACTGGTAGTTGGTACCAAGATCGGAAGGTACCAGTGCCCACACGCCTTGTACTCACAACAGTAGACATACTATGAAAATGCATTGTCCTCTGAATAAGGGTGTGTTTGGATGAGTCGGGAATAGAGAATAGGAATAAGAAATTTCGGTTTGCGTGCTTATCCTTATTCATTATTCTTATACCATAGTTTTGTTATTATAGGAATAAGGGCCCTTATTCCTTATTCTTATGTTGTTTGGGTTGCACAAGAATAAGAATAAGCACGCAAATCGAAATTTCTTATTCCTATTCCCTATTCCCGGCTCATCCAAACACACCCAAAAGAGATCATGTACGGCTAGTATTCCCATCCCACCAAGTAATCGGATATTCCCAATTTCCGTAGAACAAAGCTTTAGCTTTGAACAAATCTCTTATCTTTTATATAGGCTCCGTTTGGATAGTGTGGGAATAAGGAAAGAAGTATTGGAAAGTGTGTAACTTTGTGAAGAATTTGGATTGTTTATAATAAATTTATTCTCTTATTTTCTTATTCCCACACCTCATCCAAACGGAGCCATATAAAAGAAATCTTACAATTGGTCTTGTTTAAAATTTTGAAACAAATTACAATTCCTTATTTATATCTAATTACAGACGCAATCGGAAAAGTTAGTCCAACCACAGTTCGACACAATTCCTTTATATTTTTATGCACTACGTCCTGTATTATCAAGTTTTGATATTTCATAACCATTACTTCTTAACTTAGTAGGATTTATTGTTGCGGAAGAAAAACTCTTTATACTGAGCTGTTTACGTATTCTGAATTAATAGTCTCAACCAAATTCAAACTTCTCAGTTATTTTGGAAACAAAAATAAACAGTACAACAGGTTGCAAAAGGCCGCAAACGGAAGGCAATTCCTGGGCCGGGCCGGTTTGAGCAGAGACATAAAAGTAAACAAATGAATTGCACCAGCCGGGAATCGAACCCGGGTCTGTACCGTGGCAGGGTACTATTCTACCACTAGACCACTGGTGCTTTGTTATATGGCTTCTCTATATAATATAGACAATTACAAAATTACTGTTCAACGTTCCCGTTTTGAAACATAAGCTGATTACATAGTTAATGAGAGGAAAATTATTTATTTATTAGGCGAAAAAGGAATTAAAATTTATGTCTTTTTGATTAAAATAGAAATAGTTTTAAAAAATGTATATCTAAATGCAAAATTAAGTCCTTAGAAAAATAAATATTAATATTAATTTAAAAAAATATGTATATCTAATTGATTAAAAAGTATTTCTTCTTATAAACATATTTATTGACAAACAACACCGCTGTCAAAAACACCAAAACTAAATGAAGACATCCGACTTACAAAAATTGCATTGCATGCGACAACCCGTAAGGCGAATCTTGACATTCAGATAAGTATCGTCATAAAATTGAAGATATGAATATTTCATATTTTTCTTATTAGATTTTCAAACCTAAAAATATTTAAATATAATACTTAAATTTATTAAATCTTAAAAGAAAAATAAAATAAATGCTATTTATGCTGACAATTTAGGATAGGCATCCCCTGGCTATGGACTAGTAATACTAACATATATTCTATGGTAAAAATAAAAAAATAAAAAAAAATGAAAGATTATTTCAGTAGGACGTAACAACTTTGTTTTTTTAATACTGAAAAGCGAGGGGTTCTTATGCAGTTGTTCATACACATGCCTTGGGAACTCCGAACTGGATAAGCGCACTCTTTTCGCTTCTTCAGTCGCACTGACCTCTCCCCTACTACGGCTCACAAACAATTCGTCGAACACATTGCGCGCATTACACATCACTGTAATGATTCTCTTAAACCCTAGCCTCCATGGGAGAACACCCGCTTCTTATCCTTTCCTCCATCTCCCAACCCAAGCTAGCACCATTCTCTCCGTCTCCTCTACCTCATCTCGCTTCTTTCTTCCTCAGCGTGCCAGGCCTTTCTCTCGCTCGTCTAAGCTCAGGACTCCACCATGGGAGCGCAAGTGTCCGAGATATAGGGTTTCAGCCAGTTCGGTGGAGTGTACAGAGTATGGAAACAGCTCTGGTCTGAAAAAGTACTCCGTAAAAGTTCCTTTTGGCAACAGAGATGTGAGCATTTTCCTTTTTGTTGGTTTACATTCTGAATTTCTTGTGCATACTGGCCAGGGTTATATATGAAGACTGTAAGGTCTTTGCTTTCGGATACTTCTTTCTGAACTTGAATTCAGCGGTAGTTCTTTTATGCAAAGGCCTTGTGAATGGGCTAATGTATTCTGGTAAATGTGAGTTACCAATACTATTGCAGGCTCTGTACCAATCACCTCTATATTTTAATGTTTGTACCACGGTGTTAAACTTTGTTGTAGAATGGAATAAGACCTCTTCTTCTTAATTTCAATGACACGATAGTATTATGAAATATTGAAATTGAATTTGCTCGCGTTAATAATTTGGATTTTATGTAGTTGTCATTTGTTTGGAGATGAGCACTTAATTCTGCTTGGAATAATATGCATAATTGTATAATTTGAATTATGGTTGGACACTTCAACCAATATATTTTCAGTTATTCATTTTTTTTTTCCTTTCCCCTCTTAAGAGTTAATACTTATTTTAAGGAAAGGTTCCTTATATTTATTCTTTTGTGTAGATTTTGGTGGAAACAGGTCATATTGGGAGACAAGCGAGCGCTTCAGTGACAGTCACTGATGGGGAAACTGTAAGCACTGACGCTTGTTTGTTTTACAACTTACATTGTGCATGTTGTATTTTGAGGTGTTTTTCCATTTCATAATATGCCCCAGTTCAATAGTGACAATTGCGAACTATTGCATTTTTATTGCTCAGACTGTATGATTACAACAAACTTCCATCTATACTTCACTCTCAATAATTTCATTTTTTTTTTCAATTTGTAGTTTTGTTTTTCCCAGTCTATAATTATGGTCTTTGCAAACGGCGCCTGGCACTCACCATATCTGCAAATATAACTCCAGAATCTGTTGTGTTTTAAACAGAGTGCCTGCATTTTGTTATTGTCTTCAGTTAAATTGGCCGTTCAAATCAAATTTATTTTAAGCTAAAGAGAATTATATATTTCTTTGCACGACGTCTTTGTCAGATCGTCTTTGTCAGATCGTCACCAATTTGCATCAACTTAAAAAGAATTATAACATTTAGAGCTTAACTTACCAACAATTTTCTTAATATTACCTGATCTATGCTGGCAAGTTTTTTTGTAGTCAATACTCCTCCCCATGTTTTGTATTTCTAGTGTGCTTCATAACTGCCATGGTTGAAATTTAAGTTGTCTAATTGCCAATGGGTGCTATTCCATCTTTTTGTTCTGCTTTTTAACCGAGCTACTGCAAGCAGTCAACTAGCTTTTTCAATGAATAATTTCAATAGAGGAATTCCTAATACCTTCCTCGTCTTCCATTCTAAAGGCTGAGCATCATTGAGTGTTATTCCAACATTTATCTAATACTGGGTTGTAATAATGAAAGGCCCTCTTATTTGTTTGAATCATGTAATGCTTGGCCAGCTGCGCATCTGATTTGGAAGGTTTTTTTTTTTTTTTCGTCTCTGCAGATTGTTTACTGTACAGTTTGCTTAGCTGATGTGCCTAGTGACCCTTCTGATTTTTTCCCCTTATTTGTTAATTATCAAGAGCGTTTTTCTGCCGCAGGACGTACAAGGTATAATACTTAATTACTCTTTTGCTCAACTTTTCCTCTTTACTCTTTTGCTCAACTTTTCCTCTTATTCTATCTCACGACTTAACATTCCAAATTCTATTTTAAGTGGAGGATACTTCAAACGCGAGGGAAGAACAAAAGACCATGAGGTATACTGTACTAGAGAGGAACATATGTTGTTGGTGTTTTTTCTACTTCATTCACATAAAGATTTTTTAAATTATTTTGGATAAAACTGATGAACATTGTTTTTTTTTGGGTCCAGGTTTTGGTTTGTCGATTAATGGACAGGCCATTGCGTCCTACAATGCCAAAGGGGTTCTACCATGAGACACAAATTTTATCTTGGGTAAATAAACTCTTTTTTTTTTATATACTTTTTTCGTTGGCACGAGCACTTTGATTGTAAGCCCAATTCTGGCTTAACACATGATTGTTAACAGGTCTTTAGCTATGATGGTCTTCATTCTCCTGATTGCTTGGCTGTGACAGCTGCTGGAATAACAGTGTATGTAAATTATGTCAATATATAAAAATAACTTAATTAAGCACAAAATTATACCTACATCTTATAAATACCATCTGCCATTTAGGTCTTATATTGGTGAGTGCTAAGTACATGACCACAGTTATAGTTATCAGATGCATTTAAGATTTAATTTATTTTTAATTTCCTTATGAGTTTCCCGGGGCTTAGTCATGATTTCAGTAGGATTTAATGGGCAGAAAAAGTAAACGCCCCCCACCTCCCCCAACACCCACCCAAACTCAAACGCACAATATTGGAGCTACCTGGTATTGGGATGAAATCGTTGAGTGTTTTTTTTCCCCTGAAAGAAGAAGTTTTGAATGAAATGATTGGTCCATGCATTAGATTCTTCTTGTCTGCATTATAAATTAAATAAAATCTTAATAAACTGAAAAAGTTAACACCCTAGTTCATTTATTTTTGCCTTAATGACCAAGCTTTGACTGAGTATTTGGATTTTTTTTTTTTTTTTGAAGGTCCCTTTCTGAAGTTCCAAATACAAATACAGTTTCTTGTGTAAGAATTGGGCTTATTAATGATCAATTTGTGGTCAATCCCACTACTACGGAGATGGAGGAGTCTGAATTAGATTTAGTTATTGCCGGAACTGATAGTGCCATCTTGATGATTGAGGTTCGTTCTTATTGCTTGTTGTCCTGATTTTTCAACAGAATTTAACTAAACAAATTCTCAACCAAATTAAACTTGGTCCACCCTTTGTTGTGCAAATATACCTTAGTTATAGTGTTTTGGTACTCCAATTTCAGTCAGTTGAAGACTGAACACCTAAATACCAAAAAAAAATAAAAAATAATAATAATAATAATAAATAACAGAAAGATAGGAACACTGCCAAAGTTGTCAAACTGGTAGAGGTACCATATCATGACCTAAGTAGTTTCCACCTGACTAGTTCTGAATGTCACCGAAATCTGATTCAATGATAACCTGAAGAGTACCCACTTGTTGATTTATTGTTTTTAACGTGTTTGAAAAATTTATCATCTTCAAATCAAAATTGTTGATGCACCAATAAGTTAGTTCTGTCTAGTTGGACATTCATAATGCAACTGGACCACAGTTCTCATCTTGAACTTAATTAAGTTAGCAATAGCCAAATAAATATTTTTTGAAAATAATTAATTATTCAATAAAATTGGATTATGCGAGTATGTCATACTTTCACAGGGCTATTGTAACTTTCTCCCAGAAGAGAGATTGCTTGAAGCCGTGGAAATAGGACAGGTGTATAAACTTTTTTTGTTTTCTGCTCATCCTGTTTCTTTTCCAATTTTTTATATGTACCATTATTTTTTTGTAGAATTATGAACAGTGAAATATTGCTTGGACAGAAACTGCCTATATTTGTTCCCAATACATATTTATACAATTGTAGCTTGCAATAAGGGATATATGCAGAGGAGTGGAAAACTTAGTGAAGACATGCAGGAAGCCTAAAATGACTGATGCCATCAGATTGCCACCTGTGGAACTGTACAAGCATGTTGAAGTATGACACTATCTATTATTTGTTCTCTTCTAATTACTCTTCTCCACTATTCATTTTTGTTAGTTGTTTAAAGCTCTCATAGCCTAACAAATTACTTCTATGTTCATATTAGGATATTTCTGGTGAGGGTTTGGTGAAGGCGCTAGAAATAAAAGATAAGATATCAAGAAGGAAGGCGCTCACGGTATTGGAAGAGAAAGTATTAACTATACTATCTGAGAAGAGATACATATCAAAAGACGGATCATCGATTCCTAATGAAGGATTAGCAGATCTAACAGAGGATGAGGATGAAGATGATGAGGTTGTTGATGATGGTGAAGTTGACGAAGGTAATTTGAACAATATAGAATGGTTTTTCTTGCAGTGTGCACCTATTTATTTTACTGTGCTCGCAACACCTGACATTTCTATCTGCAACTACCATGCTTTTTGAGGTAGTTCGTGCTTTTATATTGTTAAGAAAATAAGCTGATTCAACTGAAAAATGACCAAATTAGCCATGAAAAAAGGAGGAAATATCTACATGTTTGAGAACCTGGAATGCATCAACAGGTTGAGATAATTGCTTAGTTTGACTCTGTTTAGTCTTAGTTTGGGAAAAGAGGGGGTGGGCGAGTGTTAAGATTTGACGAACTATCCGTTATACATTGTCATATCTAATAATAGGGAATTATTTGCGCAATGTGGGAACTTTAGATGTTATCTTCAAACTCAACAAAATGTTGGTTGTTTTGTGCGAATCCCCAACCCTCATCATAACTTCCTGCTGTATATCATAGCAAATTCTAGGCTGGTTTAATAACACATCGTTTCCACTGTTTTTGACAGGAGATATTCACATAAAACCAGTTCCACACAAACCTCCTCCTTTGGTAAATCTGACGCTCCATTTTAGACAAATCCACTCTAGCAGTTCTTCTGTTCTTATATCTGTTTATTTATCTGTAACATAGTTCTATTCAGAAGTTGATGTGAAATTAGTCTTCAAAGAAGTGTCTTCAAAATTCTTGCGCAGGAGAATTGTGCAGGTATATCTATCTAATTGATGTGAATTATGCGCCTTTATTTTTATCTTGGTACTACTTTCAAAACTTATTGAGTTGTGATTGATTAGACATAATCAAATTTGGATTATTAGATACTTATGAATCTTTAACTGTTCCTATTTTGTCTATTATGGTGACTGTAGGGCGGCAAGCGGAGTGATGGCAGAAGCTCAGTAGACCTTCGGCCAATTATCTCACAATGTGGGATATTACCAAGAGCTCATGGTAGTGCTCTTTTTACAAGAGGAGAGACACAAGTAAGTGGTTTTGTTATTTGTTCCATAATTATTGAATCAGAAAACTGATCAGACTTGATAAAATGTATTAAAATTTAGATTCCCTGATCTCGAGCACTAACATTGGATCCTCTTCTATTATGAAACTGCAGTCATTAGCAGTGGTCACTCTTGGGGATAATCAGATGGCTCAGAGAATAGACAACCTCGAGTACTCTGAGGATCCAAAGAGATTTTATCTTCAGGTAAATTACTATAATTACTTTATAAATAATTGTTGTAGTTTTGTCGCTCATTATTGTTGTTTTGCGGTGGCGGCAACAGTGCATGCTTGTTTATTTCTTTTTATTGCTATAGTACCTTTTACGAAGAGGATAAACTGCCTCTCTCTGTCATTTTATGCTGTCAGAGGTACTGGTTTACTTTGAATAAGAGCAGAGCATGCCTATTCTTTCAAACAATATAAATTAATTTATATTACCTTAACTGGTTGTGTTCCAAACAATATAGATCAGTAAATGTGCCTTGCTTAGTTTGCTTTAGCTTTTAGAAAAACTGGATGGCTAACAAAACTAAAAAAAATGGCAGTATACTTTTCCTCCATCAAGTGTTGGAGAAGTGGGTCGAATGTCACTTAGTAGAAGGGAGATAGGCCATGGTACCCTTGCTGAGAGAGCTCTAGAACCTACTTTACCACCTGAAGATGAATTCCCTTACACAATTCGTGTTGAGAGCACCATTACTGAAAGTAATGGGTCATCAAGGTGATCCTTTCTCTTTGAAGTGCTTTTTTCTTCACATGTAAATGTAAAGGAAGCTTATAGTTTTGATCTCCATAGTAAGGATGCATCCGGGGTTTTTGAATTGGACTTATTTATGGTGCTTCCTCAAAGTTATGCCTCAGGTTTGATACCAATTAGTTAGTCTGAGAAAGAATGTTACTTGGATGGGATTAGTCCATAGCAGATGAGCAGTGAGATTTAAAATCAGGACCCTTGGCTTTATATTATATTAATTAGCCAGTTTGTTGCTTGTGTGCTTATTTTTAAAAAAATTAAAGAAAGAAAACTAGATTTCAATAAAGGCTTAAGAGGGTAGAATCAGTAATCTAATGAAAGTTAGCTTTTTGTTAAATATTTTTTGAGAATCGACTCCCTCAGCTCAATGTTTCTGTTGTCAGTATGGCATCTGTGTGTGGTGGTTGCTTAGCCCTGTTAGATGCAGGAGTACCATTGAAAAGCCGGGTTGCTGGTATAGCAATGGGTTTAGTCTTAGATACTGAAGAAGTTGGTGGTAATGGTGAACCCCTTATTCTTTCTGATATTAGTGGCTCTGAAGATGCCTCTGGTGATATGGATCTTAAGGTGTGTCCACTTTTCCTTATGATTTTCTTCGGTTAATATTGTGTTTGTGCATGTTTTTGAAATAGCAGCTTTTCATACTTTTGCATAGCACTGAAAGTATATTGATATATACATGCATAGCCAAGAAGTAAAGTTAGTGTGATGGAAAAGCTAGATTCTGGTAAATATTGATGCTTTTGCACCCTTTTTTTTTTTTTCTTGGCTTCAAATGGTAGACGCTTTATCAGGCCCCTCTTCTTTTCTTGTAGTACCCAAATTGAGTTTTAGGAAACCTGAGAGATCTCACTACGCCTTGCATTGCAATCTACTAATAATATGAAATTAATGGTGCCATTGATAATTTTTTGTTTGAGTCATCCTTGGATATAATGGTTGCATTTAGGAAATGTGAGAACAAAGAAGAACATGCAAACATACACTTGAAAGAAGAATTCATGTGGGGAAATAAAGATACCTTCATTAAACACAAGCTTGTGGGTTTGAAGTAAAGGTTTCAAACTTTCAATACCAGGTCACTGTTAAATTACGGGACACACAAATAAGAATTCGGTACTGAACCTATGCCAATTTCCCCACCTCCTATTTTTCTTCCTTGTGTTATTTGTGTGTTTTCTTAGTTATTCATTGCTCAATTGTACATTTGATTCTGGTATTTAATTAGTAATGTTTACTTACCTTTTTTTTAAATATTTATTTCACAGCTAGCAGGTAATGAGACGGGCATAACTGCTTTTCAGATGGATATTAAGGTCATCTAGTGCAACAGTTTTTTTATATTTCACATTCATTCAAATGATTTTTCCATCTTAAATATGAAAGCATGGTGTAAGCTTAAATATCGGCCTTCCTGATAGGTGTCAGGAATAACTTTATCTATAATGGAGAAGGCTCTCTCTCAAGCTAGAGATGGTCGGAAGCTTATTTTAAGTAAGTTTGCATTAGTGCACTGCAAGATAGTAGACAATATTTGTAATTGGTGTCTGAATTTGTTTTCGTTATTTGGATAATTTTGCACTGAACTGCCACAACTTCCATTTTACAATTAATGAAGACTCAGCACCAAAATCCTTGAAACATCAGAACATTTTCACAGCACATTACCCTGCTATTTACATCAAAATTTGGATGTTGTTGTATATAGTTAGACTTGAGACAAATGGAAAACTGAAAGTTTGGTGGCAGCATCTCTAGTATCCTTCATTAAAATTAATAAGAACATGGGTACATCGTAGTCTGAAGTATAAATGACATCCAGAAGTGAAATTTTTCTGCTTCTGAATTTAGTTAGTTTTGTTGTGGACATTAATTTTTCTATTTTTCCCTAGATGAAATGGCCAAAAGTTCACCTTCACCATCTATGAAGATCTCTAAATATGCTCCAGTAATTCATGTCATGAAGGTCATTTCTTTATACTTTTGAAGTCTTGTAATTTTTTATTGGTGTATGTGAGCACAAAGGGACCTTTTTAGGCTTAACTGTATCTTGAATTCAAGTAGTGAAAATTAAAGTAATGAATGCTCATTAAAATTTAACTGAATCCTCTGGTTATATGTTGGTCATCGACTATACTAGCCAGTTGCATTACTAATGATCTTGCTATATCAGTTTCTTATAGGCCTTTTGCATGATTGTAGATCAAACCAGAGAAACTGAATATGATTATTGGTCCTGGAGGAAAGAAGATAAAAAGCATAATAGAGGAGGCAGGTGTAGAGTCGATTGACGCTGAAGGTGGCATTGTAAGTACAAGTACCAAATCATTCTTCATTTTTTGAAGCTGAATGCCTGCCTTGGCTAATGTGTCACAGTTGAAGAGTAATTTACCAATATGATACTGAACTAATTGGACCATCCTCTCTAGTTCTTCTACAACATACTAACATTTTATTGGTGCAATTTTGTCAGGTTAAAATAACTGCGAAGGATATGCTGAGCATAGAAAAATCAAAAGAACTAATAAGTAACCTTACTATGGTGCCTAGCATTGGTGACATCTTCAGGTTTATCATTCTCTGTATATTTGATAAATTATGATGTCAGCGCTTCAGGCCTGATAGGCATTGTCTTAATCCATTGTGCTGTTTGAAATGTTAATCCTTGGCTAACAAAATCTCAGAACTGATTTTCTTGTTGTAAGTTTAGAAATGATTCCACTTCCTGTGCTTAAGTATGTGCCTTTTTTTTATTTTTATTTTTTTTGAAACATGGCATAGGAACTGTGAAGTCAAGTCAATTGTACCTTTTGGAGTTTTTGTGGAACTTGCACCTGGACGTGAGGTATAGTTCTGTTAGAATAAATATTCCAATAAAATGGTTGTGATTTATCTGGCAATAGTTCCAAACTTGTTTGCTACAACTCATTTTTTTTCTTCGCTTGGTACGTTTGTTATTTTTACCTTTATGGGCAGGCTTTATGTCATATCAGTGAGCTGACCTCAGATTGGATAGGCAAACCTGAGGATGTAAGGAAAAGTTTGAACTATTAATCATACTCCGACATACGGAATCACAATAAATTAAGAGTCTAATGCTGTGTTCTTTTTCCATCCCTTATTTATAGGCTGTTAAAGTTGGAGACCGTATTGATGTCATGTTAAAAGAGGTTAGTCCATATATGTGATCCTTTTTCACCTCTCCTTTTATTGTACTGTCACAGCCATTACTTGACTGCACATGATTGCAGTAGGTGCAATACTGGTTGATGTCAATAATTGCTTATTCATTTAATGGTCTTTAGCATGTTGTTTGGTGTGAAATTACTCAATCGAGGGTTAATGTTGGCTTGTTTTGGCTCAGAATCTTGTTCTGGACAGAAAATAATTTAAAAAGAAATCAGCTACGACTTATGCGATTCAGCAGTAGTGTACCAAGCATTAAATGTGATTTATCATAGCAAGTTCTTTTTTAAAAAATTTTTAGATAAACGAGAAGGGTCAACTACGCGTGAGTCGTCGTGCCTTACTCCCTGAGTCAGAACCTGAAAAGCTGACAGATAAACAATCTCCTACCCAAATACGTGCCCCAATGAAAGAAAATATACCTCCAGCGAGAAAGCCCTTTGTCAGAAGCAGTACTGTCCCTGCCACCCCAAAGACCCCAGCCCCATTAAAGGAGTCAAACAAGGTGAAGTAAAAGAAAGATGATGGTACAATGCCTTCTGAAATGGTTGCTTCCAAGGTTTGAGTAGAATGATTAAATTTAATTTGCTGCATTCCCAGTGATTGGAGACTTTCAGTGAGCCAGAGTCTCTACATGCTTTGATTTCTGGTGAGTCTCTTCAATCAAGTCCTCACAGACAAAAAGTTGTGACTAGTGCTCCTAGAGAGAAAATTGGAAGTTATGAAAAGTGTAGGTAACATATGTGGTGATCTAAAAAGATATGCTAATGACAAAAGGCTAAAAATAGGTTAGCACCGATATACCAAATTGAAAAATAAGATTTACGTGTTGGAAGAACATGTTTCTGATGGAAAAGATGAAAGTTGGATTGTTTTTATTTATTTCCGTGACTCCTGTTCGTAGCTCTTAATTATTCTTGTGCACCTTTTGCCATTCTTGCAGATTTGACCCAAAAAAGGTTTCTCTCAGTGAAGCTACAATAGGATTTGTACATAAACAAGAGAAGGATTTTCGTAGTTGATCGTTTTTTGAACTTTTGGAGGTTCTAGATGATTAGAGTTTTGTTTTTCCTTATATTTTATTTTTAGTCGATCGTTGCTCCATGTTACTATAATATTCATCTTTTGGGCCCATTTGTTAATCTATTTAGTCTAATTTTATTAATTTTAGTCATATTATTTTTCTTGAAGTTTTGATGGGAATTGAATATTGGCTTACTCAGCTCTATTATTAAAGCTTACATTGTTGGGCTCCATTTTTCCCCCTTTAGTTCAATACCGTAGGATTATTTGTAGGAGTGGGTTGTAACAAGTCTTTTCTTTGGGGATGAATTTGTTAAATTTCAATATCAGAAACTATGTACAAAACGTAACCGTTTATTATTTTGTGTATTGCTCAGCGTATCAACGGATAAGGAGGGGGAAAAAAACAGAGAATTACTGTACGTTTTCAAATTTTTTTATTTATTTTTTAATTTTCTTCCAGTTTTTGTCACAGTCAGGTCGCTTGATTGAGGGCTTCTAGATTTTATGGGGTTTCCAGCGTCTAATGAGTGGCGTAGATTAAAATTTTTTGAACTATCATATCCCGTGGAAAAAGAAATGAAATATTTGAATTCTTGCATCTCAGCAAAATTTTCTTGAGCGAAGTTATGTGGCTAGTGTTTTATCTCAGAAAACTGATGCTAGCATGCTATCTGTGGCCTCGTAGTTTAGCTTACTTTCCCTCTTTCACAGTAAAAAGTCGAAAACTGAGTCACATACAGGTGCTGATCCAGACAAACAAAACATTTGAACTGAACAACATTTTAAAAATCTTATGACCAGATTACCCCTAATTATATGTTATATTGTGTTACCTAAATTACCCTAATAATCTTGTTTAATTGTAGACCGGAAAAAACTTCCTTTAATTATGGTTTCCTAAATATTTCTTGCATTTTTAACGCTAAGAGAGTGCAGTTCTTCATTTCCTAAATCGAGTTCTCTTAAAATCCACTTTCTCCTAAAATGCAAGTTGTTTTTTGTTTGATTTCGGGTTTTATTCATCTAAACAAGTTTCCATTGGTTAACATCTCTTTTCACATGTAACTAATGTCTATCCCAAAATAAATGTTTGTTACTTACGCAATTTTAATTTTTTGTTGTTCGAGCGATATAGTGTATAGTTTAGGTTTTCTATGATAATAGTAGTATTTAATTACAAAATCAAGGATATAATTATAGAAATGCAAAAGAAAGTGGTTGGCAGCCAAAAAAAGGAAGGATTGTTCGGAGAAAGGTGAGAGAGTTGTTCGCATATGAGAGGGCAATGTGGTCATTTACAAAAAATTTTGTTGTTCGGATCAAATATTTTGTTGTCCGGATCAGCACCCGTTTCATACTCGCATTCTCAGATACAAAATACTTTAAAAGAAACGAAAGATTATAGTAAGGGATCCTACTCTCCAAGGAGTTGTTGGCTTATGCGAGAGATGGGAGGTGCTTTGGGCAACCGTGTTTTTTTTTCTACGAGCAACATAATTATTTTTTAAATGACTGAATTGCCCTTCCAAAATATCATAAATGCTAATCTTTTTTGGTCTAAACCTCAGTACTCTACTCCCTCTCCACCTATGTTACCTCGGTACATGGGATATGCAGCCGTGAGTGTACCAGGTGCGTATTGGGTAAAGGTACGCGTCTTGTACGACATCGATACGTACTGGGTATGCCACGTGACGTACTCCAATATTTTAATTTGTTTGACCAACCGATACGGTCAACAATAGGAAATTGGTACACGTACAATTTCTAAATGTTTGACCATTTAAATGGTCAACAATATTGTACATGTCAACAAGCAACAATACTCCAATACGAAATGTTTGACCATTTTGATAGGCAGGTTTCAGACTGAAATATTCAACCCTTTAGGCCTTAATTTCAATTAAATGTTTGTGTTTTAGTTAGATTTTATTGCATTTTAGGTTAGAAACAAGGCACTGTTATTACCCTTGGTTTATTTTCAGATTTGGTGCAATTCTGGATCGTGGACAGTGTTCAAGTGGAGCAGGTCAAGATCCAAGCGGATGAAGCAAAGAGACAGATCCAAACCAGACAAAACATCTGTTCTGGAGACCCCGCCTGAACCAAACCGCAAGGCTAGATTTAGAGAGATATTTATGGAGAAACATGTTCTCTATTTTCATGCCAACCAGACATGTTCTCCACGCATGAAAACCGACTAGGACAATTATTTAAACATGCCTAAGGCCACCAAATGGACATGTCAGATTTTAGAGCAAGATTTGAAAGGAGATTGTAGAAGATAACCTCAGCCACTGTCCAGGCAATTCCGCCAGGACACAAGCTGAGAGAGATTTCCATTGCTTCTTGTTGTAATCTTCTTTTATTTTCTTGTTTTGATGTTTGATTTGATGAAACATGAGTTTTGTATGTTAATTATGACAAGTAGTGGGTACTTTAGTTTTGGGACAATTGTAGAGAATTTTTTACTTGGTAGTTAATAAGTTTAATTAGGATTATATCTTCTTCTATTTCCTTTGCCTTACTTGATTTTTATTGCTGTGATTTGTGATTTTGAATTGCTTGACTTGAAGGTTTATCCGTTAAATTAAGGCCTTATCTAATAGTTTGATACCAAACTCTAATTTCAAGTTACTTCATAATTGCATACCATAGGATAAGTAGTAGACTCAAAAGGTGAATCTAGGACTTAGCCGAAAGGTATGTCTTCTCCTAAGATTGAAAGATTTAGGATATCCTACCGAATAGTAAGGTAAACCTAAAAACCTTAAGCCAATGAACGAAAGTTGAAACTTAGGAGAATTAGGAGGATCAAAAGTTAAAACTTAGTTATTTCAGATTGAGAACGAAAGTTAATATTTGGACCTAAGATTTGACCAACAACATACACTTAGAGAAGGCATAGACTAATTAAACTGAGTTAACGTTCTATTCTGGCGACCCTGCCAGGAAGATGACGGATCCGTCTGAATAGAGCCAGGTAGAACAACCCGACCAATTGACTCTAGTTTAAGCCATAAATTTGAGTTAGTTAATTCTCCTTAATTGTTAGATTTAATTTTCGTCGTATAATCTTTAGATTTAAATAACCAACTTTAAATTTATTTATTTTAGACTATTTTACCCCTAGATCAAATTGAATTGAATTACTAGAAATTAAGAGTTTGGAACATCCATTCCTGTGATTCGACCCTCAAGCTATACTGCATAAGATTATATTTGAGATTTAATTTGACTTAGATTTTAACTCCAATCACATTTCGTACGGTCAACAATACAAAATGAGTACGCGTACAATATGTTTGACCTCTCTTCACTCTTGACAGCTTTTCTCCTCTATAGCTTCACCTCCACCTCCACATTCCCTTTCTCCATCCCTTCTCTCAATTGGAGATCTCTCTTGATACTAAGGACATTTTAGACATTTAAAAAATATTGCTCCAAGCAATAATTCGGTTGTCCAAAGCATTACCCGTGAGAGAGAGGTGATTCATTTAGAAAAAAATGTAGGCGAGGGATAGCAGCGGGCCACACATGAAATTTTGTAATTGCAAATATTCCTTTCTATTCTTTAATATTGCCCCTTTAATCATACTTAAATATTTACCCTTCTAATTGATTTTGATGATTTTTAAAGTTTTATATCGAAAATGTCCTTTAACTTTTTCTCTCACGAGTCTTGATCTAGTGACAAAAAACAACACACTTTCAATTAAGATCGCGAGTTCGAAATCCGATTAAGGATCTATTATAATATTTAATTTCTAAATAAGTTGAGAGTTTGACTCCTATCTTATCTTAAAAAAAATAATAATAAAAAAAAACAATCCTCTCACGATACAGGTTGCCTTGCCAACGATACAGCTGTACCTACCAGATGGTCTCTATATTGAGCGATCAGATACACCTGAAAAGAAAATTTCCGCCGTTTGCCTCTATATCGAGCGATCAGATACACCTGGATAGCTATGTTATATCGACTACGTTGAACATTGCGGCTGTTTGGCTAATTTGGCAAGATTGAAGGGTCTCAATGCACATGGATTTACTTATCCTCTGTTTCACTCCGTCTAATTTTACCTTTATTTTACTGCATCTTTTCACTTTTGTTACTTACGTATTCAGGTTAGTCCTGGTCCTGATGTTTTTTGTTTGTTTTAGGTAGTTTGGGTTTTCTTTCTATGTTTCTTCTCTGATTTTCCAAGTTGTAATATTGAACTCTTCTCTTTTTACTGTGGTTGCCTACGGGCCTTTACCAAAAAAAAAAAAAAAAAAAAAACATTGCGGCTGTACATACTGACTTCGTTGAAGCCAACTTATTTCTTGAAATAAATGTCAAGAATAATTAAGAAAATGGCCTGTATCTATATACTGATGCAGATAGAACGAACAAAATAAGAAAACATAGTAGATTGGTTACCTTATACAAACTAGTAGGAACAAAAACAAACTAGTCTTTGTAGGAACAAAAACAAACCAGTCAACCATAGATAAGTTCAAAGTCGTGTCGGAAAAACATACAATCTATTTATAAAAAAAAGTTCTCTACACACAGGCAACGGACGATTTTATTTTATTTTATTTAATACCTGTGAAGGTCATTAAATTTCTTTTTTTTTTTAAACAAAAAAATGACAGATTTGAATTCCTACGTGTGTATTACACACCATGTCTTTTTAATTTAATTATGCTGTTCCAGAATAATAGGAAACTAAAATTGAAAATTTTGGTTTTCAGGGTGAACTCGGACATACATATGAGATAGGTGCAATCGATCTACATGCATAAACTTGGAGCCATACAGGAAGCCTCCTCCGATACAAACTTTCTAATATAAAATTTAAATGTTACTTTAAAAGGAACCCAAAATGTAAAAAGTAGTTGCAAGCCTTATCGAATAATTCATAATAATGCATTGCATAACCATCATGACAATAACAATTGTCAGTTGCACAAGCGACCTTCATTATATTTATTTATATGTTACTCTTTTTGCTGGGGGTTGGTGCCTTTGTGCGCCAAAAAGAGTAAAGATATCTCTTGTGCTAATCATCTTTTTCTGCTCCCAACTTCCCATAAACCCCCTCCATATCTCTTTCCAAGATTGAAAAATGAGAGTTGTTTTGCTAATTTCTTCAAAAACTCATCATGAGTAAAAATTATTGTTCAACTCGAATTTGACAAAAGAAATTTAAGTTAATAGTTAAAACAGTACTGTTTCCTAAATTCGTTGATCGGAGGTAAAACCTGGGTCAAATTAAACCTCAATCTAATCTAATGCAGTATAGCTTGAGGGTCGAATCCACAGGGACGGTTATTCTAAACTATAGACTTTAAGTAATTTAGTTCAATTAATCTAGGGGTAAACAAGTCGAAAAGTTAATTAATTGATTAAAAGGATTAAATTTAAACTAAAAGAGTTAATTCTAAATTCTAATTAATGTTTAAATTACTCTAAATATTAAGGAAAATGTCTAAACTCGAATTAAGGACTTAAACTAGGGTCAATTGATCGGGTTCCACTTCCATGCACTATCCTGGCGGGTCGACAGGATTCCTGGCGGGTCGCCAGAGTTCCTGGCGGGTCGACAGAGTTCCTGGCGGGTCGCCAGAACAGTACGACAATTCAGTTTGATTAGTTTTTAAGTTCTCTAAGTTCAGGTTTTTGGTTTAAACTCTGGTCCAAATACTAACTCTCGTTCTTGATTTGGTATTACTAAGTTTTAACCTCTAAACCTCCCTAAAAACCTAAGTTTCAACTCTCGTTTCTTGGCTTAAGTTCTAGGGTTTGCTTTAACTATTCGGTAGGATATCCTAGATCTCTCGATCTTAGGAGGGAATAAACCTCTCGGCTAAGTTCCGGTTTCACCTTTTGGGTATACTAACTATCCTAAAGTTTGAGAATAGAAATCGTTTTGAGATTAGGGTTCTATTTGCTTAATCTACGAGGTCAGGCCTAACCAAGTGAGCAAACCTTCAAATCAATTCAATTCAATTCACAATTTCAGCAAATAAACTCAAGTAAGCAAAGCAACTTAGAAAAATTAGAAAACTAAATAAACTTCATTAATCTACCAAGTCATGGTTCCCTACAATTGCCCCTAAACTAAACTACTCACTAAAAGTCATACTAAACATAAAAATAAAAGGTTTCAGCAAACTAAACATCAAAGACAGAAATTAGAGAAAGTTTACAACAAGAACAAACAGCAAACAACTCTCAGCTTGTTTTCTGGCGGGTCGCCAGAGATCCTGGCGGGTCGACAGGAGGCGGCTGGGGGATTCTGCTATCTTCTCTCGAATTCTCTCTCTCTAAACTGACTTCAAACTCGACTCTCTTCTTTCTGGAGCTTTCCCTATGTTTAAATAACTTTCAAAGGCGGTTCCCATAGGTGGAGATCATGTCTGGCTCGTCCAAGAATAGAGAAAGTGCTCTGCCAGAAATATCTCACCAAATTGGGCAGGTCGGTTAATGTTCTGGCGGGGTCGACAGGAATCCTGGCGGGTCGTCTGAAATCCTGGCGGGTCGCCTGAACAGGGGACTTGTCTGGTTTGACCCTGCTCCTTTGCTCCAGTCGCTTGGACTCTGATTTGCTCCGCTTGAACACTTCCTTGGACCCAATTTTGCTCCAAATCATCACTGAACCTGAAATTAGACAAGGGCAAATAGCAGTACCATATTTCTAACCTAAATTGCATAAAATCTAACTAAAACACAAACATTTAATTGAAATTAAGGCCTAAAAGGGTTGAATATTTCGATGTGAAACCCGCCTATCAAATCTCCCCAAACTTAAACTTGCTTGTCCCTAAGCAACAATTCAAACTTAGAAAGATAGTTTAGGACTTAATTGCAATTCAATGGTTGGTTTCCTAAGCCTAAGAAGAGTCCTTAGTATAATTAACATCAAAACTTGAGCAATTTCAAAATAGAGCATGTCAAAACAATTTTCCAAAATCCAATTTCAAACAATTTTAGTCCAAGTGACCATGACTTTATACAAACAATTCTCAAAACAATTGACCATCATTAATCATGACTTTCCCCGTCTTTCTTTAATCCCAATTGGTTTTCAAGTTCCTAAAATTTGCATTAACAATCAAGATACGGGATCACACCCTCCCATCACAAACGTTAGCCCAACAAATTCAATCAAGCAAGAGTTAAGACAATTCACCTTTACAATTTAAATTTAAAGATACATTTTGCTCCTGGGGCAAGGAGATTTTTCCCGAGGCGGAGAAGTCAGCCAGATAAAAGCGGATTTAACTTTAGAGGATTTTTCCTCTTTATTTCTTTTCTTTTTTTTATACCATGAATCTCTTTCTGTTTCTTACCCATGGTTTATGGAGTTCTTTTAATCCGCTAGTACCTATAGCTTCCTACAGTGTCCATGGCACTGCACCACTTTTTAGTTCCCCTTTTTATTTTGTTTTCGATTTTCTGATTTTTTTTAAACACTTAATTAAACTTAAAAACAATGTGACATTTCATTAACTCTTGCTATGACTTCTTTTGTTGAATCTCTATTTTGTGTTGCAAGAATCGATCTAAGGGCATTTCGGGTATTCAATTTTAAAAGTGGATGCCAAATAAACCGAAATCTAGAATTTCAATGCAAACTTTAAAATCTTAAAACTCAATTGAACTTAAAGAATTACGAGACAAGTCATGCTTAATGCTTTTCAATTGCTTTTAATCCTTGAGTGTATTAAGTTAGGTCAAATTCAAATCCATATTTTCAAATTTCAATTTCAAGTCATACTCAATTCTTAATTTGCTCAAATTTCAATCCTAATCATTACTAATTACCTCCTTAAACTAACTAAATGCAAATTATATGAATTAACCATGCATTATATACAAATCTAAATGAAAAACGTTCAGGCCAAGTTTTCAGGCGACCCCGCCAGGATCCTGGCGGGTCCGCTTGAATTTGTCCCGAGAGTAATGCAAAGAGGTTCAATCTCTGGCGGGCCCGCCAGAAACCTGGCGGCTCCGCCTGAAATGATCCCGAGAGTGTTAATTCCTACATGAAATGATGCATTTTCCTAGATACATGTGCATTTCCATCAAATTTCCAAATTCCCCTCCCCAAACTTGTTCAATTGCATCCAGCAAACACAAACAAACAGAATTTAAAAGAGAAAAATAAAAGAAAAGTGAAGGATACTCACAAATTGTCGTGCCGACCTTCCGGTCATCAAATCTCACTGAGGCGGTGGAGGTGGCTGCTGTCCATAGATCGGGAAGAACCAATCATACATCTCGTTCACCCGTCCACGAGCCACCTCATTCTCTCTTTCGTGTTGGAGGAGGAGGTTGATGTCTCGCCTTGCCTCCGCTTGTTCCCTTTCAATTGCATCGCACTTGTCACTTATCCTCCTTCCTAACTCGATCGATTCATTCGATAGGCGAGCTAGGTTGTTCAAACTAGCACAAAGAGATGCATAGTTGAACTCTTCTTGTGGCGGTGCATAAGAAGATGAACCACCCGCATCAAACCCTCCTTGTGGCATGGCATAGGGCGGCATTTGGTACGGTGGCATCCCGTACTGGCCAAACGGCTGCGGCCCTTGCTCTTCTTCTTGCACAGGCTCTTGCGGTGGTGGTTGCATAGGAGCATCAGGTATGTCCGCTCCTTCGTTGGGCTCGGGTAGTAGCCATGTGTATCGGTCCCCAAACCTGAAATTGTCATTAAGTGGCAGTGGCACGGGCTCTCTAACTTCATTCTTCCATGCCCAAGGTCCATCATCCGGGCCAACTAAGAACCCAATCTGCCTCAAGTACTTTGCATCCATGAGAGAAGGGGCAGTGCACTCGGTCAGATCCTCAAGACGTGCCAAAGGGATACCGTTCATTTCAGCAAGATAGGTCACATACCCTCCAATGGTAACTTGTCCTTCTCCCTTCCTTCTTAATTTCGCAATCCCTTCCCAGTACTTCATCATCATCACTCCCAAATCCAGCTTGGAGTAATTTGCAACTCCATGCAACATCCGTGTCAATACCATGAATTCTTCCTTCCTAATCTTTGAAGAAGACTCACCTCTTGCAAACAAAGTGTTGCTAAGGGCCCTCTGCATTATCCGAATGACAGGATGCTGGATAAACTTTTCTTTTGGTTGCTCTCCCGCCTTGCCCGTGTCTCCAGAAATTTGCCCCCAAAGATTGCTCGAGTATTTTCCTTTGTACTCTCCACCGGGCGTGAATCCCATATACTCGCACAATTCCAGGGCATCAGTCTCATAATCAGTATCAAGGAGACGGTACCTCATCACAAACACTTCATCCTCTTCTTGAATGGACAAAGAGGCTAGAAACTCAACCGTGAGCCTCTTGTAGGCGGGCCTCTTGATATCCCAGAACTTCCTCATAATTCCCCCCTTTTCAGATATGGCTAGAAACTGCTCCAAAATCCCTATCTTCTCCAGAATGTCCAGGTCTACAGCTCGGATGTTCTCAATCCTCTTGCTGCTGAAATATGTTATGGCATCGGCCATCTTTTGTGAGTCGGCAATGATTGGCCCGACCACATTCTCTTCTTCTTCCATATAATCTGATCCGGACTGAGAAGCGGAGCGGGTCGCGGATTGAGAGGCTTCGGAACTTGACGGTGAAGGGGTGGGATCATGGGTTCTCTTTCGAGAGGAACTAGCACCGGTAACAGCGGAGCGGAGACGCTTCGCCATGCTACCGATGGTAGGGTTCTTGGCACGAGGCATGGCTGAAATTGGCTAGGGTTTAGCTTTCAGGAAGGTTTCTGGCGGGTCGCCTGAATTCCTGGCGGGTCGCCAGAAACTGTTTGAAAATGAGGGTGGTTCGGGACGATTCCTGGCGGGTCGCCTAGTTTTCTGGCGGGTCGCCAGAAACTGGGTTGGTACGGGTTTTGCGGTTTTTCGAGAAATTCGCGGTACCGGAAGGTTTTGAACAAGTGAATTTTGAGAATAGGGAAGGGATTACCTTGGAAATTCGAAGCGACACGGCGAAGGTTCGAGAGAGAGAAGAAGGTTGGTGGTGCCGCGGTGAAATTCGAAGGAGAAGGTCGAAATTGACGGCACGAATGTGTTCTCGGCGGCGAGGAGATGCGAGAGATGGTCTCCGTTCGTCGAGAGGTGGTCGGAGTCGTCGGTTCGGGTGGTTCGGCTTGGTTTCGGCGGGTCCGATCGAGAGGGGGAGAGAGAGAGTCGAAAGAGGGAGATGGAGGGGTCGGTTAGGAAGAGAGAGAGGGAGAGAGAGAGGGGTTTAATGGGTTGAGTCAGTTACAAAACGCGTAACGGGTCAAACGGGTCGCAACATGGTCAGTTATTAGGGTTTTGCCGACATGGGTCCTGGCGGGTCGCCAGGATTTCTGGCGGGTCGCCAGAAAACGTCCCGACAGCCCCCATTTAGCCTCTTTTTCTGGCGGGTCGCCAGGATTTCTGGCGGGTCGCCTGAATTCGTCCTGAGAACCATGTTTTCGCCTTTCTCTCCAGCGAGTCGCCTGAAACTCTAGCGGGTCCGCCTGGATGCATTTTTCACCTAAATCAACCACAGAATAAACCATTTAAATCCTAATTTTTTTTTATTTTTCGTATTTTCTAATTTTTTTGTATTTTCTCAATTTTTCAATGCAAGTAAATAAAATAAATCATAAAATTTTAAAACAAAACCCTTGGGTTGCCTCCCAAGAAGCGCTCGTTTAAGGTCTCGAGCTCGACCCCTCATATCTACGTCTCTTCGGGTCTCGGATCAACGAGTGATTTCGAGACCAATTCTTCCTCCTCTTGCCCTTGGATGTACAGCTTGAGGCGCTGCCCATTCACAGTGAAATAGCTCCCATCATTTCCCCATAGCTCAACTGCTCCATAAGGATAGACTTTTTTCACTCGAAACGGTCCAGACCATCTTGATTTAAGCTTGCCTGGAAATAGGCTCAACCTTGAATTGAATAGTAGGACCATGTTTCCCTCCTTGAGCACTCTCCGTTGGATATGTTTATCATGCCACTTCTTTGTTCGCTCTTTGTACAACCGAGCATTCTCATAAGCATCCATACGGATCTCATCTAACTCGTGCAAATCCAGAATTCGCTTCTCTCCTGCAGCTTGTGCATCCCAATTGATTGTCTTGACTGTCCAATAAGCCTTGTGCTCTAGTTCCACCGGTAAGTGACAAGCCTTTCCATAGATCAACTTGAAAGGACTCATTCCTATTGGAGTTTTGTAGGCAGTTCGATATGCCCAAAGTGCTTCATCTAGCTTCAACGCCCAATCCTTCCTCGTGCTACCCACCGTCTTTTGCAAAATATTCTTGATCTCTCTATTTGACACCTCAATTTGACCACTGGTTTGTGGATGATAAGGTGTAGCAACTTTGTGAGTAACTCCATATTTTCTCAAGAGATTATCAAACTGTCGATTTATGAAATGCTTCCCTCCATCGCTTATGCAAGCGGGGTTTGGTGTCCTTCTTAGTCATGAGATACTTGATGGCAGCATGGTCGGTATAGACAATCACCTTCGATCCAACAAGATATGATCTGAATTTGTCCAATGCATATACTATGGAAAGCAACTCCTTTTCGGTGGTGGTATAGTTCACTTGAGCCGCATCTAAGACTTTGCTTGCATAGTATATGGCATAAGGTTTCTTGTCACGCCTCTGTCCCAAAACTGCTCCGATTGCATAATCGCTTGCATCGCACATCAACTCAAAAGGTAATGTCCAATCGGGAGGTTGGAGAATGGGTGCTACCACCAAAGCTTCCTTGATCCTGCGAAAGGCATCAACACAATCGTCATCAAAGTCAAATTCAACTTCCTTCATAGTGAGATTGGTTAATGGTTTTGCAATTTTAGAGAAATCTTTAATGAACCGCCGGTAAAAACCGGCATGACCCAAGAAGCTTCGAATGTCTCTAACGCATGTTGGTTGCCTCAATTTCTCAATGACTTCCACTTTCGCTTTGTCAACCGAGATCCCTTGAGACGAAATCACGTGGCCAAGTACCACTCCCTCGCGAACCATGAAGTGACATTTCTCCCAATTCAACACTAGATTCACCTCTTCATACCGCTTCAACACCTTAACCAAGTTGGCTAAGCAATGATCGAAGGTTGTACCATAGACCGAAAAATCATCCATGAACACTTCCATGTCTTTTTCAATGAAATCGGAGAATATCGCCATCATAGCTCTTTGGAAGGTGGCTGGGGCGTTACACAACCCAAATGGCATCCTTCGGTATGCGTAGGTACCATATGGGCATGTAAAGGTTGTCTTCTCTTGGTCGCTTGGATGAATGGGGATTTGGAAGAACCCGGAATACCCATCCAAATAGCAAAAATAGGAATGATTGGCTAGTCTCTCCAAGAGTTGATCAACAAATGGAAGGGGAAAATGGTCTTTTCTCGTGGCGGTGTTGAGCTTTCGATAATCAATGCACATTCTCCAACCCGTGACCACTCGAGTTTGGATTAACTCATTCTTGTCGTTCTTCACCACCGTAGTACCTCCCTTCTTAAGCACCACATGAACCGGACTAACCCACTTGGAGTCGGAAATCGGATAAATGATCCCGGTTTCAAGTAGCTTGAGAACTTCTTTCTTCACCACCTCCTTCAAGGTTGGATTTAATCTTCTTTGATGCTCAATGGTTGGCTTGCAGTCATCTTCCATTAGAATCAGGTGAGTACAAATGCTCGGATCTAGGCCTTTCAAATCATCAATCGAGTAACCAATAGCCTTACGATGGGATCGCAATTCCTTCAAAAGTTTCTCAATTTCTTCGCTGCTTAGATGTGCACTTACTATCACCGGATATGTCTCATCAGGCCCCAGGTATTGGTACTGGAGATTGGAGGGCAGAGGCTTCAGATTCAACTTTGGTCGTTCAGGGCTGGCTTCCTGGCGGGTCGCCAGGATTTCTGGCGGGTCGCCAGAAACCATCCTGAGAGCGTCAACTTCCTCTTCAGCGCCTGGTTCTTCATCCAAACTCGCCAAATAAGCATCCCACTCCTCCTGGTTGTCGATGGGGTAGGTGTAGGCTTTCGTTACCGCCGAATTGAACTCTTCTTGTACCATTTCATCAAGCAAATCCACCATGCAACAAGTATCTACTTGGTTGGGCAGCTTCATTGCTTTCTCTACTTCGAATTCGGCTGTTTCGTCTCCTACCTTCACGAGCATCTTTTCATTCCTACAATTGATAAAAATACCAGCAGTTGCTAGAAATGGCCTACCAAGAATAATGGGTACCTCGGGATCTTCTTCCATGTCTACAATCACGAAATCGCACGGTACTACAATATCTCCAACTTGAAGTGGTACGTCTTCAACAATTCCCAAGGGCAAACGGGTCGATCGATCTGCAAGTTGCAGTGTCATCCGAGTCGTTCTCAATTCTCCCACACCCAGCTTGTTGAAAATTGATTCGGGCATGAGACTCACGCTCGCTCCTAAGTCTAGCAAGGCTCGCTTGATGTTTGCCTCCCCAATCTTGCATGGAATCGTGAATCTCCCTGGATCTTTCAACTTCGGGGGAAGTTTCTTGGTTGATACGGATTTGCTCTCATGTGTTACAGCAATGCAAACGTCCTCTAGCTTCTTCTTGTTTGTCAAAATATCCTTTAGGAACTTAGCATAGGAGGGCATTTTGGTCAACATGTCGGTGAAGGGTATGGAGATTTGAATTTGTGACATTATCTCCATGAACTTGCTGTATTCCTTTTCTTCCTTTGCCTTGGCTAGCCTTTGAGGATATGGAACTTCTGGGGCATAGCGGGTCTGAATCGGGGCTTCGATCTTGCCTTTCTGAGCCTCAGAACCTTTTCTGGCGGGTCCGCCTGAGTCCTGGCGGGTCGCCAGAAACTGTCCCGAGGGTTCTGTGTTCTGCACATTTTCCTGGCGGGTCGCCAGGATTTCTGGCGGGTCCGCTTGGATCGGTCCTGAGACCGATTCGTCTGGATTTTTGGGCCCATCGTACTCCGTTCCACTCCTTAGTCGATGTGTGACACTCTTGACCTCTCCGTTGGGGTTCACTTCAGGTTGGCTTGGAAACATCCCGGTCTTCGTTAAAGCTCCTTGGCCTTGAGGGTTTGCCAATTTGCTTTGTTGAATGAGGAGCTGCAAGGACTCGCGAACTTGCTTCATCTCATCAAAGACCGTATGATTCCACTCCGTTTGATCTGCCATGAACTTGTCCACCAAATTCCTATGTTGCTGATAGTAACTAACTTGATTGTTATTCCCTACAGCGTTGTTGTTAGGCTTGTTTTGAGGTGGTGGTTGAGCTTGCCCCGGATTCGCGCACCCGCTTGGATTGCCATAAGATAATCCAGGATGGTTTCTCTTGTCTCGGTACACGTAATTCTGGGGTGCGTAGGGCGGAGGTGCCATGATTGCATTAACATCGGCTATGGGCTCGTCTCTTGCTACCAAGTGACATGCCTTTGCTGTATGTCCTTCTTCCTCACAAAATTGACATTTCTGGACCGCCTCCACGGGTTTGGTCTTCATTTCTTTCATCATTGTGGTCAAGGCGTCCAGTTGAGCTTGCAAATGGGTTGATTTGTCTACTTCTATCATCCCTCCTTTGGAATTCTTCTCTCTCACCGACCAATTGGTTTGAGAGCTCGCCATGCTTTCGATTAGCGCCTTTGCATCCCTACACCCTAGGTCGAGGAGAGACCCACCTGCAGTTGAGTTAACACTTTGACGAGTTTGATGGTTCAAACCGTCATAGAAACTACAAATTAGTCTATCCTGGCCTATATCGTGATGAGGACACATTCTCAACAAATCTTTAAAGCGTTCCCAAGCTTCAAACAAATTTTCATCACTTTCCTGTTTAAACCCAATTATCTCCCTCACGATCGATGTGGTTTTGATTCTAGGATAGAACCTTTCCAAGAAGGCCTTGGCTAAATCATCCCAACAAGTAAACGGATTACTATTGAAACTATTCAACCAATCCTCCGCTTGGTCTCTAAGAGAAAAAGGGAAAAGAGTTAACCGGATTATATCAGGAGCGACTTCTTCGAGGTTGAGAGTGATGCAATTCCGTAGGAATCGCTGCAAGTGCTTGTTCGCGTCTTCCGTCGGATTCCCACTAAATTGGTTCTGTTGGATAAGGGCGATGAGAGATGGGTTGAAGAATAGATCGCGAGTCCTTCGAGCTTGGGGAGGGTTGACTCCAAGTCGAACATTGTTTGCGGTTGGGGCTCCGATCTCCTTCAAAGGTTGGTTCTCCGCCGCAATCCTTGCCGCCTCCCTAGCGTCATCAAGGGCTCGTTGAATAATGGCTGGATCTACTATTAATGGCCCGTCTCCTTCTGGACCAATAGGTGGGTTCCCGTTCAGGTCTGCCATTGGGTTCGCGTCGTCTGCTTCTTTCGAACCTTCCTCAGGATCTTTTCTGGCGGGTCCGCCTGAATCCTGGCGGGTCGCCTGGATTGGTCCTGGTGGTTGGTTCGCGAATCGAGCTGATGGATTTCGCCTTCCTCGTTGGTAAACCAGCAAGGGAGTCGAAATTGGTGATGAAGTCGAAGTTGTGGCCTCCTTGGCTTCTATTTGTTCTCCCGGAAAACGAACGGTTTGGGAAACAAACGAAGCGGAAGGTCGGGGTGTCTCGTCGCTCTTGGCTTGGCTCCTCGTGTAGTACTTGCACTCGCTTGCGGGTTGATGTTGCTTAGGCTTCTTCTTTCCGGCCAGCGTGTACTCCTACAAACAAGAAACAAGAGGAAAAGACAATAGATCAATAAAACTTAATTACCTAAACTTAAATCTAGTCACCGTCCCCGGCAACGGCGCCAAATTTGATCGGAGGTAAAACCTGGGTCAAATTAAACCTCAATCTAATCTAATGCAGTATAGCTTGAGGGTCGAATCCACAGGGACGGTTATTCTAAACTATAGACTTTAAGTAATTTAGTTCAATTAATCTAGGGGTAAACAAGTCGAAAAGTTAATTAATTGATTAAAAGGATTAAATTTAAACTAAAAGAGTTAATTCTAAATTCTAATTAATGTTTAAATTACTCTAAATATTAAGGAAAAGGTCTAAACTCGAATTAAGGACTTAAACTAGGGTCAATTGATCGGGTTCCACTTCCAGGCACTATCCTGGCGGGTCGACAGGATTCCTGGCGGGTCGCCAGAGTTCCTGGCGGGTCGACAGAATTCCTGGCGGGTCGCCAGAACAGTACGACAATTCAGTTTGATTAGTTTCTAAGTTCTCTAAGTTCAGGTTTTTGGTTTAAACTCTGGTCCAAATACTAACTCTCGTTCTTGATTTGGTATTACTAAGTTTTAACCTCTAAACCTCCCTAAAAACCTAAGTTTCAACTCTCGTTTCTTGGCTTAAGTTCTAGGGTTTGCTTTAACTATTCGGTAGGATATCCTAGATCTCTCGATCTTAGGAGGGAATAAACCTCTCGGCTAAGTTCCGGTTTCACCTTTTGGGTATACTAACTATCCTAAAGTTTGAGAATAGAAATCGTTTTGAGATTAGGGTTCTATTTGCTTAATCTACGAGGTCAGGCCTAACCAAGTGAGCAAACCTTCAAATCAATTCAATTCAATTCACAATTTCAGCAAATAAACTCAAGTAAGCAAAGCAACTTAGAAAAATTAGAAAACTAAATAAACTTCATTAATCTACCAAGTCATGGTTCCCTACAATTGCCCCTAAACTAAACTACTCACTAAAAGTCATACTAAACATAAAAATAAAAGGTTTCAGCAAACTAAACATCAAAGACAGAAATTAGAGAAAGTTTACAACAAGAACAAACAGCAAACAACTCTCAGCTTGTTTTCTGGCGGGTCGCCAGAGATCCTGGCGGGTCGACAGGAGGCAGCTGGGGGATTCTGCTATCTTCTCTCGAATTCTCTCTCTCTAAACTGACTTCAAACTCGACTCTCTTCTTTCTGGAGCTTTCCCTATGTTTAAATAACTTTCAAAGGCGGTTCCCATAGGTGGAGATCATGTCTGGCTCGTCCAAGAATAGAGAAAGTGCTTTGCCAGAAATATCTCACCAAATTGGGCAGGTCGGTTAATGTTCTGGCGGGGTCGACAGGAATCCTGGCGGGTCGCCTGGATTCCTGGCGGGTCGTCTGAAATCCTGGCGGGTCGCCTGAACAGGGGACTTGTCTGGTTTGACCCTGCTCCTTTGCTCCAGTCGCTTGGACTCTGATTTGCTCCGCTTGAACACTTCCTTGGGCCCAATTTTGCTCCAAATCATCACTGAACCTGAAATTAGACAAGGGCAAATAGCAGTACCATATTTCTAACCTAAATTGCATAAAATCTAACTAAAACACAAACATTTAATTGAAATTAAGGCCTAAAAGGGTTGAATATTTCGATGTGAAACCCGCCTATCATTCGTTCAAAAAATAAGTTAGCATCATTCTCGAATTAATATTCTTGCTAGTTCGACTCATCATCTAAATGCTCCTATAATTTTCTGCTGCTTGACTGTGCAATTATATCCAGATGGCACGAGAGAAGTAAATATTATTTCTCTTTTTACTGCATTAATTTGGGTTAAATTCCTGAGTTGAGATAAAAAAAAATTAGGATCATTGTTTTGCTTATTATTCTTTCGACATATGATTTTATTGTGGAACGAGAATTAATTCTTGATCTAGTGGCAAAGAGCAATGTATCTTGAGTGAAAGGTCGCAGGTTCGAAATCCGGTTAAAATCTTTCATAAACATTTAATTTAAAAATAAATGAAAGACTTGATCCAATTTATCTTTTAAAAAAAAAGATCTTATTGCGGAACGGTTGTAAGCTACCGAACCAACTTGCTAATTTAGGTCGAAGTTGTTTGTTGTCATGTCATTGTTGGGGAAATAGGAGCCAACTTTTCTATGAGAACTTGTTTCAAAACAATTGGAACAATAATAAACTAGACAAGAACTGTATCACACTGAAATAATTTTAAAAGTATGTACGAGCGAGTTAGAAGTACAAGCATGTACAAATATAAATAAACTTGTTTACCCTACTCTGACCTCAATATGCAATATGCACTTGCACCTTCTAGAATGATTTGATTTGAATTATGGCTGTTTAGGCTGTGCTCCGGTATAATTTTTAGAGGGGGAGAGGAAGTGAAATTAGGGAAGGTTGAATAGAGTAAACTCCTATAGTTCAAATTTGAAGTTACAAAAATTAGTTATTTAGGAAATCTTTACTCTTCTTCCATAAAATTATGGAGCAAAATTAGGCAAAAACTTGACCTAGCCTCCCTCCCTCTCCCCTGTAAATATTGGTACTGGAGCACTCCCATACAAAGCAAATTTTTTGTAAAAAATGTCTATGATACAGCAAGGATGTCTACCGATGAAACTTGCTAGATATATTATTCGTTTTATTTCTTAGTTTTCACTTGTGTTAATTGCATATTAATAAATTTTATTTCTAAATGTTGATTGACAAAGTAACTATGTTTACCCGCCAATGCCAAGCCAAACATCTTACATGCAAAAATTCTATTTTCTCATCATTAATCAGGACATAATTTGGATTTTTTGAAAGGTGGAACAAAAATTGAGTTGCTCATTTAAAAAAAAAATTGTTGATGCCTTTTCAATTCCTGAGTAGTATCAATCGTCAAGGCCTCAAGGTGGAATCGAAATCCTCTTGCAGGTTTTTTGTTTACAACATGCAGTGCTCATTTTTTATATGTGCCGTCAGATCAATGATAGATGTTTGTGATTAATACTAGATCTATCGAGATTTGTGCGGTCCATAAAATTTTATCCGTTGAGATTAGATCTAACGGTTATAAATGAAAATTTTGCGCTGCAGGTTTTTTTCAAGGTTGAGTCCGGAAATTGATAAAATAAGGATATCCATGGGAACTGATGGACGGAATTTAATCTGAGAAAAAAATATTTGTAATATGTTTTCGGTGGTTGTTTGTAACATGCTCACGGTTGTTGTTTTGTGCAGACTGCAGAGAGACAGTAATCATATGGGAACTTGAGAAGCTGCAAAAATCTGTGAAAAATTCAAGGAACTGACGAGAGTGAACTTTATTATTATTATTATTATTTTCCATATGCTCTGTCGCTACTCTCTTCATGGCTAAATGCAACGTAGTGTGTTTGGATGAACCATAAATAAGAAATAAGAATAAAAATTTCGGTATACGTGTTTATTTAAATTTTTTATTTTTATATCATGGTTTTGTTAGTATAAGAATAATGACCCAAATTCTTTATTCTTGTATTGTTTGCATTGTACAAGAATAAAAATAAGCACACATATCGAAATTTCTTATTCAAGACTTGTCCAAACACACCTACAAGTGGTGTAAAGCAATTATTATAGTTCAATACAGTTTTCAGGACTTGTTTATTTTTTATTCGATCGAATGTTATTATACGTACGTATATTATGAACTTCATGTATATATTTAATATTTGGTTCAAGTAAATTAAGTAAATCTTTAATTTATAGCAAATTCCATGTTATTAATTTTTTATTTTGCGTAACTAAACAATTCTAATTAGTTTGAAAAAAGTAAATAATAATAGTAAATTCTAATTAAAATATTTAATTTACATCCAAACAATATTTTTCTTCTTTATTTTCGGTACCCGTGAGATCTCATTCACATGTGATTGCTGCTAAAACATGTCCTAAAATTCTAATCAGGGCACCGATTGCTGTGAGAATCAATAGATTTGATTTTAATTTGAAAAAGAACACTGTTCCGTACAGGTTTTTGGTGCCACAAATTGTCACAACTTTATATTTTATCAATATTTTCAAATTTTAAAATTCAAACGTCAAATTCAAACCGTTGATCTTGTTCAATTTAACGAGCGATGCATTTCTATATAAGTTTTATAAAATCTGGATTCAGTTTGATACTCGATCAACTGGTCAACAAATAAACGAATCTAGTTAATTATGACAGATTAATTCTAATACGTTCATCATTTGATCAGAGTATTGTCGAAATTTGTTAGACTATGCAATTTGCCGAAATTTCTTTCCAAATCTCCTTATTCCCGTGGGAAAAAAGTAAACATAATAAAAACAACTAGGTGGACCTATTAGTGCCATTGTCCCCGAGTCTGTTGCTTTGAAGCTCTGTTTTTCTCCTTACGTATATATAACCAACAAAATTCTAATTTAAACAGAAAAACAGTACACAGGATAATGTTGAATCTTATACACATCATTCTATTTGATATATTTACCTTTTGTTCTATTAATAAATAAATTATTAATTTATATTAGTCTATTAATGTACCTTTTCTTTTTTAATTATAAATTAAGAAATATTTTCAGGACATTAATCTGTGCACAACAAAACACCAATGTTTTAAATACCGTACCGGCTGTCAAACCGGTGAAACAGCCGGTATGGGGTTTATCGATTTTACTGAGATATACCGGTAGCAATACCGGTCTAGTATTAATGTAATACACGGCCAGATAAATCACAAAAGTGATCTGGGCCCAGTGGCAAGCCATCATATCGCGTGAAATAAGGGAAGAGGGTTCGATTCCCTGCACATGCAATTCAACTTTTCTTCAATATGGCCGGTTCAACACTAGTTTAATTGTTTGGTTCACGGATTTTACATGCTGGTTCGATTAACGGTTCATCCGATTTTCCCGGTTTATCCGGTTCTCTTGCGGTTTTTTCCGGTTCATAAGTCTTCCGGTTTTCTGATCTTACCCTACCGTTCCAAGGTCCGGTTCCCGGTTTTTCCGGTTGAACCGGCCGGTCCGGTAGGGTATTTAAATAATTTTGACTAAACACACCTAAAAATTTTGACTAAACATCCGCAATCATACCTAGAAAAATTAAATAATTCTATCAGAGGCTCCTAAGATAAAGCATCTTCCGATCATTTTGATAGATAAAGATAACAAAAGATAAAAAGGCACAATAGCTTTTTGCAGCTGTCGACCATAACCCCCCCTCTTGTTTCCATTTGTATTTGTAAATTAAAAGCCATATGTAGACAGTAGATTTGTTAGTATATGTAGGAACTCATAAGTCATGTATCTAGCTTTGTATCTGTACGTAGGTAGGCAAGGTGCTGGTTGGGTTCGTTGACACAACACGAATGATTTACCGTCTCACCTCTTTATTTATCTCTCCTACTACTACTACTTATAAACACATGGACCGTAGAGGTATTACACATTAGGTCTAGAATGTAAACAGATGTTTCTGTCGTTCGATCGATTTGATCTGTGGTCAGATATTAATCGACATACGAAGTAATAATATATTTTGATTTTTCGTTTAATAAAGAAACAAATTAAATAACATATATATTTGTATCGATGATAGATTAAACAATATATTTTTATTATCTAATATTATTTTGTTTCTTTATTTACCCACATATGAAGGCATCTTAAGCTAGTACTTATAAACGCACGGGCCGTAGAGGTATTACACACTAGGTCTAGCATGTAGACATGTGTTTCTACCGTTCGATCGATTTGATCTGTGGTCGGATATTAATCGCCATACAAAGTAATAATATATTTTGATTTTCTGTCTAATAAAAAAACAAATTAAATAACATATTTATTTATATCGATGCTAGATTAAACAATATATTTTTATTATTTAATATTATTTAGTTTCTTTATTTGCCACATGTGAGGGCATCTTAAGCTAGTTATCGAGAAAAAAAATGTAGAAATAAGACTAGAGAAGCTAATAACAATTGTTGAATCAGTTACCAACGAGACGCATTCGTGATAAACTACAGTACATCATGCATAATACATGAAACATTATGTTAACTATATCGAATTTGACAATGTTCAGTGATATGATGCCAAAATTTTTAAGATAATTTCACAAGTGCTCTTATTTTTCACAATGTGAGATTATAAACTGCTCATAAGTCAAATAGTATTTATTTTTTTTTAGGGTAGTTTCACATAATGTACTATTAAAAACCTGCTCATGACTCAAATTGGTTTATGTCTACTCTAATCTGATAAAGAAAAAGGAAATGATAAGCAAAGCTGCAAAGGTGGCATTCCAATGAAATTTGTATATTTACATTATTATATTCTTCAAACTTCAAAGAAACACACACCGCACACCTAACCCCCTGTCACCGCCAAAGCTAATCTTTAACCACTAACAACCACCTCCATTAAACAAGAGAGAGAAAGAGAGAGATTTCGAGAGAAAATCAAGTTCAAGCATCTATTAACCCAACTAACGCATTCACATTTTCCCTTTTCAAATCTTGTTGATTTTCTCAGCCATCACAACAGGATTTTCCTTGGCAATTGCTTCTCTTCCTGCTGTTTTGTAGTCGAAAGTGCATTTGTGGCTCTCATAGTACCGGTGAGTCGAACAGAACGTACCGTCGCACCGGCATTTAAACCCGGTCAACCCGACCTTTTTCTTGCACATGAGGCACCTATTAGAAACTGCCTTCTTTGGTTCAACCTCCACATCTGACTTCTTTTCACTGGATTCTACCACAATTGCCTCAGAAACAGTTGAAATTTTCAGATTTTCTGAAATTGGCTCGAACGGGGCTGCCGAGGTAGAAGAGGCCGAGATGAGATTGGTGGCGGTTTTTTCTAACAGGGTTTGTGCTTGGGTTTTCATGATGAAATCCCGGTAGCATTTCGAGCAGAGGTTGTTTGTACCGGGGCTACCGAAGAAGCCGCAATTGTTTATGCATAGAACCGGCCCTTCGGGTTTGTGAAGTTCGGTCTCATCGGTTTCCTTCTTCCAGCTTTCTTGTGCCATTATCAAAACTTTTTAAATTCCTACAAAATTGAAAGAGAATTGTGAATGATATGCACCGTATCAATAAAGGAATTTCAATTAGGTACAGGCAATTAATTTGACAAAACGTTACTTTTAATGATCTGCAGAAGAAACAAGAGGCGAATGATTTCTGTTTTTTCTTGTGTTAAGAAAGAGTTAGAGAGAGGAATAGTAGGCGAATTAGTCTGATATATGCTCTTTTTATAGACAAATTTTGGAGAGAGTCGGTAGCAAAACTAAAGCTATATTTGGATTGTCAAATTTGAGGTAACGTGTATGGTAATGGTATATTGGTATACTAAGAAGTCGGATCTAATTTACAACAATAAAATTTAATATCTTCCAAAGAATAAACACAGAAGATTTCATTGGATATGCTCCATGACTACTAATAAAGGAAACTAAAAAATGGAAAGAATAAAACAAGTAATTAGCACCAATTCAAGTTTCCTATTTCTAGTATGATTAAAAATAGAAAAGTAAAAAAGGAAAAGGCAAAATTAAGAAAACCTTTCGTTTCCTACCACAAAATAGCCAAACAAAACGCAAATTTTCTCTCTAGAATTATGAAATGAACACAAATTAACACGAGTCAGGTTATACACGTACCGATGAAATCGAGTCAATCTGGAAGGATCGAGAGAAGGCGAGAATTCGATCTGCGAAATGGAAATCGATGGGCGAATTCGTGTGGTTTTCTTGGAGAGAGAGAGAGAGAGAGAGAGAAGACTTTTCAATGCATCACAGGCTGTTGGCTTTTAAAGGCGTTGAGAGGTTCAATGGTGTGTTAATTTGTGATTGGTAGATTATTAATTTATGGGAAATTCTAATGTGGACACCAAAATTTTAGACCGTCCATTTCATATCAATCGAACGGTCAAGACATGTCCATTTTATATCGATCTCTGTTTTTTCTCCGTTAAGTTGAACGGCAAACTTTTTGCGAAAGGGCAAAATAGTCAATTTAATTTTCACCTTCTCTCTCCGCTACCGCCTTCGAACCATTCCCATTTACATTACACAGCTGTCTCGAAGTCAAATCCCCCATAAATCTTTACTTGCCCTCTTCCTCTCCGATTCCAATTCCAAGTGGTGCTCATCTATTCACCTCCCTTATTCTACCTACCCGTGCAAACACACCTCATCCGCATCCGCTGCCGCCGCTTGCTCTATCATCCTTTAACGACTCCTCTCTCTCCTCGATCACTTTTCCCCAGCTAGCAACGATCCGTGTTCGAAACTTCGGATCTGCACGACTGCACCGAGTATGAAATCGACGGTGTTTCCTCATTCGAGGCTAATTTTGTAATTTATACAGCTGATTATCAGAACGAAGCTGAGGTAGGAGAAGCACTCGAAGAGGCATTCAAGTCTGGTCTTGTCAAAAGGGTAGATTTCTTCATTACAACTAAGGTTACTTACTTACTTACTTACTGCTACTATTGTTAACCTTACGAATTTTAATTTCGATTGTCAATACCTATACCTTCTCTTTATTATATTAATGGAACTTCTACATAGTAATGCTTAATTTTTTTTTCTATATTGTTAGTTATGGAATTCTGACCATGGGCATGTGCTGGAGGCATGTAAGGACAGCTTGAAGAAGCTCCGACTGGAGTACCTTGACCTGTACCTGGTGCACTTTCCTGTTGCAACTCGTCATACTGGTATGTTACCAGTCTGGCTTCGAATTAGGTCTTTGTGTTTGGCCTTAGCATTCAATTTGTATAGCATGAATTATACATAGTACCAAGCTATCAACTTTAGTTGTTTGATCGGATTATTTTCGTAAGATCACAGAAAGGAAAGGCGTCTCATAGATTGTGAATCCGCTAATGCAAATTGTCAGAAGGTACTTCTTTTATTTTAATCCAATTTTTTTCCTATAAACACTCTTTGTTAGGGTTAGCTGATTGAGAGAAAATGGTACATAGAGAGCTAGCTGAGCCTTAAAATTTTCAATTTTGCACCAAAATTTTTGTAAATTAGAAAAGAGAACTACTTAGAGAAATGTCAGAGGACAATGTCAGTGTTATACAGCAAGTATGCACTGCAATTGTGTATGTTGTGTTTTTCATTTTTTAACTACATCACCAAAAAAAAAATAAGTAACCATATGATGTGTTTGGATCTGCAAAAATAGTAATGTAGTTTCCTTTGTAGGGATCATTTAATTCTGGTGGGGAATCTCTGATATCTTGACAAAGGAGATAAGATCATTAGAAGAAGAAAACACAAAATTAGACCAAGAGATTGACTTCCTCATGGATATATTTGCTACCGGTAAATATCAAACTTGACCTCATCTGTTTTAGTTGCAACAAAAAATATACCCAAAAGATGACCAGTACATCTGTAATGACCATGACTAATTTACCTCAGCGTCTCTTCTGGTGGTACGGGACCTACTGGTCTTGGCAATTTACATTCTTTTATTTTAATGATACTTATTTTCTGAGCAGATGCAAGGACAATTTATAGTTACCTTGAAGAATTGTTATCAAGACAGTTCAGAGGATCAAATTGCATACTTCTATCACATTTATTTATCCACAGATATGCCTTTTGATAGTCTAATCTAAAATTCATAACTTGTTATTTTATTAGTCTAGATTATGGACAGAAACAGTGAAGAAGGAAGTGAAGGGCATGATGTTTGGTATAGAAGGAGCAGCTGGGATAGATTATGGTCTAGATTATGCACATTTATTAAAGGAGCTGCTGGGATACACCCAATAGGTGCATGGTACCGATCTCTGGTACAAAAGAACCTATACTGGTATGGTGTTTGTGACATGAGCCTTGAACCCTAGGGGTTTGTTGTAAAGTAAAAAAATGTTCTAGGGGCTAAAGTGATGGGGAAAAAAATATGAACTAAAAATTGCTACATAATTGTTTATTATCAATTACCAATCTAAACTTTATTTTTATCTATGGGTTCACTGTTATTAAGTTGTCTTGCTTTAGAGCTACACATTTTACTACGCAAGTTGTGAATCAAAGCCATTGTATTAATCGTTGGGTCGAATTCCAGTTTGTCATGACATTGTAAACTGTTGGTCTTTTTTGGCAGGTTCGGTCAAGAGAAGACAATGTGGACCCCTCTGAGCCTGAGAAAAGCTTAATGGGAGAAAGTTATGGGAATTCAGAATTTGATATGGAAAGATATAAATTGGATTTGGGAATTTCATTAGAAAATATACACAAGATATATAACGATGGAAATTTACTACCTCAATTGTATACCTCAACGATGGAAATTCGTATTGCTTAGACTGAGATATACCTTGTAAAGTCTTTAGCGTATTTATGTCATGTCAATTTATGTCAATTTATATTTCTAGCGCTATCATGTAGATGGTAATTAATAAAAGCATATAGTAATTAATTCCAATGCATGGAATTACCGTGTCTAAAATATAAAAAAGGTTTGGTTTCTTTTTATAAAGAAAATGAATGCATGGAAGTACGACATACAGAACGTCGTAATCCAGAATGCCATATTCAATGCAAAAAATTCAATTTTGGCAACGAATCAGAGCACCAAATGCTCATTTTGGACAAAACTCATGTATACATTTAAGATAAAACAAACAGAACTTAACAACTTTATCAATGCAAAAATAGATAAGTAGAAACGTAAATTGGAATCTTAGTCTCAACGCAATAGTAAGCTTTTTATTTCTCTACCGATATGTCACTGATTTTTTCTTTTTAATGTCTTCATGTTGATTTTTTTCTGAAAATATCAAGCGATGAATAAGTTGTTTGCGAAATACTTCAGGATTGATCTGCAAAACATAATGCACATTAAATACCAAGAACGAATAAAATAAACTAAAATAATTGCTATATGGAAGATATTAGTTAATAGATAACAACCTGTGAATACTAATCTATGATTTATATTGCTCGAATTGTCTTCTAACTACAGCGCTAGTATCAGCCATTTGTGCCACAAGTCCGTCAATACTAATCTATGATTTGTTTGTGTAGAAGAAGAGATTGGTACTGTATGCAATTCTTTGTTGAGTGTCTTGTCTAATGGGAACCAATTGATTATTTTATCATATAGAAAGATGCTAATTAATTTTGTCAATTGTTGTTGTATAAAAGGTAATTTATCATATAGATGGTAATTAATAAAAGGACTTCCATTGTTTATGTTACAATATTTTTCATATAGATGCGTTTGTAAAAATCTGATTTTTCAGAAAAAATGTTACCTTTTTCTGCCATGCATGGAATTAGAGCGTATATAAAAAAGGTCTAATTTCCAATGAATGAGGCATATGGAATGAACGAACAGACTATCTTAACTCGCTATGTCATTTTGTTTTCGTTAAAAAAAAAGAAATAAATAATCCAAAAGAATTCATTTCGTTTTTTATTTAAAAAAAATTAAAAAGAAAATTCATTTGAAATTAAAGCATTCGACTTCTAAACATGAACGAACAGACTAGCTGAACTCGCTATGTCATTTTTTTTCGTTAAAAAAAAAGAAATGAATAATCCATAAGAATTCTTTTTGTTTTTTTATTTAAAAAAAAAAGAAAAAAGAAAATTCATTTGAAATTAAAGCATTCGACTTTTAAACATGAACGAACAGACTAGCTGAACTCGCTATGTCATTTTGTTTTCGTTAAAAAAAAAGAAATGAATAATCCATAAGAATTCTTTTCGTTTTTTATTTAAAAAAAAGAAAAAAGAAAATTCATTTGAAATTAAAGCATTCGACTTTTTAACATGAACGAACAGACTAGCTGAACTCGCTATGTCATTTTGTTTTCGTTAAAAAAAAAGAAATGAATAATCCATAAGAATTCTTTTTGTTTTTTATTTAAAAAAAAAGAAAAAAGAAAATTCATTTGAAATTAAAGCATTTGACTTTTAAACATGAACGAACAGACTAGTTGAACTCGCTATGTCATTTTGTTTTCGTTAAAAAAAAAGAAATGAATAATCCATAAGAATTCTTTTCATTTTTTATTTAAAAAAAAATAAAAAAGAAAATTCATTTGAAATGCTAGACATCTTTCTATTTAATGAACAGTCCATATAGCTTATCAGCTGGATTTAATGAAAGATCTATTATAGTCGAATTGCTAGACATCTTTCTATTTACAAATATTCGTTGATAATTTCATACCTTATTTTTTTATTTAGGCCAGATTTGTAGTTAAATAAATAGCTGGATTTATATTTCAACTTAATGAAAGATCTGATATACCATAAATCCTCATATGTCAACGAATTGGTTGGAAAGCGAAAAAAAAATAATATGTCAGGAAACTAATTGGTTGGAAAGTGACACGTTTGGTATATTTATGGAATGTGATAAGGCAATATCAAAGTGAATTGAATATCTTAATTGAGTACCGTCTTAATTTAAAAAAGGATCATACTTTCTATTTATTGACGACTCAGTGGCCACCGTTTGATATATTTTGAAACGGAAAGAATCAATTGCCCATTGTCTTGCTACCCGTTGCATATCAAAGTGTTTGGTTAAATAGGCAATATCAAAGTGATTGATTAAACAAAAAATACCAAAGCGGTACAACTCCCATTGTGAGAGGTGGTACAGTGGACCCAAACAGCGGTACCAGTACCCATCTGCTTGCTTTGCACAATTGAGAAAATGGACAATTCGGATGAAATTACACATTAAAAGACAGAAACTAATCCCATCCAGATATTATTACAGACAAACCAAAGTAAAAAGACAGCTTGTAAAATCACTCATTAAAATTTGCTAAAACACCCCTAATCACATCCCAAGGACTGGCTTCCTTCATTTACCAGCTGCTGCATCCCCATCTTCCCAGACAGTTGCTTCATATAAATTTGTAACTGCAATTGAAAGCTGCCATGTCACTGACAGTACTGATGTTTGAATTTTCCATTTTCAATTTTTGATATCCTCCTTGAGAAAAAAAAGTAATGTACCAGTTGAGAACTTTGGGGACTTCAGTTTTGTTCTAATTACAATTTAGTGACATCAATACTTCACTGTACTTCCCTAAACATGTTGCAAGGGATAGTAGCTAACATGATCAGGAGGCGGTTTGTAAATTAGTCAAGGCTTTGTACCTTGACACAACTTCAGGTGATGTTGTCAAGGATTCAGTGAGCTCAAAATCACAGATCACATGACAATGTTGATTTTAAGAGAACAACATTGATGTTGTAAAGGATTCAGTGAGCTAAAAAATCACAGGACAACATTGATGTTGTACCTTCATTGGCACATTATTATCATCCATTATGGTAATCCTTAGTTTAACAAATTGGAATCTAACTGACAAAGCACAATTATAGAAAACATAAATAGATTATGGCTAATAAGTGTACAAAGAAACAACTAAGTTAAAATACAACAGGTTTGGGCATTCCCTCTGTTAGCCATTAATTGAGCACCTCATAAATATGTTACTTAAGAAAAAAATTTTGCAAAAAAATACTGGGCAGCCAGCAGAGATGCAGGAGCAAATGAAACATTATACAAATGAAACATTGGATGTCAGAAAAACTAACCATCAAATGAAATTGAGGCAAAATAGAGAACCGATTCAAAACTTAAGTAATAAGGAAGCATACCATGAGTTTATCCTGTGATTTTTTCTGATACAGAAGTGGTGTACTTGTTGGTACCTCTTTCCTAGACACAATGTAAACAAACCTAATCACTCACTATTGTCATGACTTCATCAAATTAGTGAAACAGTGACAAAGGCAGCACTACAGAGTTTACTGGCATGTATCCATTGTACTTACAGAGAAGATACCATATAATTTCCTTAATATACCATAGTTAATATATTTAACACTGATAAGCAAAAACTTGCATTAGAACAAAATAACGTAAGTCAACAGAGACACCGTAATACTGGTTTCATGAAAATGTATCTGGTGGGGATTAAAAATACGTTTTCAACATAGACACAATAATACGTTTTCATGCAAGTTATAAAGTCAACAAGTTTTAATAGAGACACAATAATACGTTTGCATGAAACCAGTAAATCAAAAAGTGAAATTGCTAAGGTGGGGCTGCATATGTTCACCTTTCAACCTTGGTACCAGCAATTAAGGAGAAGATTGAGGACCCTGATGAGCGCCTCGGTGCTGATATCATTCAGAAGGTATATCTTTAGCGTATTTATATCATGTCAATTTATTTGCATTCATGCAGCCTGGTGAAAAAACTCATGCTACATTGCTAGTAAAATAGGACGAATGCGTCTTGCCTATATTACTGTACCAACTTATCTTGCGAAACGAAACCTACCTTTGTTCAAAATTGTTCTCGAGGAAGGGATGAAACTAAATGTTGAAATTGGAAGTGGATTGGAAGTGCTTTCTCCAGCACACATCTGCTTAAAGCTTTTCGCCTCATTCAAAATCAATTGTATAAGAAAGCAAGAGGAAGTCAGCCAACGAGACCTTAGTCTATTAAAAAAAGGCAACTTAAGCCACTGGTACATCTACTCCATTTGCTTTGCCTTTTGTAAAGCATTAACATTCCCTCCAGAATATTTGCTGTTGCACTTAGGCTAGCTGGCAAATCTAATTTGGCTTAGTGCTACTAGTCTGACCCTAAGTTTAAGGCAGTAAGCTGACATAAAAGAAAACAACAAATTCAAATTTGTTTTTATCTGGATTGTAATTGGGAATGAAACTAAACATAACAAGGAAGAGAGGAGCAGTTGAAATCGGAAACCAACGAAAAACAAGTGGCTTTAAATCGAAGTAGCAAACTCAACAGGAACGACCTGCTTAGCCTTCTCAGACCTATTTGTTTAAATCGAAGTAGCAAAAAATCAAGTAGCAGAAAATCAAGGGAGAGAGGAGCAGTTGAAATCGAAAACCAGTGAAAATCAAGTGGCTTTAATGGGAAACAAGTGAAAATCGCTAATAAAAAAAACTCGAAAAATTTGGATTACCTCAAGGAGGAAGAGAGGAGCACGTGGTGAATGGAAGGGAAGGACGAGTCGAAAGAGCAGGCGGCGAGAAGGAAGAGAGAAGCAGGCTGCGAGGGGAAGGGAAGGACGAGTCGACGGAGAAGACGGCGAGGATGAAGAGAGAAGCAGGTGCCTTCAGGTTTTTCAGATTTTGTTCGGAAGGAGAGACGGGAGGAGAAAGAAAGGAGAGACGGGAGGAGAAAGATTATGATTTCTATTTTTGGAAAGAGATTTTGGTTTCGATCTTCTTCGATACATCTTTTTATTTTTTTTTCAGTGTTTAACGGACAGACGGAACATAGACGGAGAGACGGGATATACCGATTTTACCCTTCCAATTTTATACGGTTGTGATTTACCGTTCAAAATTTTGTAAAAATTTTGGTGTCCACTGTAGTATGACCCTTAATTTATTATTAATAAGTTTCTAATTAAAATTTTTGAAAGAGGAGAAAAACGAGTTCAGGGAAGGACAAATTAATGAATTAAACAAACCGTGATAGAATAGAAGTCCGACGTGGCCGTTTGTTGCACGGTCTTTCTGTGGAAAGGAGATTGGGATTTTTTCACTTGCGGTTTCTACGCACGTGTACGAACGTGCTCCAGCAGAACCACGTGGGCTGGGACCACCACAGTGATGATAAGTGTCTCGGACCGTACTGGCATGGGGATAACCAAGTTAATTGGCACTTTCTTTTGTTGGGGAAATAAATATTTGGCATTTTTTTTAAAAAAAAATTCAGTGATAAAATGTAGTTAATGCATTTAATTTTGATCAATTTAATTCTGTTCGTATATATTTTTATTGCTTTCCACGAAATTATCTTTCCTACTATTCTCCTGTAAGAAATGAAATGAACCAGAATTTTTAATATGGAATGATTAGTATATATAAAGTGATACAATGTGTTTAAAATCATTATGATATCGTATTCGTGTATAGGATTGAAATGTGAATATGTGATACACTAAAATATTTTTAAAATTATTTAGAATACTAGTTACATATTATATAGTAATGGTAATTAAAATTAAATGGGTGTCCACTGGATTGTTTAATTTAGTGGTTTGATTCTATTCAACAAACAAGTGGTCTTTGGTTCAAATCACGGAGAGAGTATTTTTTTTCAAATTTCTTGATAAAAAATCTTTCGTTTCAAATCAACCTTCAAAAAAAAAAAATTTAAAATGTAAGTCGTCAGAAAAAAAACATTAATTCATGACATGACATCGTTGTCATGCTTATAGGATTTATCAGCAAGAATATTGCTAATTAAGAAAGAATTATGAGTTAACATTCTAATAGAACCTCCTAACATTTCAAAACATACAAAATATTGATCATAAATTTGGAATTATCGTAGAATATGATCATTGAATAGTCAAATAATTCATAAATAAAAATTAATTATTTATTCCATAAGCATGATAAAATTAAATATTGGAATTTAGGAATTTTTATCGCTAAAAATATGCTTTATAGCTTTAAAATAGTATGAACTGTGAAGTATGCCTACCAAGAAAAAGACAATCAAGACATTTACTTTCTCAAAGATGGCATATTAGACAAACTACACAGTAATATTTAAATTTTGTTTAAAACTATGCTGCCTACCGATAATAATCATTGCAATACAAATATGTTAATTTTCCAAAAAAAAAATTATAATATGGATCCCAAATAATTATATTAATTATATCTCATACAAAGAATATGTGCAGAAACAGAAAAATGTGTTTGAACTTCATGCCAGTCGCATGAAATTTAAGGAAAAAATGGTCGAAATTCAACAACTCAACAACCACCTCATGTTTAGAACCAGAAACTCCATATACAGAAGATCCAAAAATGTGTTAATAATCATTGCAATATTTAAATTTTGTTTAAAACTATGCTGCCTACCGATAATAATCATTGCAATACAAATATGTTAATTTTCCAAAAAAAAATTATAATATGGATCCCAAATAATTATATTAATTATATCTCATACAAAAGAATATGTGCAGAAACAGAAAAATGTGTTTGAACTTCATGCCAGTCGCATGAAATTTAAGAAAAAAAAAATGGTCGAAATTCAACAACTCAACAACTCAACAACCACCTCATGCTTAGAACCAGAAACTCCATATACAGAAGATCCAAGACATCATTTATTCATTTCCACGTTTATCTGACGTGGCTCTTCGGTCTTTACAGTTCAGAATTTTTTGGAGGCAGGGGCTGCATTATTGTTCGCTCTAGATAATCTCCACATCTTTCATAAAATAAAATAAAAAGATAATCTCCACATTAGTATACGCAAAAACATCCTTCCTACGTGGCTTTGCCAAATTCTAGTATCAAACTCAATCCTCCGAAGAAACCTACTAGTTTCCTTTCCTAGATTACTGTTGTTTCTAGTTCTGATGTTAAGATAAGCGTTCCAGATGCATCATTTCCACGGAAGAAGTAAATTCGGAAATGTCTTTAATTCGTGACAAGCTAAATTAGCTAATAAATATCTCTTCTTCATTTCATGAAAAAATAAAATAAAATAGAGAATTCACAAATAAAAATCCTTTTACTGTCTTAAAAGGTAAACTAAAATCGATTTTGTTTCAATTTTATTTTACCCAAAACTGGAAATGCCTTTTTTAAGTTCCTAATATTTAACAATGCCTTTAATAGAAATAAATAAATCCACATCTGCAAATGCAAAAAAAATAATAAAAAAATAGAATCTTTTCTTTTAACAAAAAATGTGTTAAAAAATTGGAAATTAACCAATATTAGAAATACATTGACGCTGCCAACTCTAAAATTTCCTCACAAATTGGCACCACCAACCCAAAAAAACTTCATTCAGAAACTAAAAAGGAAAAAAAAATACCTTGTCTCCCACAAACACCCTTATGGCTATGATATCAAAAGATCCTGTGTCACACTAGTTATTTATTTTTTAATATAAGCTTATCCTTCGTTACATAAAGAAGCGAAATAAATTAGACAAGCTTGTACTGCTACAACACTTCGACAGTTCGACTCGTCTAAGAAGATGGCCATGGCTTTGAGAAAAATTGGAAAGGATGGGATTTCGATCTGGAGGCGAGGTTTCTCTAGCACGTCTGGACTGGAGTCGTCCAGTTCAAGGGATGCCACTCCAGTCAATCTCTTCACCGCCATCAATCAAGCTTTGCACATTGCTTTGGATTCCGATCCACGGTGACTAATTTGTAATTATTAATTATTTTAGATTTTGATGGTTTTACTGGAATAGTAGTTGTTTTTAGAATTGGAAGCGATCACAATTTTCTAATTCAACATCTGATGAGAATATCAGTAGATTGATTAGTTAATTCATGAACAATACTTGCTGAGTACATAGTTACTTGTTGAGAGATTTCTTCATTTCAACAAAAAGTTTAGTCCCAACAAAAATTTGTCGGCTTTGTTGCATGCACTTCCATCAGTATATTATATTTAATTTAATTTGATGTTATGATCTAGATCATATGTATTTGGAGAGGATGTGAGCTTTGGAGGGGTCTTTCGATGCACCACTGGATTGGCCGAGCGGTTTGGCAGACAAAGGGTTTTTAATACTCCTTTGTGTGAACAGGTTGAACCTGTCATTCCTCTATTGCATTTCGTAATTTAAGGACTCAAATTCATTTTGATCTTATCTTTTTTTTTTTTTTTTCAAATTCAGTTGCAATTTTCTTGCCATCCATTCAGGTTGTTAATTATCAATAGATTATGCTTGTTTATAGGGAATTGCGGGATTTGCAATTGGCCTAGCAGCATTGGTGAGAACCTTTACAAACAATTAAGTTCTACTCTTATATTATTTTTCAATTTATTTAAGTTTCAAGTAGCATGATTAATAATTTTTTTCTTATTTAGGGAAATCGAGCCATAGCAGAGATACAATTTGCAGATTACATTTTTCCTGCTTTCGATCAGGCATGTTCTGTGCTTTTTTTTTAAGACAGGACAATTGAAAAGTTTACTTTCTTAAAACTAGAAGAAAAGGTAGCAAGTTTTTGATCTATTGCTTAATATAGTCCGTGTAATGTGATTGTGATCGCATTGAATTAGATTTATTCTAGAACAATTAGTTCTAAATTATTCATTGTTGTCTGTGATATTAATAATTTAGTGATTTTTGTTTTACTCTTTAGCTTGTGAATGAAGCAGCAAAGTTCAGATACCGCAGTGGGAATGAGTTCAATTGTGGAGGTAGATATCTTAAAAATCCATTTTACCTCTATAATAGGGCCTCATGTCCAAATCAAACCTGTCTAATTCACCATGCACCAACAATCCAACAAAAAACAGATCCAAGGGACCTCTTTTGTTAGAAAATAAATTTCTGATAGAAGTATTCTTTTTTTTTTTTTGAAGGCTTAGAACGCCCGTAGGCAATGATAGAAGTATTCAATTCCATCATTTTGATAAGCCTTACTTTGACGAATACATGGAATAGTGAATTCATGTGGAATTGATATGACTGTATGCATCACAAGAAAAAAAAATCTCGTGATATTTCATTTATTTTTTCTATTTTATTTTGTGAGATAGGTCTGACTATAAGGTCTCCATATGGGGCGGTTGGGCATGGTGGCCATTATCACTCACAGTCACCTGAAGCTTTCTTTTGTCATGTACCAGGACTTAAGGTTGTAAACTCTATCTCCTTCAGAAATATAGATCATTAATTATTTTTTTAGACCTTCACCAAAAACTTGGAGTATAAATATATCCACAAGTAAATTACAGTATTCATTGAATTAGTATCATTTGTGTCTTGGTACCAATAAAATTCCCATTCTGTCCCTTGGACATTCCAACCTCTATTTTCTTTTTAGGTTCCGTTGCCATTATTTAGACATCAGCACTAGCTTTAAATAAAAGTGCTATATCCATATGGGCCTTACCATTCAAAATAAATTTGGAAGAACTCCTGTTGTCCCTTCGTACATCTTGTCATACAGATTGTTTACTGTTGTACTTGTTGTCACTAATTTCAGGTGGTGATTCCTCGAAGTCCTTACCAAGCTAAGGGATTGCTATTGGCCAGCATTAGAGATCCTAATCCTGTTGTATTTTTTGAACCAAAGGCAAGCACCTTAATCAACTATGCAAGGTGGACCAGTATCAATTAGTTGCAGAAAGACACAATCCTTCTTGATTGGTTTATCACCTTGTGTATTGCACATAGATGTGTCAGATTAAATTGTTTCTGTTGCTATAATTTTTGCATTTTATTCTTCAGTGGTTGTATCGACTTGCTGTTGAGGAAGTCCCTGATGCTGACTATATGCTGCCTTTGTCTCAAGCAGAGGTCATTTTTTGGAACTTCTATTAATATGCTTATAACATTATATACTAATGGCGCTAACCTGACTATTATATTGATGCTGTGCTGGTACAATGTTGGCACTTGGCACTGTTAATTGTCAAGACTATGCTAGTTGTTCCACTTGAGTTCTGCCAAAGTATCCAATTTGAAGATACTATTAAGAACTTGCCTACTATCTTCTTCCAAAGCAACCAACATAACAACAAAACAAACAGAAGTTAGAAATATAACCCTAGATAATTAGATATAAATTTCTAAAACTAATGATTTATAATTTGGTGCCAGGTCATTCGTGAGGGAAAGGACATAACGCTTGTTGGTTGGGGAGCTCAGCTTTCCATTTTAGAACAAGCATGTGAAGATGCTGAAAAGGTTTTGACTCTTTTCTTTGCCTTTTCCTGACAAAGTTATTTAAGTTTGTTAAACCTTATGTAACCATGATGTTAAGATAATAATCAAAAAAATAGTAAACACTATTGCAGGAGGGAATTTCATGTGAACTGATTGATTTGAGAACACTAATTCCTTGGGACAAGGAAACAGTAGAAGCCTCTGTTAGCAAAACTGGGAGGCTACTGGTAAGGCTAGTTGCATTCAGTTGACATTTTCAGTGTTATGTTGGATGTAGGATTGGTCCTGTTTGTAGCTTCACAAACCATTTGACTAGCACCAAACAACTCTGAGGAAAAGATTGGAAAACAATATACTTTTGTTCCACTCTCAGGTTCTTAAATGAGAGTTCGACTGACTCTATCAAATTGCATGTGAATGTGCAGGTAAGCCATGAAGCTCCAGTAACTGGAGGTTTTGGAGCTGAAATATCTGCTTCAATTATTGAACGCTGCTTCTTGAGAGTAAGATAAGATCATCACTAATATTTTTGTGTCTATTTATGCTGAAAATTTTGGTTTGCTGTTCCTTTTACAATAGTAGTTTTTCAATTGGGATAATGTTGTGAACTTGTGATTTCTTTTGAAGAACTTCACATTTTGTTCTTTTTGAATGCTATGGTATTAATCAAAATACACATATAAAGCCAAACATAAATAGATGTGAGAAGGAACAAATGGGGAGGAAAAAAGAACTTCAGCATGTTGTGATATGCTCATATTTGATTTTTCTAAAATGTATTTTAATCCTTATTGTGGGATCTTTTACTAGTTGGAGGCTCCTGTTGCGAGAGTTTGTGGCCTTGACACTCCATTTCCTCTTGTTTATGAGCCTTTCTACATGCCCACTAAAAACAAGGTATTTTGTTTGCATTAATCACAGTATCAGTCAGTGGTAACAATACCTTACACCTATCAGGTCCTGGTGTCAGCACTGTACCAGTATGTCATATGTTCATTTTTAGTCCTTGATTCTGATGCAGTCTTGTGTTTTTCCTGTGCATTTGAGAGAGCGAATACACTTGTGTGGCAAGAGGCCAATATAAAAAGAATTTCTTTTCGGCTTTGATTGGAATTGTCTTCACATAGTATTTGATCTGATTTCATTTGATCAGTATTGATTTTTCAGGATTTCGTTATATCCAGTTACATAGAAATTCCGATCAAATGAAATCAAATCCATTTATTTCAATCAGAAAATTTCAATAACACAGAAAAAGAACTCATTCTGATCATAGCCTTCATGATGGATTTTTGTCAATCATTGGCTTTTAGTTTTCAAATATACAAGAATTTACTAGAGTCCTTGTGCAGATACTGGATGCAATCAAATTGACTGTGAATTATTAGAACGTGAGAGGCCATGGCATCAAACATAGAAGTACATACTCATTACATTTCTTTGTAAGTAAATGGTGAACTGTAACCCAGATATGGGGTGTAATTGTTGCAGCTGAAAAAAAAAAGAGCAGGAATTTAGCTGCCCTGTGGTCTAAAAGGATGTAGTGCAAATGTAACTAACTTGTGAGATGGAACAATAATAATGGCTAGAGAAGTATGCCAAAAGTTTATTTAGAAATTCAATTCTGGCTTGATGCTTGCAACTTCACCTCATATGCATTGCTATCACAAGATGTCACGTCCTTTTCATTAATGTAGACAGATTATTAGATACCCTTAAAATTTGTGCATGTATAGATGTACTATGCAACATTTAAGTTTCTCCGATGGAATTTTATAATTGAATATTAATTGCATCTTGTTCATATATATATTTTTTTAAGAAAAAACCTGAAAGTTCCTAGTTGTGCCTTTATTTTTCGCAGAATATTAGTTTATGTTCGTTGATAACATGCAACCACAAGCGGGTAACAATTCATTTTTTTTAACGGTGGAGGAAAAAGATGTATATAGTTTGCTATGTTCGCCGATTGAAATCTGATGTTGCAGCTTCAGGCGCTGAACTGAAAAATGATACGAAGTAATTAACAATTGTTTATTAAATGTTTGAGAGATAAATATGTGCGCGATCTTGTCATGTTGAGTGTTATGATGAAAAGAACTATGATTGGACTATTAGAAGGTAAAGTTGGATTTTCTAAATATAGGAGGGTGTTATAAATTTGAAGTTTAATACTTATCATTTAAAAAAAAATGAGATTATCATAAACTTTGAAGAGTATTTTATCAGAGTAAAAGTGATAAAATTTAAAATTATAAGTGTCTACATATTATCTTTATTAAAAGTAAAAGGACAACAAAAAAAGTCTAACAGAACTTAGGTACAAATGCACAACTCTTCTCTTTTTATTATGACAAGAGGACCATCGCCGCATTACGCACGGCAGCTCTCCAGGCACGCGATCTGGCAAACCCAGTGCCAAAGAATCTGGTGTGGGAGGCTGTCAACACGCAGGGTTAATATGTTGGATACTGGTCATCTCTGAGTTGAACAGAGAAATACATTTTGGAAGCAAGTAATTTTCTTTTTATTGGCTTGGATTATTTCCATGGCTAACTACCGTGATTATTTGAAAAGGTGGAAAAAGCAAAGGAAAAAAGAAACACGTAAAGCCAGGTGCTTTTGTTCTTACTGCTAGAGGATGTTTTTAATTGCGGCCGATTAGTCTTTTTCATGGAATGAGACCAGGATGAACACTTCCTAAAGTATATAGAAAACTGAATGATAAACTTTATCTATGTTACTTGTTGGTTCCGGTTGTATTCTTGCATCATCATATATCTCAAGATGTCGATCATATTCATACATCTTTTGTGGTCTTATAGTTTAAGTCGTTGCACGACTTGTCAATCATCTCTGACTTAAAAGAACCCCCCGTTAGCATCAACATACTTAATTGAACAAGTTAACAAGCAAACCAAGGAATCTAAATCTCGAGGTATAAAACTATAAAATTGACCAGAGGCATCCTATGTATCAAAAGATGACCAGAAAGAATTGGCTACAAAGGAAAAAGGCAAATCCAAACCGTTCAAACTGATTTATTTGATAAGTAACATATTTTACACAACAAATTTGTAATTTTTTTTCTTTAAAGTCAAGTAGTAAATAATAAAAGTTTAGAAGTACAATTTAATGTAGTCAAATTGAGAGAGGTCATGAGATATTACACCCCTTGGCAGTCCGATACCAATAGAGAATGACAAGATTTGGGGAAGGTTATTGGACTTGAATACTTGATGGCTGGATCAAATATCAGATGGAAAGAAAAAATTAAAGAGGAAAAAGGCCCAAATGAATCAGACCAGGCTCTGTTGGCCCACAATTAGGCAAGTAAACAGATGGAACCAAGGAATTAAGATGTAGAGATACAGCCTGAATCTGAACTGGAGACGGTGTGGGTGCATTTTTGTGAACCCTTTTTTTTTTTTTTTTTTTTGATATTAGGCCGTAGCCTAACACACATCCACGCTCAACCAGCTTCAAGCTGGGATCGAACTCATGCCCTCCTATTGGAGAGGCACATGCCACTGCCAAATGCTCTACACAGCCTATTGGAGAGGCACCTGTCTAGCCTGTCTAGGGGTGTCAACAGTACGCCATTTAACGTTATGCCGTTTCGTTTAACCGAAATATAACGGTAAATGACATCAGAAATTGTACCGTATTTTTAACGGAACAGTATGTGGTACAGTTGTTTATACCGTTATCAATAATTTAATAAATGAAGTAATGAAATTGGCTATTTCAATAGAAAATGGTAAATGAAACGGTTGATGGAACAAAAATCTGTTTCGTTTAATAAACAGAACGGTAAGTGACATGGCTGGTTTTTACCATTTTTATGTGGAACGTTAACGACATGGTTGGTTTCTGTGGTTTTTTACCACGTTTGACACCCCTACACCTGCCACTACCAACTGCTCTACAAGAGAAATTTTTGTGAACTTGGCCAGGCCAGGCTGGTTTTGAACCACAATACAAGACAACGCAGAGAGACCATCCAAAGATATCAGATTAGGGAATTGAGGGATCTTTTGTAAAATCTTATCAAGAATGCTTGTAGCAGTTTATACTATAAGAAAAGGGGTCTGGGGAGAGTATAGTTTATGAGATGTTTGAGTCTGAAAATTCTATTCCATTAATTTTATCCCGTTGTTTCGTCATTTGTATCCAGTTTTAATACAGAACACTATTCCTTCCAACTGAATCTCAAAAGTCGATTCATCTTATCTTTATTGATTTTACTTCAATCCAGCTTGGTAATGAGCATCATTTCTGAATTTCCAATAAAATTCCTCTTATCGGTATCTCACTTGATCTTCTATTTCGTGGTCCAAAATTCCAATAATCAACTCCAAATCAGATCAATTTTCACGTTATGTTCGTAACATCAGCGTTGCAATGCACCTTAAGTAGCGTCCTTGTCCCAGTTAAGTACATGAAGTTCATACCATACAAATTAGATAAAAAATTTCGAAAAAGAAAATTCTTACAAAAAAGAAGGCTTCCTTTTCCCACTTCCCAGTATAGTACATGAGCAGTACTTAACCCAAATGATACATTGATAAGCACTAAGCATAATTAATACGATGATAGACTCGCCATGGAGATCCGAATTTCATCAAATTAAACCAGTCACGCACGGACACTAACAAAATTAGCAATTCGGCATATTTTCCTTTTAGCATCGGAGCTTATCTAATTCTACAGTGTCGGTGTTTTCTTCATTTTCTTTTTTTGTAATTTGTTTAGAGTTGCGAGTTAATCATGATTTCTAAATTTATATCAGTTCCATTTTCAATCTCGGATCATGATGAAAACAAATCACACAGGTACCCTGGTCAATATTTTAAACTTTCACCTTTCCTAAGAGGTCCAAAATGCTTTTCATCGTTACAGTAAACATCACGAATCTAAACCAACCAAATGCATATATCAAGTATGGTTCTTTTCATCCTAAAAAAAAAAAAAGAAAGAAAAAAAAGTATTGTTCTTTTATTTTTGTTTTAATTAATTCTAATACAACAGAGCCCTAATATCTTTATGCAAACAATACTATATATAGATCATTTTCTAATCAATCCAGTTTGTCCATCGGACATGTTTAAAGTTTGACTTGTTACGGGGTCGTTTGGATCGCTTAGGAATAAGAAGAATAGTCTCTTCCTAAACGTAAATTTATTCATAACCATCTAAACTCTTCACAAAGTTACACACTTTCTAATATTTTCGACCTAAAAATAAGTTATTCCTCTTATTCCCAAACGGTCCCATAACAAAGAGAATTAAAGGGAACAATTTAGGACTCTTCTGAGAGTATGAACATTGTCCTCCATTTCCATTTGTAAAGACCTAACAAAAATAAATAATCAGGAATTGGACATTTAAAGCATGAAATTCCAGATTCAAACGGTAATATTTTAGCAATTGTCAGCCACTGAATTTAACAGGTCTCTAACTCTCTATTGCGAGGGACAAATTGATTCTTGGCATCAGTATCAGTATTATAAATAAAAGGGAAAATCAGTCATATACCCCTCAAATCTCATCTAATTGAAAATATCCCCCTCCAATCTTAAAATTTGAATATATCCCCCTCTAATCTTAAATACTATGGATATTTACCCCTTTGATTATTACTACTGATAATTTAATTTTGAAAAATCAGTGGACATAATTTAAGACAAAAATGCCCTTAATCCATTTGGCGATTGATATTCATGCCTTATTCTGCATATTAGAAGCTTCAAACCTTCCCCTTCTTACACATTGCATGAAATGAACAAAATATTGTAGTTAACCTTCCCGTAAATTAAATATTCTGGTTAAGCAGGTTACAAAAAAGGAATATTTCAAGTTCACACAAGAGCATGGAAAAATAGCAGAAGAATTCAATGTCCGAAGATGAATTTGATATTCTTTTTTCCAATACATAAATGATAGAATATGATTAGTCGAAATTACCACGCCAATATTCTAGTATTGAAAACAAAATAGTCACATGTTAGATTTTGAAGGCGTCAAAACAGTACCAGTAGGCAGTAACAGTAAGGTAGTACTGAGCATTAGTCATTAACTTATGGATTAATTGGAGAGCAATCATTATTGGATCTCCAACGAATCAAACTCCAACAAATAAAGAAAACAACGAATTTGGATATGCTAGAGAGAACCTCTCTGAACATGCAAAACAAACAAAGGAATCAAAGCAAATTTCGTAATTCCATTAAGAGATGAAACACCAATAACTGGTACGTGCCTGCTCAAGCGATCTGGCTAAATAAAAAGAAAAACTAAGGAGTAAGAAGCATCACTTGGTTGAAGAGATTCCAAGCGATGTGTCAGAAGCAAAATATTTAAAAAGAAGTTATGTTATCAAATCTGCATAATTTAGGCAGGAATATCAATCGTCCAAGGGGATGAGGGTATTTTTGTCTTAAACTTTTAAAATACATTTTTCAGAATTAAAATATTATTAAAAATAGTTAAAAGGGTAAATATCTATATTGATTAAGATTAGAGAGGGATATTTCCAAATTTAAAAATTAGAGGGTGATATTTTTCAATTAGATAAGATTGGAGGGGTATATATCTGATTTTCCCTAAATAAAAACCCGTGGGTGTCGGACTGTTTTAAGTTAATATTAGCGCGACACGGATCAGTATTATAGATTTTCCGCTCTGCTTTAATCATTTCAGCGATATATTTATTTTTCTATGGTTCAGAAGTCTATAACGTATCACGTATCAAATCAAAATTTCTGGAGATATCTATCAAAGCGACTCGCTACACCGTTGGTTGTTGGTTTATCCGTTCCAAGCCTCCATCGGCTCTCTCCAACGCCTGTCCGTCCCCTCATGTCCATTGCCGCCTCTCTCGATCGCTCTGTCCTCTCAATCGAATAGAGTCGAAGGCATTGCATATTCTGATCAGCACCAAGCTTCACTGCGCAAGACCTCCAAAAAGCAGAGAGAGGTTGCGTAGTTTCAATTTCCCCCCATCTCTTCTCCATTGTCGATCAAACCCTACCCAACTGCCTCCTTCCTATCCCCACTATAGTCAATCCCTCTCAAGCCTCTGCCTCCTCTGCCAACCGCGTCCACTCCCAACAGCGGCCACCTCTTTACCACCACCACAGCCTTCTTCTCTCTTACTACTGGTATTGATTTTTATCCTTGAATAATCGATGAATTTTGCTATTAATTGTTTTCAATTTTTTATTGTGTGAGAATAAATGAAACTGAATATGTTTTGCTCTTATAAAAGTTTGTTCATGTGCTCTTGAAAATGAGAAATTGAACTACTGTATTTCGTGATTTAAATGAAAGCATCGGAATACAGATATTATTCTTAAAAACCGATCATTAAGGCTAAGGTATTTAAATGAAATTAATTTTATTTTTCTTTTGGAAATATAGCTTTGTTTAGTGATTTGCCAATTATATAGAAACAAAGGAAAAAAAGAAAAAGAGTCATAGGTCTGATATTTTGGAAGATAACTTGAGGCAAATATAATGCATAGTGGCAATTTGGATAAGATGATTATCTTCTTACTAATTAGTAATTGTTTCCTTTTTTTCATGTTATTCTTATATGACACTTACTATTTTGTCAATTTGAATCTGTGACAACATAGGTCTTTTTTTTTGTTGTGATTCTTTAATATCATTCACTTAAAGGTTCACGGATGTAACTCAACTTAAAATATCTATCTACTAATCCCAAATGAATTAATTGGTATTATTCACATTTACCCTTTACTGCATTGCTTATTTTTCACTTTTTAGGCTTGAGTCGGCAGTACCATTAAATTTGTACATGTAGGGTATTGAATTAGGATAAGCATGATAATAAAATTATTAATAGGACACCTTTACCACCAAAAAATTCATCATGGATGCCCAAAGATAAGCATGTGCTTACTTTAAATTGTCTCAAGCATATTTCCAACTATACATTCTCTCTCTTACTGGAGCTCCATATTGTATTATGCGAAGTGCACTCACTAATGGAGCTGTACATGGTATTAGTTGTCATCATTTACCTCCACCATAGGCATCCATAACGGCACCAGAAGGTACTAATATGCTGTGAAATTGTTGGGGTTTGTATAATTAAATTATTGTAAAAGTTCATGAAATTAAAGAGAATGCTAAATGTTTCTGTAATGATAATAACTTATGCATATTTGTGCCTCACTTTCAAAGTTCAAAAGATGAATCAATATAATTGATATTTGTGATGTTGATTTTTTTCCTCTTAAATTAGAGTTTCTGGTGATAAAATTCCTCAAACACTCAGGTATTCTATTTTTTGTCTCTTATTAGATTTCTATTGGTGCATCGTGCCTTTTCGATTCCCTCAATATATAATTTTGATCCCCATTTTCTCACAATCAACTTTTGTATTATTTTCTATTACATTTATCTTACGAGCTCATCAAATGACATCCCAATTCCCATTAATAAAGACATTTGACAACTTGAGGTCTATTTATATTACTTAATTTTATTTGGTTTTCGAAAAACCAATTTGGTTTTATGCCTGGGAGGTCAACCATGGAGGCCATCTTCCTAATAAGGCAATTGATGGAGAGATATCGGGAGCGAAAGAAGGATCTACATTTGGTTTTCATTGATTTGGAGAAAGCATATGACAAAGTGCGAAGGAAAGTTATGTGGTGGGCACTAGAAAAGAAGAAAGTCCCCACAAAGTATGTTACCCTCATCCAAGACATGTATGATGGTGCCGTTACTTGCATCAGGACATGTGATAGTGTAACTAGTGACTTTCCTATTAAAATAGGACTACATCAGGGATCAGCTTTGAGCCCGTATATTTTTGCCTTAGTGATGGATGAGATCACGAAGGATATACAGGGAGAGATTCCTTGGTGTATGCTCTTTGCGGACGATGTGGTGTTAGTCGATGAGAGTAGGACGGAGGTCGATAGGAAATTGAAATTGTGGAGACGAACTCTAGAGTCCAAAGGGTTTAGGCTTAGTAGAACTAAGACGGAGTATATGGGGTGTGAGTTTAGTGGGATACGACCAGTGGACGGAGATGTCTGTCTAGACGGGCAGGTAGTACCTACGAAAGATACTTTTCGATATTTAGGGTCGATGCTGCAGAGCGATGGCGAGATAGATGAAGATGTTAGTCACAGGATAAGAGCGGGGTGGGTGAAATGGCGACATGCATCAGGCGTCCTATGCGATAAGAAAGTCCCGCAGAAGCTAAAAGGCAAGTTCTACAGGACAGCGATTAGACCTGCGATGTTGTATGGCGCAGAATGTTGGGCTACTAAAAGACGACATGTCCAGAAGATGAGTGTAGCTGAGATGCGTATGTTGAGGTGGATCTGCGGTCACACGAGGAAAGATCGGATTAGAAATGATGACATACGAGATATGGTTGGGGTCGCACCAATAGAGGAGAAGTTGATCCAACATCGTTTGAGATGGTTTGGACATATCCAACGCAGACCTCCAGTGGCACCGGTACGTATCGGAATTCTTAATCATTTCGAGAACACCCGGAGGGGGAGAGGGAGACCAAGATTGACATGGGAAGAAGCGGTGAAAAGAGACCTTAAGGAATGGAACGTCTCCAAGGAGTTGGCGATCGATAGGAGCGCTTGGAAGTTAGCAATTCATGTACCGGAGCCATGACGTAGGAACTTAAGGATAGGAGCAATGCCATAGGTTTGTAGGTCCCTCTATTAGGTCACGGTCGAGGTCTAGTTTTCTACTATTACTATTATTATTAGAGGTATTATTATTAGTATGGCTAGTCTTACTATTAGTATTTTTTTTTTTTTGTTCTTGGATGTGTTCTCTTGTTGGGTTTCTTTCTAGCCTACCCCAACTTGTTTGGGACAAAAGGCTTAGTTGTTGTATAATTCTTAGGTCTTGAGATATTGGCCTTTCCATGCAACCAATTTGCGGGTCAAGAGCGAGGAAACAATGAAGAAATCAAGGAGGTTGTGTACCAGGTTCAAGGCTGAAATTTCTATTTTTGATAAGGTAAAACAAGAAAGGATACCAAATCAGCACATTTAAATTGACATAGATCATATTGATAAATTCTAATGTGGAAACATCTGAGGTATTATGTTGATTTGGGGTCAATATATAGCATATGGCTTCTTGCTCAAACACAACGCTTCATCATAAGGAAAGAAGAAGAAGAAGAAGAATGTAACGAGCTGAAGTGACATTATTTTGATATTGACACTATTTGTTTTAGTTATAAGGAATTGACATTTTATGTCTTTTAATTACCAAGTTTATAATGCTAATTTTTTTTCATATGGAATGTCCTGTTACTCTGGTCAACATTGATGCCTTATTTTTCTGCTAACCATTTTTACATTAACCAATGAATTTAACCATAATTATGAAATGCTCGGGGCTCACATCAGTTTTGATATACTATTAATTTATTTGACCGTTATTCATTTAATCATTGCTTATTTGTCTAATTAAGATTAAGAATATTCAGATTCTCATTTGTTTCCTGGATAACTCATAAAGTGATTATTTGCCATAAGTTTCGTTTAAGTTTTTTTCGAAAAAAATTAAATAAATAAATAAAACATGCCATTTTAACTTTCAATACGTATTGGACTAAATTCTTCTCTCTTCCTTTTTAGCATCCATAAGAAATCAGTATTATAAATAAAAATCTGTAGGAGTACGCATTCAAACTTTTTTAGAGAACTCGACACGGCAGCTGACAAATGTCTGGTCTTAATCATTTTATCTATCTTGATACATAAACTATGTAGCAGAATGTGTTGCTAGCAGTAGAAGAGTCTAAAATGATCCGTCATAACAAGGTTCGCTTTAAAGTGTTTGCTTCGAATTAGTTAAATCCGACAAGAAACCATACTTTTTGTTAAGAACACAAACTGCTCGACAATGTGCGCCGCTCACCCTCTTATCTCTCTCTCTCTCTCTCCGTCCTTTCTCCTCTGGTCGCCTCATAGTTAATTCATCTGTATAGTTAATTCATCTGTACCGCATATATCGAGCGAAGCTCGATTTCCCCACCTAGTTAATATAAAGCAGGCCATAGTAAATCAAAACTACTCTTCTTTTCTCGTTTTGAATGTAGAGTTCAAATTAATTATTCTTCGCGCGGTTAGAAAGGAGTGACTCTTGGGCATGCTCATAGATATCTACTTGTAATTCATGGAAGCTGAGTGAGCCAGGCGATTTCGCTGGCGGAGAATAAAGTGTGATAAGTGGAATTGATGCTGTGTCGGCCTTCCCTCTCTCTCCTCTCTATCCCTTTAGTTACTCCCAATCCAATCATTGCCTCAACCACAATTACTATACCTCACTTTGCTCCCACTTCCTCTCTCCTAGCCTCTTTATTACTCTTCTTTTCCCACCACAGCTCTTTTTCCAATATACTGCTACCCACCACAGCTCGTTGTTACTCTTTTTCCCACGAAGGACCACAATTTACCAGTCACTGCAGAACCATCGTAGCAGTTCTCTAAGGGGGAGGTACGGGGTTGCCGGAGATAGGTTCAACGCAAATTAGGGGATCCGGTTCATGGATAACCCGAGTGAACCGAGTCTAAGAGATGGGAGGCACCAGTACATGGCTACCTTGGGAGTTGATAGCGAAGAAATTAGCAGCTCTGCCAGTACAAAATCGGTAAAGTTATTTTCTAATTCTGGATGGGGGCAGATCACCAAAGGGACCACTAAAATTGCGCATGCGCCCACTATCCATGGAGAATTGGATAAAATAGGAAGTTGCAGTAATGCAGGCAGAGGAAAGGGGTCAATGATAAGGATAGGGGTCTTAAGGAAACAATTTAATGACTACATAGAAATAAATGCAGGGGGTGGGTCCAAGGTTTTAAATGGAGAAGATCCAGTATATTTATTGGGCCATTGGGATGGGCCTTTAATAGCACCACCAACCCGTCCAGCCATAATTCATTCTGAGAAAACTTCTTCGATATTGGGGCCAATACAGAAAAATAATATTCAAGCCATTGCAAAAACCCAACCTGAAAACTCTCTCCTTCCTAACTCTTTAACACATTCACGAAACTCTTCTCGTTTACATATCACCATGAATGTCACAGACGAAGAACTGCTGGCGCAATTTGCGGCCCTGAGTGCAGATGACCATGAAAATTCGGTGTTGGAGAATATTCCTCAACCAAACCAAAGGGCTAGGAGATGGGAAGATTCTTTGTTGATGAGAGTGACTTCACAAAGTCTGATTTCAGAGATGGCTTTTTCAGTGGCCTTGAGAAAATCGTGGAATGTGCGCCCGAATACAGTGGTAGAGGGATTAGGTTCAAACTATTTCTTAGTTCAATTCCAAGTGCAAATGGAAATGTTGAGGATCAGTGTCAAAGGTGTTTGGAGGTTAAATAAAGGCGACATGGTGGTAGTGAGGCAAGCTAGAGGTCCAATAGACTTGGAGGAACCAAACTTAAATGAAGCTGAGTGCTGGGTGGAGTTACATGGGGTGCCACCAGAGGCATGGGAGATGGAGACGATTCAGGCACTCATGAAGGGAGTCGGTTTGCCACTTACCGAGATAAGCACCTTCTTATTTAACAACAAGAGGGTTTACAGACAAAAACTCAAGGTGAACATTACTGAACCTCTCAAACCAAAGGTCCCGTTGAGGAACATGTTGCATGAGATTGGGTGGGTGTATGTCGTGTATCAAAATATGGCAAACATATGCAAGTTTTGTGCTAGAATAGGGCATGAACACACTGTATGTCCTGTAAGGCATAGACTATTGCAAATGAAAAATCAGGACTAATACAAAGCCCAATTAGGAGATAAGCCCATACTAGAAATCCAAGTGGGAAGGTGGATTGCAGACCGTACCTTGGTACCTAGAGAGGAGAATCATGGGCTGAGGTAGGATAGGCCAAAACATGACTTAGGCAATACAAGTGAGAATCCTTTTGTGAGTGAAAACAACAGGCTTAGAGTGGAAAGAAAACAGAAAAGACCTGTGGACCTTAATGAAGGGTGTATGAACATGTTGGTTATTGAAGGTGGCAGGACTAACCTGCAGGACTCAGAGGAGGAAAGCCAAATTCAACATTTAAACTGCAAGCAGGCCAGGGAGACGATCCCAAACTCGTCTCCGAAGTCCCAATGAATGCTATCACCTGGAATTGCCGCGGATTAGGAGGCTCGCGGAGGAAATAATTCTTAAAAGATTCTTTACACGCCACAAAAGCTGCCTTTGTTTTTCTTTCAGAAACTAAATCCTCCTATCGTAGGATGTCACGCTTCATGAGAACTGTGAAAGGGTACAAAAGTCACATTGTACCGGCAAGAGGACTATCTGGGGGTCTTTGTCTTGCCTGGAAAGAATGTGTGGATTTTCAAATCTTTCACTCCTCATAGAACTATATATGTGGGCAGGTGACACAAAAGGATAAACCCCCCTGGATCTTAATAGGGGTATATGGAGACCCGAGGCATCATACAAACAAGAAGTTGTGGGGTACTCTATCTCAAATGATTGATCTGAATGGTATTCTGTGTTTGATGGGGGATTTTAATGAAATTCTAAGTAGGAAGGAAAAAGTTGGAGGAAGTGACAAAATAAAGCAGAATATGGTTGACTTTCAAAATTTCGTGTTTGATAATGGTTTGGTGGATATGGGGTATAAAGGACCGGCTTATACTTGGACAAATAAAAGAGATGTATCGGAGGCAATTTACCAAAGGCTTGATAGGGTGTTGGTCACGACTTCTTGGCTGCATTTGTTCCCCAATGCATATGTCAATCACCTCTCTATGATTCATAGTGACCATTGCCCAATTCTACTGAGAATTAAAAAACCACCTGATAGGTCTAACCTCTTTCGTATTGAGAACTGGTGGATGATGCAGGAGGACTTCCAGAATGTATGTGTTGAAGGGTGGAAAAATTCTGAGGGGTTACAATGGCATGAAAGGTGGGATCATTTGAAGGGTTCCATTAGGAAATGGATACTCAAGAATCCAGCACCAAGGAAAAGGTTAGAGGAAATTGCAAAGGAATTACAAAAGGTGCAGATGCAACACCCGCATTTTAGAGACCATAATCTGGAGGCTTCTTTACTGGCTGAATATGAAAAGTTTGAAGAGCAACATATGCAATACTGGCGGTAGAGAGCAAGAGTGGATTGGTACACAAAAGGGGACAGAAACACGAGATACTTCCACACTACTACCACCAATAGAAGAAGGCATAACTTAATCACTATGGTGCAAGATGATGAAGGAAAGCTAACTGGAAACGAAAAAGTTATTAGGCAGAAGTTTGTCGGGTATTTCAAGAACTTATATAGCTCTAAAGAGGAAACACAAAATCTACATTTCCAGGATGAATTTTGGGCCTTGCTGGGCACTTCAGAAGGGCCGAAAATACATGATGAGGCACATGAAGTTCTCAACAGATTACCTGATCTGCACGAGGTTAAAAAAACACTGTTTCAAATGGGCCCCGACAAGTCTCCAGGTCTAGATGGTATCACAGTGCGATTTTACCAGCAGAATTGGTCTCTAATTGGTGCAGAACTGAGTAATGAGATTAGGAGAATTTTTGAGGAGGGACTTGTACCAGAAGAGTGGTTGCATTGCAAGGTTACCCTTATTCCAAAGGTCGATGAACCGGAAACTCCTTCACAATATAGACCAATTAGCATTGGCAATGTGGTCTATAGATTGCTCATGAAGATTGTTGTTAATCGTTTAAGACCTTACCTTAAGAAAGTGATCTCTCATGAGCAAAATGCTTTCATAAAAGGCATGAATATAGTTGGATAATATGATACTGGTTAAGGATGTTCTTCAATCTTTCAGGCAAAAAGCATTCATGCTAAAGGCAGATGTATCAAAAGCCTTTGATATGCTTGATTGGAATTTTCTGTCAAAGGCAATGTTGTATCTCAATATCCCAATGATTTGGTGTCTCTAATGATTTCCTCTTACAAAAGGGCCTAGGTCTCCATAAACATAAATGCCACAAGTGATGGTTTTATTGTTCCAAATAGAGGACTAAGGCAAGGGTGCCCAATGTCCCCATATGGTTTCATCATGGCAATGGAGATGCTGTCCAGATTAATTAACAAATACTAGAGAGAGGGGAATCTCAGAGGATTGAAATTGGCCCATACCGCCCCACCTATCACTCATTCCTTGTATGCAGATGACCTTGTGCTGATGGGTGATACTCACCAAGAGGAACTACTGTGTTTTGCAACATTGTTACACAAATTTGGCACTGTCTCAGGACAAAATGAACCCAGAAAAGTCAAAATTTTGGGCATCCAGGTCATGTGACGAGGGCACTGTGCATAGAGTAATTGAAACACTACATGCTGGAAGAGCACAGGGGAAAGAGAAGTACCTGGGGGCCATCATTGAAGGGGTTGCAACTGGTCTTAAGACTGGAAAAGTGCTACTAGAAAAAATGAAATCAAGATTGGCTGGCTGGAGGGCTCATATGTTATCTCATGCGGAAGGTTGGTTTTTATTAAATCAGTTCTTCAATCCCTACCTGTTTATTTTATGTCCATAGAATGCCTCCCTAAGTCAATTATCAATCAAATGAATAGCTTGATGGCAAGGTTCTTTTGGGGTAAGCCTAGCGAGGGAAGGTATATGGCTCCTGTTGCCTGGAAAAAAATTTGTAAACCCTTAGAAGAAGGAGGGTTAGGTGTAAGGGATCTGTCCAGTTTTGGAGAAGCTTTGTTTCTGAAGTTGGTTTGGAATGTCATTAGTGAAGATCAAAAACTCTGGGTCCAGATTTGTAAAGCCAAGTATTGTCCGCATATAGGGGTTTGGAATGCAAATTTAAGTTCAAATTGTAGCAAGTTGTGGAGAAATATCATACAAAGGAGGTCTTTTTTTAGAGATGAGGTATGTTGGAAAATAGGAGATGGCAGTCAAATAAAAGCGGTGGACCAACCTTGGTTCAATGGTTGGGAGGTGCATCACTAACACACAGCTGGTACAAGGAACTTGAAGGTGGCTGATTTGTTTGATTTTGATTTAAACCAATGGAAGATGGAGAAGTTGCACATGTGGTTTGACCAGTTACAGATCATACAAATACAAATGGTACAACCTATGCCGAACAAAGAAAGTGGAGTTAGTGATAAATTGATTTGGAGTAGAGCAAAGCATGGCAGATACACAGCGAAAGAAGGGTACCGGCTCATGAGTAACTAGCAGAGACTGCAACAAGTCAACCAAAGAGAAATACAGTGGCAGAAAATGCAAAATTGGAAAGGAATGATACCCAAGGTCCAATTATTTCTTTGGAGGCTAATTTCAGGTGCACTGATGCTCTCACAAAACGTGCATAGAAGAATACCAAAGGTATCCCCAATGTGTCAAAGATGTGGGGGTGAAAATGAATTTGAGATGCACTGTTTCTTTTTCTGTCATGGGTCCAGAGTGGTTTAGTTTGGGAGTTCTTTGGCGCTGAGGACACAGGAGTTGTCACTTAATATCATTACCGTTGTGGATCAATGCACCAATACCCTGAATGAGGAACAAATTACAGTGTTCTGTTACACTCTGTGGGAGATATGGAAAAGTAGAAATGAAGAGGTCTTACAGAGATTGAGATTCAATCCTGTACAAATTCAAAAAAGAGTGCAGTACTGGCTAAACTTAGAAGGGGAAAAAGATGTTTTCAATGCTCAGACAAATTATGGGGGCCAACCTAGTCAGGAGTTTTACTGGTACCATAGTGCATACTGTCAGATTACCGTTGATGGGTCATGGGATCATGAAAACAAAGATGAGACAGCATATCTTCTGTACCAAGGAGGGATATTACAGGAGATAGGGTATAATTTTCTTACACTGTTCGATGCCTTCCATGTGGAGGTCATCGCATTAAAACAAGCACTGGCTAGATGAATGGAAGGAAATTGGCAAAATCAATATTTGGAGATTTTTTCAGATTGCTCTAACCTGGTGCAGGAACTGAACGATGGGGATGTGGACAATTTACCAAGCTGGAGGGCAATTTGGGATGTTGTGGAAATAATTCATATGCTAAATAAACTCAGGCCAAGAGTACATGTCATGCATGTCAGAAGAGAGGCAGTAAACCAAGCACATAAGCTAGCAAACCTGGCTCGAAGGAAAGAAGTGCAGTATTCAGGTTTTCCAAGGCTTTGGCAGGTTGAAGAAGATCACATCGGGGAAAGAATTGATAATAAGTACTTCCAACGAGTACAGCAGGATCCACCCTAAGTACTGGTTTTTTTTATTAATTTGTTTCGCACCTGGTGTTTTTTACTTTTCTTTGTTGTTTAGATTTAGCGGGGAGTTTCTAGTGTTATTTGTTGTTTACTGTTGGGGGTTTATTGTAGCTTTTTCCTTGTATTTTCTTTTTTAGCTTTTCTGTCTTCTTTTGCATTGTGTCGGTCACCAGGTGCTGGCGTTATTGATTATGTTGTATGAATTCTGCAGCTTTTGCTTGCATTCCTTATTAGATAGCCTATGGGCATTCATTTCAAAAAAAAAGATATCTACTTGTATTGTCAATTTTGTGGTCCAATATTTCCTTTTTGAGTCTCTACATAGCCTGGATTTCAAAAAAAAAAAAAATTATTTCCTTTCTGAGTTTCATTCCACTGCCGACACAGTTACACACAAACACAACAAATGATTTCAATAATGGACCGTATTTATGTGGCTGGCTCCAATGCTACAGGATCCGGATAAAGATATCGATCCCTACTTCGATCTGCTTGCATCAATTTGACAATTTTAGTATAAAAACAACACTCCACATATATATATATATATATTCTCCAATCAATATTAATTCCAACACCATCAGTCAGTGTGTAATGTGTATGGCCTCTTCTCCATCCCTATCGTTCTTTCTCTTTCTGGCGCTCCTCGCCGTAACTACCACAGCAATCCAGAGTAGTTCCACTAAGGAGCACACAAATACAATCCATCTCCATTTCTACATGCACGATGACTACACGGGCTACACTGGCTCCAAACCGACCGCTATACGTATCATAACCATGCCCAAAACGTCCCCAAATGACACATCTCCGCGTACATTTGGTGACATGGTGGCATTGAACAACGTTCTGACTGAAGGCCCCAGCCACAAGTCCAAGCATGTGGGTCGGGCTCAGGGATTTGCAGTGCGAGTGGCAGAAGGCGGCACCGTCAGCGACTTGAGTTTGCATTTGGTGTTTGGGCAAGGGGCCTACAATGGGAGCTCACTGACTGTTCACGGGAGGATACCGATGGACCAGCCAGTGCGCGAGTCCGTGGTGGTCGGTGGCACCGGTCATTTCAGGTTTGCTAAGGGGTACATGCTGTCCAAGAACTACGATTACAATCTTGCCACCGGCGGCGTTGTCGAAATTGATGTCTATGTAATAATGTGATGTGATGTGATGCGTCATGCACGTAACATATATAGCTAGCTACAATCCTTGCATGCGCACATTATTTGATTGCAAATGTTCTCTCTCTATATATATATATTAATAAAATTTCTGTCAAAAAATATATATTAATAAAATTAACGAATTCTATACTTTTGCCAACAAATTAATTTATACTAGATTAACAATCGAGCTTCGCTCGATATGAAGTTTCTCTAAAATGCTATCAAGTTATGAGCAGATTTAGTATATGATTATATAATCATTTGTTGTTTAACCTTTATGAATTTGTTGTTTACCTTTAACAATCGAGCTTCGCTCGATATGAAGTTTCTCTAAATCTGCTAGCCATTTGTTGTTTAACCTTTATGAATTTATCACAAAACAAACGTATATGATTATATCCATTTGGTGAAGAACAAAAAGTTGCATCATAGCAAATTAATCTGATATGAGAAAGTTTAATATGCACCATAATGCATATGACTTTTTATACACCACGGACTTTTTCGAAGTTATTTTTGTAAATTGACAAATCTAATTTAACCAATCTAATATACATATTGAAAACTTATAGCAAACTAAATTTTACAATTTTTTAGATTTTATTACTATTTTTTTGATTTTTTTAAAACCTGTCATTTTTGGAATGTTGAAAATAGTAATTTGTTTCCAAAAATGGCAGGTTTTAAAATTTCGACAAAAATAGTAATAAAATCTCAAAAATTGTAAAATTTGGTTTGCTATGAGATTTCAATATGTAGATTAAATTGGTTAAATTAGATTTGTCAATTTACAAAAATAATTTCGAAAAAGTCCGTGGTGTATAAAAAGTCATATGCACTATGGCGCATATTAAACTTTCTCAAGTAGAGAAGATATTATAAATTAACATTAGTTTCAGAACTTTCACTTCTTTTTTATATTACCTAACATCCAGATATCCCCGATCTCTATAATCTTCTGCACAGAACAAACAATAACGATCCCAATAAGAATAGTAACAAATTAAATACAGCTTTCATCAGTATTGATTTTTCAGGATTTCGTTATATCCAGTAACATAGAATTACGATAAAATGAAATCAAATCCATTTATTTCGATCAGAAAATTCCAATTACACAGGAAAATAATTCATTCCGATCATAGCCTTCATGATGGATTTTTGTCAATAATTGGCTTTTAGTGTTCGAATATACAAGCATATTTACTAGCTAGAGTCCTTGTGCAGATACGGGATGCAATCAAATCGACTGTGAATTATTAGAACGTGAGAGGCCATGGCATCAAACATGGAAGTACATACTCGTTACATTTCTCTTTAAGTAATTAAACTGTAACCGCTTCTCATTACCAAAGTAATCAAGAAGTACAAAGTTATCGTTACAGACAGAAAAAATAAAAGTAAACCGGAACTGGTACCGTTTTAACAACTGGTACCAGTGCTGAACTGAAAAATGAAATCCTGATGTTGCAGCTTCAGGTACTGAACTGAAAAATGATGTGAATTTCTGTGACTTTTGTAAAGTTTTAGCTTTGATTGTTTTGAGACTTGGTAAGTCTGATATAAGTTAGGTTTGCATCGGTGTGAAGCTTTTTTACGTGAAATATCCCGAATATTTTAATATAAATAATTCTACAATAAAAAAATTAAAATAGAACCATAAATTTTTTTTTTAAATAGAACCATGATATAAATAGCGGGCTTATAAAACCCACTATCTTTCTTTCTCCCCGTTATAGGCGTTATAACTGTGTCAAATCTCCGCTATAATTCAATGTAGCACTGCCAAATTCACTAAATCCCGTGTCAAGTATTTTACAGTTCAAACTTTTGAATTAGAAAATAATAATATTTGATAATGAATGGTAAATGAGATGTGGACAAAAAAAATAGATACCTTCGTTTCATCTTCTTCCTTTTTTATATCGTCTTGTACTACAAAGTGTTTTTTAACTGTTGAAATTTATCGAGTGTCTTCAACATAATTTATCGCACTTGTGTAAAAAGAATGATACATTCAATTAAGATAAATTTACAGAGGGTCATATATTATTGATTGCATCCTTTTCAAATTAACTATCAACTTAATAATTAATAAGAAATCAAGGAACATATATTATTTTAATTTTTTTTATTATAAAGTTGTTTATATAAAAAAATTCGGATTAAAAGGATTCCTTCCTAAAAAGTCAAGGACACTGTACACGTTCGAGATGATAAAATACTTTATTTCATTCATTTATAAAGTTTGCCAAATTATATATTTGATATATATAGACAGATATATTTTTTAGCGTTCAGATATTTCCAATTTTTTTTAACATTCTCCGAATTTGAGTCTACATATTGTATAAAAACCTAAATTTCAACAAATATCTAATTCTATGTTATCAGAACACTAAAAAAAATGTCTATATGTATCAAATTTTGTTGGAAAAATGAGATGCACGTGACCTTTTTATTTTTTTATACAAAAAGTCAAAAACCGATATTTGCACAGAGGAGGACAAGCGAATGCTCTAAAAAGGGGGATATACCTCCTTTTGGTTTTAAACTTTAGTTTGCAAAAGGTCAGTTTGCAAAAGTTATAAACATTATAATTTTTTAATAATAAGAAAAATAACACAGGTACAACCTACAAGTTATAAACTGGATTATTGGAGGTATCCAAAACCCGAAACCCGATAAATGCGCAGAGGAAGACAACAGAGCGCTCAAAAAAAAAGAGGAGGGATATTCCCATAATCCGTTGCTGAAAAACCAACATGTGGTTCTCAGTATTCTCTAGTTGCCACACTCCACAGGTTGGTTCCTCTTTGATCAACCTACCTACCAATACCATCTCCTCTTCTTTCCTCTCTCCTTTTTCACATGCGCGCGCGCGCGCACAAACACGCACAGTAATAATCCAAAGAATTCTCCACCAATTCTCCAACCAATAAGCGATTAGTTGAGAGTTCAAATCAGAGAGGTTTTGATTGAGCCTTCTTCTTCTCTGATTCCCTCTCTAATGGCGAGGATCGCATCCCAAGGAGGTCTTGGGCTGCCTTTCAACTGCGATCTCGTTGCTCGATTCAAAGCCATTAGTAAGAGGAAGTGCCTGGAGAGCTCGATTGGGATCTCGAATGGAGAACGCAGTAGAGCGTTTGCGTTCCGGTCTGGTGGTAAATGGAGGATTGGAGCTGTTAGTAGGAAGAAATTGAGTGGGGGATCGAAAGCTGAAGAGAGATATACTGAGGAAGTAGAAATGTTTGATCGAGAGCTGTTTGATGAGGTCGTCGAAGAAGCATCTGAGGAGTTTGAAAGAGATGAGTTGTCTTGTTTTAGAGCCTTGGTTTTGGATCTCTCTTATAGGTTAATTAATTTATTATCATTATTATTGTCTTAATGTTTTTATTTGAACGTACTGCCCTAGCACTAAAGAAATATATATATATTACTACTTGATTGTGGAATTAGGGGTCAGAGCTGATAGTGACTGTTTACTGCTCAAACTATTAAAAAGTCTGTAATTAAAATAGGTACTAAACTATAGTGATGTTGAATTAATTACATTGTAACACCAACATGCTGCGGCAGTACAGCGGCATTGGTGATTTCCCGAAGGCCCGCGGGAGAAGTCATTCTAGGCTCTCTAATTTATTCTGAATCAATTTTTGCTATTTCTAGGAGAAAAACTATAAGAAGTAAAATCGCTGTCTGTTTAAAGAAGAATCAACAAAGATAGCTTAGTTACTTTCAAGATTTAAGTATATGGAGCTGACCGAGTGTCTTTTCTTTTTATTTAGGCCTGTGAACATTGTTTGTTGGAAACGTGCTCTCTGTCTTGAATTTACGGAGAAGGTTAGATTACTCTTCTGTTTCCTACAAGGAAGTTTGAGCATTTTGATATTGAGGACACTGTTGGTATTACAAGTCACCACCTCCCATTCCACCCCTCTTAAAATGTTATAATATTTTCAGTTTGTTTCATACAAGATCAATAATTTAAACGAACAAACAAAATAAATACATTACATGAATTTTATTGCATTCTTTGTTGAGAATCTTAATTTTGTATGAAACGAACTAAAAAAACTATATAATTACATGGATAAAGCCTTTATTGAAAAAAAAATAACCGATTTGGAATCATCTTTGGATTTGGATTTTTCTAATTTTTATGCAACAAGGAGTTGACTGCAATTTGCAACACCAGAACCCTCCTAAAAGAATTATAATGTATTTTTTTTAAAAGCTATTATAATATGCTAGTATTATCTAATTTTGTACGTCTTATTTCCTTCTCTTCAATTTTTCAGGCTGATGTATTGGAATATTACGAGCAAACAGTGTCATCTCCTAGTGGATCCTTTTATATTCCTGCAGTGCTGCGAGTATGCATTTTTATCTTTAGTTACATATTTTTCTGATGTTTCTTTTGATCCACATTTTTGAGTTAAACTTAAATATTTTTGGTTCTTTTTCCATATGGAAAAACTCTTTATATATTGTTTTTACAGGTTCCACATTTGCTACAAGTAGTAAAAAGAAGACGAATTAAGCAGGGTCTTAGTAGGAAAAACATTCTCTTCAGAGATTCTTACACCTGCCAGTAAGTGTCAGATTATGGAAACAAACAATTGTTTACAATTAGTTTATCTATTTATAGGCTGTGTTCATAAATTTCCATTTTTTGTTGAGGATTAATTGTATTAGGGTGACAGAGCAAGCCAAAATTAGGTTTACTTTATTCTTTATAAAAGCAGAATTGTACAATTGTGTTATATATGGTTAAATTCGACCCACAATTAAGGTAAAGTGCGACTGGAATAAGATACGGTGGCATTATTCTAGTGAGCACTTCAGTCTGAATTAATTTAATCTACAGATCCCCATATAGAAGTAATGTTTCTACTATTGTCTTCTGAGGAATAGCATAAAGTTGTATAAAATGGGACGTAGTGAGGCTTAATAAAGGGTTGCAACATTCAGGTATTGTTCTACACGTGAGAACTTGACAATTGACCATGTCATTCCAACTTCAAGAGGCGGCCAATGGACTTGGGAAAATCTGGTATGAATGCTTCTATCACTGAACTTGTTGTTAAAGTTTGCAACAAGTTTAAAGGGAAAATTTTTCGATTTAGAAGAAAGCTTTACAATCTTGGATCTTGATTCTTTCTGGTTGCACAAAAATCAAGGAATTCTGGTGCCAGAACTATCGATACTGAATATGTGAATTGTTCTCTTGTTACTCCACAATCAATATTATATATTTATATATAAGAAAAATAACAAGGAAAGCTCCAGTAAGCAAATAAATCTGGTAATGCTATACCATGGTTGTTGCGACTGCGCTCATTCTATTGAAAATGGCCAGCATTTCGCACAACTAAACCTATTTTCTTTTGTACAAAATTGTTGTCTTCAGGTGGCAGCATGTGCAAGGTGCAACTCAACAAAAGGTCGGAAAACCTTAGAGGAAGCAAATATGAAATTGCTGAAAACTCCAAAGGTAGCCCATTTATTTTTATTTTTATTTTTTTTATAAGCCAGGGCCCAAGGATAGTATGAAACTGCTCAAAACTCCAAAGGTAACCCATTTGGAATCTATCTTTTTCTATAAGCCAACGTATGAAAGTAGCGAAACAAAAAACGAGCTAATGCCAGTTAAATTACTTGCTTCTGTTTGTACCAGCATTGCTAATCCATCTTGAATCTTGGTTCGATTGTATAATATGTAATTTCTGGAGATACTCCTTGTTGGCACCATGTATCCCAGCGGTTAGTTGGTGCAGCAAGCTCCATAGTAGTAACATTGTAATTTTTCGGTGTTAAATTACTAGTGAAATAGTTGGTTTAGTTAAGATATGAATGGCACAGTAACCCATACTGACCTGAACCTAGCTCCTTTTTTTTGAAGGTTGGTTTGAGCTGAACCTAGCTCCTTGATGGTGATAAGAAAAATGATTTGCCTCTGATTGTCTCCTTTTTTGATAATTACAGGCCCCTAAAGATTTTGACATACTGGCAATACCACTGACATTACCAGCTATTAAGATGCTTAGGTCAAAGAAAGGTGTCCCAGACGAGTGGGCTGCTTATCTTGGAAAGCCTAAGTTTACATTCTAATCTTTGTAAAAAGCTACTAATTCATTTGTCATATATAAACGAATGACTGCTCCTGAGCTGCTCACTGAAAGTTATTGAACTTCCAATATTGAAAGTTATTGAGAAACCGTGTAAATAAAATATTCAGTATATAATTATTTATTTATTTTGTTGTTCTTTTGCTCTATTGATTCTAGATAATTGAAGAAAAAAAAATGAAACCTAGTAGTTTTCAAAGCATAATATCTCACGAAATATAGCTACTGGTGAGTATTCTCCTTATGATGAGACTACAAACTTTGCCCGTTGAAATCGGCAAGAGAGAAATCTCTTCTTTTTCTTGTTCACTATTCACTATGGCTACGTTTGGATGCAAGGAGGAAGAAGGAAGAAGAGAAGAAAAAATATTATAAACAATCCAAACTCTTCACAAAGTCACACACTTCCCAATATTTCTTCCCATTTCTTCCCTTCTTCCCACACCTATCCAAACGGAGCCTATAAGTTGGTTTCAAAATTTAGCATGCGCAATTAGCGCCAAATTTGATTCGTTCCTTATATTGAATGTGGAAATGACAGAATGATGTATCATATCAAAATATTATGTGGAGGAAAAATATTGCAGAATTATTGCAAAAAAAAGATGATCAAAATGCTTTACACAAAAGATTTGCCAAAGGCGAGTTATGTTACAATGTTACAGTCGCAGCCTAACTTCGACATCTTACAACTTTTGCACTAAAATATCAAGATCGTCTTGGTAAAATTTCCATGTGTCATTCAATGTATCATTTTGAACTATAACTTCAGAAGAAGTTTTGTTCAAGTATCAAAAAAAAAAAAAAAATGTAACCTTTTTACTGAGCACATGCTAAATAGGATCTAAGACCGTTCACTCTAAACGAGCATTCCATATTGCACAAAAAATCTCCTAAATCTGAACACATGCAAGAGAACTAGATATTCTCCCAAAAAAGCCACTTAAACACATCCCTGTTCTTGCAAGCACTAATCTCACATTACACAAAAAGCCACTAAAGAAACTAAAACAGAACATTGTGAACACAAAACAAAAAACTATCCTCAGACAAGAGGATGAACTAAAAAACAAGCCTACTTAATATTTTACCTCTAACTACCAAACCGAACCAACTTAATATAAAAATTAAAGATCTAAAATAGCCCTATGAAAATTGCTAACAGCTAACTAGCCCTCAAAATCTACCAATCTAGCAGCCATTGGCAACAACTTTGGCAAAGGGTAACTTCTCTGGTGTTGTCTTCACATCTTTGGATGCCTTGACATTTTCTTTGAATGCATTTTGGTCTCCATTTGCATCCTCAATGGTATCTCTATGTAGTGCAGAATCTACTTCTGATGGCATCTGAGTGATAGATTTAATGTTTGCAACATCCTTCTCATTTTTTTCCCCATCTGGTAGGACCTGCAAAAAGAATTAAAAAATGAAATACAAAAAAAAATTAACGTGTTCACATATCTTCCCTTCTGAGCAGAAGAAAACTTCATTTCTTCAACAATGGCAATTTCAGAAGGGTTCATGTAGCTTTGTTTCTGCGCCTACAGCAATTACTGTAATGGCACAATTGCACCCTCATTTCATTACCATTTCATGCAATCTGTTTATAATCTAAACCATCCAATTTTATACTATGATGGAATACTTCAAAACCAGCTGGACAAGAGGAAGCGATGGAAAAATTGTGCTATCACAACTATTGCAACAGAGCTATAAAGTAAAATTTGCAAACTCAAGTTTTCCCTTTTTGAAATGTTCCCAAAAGAGAAACCTCTAAGCAAAAATTGGCGATAAAAGAAAATAAGAACACATATTACCATTTAGTTAATGCAATTTTCTCATTTCAGGGGTATTCATAGCTAAATTAAAGCACTAATGTTCTAATATGCAAATCAGTAAGAATTTCTCTGCACTAAGATGTTTTATTCTGTCAGAATATATGGATTTCATATGCACCATAATAACTGATATCGTTATTATTTGATGGTATTGGGACCATACTTAGCACCTAAATTACATTCAAACCATTAAATTATTTGATAAAATGCTATGTGTTTCCAAGAATTGGCTTTATCGTTGTCTCCCTTCTTATTTTCAGGGTTCTACTTGGTTTTTGATGGATTTACAAGCTCTAGATGGTTTCCGGCGCAAGACGAATGCTAGACGACTCATTCCTAGCACAAGAAGACGATTTTCAGACTACAACTCGGACCGAGATGAGGTCAACTCGGACCGAGTTGCACATGCCTTGACTCACCTGTTTTCAACTCGGTCCGAGTTGACTTCATCTCGGTCCGAGTTGAACACCGACTTATCTCATATGGCAAGTTTTCATGCATGGAAGTTGTATTTTTTGGTAGTTTTTCTTGCCCTGGCGCCCTAGACCTCTTTCCTTGTGCGTGGAACCACTATAAAAAGCCCTCTCTGTGCCCTGAAAAGTATAAAAGCCTCCACAATTGCAATTTCTCCTTTCCAAGCTTTGTTAGCCACAGAAACCCTAAGGAACCCTAATCTCTAAGCGACGGCAGCGAGAAGAAGGTTCAGAATTCATCTTGCATCACCCCACTGCCCTAGAAGACGGTGTTGAAACATAGAGGGAGTATTCGGTTTATTCTTCTTATGTTTTCTTCTCTATTTTTGATGGGCTTGTATCTTGTTTTTTATACTCTTGTTGTTGTTTGTTCTAGCACTATGTTAGGCTAAGTTTGAGTAGTCTTAGGAGTAAGGGAGTAGTTGAAGTTTGAATGACGATATTTGACTTGTGATATTTTGTTATGACTTGTGATTTGTTTAATGAGTAGTCTTTAATTGCTTGTTTGAACTGCTTGTGATTTCTTAATTAACTTCTAAATGAATGACCACGTTTAGTTAAGCCTAAGTTAGGATAAACAAGATTAGTTTAAGTCAAGTACATGGGATAAATCGTAGATCCGAAAGGGGAGATTAATTAACACCAAAAGTGTTATTTTTAGACAGTGCAAAAGACTTCTAAATATCCTTACGAAAACCATTAAACAAGTTCAAGCTAATTATCTTTCCTATACCAAAAGTTGTGGGTTAATTAGTTTGATTAGAAGCGGTTGTTATTAAACCATTCCCTGGCCCAAAAAGCGAACGTTGAGGGTTAGTAAGTCTAGGTTTAGCTAACCAATCCTTGCATGATTCATAACAGACCAAATCAAGTCAAATCGAGTCACCTCAGTTCTCAACTCGGACCGAGATGGACACAACTCGGACCGAGTTGAAATGCTGTTGCCTATAAAACTTGGGTTTTTGCATGAAAATGTTGAACTTTGAGTTTTAAAAGTCCAAACTAAAACGAAACCTGATCCCTAAGACGTTTTTATACTATTTGAAAAACCAAAACAATCATTTAGATTTCTTAATTATTTTAATTCACAAAAACACCCGAAAATATTTATCTTGGTGCATGTTTATTTAATTGGTTCGTTTTACAATTAAATCAACTCCTTTTTAATTGTCTAGCTTCAGAAAAAGAACAAGTCCGGTATTCGTTAATCCGTCCTTTGGGTTCGACCCTAGAACTAAACTACAAACGATTAGTGAGGTTAGCTCTAGGTTTATAAATTTATTTGATTCCTAGGTTTTAAGCCTTCATCAATAACACATGTACCTTCTTATGAAGCTGCTGTTGCTTGGCCTTTCTATCACGCATGATTTTCTCACGGGTGTCATAGAAGGGGAAATCTTCTAAAATAGAAGTCTTGTTGGCATGGCTCTTGAATAATTTTAACATCTCAATTCCTTGCTCTAGCTTCACCTAGAAGACAAAAAATTGTGCAACTATTCAGCCACAGTCCCTAACTGCGTAATAATTAACACTGATCTAAAAATATCCAAAAAAAAAGGGAGAAAGCCACCATCAAACAGAAATACCAACATAATTCAATTATCCAACAATTTAACTCTGATTGGACAACAAGGCCTTAATACAACTAAATTCTTCCCTTCCAATTGAAGGGAAAGAAAACAGTACAACAAAGGAGTGACAGAAAAAGAAAGGAAAAAAAATTTTGGACCATAATTTTACCTCTTGAGTATCTCTGCTGTTGGTTACAGGCTTACTCTCATTATTCTCAAGAATAATGTGCTTGAGAACGTTATTGGGCACATCTTTAACTATGTGCCACTTCAGAGGGAAGTATCCACTCCACTTGTCTTGTTGCCAATACTCTAGGGTCTTGTTAAAATCAACAGGGCCCACCATCTCTGCCACGCCAACAAACTGCCCACTTGTGTTCACCTAAATAAATAAAGGAAAATCATATTGACCATTAATAAGGAAAATAATGTTGCTGAACTCAGAAGAAACAATCTTTATTTTTTCTTTGCGTCTGATGATGGGGCTTGGTTGATCAATTAGAAAACTAAAAATTCCAAATAACAACCATTAATTTAGCATACTTTCTTCCTTGACAGCTGCTGTCAAGCTTTCGAAAAAAAAGTTTAGCATACTTGCAAGTGATCATAATATTACAGCAGCTAGCATTACCCTTTCCCTACAGTGATCATAATACTATTTTCCCGACAATTCAATTCTTACAGGTGGAAGGCACTCATTTGTCTGGCATCAGTTGCACAAGAGATATTTTCCAAAATTACCTTCAAATATTAGGGAAGGCATATTTGCCAAAAAGGAAGATAAGAAAAATATGTCTGTGTGTGGGTGATTGTGTGTAACTTTATGCAGTTCAGATGCTAACCGAAAAGAAAAGGAACACAGGGCAGCTGCCAGCCTTCTCTTTGGCCTCTTTATAGGCTGCATCGAGCTTCTTATTTCCATTAGGGGTACTGGCCCATACACCATACTTGACACTCTTATGTACATCGTCTTCACTATATGACTTTATCACGAAAAACTTAGCATCCGCGTAAGTGTCTGCAAAGTCCTCCCTGTTGTAGCAATCCTTCTCAGCTGGAAGAGGAGCAGACCCATTTTCAGTGCCACCATTCACAGGTAGGCTAGTCTGACAAGTTTGGACTTTTGGCTTGCCAGTCCTGGGACCACGGTTAAGCTCACTGAGCCCATCAAAATTCTCATTGCTGAAGAAATTGAAACCAGTGCCCCGGCCCTTGGGCTTCTGCTTGTCATTAACACCCATTAGAGGACCCCACCCACCAGCCAGTCTAGACCCATAAAGATGGGAGCCAAACCCAAGATTCGGTCGGAGGGTATTGTTAGTATAGAGGCCCATGCCGTTGTATGGGTACATCCGGTTCATGAACCCTTGAGTCGTAGGTCTGGATGAGGGCTGAAGAAATATAAGAATATTTTATTACATAAGAAAACTTAATACTGAAAAAGACCACAATCGTATAATTTATATCTTTTATGTCAGTTTTTACTAATATGTTAGGTAACCAATACTATGCCAAACCCACCCCCACCTCCACCCCCTCCCATTCTCTACCAGACACCAAATTAAGTGAAATTTGTGATCTTACTGTGTAATGAGGAAGGGGACGAAGATTTTGATTCTTCCCTTGCAACTTGTTGTTACCACTTAATCCAGTAGTAGAACCAGTACTGGTCACAGCAGGTACATTTTGCTTGTCGGAGGAAATATTACCCTCAGACCATGGTTGTTTCTTCCCCGCCCATGTTTGGTTTGGATAGCTTGAGGTAGCAACCCCGTTGGCAGTGGCAACTTTTGCATAAGAGCCTTTCTTCCAATTCTTGCTTCCATTCATGCTATTAGACCCAGGATTGGTTGCATCAGCAGAAATAGTGGCTGTGTCAGACACCTTAGAGGTGGAAACATCGCCTTGAGTAGAAGCGCTGCTTCTCTTGGTGTATGTTGCTTTCTTAGGAATTTGTGGTTGGTAAAATGAGCCAGGAAATTGGTACTGCTGGGTTCCATAAAAGGACCCATCATGACCGAGTGACGGGGCAGGTGAACCAGGCGACGGATAAGGACTATAAGGAACATAGCCATACCCACCATGGTACATATCTCCATATACTCCCTAAAAGAACAAAGCAAAAAATAATTAGAAATAATAACTTGGATAGATGAAACTTTGTAGAACAGGTCTGATCATATTCAACTGAACTTTTTCAAGTAATTTAAATAAGTTAGGAAACAAGAATCTGAATGGATTTTTTTTTTTTAAAGAGGAAATTCGCATCTAAAAATATGTGCTGGCAGAGATTTAATTCACGCTCAAAATCCGTGAAGCGCAAAAAAAATTTGTTCTCCTACGGAATCTGCAAAATGCACTACAATACCTTATGTTGCTCAGGTCTATCATGTGTTTGACCTATAATTTGTACCAAGCTATAAAATTTGATCAGAAACAAAATATCTTTTTTCCATGAAGTACAATCTGGCCAACACCAACTTCTGAAAAGAAAAATGTATAATAAAAGGTGCAATATGGAAAGATGTGTACAAAGATCTTTCTTTTTTAAAACTTTGGCTTCAAGGTCTGTACTAAGCTACAGATGCAACAAGTGACGCAAAAGTGGATTGCAAATTTTGAGTGTGAACCAAAGTCTCCTCTGGTTCGCATATTTTCAATGCAACAATTCTATTTTATAATATCCTTAAATTCAGCTTCTCGTTTCCAAACTTCCTAATTTCAAATTAAAGGACAATAAAATATTGTAATCACATGTACTCCAGAAAACCAAATTAATATTAAAAATAATTCAGGCCTAATTAAACCATGAAAAGCTACCAAGGATACCTCATCAGTAGTATTCAGCGAACTGCTAAAGATGAACTAAAGAAAAAAAAAAAGGAGAAACAGCAGTTTGACTTACCGGTGAAGATAGCTCCCCGTCACTCCACATATTAGCTGAACCACCATACACTGTATTTTCAGAAGATACAAAAACATATTAGAAATTTAGAATTAAAGTAGATATTTTGTCTACAAACAAAAGAAATTATAACAAACCAAATAGAAACAAATAGAACTCACTTCCATAGTAATAAGTGGCTGGCACATAATACATGCTTGAATCTCCAGACTCCTGGAGTAAAGGAGTCAGAGAACGGTCAGCTGGCAGTGTAGGAGCTGACACGTTACTTGCAGCAGTCGGCTATTTGGTTAAGAGGAGAGAAAAAGAGGTTCATTTCATTATGTTTAGATGAGAAGAGATAAATTCAATAGAAAATGTTATATTCTTACCTTATCGGCTGCAACTGTAGTTTCACTCTTTTGGGTTTTAGTTTCCAAGGTAAGGTTTTGTAGCAGATCGGTAGCTTCTGTCATATGAAGTCAAGGTAAATCTACAATATGAAATTTTCTCCAAAAAGAAATAGTAGATATTCAATTTCTCAATAACGAATCATAGGGTGGCAAAGCTAAATTACCACTCCCAGAAAAAAAAATGTGGAATGAATTCCACAAATTAACCTAAAATGCTGATAAATGTAGTTTTATCGAGGGATCAAATAGGGAATACATAAAATCAGTCCTTTTGTATTAGCTTTAACAAACGGCTCCAGCTAAATTCAGAGCCAAATATATTGCAAATGCAGAAAATAAATAAAATAAGAAAATAAACATACGGAATCATAATTACCAAAAAAACAAAGGATCTAAAATGTAAAGCCTACAGGAACAGATCAAATACGATCTAGCTGGATAACTAAACAACATGAGATCTGGAAATCTGTACAAAAACCGAGTAAACAGAGAGAGGTCTAAAACCCTAAAACTCTGATCCAGGTAGCTCGTGAAAAAAGGATACGATCTGAAGCAGGAGAAACGGTCGCCATGGCTAGATCTCTCGAGAGAATAGACGAGCTTCAAGAGATGAAACCCGAGGAGAACCTACGCGGAAGAGTAGAGGAGAGAGAAAAACCCTAGGAGTGAGAATGGCAGGAGAGACTGAGGAGACGGCGCGCCGCCACTTGAAACAAGAGAGTTAGAGAGAGAGAGAGAGAGAGAGAGAGAGGTAAAATAAAAGAGCGCTTTAGTCACGGAGAAGTGGTGATTCAAAACTAGCACACGGCTCTCTTCTTTTCCCTGATAGGCTGTATCTTAGTTCATGGACCTCTTTGTGTGTCGAGTCAGTAGTTCTCGGAAAGTTTATTTGTTTTGTCGGTGGGGTCGGAAATAGTAAGGCTCGATACAGAGATACACGCAGCGTTGTAGCGTAGCTTTCTGGATTTAGTGTGAATTTCTCATGAGAAGGCGGTACGTGTTGCGAGAGATCGTATTGGTTGCTCCAGTGGGCCCCGCTGGGAGAGGCTAATAGGCTAATAGGGCGTTTCCAGTATGCGAGAAATTTGTCTGAACCTGGACCAGCGGTCCAGGCGGAAGTTTCTTGATATTCTTCCTTATTAAGAATGTTTTTATTTTTGGATAAACATTCCACTTGTCCGGTTTAAGAAAATTCAGAACGCCATAATGAAAATTTTGATCGGCTACGAAATGTGCTACGTCTACGATCATAAAATAAAAAATTTAGTCTCGGCCAAATCTTTTCTATTTTAAGTCCCTGTTTTGGATCGTATGGAAATAGAAGGAATAAGTTTTTTCTAGGCATAAATTTATTATAAACAATTTAAATTTTTTACAAAGTTATACACTTTTCAGTATTTTTCACCTAGAAATAAACTATTCATTTTATTTCTAAGCGATCCAAACGGCCCCAATTGAAAAAACTTTCAATTGGAATAGAAAGATTATAGATTAAGAAGAAAAATTACGGACTTGAGTAAAAATGTGGAGAAAGAGATAAAAGACGGGAAAAAGCTTCGTAAGGTTTCACTTAATAATATGTATGCCAATGAGGAATTGCATTAGAAGCGGATACATATCATCAATGAGGAATTGCATTGGAAGCAGAGGGTCAAATTAAAGTGGTTTAAACTAGAAGATGCTAATATAAAATATTTTCAAAGATTAGCTGCTAATAAGAGGAAGAAGAAACTTATTACCAATTTAGTTGGCTCCGTTTGGATAGGTATGGGAAGAAGGGAAGAAGGAAAAAAGTGAGAAGAAATATTAGAAAGTGTGTAACTTTATGAAGAGTTTGGATTGTTTATAATTTTTTTTTTCTTCTTCATTCTTCTTCTTCTTTCTTCCAACGATCCAAACGCACTCTTTATGAAAGAGAAACTAGGGACTCCAAGTAGATTCAAGATCATATTTTTCATTTTTTTTCAGATCTCAGTTTGGCATTGAATCAAAGATCCGGGCCCCTTTGTCAAACACAGTGTGGACTGAGGAAGAAAAGCTTACTAAGGAAGAATTTGACGAGTTAACTTTACCTTTTTCTGAAGAGGATATAAAGGAGGTCGTCTTTCAAATAAATTCTGACAAAACTTCAGGCCTGATGGAAGTTCTTTTTTATCAAACTTATAGGGAATTAATCAAAGGGATTTATATGGGATGTTTTGGGATTTTTTTAAAGAAAGTTTAACTTGGCTGCTATAAATAGAGCTATTATATGTTTAATTCCTAAGCTTACAAAAGCTACTAAAATTACTGACTTTAGGCCAATTAGTCTCTTAAATGTTAGCTACAAAAATTTTACTAAAGTATTGGCTCTAAGATTAGCTAAGGTTTTAAATAGAATCATAGGGAATAACCATAGCGCTTTCTTAAAAAATAGGTTCATTTTGGATAGTGTAGATGTATAGTAGCAACACGTGATGTTCTCTGTCATGTTCATCTACACAAAAGGCCTCGTTTGGATGAGTTAGGAAGAGAAATTTTAGGAAGATAAATAAGAAAGCGTGGGAAGAGGGTTGTTCTGGGAAGAGGAAATGTTGTTTGGATGGTGAGTTAGGAATAAGGAATGGAAGAGTTGAATTAAAATAATTATTTATCTTTTTTTATCTATTTATAATTTATTCATTTGTCTTTTTTATTGTTTTAGTTTATTCATTAATAATGTTAATATTTTTATATCAATTTAAGTAAATGATTAGGCCAGATATTAATATTATAATATTATAAAAAAACACTACATAATTGTTTACTATTATAATATTATAAAATAATTGTTTTAGTTTTATATAATTAATATTGTAATGTTGTAGTTTTACAACATTATTATAATAAATTAAATAATAATAATATTTTGATATTAATTTAATACTATTATAATAATATTATTGATATTATAATATATTAAAAAAATATCAATATTCACTTATGATAATAATAGTAATTATTATTATTATTATTATTATTATTATATTATATAATAATAAATATCTAATTATTTGAGACATGAATTAAATAAAGTATCTAATTATCTTATTAATTTAATATTATTATTATATTATAATATCTAATTATTTGAGACATGACAAATAATTTTTTAATCACTCTTCCCTCTTCCTAATCCTAATTCCACCAAATTGGTGGAAGAGGCTTTTCCAAGAAGATCCCCTCTTCCCGGCCATCTTCCACCTCGTTTGGATGAGTTCCTCTTCCCAGAAGAGCACTCTTCCAACTTTATCCAAACGAGGCCAAAGAATAAGACATTTTGTTAAAACTGAACTTTGAGAAGGCATTTGACAACATCAATTTTCTAATCAAATGCCTAACTCAAAGGGACTTTCCTAAAAAATGGATAAGTTGGATGACTTAAATCTTCAAAGCGGATGAAGGGAATAATTTGTTGTCATATTTAAAAAAATCTGATACTAAAATTTGCATTTAGTGTCAGATTTTTGAAAAATAAGACGTATTTTGCGTCATATATATGTAAAAACGAGAAAGTTTAATATGCACCATAATGCATAGGACATTTCGTGCACCACGGACTTTTTCGGAAATATTTTTGTAAATTGACAAATCTAATTTAACCAATCTAATCTACATATTCAAATCTCATACTAGACCAAAATTTACAATTTTTGAGATTTTATTACTATTTTTTTTCGAATTTTTTAAAATATGTCATTTTTGGAATGTTGTACTATTTACATTTTTCCAAAAATGGTATGTTTTAAAAAATTCGAAAAAAAATAGTAATAAAATCTCAAAAATTGTAAAATTTGGTTTTCTATGAGATTTCAATTTGTAGATTTGATTGGTTAAATTAGATTTGCCAATTTACAAAAATACCTCCGAAAAAATCTGCGGTGCGCGGAATGTCCTATGCACTATAGTGCATATTAAACTTTCTCATGTAAAAACCTGAAACTAATTCACAATTAGTGTCGGATTTTCTTCTAAAAAAAAATCAGACAAATTTGTTTTGCAAGAACCGTCACCAAATGCTGCAAATCAATATTGTTTTTCCTTTAGCCGACATTAAATTTTTTGTGTCGGATGTAAATGTTTTACACTAATTGCTCCACAGATCTGAATTAGAGATATGAGCATTTTTGTAGTAACTACAAACGTACTCGGACAAATAAAATTTTAAAAAATATTTATACTTCAGCTAAATATAAAATCTACATACCGACATGGCAAATGTAATTTAATACAAATATATTTTTTATAACAAAAATATTTCAAAAAGTATAGGTAATAAAAATTTTCCATCCTGCTCTCTTTCGAAAACAGAAAACTAATTGTTATTCTAATCAACACACTTTCCAATTTCAATATATAAATTTGATTGACTAATTAGTTTTTTACTTTTATATAAACACGACATATCAAATTCATTTTTATCTTTATCTTTACTACTTATAAAAGCACTAATTCAAAGGTCTATCTAAAATTTGAACCCAAAAGAGCAAACAATTGTTTACCCAATGCAATATGGACCGTCCATTTTTGCGATTTGATCAGATCATCAGTGGTGTAGATTTAATAATGAGATAAAAGATTTAAAACCTTTCGTTTAGACCGTGTTAACATATGTGCAGATGGTTATTTTCTTTACTATTCTTTCTTAATTTGTGCGTATAGTAAAGGAAAGAGAAAAAAATAAATCAACCCTCTCTCATCATACCAAAATCGCCATCTAACAAAATCACCTCAAATTTCCTTTCTTATTCCCACACAATTGGGTGGACTCGTTTGCCAGTTATCAATAATCTATACATCATGACGCGTTAATTGTTCATAGCTATTATATATCTACATCTCCCAGTACACATACACGCTTCTACTGTAAAAGCAATTAATATACTTTGTTTAGCCTCCGTTTGGATGCGCTGAGAAGAAGTAAAAAGAAGGAAGAAGAGAAGAAAAAAAATTATAAACAATTCAAACTCTTCACAAAATTACACACTTCTCAATACTTCTTCCCACTTCTTCCCTTATTCCCACACCTATCCAAACAAGAAAGTTTTTGTACGTCATACTCAAAATCCACTATTTAATCTTTTTTCGTAAATCATCTATATGAGTCTGACTATTCTCTTGTAGGCTCTTATCAAAATCTCATTTTTTTTAACATGGGATTTCATTTCATTTCATCTCGTTGGAAAATTCTTGATCAAAATGAACGGATTTGATGTCATTTAGTTTGATTTATCATGTAATTAGATCCAACGAAATCCTGTGAAATCAATTGAATTGAAATGAAATAAAATTCCGTGTAAAAACATTTTGATCACGGCCTAAATTAATACATAATTAAACTTCCCTACAAATTTGCTCGCTAAAATAAAATTAAAATTGTCACAAACATCTAATATTCGTAAAGAAAGATCCTAGTAAATTAATTAATTGATCATATTGAACGAGTTCAGTTACTTTTTCTAAGGTAAAACCCAAAGTAACACAGAAAATTAAATAATAAATTTCAGAAGTGGGCTTAATAAATACTCGCATTCATCACATGCATAAGAAATTAAACACATGAATACATAGCTATATATGAAATATTAAAAAATCATTTTATAATCCATACTGAATGCTTAATTTGAGGAATCTAATTCTGGTGTTTCATGCATTGATCTGCTTATGTAAATCCTCTGCGTGTCAATTCAACGTAAATTAAATTTAACTTGTATACAACAGCACGTTATTGCCAGACCGGCCAATTATGTCATAACGAAGTCGAACAGTATGCATGAAAACAGGAATTATAACCACCATCGGTAAAAATACCATCGCTAACTAAAAATAGAATTTTCGCTCCCTCTCCTCTCACGCGCGCTCTCCTTCCGCTCTCTCCTCTCACGCGTGCTCTCCTTCCCTAACGCAGTCATCTTCTCCACCTCCTCTTTTCCCTTCTCTGCCACACTCCCCTCTGTCCCTCTTCACTCTCCTTCTACCTCCATGTCTTTTCTTCTCTTCTCTGTCTTTCCTCTGTCTCCTTCATCAATGATTCCTTTTCCATCAAATAGTGACAAAGTAAAACAAATTGAACACATAAAAGTAACAATTTGAACATATGAATGAACAAAGTGAACATATACACATAAATCTGACAAGCAACAAAACAAATTGAACATATAGAATAACAAAGTGAACATATACACCAACAAAGTGAGACATAAAATAAACACAGAAGTCTGACGCACAGCAAAATAAATTGAACACATAGGAATAACAAATTGAATATATGAATGAACAAAGTGAACATATACACCAACAAAGTGAGACATAAAATAAACACAGAACTCTGATGCACAACAAAACAAATTGAACACATAGAAGTAACAAATTGAACATATGAATGAACAAAGTGAACATATACATCAACAAAGTGAGACATAAAATAAACACAGAATTTTAATGCACAACAAAACAAAATGAACACTTAAAATAACAAATTGAACAGATGCAATAAACAAAATGAACAAAATCTGAAGCACGGAAGGAAGGGAGAGAGACGCAGAGAGAGAAGGGAGAGAGACAGAAGGGTGCGTAGAAGAGAGAGGGAGCGTATCCACGCTGGGTGAGGAGAGGGGAGTGCTTCGCTGGGTGAGACGAGGTGAGCGTTTTGCTGGATGAGGAGAGAAGAACATTTCGCTAGAGGGAGCGATGGCAGCGATCGTAGAATGAGAGATGGCACTAATCAATTTCCTACATGGAAAGTATGTCACTGCCACAACCCACAATAGAATAATAGATCCATGACAACGCCATAATATATTACACATGCTCAGGATAGTCTTGATGCTCAGCTTAAGGCGCATGTACTATTTTCCTTTTTTACACAATGATTATTTAACAATTAGTCTTCTATTTTGAGAAAGAGAGAGATAGGAGTATAAGAAATTACGTCTCCGGTCAATTTTTATGTCAGTCATATCATATGCTTTGGTATGGAGTTGGACCTTCTAGAAATGGACATACATATGAGACATGCATACTCTTCGGCTTGACATTGCATCCTAATGGTACAAACTTTGCTTTCTTATTAGCATTAATTTATTAAAAATTAGTATTCTGCTAGAAACTACTTTTCATATGAAGAAAATTTATGTAATTTTTCTTTTCTTTTTGTTATTAATTCATATTGAATGTATGCATAACTATCAATGAAGATTGCATCATTCAGATCCTGAAAGAAGGGCGAAGAAAGAAAAGAAAAATATGAATTAATGTGTTCTCTAAGCGGGAGTGAGTTCATTCTTTTCTGTTGTTTGCTCATGCAAAAGCCGACCTTTTTTGCCCCCCCCCACAACAACTGTGCCCTTTTTCTCTTGGTTATAAGACAAATTCAGGGATATATCTGAGCAATGAAGCAAGTTAAGAGCTAATCCCTGACGTTCCCTAAGCTAATAGACAAGGTTGGATATTGTAAGTGTCCTATTGTTGAGCTGATCAAGTGGACAAAAGGACTGATTTGGCGGTGCATCTGCCACAGTATACGTTGGGCGCTGGTAATAGATCATACTTTTCCAATAAAAAGTTAATTGCTGCTAATTTGAAACTATTTGATTGTAAGATGAATTTATGTACTAATAAAAAGTTAATTGTTGCTAATTTGAAACAATTTGATAGATGAGGAGTTTGAAAGATGAATTAGGTTTTGTTTAAAGAACTTGATTGTGATTGCACAACTTCCTGTCCTTTCGTGTTGAGTTCAAGTTATTCTTCAAACTTGAATTAGGTTTTTTTAAAGGACTTTATGGCCATTATTTTCAGCTTGTGGCAGGAGAATTTCTTGGTGTCTACTATTCATAGGAGTTGAAGTATGCTTCAATGGTTGGTTGCACAGTAATACCTTGGGATATTTTGGGGACAAGCTGCAACCGAGATGCCACATAACAAGTTGGCCTATATTTGTAAATTTCCTTTGAATATTGAAATCTGTCATTTGTAATTTTATATTTTACTAAAACTTACGATTGTGTTTCTATCCAGAAGCCTGCTGTTCAGGCATTATCTATAATGGTGGCATTTTTGTGGCAACCATACATTCCCTTCTTTAATAGATAAAATGTGTTAAATTTGCTTTGGATTATCAATTTCTATTTAGAGTATTAGAAAAGAAACATTTATATTCAGATTGAGATGTTTGGCCCCTTTCGAGATATTTGTTCAAAGTTGGCAGTTCACAATATCTTTTTATTTGATAACATGTATGTGTTTTCAACGTGGTCAATCTAATATAATAAACATCTATAAAGATTGGATGTTTCAACACTGTCCGCCTACTGTAATGGCTGCCTTTTTCTTTTTTAATTTTAATTTTTCTTTTTTCCTCGAAAAAAGGCATGATGGTTTTTGGTTAATTTTGTAGTTTATAATTATTTTTTATGACCGAGTTTTCTTCATCTGGACTAATAGGCTTCAAGCCCTGAGGTTATAATTTGGTATTCCATCAATATTACCAGTGTGGTGTTCATTTAGGTTCTTTAATTTGTGTGGTCTTCATCTGTTGGTATAGGTTTCTTCGGTGATCCAAAACTCCATCATGTGATTAATTTACAGTGGTTATACTGGTCATCATTTGTATCAGTACATGAAAAGCTCATTTATTTGGTCTAAGTTAGTGTCTATTCCTATTGGGTTAGTATCGTATGCACCGAGTGCAGCACACATATAGGCTTTATGTGCAGTGTCTTGGCACCTAGTTCCTCATTATCTGTTGGTCAGTTTTTCATTTATCTTTCTTTTTAGTTGCATTTCGTACTGATTATCTGTTGGTTTGTGTTCTCCTTTTTATTTTGTTAAGGTGGGTGCTTCGCAGTAAGCATCGAGGAGTTACCGTTGCTGTTTGTCAATCAGTCTTGCGACAGGTCAGGATTTTTCTCTTATGGTTACTCATGATAGTCTTTTACGATGAGTGTTTGTCATTTTGTTGGCTCATGCCGTAGCTTGAGTTTTTTTTTTTTTTGATACAATCACAACGGGTGGTTAATAGAATATTTTGGAAAAATTGTAATAACTATATTCAAGTTTATACGAAAATGTTTTGAAGTTAAGAAAGTATAAAATAGTTCTATCAATTGAGTGTTTACATTTGCTCGGATAATTTGCAATTGGTGTTGGAACCGGTATCTATTTTGTGTCAAGATTGCATTGTTTGAAAAGTTAATTAGCTAATTTGGAACTAATATCATTTTTTTGGCATCATTTGTTAACAAAAATCATACATTTGATTAACATAATGTTTTACAATTTAATAAAATATATATGCGACTGTATTTATGTCATCCATAACATATCCACGCTCATTAGAAAATCGTTTGTCGCATATTCAAATAAGAATGCATCGGGCAACGCGCGAAAATAGAACTAGTTCATACTCCTTGGTAAGTTACAAGCCTACGTAACCCTTTTCCTGTAAAATAGTTTATACAGTTTTTTTTATAATTTCAATGTGTGAGACGAAACTACGGGCCTTAAAAACCAGTTAAAGTTACGGAAATAATTTTAATTTTCGTTTTTTTTGCTAATGAATAATTTCAATTTTTTATCCTCTCTGACGTCGTGCTTATTAAACAAAAAGGTTTCCTTTGTTAATTATAGAGTTTGGTTTGAAAAAGCTTGCATTTCTGCACGAACGCAAAAAAAAATTAATAAATAGATAAATGAAAATTCAGGTTGTTTTTGTTTGATGCAGAGCCTTCTCATCTTGGTGGAAATTGTCTTAGAAAAACTTGTGATTACCTCAAAATATATATGCATTTCTGGCATCAAATTTTCAGCATTGCATGCAAAATTCCATCATATATATGTATATTTCAAAATCAAATACACATGTTGTTAGTCAGAAGACCGAAGATCTCCATTAGATACTAAAATGGACAAAAATATGGAACACATGGTATTTTTTAAAATTATTTGAGCACATTTATTAATTCAATTGGACATAAGATTTTATATACTTCATCACAAAATAAGAAATACCCAGTACTATAAAATTTTATAGTTATATAAAGTTCTAAAATATTTTCTTCAAATTTCTAAATTTGATGACTTAATTCTATTATTTCAGAAATAAATTCTATTTTTCATTGTTTCTAAGCCCTTCCAAAATTTATTGATGTATACAATTTTACATAAATGATAACAAATTTATAAAAAAAATCTAATGATATGAACTTTTTAATTTTATACTTTCTCAATATTTTACGTAATTCTTTTACTTCTAAAATTTTCAATGTAATTATAAAATGATATTTATTGATAATCAAATTTCATCTCTTTTTAAACATGTGATTTATCAATAAGAATTAATAACATTTGATGAAAAAGTTTTATCATATTAGAAACCAAAAATTTTACTAGCAATAAATGGATATTGCTTCGTTCTAAAAAAATACAATTATGGAAGTACTGTATCTATTCTTAAGTAATGTAATGTCAAAATAGTGATTGTTGGCTCTAGTTGTAGAAAACTATTCATGAGACTATTAATGGTGCCTTCTAATCTGACTTTAATTCTATTATATAACATAGTTTCCAATAAATATATATTTATTTCTATTTTATTTGTTTATATCTTTTGTTTTAAAAATATTAAATTAAATCAACAAAATGAAATTGACATTGTATTTGAACTATTATTAATTGTTAATCGCAACCAATTTAATTTTAATCCTTCATAAAGCGAAGTGCGATATTTTTTTCTAGTTATTATTATTTTGGTTAGGGGATGGGGTTCAAATTTTACACTAACCGAGAAAATGTTTTTCATGTTCATAAAACATCAAACAATATGTTCAACTCATAGATTTGAAATGATAAAACATGAGCACTGCATGATTCACATTTTTTATAAAAATAATAAAAGTTTGTATTTTTTTTACTTGTGCGGCTCCAATCATTTAGAATTTGGACTTGTGTTTTTCAATCGTAAAGATATTACATGTTAAAACAAATAATGTGTTGAAATATCAGAGAAAATCAAAGTTTTTTGTTATGGAAGTTTAAATATATTAAGATATAATATCAGTCTTTTTTTATAAATGATCTAATAAGAATACATAAACCATTATATGAAACGATACTCATTACTGCAAATCATTACATCTCTTCATGCACTATTCTTATTGTGCAAGTGTCTACATTTTATTTGCGTGTGGCTGTGGTCATGTGCTTAGTACATGCAATTAAGATAGCAGATCAGCTAAGAGCGATCAAACATGACATAGACAAGTGGAGCACACATCTTTGGGGCTGCCAATCTGAAAGTTAAATAAGTGGAGTACACACCTTGAATAAGTATTCTTTATTATTTATATATATATTTTTAGCAAGATTTAGGTATGTATTTTGTTGTTCTCAAGTAGCTATGCATATGAAATTTCAATATTTATTCGAATTGGTAGCTAGTTTTTAATATATCTCATGTCGCCATATAGCAGATTCGATTGAACTAACTAGAAAAACGAATTTGCTGAACCAAATTAAAATTAAGCAAAGGGGCTGTAGAAATTAACAGAGAGTGAAACATAACAAATTAATTTGCATACCTTTGAGGAAAATAAAACGGATGAACAAATGAATGGACGAATAGTCGAATAGTAACCTCTAGATGATTGAGGTTTGAGGTCACGTGGTTTTGGTGCAGGTAATATTAGGCTTAAGCTATATTTGTCGATCGGTCTAATTTTAGTCGGCACTTTGATTTATTTAGTACGTGAATGGTAAAGTTGAGATACCTAAAAGTACTTTCGATCGGCTAGAAAAATTATCGTATAATTTTAGTCAACTTTTTATTTTTCATTGCCTTAAATTTATTGCATTACAATACATATTCTGCATCTCTACTGCTTATAAAAACATCCATCATTAATCGGATAGTCTTGGATCAAAGACTTGAACCGTTGGTCCTGCAGAGGATTTCGTTCCCCTTTAGTCGGGGGCCAACTTGAAAAAAAAAATACAAAGAAGATAGAAGATAAATTTTCTCTTTCGTGTTAATTTTTTTTGTTAGAATCAAATGAAATGATTAATTTTATAATATAATCTCAATACAATTATTTTCTTTAATTTATGTAAAGATATTTTAATTCTTACTAATTGAACAACATATACTTGCATAAGAAGTAACAAAATCTGATAGATGTATAATCATTCATTGAATAATTTAAAATTTATAGCGATCCATATTTAATGATTAATGATAATTTGTCCGAATATCAATAATAGTTCAGGTATATAAAAATGAGATACAACTTGTATAATGCTATTTTACACATTCATGAGCTGCATATTTTAGACATTTAAATATTCTATGTAATTTAAAATATATTAGTATTTTATACATATGATTAATTTACATAATTTAATATATATTATAAAAAATGTGATATTAAGCTGCAATCGGTGTAGCACATTCTACATTTGTTTCCCATTCTAAAAAATTGTAGAATGGGGAAACAATAAAAAATGTGATATTAAGCTGTAATCGGTGTAGCACATTCTACATTTGTTTGTCCAAATACAATGGTTCTTTTTGTAAAATTTTTTAATCGGTGTAGCACATTCTACATTTGTTTGTCCAAATATAGTGTAAGTAAGTCTGGAAAACCCATTCAACATAAGCCTATCCCTAAATTTTTATAGGGGTACCAGCCCATAATAACATCGTATTAGACCATGGCTGTTGCTAAATATTCAAACTATTGTTTCACTTTTCTTGCTCTTGCAGTTGTAGCTTCTTCTTTTGAGATCAAGACAGAAGTTGAGGTTCTTATTGGGCTTGTTATCTCAATAATAAGTTTCCTTTTTGCTATTTTGAACGCAATTTTTAACCGGTAAAGTTATTATTTTTTCTATTCATTATTTTTATTTTTATTTTTGAGCTTTATATTTTAGTTACACATTTTTTTTTTGTAGGTGTGTGATCTGGAAAAATCCGATAGACAATGTATTTCGGGCACAATTTAATGCTATGTTGATTTGCCTGGAGTGTTACTCATCGATTTGGTTCACTAACTTCGTGAATTCTGGAACCACAATGAGCTGGAATTTTGGGCTGGCTTTTGGAAGTTTTTTGTTTTTTCTGGCAATGTATACAATACAGATTGACAGGACAGTTAATAATGTCTACTACAACCCAAAAATGGTAAATTAATATAATAATTAATAAACTAGATGTCTTAAAGTTAGGTTAATTATTTAATTATTCGAATTTTGGTCAATTTTAGATTTTTTGAGCATATGCTTTGGTTGAGGTTACTTATTTTGTGTCCTGGTTTTGGTTTCTCAATGATCCACCCCTACTCATCTTTTTAGTTCCAAGGGTATTTGGCCTCGTATCAATCATTATACCATTTTATGGTATACTCATCATTAAGGAATGGAGAGTAGGCCATTTCGATGGTTGGTGTGCAATTTTTGGAGCAGTGACTGCTATTTTTTGGGTCGATAATTCCAATGGACCAATAGATGTGGTATGCATTTTGCATAGTCTAACTAATTTTATTTTAAATTCATTTTTAATTTTATATCTAACTATATAAGTTATGCTTCTGTTGTAGTTCATGACATGTGCAATCTTGTTCATGAGTTCTGTATGGATAGTTCTCTTGGTTTATTGTGTTGGTTGGGTACAATATACTTGGAAAGAGTTGACAGCACCTTCAAACACTAGTCTATGGATCATTCTCTTCGTGCAAATTATGATTTGTTTGCTTTTACTAGAGCTCTTTAAGTGTTTATTGCTTTTGTTCTTATGATGTCATGTTTGCATGTTTTTGCCAAGTTATAACATCTAGTTAGTAGAAGAAAGATGCGTGTGGATTTTGTTTTGTAATTGTGTCTTTTGGTGATTGATTTCATTAAGAACACTTTGGAATTGTGATGTTAGTATCCGTTCCATAAGAGTTCTATTAGTTGGATTAGTAAAGTGGAAGTAGAAGAATATATTTTGTAGGGATATAAGTACTTGATTGAGAGAGAATATCCCGAAATTATTTTATATAGGAATTCAAACGCAAAAAATTTTAATAGAAAGAATTATTATTATTTTTTTAATAAGAAGAAAGTTCGAACGCATTTTATAAAAGCGTACAGTCTCTCTCCTTCCTACCCGTTTATAAAACGCGCTCAAAGGCTTCGAACGCATTTTATAAACGGGTAAGAAGGAGAGAAGAGACTGTACCGCTTTAGTTACGCCTCAAAAGGCTGGTCAGACCTTCGTACCCGTTTATAAAACGCGTTCGGAGCCTTCGAGCGCGTTTTATAAACGTGTTATTAGTTTTTCATATTTTTCATTCAAGCCGCAACATTTAACTTATTAAAAATAATATTTTGCAACAAGGTCCCTGCATGTTTCATATTTACAAAATTCTCAAAATTTTATTTCCAATTAAAGATGTATTAAATAGATATAAGAAATATATCACACATATTTTGTATGCATTTAATTGCACATATTTTTTTTTGAACATGTGTATAATATCATTTTGTTTGAATAATTATTCGCCAATGACCCTGTATTTTTACTATTTAATTCTACAAACTTATCTTTTGCATTGTAGTCTCTCCTTTTTTTTATTTTATGTTAGCCATATATAATCAAATAATATATAATATGGAAATGCTCTCTAGACCTTCAAAATCTACTTTGAAAGTTTGCAAATCATAAATTAATCATTAAAAAGAGAAATGCAGTAAATCAAGTGACTTTCTTAATAGTTATTCAAACAAAATGATATTAATGTCAAAATTAATATTCTAATGTCATTTTTAAATAAAATTAATATGAAATTAAATGTGATATTTTAAAAATTGTAAATTTAACCTTAAAAATAAATTTAACCTAAATTTTCACATTAATTTTCCTATTATTTTTTTAAAAAAATGGTAATAACTCCATTTCGAAAAATTTACGCCTTCCTACCCGTTTATAAAACGCGCTCGAAGGCTCCGAACGCGTTTCATAAACGGGTACGAAAGTCTGACCAGCCTTTTGAGGCGTAACTGAAGCGGTACAGTCTCTCTCCTTCTTACCCGTTTATAAAACGCTTTCGAAGCCTTCGAGCGCGTTTTATAAACGGGTAGGAAGAAGAGAGACTGTACGCTTTTATAAAACGCGTTCAAACTTTCTTCTTATTAAAAAAAATAATAATAATTCTTTCTGTTAAATTTTTTTGCGTCTGAATTCCTATATAAAATAATTTCGGGAGAATATCGAAACGATCATAATTTGATCAGGCGTGAATACCGCAATATCATATCATGTACTTAAAAGGGAGGGGGGGGGGGGGGGAGCACAACATCATCAAGAAATTAATAAGCTGAAAATAATACAACTATCGGCGCCTGATCATTTTTTTGATAGGACTTTTCTTTTAGCCAACCACAAACCGGGTGAGAGAGACTATATATGATACGAGACGGGAAACAATTTGGTGAAGAAAAATCAAAATTAGAATATAGCAATAGTGTTTAGTGTAGAGAGATGTAATTGCAAAGATCTCTATTCGTGACTCAATTAATAAAATATATGGTACCTCATTTTGTGTGACTTTATATTGCATAAGACTCGGTGCATGTCTAATGAAATGCAGGCCCCTTTAGTCGGGGACTATTTATAAAAAAATAAATATACAGAACATAGAAGATAAAAAAAAATATTCTCTCACGTGTTAATTTTTGGGTTAGAATTGAATTAAATGATTAATTTTATAATCTCAATGCAATTATTTTCTTTAATTTATGAAAAGATACTTAAGATGTAATTCTATTTATCATATACTTGCATAAGAAGTAACAAAATCTGATGGAAATATAATCATTTATTGAATAATTTGAAATTTTTAACGACCCATATTCAATGATTAATGATAATTTGTCCGAATATCAATAATAGTTCAGGTATATAAAAATTGAGATACAACTAGTATAATGCTATTTTATACATTCACGAGGCACGAGTCTCGTATTTTGTACATTTAACTATTCTACGTAATTTAAAATATATTAGTATTTTATACATAAGATTAATTTACGTAATTTAACATATATTATAAAAAATGTGATATTAAGCTGCAATCGGTGTAGGCGTGTAACACATTCTGCATTCGTTTCCCATTCTACGAAAATTGTGAAGGCATATAAATTATTTATAACCTAACGTCCAAAAATTTTACAATTTGCAAAGAATTTTTAATTTAAATGTTTACTTCTTGACATGCTAATATTTTTTTCTTTTTTTAAATTTTAGAACTACATTCTGAACTTTCGATGTAATAATAAAATAATTTTTAAAATAGTTTCAAAATATTGAAATAAAATATCAACATTTAAATTTAAATTATTAATATTTTAGTCGAAATGCTAACCTACATTAGCAAAACGCAACAAGGTCTGATCTCTGAAGCCCTGACCGTTGAGATTAGATCTAACCATCCAGATTAAAGGTTGGCAGTTGGCACTTGTGATTAATATGATGCGGTTCCACGCGGCAAAATAACGTGACATGGCGATTCCGTATCCAGAATATGCCTCGTTTCACTTCACCAGACTTCACTATTTTCAAAGGCAACCATACCAAGTGGTGTGCTTCTGTAGTTCTGTGGCCTCCATGCTCCATCTCTAGTTCTCTTGGCGCTACCATTAAATGCTAACCACAGAAGCACTCCTCTTTGATCCTCCCTCTCTCGTTCTCTCCCTCTCCTCTCCCTCACCACACCCGAAAAGGAGAGAGCTTTAACTAGGAGGGAAGGAGAAGAAGCAGAAAGGAGACTTCTCAGGCAATGTCTCTCACTTCTCCAAGTAACACATCTCTCTGTTCTTCACCTTCTCTCTCTAGGCCAAGAGTTCACCTCTTCAGGCACCACCCCACAAAATTATCTCAGCCTCTCTTTCCCCAGTTGTGCATTTCATGTACTAATTCGCCGAAGCAGTCGATCTTCGCCATTAGAGCTTCTCCGGCTACTGAATCGCAGCCTTCCAAATCAGAAGGGGAAGGAGAGCAGAAATTTGAGGAGTATGAAGTGGTGATAGATAAGCCTTACGGATTGAAATTCACGAAAGGGAGAGATGGTGGCACCTATATTGATGCAATTGCGCCGGGAAGCTCGGCCGATCAGGCCAGCGTGTTCTCAGTTGGAGATAGAGTGATTGCTACAAGGTTTCAGCTCTGATTGATATATAGAATCTTGTTTTGTTTACTTGTGTCTTATGTCAGCGTTCTTCTATCCTTTTGTTGAGGATAATTTACTGGTTTCCATTTATTTCCAATTTTCCATTAATCAATTGACACAATGCATTGAGTTCAAGGTATTTTTAATAGTTAGGGACCACTGATTATACTACTTCTATATGAGCAATGGCATTAGAGTTACCTCAGTATCCTGTCTCTTGAGCTTGACCCCAAAATATTTCTATTTAATAAATGATCTACTTGAGCTTTATTATTATCTGCAACACTGTTGAAAAAGTTCGTCAGGACTTAATTTAAACCTACCTTTATATTAAGAAATATTTACAGAAAGATACTTTAATTGGTCGATATTAAATTTCTGGAAGCTTGGGAGTTTAATTTGCAAAAATTGAGTAGACAAATCACCATAGAAAGAGAGTGGAAAAAAAGAGTTATAAATTCGAAGTTATTATACCATATCTAGGCTAATCTTGAAAATTGGACTGTTTGGAGACTGATTTGTTTAATTGTACCTATTGGAGAGGAAAATGTTAAGATCCCTATCTGCTGCCATAGTTACGATAGCACATGATCTCCCCTATTCGATCTAGATTGAATGTGCACAAATGATGGGGCTTTTTTAGGAGGTATTCTTTGAGATTCGTGTAAGATTCCTGACAAATGGCTGAGATTATGTGCCATAGTTGCGGTGCCGTCACAACTATGGCGCATGACCTCGATGTGAACTTGAAGTGTTAAACCATGTAGCCATATAACCTTTGTAAACTTTTGTAAACCTTTATTTCAGTAGGCATTTTGCTTGCTATTTTGATGAAAGAGTTAATGAATTGATTCATTTGTGCATACCTCAAAGGACTTAACAGTTTTTTTCCAATTTTCTGTATTGATACGTTGTTACCCAGTTCTGAAATAAATAAATGCCATCTCACTTTTTAAAATTAGCTGATTACTAAAACATGTATGTTAAACAGTGCTGTCTTTGGGGATGAGATTTGGCCAGCGGCAGAGTACGGAAGAACAATGTATACCATTCGTCAGAGAATTGGACCCTTGTTGATGAAAATGGAAAGGAGATTTGGTACTCTTTTGTCCTTGAAATTGATCCTTTTTTAAAAGATTACTGCATGCCATAAAAATATTTACATAATTCTGAATACTACTATCGATAATCCAGACAAAACGAGAAAAAAATTAGAAGAATTCAAATCATGTAATATAGAGCCAGCAGCAGAGTTTTGTTGATAGAACTTTTTACAAACCTGTTGTTTGTAACATTTTTGAAAGGTGGTTTCTTCTGCTCTTATCTTTTTCTGGATCGAAGTACCACTTTCTGTTAAATTTGGAATCATTTTTCAAAGTAGAAATATTACTATCTAGCACCTAATTTTGCAAATGCAAACACAGGAAAATGGGAGGGTTCAGGTGAACTTACCGAGAAAGAGATCATAAGAGCTGAGAGGAACTCTGGTGTAATTAGCAATCGAGTTAGGGAAATACAAGTGAGTATTATTATACCTAAATTATGTTTTTTTAACCAGTATCATGGTGCGGAGTCTAACCAGTGGAGTCAATGTTTACTGTCGTCATCCATGGGAATTCAAGCTTACTGCCAATTTTTTGAGTCTAAAACATTATATTCAGGCGAAAGTTAACTCCTTTATTTGCCTTTAGTCTGATTATTGTTGACTCGGGGTAAACTAGTGACTTAGGTATCAGATTCTATGGTTTTAGTTTGATTTGATTTAACCTATTGTACAATGATTCTTAGATGCAAAATGCCATGAGGAAAATGGAACAGAAGCAGCAGCGAGCAGATAACCTTCGTGAAGGTTTGAAGCTTTACAAGTAAGAGTTATGATTTTTTGCACAAGATAATTTTGTTTTGATATCTTATAAAAAAAAATACGTGTGTTACTTTTTGATCGATTAATGCGGTTGTGACAAGCAATACAAGGTTGACCCTAGATTGGCTTATCATATAGGGAATATATGGTTCCCCAATTGACTGCAACCACTAATGCAATAATAGGTGACTTTCAATAAGTTCAAGAGTTGTATTTCAAGGTTTTTTTTTTTTTTTTTAACTGTGTGGAGGGAAAAATTTAAGTGTTTTCATGCAATGAAATATCTTCTTTGGCTGTTATAAGGAGTGGCAAATACGAAGAGGCATTGGAGAAATTCGAATCGGTTTTGGGATTAAAACCAGAATTAGAGGAGGTCTCTATTGCAAGTTATAATGTGGCTTGTTGTTACTCCAAGCTTAACCAGGTAACAATTTCATCTTGCTCGTTCCAACTTTGCGACCACAATACATAATAATATGATGAACCAAAATATGAGTTTGAGAAACAAATGGTATTCGTATATCAGGTGCAAGCTGGCTTATCTGCGCTCAAAGATTCCATGGAGGCTGGATTTGAAGATTTCAAGGTACCCCCCACCTCGCGCTCGCGCACACACACAGACACACATAACAAACCGAAAAGAACTGAGTTTCTTAAATTAATTTAAAGAAATTTCAAAAGCTTTTTTGGTTCTTCATTACAAGCTTCGTGTTATATGTTAACAAGATTTCTAAAAACTATAAATTATGTCTAATTGTTAAAATAGTATCTTATAATATCTATTTGATTTAATTAGGCAATTAGGAGCGACCCTGATCTGGAGAACTTGAGAGCTTCTGAGGAATTTGAGCCACTTATGAAGAAGTTCGATGAATCTTTCATCAACGAGAATGCTATCAATGCCATTAAATCATTATTTGGATTCGGCAAGAAATGAAGCGGCCTATAGAGTTAACCTTTTGTTAACAAAATTTTCTCCTTACCGTGGTTTCTTTTTTACTTTCCTTGTACATTTAGATATAAAAATACATAGTTTGTGAGGAAAATATCATATATAACCGACCGTTTGCTTCTATTCCAATGGTATTCTTTCACTTACAAAGTTATAATAAGAGGGATCATAAAAAGAAAAAAAAAACAAAGAAAAGGAGTTGAATAATTGAAAATCAAACGAAAAGCCTAGCTAGTTCCAAACTCGGAAAATCCAATAAGGACGTTCATAGCAAACTAGTTAGTCGAACAATAATGATAAGTATCTGCCACGTACAACAATCAGATGGATCACGCTTCACTCAGATTCTATGCATTACTGACAAAGCATTTTTTATGTGGAAGCACAAAACTGGTACACAATTTCATAATATAGAAATTGTCACAAATTTGGTATTAGTTCTGTAAATCATTTATTAATCAAATATATCTATCCGTACATTTAATGGAAATATACTTCTATTATACATCATGAGAGAACAAAAAACATTCATGCATACACAATCAATGCGAACCATAACCAGAAAAAAATTCGTACCAAGAAGGAAACTGGTATAACTTATTCAGAGGGATATTCTTAAAAATAACACATCTAGCCGTCTACTTCCCGCAAAACCTTGGCAGCATCCTCAGGAAAAATTGGGTTTATATAACACCCTGTACCAAGCTCAAACCCAGCAACGGTACCCAAGTGGGGTACTATTTGGAGGAACCAGTGAGAGTAAGGTACACAAGAGGGGGAGAGGTCAAATGGGGCAGTATGAATTACAAAATTAAAAGGCGGGTTGTTTAGTAGCTTGGCCAACTTCTGAAGCATGAGCTTTAATAGACCCCCCAGATCCATTGCCTGTCAGGAAAAAAAGAATTCTCTAAATAAATCGAAAATGAACTCGAGTTGAGAAACTCAAGGGACTCACTAAAAACCATGTAAATAACTCTGCTTTTATTCCTTTGTTCATTTCAAAATGGTGTTACAGGTTCACAGGGGTGGTTTGTAAAAAGATCACATTAAAGATGATACACACAGAAACAGTACATGAGCCATCGATCTTAGCTACTAAAACTTTAAGTGGCCCAAGTGATATAAGATCTAATACTCCTAGTTCCATCTGAAAACCATCATAACTAAAATCTTCCAGGTACAAGTGGTTCTCATTGGTAAAAATTTTAGCACAGGATGCCATTCATTTGCAAGTACAGCCAAACCAACCAAACTTTTTGTCACTTAAATCTAGTCATGCGTAATTTAACCAAATTTAGCCTCATCAGACTCAAAATACTATGTTTGACTGAACAAAAGGGACAAAAAAAACCAAAAACAAACTGAGTGTCAAAATTGCCAAACAGATCCTCATACTATTTAGTACATAATCATAACATCCAAGTCACAGATTTACCTTAACAGTTTTAAAAGGAAAATTTTTATCAATGACAAAAATGCCCCTAACAATTTTAAAAAAGACAAAAGAGCCTCTGAAATTTAAAAAAAAACACAGCTATAGCGGTAATTGGACTGCCGTAATACTTCAGCCCTATAGCGCCATTGCTATTCCCGCTATAGGCCCCTATAGCGGCAATAGCAATGCCGCTATAGGCCTTTTTTTTTCCCCTTTTCGGACTGACACCATCTTTGCGCAGAGAGAAAGAAAAGTTCTTTTTTTTTTTTGGATTTTTCCCCTATAGCGGCAAAGACAATGCCGCTATAGGGTTTTTTTTTTTCCTTTGTGTGTAATTATTCCATACACACACAGTGTTTAATATAAAAAATATTTGTATTTTCGGCGCAATGCAAGCGGTCGAATTTTGGGCTTTTATGTTCAAACAGTCAATGGAACTCGTTCAATATGATCTACGTATGTAGTAATATAAATATTGCTAATAAATTTTTTTTTTTAGTTTACCACATGAAGGAAAAGCTTCGACAAAATGTTATCGTGCTTTACAAAGCAAGAAAAGAAAAAACACTTGAGATGAGGATTATGCTTAGCAAAAACTAACTAATTTCTTGTTAAGCTGTTAATCACCTAATCATTTCACATTTTAAATATATACGGTAAAGATCTCTTGAAAAATACTATCTTGAATATGCTCAATTTTAACCATAAGATGGAATCCTAATTAGCTGCATAATTTTTACTTTGCTCTGACATCATGAAGTCATATCAATATGAATTTTATGGGTCCCTCCTAAATATTTCTAGTGCAATGTCACCTAATTTTTCTGTTAGCATGTATCTGAAAAGTTTGCTGTGTTTGTCAAAATTATAAGATAAGATTATCATCTAAATTTGGATCCGTGCATAGTTTGTCATTCCATCAGAGTTGACTTTAATTTTTAATATAGGTCGATCAGTCGAAGTTCTTTTCCTCTAGAAAACCTTAATTCCTTTTAAAAGGAGACTTATATAATAAAAAGGTTGAGTTGGTCAATGCTTTGATCCTGTGGAAGGTCAATGTAAATCAGAAGTTATTGATGACAGTGATACAAATATTCTAAGGTACTACATACGTAGATCATATTGAACGAGTTCCATTGACTGTTTGAACATAAAAGCCCAAAATTCGACTGCTTGCATTGCACCGAAAATACAAATATTTTATATTAAACACTTTGTGTGTATGGAATCATTGCACACAAAGGAAAAATCCAAAAAAAAAAAGCCCTATAGCGGCATTGCCTTTGCCGCTATAGGGGAAAAATCCAAAAAAAAAGGAACTTTTCTTTCTCTCTGCGCAAAGACTGTGGTTGTCAGTCCGAAAAGGAAAAAAAAAAAAAGGCCTATAGCGGCATTGTTATTGCCGCTATAGGGGCCTATAGCGGGAATAGCAATGGCGCTATAGGGCTGAGGTATTACGGCAGTCCAATTACCGCTATAGCTGTGCTCTTTTTAAAATTTCAGAGGCTCTTTTGTCTTTTTTAAAATTGTTAGGGGCATTTTTGTCATTGATAAAAATTTTCGGTTTTAAAATAATGTCAATGGTGCATATACTTTACTGGAACAAAACAGTAAGAGAGTCGTATACCAATCCCAACCAAAGTAAAAATATCCATAAAAAACAAGAGAAAGTAATATAACCCAAAATAAAAAGAAACACACCTTAGCACGATCCAATTCATGGAAATATGAACTGTGCTCCCGAGGCACAATCCAAATTTCAAAAGCATATGAAGCTGCAAAAGGGGCTATGGCGTAAAAATGGGTTGAGCTGTTTATCATCAAGTTTTGATCAGATTGAAGGTCACAGATACTACATTTTCCAGTCGAGTCAAAATTTTCTTTCATGCAACTAAGCCGAGTAGTTACTGATGGTGGAATTACAGGAATGCCCATGATTTGACTGTGTGAGTGTGTCATTGATGCCCCAGCTGCTGCTCCATGGTTTTTAAAAACCTTCACAGGGAAAAAAAAAATAAGTGGGATAAGGAACCAAAACTAAAATGAATTTTGAAAATGGAACATTTTTTTTTATTAATACTTTATTTCAGTGAGATAATCTATTTTTACAATTAAAAAACAGATGGGCACCATCAGGAAAAAAAATATATCTTAATTACAGAGTGCTTTGCAAAGTAAAAAAACTATACCAATACTTTGTGTTCAACTCTCCATGTTTAAAATTTTAACAGCCAATCCTAGCTGCTCAATGTGATCTATATATTGAAATTCTTTTTTTTTATCTCTTAGGTACTTTGTACTATTTGTTTAGATAGGGAGAAAGCCATTTCTAGAAGTTTTCTAGATCAATGGATTTTCTTCCCATGTAGAAACATAGTAAAAAAAATTTCTAAGAAATAAATATGGCTACCAACAATATTTCAACATGTAAATCATGTTGAGAGTCTCAGATCAGCTCTTTGAATTGTAAAACTCGAGATATAATTACAAAGTACTGCCACACTTTAAATTTGCAAAGCACTATAACACAACTCCTTAATTTCATGACTGTTTAAGTAATTTAGGAATGAACATCTTAACATATAAATTCTGAAACAACCACCAAAATTAGACAATAAGTTTGTACTGACAAACTGAACATGTTCATCATCGAACTGCACATAGATCACAATGTATGGTATCCTAAATTTAACAACATTCTAAAGGCAATAAATGGACATTTAAACATGCAATTAAGCTTCTTTGAAACATATACAACACCACTTCACTCACAATTCTGCACCCAAACTAAACCTCAGCAGCTAACACATGCACGAACATAACAAAACAAAACAAAATGCAATAAACAGACCTGCACATATTTGAGCGTTCCAAGAGCTTTCAATTGCTGGACCCGCTCCACATACACAAGCAAAACCTCACCAACAGCCTGGGGCTCAAGATCCGACAATGTAATCGGATGGTAAGGGGTCTCGATAACCACATCATGGAAACCAAAACCAGTGACCCGACAAGCCCCGACTGCCTGATCCGACCCAGTATCAGGCGGGTTCAAATCGCGGCGCAGAGCCGGGTACAGATTCTCTATGACCCGAATAGTCCAATCGGGCGTGGAAGGTGGGACCCGAAAGATCTCAGGCGCACACTCGCTCTCGCGGCCAATGCAGAAGGGGCAAGAAGTAGGGTGGTTTGAGGTAGGGTTCGGGTTTTTGGATTTGAAGTCGGATGGGCGGCGCGATCGGGCGGGAGAAAATACCACCCAGCGCCCGAAAACTGTGTCTTTTCTGATTTCGGAGGTCCGATTAGGAAGCTGAGGTTCCCCCTCCGACGACGACATTAGTGTATAGAGAAGAGTCTCAGTCTGGCCGTCTGGGGTTGTGAAGCTATTGTTTGTTGTTGTTAGGATAATTAGAATTTCTCAATCTCACTCAAGCTTGATTATGGAATTAAACATGATTCCATGAACAACGAGGGACGAACACTGTGTTTGGTTCGCTGGAGGGGAATGGAAAGGAAAGGAAAATATAGAGAGGGAAGGAATGAGAAGGGATGGAAAGGAAAGTATTTTTACTTTTTCTGTTTGGTTAAATATTGAAGGGGAAAGAAAAATTAATTTTCTTCCTTTTTTTTTCTGTTTGGTTGAACTAATATAGAGAAGGTGAAATAAAATAATTGACAACTTTATCCTTGATACAAACAAGTTTCAACGTGTACATAATTTATACTGGCACAATCATATATCTGAAATTTTCATGAAACATATAAATTTTCATCACGAAATTAAATGTCCCTCCATCATGAAAGCAATTAAGCTTGTAATTTTATTTATATAAATTAAGCGTAGCGTTGATAGTCAATACCGTAATTTAACAAAAGCTTTTACTTACAAATAGGCAATCACAATTGATCGTTATACCCATTAATTCATGAGCACGATTTTTGGTTTCATCACTCTTCCTTATACTTCAATTGTTTCTTCCTCCTCTTGCTCGTCTCATCCATCTGATGGCCTAAGATAAATGATAGAGAAAAAAAATTTGTAATTGTGAAAAGAAAGGGATAAATATCAGCGCAGCCAAGAAGAAGAGGAGTAGATGGCATTTATGTCTTTTGGCTGAAGATTTGGAGATCCTATTTTCCTTCCCCTCCGTTCTCCCTCATATCGGAGGAGAATGGATTTGTGCTATGAAAGGAAACTGCGAGAGAAATGGTTCTCCTCCGGACAGAATCTTCCTTGCGATTTACTCCCATCCAAACACAGTAAAAATGTTAATTTACCGCCCCTTACCGTTCCCTCCCGTCCGTTCTCTCCAATCCAAACATAGTGGAAATAAAAGGAGTTAAGGGGGTATAATTTAGACTTAAAAAGAGAAAGGTCCCACCAACAGAGAAATACGAGAGGGAATATGCTAATTAGAAGTTTCTGGATTAGAATTTTATTATATTTTACATATTCGTTGCCTAAGTCTAATTATATATGTCTGTCTAATGGGCGCATAGACTTTATTTACACAAATTTAGATACGACATGTTTTATTGACATCAGTTTACACGTACAAAAAGATTTCTTACAAAACATCGTAGTATTTTTTTAAAAAAAATGAGCAAGGTTCTAGATTTCGGTGTAATAAGTGTTACAACTTCATATTTTATCAATATTTAAATTTATTTTTTTTTTAATTCAAGTACTAAATTCAAACTATTAGTTTTGTTCAATTCAACGAGAGATGTGTTTCTATATAAGTTATATAAATTTTGAGTTCATTTGATAATCGATCAAGTGGTTAACAAATGAACGAATCTAGTTAACTATGACAGATTAATTCTAATACGTTAATCGTTTAGTCACTTGATCGAGTATCAAATTGACTTCAAATTTTATAAAACTTATATGAAAACGCATCACTCATAAAATTGAACAAGATCAATGATTTAGATTTAATTATTTGAATTTTAAATTTTTAAAATATTAATAAAATACGCTGGTGGCATCTAAATGTGATGGTATTAAAATCTTGCTCTAAGAAAATAACAAAGAGTAACGCATATATGGGGCCGTTTGGATCCCCATGGGATTTTGGAAAATTTCATCTTGCTACCATAAATTTATTATAAACAATCCAAACTCTTCACAAAATTACACACTTCTCAATAAATTTATTCCTAAGAATTGCAACTTTTCCAAATTCCTAAACGATCCAAACGGCCCCTATGATATGACTTGTTATTTTCACACATGTTCTCTCTTTATTTTGTCTTTTGAATCAATTGATTCCTTACTGACAATAATAGCGTTTATCTATCAATTAGACGATATGAGATTTTAAAAACACTCGAGCGGCAATTTAGACTTTAGAAATGTCTCGTGTTTTGCACTATTCTGGAGTCTGGATCCATTTTGTTTTGGATATACCTGCTGGCACCTGACTGAATCCCTGGTTAAATTCTTCGTCGTACAAGAGTAAATGTTATTTATTTATATTTACCTATAATAAAAGCGCTATGTCCCCCACTTGGTCGGTCACGCTTATTCTGTAATCTCATTCATGTATCGTCAATACATCATTAAATTTGCAGTGAAATAGTTCGGTCTAGTTCTGACCGTCCAGTGCACGGAAAATTATTGCAAACAATTTCGGCATTGAACTTTTACTGAGGTACGTTATATAGTTTCAAATTTGTTTTATTCAATTATAAGTTCCGGAACTATCGTATTTGTTTGAATCGAGTCTTATTATTTGACTTTCCTGAAAATTATGCTTACGTGCTTCAAACTTCTCATTACGTGTTTGGATATGTGTTAGAATAAGCCCTTATTCAAACTTTTCAATTAATTATATTTGATAGTGTTTAAAATATTGTGCATGTGATCAATTAAGAAAATGCATACCCGAGTTCTAAAAAAAACGTTCATTGTTCCACTATTGACGTCCCCTTTTAACCACAAATTATTTTCTATATAATTATAGTGATAACATCATCATTACAAAAAATCTTTATATTTTACTAATTTCTATAATTTCTTTATTCCCCTTATTCTTTGAACCAACCCAGTAGAAAAATCTTTTTCAAGCCTCCTTTCAAGATGCTCGATGCTCCAATAATTGCTAAATTAACTAAACCCAAAATTAAGCAACATGTTTCTTCGATTTGGGCAAGTAAATCAATATAATTGTTGACTGGAAAGAATACATAGAAAGCTCTAACCACACAACTAAATTATGTTTTTTTATGCTTAGCATGTTCACCGAAAGGGAGAGACCTTTCTTTTGGCCCGGATTAAAATATAGAGCCTGGAGTCTACAATTTTAGCGATGATTAAGACATGGAGCGATTATCTTTATTTTTCCTAGAGTAATTTGTCTTAATGAAAATTTAGGTTGAAGGGGCGCCATAAGAGTACTATTATAGATTGCTACATCGGCATAATTTAACCAGATACAATAGTTCAAGGGCTTGATTGAACAAAATAATAATAATAATAATAATAATAATAATAATAATAATAATAATAATAATAATAATAATAATAATAATAATAATAAATTCAAGAACCCAATAAAACCAAATGCAAAAATTCATAGTAAAATGTAATTTTCTCTACTTGTCGACTTATCAGGTTGAGTAGGTCCAAGGTCCAATTATTTCATCGAATGTTTTCCGCTTATAATATTTTGTCTCTAGTTTTTAATTTTTTATTGACGTGTTTGATGGATCTGATTGAGCATTTGAGCGGATTCAATAATTTCACCGAACCTCCACCCAATTTAAAGCTGGCAAATTCACTGCCAATCAAGTAGATGCTCCAAGCACACTTGACTTTTTAAAAACCACACAAATTTCAACAGATAAAAAGAAAAAAGGTTAAGTGAGTATACAGATTATTTGTTTCTTTCTCATGTTTGCAAACTGCAGATAAAACAAACAAATGCGAAAGACATTTTGAATCCTGAGAACAATGTCAAAGTCCGGAATTTTGAATGAGGGACCATCATATATGGCCCAAGAGAGATTAAAAATTCCCACACTTTCTGTAGAATATATCGCTGCCTCTATACAAAAAGAGAAAAATAAAAAAATTATAATACATGAGTAGTTAGAATAACTCTTTTTACCATAAAAAGAGCATGTGAAAATTGCATCTATGCAATTATTAGTTAACTTTAATGAATCAATCAGGCGATCGAAATCCTCAGCAGCCGAAAGAAATGGCTGTTTCGAGCAGCCAAACCCTTTTATTTTAATATTTAAAAATTTTAAAATTCAAACACTGAATCTAAATCATTGATCTTATTTAATTTTACGGGCGATATGTTTTCATATAAGTTTTATAAAATTTGAATTTGATTTAATACTTGATTAAATGACCAAATTATGAACGTATTAAAATTAATCAGTGATAGTTAATCAGATTTGTTCATTTGTTGACCATTCGATCAAAGATCAAATTGGCTCTAAATTTTATAAAACTTATACGAAAACGTATCGTCCATAAAATTAAACAACATTAACGGTTTGAATTCAGTATTTAAATTTTAAATTTTTTAAATATTCAAATAAAAGAACTTGGCTGCTTGGAACAGCCGTTTCTTTCGACTACTGAGGATTTCGATCCATCAATCAGGTAATGCAAGAAAACCTTTTTTGTACGCATCACATGCTTCATGTACTACCAACTACCAAGGCACAAGTACCACAAAAAATTTCTCCCACAACTAGGATGTTGGCACATTTTAGGATCCAGAATTCCAGATAACCTACTAAGGAAGATCAAAGACATGAACTTGACTTTATCCAATTTTTTTTTTTTTTATAAATGAAATGAAACTTTTGGAAAAATTCAAATATATCACTTCAAAGCTACTTACATACTTATCATTTTACTATTGAAAAGTATCAAATTCGCTCTTGTCAAATATAAAATTATCGTACCTTCTCCCTCTAAAATTTACAAACTACATATATGTCCCTCCAAATTATAAATATCATATTTATTCTTCTAAAACACAAAACTCTTGTATTTATTCTTCTAAAAATTAATAAAGGTTCTTTAAAAATTTTCGTTATCATATATATCTTTCTAAAACATACAAACTCTTCTCCTCTGAACGCATGCAGCATTGGTAAAGAGAAATGAAGGGAGGAGCGAGAGAGAGAGAATGAAATTAATTAGCTTTTGATACTTTGAAGAAAAAAATATGTAATCTTGTTTTCATATTTTAGAAGTACAAAATATGATATTCTGAAACATAAAAGAGTATAATTCAATTTTGAAATTTGTATATATGTGATAAATTTTGTTTTGTAAAAGAAAATTGTGAGACATATGCAGAATTTAAAGATGTTAAAAAAATATATCAGGAAAATTTGCCGCAATATAAAAATATCAGAATTTAATTAAAAAATAATAGTATAAACTATAAAGTAGCTCGTTAATGATTGTTGCAATTATATGTGTTATCAGATGTTAAATTTAAATACATATTAAAAGATCATATAAAAATTATACAGCATAATATGAGACGTGCGATTTGAATCAGACGGTTGCGATCGCATTCATAACCGCAGCCATGCAGCAGATGCGGAGATCCGTGATAAATGTATTTATTCTCGAGTCCCCATTGGCCCATTGGCCATTCCCATTCTCACTAAAATAAATAAATAAATATAATATTTCGTTTGATAATCTCATAATTTCTCACAGCGGCGGGCAGCACACCAACACACCATTCATTCACCCAACACAACACGAAAACAAGAGCGACAAACAACACGACCTCTCTCCTCTCCTGACCCCTTTGTAATATAATCCAAGAACTCAAATCTCTCCACACGATTTTCCACACAAGTCTCCTCCACCGATCGCGCCAATCTCCTCTCCGATCGAAGCAATCCAATGTAAGACTCTCCGATCCCTCTTCAATTGTCTACGATCGTGTTTCTCTTTCGCTGTTTTTGGGGGAAAATCCGCAATTTTTTTGGATATTTGATTGGTTTTTTTAGTTCATTGCATGTGGATTTCGTTGGTTAAGAGGGCTGAAACATCTGAGATTGATTTGATATAGTAGACGTTGCTCCTTTTTTTATGCGGTGTTTTGTTTTTTTCATTTTTAGGTGAGAGATTGATTTTGCTGTAAAGCATTGAGAAATTTAAGCGGTTCAGTTGAGCTAATTAGGTTAAATTTTGCTAATTTATGAAATAAGATATGCATTTTTCATTTCCGTGCCTATAGATTATTAGATTGGATTATGGTTAAGGAGACGGATGATAAAATGATTAACAAAAGGATTAATGGGTTGTTTCTTTTGGCCGAAAAAAGGTCGTATTTGATGCAAACATGAGGAAATTAGCATCAGTTGATGGTGATACTCTTCCTTTTCTGTTGTATTCGGTGCATTCAATCTGTTGTGAAAAGGTTATTGTGATAGAAAATATCCCTTTCTTTTTGCAGCAGTAAATAGGGAGATATAAATTTGTTGATTCCCCTCTCCCTTTTCTCCTTTGGATGTGATTGGCCAGAATCTACAACGTGTTATTCTTTTAAAATAAATGACTGGAGCTTTCAATCTATTCGTCTTCAAAAGCTTATTGTGCTAGCATATTTATAAGAGATGGTGTAACTATCTTTGTTGCCTTCCTGAATTGCTTTTTGCTTAATTTTATATATGGTTCTGTCTGTTGATCAACATCCCAAAAATGCCTAAAGGGACTTGATTAATGTCTTTATTTGTCTCCGACCACGGCAAATGATTTTATATAACCCAACCAATTTTGAATTCTTGCATTTAGAGTTCAGATAATAGAAGAAACAAGTGGATACAAAAACAAGGTTAGTTAATGTAATCCAAAATTGCATGGGGAGAGACGATGCCAGAGCTGAGAAGTGGGGCCAGACAAGCACGGTTACAGTCCAATAACAGACCTGAACAGACAACACCAGCACCAGCCAATAATAAGCGGCCACCAAGGCACGGAGTGGGAAGAGGCACAAATAAAGCAGCCGCACCAGCTCAGACCAGGGCGAGAAGGGGTGGGAGAGGGAGAGGTAGCCCGGTTATAAACTTGGAACCAGCCCAACCCATCATTAGGGCAAAAAACCCAGCTTTGAACCGAGAAGGCCAAGAGAGGAAGGATTTGGGGATGGAAGGTGAGAGTGCAGAGAAAATTGTGGGCGCTGAGGAAGAAGCAAGCACTGTGCCTGTACCAGAAAGGGTATGTTTCTTAATTTGTATATCAAATAAGGTTGATCTTTCACATAATGTTCATTTGTAAATTGCAGACATGTCCTGTGGACTTACCAAATAGGAATGGAAAAATGGTTTTACATTGTACTTGTGTATGCTAAATTTTGCATAATCTTCATAATAAATGCAATGCACGATAGAGCGAAATTACAACAGAGTTTGTTATATGCCATTTCAGGTAGGTAACATTGTGTATTATGACTAGCTACATATTTCTGATCTAAAGCATGCTTTTGGGTAACAAAAAGTTACTTACGAACCATGGCAACCAATACCATGCTGGTCAGGTTTGACAGCAGGTACCAGGATGGACCTGACCTTGATCTCATTCTCTTAATTACTATTATTTGCCTTCTCTATCTGTTTTATGTTTGGTGCATAATTGGATTATTGGGACTTTTTAAACAATGTTTGCTTAATTATTATTTTCCCCCTCCGTACAACCCAAATGAGAGGATAAATATATATATCCCTATTTGTTCACATTTCAGGTTCAAGTTGGAAATTCACCAGAATATATTACTGATAGAAAGTTAGGCAAAGGAGGTTTTGGCCAGGTCTATGTAGGAAGGAGAGTATCTGGTGGGACAAACCGCACGGGCCCTGATGCCTATGAGGTGGAACACCCATTCTTAAATTTATTTGAGTAAATTAGAAAATAGTCAGTGAGTAAATAATTTGTGACCATTCATTTAGAAAAAGGACAATTCTGGGTTTAGTTTAGCAGGCCTAAAGGAAATTCTATGTTTTGTTCGCTTAGTTTGGTGGAATAAGAGCAATTCTATTCTTTATTTCTGCTTAGTTCCCGACCAAAAAAAATGTGAGCTTCAGTAGATATCTTTGTATACTATCTTACTGAGATATTGTTCTGTTGGAGAGTTTACTGCCATTAGTTGTGTATTCTTTGTAATTCTACTACACTTATTCAATGTCCCTCAAGAGTACAATATCTCGAAGTTCGCATCAAAAATATGTACCCCTTTCTTTCTTTTTTCATCTATTGATTTTTTAATCTTTGTACAGGTTGCGCTAAAACTTGAGCACAGGAACAGCAAGGGATGTAATTATGGCCCCCCATATGAGTGGCAGGTTTATCAGTGAGTGTTATTGTACAAACTACAAATATGTTTCCATCTTTTATCCAGTTTGGTTTTCATTGTTTCTGACTGGGTTTATTATTATCATCCTTGTTTGAAGCTCACTTAATGGATGTTATGGAATACCCTCAGCTCACTATATGGGTCGTCAAGGGGACTATTACATTATGGTTAGCATTTATTTCTCTAATAATACCTTTCTAATGGTACCTGATGTCCACTCCTGGTCTACTCAAAAGAAAAAAAAATTATGTCACATCCAACTGGTATAATATCAAGTGGACACAAATTATCAATTAAACTTGAACTAACCCAGGAATGAATAATAAACAAAGATAATAGCAGCTAACTAAGTCGAAAAAGAAACCTGCTCTGGTTCTGGTATTACCTATACATTTTGGCTGGTACTGTCCTGTGGTTTGGACTGACTTATGACTGAGCTATAAATTATTTTAGGTTATGGATATGCTTGGACCCAGTCTTTGGGATGTATGGAATTCAGTTGGTCAATCGTAAGTTAACATATTAACTTAGAACATTTAACTTTTATGATTGTGCGCTGCGAATGTGAAAAATATTATGTATGTGGGTTTTGTGAGCCTTCTCCGTTTAGAAAAAATAATCAGTAAAATTTTTTGTTAGGCATGACCCATGATGTGCCATCCTTGTAAATGAAAAAACATGGTCATGTGAGCATTTATTACAAATGTTGAGAATAATCACACCTATGTTTAAAAAGCACAAAACAAACACAATGGAGAATGAGAAACAATATATCACAAGTTTAATTATTGTTGTTTCTGAAGGCCTATTTTCTGAATTGAAACAATAGGATGTCACCTAGTATGGTTGCTTGTATAGCTGTGGAGGCAATATCCATCCTCGAGAAGCTTCATTCTAAGGGGTAATGGGTATAAGCTATGAATTTTTTGTTTTTCTCTTTTTTTTTTTCCATTCATGTTTCCCAAATTAAACTGGACTTTACATCATTCTGTCAGATTTGTGCATGGAGATGTTAAACCCGAGAATTTTTTGCTTGGTCAACCAGGATCAGCTGAAGAGAAGAAACTTTTTCTTATTGATCTCGGGCTTGGTAAATCTTTTTAGCCATGATATTATTTTGTATTTACTCTTTATCTATTTTCTTAAATGGTATAAGCAGGACGAGCCTTACAATAGCCTTGATCTCGAGTTAACTCTCTAAAAAACAACACCTGTATTTCTGCTTATTCAGCTAGTTCTCTTTAACTATGAATTCTAAAAAATTACTCACTTTATCTGATTCACTTCTCTTTTGAATTTGGGGAACTTTTTCAGCCTCGAGATGGAAGGAAGCATCAGGTCAGCATGTGGATTATGACCAGAGGCCAGATATTTTTCGGTTCGTTGTGCCTTTCCAAGATCATCCAATATGGTTTTACATTCCTTTCGTTATTTTTCTCGACCCTAAATTTTATTTATTTTATTTTTGTTTTTAGGGGAACAATAAGATATTCTAGTGTTCATGCCCATTTAGGCCGTACAGGTAGTAGGAGGGATGATTTAGAGTCACTTGCATATACTTTGGTTTTTCTTATAAAAGGAAGGCTCCCTTGGCAAGGATATCAGGTAAACTTTAGTTTTGTTACTCTCATTTTGGTAGCTTATGAGTAACAATAAACCGGTGGATTTATGCTACGTTGCTACTATGGCCATTTGTACGGCATCTGGAATGAAATATAAGGAAAGAAATGTGACCAACCAATTATTTCCTTATCTTCCTTTTGAATTAGCTTTTTCTTCATTTGTGGATAATGTACAGTTAATATCTTGTCTAATATTTCTTTTTGATGTGATTCTACAGGGAGACAACAAGAGTTTTCTTGTATGCAAGAAGAAAATGTCAACTTCTCCAGAGCTTTTGTGCTGCTTTTGTCCTCCCCCATTCAAACAATTCCTTGAATTTGTAACAAACTTGAAATTTGATGAGGAGCCAAATTATACCAAGCTCATATCCCTTTTTGATGGCTTGATCGAGCAATGTGCTGCTTCGAGACCTATCAGGATTGATGGCGCTTTAAAGGTTTTTTTTTCCTTCAATCTCGCTGTTATTTTTTAGTGCAAACTAATAATTAAATCTTGACATCGTGTTTTTTAAATTAGCCTAAATTATTTCTTAATTTGTTAGAACTTAGAAATGATTAATTGACAGGAATGAGGTAATTCCTGGCAAATTAGTTATTTCATAGCCTGGAGTTCTTATTTAATTCTTTTGAGACCAATTCTTTCTCCTAAGTTTCTTAATTAGCCTTCTCTCTCTCTCTCTCTCTCTCCATCTCTATCTAAATCTTTTCCATATCATTGCATTTCTTTTCACACTTCTAACATGCTACATGTATTTGTTTCATTATGAAAGATGGGAATGCATAGGAGTTAACATTGTTCATAGTTTTATTCTATTTTATTTGGCAAATGCAATTAATAAAGGGGCGCGCGTGCGGCGGGGGTGGGGGGTCAAATGACTGGGATACGTTTTTGAATATTAGAACTTCAAACTGCTACATTTTTTTATAGGAATGTCTGTTCTGGACATATGACCACAATCCGGAAATCTAGTGATGAGATCTATAGGGTTTGCCGGGGTTTACCCCGTAACGAATCTAAACCTCTGAAATCCACTTTGAAAGTTTTCGAATCTAAAAATTTTATAAAAACTATCATAATTAGTTTTTTAATCTGTACAAATTATGTACTATACAAATTAGTTACAAATTACAATAATATATATTTTTAATAAAATCTATAAATTAGTTTTTTTTTATTATAAAATATATAAAAAGTCAAGCAAGAGACTTTTATCCCAAACAAGTAGGGGTAGGCTAGAAATGACACTCCGACCCTGGTCATTTCTTGTATATATGGCTGATTTTTTACGCTGGCTCGCCAAGCCTATCTCTTAGAAGTTAGAAGGCTTGAACCCTTGATCTCTTAGAAGTCAGCCCTCTTACCACTTGAGCTACTACAACGCATGCAAATTACAAAATATATAAATTACAAAAAATATATTATTTTAATTATTTTATATATACTGCCTATCTTAGTTTTTGAAAAATGACGTATCCCTGCACCGTATCTGATACAACCGCAGCCGCACCCATGCAACATAGCTAGGAAATGTTCGATAGAAATAAAAGGAAAAAAACCATTTTTAACCTTACTACCATCGGATATCCTTAACGAAGAGTCCTTAATCAATAAATCTCCTTTATATTCTTGTTCTCTTTTTCTTAGACTAAGCTTTTGGGCAAAAACATTACATAGGTTGGTCAGAAAAGAGGAAGACTGGCTGTGAACCTTGAAGAAGATGAACAACCAAGGAAGAAAGTTCGTTTAGGTAGCCCTGCCACTCAATGGATTTCTGTTTACAATGCTAGGCGTCCCATGAAACAAAGGTTCGAATTAACTTTTCTTATTTTTCATATTGTTGCCGTTTTTATTTTTTATATTACAATAATTATTATTTCTACTGCATCAAAACCAATGCACATTGTTTTTCATCAGACGATCTTTCTTATTTCTTTGTTTTATTAGGTACCATTACAATGTCGCTGATGTGAGGCTCCAGCAGCACATAGAAAAGGGAAACGAAGATGGTTTGTATATTAGTTGTGTGGCGTCCGCAGCTAATTTGTGGGCTCTTATTATGGATGCTGGCACTGGTTTCTGCTCCCAGGTTCATGAGCTGTCCCCTCTATTCCTCCATAAGGTGAGAAATACTAAAACAGCAATAGATTTCCTTTCTCACCCTCCAAAACCATAGAACTTAAGATAAAGCTCTTTTTGGTGCAATACATGAAGTTCTGATATAGAATAGATATTTTTTTTTCTGGTATGTGCAATCTATTAAGGGGGGTTAGTGTGATGAACATATTTTATTTTTCCCTTTTCAAATCTTATAGTCATGGTTTTATGAGATATATATGACAGTTTTCACAATAAAACTGTCCTAATGGCATCCAAGGTAATCTTCCTGCATGTTTGGAAATTTGAACAGGATTGGATAATGGACCACTGGGAGAAGAATTATTACATAACTGCTGTTGCAGGTTCTTCAAATGGCAGTTCATTGGTGGTCATGTCTAAAGGTTTGTACATGTCATCTTTTGAACATTAATATCTGAAATCAATCGAAACTGACAGACTCCATAACCACAAAATCTTAGGATCTATTTATGCGTAGAAAGAAACAAACTGAAGACAATTGTCATCTATTTTTGTATATGTGGATGCATGCAAGTGTGTGTATAGGAACAAATTAGTTCATGACCTAGACATAAAGCTACCTGCTAATAACCACAGCCAAGCCGCCATTCTACCACCAGGTTATCATATGTGGATGCTGTGGTTTTGAGTTGCGACCAACTCTTGCCCCTGAATAAAAATAGCTCATAAAAGCTGCAAAAACATTGTGCATATGTGTGTGGGTACTCTTATCAACACTGGAAATTCTTGGTCTGAAGTGGGAGTTATAATGTAGGGACTTCGTATACACAGCAATCTTATAAAGTGAGTGAATCTTTTCCTTTCAAGTGGATAAATAAGAAGTGGAAGGAAGGCTTTCATGTCACCTCCATGGCGACAGCTGGCAGCCGATGGGCTGTTGTCATGTCTCGCAATTCTGGTTTTTCTGATCAGGTACCACTTATTTCCAATGCTTTCTTCCCCTCCAGCCACATGGAATATATTTAATGGGCCTATCTGAGTATGGAGGTGGCAAGTCAGAAATTTTTATTTCTAGTGCAAGGTTAGGTCAAGCAAAACATATTAACACCCCAGGCATTTTTCTGCAAACTTAAAAAAAGTCTAAGCCATTTTATCCCAAACAAGTTGGGGTAGGCTAGAAATGACACCCCGACCCTGGTCATTTCTTGTATATATGGCTGAGTTTTTACGCTGGCTCGCCAAGCCTATCGCAAGCATGCGGGGGCTTGAACCCTGGACCTCTTAGAAGAGAGCCAAGTGCTCTTACCACCTTGAGCTGCTAGACCACATGCCATAAATATTCTAATGTTGGGTCTTAGTTGCAAGAATAGAATTTTTAGATACTTGTGGTACTTTTTGCTAGATACTTCATAACGAACTCATTGTAAAATAAGACAACGACAAATGGGAAAAACTTTAAAGAAAAAGAGAAGATAGATGACATATTAATAATAATTGTGCTTCATGTATCATAATCCCTTCTAGCATTCCTATAATTCAATCTTTCGTACTCAATAATTTTGTGATAAAACAATGAAGGTTGTAGAGCTGGATTTCTTGTACCCGAGTGAAGGCATTCACAGGAGGTGGGAAATGGGTTACAGAATCACTTCTACTGCTGCAACTCCAGATCAGGCTGCATTTATTTTGAGTACACCTAAAAGAAAATCTCTTGACGAGACTCAGGAGACTCTTCGTACCTCTGCCTTTCCTAGTAACCATGTGAAGGTACTCACATCTCTTTAGCAATCAAGTTGGCAATGTCATATAAGATGTTGACAGTTTGCCATTACTTGGATACTTCTAATACACATTCATTTCTGCTGGATACAGTATTGGTGTTAAACCAAATGTCATTGTAGTTTTTAGAAAGCAATTTTTGTGGTTCCATCAATATACTTAACTTCCCTTTTAACGACCTGGTGTTAATTTTGAATCTTGAGAAGTCTGGTGGGTGTGACAAATATGAAAAGTTGAGTATCTTTGCACCAGAATTTAGATGTTGTTTGCAAAAGACCTAGAAGTAAGGTTCCTTTAACAAGTAGTAGTATATATTTGATATTGACTGCTATGCCCTTTCAATTTCAGTTTTTTTTTTTTTGGGTTGGTTTGGAAAGTCATATTTGCAATTTACGACTTTCTAGAAAAAATTTAGTTAAATTTGATGAAATATATTTTCAGGAAAAATGGGGGAAGAATCTTTATATTGATTCAATCTGCTATGGCCGAACTGTATGTTAATTACAGAAAAGTTTCTTCTCAACTAGAAGAAAATATCTCCGAAGACCAATATTTTATGGAGACATAATAGGTGTTCTCTGATGATCATTTAGATACCGCATTAGTGTTGGAGGTATGAGCCACTCAAAATTTTCTCGGCTTGTAAAGAAAATGTAAAAGAATGTTCCGTTAGTGTGCAAATATAGCTGTAACATTTAAACTTTTTAATGCAACTTTTACTCTTTTTGATATGGAATGCAAGTTCCTTGTTAGTTGAATTATTACATGAAATATGTCTGAATAATTTAGCTTGGTTTGTTGGGGGAAGTATGGATCACAGAAGGATAAACAAATCCAACGAGTGATGCAGTGCTTGCATGTCAAAAAAATGCAGTGTAGTTGGGTTCTTTATTTTGAAATCCATGGAAATTTTCTATTGGTTTCGTGGGAGCGCAGGAGGCCTAAAGGTAGAGGGATTTTCTGAACTGCCATGAGTTCTAGATCGGAAAGTGTGATCGACACGCTGGAAAGGTGAGGCTTATCTCAGCCCTTAACGTTTTGCAATTCCAGCATGAAATGAAGGCCTCTTATGATATTCTAGCCTTTTACTGGAACACAAGAGTGCAATTTGGAATACTATTAATTTTTACTTCGCAAATTTGCATAACACAATGATGCAAGGGTATTCATAGTTACATACTTGTTTTTCCATTTCTTTTTTCCTGCCTTTCTTAATTTTTCTCTTTCATCTGCTTTGTTGTGCATATGTTATAGTTCCAGTTCAGCAATTTTCTAACAAGATACATGTAAGTACATTAATGACGCACTAACACAATCAGCTGCATACTTTCCTATTTTATCTTGCCTGAAAATTATGAAACAAAAATTGCTTAAAAATATTATACGTATTACCTACTATCTCTACAAGAACACACTCCATTCCGAAAAAAATGAAAACCTTTTGTATCTCTAACCAATATCTCTCTACCGGTGTAAATTGAAAGTAGCTTCATAAAGGAATGACAATCCCCGCATAACCTAACATTCTTCATAACACGTACCACATCACCTTGTGCGGTCACTAAAATACCATACATGACCGCCAGCTTGGCGCTATGGTAAAACAAAAAGTGCTTCTTCTGGTACTCTTCCACCTCATGCAGCACAAAGCTTGTATCAGGCTCGTACCCATTTTTCATACACTCCAAAATCAACACATCCAACCCGCTGTATATGTCCTTGGACCGAGGATGTGTTTTATCTCTTGTGTAGAACCGATGCACTGTGTTGTTGTGGATCAACCAACTGCTGACAGGAACCTTTTGCATCCCTTTACTTCTCATTTCTTCCCTGACTCTCTCTGAGCAATACCACCTGGAGGAAGCAGCATATATATTTGATGCCAGTATATATGTAGCTTCATCTTCTGGTTCTAATGCAACTAGATTCTGCATAGCCTTTTTTGCAAGAACTGGATTTGGTTTCAACCTACAAATTTCAAGTAAAGATCTCCAAATCAGCGCACCCGGATTGAAAGGGGCATTACTTATCAGCTTTTCAATTGCATCAAAATAGCCCCAAAAGCCCAAAACCTCAACCATGGCTGCATAATGTTCATCTGTAGGCTCTATGTTGTACAGATTTTTCATGGAAAGGAATATTTCATGACTAGTACTTACAGAACTAGAGGTTGTGTATCTACAAGCTGATATAACTAGCACTAATGTGAGTGCATCAGGTTTCAACCCTAGCCTTTTCATCTCTGTCCAAAGATCCAACACCCTATCTCCCTGACCATGAAGGAGGTGCCCATACATCAACGCATTCCATGAAACTTCATCACGACAAACCATTTGATCAAACACCTTTCTTGCATGCTCAAGATTTCCGCATTTCGCATACATGCTAACAATTGCATTGGCAATGGTGGGATCACTATCAGCATAAACGGTGCGAGACTTAGCAGCTAAACAATGCATCTGCTGACCCATTTCCTCAAATCCTAATGCAGCACAAGCTCCGACAACAGTAGCCACCACAAATTCATCCATAAACAAAAAAGAAGATGGTTCAAACTCCTTAAAACAGGAGATATAGTGGTTTAATGTTTTTTCAGGGTGGCCAGCTCTTATATACGAAGATAGTACAGAATTCAGAGCAAAGTTAAAATCCTCTTCATGGGACCATTTTTCAAAAAGTTTATGGGCATTTTCAGTTCTGTCACATTTTACATACATATCTATTAAAGCCGAATGGATCCTTGGACCCAACTTGCACCCACACTTGACCACAAAACCATGAATTTGCTCACTTTGCTTTCTATCACCGATAATTGCAACAGCGTTGATACAACCTATTAAGGAGAAATCAGAAATCGGCATCCTTTTCGTAAACATTTCAACAAACAAATCCAATCCCTGATTCCCTTCTCCATTCTTGCAAAAGCCAGTTAAAAGAGAATTGAATGTAATAGAGTCTCTCTCAGGCATTTTGTCAAACACCTCCATAGCTGAATCTATCAAACCATGATCCATGAACCCATTAAGCATTGCATTCCATGCAGTAATGTCTTTGGCCGGCATTTTGTTGAACAGATCAACCATATCATCAACAGAACCGTACTTCCTATAAAACTCCAGAAGGGAAGTAGACACAACCATATCAAGCTCTAAGCCCGATTTTAATGCACCTGCATGAATTGCTTTGCCATGAAACACGCCTAGTCCCTCTGTAGCTGCAGTTAAAAGAGTAGAGAGAGAATAATGATCCCAACTAATCCCACTCCTCTTCATTTCGAGAAATTGGTCAAAAGCTTCTTGATATCTTCTCTCTTCAACCAAACCAAGCAAAACAGCATTCCAAGAGGAAGTATCTCTCTCAGACATTTCGTCAAATAGAGATAACATGATGTCAATGCCATCAAATTTAGAATACATTCTGAGCAAAGCATTTGACACATGTAAAGATGAGTTCAAACAGGACTTTATTGCAAGACCATGCACTTGATAGCCCAACAAAGGATTAGGGCTTCTTATACAATCGGTGAGCAATGCAACAAGAGCGAACGAATTGGGGTGTATACCCAATTGACGCATGCGGCTAAAGAGGCCGGCTGAAGAAAAGGACCCACCATGCCAGTTCCGGTGCTTACTAGTGCTCTCCTGATTGGCATATGCCGAGATAAGGAGCGAAAAAGATATAACATTAGGCTCAGACATTCGATCAAGCACCTTCTGGGCATCTACCAGAAGCCCTAAAGAAATATAACCCAAAATAAGGTGATTGGTTGCAACAACGACATCAATGGTGTGGTCAGAATTGTCAGAAATCTTAGCTAGCAATGCATGAACTGCCCGAAAGAGAAAGAGGTTTTTGTGGCGAATGGCGAGGCGGAGAATGGAGAAGAAATGGACATGAGGTTGAAGAGGAGTAGAAGAGGAAGCGTGAGGTATTACAGGGGAGGTTTTGTAAAGGGAAGGAGAGGTGACAGTTGAGAGAGTTTGAGGAGGGGAGAGAACGAGAGGTGCGGAGGTGAGTTGGGAGGCATGGGGAAGGGGAAGAAAGGAAAGAGAAGATTTCCGTTTGAGCTTCGAGGGGTTAGTAAAAGAAGAAGAGTTGATGGAGGAGGGAAGGAGAGGGACAGTGTTGGTGGCCATTCATCGCTTTCTATGATTCTATCTCTCTCTCACACTCTTATCTCTCGCTCGCTGGGTCTTGTAAGGTTGGCCGCTCGGAGAGGAGAAAGCGAGAGAGGGGCTTGAGGATTGAGAAGTGAGAAATCTGCATAAATTTTGGATTTGGTTCTTTCATGAGTTCTCGGATTGAAAGGTCGTCACCCGCACTGACAGTGAAGTTTTCTTCGCCTCATTTTCTGGAATTCACATACTCTTGCGTGTTTTTTAAAAAGTCTTTGATTTCGTTTCGGACAGTCCGATCGATAATGGATGTCCTGTGATTAATACAAGAACCGTCGAGATTCGTATAGTCCATAAAAATCTATCCGTTGAATTAAATCAGACGGCCAGGATGAAAAGATATGCAGCTGCGTGTTAAAAAAAGCACGCAAAGGATGCTGATCCCATTTTATGGCCCGGGCTGATTTTGCTTTTTTTTATCGTTTTGGTTATAAAAAATTGATAAATACAATCATATGACGATGACTTTTAAATTTAATTTACGAAGCATTTTGTGTAGTATTGCTAATTAGTTAATACTTTTTTACAAAATATTAAATCAATGAATATATAAAATGATAGAATTTTTTTTTTCCTTGGATCCTTTCTATTTCTCGCCCCCAAGAATTTTTTTATTTTTTTTTTGCGGTTAACACAAATCTTTTTTGTTTCTTTGGCTTATTTCTCTTGGAGATACCGGGTATAATAATAAAATTATGATAACATAAATTATTTTATGTCAATGTCATGTCATATTATATTGTTGGTTCTTGTTTGATTATGCGCAAAGTAAAAGATGGGAAAATAAGTTATTATAACTTATAAGATCGCGAAAAATGTGATATAATTTATTATTTTATTCACTCCCAACTGATGACGTAAGTAATGCTTCCTTAAAAATTGATTTATGTCACGTTATGTTCATCTCATCTATCTGTGTATTGTGACAGCATAAATAAAAAATAGAGATTTTTTTCTCTATTTACCCTTACAAGAAACACCCCTTTGACATCATATTCACCTCTTCTGCCTCATCCATCCACTAGTCATCTACTCCAGGAATTCTTGTGTCCCTGCTTCTCTTGTTCAGAATAATTTGAGTTGTTCATTAATCATTATTGCAGTGATAGTTGAAACTGCTGGAGACGGTGGAGAGAATATTTCCCGGGATGAACCCAAATTTTATATACAAATCTTTTTTCCCCCTTTTTTGAGTTAAATTAAAACCAATCTTATTGGTTTTTAACTTTTCAGCTTTACATGATTCAGGTGCTAGTTCGTTCTGTTTTATTTCATTTGAAGATAAAATATAAAAATGTTCCACTAATAAATAAACAAAGGACAAGTAATCAAACAAGCACCAAAATTCATTTGAAAAGAAAATAACATATAATCCCCCTATGCACAAAGCTTCACGGAGAAATCATGGCATAAACAGGCTACTACTACAAATTGGGACTCCCTCTGTCTAGGATAACAATCTACAAGTAATCTGAATTTGTTTGAACGAAAACTTTACATAAAATGTAATTTGTTTTCATTATTACTGGACAGAACAAATGCATGGCGTGTTTCCGTCAATGTCATCTAGGGACTCCGAATCACTGTTTTTCACACCAAAAAGAGTTTGTCAAGTTATATGATTGACTTTCAAATAATATGCAAATTTGGATAATATTAAAAATGCTTCATCTGCTAACTTTGCAATTTATTTACCCATACAAAATTCTGTAAGAAAAAAGGATAGGAACAACTATGCAAAGCTGAGTAGACTCCTAAAATCACAAGCCCAACAACCTTAGGAGAAAATTCCCAAATTAACCCACATCTGCCACACATGCTTTATTTCAATGTTGGAATCTTGTGGACCCACCGTGAATTTTATAATCAACAATCATCATTTGAATAATGGAATGTTCAAATCAGTCTGAGTGAAGACAACTGTCCTAAATTTGTGTTCTGAAGGTTTTTTACTATAAAAAGTACTTTCACATAAAATATATATAGTAATCAATCTTGAGCCAATTATATATCGTGAAAGAGAATATTAGTAAAAACCTACTTAACTAAAAAATTAAGAGCTATCTAGATTTAGCTCAAAGTTCATGAACCCAAAGGAAATTTGATGCCTTTTTATCTATGCAACTAAGCCGAATATGTTCTCGCAGAAAACAGACAGATATCATTTGATGCTCTAATATGTTTGAATTATGAAACAATTAAAAGAGAGAAGGATCAGCCTAACTATCAGAGGCTTTTCAAAACAAATATATTTATGAAAAGGGAACAAAAAAAGATTGTACTTTACCAGATATACTATTTGTTTTAGAGAGAGATAAGTTTATCTATTAAAAAGGGAATAAACTTAGCTGTTAGAAATTGTAAACACCATTAATCTTTTCAGCAGTGAAATAAAACATTGAAGCACTAAACATAAGTATTTCTCAAGTTGTGCTGTGGCATATTTTAACCATACTTTTTAAGAAAAAACCCTTGATAAATGCTATTTGTCTTTTACAGTTATACTAACTACTCATAAGTGCATTTAGGAAATCAGTGTGTACAGCAGCCACAGGAGATGCATCATACATGATAACAAAAAGGAATATGACCATTTATTACATATTAAATTTTCTAGCAAATAGATTACTGGGTTGGACTATTTCATGATGGACTTGATCTGTCACTATAAAGTTTTACTGATATGAAATGCAAGAAGCACAATTACATAATGTTCACTTGTGAAATCGTTAAACCTTTTTTTCCTTTGGAAAATTGGTCCACAGATGCCTCCAAATTAATACGTAATCAGTAAACCGAGACATTGACCTTCATTTCAGAGATATTGTTCTATAGGCAGAAATTTTTTTTAGGAAACTAAGAATGAGACCAAGGTAAGGACAATTTCATATAAATTTACATTGATCACTTCTTCTTAGCAACTAGATAACTTCAATGACCATTAACCATACAATTTGATAAAAGATGAGTCAAACAAAGAAACAACATACCTTGTTTCAAATTCCTTGATCTCCACAAGCTCTTTCCCTAACAAATCCATCCATTTGACATTTCCCTTTTTCTCTCCATTTGATTTCTTCAAACAACTCTTTCTATTCACTTCCACTTCCCCCAAAGCACTGACCTTTTCGTCGCTTGAGCTCTCATCTATTGAAGCTGAAACTGCATCTGGGCCCAAATTGGGAATTGGGTTTGCGCTTGAATTTTGATTTAGGTTTGAGTTAGGGATAGGAGTGAGATTTGGGGCATCTTTGGTTGCCACAAGAGAAGGAAAACAACAACAAAATAAAGACCTCACACAGTTAATTGGAGTGCAGTTAGTATCACAAAATGAAATCCTCATGAAAGAATCTAAAATTGAAGAGAACTCAGATCAGTGTCACCTAAATCCCCTTTCATGACCCAAAAAGGGAGAAGCCGGCTCCTAATTTCAGAAAATAACACAAGTACCTCAAAATTGAAATTTAAGCAATTACTGTCAGAAGCACACTCATTTACCCAGAAATATTAGAATCTGAAAAACCAATCTTCAGATAGATCAATTATTGTTTCGTACCTCCACTTCAGACAAGCGAAGTACTATAAATGCACAAAAAAAAAATTTTAAAAAGAGAGAGAGAGAGAGAGAGGAACACTCACTCGCAAAAGATATTTAAAAAAAAAAGAGTAAATTTTCGATCGGACCAAGGACCCAATGCGAAAGAGGTCGCAATAGGTCCAGATTGTGGTCTCAAAGATTCGACCTTTCACCACCCAAAAGAAGGGAGGAGGAGCGCATCAAAACAGAGAGAAAAGACGGTTGGTCTGATTTGAAAAGAAAAAAAGAAGGTGGGGGTATATGGCGAAAAGGCAACAGCAAAGATTGTACCTATGGCTTGCCTTGTCGTCTATGTCACAGAAAAGGCTGTGTTTAGGGATAATTTCATTTTCCAGTGAGGTAAGGTAAGAAAGAAAAGAAAGCATGCTAAGCAAGGAATTTGAAACGAAAATATTAGAATTAGAATTACTATTACTACTTCTACTTGCTAAAATAATTATCCTTCCCCCGTCATAAAGGAGTGATGGGGACATAATCATGTGCATTTAATTATGTTTATTCTTTTGGTGTGGCCATTTGACATTGTAGCACTTCCTGTCGCCTATAACCCTAGAAACCTATTTAAACATTGTTGTATTGTTATTTTTCTTTAGGACTCTCATCCCTTGAGTTACTGAAATTTACAGGATTTTCAATCTTCTTATTTGCATTTGAACTTTGTTGTATTTTATTTGTAAGAACTAGATTATATTGATTGCAACTTGCAAGTTAACTATCAACACAAAAAAGAAAAATTGAAATAATTGATTATGATTTTAATGGTTGTGAATCAATTTTGGTACAATTTTATAAATTGGTGGTCCTCATGAAATAGAAAATGTAATGTTCACTGTTGTAATTTAGCCGTTAGTAAAATAAGTTTTCAATTGTATACAATTTGATATAAGACACAACTTAGTAATAGAGAATATATCTAAATTTATTTTTCATTTCAGTTAGTATTAAGTCGCTTTGTATTTTGTCAAATAAATTAATTAAAATATACATCAATATGATCTTTTGTTGCTGAATACAGATCTCCAATTAAAGCAAATTAACCAGATGTTTACCATTCCACATCTCTTAAAAAAATTCCTAGCAGAATACCCCCCCCACCCCCAAAAAAAAAAAAAAAAAAAAAACCCCAACTGGCCATGTCCGTACTTTAATTGAACTTTTGACCATAGAAAATCAAACATCACTTCTAAGTTACCAAGATTACTGTTGCAAGTTTTCCGCCTGATGTACAATATTTTGGGTTTGGTGTTTGCCTATACGATTTTGTTTCGTAGTGTCCCTCTGCCAATATAATTCCTACTAAATTAAAAGATCTAATATTGTAAATAAATGATCTATATATAAGGGTGCGTTTGGATGTATTGAGAAGAAGGAGGAAGAAGGGAAGAAGGGAAGAAAAAAATTATAAACAATCCAAACTCTTCACAAAGTTACACACTTTCCAATATTTCTTCTCATTTCTTCCCTTTTTCCCTTCTTCCCACACCTATCCAAACGGAGCCATATAGCAAATACAATGCGTATACTATCGAGACTAACAGATTTTTTTCCCCATTTTATCGTAAAATTTTAAACTTGTATTAATCAGTATCATTTGATTCAATATAAAATGAATTTAAATTCTACAAGGATGTCAAATATTGGAAAATTTTATATCGTCCTTCATAAATTTAGGGGAAAAAATTACCCCAACCCCCCCTTCTATTTTTTTTTTCGTGATTAATCCTTTTCTCGTCTCCCCTTCTTTCATATTTTTATTTACTTTTCTATTTCTACTACTTATTCTAAATACTCTCCCCTGACCCCTCCCCTTCTTTAACAAATACTTAATTAAGTTCAATGTATAAATATTTATTCTGAGAAACAAAAGTCGAGAAATTCTTGTGATAGCACAACATGGCTTTAATCTTTTCTCTTACCCTTTTTCTTGTTTTCCCCACAATTGTGTTATTTCTTCCGTAGCAAATGTTCTACAATTTTTACAATCGAGCTTAACAAAATATATATTAGCTTTGCTTCCATACTATATATTTCTAGAAAAATACTTTTGTCCCCAACCTAGAATATTACCGGTATAAAATATCCGTTGATATGGTCAGATCAGAATATGGGTCTAATAGTTACGAAAAGCCTTGTGTAAGGCCTTTTTAGAGAAAGGAGCCCACGAGTCGTGATGATGAAGGTGGACCCGAGGCCGTTGCGCTCAGAATGGGATCAGAAACCGTTAGAGGGAGCTCCCCCCGGTGGGCCCCCTAGAGGAAACGGTTTCTGAGCACGGGTGTCCTTTCCATAACGGTCGCGGGATGTTCTGTGACCTCTGGGCGACAGCCGTTCAGGAAGCCTCGACTCAACCTCGCACTCAGCCTCGCACGGATGAACGCTGGCCATAGGTGAGAAAGGAGCATGTCGAGATTGAGGGAGGTCACAGCGACCTTCATGCCGCAGTCGAATAAGGAAGATGAGAACACGAGGAGGCCACAAAAGATCCGATGCAATGGGGGACCACCAGATGATTATAAATAGGAACCCCCCTCCATAAGGAAAGGGGGTTAGACATTCTGTAAATCAAAAGAAACTATGTATTAAACTAATGAAACATATTGAGAAATTCCTACTCTTTTTGATCTAAACTCTTTGTTGAGATCTATGAGCTAGATTGTAGGTTATCAACTGGCGCCCACCGTAAATTACAAGAGCTCATCCCAACAATCGAGAAATACGACATTTTTCTTATTGTTTGAGCTCCAATTCGCATGAAAGGGAGTAGGAATATTCATCCAAAAAAGTTAGACTTTAGTACACCATCCACAAAAACCATGGCAACTAGCAACGCAACCTTCAACACTCCAGCAACGACCCCACAACCTCCACCTCCAGGAACGGAGCAAACCTCTGATCAATCTGTTAGCATCTCCTTAGCCCCAAGACACAACCCCCCAACCATCAACAATGTTACTCCACAAGACATGCGCAATTATCAACCACCACCACAAGTCCTTCCTTCTACAATGCCTTCCCTTACACCTTCCTCCGTTCACAGCAGCCACAACCATCAACCACAACCGCCCCTCCCTCAGCAGTTTCAAGCTCCCCGCGATCCAATGTACCGGCCTCCAGTTATTATCCAACCTCCCCCTCAACAATACCCCTACCAACATCCAATATTCCCGGCCAATCAGTCAGGTGTACCAACCCAACCATCCAATCAAACATACACCCGACTGTCAAATAGAGAGGAACTAGCTTCGCACAGTGAAGACCACAGACCGCAGCCGTCTCACAGGCGTTCCCAATATACTAACATCCCTAATCATTCCCGTTCTTACACAAGAGGTCGCTCCGAATCCCGTTCACGACGGTCCAGAAAACGATCACCATCCTCAGAGTATGATACTCATAGTTCGAGCGAGCTATCTTCCCGCAAGTCGCCTTTAAAGAAACATCGCGGTCGCTACAGCACTTCAACTAGATCCTCGTCTCCAAGTTTTTCTCAAACAAGTGACACTAGCGACGGAAGGTCCAGACCACGCACCCAACGTTTGCGTAAAATCCCCTGGAAGCGGCATGATAGTCTTTCGCCTCCTCGTGGAGCCTTGGCTCGACACCTCTACAAAGGAAAGGCCCTTCGTCTCAAGGATTTTGCCAGCCTCGACAAGTACCCCGCTTACCCAGCTCACGACGCTCGAGCCTTTGTTAACACCTTATGGGAGTCTATGCTCATCACTGGAGCGTCTGAACGAACCATGTGTCTCGTTTTCCCTACACGATTAAAGGGAGTTGCTTGGGAGTGGTATGCGCAACTTCCTCCTGGCTCAGTGTCCAGTTACAGAGACCTTACCAACAAGTTCCTTAAAAGGTTTGCCAGTGTTCGAGCACCCCCCAAAACATGCATGGACCTCATGGGTGTTCGGCAGCACCCCTCTGAGCACACCCGAGATTATCTCGACCGATTTTCCATCGAAGCCAACAAGTGCGGAGATTATCGGGAGGACATGGCACTGTTAGCTGTGCAGCGTGGATTGCCGGAGGGACCTGTTCATGTTGGAGTTATGTCCTAGAAGTCAATAATTTAATGACTTAATTATTAGTTTATGTTTTGGATGATAATTTATCATCTGTTCCTAGGTTTATTATTGACAGATTATTCAGGTTGAGGATCTGAATTGTAGATCTCTGTGGATCATTCTTTAGAATGACAATAATAAATCTAAACGGTCCATAATCTTGATAATTAACAAGGAACATTAATTATCTTATAAGATTAGTATGCAAGTTAAGTGATGATTAAGTTCTACAAATCATAGGTAAAGAGTTGCCAACTTAATTGCATATGTGTATGTTATGGAACATAGCACAGGACTTGACCCATCGAAATAAACATATGGATTGTGTTATGTGTCATTGTTTATTTCGTTATGATTTTGGTTCTAAGTTTGAGATGTTTATCTTTTCCACATGAGGATAGGTTCAATAAATATCGTCTACCGCTGATTCCCGATAAGGGCTGCTATACGGACTTTATTTATGTTCTCTTGAATTGTGCGGGGAAAAGCTAATCATCAAGAAAACCGTATGTCCCTCATTAATTCACTTAGTGAGTGACGATATCTGTTTGGGCCCCTTGATGGAGATAGATTGTTTGCATGCAACTTTATACAATTATCTCTAGATCAAGAAACGTATAATCTGCAAGAATGACACATTCCTATCTTGGATTATACGATGATATCGTGTGGCATAAGAATCAAAATAGGGAAATACTTTTATTCTCTTATGCAGGATTGAAATATTGTAGCAGTACACTATTTATGCGAATTGGGAGTCATAACGTGTTGCTAGATACCGCTTATGATTATTGGAATTAAATAGCGATTTAATTCCATGTCCAACTTAGCATAAATCCTCAAAGGGTCACACAAAATAGAGTTTTAACCAAGACAGTGCATTATTTATTTATTCGCAATAGTGCGTATTGCGGAAATATGATAAGTTGATTAATTAATTATATACCGTTATAATTAATTAAGTCAAATGGATCATATAGAAATAAATTAATGTATTAGCTAATCCTAGAATAATTATTAATTGGTTAATAATTATTTTAGTTCAACTCAATTTAATATAAATTGTTATATTAATTTATTGGGCCAATATATATGCATTAAATATATAGCCCGATTAAAGAGCATTTGGAGTAGCTTTTAATTAAATGAATTAGAGGCTTGTTTGAGTGAGTTAAGAGGCCCATTAGAGCCCATAAAGGGGCCGGCCATAGAGACTAGGGTTGAGTGGCAATGTGGTAATTAAAGGATAGGTGGTAGGTAGGATTTGTGCACTATTTAAGGAGGTGCATAGAAGCAAAATCCATCCTTCTCTCTTCCCTAGACCTAGCCGCCACTCCCCTCTCCCTCTCTTTGGCCGCCGGCCTCACCTCCTCTCTCTCTCCATTAGCTCATGGGTTGAGCAATATTCTCTCCACTAATTAAATTGTTAATTAAAGAAGAAGAGAGAATACCTTGGATTAGCTTTGTTCTAATCGAATCGCTAGCACGAATCGATTTAGACCTTGGTTAATCTCTAGGTGGACTCGAGGCGTGATTAGGAGGCGAAGGAGAGCACCCCATCGATTCCCATGCCGTAGGATCGAGCCCCGCGAATACGATTTCGCGGGAGGTATAATTTCCACCTATCTCTTTGTGTTAACTTGGCTTTTGTGCACGATTCGTTGTGTGTGTTGTTTCGATGGCTTAATTAACTTGTAATTAGCATAAAAAATCGAAAATTACACACTTACTAACAGTTCAGTGGGCAGCCATGACGGAAAAGTTCTCTGATTTCGCTGCATTCAGGGAGCGAGCTGAACACCTTATTCGCGCAGAGGAGCACATCGCGGCCATCCAAGGTTATCGTCACAATACCTTTGCCACACCAATCAACAGACAAAGCACATCCCCCAGACAGCCACAGCGCCCAAGCTCACCTCGAGATCGTCAGCGCAGCCGATCCCCACGCTCTCGGCGCAGAGAGACCAAGCCCTCAAGACGAAACCGTGGCCGTTGTGCTAACTCCGCAGAGGACAATGCACCGTATTATAAAATATACCACGTCACAACAAAGCCTCAGGATCGTGTGTATGATAAAATCAAGCATAACAAAGAGATGAGAAGGGCACCACCCATTACCAAAATCGAAGTTTTCGACAGAAACAGCTACTGTGAGTATCATGGCAGTAGCGGACATCGTACCAAGGATTGCCTTAAGCTCAAGGACGAGATTGAAAGGCTAGTGCGCCAGACAAACATTCTCGAACATTTCCTGGCAAAGGACGATAGGGGCAAAAGGAAAATGCAACACCTTCATGAATTTGGGACCAACACAGACGATCGTCGCACTGAGCATCCCAATAACCCGCGGCCCCAGACAACCACATCTGACAGACAGCAACGCACGTCCCCTCCACCAGTGATGTTCATCGAAGGTAAAGCAACCGATAATCCCCGGAGGCAGCAACCTTTTCACATCTTCCAAATCGAGCATAGATTAGAGTCCACTCAGGTCATCTCATTCGGTCCACATGATTATGATGGTATCCAGTTGCCTCACGACGATGCCATCGTCTTAATGCTCCGAATTAATGGTATACGAGTAAAGCGAATTCTTGTCGATACAGGCAGTTCCGCCGATGTGATGTACTTTGATGCTCTCAAAAGAATGGGCCTCGGAAAGTACCCCTTGCAGCCGATGACGACATCACTCGTCGGTTTTACTGGTGACAAGTTGAAACCTTTGGGGACCATTGACCTGGACGTCTTGTTCGGAGACGCACCCCAAACGGTGATCTCTAACGTCCGCTTCATCGTCGTGGACGCTCCATCTGCCTATAACGTTATTTTGGGGCGCACTTCCCTTAACAGCATCGGAGCAGTTGCATCCACTCCGTACTTGATGATTAAATTCCCAACTCCACAAGGAGTGGGTATAGTGAGAGGAGAGCAACAGGTGGCCAAGGAATGCTACCGAATTACCATGGAACCACAGATTGCTCACATCGAGCGATCTAGGAAAAGCCAAGAATTTGTGGACAGTCTAGGCGCACTCAGCAAAGAACCACCAAAGACCCTTTCAACAGAAGCCATGGAAGACACAGAACCAGTCGTGTTACGAGAAGGACAAGTGACCCAACTTGGCACCTTGTTACCCACGATAGACCGAAACATGGTAAGAGAATGCTTGATTGCCAATAAAGACATTTTTGCCAACGAGGACGACATGATGCCAGGCATCAATAGAGCAATCGCCGAGCACTTCATTGATACATATGAGGAAGCGCGTCCAGTTCAGCAAAGAAAGCGCAAGTTAGGCCTGGAAAGGAGGAAAGCTGTACAGGACGAGGTTGATCGATTACTTAAGACAGGGGCCATAAGGGAAGTGGAGTACCCCCGTTGGTTGGTAAATCCCGTCTTGGTGCGCAAGTCCAACGGAAAATGGCGCATGTGTATCGATTATACTGATTTAAATAGGGCATGTCCCAAGAAGCCCTTCCCATATGCCATGATCGATTCCACTGCAGGCTTTAAATATCTCAGCTTTATGGATGCTTATTCCGGGTACAATCAGATACAAATGCACCCTGATGATTAGGAGAAGACAAGTTTCATAACCGAGCAAGGATTATTTTGCTATAGAGTTATGCCCTTCGGTCTCAAGAATGCGGGAGCTGAATATCAACAAATGGTGAATAAGGTTTTTAAAGACGAGTTGGGAGGAATCATCGAGGCATACATCGATGACATGGTCGTTAAGAGTTGTACTGGCAAAGAGCATGTACAACACCTCAACATGATATTTCAAAAAATGAGAGACGTCGGCATGCGTCTCAATCCAAAGAAAAGTTTCTTTTGCCTGTCTAGTGGAAAGTTTTTAGGTTACATTGTGTCTGAAAGAGGCATTGAGGTGCACCCCAGCAAATGCCGCGCTATCATCGACATGGAAGCTCCCAAAACTGTAAAAGAAGTGCAAGAACTTACAGGGCGAATAGCTGCGCTGAATAGATTCATAGCACGCTCGGGAGAGGTTTGCAAACCTTTCTTTCAGACCATCAAGAAGACCAAAAAGTTTGAATGGACCTCGCAATGCCAGGAGGCATTCGAACAGATCAAGACCTACCTATCCAATCCACCGATCATTAGCAGGCCGACCAAGGGAGAAACATTATACCTATATGTTAGCGCTTCCGCTGTCGCAGTAAGTGCGGCGTTGATTCGAGAGGAAGACGGAGTGCAAAAGCCAGTATACTTTGTGTCAAAGATACTGCGCGATGCAGAAGAAAGATATTCAACAGTTGAGAAGGGCGCTTTTGCCGTTCTCATCGCAACCAGAAAATTGCGCCCGTATTTCCAGGCACATCCTATTAAAGTGATCAGCGATCTTCCCTTGAGAAAGGTTTTGGGCAATCTTGACGTATCGGGACGACTCTTAAAATGGGCAGTGGAGTTATCAGAATTCGACATCTCCTTTTTACCCAAGGCAGCATACAAAGGACAAGTGTTGGCAGACTTTGTGGTAGAAAGTACAGGAAGGTCAGAAAAAAGGGATCAGGAGGCTATGTGGCATGTTCATGTCGATGGCGCCGCTTCTGAACGAGGGTCGGGCCTAGGAATACAGATCAAAGGACCCAAAGGAGAAGTCTTCTACTACGCCATTCACATAACCTTCCCTGTCACTAACAACATGGTTGAGTATGAAGCGTTGATTGCAGGGTTGCGACTGGTAGAGGCAGTAGGTGCGACAAAAGTCAGGGTATACATGGACTCTCAGCTCGTGGTACACCAGATCAATGGGCAATATGAAGTACACGACCCAGCCTTGGCGAAATACTTAGAGAAGGCCAAAGAGGTCTTAGCAACATTTGAAGAAGCCATGATCGAACATGTCCCGAGGGGAATGAATGAAATAGCGGACGCTTTGTCCAAACTAGCAAAAGGATCGGACATGAGCAGTGAGACACCTATTACCATCATGGAGATACCTGAAGCTTGCATTGCAGCAACGAAACCTAAAGTCTTGCCGATCAGTGCCCAGCTCGAATGGTACACCCCCATCTGGGACTATCTAACCACAGGACATTTACCAACAGACAAACTTGCCGCGCGAAGAATTAAGAGATGGGCACCCGAGTTTACCATTTTAGAGGGAGAATTATTGAAGAAGGGATACCGTAAGCCTTGGCTCGTTTGCGTCAGTGAATCGCAAGGCAGGAAACTGATTGATGAAGTACATGGTGGCATCTGTGGCAGCCATCAAAGCCCTTACACCGTTGACAAGCGCATCGAAAGGGAGGGTTATTTCTGGCCAACCATGAGGAAAGACATGATTGACGTCGTGCGACGATGTGAGCGATGCCAATACCATTCTCGCGTCTCGCGAAGGCCCCATGCCTCTCTAAACACCATTGCGAGCCCCTGGCCTTTCGACATCTGGGGAATAGACATACTAGGCCCTTTTCCGACAGCAAGAGCAAACCTGCGCTTCTTGATAGTGGCGGTCGAATACTTCACCAAGTGGATAGAGGCTAAACCACTTGCCCTGATAACCTCCCCACGAGTAGCTGACTTTGTCAAGCACAACATCGTCTACCGCTATGGCATACCTCATACCATCATATCTGACAACGATCGACAGTTCACGGGCGCACCATTTCAAGACATGTGCGAGGGGTTCGGAATACTCTCTCTCTTCTCTTCAGTCAGTCACCCTCAAACCAATGGATTAGCCGAAGTTTCCAATCGAACCATATTAGAGGGACTTAAGAAAAAGGTTGAAGGCAGCAAAGGAGCATGGCCCGACTTCCTTGATGAGATCCTATGGTCCTACAACACCACCCCAAGAACTGCAACTGGGCGATCCCCCTTTGCCATGGTGTATGGAATGGAGGCTGTCACTCCTATGGAAGTTGTGCAACCCACACTGCGCACCATCGCTTATGAATGGACCAAAAACAATGAGAAAAAATTAGTGGAACTGGAAGCGATCTATGAGCTCCGCGAGGAAGCGCGCGTAAGGATGGCCGAATATCAACGGAAGATGTGTAAAAATTTCGACAAAAAGGTCGCCCCAAAACATTTCCAACCCGGTGATTGGGTATTGAGGAGCGTCGAAGCAACTGGGAAACACATCGGAAAGCTCGATCCTGCTTGGGATGGCCCATTCATTGTGACTCGGTCCATAGAAGGACGAGCGTACAGATTGCAAGATCTAGCAGGACGCGACCTCCCCAATGCCTGGAATGTTGTTCATCTGCGTAAATTTTACAAGTGATCAGCAACCCATCCGCCTAAGCAACTAACTTCGATGGAGCAATACCGTAGCATAAGCCTCCAGGGAAGAAGTGAAGCAACTTTAGGATTAAATTAGTTAAGAATTTGTACCTTTTTGCATGTTGTTTACCTTTTTCAAGCAATGTAACACAATGAAGGACTTTGTATCGTATTTGTCTATCAGAGTGTACTTTGCAAGTTTAATAAAATGATTTCTCTCCAGCTTGCAAATTCCTTTACTTTGGAATTCACTGTTACAATATTTCATGAATCACTTACAACACTATGGCAAGACATTAGCCGCAAAGCCACGTGCAGTCTGCCATAAGACAGACCTTAGCCGCACAGCCATACGCAGTCTGCCGTCACAACAGGCATTAGCCGCACAGCCATACGCAGTCTGCCGTCACAACAGACCTTAGCCGCACAGCCATGCGCAGTCTGCCGTCACAACAGGCATTAGCCGCACAACCATGCGCAGTCTGCCGTCACAACAGACATTAGCCGCAAAACCATGCGCAGTCTGCCGTCATAACAGGCATTAGCCGCACAGCCATGCGCAGTCTGCCGTCATAACAGACTTTAGCCGCAAAATCCTGCGCAGTTTGCCATACAACAGACATAAGCCGCAAAGCCATGCGCAGTCTGCCGTCACAACAGACATTAGCCGCAAAACCATGCGCAGTCTGCCATAAAACAGACCTTAGCCGCACAACCATGCGCAGTCTGCCATAAAACAGATATTAGCCGCAAAGCTATGCGCCGCCAGTAACTCTGCCCGCCGTTAATCCTACGGCTCGAGTAGTCAGTTATACGTACGAATTTATTCAAATTTAACAAATCCATTTCATCAAAGAAGCAAGTATTTGTTTCCCGACATATGTGGTGAAATTTAAGGATACAACCCAACTACCTCGGACCACAATTCATATCCAGCATTTAATACGGTAGTCTCGCATTTATTTCAACCTGACAGGAGAGGGCCCACCATTGTCGGTGGCGGGACGCCTATAAATAGGGGGTTACCCCACAGACATCTTCATCTCAACAACCCCCATTTTTCTTTCTTCCTCCCAAGATCCTAAACGCCTTTAAAAAAAAAAACAAACAAAAGCTTGAGTCAAGATGGCGAAGAAAAAAAAAAAGAGAGAGAGAGGGAAAAGAATAGAGAGTATAGTAGAGCAGCTGATAAGTTCAGGAAGGTATAGTAGAACAGCTGAGGTAAAATTCCTCTAGTTGTATACTAAACCTTCCCTATCGGCGGATAGCCTTGCTTGACCGTGTGCGCAAGCAAGACATCCGTCGAGTGGGTTTGGGCGGCAGAGTCAGGAGTCAATGAAAATAACAAAACTCAGCCGTTTCAAGACCACGTAAACGAAGACGACGGCGGCGAGAGAGCTTCGTTGCAAGCTTGGCCCCCAATCCAGGCAACCTCACCATATCTAAATTAGGGGTCGCCCTCGAATCGTCGACAACCAACCTTCATTAGTAGATGGGGAATGCTCGGCGCGAGAGAGAGGGCAAGCTTATATCATGGGTCAACTCCCTTGGAGAGGAAGGAGCAAGATCGCCGAAGACATCTCGTCAAAGGAGATATCAACCTCGACGCCAATACATGGCTCGGCGATGCACACTTTCTACATAACCAAAGGAGCCCAGTCCAACACAGCGTCGTTTTCAAGCGTGATGGTAGAAGAGAGTAGCTCTCCAGTCGATCTCTCTCACGGTGGAAGGGGAGTCATAAAGACAAAAGAAAGACAACATCCCTTACATGCAATGACTCCTCGCCCTCCCTTTAGCTAGGAAAGAAAGTCGCCCTCCCTGTAGCTCTCCAGTCGACCTGATTGTTTTAGTCCATATAAAGATCTTTTCAATTTTATGGAGTACATTTCTTTAGGTTTTGATCTATATGCTTCTGGCATTTTTAATCCTTCAGGGATTTTCATATATATGTCACTATCAAGTGAACCATATAAATATGCTGTGACAACATCCATAAGTTGCATTTTTAGATTTTCTGTGACTGTGAGACCTATTAAAAATCTGAGAGTTATCGCATCCACTACAGGTGAATACGTTTCTTCATAATCTACTCCATATATTTGTGTAAATCCTTGTGCCACTAATCTTGCTTTGTATCTCACAATTTCATTTTTCTCATTTCTTTTGATGGCAAATACCCATTTGTAACCTACAGGGTTAACATTTTTGGGTGTTTGGACTACTGGTCCAAATACTTGTCGTTTGTCAAGTGAATTTAATTCATCTTGTAGGGCATCTTTCCATTTAGGCCAATCATTTATGTGCCTACATTCTTCTATGGTTTTTGGCACATTATTCTCTTCGCTTATAACATCACTAGCTATAGCGAATGCAAATATTTCATCCACATGAGTTTCATTTCTATTTAATATTGTACCAGTTTTTACATAATTTATAGAAATCTCATAATCATTTGGTACTTCAGTTTCTTCTGGAACTTCATCAACTTCTTCTGGAGTTTTAGTTTCTTCTGGAACTTTATTAATTTTTTCTAGAGATTTAAGTTCTTCTGGAATTTTATTAATCTCTTCTGGAGATTTAGTTTCTTCTGGAACCTTATAAACCTCTTCTGGGGTTTTACCAACTGCTTTATTCTGCTCTTTTCTTTTACGTGGATTTACATCCTTAGAACCAATTGGTCTTCCACGTTTCCTACGCTCATGAGATTCATTTGATATTTTTGTAATATCTATTCGAGCAGGTGCATTTATAGCTGGAACATGTGATTTAGTGACTCTATTTATATCTGTGAATGCGTCAGGCAATTCATTTGCAATTCTTTGTAAATTTATAATCTTTTGAACTTCATGTTCACATTGACCACTTCGGGGGTCAAGATAAGATAATGATGAATTCTATGTCACTTGTTTATCCAGCTTTTGTTTTCCTTCCCCTAAATTTGGGAATATTGATTCATCAAAGTGACAATCAGCAAATCTTGCTGTAAAAACATCTCCCGTTAATGGTTCTAAATATTTAACAATAGAAGGAGAGTTAAAACCAATATAAATACCCAATCTTCTTTGAGGTCCCATTTTTGTGCGTTGTGGAGGAGAAATTGGAACATATATTGCACAACCAAAAAATTTTAAATGGGACAAATTTGGTTCTCTTCCGGAGACCAATTGTAACGGGGAATACTTATGATCAGCAGTTGGCCTTAATCTAATTAGTGCAGCAGCATGTAATATGGCATGTCCCCATGCAGAAGATGGTAAACTAGATTTCATAAGTAATGGTCTAGCTATTAACTGTAGCCTTTTAATAAACGATTCTGCTAGACCGTTTTGTGTATGAACATGTGCCACTGAATGTTCTACAGTAATCCCAATAGACATGCAATAATCATTAAAAGTTTGGGATGTAAATCCTCCTCCATTATCAAGTCGGATTCTTTTAATTTGATAATCCGGAAAGTTGGCTCTCAATTGGATAATTTGTGCTAATAATCTAGCAAATGCAACATTTCTTGTTGCCAATAAACACACATGTGACCAACGAGTTGATGCATCAATTAAAACCATAAAATATTTAAATGGTCCACATGGCGGTGTTATAGGCCCGCATATATCTCCTTGAATTCATTCTAAAAATGATGGAGCTTCAGGTCCAACTTTATTTGGAGATGGCCTAGTAATTAGTTTTCCAAGAGAGCATGCTTGGCATGTCAATTCTTTTGATAACAGGATCTTCAGGTCCTTCAGGGGATGCCCATTTGCACTTTCTATTATTCTCCTCATCATTATATTTCCTGGATGACCCAATCTATCATGCCATAATGTAAATAATTTTGGATCAACTAACTTCCGGTTAGTGACCATATTTGATTCTATTGCACTTATATAAGTACCATATAATCCATTAGACAATGCTTGTAATTTTTCCATAATCCTTTTCTGGCCATTTATAATAGATACGATATGAAGATATTCGCAATTTCTTTCATTCATAGTTTCAATATGATAACCATTCTTTCGAATATCTTTAAAACTTAGTAGATTTCTTCTGGATCTACTCGAAAATAATGCATCATCTATTATTAGTTTTGTTCCTTCAGGTAACAAAATACAAGCTCTTCCGGAGCCTTCAACAATATTGCTTGAGCCAGATATAGTTTGAATATTAGTCATACCGGAATGCAATTGCAAAAAGTATTTCTTACTTTTCAATATTGTATTTGTAGTTCCGCTATCAACCAAACATGGATCATCTTTAATTAATATCGCGTCAGTCATTTTCCCATGAAATAAAAAGAAAAGTAAAAATAAATTTACTTTTATTTATTAACATATTCATAATATAAAAATTAAACATAAATTAAAAATTCCTACAATGAAACTTGAAAAACATTATTTAGATGTACTGCTGGTACGCTATAAATATTTTGTTATACCACATATGTCATAAACATCTTCAAGATATTTTTCTTTGAACGTACTGCTGGTATATTTTTCTTTTGTTATCAATATCTTGTTATAATGAGTTTTTGATTTTGATAGTCATATTTTTCCTTGAAAGACTCTTCAAGAGCACTAACATGATTTCATCATAACTTCATGTTATTACTTTAATAACTTCCGGTTATTAGTATCATAACTTCAGGATATGATAAATGAAATAGAGATAAGTAAATAAATAAATAAAATGAACAAATAAAGAGAAAGAAAAAATAATAATAATTTAGCATTATAACTCCAAGTTATATTTTATTTAATAACTTCTGGTTATTAAATTGTTTTGACTGCGCAATTTAAATAAATTAATTGAAATAACTTCAGGTTATTTTTCATTCAATGACCAATAATAAGTGCTAATATATTTTAAATTGGGAATAACTTCATGTTATTTTTTCATCCAATATCCTATAATAACTTCTGGTTATTTAAGGAATAGAGCTTCTGGTTCTTTGATAAAAATTTCAACTTTGAATAATAACTTCGAGTTATTAATTTAATAATATTCAGTGGCATTCCATAACTTCTGGTTATATTAAATTTCAAATAGAACTTCATGTTCTAAGCAAAATAAATTGAAAAATTAAGAACTTCAAGTTCTAAGCAAATTACTACAAGTATCAAGAACTTCAGGTTCTAAATAATTTTAAATAAAATATAAACTTCAGGTTTTAAACAAAAATAAAATCAAGTATTAAGAACTTCGGGTTCTAAACAAATTATTTATATGATTAAGAACTTCAGGTTCTAAATAACTTTAAATCGAAATTTGAACTTCAGATTCTTCATACAATAAGAACTTCGGGTTCTTGATAAACTTCAAGTTTGAATAATATCTTCAAGTTAGTATTTTATCATCATTCACTTCAGGGAATGATTCTCATAAATTTTAAACAATAAATATAGCAATAAAAAATTCGAATAAAATTGAAATTAATAAATTATATGATATCAATCATACTTTTACTTACCTTCAAATTTCTTTCAGCAATTTATTCTTACTTACCTAGAAACTTTGCAACTTCTTCGTAACAATTTGTGCTAACAACTTTGTAATTCCTTTCGAGCAAATTCTTGCTGATAACGTGTTGTAAAATAAGGTGGAAGAAAGAAATAATAAACAATATATCAAGAGTAAATAAGACAATATTCTCAATCACAAATTTCAGAATTTTATTCTCTCATTCCAACTATCCATACAAATTTACAATGCCTCTATTTATAGGCTACAAAATAATATCTCACATAATGGTAATAAATATGTAGTGGAGATCATGGATATAAATGTGTAGTGGAGATAAATGCTTAGTGGGAATATGAAGATGAACAATCCACATTATTATTTAATTTCATAACAACCAGGATGTGATGACGGTTTTTTTTTCCCTTTTTTTTATTAAAGGAAATCAAAAACATTCTTGGATTTTTTTTTAAACCAAAAAGGCGATGTTTTTCATTAAAATTTAGCTACAGTAAACCAGAGCTAATTTAAAGTTGAATAGAGTTCCGGTACCACAAGTTTAGAGTGCCACAAAATATCACGACTTTATTTTTTTGTTAAAATTTTAAGTTTTAAAATTTAAATTTCGAATCTAAATCGTTAATCTTTTTCGTTTTAACAAGTGATGCATTTCCATATAAGTTTTATACAATTTTGAGCTGATTTGACACTTGATCTAGAGATCAAACCATGAACGTATTATAATTAATCTGTTACAGTTAACTAGATTCGTTCATTTTTTAACCTCTTGATCGAGTATCAAATCAAATCAACTTCAAATTTTATAAAACTTATATGAAAATACATCACTCGTTAAAACAAAAGGATCAACGGTTTAGATTAGACATTTACATTTTAAAATTTTTAAAAATGACGAAAAATTAAAATTGAGACATTTGATGACACCCTAAACTTATGACACCGGAACCTTAACGAGTTTGTCCACTAGTAAAACAAACTAAAAGTCTAGATCTACGATCGAGGAGAATTTTAATGTCTTTATTCTCTTGCCTCTACCTTTGTAGAATAATAACAATATGACTTTCAGAATCATTAATTAAACAGAATAAATTTTTGAGATGTGATTAATAACTACTCCTTTAAAATTTGATGACACTCAACTCTATTTTAACGTGAATCTTGAACTCGAAATTTTTTTTTCAAAATTTAGAACCATCCACATCAGTATAATTTTACAATCCCTTACCAATGATCACAAATTTCCAAATTCATAATTGCTAACATTCACACATAGAAAAATGTATGAGTTATAATCTAACATTTCTCTTGATATTTAAAATTAAAGTTATTAATTAAAAAAAGACATGAAAATTAAGTATTTTAACCTTATTATAATTTATATAGTACGGATGACCTTAAAAAAAAAGTGTGTTGGATTCAAATCCAGACATTGTAGAACGAGAAACTTATGCGTCAAGACTAATATTTGGGAAAGAGGTTTGGGAATTGGGATTGGAACGAATTCAGTCTTTTCGAATCTATCGTTATTCTTAGATAGATTACTTCATATATGTCTAAGAACATAACAATATTTATTTTTCTATTGTCAAGTTTACTTTTATTGATTTGAAACATTGCTATAAATTATCAGAATGGCTTTCCACCATCTCTACCATCCTCTTAATTTTTTTCATTTTCATAAAATGCGTTAATAACTGCTTTTCATTTTCATAATGCAATTAATTAATCTCAGAGATTCTCTAGTCCCTCATCCCTTCCCAATGTTTCTCTTCTTCGCATTAATTGTCCTAGTTCTTAAATATAATTGTTCCGGAAAAAAAACTTATTGTTCTAGTTTCAGAATATAATTATTGTAGAAAAAAAAACTAATTGTCTTAGTTGTAGAATATAATTGTTATGTAAAAAACTAATTGTTTTAGTTTAAGAATATAATTGTTCTAGAAAAAAAAACTAATTGTTCTAGTTTCATAATATAATTGTTCTAAAAAAAACTAATTGTCTCAGTTGTAGAATATAATTTTTATGTAAAAAAACTAGTTGTTCTAAATTTAGAATATAATTATTCTGAAAAAAAAACTAATTGTTCTAGTTTTAGAATATAATTGTTCTAGAAAAAAAAACTAATTGTTTTAGTTGTAGAAATAGAGGGGATGATTCCTTGGGAGGGAGGGGGAGCGAAACAGAGGGGAAGGAGGGGGTAATTCTCAGAGAGGGGATGATTCACGCGTTTTCTGGAGAGGAGATGATTCCCAGGAAAGAGGTGATTCTCATTAATGAATCATTATCCTCAGTAATGATTCGAGAGGATGATGGAGATGAGGAATATTGAAAATGATCCTTATTGGTCCGATAAATTACTTCTTTCTAATAGAAATATAATTAATATAATCAAACATATTTGACAAAATAGAAATTTAAAAGTTATTCACAATTTTCGCGTTTTTCGAAGAATGATTGAAGTTTTTGCAGTAAAAGAATATTTAAAAGAACGACTAACAGATAGTGTGGCGACTAAAACTGAAATATTATATGAACTTGTGTCAGCAAACGATCATAAAAACCATAAAATAATCTTCTGAACTAGGTTTAAGTTATAACAAAGTCCAATTGGATTTCTTTTCTTTTGGACAGATATAAACAGCCTAAAATTCTAAATAAAATGAAGTACGCTAACGCGTTCCGATAACGTCATGTTCTATGACATACATTCGGGAATTTTCTTTTGTTCACTATGACAGACTATGTTGAATTGTTGATGTTCAACAGTTTTTTTTTTTTTTTTTTTGACAGCTTGATGTTCAACAGTTTATGTACACTGCACCCCTTTAAGATTTTTATCTGAAGGATTCAACAACTGGAGGAGTCACTTTCATGCACCATCCCCTTATCTGAATCCATGTGGCCAGTTACTAATCCTCGTCCAAGTCTCCTATGCATCTTTATCTTGAAGTCTACAACAAATTTCTACTACATTGTACTATAAAGAACTGTAGATTTTCTTATAGTTATTATAGGTGTGTTTCCTCCCCGGAGAGCTTTCACTCATTGCAACACCTTTGGGAAAAGTAGAAAGATGTAGGAACTTTATGTAGATGCTATTATTGCTCTTAATTATCATCGACTGTTCTGAAAGAGGTCACTACTTTTTTTTCCCCCTTTTTATGCTTAAATTATCCTATAGGTCATAGCCTCATAGGGAGAACCGGAGAAGTTACCCAAATTAGAGGATGAGCACCCAATCTTCAAATCAATTTGAGGATTGCAAATGATGTTAGATTCTCTCACAATCCCCTGTCATCACACATGACGCTAGTAATTTAAAACGTAAGATAAAGATAAAAACTTGTGCGTGATTCGGACTCAATTTGATGTTGTGAGGATCACTACCCAGTAAAACCACAGTTGAATTACCTAAATAGCTAAAAGGCTAATACTAACAAAAAGATTAAATTGTTGTTGGGCTTACTTGGGCTTTTTCTGAAAGGTCAGAACCCTCAGGCCCCAATCCGAAATTTTAAAAAATAATACTAAATTAATATAATATATTAAATATAATATCAATATAATAATATTTTTTTAAATAGTATCACGAGATCGGAATCCCAGATTCCGAACGCAAGATCGGATTCCTGGATTCCGACCTTAGCTAAGATCGGAATCCGGGATTCCGATCTTAGCTTTTTAATTTTTTTATATATTATTTATTTATTTATTTAATTTATTAATTAGTTAAATAATTAGAAAAATAGATAATATATTGTAAAAATATTGAAAAAAATATGGAAATAATCAGGAATAATTAAACTAAATTTTATATGTAATTTAGTATTTTTTGGGGAAATTAAATTTTTTTCCCTTTTATTAGTCTATTAATTAATTAATTAATTAGAAAAATAGATAATATATTCTAAAAATATTGAAAAAATATTAAAAAAATCAGGAATAATTGAACAAAATTTTATATTTAATTTAGTATTTTTTTGGAAAATTAAATTTATTTTCCTTTTAATTAATTTATTTAATTAAATATAAATTTAATTAATTTATTTAATTAAAAAATGAATAATTAAGTATAAATTTTTAATTAATTTAACTAAAATTATAAATTTTTAAACAACCATTTGATATGCGTCCCGGATGTCGTCCTCTGTATATATTATTTTCATATTATATATTAAACAATCATATCGAGTCTCATGATCAAGGAAGCACTTTCTGGATATCGTTAGAAAGGAATCACACGAGATTGATGTTTTACTGAGACAGAGAAGAAAGACTAAATTCACTTGATTTACTGCATTTCTCTTTTTAATGATTAATTTATGATTTTAAAAATTTTTTTAGTAGTTTAGAGTGGTTTTTAGGTTTGCAAACTTTCAAAGTGGATTTTGGAGGTCCAGAGAGCGTTTTTTGGCTTCGAAAATGATCGTTACGGGGTTACACCCCGATAACATGTGTAGATCTCATCGCCAGCTTTCCGGATTGTGCTCGATCGCCCCAAACGGACCTTCCTATCAAAAGTTAAGCCTGTTTAAAGTTTTAATGTTCAAATTATTTCTTTGTATCCCTGCAAATGCAGAAAGAATTAATAAAACTTTGAACATTCTGAAAGGATTATGCATTTGAATCCCTGCAAATTCTGAAAATTTATAATCCTTTCTAAATGGTACAATTCATTTAATTAAATAAGTTATAAAAATTTATATTTTAATTAAATAAATTAATTAAAATCAAAATAAATTTAATTTCCCCAAAAAATACTAAATTACATATAAAATTTAATTTAATTATTCCTGATTTTTTTCCATATTTTTTCAATATTTTTACAATATATTATCTATTTTTTTAATTATTTAACTAATTAATAAAATAAATAAATAAATAAATAATATATAAAAAAATTAAAAAGCTAAGATCGGAATCCAGGAATCCGATCTTACGTTCGGAATCTGGGATTCCGATCTCGTGATACTATTTAAAAAAATATTATTATATTGATATTATTTTTAATATATTATATTAATTTAATACTATTTTTAAAATTTTTCGGGGCCCCAATTGGCCTACGTAACCATGCACCGAAGCTCCCTCGGACCAGATTTTTTTTCAGTTTTGTGTTATTACTTATTTCTCTAAAAAAAACAAAAGATAGTCAGCCCCGAACTGGCAAAACCTGTCATTGTTGCCTCATTTAAGATCCCTATAAACGTGTTTGGATCATTATTTGCAAAGGATCCGTTTGGCAACAATAGTACATGATTAGTATTTTCATATTTTGACATAATAAAGTAAAAAAAAAAAAAAAACTAGTGCTGGAAGTACTATTACTCTAAGAGTTTATAAAGGACAGTGTTCTTTTTACGTGATTCGAATGAGTAAAAATGTTGTTTGATACTTCTAAATTCTACTTTGGCACACAAAATTGACTAGTTTTTGCTATTCCGATTATAATGGAGGAATGTGGAAAGGGGTTATTCTTTCAACATTCCAAAACTTTTTCTTTTAACATCGAATTTCAGCTGAAATTAATTATTATTCATTTTTTCAGCTGAAATTCTGAATCCACTATCTTTTATACCCAAATGAGGGTATGAGACGCACACCTTAACTCATCATACATACCCTCCTAAGAGCTATGACATACGAGTCAATAACAAAGTGAAGGCTCTTCCATTGCCAGTACGAGAGAGAGAGAGAGAACTATTTCAAAAGTTTCTGTATCGAGTGGATGGAGAATTTTATTCAAATAAATAAATCATTATCATATAATCATTGCTTCTGAAAAAGTTGGCTACCTATTTTTTTAATACTGCTAAAAGTAGATTTATTTGCTTTCTGTATGATCGATCGCTAGCATATTAAAGAATTTTCTTATTATGGTACGACCTTGTACACCCGGTGACCCGGAACGTAAAAGCAAGCCAAAAAAATTAACATCGAGAAGGGGGTGGGATGATTTTAGCATGATACTCATGCATGTGTTATTTCTTTTCTTAATCTAAAATCATTTGAATCATGTGAAGCTACTACCTATCATTTGCCATAGACGATAAAATGAAGTAAAAAGACCGTTGGGAAATAAGCATATCATTCTAAAATCATACTCTCGTAACACATCATTTTATATACATTTTTTAACCTAGCAATTAGATATTAGAGAAAATCAACAATAGAAAATTATCTTTTTTTTTTTAAGGCATATTGGCTAGCCGTCAACAGCAAAGTAATAATTAATTAAAAAAGGGAAGCGGTACAAAATTTAGAAGGTAAAATAAAACCAACATGCATGTAGTGGACCACTTCAAACTAAGCCCTAATAAAAATTTAAGATTGAAAACAAAATTATTCGATAATTGAGATCATTTGTATCAGTAACTTCCAATTTTGTACCAGCAGCTCAATCTCAAAGTAATCTTTGTGCAGCGAAAGCTGTTCACAACTACGAATGTTGATAAATCTATATATATGCATCAAAGAATTGAAAAATGAATGATAACTAATAAAAATTTTCTTGATTGAAAATTTTAAGAGATCAAATATAAGTAGTTAATACTGAAAACACTTGTAAAAAAATATTTTGACTTTGACATAATAAGAGACATGGAAAGAGAGCAAAATGTAGATAAATTTATTTAAAAAAAATTCACAAATAAAAAATGCACAACATTTTGAAAATCAATGTTTTTCATTTGTATGGAGATTAAAAACAATATAAACCTATGAACAAATATGAAATTATAAATTGTATTCTTTTTTATGCATGATGTGATTTTAGACACAAAATAAATATTTTATTATTATCATGTTCAAATTTATAATTTAATCTTGGCTGCCACTTTTGGTGTTACTAACAACAACAAATACTCAAATTCTAAATAAAACATTTTAATTATTTTCTAACTTAATTTAAATACTTGTAGAATAAAATTAAATATTTATGAAAAGCTCTCGAACTGTTCTTCGATATTATTGTTTTATCAGTGATATGCTCTAGATAGTTTAAAGTTTCCTTCCTAAACAATTTGATAAAATTTAGAGATAAGCGATGTTTGTCATGGTCATTAATTTGATTGGTAATCATTGGTTGAAGTAAAATTTGAAAGGCAAATAATATTTTTTCATGAATGTTACTACAATTATTTAAAGATTTAAATAGCGGCTCCTATAATAGCTCTATTTCGTAGAGAGCTATATATATGTTACTAATGAGTACTCTGGGCATACCAACTGTCGTGATTCAAAGTTTCTGATATCGTTATTATTTGATGGTATTCGGACCGTACTTAGCACCTAAATTATATTCAAACCATTAAATTGTTTGATAAATTGCTATGTTTTTTCAGGAAATGGCTCTGCCGTCGTGTCTCTTCTTATTTTTAGGATTCTACTTGGTTTTGGTGGATTTACAAGCTCTAGATGGTTTACGGCACAAGACGAATGCTAGACGACTCATTCCTAGCGCGAAAGATGGCTTTTTCTCAACTCTAACTTTTTGGCTCGGTCCGAGTTGACCTCATCTCGGTTCGAGTTGAACACCACCTTGTCACATATGGCAAGATTTCATGCATGGAAGTTGTATTTTTTGGTAGTTTTTCTTGTCCTGGCGCCTTAGACCTCTTTCCTTGTGCGTGGAACCACTATAAAAAGCCCTCTCTGTGCCCTGAAAAGTATCTAAGCCTCCACAATTGCATTCTCTCTTCTCCAAGCCTTGTTACCCACCTTAAACCAGAAGTAGCCCTAATTTCTAAGCGACGGCAGTGAAAGAAAGGCTCAGAATTCATCTTGCAACACCCCACGGCTCTGGAAATTGAAGTTAGCACATACGAGGAGTATTTGGTTTATTTTTTCTATGTTCCTTACTTTGATTTCTTTGAGTTTATATCTTTTTATTATTATGAAACTTGTTGTTTGTTCTAGAATTATGTTAGGCTAAATATGAATTGTCTTAGGAGTAGGAGAGTAGTTTTAAGTTTGGATGGTAATATTTTGACTTGTGATATTTTGTTATGATTTATGGTTTGTTTAATGAGTAGTCTTTAATTGCTTGCTTTGAACTGTTTGTGACATCTTAATTAACTTCTAAATGAATGGCCACGTTTAGTTAAGTCCAAGTTAGGATAGACAAGAATAGTTTGAACCAAGTACACGGGATAAATCGTTGATCCGAAAGGGGAGATTAATTAACATCAAAAGTGTAATTTTTAGACAGTGCAAAAGACTTCTAAATATCCTTACGAAAACCATTAAACAATGTTTAGGCTAATTGTTTTTCCTATACCAAAAATTGCGGGATTAATTAGTTTAAATTGAGGAAGTTGACATTAAACTGTTCCCTAATCCAAAAAGCTAACGTTGAGGGTTAGAAAGTCTAGGTTTAGCCAACCAGACCTTACCTGAATCATAACAGACTTAAACCAAGCCAATTTAAGCCACCTCACCTTTCAACTCGGACCGAGTTGGACACAACTCGAACCGAGTTGAAAGGCTGTTGCTTTTAAATTTCTAGTGTTTGCATGAAAGTGTTAAAATTTGAGTTTTAGAAGTCCAAACTAAAGCGAAATCTGATCCCTAAGACGTTTTTATACTATTTGAAAAACCAAAACAATCATTTAGATTTATTAATTATTTTAATTCACAAAAACAACCCTTAAATATTTATCTTAGTGCATGTTTATTTAATTAGTTTATTTTACAATTAAATCCACTCCTTTTTAATTGTCTAGCTTAAGAAAAAGAACAAGTCTGGTATTCGTTAATCCGTCCTTTGGGTTCGACCCTAGAACTAAACTACAAACGATTAGTGAGGTTAGATCAAGGTACAAATTTATTTGATAACCTAGGATTTAATTCCTTCATCAGTTTCGTAGAAAATTAGAAAATAATCTATAATGTTTATGTTTTGAGTTTATAAATTCTAAAAATTATTTCGTCAAATAGGCATGCGAAAGGAACATGATTTGACTGACATTAGTTAGTTATTCAGGCCGTTTGTTTGTAATTTAGTGGATGCATAACTTAAGTTATGTATTCTTAAGTCATCAAATACCACTTACATAAGATGTCTTAAGGATACATAATTTATTGTACTTAAAAAAGTTGCATAAATTATACATTGGTCCCCTTTAATTTTTCTTCCAACAATACCTCTCGGAAATAATTAATAATAATATTTAATAAGTAACAATAATTATTAAAAAAATCATAATTAATAATAAAAATTAATTATTATAATTAATAATTAAATAATAACGAGTAATATCAATTATTAATAATAACGATTTAATAATAATAATTAATCAATAATAATTTTTATTATTAAATAATTAATAATATTTATAATATTTAGTTAATAGTAAATATTATTTCATAATAATAAAAATAGTTTATTATTATCATTAATAATTAATTTATAATAATAATTAATAATTAGTATTTAATAATATTTAATTATTATTAATACATAATAATAATTAGATCAGACATATTATTAATACATAATGCTAATTCAAATTGAAGGGCATTTTAGTCTTTTGACATAAATATATGCATGCATTAAATTACTCATCCTTACTGCATAAACACTTATGCATCCTTGACTTATGCAACTCCTTACTACACAAACAAACGCCCCTTTAGGAATTTGGCGATTATATAAGTTTTAAAATTTTTACTCTGAACTAGTACATAAGTGTCTGTGCTTCGGAAAAGTCTTCTCGGAGAAAGGAAAAAGAAGGTAGAATAAATTTTTAAAAATTTACTCTGTCCGAATCAGTTTGCTTGCTCCACAAATCAATTATTAATGAAAAGAAAGGGAAGACAATGGAAGAGACACACTCAAATTAGAAAAGTCTTAGAGTCTGCTCCAGAACATTGTTATTAAAAGAACGGAGAGTAGAGGAAAGGAAAGCTACTCAGTTTTTGTTACCCTCCAACTCGAGGTGTACGAGTTTACTTTAAAATTTTTCTAGTTTGAGTGTGTCTCTTCCATTGTCTTCCGTCCCTTCTCTTCCATTAATAATTGATTTGTGGAGCAAGTAAACTTTTATAGTTTACGCTACCTTCTTTTTTTCCTTCAAAAAGGCTTTCCAGACCCTTAGGCTGTGCTCCAAAACTTTTTAATAAAGGAATAGAAGGGAAAGGAAGGGTTGGGAGTGTAATGGAAACTCTTATACTCCAATTTTGAGGGTATAAATTTATGTGAAAATAGAGGAAACTCTTTCCATTGCTATACTGGAACAAGTAAAAGGTTAAACTTCTCCTTATCTTTCGTTCTTTTCCCTCAAAAATGACTTCCTGGAACAGACCCAGAGTAAACTTGTACACTCTAATTTGAAGAGTAACAAAATCTAGACAATGTTCCTCTCCTCTCCTCTACTCTCCTTTAATATATGTGCTGCGGAGCAGACCTAAAAGATAGACAAACCGGATCTATCTACATATTACTAAATTTAAAATTTCAATACAACTTTATGCATTGAGATTTTTTTTATTGAATCAATATATTATATTCTAAAAATAAAAGAAAAATATTGTGAAAAGATAAATATATCTCTTGATGATAATGTTTTATATTTTGAACCAATAGCAAAATGCTCGCTATTCGTTTTCAATTATAATAGGAGCATGTTCGTTGTAAATCTGTTATCCGGTATTAAAAGCTTTAATTACAGTGAAATTCAATTCATAATAACCCTTCCAAAGTGGCCTTCAATTATATCGTTCCTGATAGATTCACAATTTACAGTTAATTTTAACTTTTCCGTTGAAAAAAAAAATATAATTCATGAATCGAGTCTCATATCAACAATCATATCGAACTTCACATATAATGAAGGATAAATTTAAACTTTGGTCTGTAACTTCTTATCCATATATTTTTATTTCCGTAAAATTTATCCTCGTATGCTCGTAGCAAATAAAAAGTGTACCCTGTGTGTAAGAGATATGTTCGGTCATTTAAATTGGATAATCTGTGCAGCAAAATGTTAATGCGTATCCTTTTGTACACCGTTGGCATCTGAACTAACCACTCTTGAATATTGATCGAATACAGTGTAGTTCTCTTGCCCTGGTCCGGACATTTGGGGCTTATTAATATTTCCTCTTTCCCATATTGAGGGAACATACTTTTTCTATGATACAAGTCGCATAGCTGCATTCACTCTTGCACCAGTGAAACTGTATAAACTATTAGTAATTTTATGTACAAGAATACCAGTAAATTAACAATAGCGTAAGATTATGATGCATTGACCCACAATAATTCATAGAAAGTATTAGATTTTGGTCCGTAATTTTGTATATTGATTATAATTTGGGTCATTGTAGTACATGAGATGGGTTAGAGGTGCTTAGGCTTCTGATCCTGGTATCAACATGCAATCCGAGAGGTGTTGTAAGTTTGGCTGGTGAATGAGCTGAAAGAAGAGAACTTGTTAGGCTGGTTCAGTCAATGGGGCAGTTCCGAAATCAGACTGACAAGAGATTCAACAACAGTGAATTTTGTTTTAAATTCTTTGTGCCAGTACAGATACTGATATGTGCAGGTACCAGTTCTGGTGCTGAAATTGTTCGGGTACTGAAATATGCATGTCCTTATGCTGATTAGTCAAAGTACCCATACAAACTAACATCTCACGTGCATATAATAAACAAATTTCAGGAGCCTATTGAGTTGACATGCTTGATGTGTTGTATTATTGTATATTAATATCAAAGTGCGTGAAGTCTTCTACTTTGCTACTCCAGCCCGAAGCATACATCAGCAATACAATTATACAAATTAAGAATTTCCATCACACGCGACCCTTTACAGTACTTCACTGGCACCAACAGGTTGACAGTCAATGCTGAGGAGTGAGGCTGACCCACTTGTCAAATAGCGGCCTATTTAACGTGTCATGGGAAAAAACATACGGAATGATGTGGCGAGTGGCAACACATAATCTCAGGGTGCGTTTGGATCGTTGGAAGAAAGAAGAAGAAAAAGGAAGAAGAAGAAAAAAAATTATAAACAATTCAAACTCTTCACAAAGTTACACACTTCCCAATACTTCTTCTCACTTCTTCCCTTCTTCCCACACCTATCCAAACGCACCCTCAGGTAAAACAATCTTTTGAAATCATTCCATATTACTTTGACCAACTTAATGCCATTAATTTTAATTTTAATCCTTTAGATATCATGTTCGATTAATGAAGTACACGACACAGAAATTTAAAAGTAATAAAAGTACTTTGTCATGGAAAATTTACGAGAGCATGGTCACAGTGGACTGAGAGATAGGAAGAGGTGCTCTTTGCTTTTTTTTTTTTCCTGCTTTTGATAAAAAAAATGAGGAAATATGCACCCTATCCTTCAGAGAGTATGCTTTGTTATTCTGGTCAGGTTTCCAGCAAAAGGGGAAAGAGAAATCGAGAAATAATAACATGAAGAATTTTATGAAATTTCTGAGTTTGGATGGGAATTTCAGCCCATAAAATGAGAAAATTAAAAGGCACCAAACATGAAGTTGCCCACTACAACAAACTAACTGGCGCAATACTTTCACAATTTTTGTGCTATGCTCAGTAGAATTCCTCAACAAGAATTTGACTCATTTGTTAATACAGTTTTCTTAAGGAACACCTTAATTCTAATAAGTAGTGATGTTCCTTTTCTTTCTTCGCTAGGCAAAGGTCCACAGGAAAGGTAAAGAAGAAAAAGAGACACAGAAACATCCAGCTCAATAATCTTTTTTCATTTTCTGAATATTATGTAACTCATGGAGACAAGCAACAATTCTTTATTTTTGAAAAAAATCAAGGCAGCAATTATTAATCGCCCAATCAGGCATCCCTACCCTAACATTCTTTTTTTTTTTTTTTTTAAGAGCATGTCTGGCACAAGATGAAGCAGAAAGAAAAAGGAAATAAAAAAAAATTGCTGTTAGATGATGATCATGCCTCCCAGCCCCTTAGGAGAGTGGCCCGAGCAACCCGGTTAACACCAAGTGTGAAGGCTCCCATACGAAGGTCACAATTATGACTCTTGCACATTGATTTCAAATCCTTGAATGCCCTTGTCATGTAAGTTTTCAGTTCATTGTTCACTTTGTTTTCATCCCACATAAATCCTTGTATATTCTACAAGCAAAAATAATAATTTCACACATTGTTTGAGAATATCACAGCTTCAAATGTACTCTACCAAAAAATTATCATGCATACAGAAAGTTCATATGCATCAGAATCACAATAGAGGACCATTTTGCATTAAGAAGCCCACAGTACTCCTCAATTTCTATCTTTACAAAAATGATAGTATGAGAATAGAAGGGCCATTTCAGTAAACATTGGACTCTTGAGGAGAATCAAGTACTTGTTATTTTGCATGAATATGCACGATATTTGTTTTTGACACAAATTATTTCCAAAAGCAAAAGGAGAGGAAAGTATTAACCTGAACCCACTCAAAGTAACTGACAGTGACACCTCCTGCATTTGCATATATGTCCGGCACAATATGAACACCCTTTTTAGACAGTATCTGTTTAGTAAAGAATCAAAATAGCTTAATATAGAATTGCTTTAATCTTCCCAAAATATATGACCAGCATTAAAGATGGCTCACCTCATCAGCTTCAGGGTCAGTTGGATGATTTGCAGCCTCAACAATAAATTTGGCTCTTATATCATTTGCATTTTCCCTTGAAAAATATTGAAAAGTATTTTTAGGTATTATTGTCTAACTTATCAACTTCTAAATTGAAAGACTATTTAGTGGACTGTCCGCACAGTAAATGAATTAACATAAAAGAAGCAAATGTAATTCAATTGATGCATAAAAAAGCTACATAATTACATTGAACCAAAAGTTTTCTTTTACTGTAAGAGACAGGCATCTTTATGCATGTACTGGCAACAGCAATAGAGAAGACACACAAGTATCAGGCACTAATCCTGCCACATTAAAATACCACGCTTAGCTCGTACCTTTTGGCCAACTTACTTTGATCCGTGCAATAAGATTCCAACTTAATCAATTTACCTCAGCTGACACAAATTAAGCTGGAATTTGTAGCATCATTCAACTGTCAATATGCAATGCCTCAATTCACCTTTAATTAAGTGTTTAAAGAAAAGGATTACAGTGCAAAAAGTACATACTTGTTTATCACACCACCAAGGGCAGCTGGAATGAGCACATCACAATCTTCGACTAACAAAGATTTTGCATCAAGAGCATCACCTCCATCAAATCCTTTGATGCCACGATTCTTCACCACGTGTTCAAGTAACTTAGGAATGTCAAGGCCGTCTTTGTTTTTTATTGCCCCGGTGACATCACTCACTGCAACTACTTTTCCACCTGCTTCACTTATCAGTCGGGCTGCCCATGAACCGACATTTCCAAAACCCTAAGGATTCAAAGCAGATAATTTTGATAGTTTCTTTTCCCTTTATTTTTTCTTTCAAGGATGTTACATGTTAATAACATATAAAAGAACAAGCTTAACCTGAATCACAAATCGTTGACCAGAAATGGGTTTGCCATACTCAGACAACAAGGCCTCTGCAGCAAAAAGAACTCCCCTTCCTGTTGCAGCCTCTCTTCCCAGAGATCCCCCTAAATCCTTTTTATCAAAAAATACATATAAGGTAATGTCAATATCACGATGACACTAGGAATTATGTACAAAGATACATACAATTTTGGCCATTATAGATTTATGCATTATGCTGATAAATTAGCCACTTTTGAAGAAAATATTGAAATTTATTTTCAATCATTTCTGTTAAAGTAAAGTTTTACAATGCAGGTTATTATGACCAAAATGCAAAATTAAAGTTAGCACAATTTTAACTTACAATTGGCTTTCCTGTGACAATTGCAGGAGAGTGACCATGAAACTTGGAGTATTCATCAAGTATCCAAGCCATTGTCTGCTTCAAAATGGAAAAATATCACCAACAATGTATAGCAAGATATGGAAAGCAAAATGCCAAATAATTATTTTCTTTTTAATAAATATACCATCTACACCTAGTTCACAGTTTCCTTCCAAAACAAACCATTACATGGTCTATACAGAACTCGAACCACCTGACAGACTAATTTAATATTATATAAGAAATGAATTGAAAGAAAAGGAAAAACAGGTATGACCTGAGAGTTTGTTCCCATATCAGGTGCAGGTACGTCAGTGTGGATTCCAATTAAATCATGTATCTTTTGGGTGAAGACCCGTGTCAGCCTCTCCAACTCAGAACTAGACAGCTCTCCAGGCACACACCCAATGCCACCTTTGGCACCACCATATGGGATGTTTGCAACAGCTGTCTTCCACGTCATCAGCTGCGCCAAAGCATTCACCTCGTCAGGGTCGACCTGGGATAGGGGAAAAAAACCAATTTTTACATTAATTAACATTACCAAGTCAAGTGCTTGCTGACTGCATAAAGTGGTCTGATAATTTCTTTGTTGATTCCAACTTGTACTCCTTGGCTCCTTGCTATTCACTTTTGGCCTTTTAGAATCTATTAATGTTAAGCGTGACAAAAAGGTGCATTATTCCTGCATTTATCTCTAATGCTCTTATACTCTTATTTTAGACCGTGACAAATGGTGGACCCAAATAGAAAGTTTGTCCTTTCATGTTATCTTATTATGGCAAAGGAATTACCACTGTGCATATTGGCACAAAAATGGCCGAAATTTACGACTAGGTCCAGAAGAGTCAGTAAGGGATGAAGAAATATATTCAACAATAAGCACCTTTAAAAGGTATGTAGTTATAACTTAAAGGGTGATGACTTCGCCAATACAACAGAACAATATATTTCAGCATAAAAGAAGTAAAAGTTACAAATTAGGCCCATAAAAATTGCGTATACAAACAAAAATTCCAGCAGCAACTTCTCATTTTATTTTTTTCATTAGACAACAGAGCCATATATTAGATATTTCCAAAGCATAAGAACATGTTCAAATTCAAGAAAGTACCTCAGGATGGTATCTGATACCACCTTTCATGGGACCTCTGGCATTGTCATGTTGAACCCGAAATCCAACATAGGATGCCAATGTACCATCATCCTTTGGTATGGTACACTCAACCTGATAATTATGAAGAAAAATATTCTTATTAAATACACGTCAAGAAAGAAAAGGGCTAAACAAAAGCAGTTGTGCTATTTATTCAATATTTTTATCGCAATCAACCCCCCAAGGGATCAATAAGCAGATAAACAGGTAGTAATAACATTACTCCTCAAAAAAAAAAAAAAATCATTTAAACTAAGAGTTGCAATTACAGATCTCTAACAGAAATAGCTACAGTTATAGATCAAGAATCCCAGATGAAAGAATGGCCATTGTACTACTCAAGATTTATATACAATTAGAATCCTAAATAGCCACACTGGAATATGCATTCTAAATCTTGAGGTTGCATGTAAATTTGGGGAAAAACATCAAAATGGTACGGAATATATAAAAGACTTTCTTTTAAACAAGAAGCAGCTCTTAGTTGAAACAATCATGGCAATAATAATCAAAATAACCGCCAATGTGAAGAATGATTTAGTAATATCTGTACGAATAAGAACCCAATCATGAAACAGTAAACTGAAGCACTCGAAAGTACCATGTTTGATATATAAAAAAGCGCAAAAAAAGAAACCTTGATCTCTCTGAAGGGTATAAGCAAGCTCTTCTCAAGCTTCGAATCGAGCCCCAAAAGCTTAGCTGCGTGTCTGAAATTCCGATTAGTAGCTGCTAACGCATTCATCCTGTTCGACGAAGCGATTCGATGGAATCAGAGGTGAGCAATTTACGAGTGTTTCTCTAGCTAATTTGGAGTGTTGTTAGATCAAAGAGAACAGGAGAGATGAATAAAAAAATTGATTGAATAAGACGAGAGCGAGTAAATTGGTGATTTGGAATTAGTTTTGGTTTATATATATATATAATAAGGTCATAACAGGAAAGGGTGCGTTTACCTCTTATATCTATTATTTTCTTGTTATGGTACTTCTCCTCAGAGGCCGAAACTGACAAGGCGACTCTTTTATCAAGCAAGAGTCGAGATTATATGAATTTGATGTGGTTACCGCCGGTGAACTTAACTGTTCGTTAAAGAAAATGCGTTAGCTCTGAGTAATCTGCTTACTTTGGGCAATAATAATAATTATAATTATAATTATTCTAAAATTTTTATATTAAGCGCCGATAATGTGAGAATAAATAATAATTAATTAACATTTAGTTTACATGGAAAAATAAATTATTATTTCAATGATTCGTTTCATTGATAGTCTTAACATTCCAATTAACAATATTTGTTATTTTCAAAACAGCAAAGTTCATTTTCATTTTCAATTTCTACTATTTTTCAACCACTAACGTCAAATTACTATTTTTATTCAAGCATCTTATTACGGGTTAACGCTTAGAGACAGAGTGAAATAAAAAATTTGTGTTTCTTTCATTCCGATTAAGACGTGAAGGAAATCTTTTGACGAGTTAAAAAGGAAAAACGAATTTGCCAACAGGAACTTTTCTGGATAAATACGATAGCAGTCCCTCAACTATTGTGCATTATCATTTATGTTCACTGGAAGCAGCTAAGAAGTTTCCGGTACTGCCATTTTATGCACTTGCTCCTTTTCAAGTTTTAAAGTTTATAAACATAGTTAAGGGAAGGATTTGAAACTGTTTTTTCAAGGATATTAATTGCTTCAAGGCTACCTACCAAAAAATGAATCTGTTTTAGCGCATTAAATAAAAAGGTTTTTTTTTTGTCTATTGCCGCCAGAGTTGGTCCAAGGTAATTTACTAAACGTTGAGGAGAACAAATATACGTTTTTCTTTTGTTAATTATTTGACTTACTGGCTGTCCATGTATTTCTTTCCATTTTACTAAACGTTGAATATCCCTCAATATCCCAGGCTAATTCTTTTGATTCAAGAACTATTACTAATTACTAAGATTCTTTTTTGGTTAGTCAGTAACTACAAATCAAACTCATAATTATTTATTGTCGAAAATTACTCTTTAATTGAAACTGAGAATCTATTTTTCGTGTGCATTTTTCCAGGTCCTTATTTTTGTTTTACAAAGCATTGATATTTTGTTGTTAATGGCATAATCACGTGCTTGGAAGGGATAGATCTCAATATTGCACGTGAAAACAAACATGGGAGAAGTTGCTGCTTAAGCATTTCTATTTAATAATGGCGTGTATGGATAAGATGTACACGTAGTTCTCAACTCCTTGGGAATGAAATCTACGCGTTGATTATGAATAAAATTTTTTAATGTATCTAAAATAGATTATGAATGTTTCGTGAGTGTTTGAATTGAAATTTTAATATTAATTTTATCTTTAAAAATGTGCAGGGGAGAAAATAAATTGCAAATGCAGCACGTTCGTCCGCGTGTAGCATTCAACATTTCTATTTCATTTTACCAAATGCAACATGTGAAACGGATTCATGTAACAAATTCCAAATGGTTGCCACGTCCGGTTGTGGCCCACTTGGGTCAGACCAGAAACATGATAACTGTTCGATACTTATTGGTAAACCTGTCAACTGGAAATAATTCTCAACGTATCAAATTTTATCAAGTAATCACCAATATTAAACTAAACTACTACCTAGTCCTAATACATAATTAAATTTAGTCTAACATGTTTACGAAATAATTCACAAGTATCAAACAAATAATAAGATACAAACCCATCAAAAATAAAAATAAAAATATAGAAAAATAAACCGAAATATTGTTTATGCCTTCACTTTGTCTTATAGGGTCGAGGAGTCGATGGAGACCTAATCCGGATTGCTGCGTCGCGTCCAAAACTATCTTCTTCGATGTGCCAGGTATGAGTCGTCTGGCTTGTGTTCGAGCTCCAACCTTCTCACTTGTTATGTCTTGTCTTCAATTTCCAAGAAAACCCTACAAAATAAATGGAGATGTGGCGGCAGTACCAAAATCCTAAAAAACACAGTGTAAAATGAGACAATTGTATTTGTTTGAGTAACATTTTGGTGTTAAGTACGATAAAAATATATATATAAAAAATAATAGATATCAAATCCCATCAAACTTAAATCTCTATTTGTCCTCGATGTCCTGAGCTTAAAACGATAGACTATACTTAGACTTAAAATTAAATCGACTCAAATCAAACAATGCAATGAAAAATCGATTGTTCATGCTTACTCAAAATTTCACACAATAAAATGAATCAAATTCAAATTTTAATTCCAAGAACAAAGGTTTAGTTTTCTTCTGAATTTAATTTGTGCCGCACTTAGTCCTAATGAAATTAATTATCAAGTCAAGAACCCTAGCTTCACTTCAATAATTCAAATGCGATCTCAAATTTATTTATCCATTATTTTCCACGTTTTGCAAAAATTTGTAAAGAAATTTTATCAAGGTAAAACATTTTATAATGAATCATTCTCAAAATCATTTTATTTTCACCAATTTTTGTTTTGCGCAAGTCAAGTCACGGTATTGTACATCACTTACGATTTTACGCATTTGGAGCTTTAATTGAGCTACCAACATATGACGTACTGGGGAGGTTGGATCAGTTTTTATGCACTTTTCTGCTATGGTCCACTATAGAATTCTTTTTGTTCCACCCTCCAATTTTTTTGGAATTTTTTTTTTTGGATTTTTAAATCCTTATGCACCCTCGTTTTTGCAAAATAAATTTTTATCACTTTAATTTTGCTCGTTGGTGATTCAAGCTTTTAAAAACAGTTACATCCAATCCAGATTTATCTTATAGTTTTCAAAATTGATAAAACTCATTTTTGAACAAAAATTTGCAAAAACACGAATCCGTTCACTCGGCAAAAATTTATGAGAATTGACTTGATGTTTTGACAATTTTAAGCATCCAATTTCAAGTTATTTTTCAACTCGATCTATTGGTGCACAAATCAAATTAAAGCGCCTAAACAATCAAGAGTCATTGAAAAAATATTTTGAAATACTTTTAAAATTCAAATAGTGTGAAACATAGAGTATTTCACGGAATGAAGCGTAACAAAGAATGAGCATGCACAAACAATCAATTTCCCATTTTTTTTCCAAGTTTAAACATCACCAGTTCACATCAGAAGTCAAATTTCGCATCAAATTTTCAGATTTCGGACCAAAATACCCTCTGCGCATGAAGTTCAATTTTCCAGAACCAGATATCGCACCTAAATTGTGCGGTTTCCAACCAAAATTTTCTAAAACATCCAAACTGAGATGATTTTCACCATTTTTCTCTTGTTCCCCCAAACCGTACCAGTGCTACACATTCACAGAAAATGTAAAGAAGAGAAAAATAGAAACGTACCAAATCAGTAGGAAGGACCGGGGCCACTGAAGGGCCCGCCTTGGTGAAACTTGGAGTTGCGGCTCGAAAAAGTGTCGACGAGGCCTCCCGTTCCTTTCTGCTCTTCATTCGGTGCATAGAATCGGTCGTCATCAAAGGGATTGGAATGTACTTGGTGCGGTGGGTAATCTCGTGGTGGCATGTTGGTGGTGACTGGCCGAGAGTTGTGCGAATGCGGCTGTCGTGATGTCATGAGGTGGCTCGAGTGCGCTAAGGTTATGCTCGAGGAATGCGCAGGCGAGTATAAATTTGGGTCACCTTCTTCACCTGGCCAATAACCATTTCTCAAAAAGAAGTTAGCCGTGCCATGTTGTCAAGACGCTGTCCCACATTCATCACCTTGCTGGAGAGTCTGGCGAGGTGGTAATGGATGTCATCCTGTCGCTCTAGATTCTTTTTGACCCCTGCTTTGATTTCTTTCATTTCCACCCTTAACTTCTTCATGTGTAAATTACTTCAGAACTAATATAAGAGACTCCTCTAAAATGCTATATAATCTGTGATCTTTTAAGCCATAAGTAATGTGAAAACTTAAAAAATTTGTTGTCGAGAACTAGCTCTTAGTCTAGTGGCAAAGAACAATGCATCTCAAGTGAGAGGTCGCAGGTTCGAAATCCGGCTGTGGGCCTTTATAGACATTTAATTAATTAAAAAAAATAAGTTGAGAGGCTTGACCCCAATTTAACTTCAAAAAAAAAAAAAATTGTTGTATATCGTTTGTACCTGTATGTGACCCATTTATCTCACAAAAAGCTAAATTATAATATTTTTCTTATGGTTTGTCTCTATAAAATATTAGAGGGATAATTTTTTTTTCCTTGTTTGAAGAATTACGGGAGGAATATCGGTCATGTTTAGAGGGCATGTGTTCCAAGTTTTCAGGGTTGTAGATGATATTTATGTCTTGTGGGGCAGTCTTGTTCTATTATTTTAGTTAGATAGCTCATAACATATTATAAGTTTCAACAAATTTAATCAGAATGCAAAGTTCATTACCATGAAACCTAACTGTATGGATCAAGATTTGATTTGAATTTATAATGTTATAGGCAATATGCACAACGATCCCGTGTAAGGAAGCTCCAGTACATTGCCGAGCTGGAGTGAAAGGTCCCATCACTTCAGGCAAGATCATAAGATCATTTTTTGAGAGGGACCTGACTATCAGAGAACAAAAATTTAGACTAAAAGCGAGAAGATAACTAATGCTTTTTTTGTCCAATGATTGAGGTACGTAATAGTTGAGGGAAATCAAAATACTTTTTAAGTGTAAGACACGCAGGTTCAAAACCAGCCAAGAGGTTTCTGCCTGGCATTAAAAACGAAAGGATGAAGCTCTTTATTCACCAAAAAAGAAAGACCATTAAAATTGAAATTGTAAGCCATATGTCTAAAAAATCACAGCAAGAAGGTCAGCTTATCTAAAATCACACAGAGATGCAGTAGAAAGATGGCTAGAAAGGTTAAATAATATTGCCAGAAAATAACAGGTACATATATTTTCAAACAGGTAAAATAACGAAATACTAAACAAGAAAAATTATTCATCAACTTCCATCTTTTTAATTGGTTGTGTTGCCTTGAACTCAGTAACAGATGCGTCAAATGTAGATCTGACATGCCGGCACATTGCCACTAGGTCATGAAGTGCAAAAGAAAGATTTTTTCATCAAGAAATCAAATTCTTGCATGTCATCCTTTAATACATCCTTTGCCGAGTCACCTACCATCCAATAATTGTACAGATAAGAAGCGATATTATTCAATGATTACAGAAAAGAAAACAAACAAGTAGATGCATGTCCAAACTTTACATCAGGCATGTTATTTTGCATTTCAAGTCGGTACAAGGACCAGCATAGGAGATTTTAGGTGACAGGTGGCAAAATTTTGGTTCAGAGTGGTTACACTCCTGTTGATTCGTCCATTTAGGTACTAATTAAGTTAATTAAGGGATAATTTGTATTTCAAAATCTAGCAGAACCCAAAACCACTTCCACACCTGTGCTGAGGTACAGTACCAGAAGCAATTTCTCATATGGCTTATTTCTGAAACATAAACTAGCAATCCTATAAATGCAAATGTGCATGCATATGAAAGACCAAAGAAGAGTACCTGTAGTTTGAACTCTAATGTTGACATTGTTATCTGATGGATGGGGTATGCTATATCCACAAAACGACACTCTTGGACTGTTAAGGGTTACAGACAAACAAAAGGAATTAAGTTCAGTTCAAATTGATGTTTATGTGATATAATAATGAAAATAAAACGAATTGCTCATGAAAATTAAGACATCGAATAAATTAACTCAACCCAACCAGATACAACTAGCATTCATGAAGCTACTACTTGTCGGTTTAACCTTTAACATTTACAAAAAAATAACCAAGGAAGGACACAGTCCAGAATGACTAATCTTATGCCTTTATGGTGAAATACAAATTTATGCTCCTGCCATGCTGAGGAAGAGGCTTTGAAATAGACCAAATTAGGGTGCATTTTTAAAGAAATAATATATTTGGACATTGAATGCCACTTCCATTATTTCCGTCTAAGCAGCTGAAAGATGAATTTCTAGAAACAATGCTGGACTTCTTTCAGTTTTTCATTTTTGTTTGCCAGTTAAGCTTATTTCTGCTTTTCTCCTCTTCCAATTTTGTAAGTAGCTACAGCTTGCCTATTGCAAATTTTACTCTAAAACAAAAAAACAAAAATCTTTGCCGATGATAAGGGAAAGCCCCTCCCTCCCTCGTGTAATGTACCCAATAAAGTAGTATTGAATGTAGGTTTGAGAATATTAGTGCTCGTCCTTGCTTGCATTGAAATATTACCCATAGGACAAGATCCATAGAGCATAATAATCTGATAAAAAATATAAGCCGTATTCTTTGCTCTTATTAAGAGATTTCTCTAGGTATATATTTATTGGCTAATTCTCTGATCATCGGTGACCTTTCTCTTGTTGCCTTCTCTTCTCCTCATGTAAATCTTAAAATATTTATTGTCACTGATGAAGTATCAGATCTGATCTGATAGATTTTTAATAATTCAGTCCTATTAAGTATTGAAATTTTGGTTTCTAATATTACTGGTATTATGACCAGAAATCCATCATATATGTTTAGTATACAATCTGATATAACTACTAGAAAATAAATTTTGGAGTATGAAACCAGCAACAACAAAACTAATAGTTACATCTACTGGTTACTGTCCAAGTCTGAATTCCAATATACATAATGGTGGTGACAAAATATCGGTCCTGTTATGCATAATACATCAGAACATCAGTAATAAGTACTGGAATTGAGTCCTATTAAGTGCTTTGGGTATGATTATGCTAACTGAACTCTTAACCAGGGATAAATAGTTTCTTCACTTGCTAACATAGTACATGGTTAATGACCCTTGCATTTCTCAGAGAGGCATGCAGGGTAAAATAAATATGCTTCATATATAGAAGGGATGAATAGTTTCTTCAATTAGACTGATTTTGTTACAGGTTTTGAGGCTAGGATTGCGATCAGGAATGGATATCATACGGAGGTTCAGGGTGGTATGGATTATAGACAAAACAATGCAAATACCGCTCAGGGTACTCACAGGGTTGTCAGGTGGATGAGGGACAGTTTGGTTATTTTACGTGTTTTAAAGACTCGGGTAATTGGGTGTATGACTTGATACTTGTGTGTTTAGCTTCTATGTTTGTTTGGTTTAAGAGTGTATCGTCAGCTGTGTTGATCTGACAACCCTTATTAGTTCCTGTTTAGCTAATTTAACTTTTTGGTTTGTTTTAGAAAAAACAGTTCTGGGTTCTTTTGATTGAAATAAATATACAAGGAATGAGAAATTGAGTAATATGTACTTACTTACTCTTGATTAAGCACAATTTCTGACAGAATTGGCCAAAGTGTGATCCTCGTCTATCACAGAAAATGTTGACAAGCTTTCATCTGTCAAGGAACCATGCTCCATTTTCTAAAGACACGTATAATAACAGAATAAATTAACTATCAGATTGTTGCACAATCATATACAAAAGCAAATTTGTGAGTTTGTAGGAATCGAACAGAATATGCATTCAGCATTCAGCATTCATTCTTTATCCGTTCATACCTATCTTTCTTTACCTTCTTTGTCAACAGTCAACACCCATCTCTCTTTTCTTTTCTAGCTTTTCCAGTTTTCCTATACTGGATTCTAAAAATATACTTTTCACTAACAACAGTATACGCTAACCTTTTGCCAGACCTCTGGTGCTCCACTCTATCCCCAGGAGATGGCGCGCTAGCGGCTAGACGAAGCGAATAGAGCCCCCGTCGCGGGAATTCAGATCTGGTGCCGCGCGGCACTGTAACGCAGCATCGTGGGAGATCCGTGCATCTAACCTAGGTTGATAGAACCGTAAAAAATGAATCGTCCGATTAAGATCAGACGGTTCGTACGCGCGCTACACGGTGTCCCGCGCTACACCGTCGTGGAGGTACACCTTACATACTTGGGATTAGACAAAATGTAACAGGCCTATCTAAGCCCATTTTCTTCGGGCTCTCAAACAAGCCCGGTTACTACCATCCCGGAATCCCGGACCGAAAAAATTAATAATGACGTTACTGTTCATATTAATTTTGATAATAACAGAAAAAATTCGAAATTTTAATACTAATATTGCTGGATCGTCATCCCAGTTGACGAAAGCCCAATACGTTTGGATCGTCATTCCAGTTGACGATTCAAGCTTGGATCGTCATCCCAGTTGACGACCCAAGCTTGGATCGTCATCTCGGATGACGATCCAACGATCCAACAAAAAACAAATATTAAAAAAAGGGTTGTGAAATTATTTTGTTTGGATCGTCATCCCAAATGACGATCCAAATAAAAAAATTTCACAATCTTTTTTTAATGCAAATTTTGCATTTTAGCCCCCAAAATTTTTATTATTACAAAATATATAATTTATAATTAAAAATTAAACATAATTAAAACATCTATTATAAAAATATAAGTATATAATTAAATTATTGCATGTTAAATACATAATATTGTATATGTTTGTAATATTTATTCATACATATATATATATAATGTATCGTATATTTTATATATTAAATACATATTATTGTATATAATTAAAATATATGATACATATTATTATGTACATATATTTCTATGTATATTTATTTATACATTAAAAAAATTATATATTAATATCTACATTTAATGTATGACAATTTTTTTTATTGGACTACTATGTAAAAATAATAATTTTAGTGTCATCGGCGAATAAATTCAACAAAAAATATATTCAATTCTTTCGCCGATGACTCTAAAATTATTATTTTTACAATATAGTCCAATAAAATTTTTTGTAGTATATTTTATATGTATTTTTAATGTATATAATTTTTTAAAAAATTATACATTAAAAAATATATGGTGACGATGACCATATATTTCTATGTATAAGTATATTAAAAAAATATATGTATATAATATATATTAAAAATTATACTTTAAAAAATATGTTTATATATACATTACATACATATAAATATATACATTTATACATTACATGTTTTTATATTGTATTGTAAATATCTATAAATATCTACATATAAATATATACATTTATACATTTACATACATATAAATATCTACATTTAATGTATAAAATTTTTTTATTGGACTATATTGTAAAAATAATAATTTTAGGGTCATCGGCGAATAATTTCAACAAAAATATATTCAATTTTTCACCAACGACCCTAAAATTATTATTTTTACAATATAGTGCAATAAAAAAATTTGTTATACATTAAATGTAGATATTAATATATAATTTTTTTTAATATATAAATAAATATACATAGAAATATATGTACATAATAATATGTATCATATATTTTAGTTATATACAATAATATGTATTTAATATATAAAATATATGATACATTATATATATATGTATGAATAAATATTACAAACATATACAATATTATGTATTTAAATACAATAATTTAATTATATACTTATATTTTTATAATAGATGTTTTAATTATGTTTAATTTTTAATTATAATTATATATTTTGTAATAATAAAAACTTTGGGGGCTAAAATGCAAAATTTGCATTAAAATAATTTCACAACCCTTTTTTAATATTTCCTTTTTTTAATATTTGTTTTTATTTGTTTTTTGTTGGATCGTTGGATCGTCATTTCGGATGACGATCCAAGCTTGGGTCGTCAACTGGGATGACGATCCAAGCTTGGATCGTCAACTGGGATGACGATCCAAAGGTATTGGGCTTTCGTCAACTGGGATGACGATCCAGCAACGTTAGTATTAAAATTTCGATTTTTTCTGTTATTATCAAAATTAATATGAACAGTAACGTCATTATTAATTTTTTCGGGAATCCCGGATGTTTCTCAAAAAATTATCAGGAGGATTTGGCAAGCGAGGCAAACACGTATTACGTTAGCAAGTTAAGTTGTATATCAGAAGTTCAAAATTGTAGCGAACTTTAATCTATACTGTAGAGATAGGGATAGAGACTTTTTATTTTTTTTAACTTTTCCATTACGCCTATCTAGTTAATTTTATCCCTTTTCTACTTGCCAAACTATGCGTTATAGTTACAAAGGAATGAATTTATCCACAAATAAGAATGTGTAATATCCAGAGGTGTCAATTTTCCTTTTTTTGTGTTAAAATTGAAAGTGGTTGGGCAATATGGTGATCCAAATAGGTAAGCGAGTCAGAGCGAGTCTAAGGCTCTAAGCTCCAAGATTTTTTAGTTTAATTGGGTTGCTTCTAGGCACATTATCTAGCACTGGTACAACGACCCCTCGCAAGTATGGTTCCATCTGAGATCAATGAAGAGTATCACCACTCTAAAATGCAATAAAAATCAATAGAATAATTAATGAGAAATTTACTAGTACAAAAATGCTGTCATTATGTGCTCATAAACTTCTCATTTAAACGTAGAAAGCCAAGAAAATGCATAAATAAAACAGAAAAATGAAACTTGTACTAGCTGGTATATACCTGCACCAATTCAACAACATTTACACGAGTAACACGATTTATGTCTCTTATAAGGGAATAAGAGGAATAAGGAAAGAAGTATTGGAAAGTGTGTAACTTTGCTTTCGTTTGGATGCGTTGAAAAGAAGTAGGAAGAAGGAAGTCTCCGTTTGGATAGATGTGGAAAGAAGGGAAGAAGGGAAAAAATGGGAAGAAGTATTGAAAAGTGTGTAACTTTGTGAAGGGTTTGGATTGTTTATAATTTTTTTTTTGCCTTCTTCCTTCTTCCTTCTTCTAACCCCATCCAAACAACCCCGAAGAAAGGAAAAAAAAAAATTATAAACAATCCAAACTCTTCATAAAGTTACACACTTTTAAATACTTATTCCCACTTCTTCCCTTCTTCCCTTCTTCCCACACCTATCCAACGGAGCCTTTGTGAAGAGTTTAGATTGTTTATAATAAATTTGGGAATAGAAAGAAGTTATTCTCTTATTCTTGCTTCCATCCAAACGGAGCCATAGATACCAATGCTCCTATAGGCTGCTTCTCAATCTGAAATATAAACTAAGAAATTTAATTTATAAGGTCCTGTTTGGATAGTTAGGAATAAGAGCTATTCTAGACTAAATAGCTATCCGGGACTAAAAAACCATCCAAACAGTCCAGGATTAAGAGCTTATTCTTAATCAGACTAAGATTAGTTAATCCGATATTTTGTTAGAATAAGAGTTGAAATTAGAAAAAAAAAGCTCATTATTTATTTTTTCCTCATCCAAACAAAAAGTCTTAATCTAAGATTAAGTTTATTCTTAAGAATGTAGGATTAAGAATCTTAATCCTTAATAGCTAATTCTATCCTTAATCTCATACGATCCAAACAGAACCTAAGAGAATAACTTAGTACTTTAGCTTCTTTTTTCCTTCACTTTTTTCTTTATGCATATGCAGGTGTGTTTTAAATTGCTTTTTTTTCCCCTTCTTGTTTCTATATTATGCCCAAATTTCTTTTTGGGCGGACCCGTCACCCGAGATTTCAGCCCACTACAGAAATGGAATTCCTGTCATTTTTTTTCAAAGCAAACATTGAAATGGACCAACCTAGTGTGTATATTTTGACAACAGAAATATTTAGACAGACAGTCGGCCTCAGAAAATGATTCATCATAGGCCGATTTTACATAATTCCTTGTATAAGCATTAGAACGTCAGGATTTCCAAAAGGATTTGAATATAGCCGTTAAGAAAATCGCCTATATAGTGTATATTCCTATAAATTGTAAGATCACTTAGGGCTGAAAACGAAAGTGATTTTAACCGTTTTTCGTTTCGTTTGGACAAAACGGTTAACAAAACAACAAAACAATTTCGTTTGATTTGACAAAACGATTAACGAACTAATGAAACAGTTTCGTCTATGTATAAATCACGAAAATTTCGTCAATTTCGATCGTATCAACGAAATAAAAAATCTATTTCGTCGCATAGAACGAAACGATCAACGCGACAGTTCATTTGCACCATCGTCTCGATCATTTTGCAGCCCTAAAGATCAGAATAAAGTTTATTTCATTCTCTTTTCTCGAAACCCGACAATATAGAGGCACATCGGCCCAGATTTGAACTCCACTACAGAAACGAATACTTCTTATTAACGATGCAACATATCTATAGAGTGAAACTTCCGACAAACTTTGTTTTTCCTCTACACTGATCACATTTGATGCTATAATTAAAGTGTCACAATGGAATGAAATTAGTGTAGTTGGTGACTTGTGCGCATGGCAGAGATAGCTGCTGCCGGACTAAGGCTCTTCGGGCATGTCGCGGTGCAACTCTTAATAGTCCTGCACCTATACAACTTGCTCTCATCTTCTGTTATTGCCTGTATCCTCTCTTTCCCATAGTCGTCACGACTTCACAAATACAAAACAAAAATCACGTTAAATCAAGGCAATCTATCTAGGTCGGAAATTAATAGCTTTCTTTTGATTGAAGAATGTAGAGGATTACCTATCAGAGACCCATCGATAGGCGTTTATCAGAGCAGCGGGGCCCAGAAACTCTTCAGAGTTCCACCAGTAGGCCGGGCATGCTGAGCTGCAACATGCACATAAGATACATTCATAGAGGCCATCAAGTCGGTTTCTTTCGCTTGGTGTTTGGATATATTCTCTTCCTTCTGGGGGTGACTTCTTAGTCTTAAGCCATGGCTCAATTGATCTGGCAAATAAGAGCAAGTTCAACATCATTCTACATACAAATATCATTTAATTTAACAATATTAAATCAATTTTTGCAAATAAAGTACAAGTTGACGCCCGTTATAACATGACTAAATTTTAAAACTTGTGATATTCTATTTTTACTTTCTTCTCTTGGTAGATTTCAATAATACTAAATGTTCGAAGTCTTCTTCAGGGGTTTTGTAACAACATTTTTAATGCCAATCTTGATGATCAATATCTTAATGAGTTAGTATGATGTATTCGATTGAGTAGAAATTTGAAATTACAAACATTCAATACAGTACTTAACATATAATTTGTGTCAATATATGCTATATATGTTGTATTTGACTGCTAGAAATACTATGGTTGTTTCAGCAAGAGTGACATACTTGTATTGCTGGTAGAAGTTTGTGAGATCAACGACAAGATCCTTGATGACAAACATATGAGGAAGGGGAGTAATCATGGTAGCCTTCGACAAATTCGTGTTGATTGGCTTAAGACATGCTACTGTATTGACTCCGTCAATGTTCATTGAGCACGAGCCACAAATTCCTTCTCGGCATGACCTTCTGAAAGACAGAGTTGAATCATGCTCTGTTTTGATTTTCATCAGTACATCTAACACCTACAATGTAAAAATGTTAACAAAACCATTCCAATTGAACCTGTAGCAAATTGTAATTTTTTGCATGTCAAACACCTTTTCCATTTCATCATGTGTATATTCACTGCATTAATATATATCAGAAATTTTGCACATCAATCTAGTGTCATTAATAAATTAGCAAGTTAGCACCAAATTTTAGTCAATTATCAGTCAGATACCATATGGCAATCCTGAAAACAGAAAACCTATATGAAAAAACTATAAAACAGGAAACCTATACGATTTTCACCATATTCAGTTTACAAATTAATAAAAAATAATATATATGAAACTTGATGAAAAGGCATCTATGAACCATGGGCCCACAGGTAGACAAGTCGACGAAATATGACTGGAGGAAAGGCTTGTGTGGCTTATCGGGGTTCCACCGGTATATCTGAAACTCCTTGACTGCCTTCCTCTTCCCCTCCCCCTCTAGTTTTTCCGACAAACCACCAATGTTTTCTGAGGCCTCCTTAGCCATCACTCTAGCATTTGGATGGCCTTTAAGTATTGGAAAATTCTTATCCAGCGGCTCCTTTTCTTTGACAAATTTCGCTGCCTTATCTATTCCATCCTTTACCCAGTTCATCAGAGGCCCTCTTCTCTTTAACATCTTTCCTCAACGGCTCAACCTCACTATTCCGAAATGCTCCTTTAGGAGGTGACAACTCCGAAGGTAAAACTCCTTTGAGGTTTTTGAGTCGGTCGCTTTGGCTAATGAACGGTGCATCTTGACACGTGTATTTGCAATATAAAGCCACCTGTCGTCGACGACAAGTCGACAACATGTACAAAATTATCAACCAGTTGATGGGTATGTATTATTGGGTCCATAGGCCTATTATTGAAGATCTTTGTTGTACTTGGGCTCTAAATGAGGAGAACATCAAACCAGGCTTTTTTCTTTTTTTATACCTTTTTGTTTTCTTACTTAAATTAAAGGTTCTTGGTACTTCTATCAGTTGATGAAAAGCCTCCAAATTATGGCATCTATCTATATATAGTATATAGTAGTATATATATATATATATATATATATATATATATATATATATATATATATATATATATATATTATTATATTAATTAAAACCCGTCCGTATCGTTGTCCGCTATTTGGTCCTCTTTACGACACGGCATCTAAACCTGTAAAATTTTTCGCTGATCGATCTGACCCGTTAATCAATTTTCAGCGATTTAATTTCTTTGGCCTCTCTCCTTCATATCTCTTTCCTCTCTTCTCTCTCGTCAACAACAGCCTCCCCCGACACATCGCTGCAGCCTACATCTCCGTCTTCTCCTCCGCCACCTCCCCGCCTCACACCCCAGCGGCCCAGCCCCACCTTTGCCAACCCCTCCTACCACCTCCTCCGTCGACTTGGCCTTATTACCCCAACAGAAAACCACCGCCCCGGCCCTTCCTCCGCCAACCACTCCTACCTCCTCCTCCCGGAGTCTTCCGTCGACTTTCCCCCACCCCAACAGAAGCATTCCTCCCTTCCCTCTTCCTAACGCTCTGTCTCCTTCACCGATTGATCTCTTCTTCGAAAATTAATCTTAGGTTTTGGAAGAAGGAGATCAAACCACCTCCGGCCACCAGGGACTCCTTTTCCAGCGCCGCCTTCTTCCAGCGCCTCTGGTAGCGGCTGCTCTGTCTCCTTTATTGACTCCCTTTTATAGCACCTCTAGCTACAATTTTTCTTCCAATAGCTCAAGCGACTCTCTCTTACAGGTATGGATATGTTGATGATGCCTTTTTCTTACTGGTTGTGCCAATTACCTATTATTAATTTTTTTATTGTGTTTTTCATAAGAATATTTCTGTTGAAAAATCTATGCGCTTTGTTCCAGGGATACAGTTGGTATGCTATTTGGCTTTGTGAAACTAAAACCATTAGCTTATTTCAATTTGTTATGTTTCTTAAGAAGATATTGTGTTGTGCACTGAATAATTTGTTATGTTTCACAATTAATTGGTTGAACTTAATTCAATTTTATTTTATTGAATTTCAATTTGAATTATATTTTATTGACTGTCATTACTAGCATACCAAAATTATTGTGTCGATATGGGGGTCTGGCTGGCAACACAAATTTTATACGGAGCCATAGTAGTCCATGAAAAAAATAATTAAGATAACAACCTTTTTGGACAAGAAATTTAATTTCAAAGGCTGGTGGTTTTAAGTTAGGAACCTGATTAAGTGAACTACTGTTGTTCCAATGGGTGCTTCGTGTTGCTAATCTGATTAACAATCTGGTACAAGCTACCTAGAATAGAAATTATGATTGAATATCTTTTTGTAGAAATAGTATAGCTGATCTGATTGAACATTTTTTAGACATAATTTGCTTGCTTTAGAAACATTTGTGATTTCTATTATGGTAGCAGTTTGATATCTAACTCAAGATTACCGTTGTACGAAACCTGGCTCCAAATTTCTAACTGATTTATTCTGAAATCATTCAGTTTGATATCAATCATGTTGATATACTATAAGGGTTTTACTTACATTTGATATGGTTACTTTCCGACACAGGTTTTTGATCTAAGGCACGCAGTTTGGGGTAATGGTTTTGGAGCAAGAGTTGTGAGATAAATTATAGCCACTGGTGCATGTAATAGTCAAGGCCTTACACTGGACAACGTTAAAGAACTTGATTCCTGGCAAAAACAATCCAGTTACACTATGCAATGGTTATATATGTAAATTGTCTCTTTATTTTCTTACTTTTACCATGTTTCTTACTTTAATATTGTACTAATATCTAGCATCATTTTTTTTTAAAATGTATTCAATATGTATGATTATGAAATTATCACTCATATTATATATGTGCAAATGTGGAATAAAATTGTATAGTTAGATCAATTCTAAACCTTCTTTGAAAAATTCAAAATTGCTTTTATATATAAAATTTCATATCATGTTATTATATATAATAAGATGTATTCATTGGGTTTCTTTGCAAAAATGTGTATTTAGTTATTGTTTGCAATATGATTTAATATATAATCTTTGTGTTACGGTCATGTCTTATTCTATAACACCTATATATTAATTGTTGATTATCAGCATTACTTGCATTTGTCTTTACAACAAGTTTACTCCCTTTCATTTTTACATATCTGGTACAGCCATGGTGCGATTTCTCTCTTAAGCCTATATTTATTTACAGTGCCAGTATAAATAACCTTAAGCCTGTATTTCTCTTATATATTATTGATTGTCTTTTAAGCTTGTATTTATTATTGATTGTCTATATGACTATATTTTTTCTCTATTCATTTTCTCTTGCCGAGATGCAGATCCTCGCTACATGTGCATATTTCTTAGGTGTTTTATCATGAACAGAGTCGTCGTGGAACAAGTTTTTATTGCTAATAGAAAGTGGGATAGGACAAGTTCATTTAAATTCTTATTTAACTAACAATCTATGATGCAAATCATCCAATGGTCAATGTTTAAATTCTTTTGTCATAATTTCGTTGTTATTTTAAATTGCAGCAATTATTTGCAATAGAGATTTGAACGTCTATATATTGTAACTGATGTATGAATTTTATGTATGAGGATGTTCTTATTTCAAACAAATGTCTTTTTATTAAAAGAATTCCATATTCATATATTAGGAGATTGGACGCTTAAATGGATAGCAACATTGATTGTCTGATTAATTGAGACAATTACATGTTTATTAATTATCTAGATATCTATTCAAATTTTATTTCAACTATATTAATTACGAAAAAATATTAGACATAACATTACTTAACAAGCAAAATCGAGCGAAGCTCGATTCACTAACCTAGTATTTATTATGTACAGAGAAAAGAAAAACCTTTTGGTTCTTTGCTGTCTTTTCTGGTTTTACAATACGGTGTGCGCGCTATACAGAAATACCAATGTTACTATGTTACGACTTACAAGTAACTAAGATGCTAATGAGGAAAGCCTCTCCTCGTTCTCCCATTGCGTAAAAGCACCAAAATGTACAAAGTTACAAACAAGATAGATAAGAAAGTTTTGATAGCACTGTATCCATGGTGCGCATAATAACCCTTTTCTCTCCCTTTTTGTTGTTTCGGCCTTTTTCATTTTGGGAACAGGTATTGGGTCAATCAGCATCTAAAGCGTAGCAATGTGGGGCAAGTCATATCGTGTAGCTCATGATGAGAACAGTGGCAAAAGCATGTTGCCTAGTAGACAACCTCAAATACGCAAAAAAATTGTGTGCATAAAGTCCAAAAAACATTGGGATTATGCAGATGTCTGCAGGATCCAATTTAGATTCATTCAACCACCGAACAACCGTGTTTTTGGTTATTTCCCTGTCAGCTCACTGTTCAATCCTCTTAATTAAGCGAAAATTTCGCTTTTGGCCACTAAATTATTGCTTTATTTCAGGTACAATTTAAGTTCGGAGTGTTGATAGTTCTTTTTGTTGTCCGATTGAGGAACTGAGCTTGTTACATACAAACAAGTTAGTGCTCAGAGATTGTCATTAGTCCTTTCTTTTTGTCGGATTGCATAGTGTTAAGGCGTATTTGTAATTAGTTTTTACTTTTCGACTTAATTTGGTAAAGTAGTTTCATCTCGCCAAATAATCTTTGGGATTCAACAGACAAACAACTAATAATCAGCATGAAATCATTGCTATTAGTTCAGTTGTTGGTCCAGAAAAATAATAAAAATGAACTAAATATATCATTGTAAATTTGTAATATATAGGTCAAGCTAACAAACGGTGGAAATCGTCTCTCGTCAAACGCCATGTTAGATCAACGTGCACCAATATTGATATTCATCACATGAATTGATGAGGTTAATTAATTCCTGAAATCAAACCTGAGCAATGTGCGCATAATATTAAATTTATATATAGTTTACACATAATATGATATATAATTAATGAGAAAGTTTAATATGCACTAAAGTTAGGGATGAAAACGGATCGGATACGGAGCGGATGTTGGTCTTTCCATATCCGCATCCGCATTTTTTTTCCGGATACAGATACGAATACGAATGCGTTCGGATACGGATACGGTTCGGATATTAAACGGATACGAATACGGTTCGGATATTATCGGATACGGAGTCGAATATGAATATATTTTGTCGGATACGGATTGCATTTTAATCTTTATTATTTATTTATAATAGCAACTTCTGTAAATATAATGATATTCAATATACTCAGTGTCTATGTTAGTACTTTGTCAATATTAGTACTTCATCAAGACCGGTAGTAGTGCATGGAAATGAATATCTATTATTTTTCAGAGTTTGAGTCAAATAAGTATTTTTTAAAATATGAAAGTTGATCTTAATAATATTATCTTCGATCACAATCTACAACTTTAAAAGTGAACTTTTTTAAATTCAAAGTAAGCAAATTTTATTTGTTGGATTCTAACTTTCAACATATAAATACATAAGTTCACAACCAGAAGGAAATAAAAGGCTAAAAGTTAAAACAAATAAGATACCATCTAAAATTACAAGCACCACATAAGCACAAATCTAATAGGATTGATCAATAAATTCAGTTTTTTCACAATTTGAATTCCCACGATATAGTCAATTAGTCAATGTCAAATCAAATCATGTTACCTTAAATGTCATCATGTATTAAAATAGTATATCAATCATATGTAATCATCGTGATTCGAAAAAAAAATTAATTTTAGTGTTGTTATCATTTATAATCGTCTCAATTACTAGAAAGTAAAAATAATTTTATGTTACTAGTCCAAATAAAAATATTTATTATAAGAAAATTTATTTAATAAAAATTAAGTATTATATAATTAAAAGTATTCTCTAATATAGAGAAGTAATTATATTATATTAATCTTCTTATGTCGTTAAAAATACGGATAAACAGATTAATATCTATCGGATACGGATAATATCCATGTCGGATACGGATAAAGAGCGGATGTTGGTCTTTCCATATCCGCATCCATATTTTTTTTATGGATACGGATACGAATACGGATATGTTCGGATACGGATGCGGTTCGGATATTACGCGTATTTTTCGGATTCGGATACGAATCGGAGCGGATTTTATCTGCTCCATTTTCATCCCTAACTATAGTGCATAGGCTTTCTATGCACCGTCGGTTTTTTTTGGGATATTCTTATAAAGGTAAGATTCTAGTGCCATAACTTTTGGTTGCCACAAGTTGCCACACCTTCATATTTTATCAATATTTTAAAATTTTAAAATTCAAATGCTGAATTCAAACCTTTGATCTTGTTAAACCTAATGAGCGATGCATTTCCATATAAGGTTTATAAATTTTGGAGTTAATATTCGATCAAGTGGTCAATAAATGAACGAATCTAGTTAATTATAAGTGATTAATTCTAATACGTTCATTGTTTAATCACTTAATTTAGTGTCAAATCAAATCCAAATTTTATAAACCTTATATGTAAACGCATCGCTCGTTAAATTAAACAAGATCAACCGTTTGGATTCAACATTTGAATTTTGAAATTTTAAAATATGAAGTTGTGGCAACCAAAAGTTGTGGCACTAGAACTTTGCTCTTAATTAAATTGACAAATCTAATTTAATCAATCTAATCTACATATTGAAATCTCATAACAAACCCAAATTTATAATTTTTGAGAGTTTATTACTATTTTTTCGATTTTTCTAAAGCATGTCATTTTTAGAATGTTGTAAATAATAGTGTTTTTCCAATAATAGCATGTTTAAAAAAATTCAAATAAAATAGTAATAAAATCTCAAAAATTATAAAATTTGGTTAGCTATGAGATTTTAATATTTAGATTAGATTGATTAAATTAGATTTGTCAATGTATAAAAATACCTTCGAAAAAATTTGTGGTGCATAGAAAATCCAATAGGTACATATTAAATTTTCTCATAATTAATTTGTAATATCATACATATTTTAATTTGTAGTTTACACTTAGGTAAAAACTGTGTGCGCAGATTGCACTCTGGCGTGTGCGTCAAAAACCAAGGAAGAAGGAAGATGGGAAGAAAAAAAATTATAAACAATCCAAACTCTTCACAAAGTTACACACTTTCCAATACTTTTTCTTATTTCTTCCCTTCTTCCCTTCTTCCCACACCTATCCAAACGCACCTTGAACAATAAAAATTATTACTCTTTCCTTCAAGTGTAAATGGTAAAAAGATAAGGTAATTGAGCACATAAACAAAATTTACTACTTTACAGTCTGGAAATTGCCATATTATTACTGTTTTTGCTGCTTAAGGAACAGTAATTCCGTTTAACTTTTAAAAGACACAGGCAATTAACTGGTGATGTAGGATATGAATTAATTAACAATAACTATGTAAGCAGATCATATTAAACTGATATCTACCGAAATTGTTGGTTTAGTTGATGCTATCAATGGAGAAAAACTTCTAGGGTGGAATTAATTCTAGATATTTCTTCCAACTAAATATTGCGGAATATATTAATTGGAAATGACACGCAATAAAATTGGGGAGTGCTAGTGTCTAACATGTTGGACACAAGCACTCGTCTAGCGTGATAAAATTTTAATTTTTGAGATTAAAATGGTCGATTCGAACTGCTCAAATTGAATTTATGTTGGGACCAAATTTTATATTTTTTTCAATTTAATTTTTTTACCGTTTTTGTTTTGAAATGGCTCAATCTAAAAAGTTATAAACCCTCCAATTTTGAAAATTCGAAAAAAATTACTACAAAATTTGAAAAAAATATATATAATTTGATTTTCAATGATATTTTTATATAGAAATCATATTGAGTGGTTCGGATCGGCCGTTTGAATTTTTTATAGTCTACTATTCGAATGTGTTGGATGCCCTATATGTTTGATTCTAGCATTACTAAGTAACATTTTAGGGGTGTGGATACTATATAAAACGTGAAACTATTTTTTATCATTTTTTTATTTACATACTTTTATCTGCACAAGCAAAATTTTTATATTTCGTTAAGACAATGTTTGTATTATTTATAATATTTATCATATTTTTAACACAAACAAGTACCTCTGTAGATACTGTTCGCGAGTGGAAAATTCATGAGAATTCTAATTGTAACTATGCTCAATTTATCTACAATTTTCTTCTTCGAATGGATGAGCTTTTTTTTCTAAAACGATATATAAATATTATTGCGGTGTAGATAAGGGTCCAAATTGTTGAGATCGATTCAAAGTTTCGTAGACGATCGAAAAACCGTAAAACTTCGCGGCAGCGATTCAAGCATGAACATAAATATAATGCAAAAATTGGTAAGCGGTTGGATTTAGCGAGAGGAAACGAATTGATGGAGATGAAATGTCAATTGTGTCATTATCTTCTTCCTCTCTGCATTGTCAAATTAATTTACCCGGCTAGAACGTAGAGTTGGAGAACTGATGTTCATTTCATTTTCTTATCTTCAGTCTTGATCACACTTTTTCCTTTTTCTCCTTTCTTCTCTTTTATAGTCAAATAGTAATAAGAAATGTAGGGTGAAAATTGAGTATACATTTTTTTAGTGCTAAAAGTGCTTTGATATTGACACTTTATAAAGATTAGCAAGGGTAATAAAAAAATTAAACAAAATAATTGATATTATTTTTATTTTATATAAAACTGTATATTTAGGCAATAATAAAGATGTGTGACTCAATTTTCCAGCGATACATATGGATATTTTTCCGAAATCCTGCTAATCTAGTGCTCAATTTATTTTCGATTTAAGTGAAAGTTCAAAATATATTACCTCTTCGACTGCCGATTGATATCCAACTTCAGATTAAATTGATCAAAACAATATGGTGTATATACGATAGATTTAGACTTTAACACTATTGTAACCGTGTTTTTACACGAATAGTGATTTATAGAAAGACAATAAAAATAATATTTAAATATTAGATATATTTGAACGTATTATTCTTTTGCATTTTTAAAATCCAAAATATTAGAACAAACACATGTAAGACTGCTCGTAAATGATTTAAAATCCAAAATATGATTTGTGTGCTCATTCGATCAATTTTAGATCATGTGCATATCAAAAGTTTATCACGTCTTTAAATTCTAAGATTCTAACATATAAAAATAATATTTTTATTTTTGTTTGTGGGAAATATAATAGGAGGAAGAGGTTTTTATATTTGTTGCATGTTATTTTCTTCATAACCAAAATGATAAATGAGTGATGATTCACATAGGCTATAATGCTATATACATATGGTGCTTAATTTAGGTCATAAATATAACATTCAATTTAGGAGTTGTACTTTTGACTACGTCAAAAACATAACTTGTGCATTTGACTAGACCAAAATAACGAAGAAGACATTTTAAAAGAAATATAATTACCACAAAATAATTTGTAAAATAATTGGTTCACAAAGACATTTGAATTATAAAATCTGTACCAACAATATCATCGCAACCGCAATGATAATTAATCGCAATCATCATTATGGATCCCAAGTGCAACTCAAAGAGTACGTTTTAGGTTGACTTCCATTCAATCAAATGAAAAAAAAAATAATAATAAACAAGTTCCTCTAGCCCACTAGTATATAAAATTAATAACGTCGTCGAACGTTACAAATTCTCTTCAAAAACGAACCTTTTTTTTTTTTTGAAGAAAAAAGCGAACATAATTTATCAGGTTCAACCAGCGCACCTGCATGATATTTAAAAGGAAATTGATTAGTGCCATCGCACTCCGTGCCATCCGAGCCATCGCGCTGCACAGCGCCTCAACTAGCGTTCTGACCCCTCTAGTCATTCACCGCGTATTTTTTGTTCAGTTAGTTATTATAAGTGTTCAATTTAATATGTATAAATGTTCACTTTGTAGTAGAATTGTTCATTATTTTATAAGTGTTCGCTAGACCAAATATGTTCATTTTGCCAAAAGTTCAGTTTGGTCAATACAAATGTTCAGTTAATTGAGTAGAACTGTTCAGTTAGTTGCAACAGAAAATATAAATGTTATGAGCAAACATGTTTATTTTATTAAGTATAAATTTTTAGTTTAGTAAGTACGAATGTTCAGTTTAATAAGTATGAATGTTCAGTTAGTTGCAACAGAAATACAACTGTTATAAGAAAAAAAACCAAGCGAAGGGGTCACGAACCGGACAAAAAATACATGTAAAAATTAGAATTGGAAATGAACCGATCCAGTTCAAATTAAATTTTTTCCGATTCTACCCCTGCCTCCTAGCGCACCTCTTGACCACGCGCGACTCTGACTCTAACGCGATTCTGACGCATTAAACTGAACACTTCTTATTATCAAACTGAACACTTCTTATTATTAAACTGAACATTTGTAACACATAGTAGCGATGGCTGGGATGGTATATTTGTCGATGGCACTTATAATTCCTGTATTTAAAATTATAGATGCCGTATTCGATTTGGTCAGCATTTGGCTCATAGGCTCAATTTTTCTGTTAGGGCTCATATTTGTTATTATTATCACTATGATGGCATGTGTTTTTATAAACACAACAGCTTCAGTACCTCAAGAGGATAGAGACGTAGAAGGATAGTATTGCTGTATTAGGCATTTCTGATTAAAATATCCCAGGGGCATATTAGACATTTTTGTAACAGTATTTAGGGGTATTTGAGTCTTGTCTCCGTATTGTGATTAGATATATATATCTCTTCTTTGCGGATTGTAAAATACAATTAGACATAATACATTTTCTGTTAATCCTCTCTTCTCTCCTCTTTTCCTTTTATCTGGTAAATATATCAGGTCCAAGAACTGGACCAAGAATCTTAACATGGTATCAAGAGCCACTCCGATGGCAACCACCACCACTCCGACCATCATCTCCGACACCTCTTCTCATCCTCCGCCGCCGCCACCTCACACCCCTTCCCACCCTCCACCGCCACCTCACACCCCTTCCCACCCTCCGCCACCACCACCACCTTCTTCTACGATTCCATCCTCTTCGCATGGTGTTACGCCACCACCTCCTCCCTATTTTAACTTCTTCCCTTCTCCTCAACCCAATTTTGATCAGATCATCCCCATCACTGTCTCAACCCCTATCAAATTGACCTCGACTAACTACTTAACATGGAAGGCTCAAGTTCTGCCTATCATCATTGGCTACAACTTTGATCGATTTCTCAATTCCCCACCTCCTAACCCTACTCGACAAACAATTGATGGTCAGATTGAATTCAATCAAGAATTTCTTCCTTGGAACCGTCAAGACCAGCTATTGCTTGGGTGGCTCCGTGCCTCTTTATCGGAGCAGATCCAGGCGCAGGTGGTTTCTTGCACCTCGTCTGCCTCCCTTTGGTCCTCTCTACAACAGCATTTCTCAACCACTTCTCGAGCACGCCTTCTTGATCTCAAAAGACAACTCCAATCGGTGACCAAAGGCTCTTCTTCTTGCTCCGATTTTCTCCAACGAATTCGACAGCTAGCTGATGAGTTGACTTTCATTGGCGCACCACCTTCTGACGATGATTTGCTTCTTACCCTCATCAATGGCTTAGGGTCTGAGTTCAATGCCTTTGTTGCAGCAATTTCTGCATCGAGCAACAATGATTCGCTCTCTTTCTCTCACATTCAAGGCATGCTGCTTTCACACGAGGCGTTGATCAACAACCAATTGGCATCTTCATCTTCTCAACCTGCCGCTTTCTACTCCAACTCGAAAAGAAATTTTACTGGGTTCAACCCAAACTGGAAAGGGAAAAATTCTAATTCTCGTCCCCAAAACAACAAAGCCCCATTGCTTCCCAAACCATATAATTCAGCAATCCAAACTGGTGCTTCATCTTCACAAATGACTCAGCCGAGTGCCTCTAATTCCAGTACAGTTCGATCTGCACTTTGTCAGATCTGCAAGAAACCAAATCATTCAGCAAAATTTTGTCGCTTCCGTTACACACCTGACCCATCTTACCAACAGCGCCAATCAAATCAGGGAAATTCCAACTTTCAGGCATTTGTGGCGCAGCCTTCGAGCAACACCCCTTCCACAGAATGGATACTCGACTCGGGGGCGTCGCATCATGTAACCAACGACATCAACAACATGTCCTCTTTCTTCAACTACACCGGTTCCGACAATTTACAAATTGGAGATGGTTCCGGTCTATCAATCGATCACATAGGTAAATCTTCTATAACACTTTCTAATTTTTCTTTGGTCCTTACTGATGTGCTTCACGTATCTAATTTCTCTAGAAATTTGATTAGTCTATCCAAGTTACTTCTAGATAATCCATCCTTGATTGTTATGTTTTCCAATTCTCTTTGTGTGTTTAAGGACCACCGCACCAAGACGGTTCTTCTTGAGATTCCATGTGACAATGGACTTTACCATTTTCATATCCCCTCATCTTGTTTGCCTCCTCAAGCCTTCGTTGGTATTCGCACCACCGCCGCCTTATGGCATGACCGTCTTGGCCATCCTTCCAATTCTACCACACTAAAAATTTTGAGAGATTTTGCTTTGCCGTGTACAAATTTTAGCTTGGATATTTGTAATGATTGTATGATTGCCAAATCACATAGACTTCCTTTTTCTTCTTCAATTTCCGTTACTTCTTCTCCTTTAGAATTAGTACATTCCGATGTGTGGGGTCCTTCCCCAATTGTATCAAATAACAATTTTCGTTATTACATAATTTTTGTGGATGATTTTTCTAGATTTACTTGGATATTTTTTATGACTAATAAAAGTGAAGTTTGCAATATTTTTACTCGCTTCAAGGCCCAAGTTGAAAACCTCTTTAATTGTTCCATTAAAACGTTGCGCACCGATGGTGGCACGGAATATAAACCAATTGGTAAAATGTTTCCTCAAATTGTGCATCAAACGTCTTGCCCGTATACACCCGAACAAAATGGTATTTCCGAAAGGAAACATAGACATGTTGTTGAACTTGCTTTAGCGGTTATGGCCCATGCTTCTATACCTCAATGTTTTTGGGATGAAATTTTCTCAAGTGTGGTTTACCTCATAAATCGACTACCTACCCATAATTCTACCATACCTTATTCTATCTTGTATAAAACTTCTCCCGATTATTCTCTTTTACGCATTCTTGGGTGCCTTTGTTATCCTTATATACGTCCTTACAACTCAAATAAACTTGAACCTAGATCACTACCGTGTGTCTTTTTAGGATATGCCACTTTACAAAAGGGTTATCGTTGTCTTCACGTACCAACTAATAAGGTTTATGTTTCGCGCCATGTTCGTTTTGATGAGACAAAATTCCCGTTCCAAGAACAATCAAATAAAAAACATCAACACTGTAATTGTGCCGAGTTATTCTCGGGAGATTTTCCTTTGCTGTGTTTTAAAAATTCTCAGGACATTCAACGAAGTGTTGAGCAGCCCATATCTAATCCCTCTGCTACAAACTCTCGGCCCATACAAAGCCCACTACCTGAGCCTTCTCAATCAGTGGCACCTGCTCATGCTTCTGACCCTTCTTACTCGCCTGGAACTGCACACGACCCTGCACCACCTACCGTGACTCCAGCACTTCACCCTATCGAGTCAGCTTCCGCCCCAACTCCTACTCCACGTGCGATGTCCTATGCTCAAGTCCAGCCATCTACTGTTCAACCTTCAAATTTGCAACACTGCTCAAATTCTGAACCTGACCAAACTCCTATTTCTGTCTCGATCTCGCAGCCTTCATCAACCGAAACTAATACAAATATATCAATATCAACACACCCAATGATTACAAGAACAAAAGACAACACTCGAAAACCACGATACTTTCCCAACCATGTTGCATATCTCACTACCTTAGACAAAGAACCAACCACCTTTGCAAAAGCAAATCCTATTCCAGAATGGCGCGAAGCTATGACATCTGAAATCAATGCTTTGGCTCTAAACAATACTTGGACACTCGTCTCTCCTCCTTCCGATTGCCGTATTATTGGGTGCAAATGGGTCTACAAAATTAAAAGGCGATCTGATGGAACCGTTGAGCGTTATAAAGCGCGTTTAGTTGCCAAGGGATATCATCAACAAGAAGGAATTGATTACTTCGACACGTTTAGTCCCGTGGTTCGCCCAACCACTATACGAATTATCCTTTCTCTTGCAATCTCGCAGCGATGGATCATTCGTCAACTTGATGTCAATAATGCCTTTCTACATGGGGATCTTAGTGAAAGGGTGTACATGGAACAACCTCCCGGTTTCATCGATTCATCACGCCCAAATCATGTTTGTCTTCTCTCTAAATCACTCTATGGTCTCAAACAATCTCCCCGTGCTTGGTTTCATAAATTAAGTTCAACTCTTCTTTCGTTTGGCTTTGTTGAGTCTCAATATGATCCTTCTCTCTTCATCTCAAAATCCTCAAATCATCTCACCCTTCTTTTGGTCTATGTTGATGATATACTTGTGACCGGTTCAAACTCATCATTTATCAACGACTTATATACATCATCTTGATTCTCGTTTTTCCCTTAAAGATCTTGGTCCCATTCATTATTTCTTGGGTATAGAAACCTCTACAATTTCCAATGGTCTTCATCTATCCCAATCAAAATATATACTGGACATCCTCAACCGTGCCAACATGGTGAATGCGAAACCATCCGCTACTCCCATGGCCACCACACCTTCACTGTCCAGAAACGATAGTACCCTCTTTGATAACCCACAGCTTTATAGAAGTGTTATTGGCGCTTTGCAATATGCAACATTAACTCGCCCCGACATCTCCTTTGCGGTAAATCGGGTGTCTCAATTTATGCATCAACCAACCATAAATCATTGGGCTGCAGTAAAGCGAATCTTGCGTTACCTTTGTGGTACAATCACCCATGGTCTCTCCTTTCACTCGGCCTCCGCTTTACAAATACATGCGTATTGTGATGCCGATTGGGCCGGGTGTCCCGATGACCGTCGATCTACAACGGGTTTTGCTATCTTTCTAGGTGGCAATCTTGTTTCATGGAGTGCGAAGAAACAACCGACTGTGTCTAGGTCGAGCACCGAAGCGGAGTACCGATCACTTGCCATTACATGTGCTGAGCTCCTTTGGGTTCAATACTTATTACGAGAGCTTCATGTCGCATTACCCACCCCTCCTACGCTTTGGTGTGACAATATTGGAGCAACCTTTTTGGCCTCTAACCCAATGTTCCACGCTCGCACAAAGCATATTGAAATTGATTATCACTTTGTGCGAGAGAAGATATCATCAAAGGAGTTATGTGTTCGCTTCATCAGCTCTATGGACCAAATTGCGGATGTTCTGACCAAACCACTGTCTTCAGCTCGTTTTACACATCTCAGGTCCAAGCTGACAGTTGTTAACTCACCTTCAGCTTGCGGGGAGGGTATAAACACAACAGCTTCAGTACCTCAAGAGGATAGAGACGTAGAAGGATAGTATTGCTGTATTAGGCATTTCTGATTAAAATATCCCAGGGGCATATTAGACATTTTTGTAACAGTATTTAGGGGTATTTGAGTCTTGTCTCCGTATTGTGATTAGATATATATATCTCTTCTTTGCGGATTGTAAAATACAATTAGACATAATACATTTTCTGTTAATCCTCTCTTCTCTCCTCTTTTCCTTTTATCTGGTAAATATATCAGGTCCAAGAACTGGACCAAGAATCTTAACAGTTTTTATTTTATTATTATATGTGGTCCAATTTATTATTCTTAGTATAATAGAATACGTGGCATTCCGTAGATTATAATTACTAAAGAGGCCGATGGCGTCGATCTTTGTATTTTGATTTTTTTTTTTTCTGAAGAGAAGCAAATTATTTCTGTTGTGTTCAGTTTAAGTAGCTCTAGCGACCACCTCTCTTTGTCCAAATTTCTTATAGAAGTTATTTTTGGGATGGAAATGTTGCGGGTAAAACGCAGAATTATAATGGGTTTATTTTGTTTTGAACATAAAAGACGTTGCAGAAAATCCATATTGACGAAATGTAGAGAGACCGCGTGGCACGTGCTTAGAAATTTACTCCGGCTAACTAAAATTACCAGCCACTACAAAAATACGAAAATTCACATTCCCTCTTATACGTCCCTATTATTTTAATGACAGATTATTTTTGCACGTAAGAAATTTTGCAAAATCCACCGAGCATGAGACGATGAGCATTTTGATTCAATGGATGGTTTCCATTAGACGCAAACATCTTAATTTCAGTTGTCCGCAGTCCGCTCCAATATTATTTGATTCGCAGCAAATAATATTAAAATTGACAGTGTAAATTTAACTAGAAACTAAACATATTTTAGAGGTATAAATATTTGGTGCCAAATCCATAAGAAATTATTTTTTTTTCCTTATTATTGAGTTAATTTATGGATCCCGCTGCTCATTCTTTTGGTTTAGCTAGGAAAATTCGTCTAGAAAGTTCTTTTTTTTTATTGTGTTTGTATTTTTTTTAATAAAGCGTAAATGTCCTATATAGTCTTACTGAATTATTTATTTGAAGAGGCATATTTTTCAGCGTGCAATATATCCATCTTTTTGTTTTAAACATGATTATTTTTTTAGCACAAATTTTGAGTCAAGCATCTGAGCTTATTTTTAAAATATAAATGTCCATAAAAAGAACTCTCTAGCTGAATTTAGAAGCTGTGAACTTTTACTCAATATATCTACATTACTCTTTGTTACTAAATCAAGAGTTAATTCTTAAGCGTGATTAATTTGAATTTTGAACTTAACTTTTGAAAAAACAATGAAAATAAAGAATCACTTTACATCTATAGACCAACTCCAACAAAATTTTGACATAATTTCGGAACGCTCTGTCCTTTATCCACTGTAAAATTTAGTAAATCGATTTAACTACAGATTCAAATACTTGAAATGTTTCAAATTTCCAGTTCTACTATTAGAAGCAACATAAAAAGTTGACACTACCAAAAAGTTGTTCTTGTTTGAAAAAATGTCAATGCTGGCATGGCCAGGACTTATAATATGAACAAATTAAAAAGCAGCGACTTCCGCTAGATAAATTATTGTTCAGTTACAGTTGTGTAATGCTGACAAATGGCTAGTCACCTTCTTGGGAAGAGTTTATTCTTAGGGAGCGTTTGGATTGTTGGAAGAAAGAAGAAGAAGAAGAAGAAAGAAGAAGAAAAAAAATTATAAACAATTTAAACTCTTCACAAAATTACACACTTCCCGATACTTCTTCCCACTTCTTCCCTTCTTCCCTTCTTCCCTTCTTCCCTTCATTAAGTATCTTCACCCTTGTCATTAATTTGCTAATACTCTATCTAGTGGGCTTGTTGTACATTTTTTGATTGACCGTATGGCAGTGTTCATATGGCATGTCAATTCTCTAGGTACAATTATTGAAATGCTGTACTTTTTTACTAAAAAAACTGCAATTGCATGAGTTGTAATTGCAAGATAAGTTAGCATGAAGTTAAACAAATGAATTTTGAGATGTTAATCTTAATCTTTTTGAAGTTCAAACAGAGTTTAAAATTTTATATATTTTAAGTTTATTTTTACAATTTTTTAATTGATCAAAAAATTGATTAGTTTAGGGTGTGTTTGGATGAGAGAAGAAGAAGAGGAAGAAGGAAGATGGGAAGAAAAAAAATTATAAACAATCCAAACTCTTCACAAAGTTACACACTTCCCAATACTTCTTCTCACTTCTTCCCTTCTTCCCTTCTTCCCACACCTATCCAAACGCACCCTTTAGAGAATTACCTTTTGATAAATTTCAACCCCTAATTCATTAATACAAAACGAGCTTGAAAGTTAAAAGCATTTAGGAAACGACAATTATTTTTTTTAGGGCCGACAACTGCCGATAATTTTCATTAATATTAAAAAGAATTTTACAAAAGGTTTCGTAACAAAACAGAAATCAAATACAAGCTTCAAATCATGTCTTGCTACAGTACAGTACCTAACCGGTACTAGGCCTTCAATCCCAACCAATGACCTAATACCAATACCAACTGGTACGAACAAAAGAGAAAAAAGTAGTATTGATTTCTAACAATACCAGTACATAACTCATCTAGACCTAATCGGTCTAGAAGTATTTGACTCTAAAATGCCGTGTTATTCGGGTAATACTATCGATTAAGATTAAACGGTCCGAATTACATGCAATAAAGAGTGTACAACTGTCCATAAAATTCCGACAAAACCATTGATTTGAATTTTCTCGGACGGCTGCCAGGGCCTGCGGATGCCAACCAGATTCGCACCAGCAACCAGCTGCCAAACCAAAATGGAGATGTACTAAAGCTTGGTTTGACCCGTTTGCTGTCCAAATGTTGAATTCGGAGCCTGTTTCATTTTCTTCAGAACATGCTGGAACGATACTAAGTCCAGTAAAATTGTATAAATAAAAAAGTTAACCAGAGGTGATTTCTTTTTTTGTTTTTAGTCATCACAATGCACGCGGTAAATGAGATATTTATACTTGGATACATAAACATTGAATGTATATTCGACCTATATGACATGTAACTTCGTATCTTTATTAAACATAAACATTAATGAAGTTGTAAAATTTTACATCAGGGATGTGTTTTCATTACTGAAAATGTCAAATAAGATGTGTATCAAATTTAGGTGAATTGTAAAGTTGTTGGGGTTTTCGTGAAACAATTTTAAATTTTTTATTATAAGCGATTTTATATCAGGATTACTTAGGGAATTTCAAATTCATTCAATTTAATAAGCACATGCTATCGCAGTTTTCTTTCCGGCTTAACATGAAATAAATATTAATTGAAGTAATCGAAGTTTTAAAATATCTAATATTTATAAAAAGTTGAACCCCGACAATGCAAACTTTGAGCAAAATTATTTATAATTTTTAAATACTAATGATGTGCACTTGTGTGATAATAGGTAGAAAAACACAATAAAAATTACATTATTTTAAAAGTAATATTGCTATAATGTATATCAAACATATATAATTTTTTTTCTAATCCGAAAGCATGATAGAAGAACCATTAACGAGCCGATAATGATTTCATCGGATGGATGCAAGAACCATCCAAACAGATGGTTCCTTTACTCCTTCCGGGGACCAGCCAATTTAGAAATATACTTCTGTGCTCTTATAGTTTGTACCCACAATTGGCTTATTATCATGCAATTTATTATACTAATGAAAGAGGTCAACTTACTCAACAACAGCAATATAAAGAAATGACAAAGTTCATGGGCTTGTCTCATTTAAGACTTTTTATCCTTTATTTTATACCGGCGGTTGTACGATCTGATCGCATTTTTATATGATTCACTCGTTAATTAACTGCTCTTCTCAAGTTTTCTGCTCTCCATTTTCTGTGTAAACCAAAGAATTTTAGCTCAATTTTCAATTTGAGATATCTTCATAGATTTTATTTACAACTATCAATTGAATTTACTGAATCGTGTAATTGATCTAATATTGGTCGTCTCCCTTGTATGCGTATGTATGAAAAAAAAATGAGTATTTTGAACATTATCCTTTTGCAAGCAGGCGACGATGAATTGATTATAATAAGTTTTGTTGTCATCATCACCATCCATAAATTTACATTAATATTTGACCGGGTGATAAGGATCATCCCCGATATTCATCATCTCCATCATCCCCACGCGTTTTTTCTATTTTTGGCTCTACGCGTTTTTTATTTTTGGAAATCGCTCTGTTTCCCTCCCTGCCGCGTACACTCATCCCCCCTCCCACCCCTCCCGCGTACGTTCCCCTCTCACACACACTATATATTGATTCTAACTGTTGAGATTAACATATTTAAATGTTGAAGTTAATATCGTAACTGTTGAAATTAATATATATGCCAACTTCAACAATTTAAATATGCCCACTTCAAATATTACCTTCAACATTTAAATATGCCAAGTTCAACAATTATATATATTAACTTCAACAGTTATATATATTAAGTTCAACAGTTACATATATAACATATTAACTACAACAGCTACACATATAACTTCAACAGCTACACATATAACTTCAACAGTTATATATATTAACTTCAACAGTTACATATATAACATATTAACTTTAACAGTTACATATATAACTTCAACAGTACATATATATAACTTCAACAGTTATATATATTAACTTCAACAGTTACATATATAACTTCAACACTTATATAACTATAGTAGATATTAGTCAAAACATCCAAAGTATGTGCTCCATTCGTCCACCTCTTCGAGCCTTCGCTTTTTCTTTTTATTCACTCATCAATAAAACATCCAAAGTATGTGCTCCGTTCGGAAGGTCTGGATTTTGATTATGGAGCAAAGAAATGAGAGGGAAAGTAGACAAGAAGGCGGTAGAGATAGTTGGGCTGGGCGAATAAAGTAGACAAGAAGGCTATAGAGATGGTGGGGACCAAAAATGTGTGTTCACACTGGGGATGATGGAGGATGATGAAATTTAAAGGATGGTCTTAAGCAATTCCGATATTCGATTCTACATATACAACCTATTTTAAATTTATCTATTAGTTGGTCTTAAAAAAATTCTATTGCTGTAAGAATTACTATTTCAAGCTTTAAGATTGATGAAATAATTTACTGATCATTCACCAATATAGTAATTAATATAATAAAGAGAGATTCTGCTGGCATATAAAAATCTTTTATGGATGCAATTTTTTCTAGAGATATGCAACATATTTATAAAGTAACAGTATTGCTTCAATATAGTTTTTATTTTATAAATCTTAAAGATTTTTTTTATATAACAAGTCAGTGCCCGTTCAACTAAAAATGTTTTTCTTATATGTTATAACATTTGCTCTGTTAAACATTATAGACCAGATTCATTCAACATGTAATCTCTTTAATTACCTTAGTCTTATATTCTACTTTTCTGTCGTTAAGAAGGCATCCCTTCACTAATTTTCGCCATTAAAAATTCCGATAGGATATAGTAGAAAAACGTCTTAAGGAACCATCACTCACATCACGAAAAAATTGAAGAAGATCATATGATCTACCTTATGATATATCTTCTCTTCAAAATTGTGAGTCCTTCTTGCAATTTTATTAAATTTATATGAAACATATGATTATGGACTGTTAATTGAAAAATATTATTATAAATAAATATTTTCGAAAAAAAAAATTTTATAGAAAATGCAAAAAAAAACTATTTTTAACTACAAAAAAATGCGGTCACCACTTTTAATTAACACTATAGATAACCAATAATAATGATAAGTTATTGCCGCACTAAACCTCTGATTAGAATTGTTCCTTTTCTTTCACCCATGATTTCGTTTGATTGGAAATTCTTTGATCAAAATATACATATTTGATAAAATTTGAAGGGAATTTCTATGTTTTTAGACCAAATAAAATTATAAGAAACTCAATTCTAATCAAATATAATCTCTCATAACAATTATTTTCATCAAATCCTAAACATTCACTCAATATTGATTAACCTATAGTTTGTCTTAGTAATATATTTTACTTGATTAGCCTAAAGTTATACCCTTAAAATAGTGCAAGATTTTGAGGCAAAACCTCTATTTTTGTCGATGAATTTACTTGATCATATGATCAAATTACTTTTTTTTTTGTCGATGCATCAGCATAATATTTCCCTGAAAATTTTAACCAATAAAGGTTATGAAACTTTCCTGCAAAAAATTATGATATCGTGATGGATCATTGAAAAAAATGCTCGACCAATCGTCATAAGATAGTCCAAGAATTTTGAAAATATATCACAATCCTACAATATTTTTTAATAAAATATGTTTTGCTCTGATACTACTAGTTATGGTAGAGAGATCTAGATTAAGAGTTAAGCTAAGATGTGATCAGAAATTAGATCATTATTGATAGTTCAAAGTGTGGTTATATGACTTTTACATGGATCTGACAAGAAAAAAAATGAATAGAAACACTAAAGAGAAGAAAGTTGTGACACCACTTCCTTTGGTCCGGGGATCATATATATAGACATATAATAAAATCTTTTGGTCACATCGTGGTGTCAGAGTCGAGTAACAACTGTCTCTTCTGACGTCACTTGTGTCAAAAGCAAGTACCTATTGTCTTTTATGGTCCCCATTGATGGGTGTCTTCTAGCGGAGTGTCGAGGTGAACTTTATGTTTGGCGAAGTGGCAAGTTGAGTTCTTAACCTAGCGGTATGTCAAGATTGGTATCATTCTTCCCTATCGACCTCGCAACAAGTGTGACCAGGTGGGCCCCACTAACTTGGTCGCTCTGTGTCACACCCCCGCTTCTATTCCTCAATTAGAAGACGAAAGTGCGACGATTTAGTCGAATTTTTTTTTTCAACCAAACCCAGACGAAATGCCACAGATCCAAAAAACATTGTGTACAAAAACTTCAGATTATATTTCACATTATTTTTATCTTACATCATAGCTGGGAATTTGTATCATCCAGCTCCAAACATAATGTTATACAAATTACTGTTTTTGAGATCACCCCGGCCTATCCAGAAATCAACCAATCACTCACCAAACAAAAGTAACCCAACAACAGCGGCATCAACACGACAGTAGCAATACAACGGCAAAACAAAACACACCAATACCAACACCCAACCCAACTAGGAATCCTCCCTTTTACGCTTGCAGGGAGGGTTCCTGCTCTGGCACCATGCCATCGCTAGGAGAAGCCGGATTAGGTGATTCAAGATACAGATAAACATAAACCTCGGGGAGCTCCTCGAGGGACAGAAGAAGTGTGGCATCGGCATCTATGCTAGGGATTCGAATTCTAAACTTGAGGATTGAGCACTCGAACGTCGCTATCGCGGGCCTGGGATGGCTTCGCATTTCTTGGAACCCCCAAATTAATGAGGCACAAACAAACAACAAACGAAGTGAGAAATTAATTTCCCAGTGTGGATATTTAGTTCCGGTTACACAGTTCTTTATACGAACTCATAAATTTTCTTTTGAAAATTTTCATGTAGAAATTTGAACTGAATCATACCGTAGACACTAGGCGAAAAGGGCCTAAGACTGGCATACTACAAAATATGCAAGTTGCACAGACAGAATCAAGCATAACATAGCAAAATAATAATCACAGAATAACATACGCTCCAGTTCTCAAGGCCTGACAGAAACAGAGAGAACTATTCCCAAACCAATGGTATAATACCAATTGGTACAGAGCAGACAGAGGGAATTTTCCAGTAGTAATAGCGCTAGGACTCTGGCCGGGTTGGGGGGCCAAACCGATTATCTCCGGATGAGTGAGTTATAACAGAGTTTTGTTATGCTAATGGAATTCATTATGGTTTCGTAATCAAGTCAAATCTATCTTTTGATAGAACAAATTTATTGAAACCATTCCAATCCTTTATCATTAAGTCTGAATTATCATTATAATAATCAAATGAATATTCCAAATCAGACTTAGTATTATCAACTGAACAATCGGAATTTTTCAACATGTAGTTGGTTTATTTTGGGTTTCTAATGACTATATGCACAAAAGAATGCAATTTCCAACGAATGTTCAACATGCTATGCATGAATTTAAAGTTACCGACTGTCCAAAATTCTAATAAAGATTCCATGTAATCCACACCTTCCGAGTTGGGTTTGGAGATAGCTCCGCTAAAGTTCCCTGTTCACAATCATAGATTAAAGGTCCGTTAAAATTTGTTAAGGGGATTCTATAATTCCTTCAAGTGAACGAAGGTTAACTAAACAATGTCTATCTAAACGATTGATATAGTATTCCAAGTCCTTTAATTTAGTTACTTGTCCAATCAACATTAAATTAAGTCCAGAGTACTGTATCATATCAGTGCTTGTTCATTTATCAGAATAATAATCCATAGCAAAGTCAGAATTTATTATAAACAGAATTTACAGAATACAAGCAATAATACAGTAAATAAAAAATTCAGAAATAAATCAAAATAAACATAATTAATTTATAATTTTGTGGGATCAGAATAGTCTGTATAATTTTATTGCCACTGTATCTGTTCGAAATGAAGACTTTAAATCATCATATCCCGAAATCCGACTATCGAGGTTAGACTAATACTATTGGGTCTAAGTCTTTTAGTCTACCGTTTATCAAGCTCAACAGAATCGCGTCTAATTAGAAGTTAATATTAATCCGAAATTCTAATTTAGAAAAGCCCACAGAATTTTAATTATTTAAGCCCACAATTAATTTCGGCCCATCAGTCCAAAAACCCAACGGATCAAAGAAGGCTCAAAGGAATAATTCCGGCCCAACTTTAATTTTCTTTTTTCGGCCCAAAAATCAAGTTCAGCCCACAAATCACTCGGCTGAACCCAGTCAGCCTGATCCAGCCGACTGAGTCAGTCGTAACGGGTCTGAATCCAATCTGATAGTCATAATAACATCCACATCCGTTTATCCTCCGATAGATTTGCATAAAGGCCCAGAATAAATTCCAAGCCCTTCTTTTTTAACTTAAATGCCCACATTAATACATAAATCCAGCACATGTCACAAATAGGCCCTCAGAATTTCGCATTTAAGTCCCTAGAACTTAATTTATTTTTACAATTTAGTCCCTGAACCACAAAACCTGTACCAGAGATTGGTACAAACAGAAAGTTAGTCACGTAACTCACTATAATGCATCCTATGCATGAAATGAAGCCTAAATAACTCATGCAATGCTTTTACATAGGCACTGTTTACTCAAATATGCATGATGCATGCCAAAATTCTTATAAAAACCCACAAAATTATCACATAACTCTTTAAAGTGCAATTTAAGCATGTAACAGGCTTGAGTGACTCACAGTTTTCACAATTTATGCCCTGTCCTCATTGAAATGCATGAGACACCCACAAAACTGTACTAATCCTATCATGTAGCTATGCACATGCAGTTGATATGCAACTGCATCAAACATCATTCTTGTTTAAGCATGGCTATACCATAATTATGATCTATACTCCACTGGTAGCACTATACAGTACAACATAATTCACATATACTGAACCTTACTCATGTAAATACCTACTTATGGCATAATTAACATGCACAAATCCACACTACAGGCTGATATAACAAACATACAGTTTCCAATGCCAAACACTTAGTAATTTCATGACAAAAATAGCTTATCCACTGTATATATCATAGCAATAGGCATTGAATATCCAACATATCCTAACATATATCTCACAGTTCATAAGTCACCTAAATGCATCATTAACAAAGCCTATTAATGCCACAACAGTATCCATGACAGTGAGCATGCCATAACAGAATCAGTTCATATACCACAACAGTAGGACATAAATCTTAAAATGCATGTTCTAAATAAAACAAAAGTCCCTAAGTTCCACCGCAACCACATAATATCACCAATATGCATAAAATGGAGGCTAAGAGATGACTACAGTTCCTAATACAGGGTTTTAGCATGCCTAATCATTAGTTATAGTCTTTCTCAGTCAATTGAGTATCAAATAAAGCTCATATAATATCTTTGCATCACTAATTAGCCTACGGTTAGCTCAATTTATCAAAATCAGAGATCACAGTAAGGATATACCTTGCTCCTGAGCTTTCACAAATCTCCTCAAACACTCAAGAACGATTAATGCCAGTATCAAAGCCAAGCAAATCAAGAACAAGGACAATTCCATAAACCGTTCAACCTAACAGTATCCAAGTCAGTAAGAAATCGAGAGACTCAATTAAGAATTGACTTGCAATCGAAAGAAAGACAAGAACGCAATACCTCTCCGAGCTTCAATCCTCCTCTCACATCAACGACTGCAAATCCCCAATTACCAAACCCCAAATCCAATTGAGTATATATAGACTTACCTCGACAACAAAGGACAAAAGAGACGAGAGAGAAGGGAAGTCCAAGAGAGTAAACGAGTCAAGCCAACACACGAGTTAGGGGCTACAGCCAAAGCAACGCAAATGAGGAGAAGAGAAGGGGTCTCCTCGTGCCAACACACCATAGATCGAGAGGTGCCAACCTCTGGTTGGACCAGCCAGGGGTAGCCTCACACTTGTCCACTCACATCACAACACAGAAGAGGAGAGGTGATGCTCTTGAGTATCACCGTATAAAGAAAGGGAATGGCGAGAGCTTTGCCAGGTCAGAAGGGGGAGATGAGGCAGAAGGAGGAGACATCCTCGTCTGTCTCGATCTCTCACTTTTTTTTTTATCAAAAATTGATCCGTGGATCTTTTGTGGCCAGATCATACAGCCAATTGTGTGGCTTAACCAAAATTTCATATTTTGTAAATTAGTTATTTCACTAATTTATACTTAATTTCATCAGAACAGAAGTCAGATAATCGTGGCAATTATACAGATATTTTATCCATATTTTATAGAACATTTTTTTATGTTCTTAAGTCAGAAATCCCACAATTCATTATATTATAAATTAATTTCATTTAACTTCTTTATCATATAATTCATGATTAATATTAATCATGATTATTCAGATATTAATAGTACTTGGTAACTAATCAATAGTTAAAGACATCACACTCTGATTGCCGTGTTGGCAGAACTTGTCCGGCAACTGTTCTTATGTGGGTGCCACCTTTTTCGGAGTGGGGTCGACGATTACGCATTAACATCAAGCTGATTAGTAGACGTGGCTTATAAAGATCCACGAGTCCTATCATGCTCAATGTTTTATCTGTTTTTTTTTATTTTGAACATATTAAATTATAAGAATTATTTTCTCTATTTTTCTTATTCCCTCACGTTCTAAAATATGGAAAAGTATTTCGTGCTGATTTTTCGAGCTTGAAAAAATAATTCATTTAACTGTTTGGCATTTAGAAGTTTTTGCTTTTAAAAAAATATACATTGTTTTATAATTGTTTGTTTGAAAAATATTTTTATACTATATCAATATTATACGTTATATATGTTGTACATATCTTTTGAAAAAAAAAATTTTATGGACCCTACTAATATGAATTCCTAGCTACGGCCTGATCCTAGTCTCGATTTCATGCGTAGAACGATTAATATTAAATATTCAATGTGATTTTATATCAAATCCTCATAAGAAATTACTTTTATTTAGTTGTTATTTTTTTGTATTTTAAAAAATTCAGTCCATCGAAGGGATCGTGGACTATACAATAACAATATCTTTTATAATTTTTCAAAAAAAAATTTATCGAGCAAATGAAAAGATTTCCTGTAGGATTTAATCAACCCTTGTATTTTATTATTTATCAAACTTTATATGGGGTTAAATGCGCCGAAATTATTTTATATAGAATTTTTGACACAAAAAATTTTAATAGAAAGAATTATTATTTTTTTTTTAATAAGAAGAAAGTTCGAACGCGTTTTATAAAAGCGTACAGTCTCTCTCCTTCGTACCCGTTTATAAAACGCGCTCGAAGGGTTCGAGCGCGTTTTATAAACGCGTAAGAGGAGAGAGCTTCAGTTACGCCTGAAGAGGCTGGTCAGACCTTCGTACGCGTTTATAAAACGCGTTCGGAGCCTTCGAGCGCGTTTTATAAACGTGTTATTAGTTTTTCATATTTTCCATCAAACCGCAACATTTAACTTATTAAAAATAATATTTTTCAATAAGGTCCCTGCATGTTTCATATTTACAAAATTCTCAAAATTTTATTTCCAATTAAAGATGTATTAAATAGATGTATCAAAATTTTATTTCCAAATAAAGATGCATTTAATTGCACATATTTTTTTTTTTTGAACATGTGTATAATATCATTTTGTTTGAATAATTATTCACCGACGACCCTGTAATTTTACATACTTATCTTTTGAATTGTAGTCTCTTCTCTTTTTTTTTTATTTTATGTTAGCCATATATATAATCAAATAATATATAATATGGAAATAATTAAAATATAAATTTTTAAAACAATTTTGAACATTAAAACTTTAAACAGGCTTAACTTTTGATAGGAATGTCCGTTTGGGGTGATCGAGGACAATCCGGAAAGCTCGCGACAATCCGTAACGACCATTTTCGGAGCCAAAAAACGCTCTCTAGACCTCCAAAATTCACTTTGAAAGTTTGTAAACCTAAAAACCACTCTAAACTACTAAAAAAGTTTTTAAAATCATAAATTAATCATTAAAAAGAGAAATGCAGTAAATTAAGTAACTTTCTTGATAGTTATTCAAACAAAATGATATTAATGTCAAAATTAATATTCTAATGTCATTTTTAAATAAGATTAAATTTAAAAATAAATTTAACTTAAATTTTCACATTAATTTTTCTATTAATTTTGGAAAAAAATGGTAATAACTCAATTTCGAAAAATTTACGCCTTCCTACCCGTTTATAAAACGCGCTCGAAGGCTCCGAACGCGTTTTATAAACGCGTACGAAAGTCTGACCAGCCTTTCAGGCGTATCTGAAGCTCTCTCCTCTTACGCGTTTATAAAACGCGCTCGAAGCCTTCGAGCGCGTTTTATAAACGGGTACGAAGGAGAGAGACTGTACGCTTTTATAAAACGCGTTCGAACTTTCTTCTTATTAAAAAAAAAAATAAATAATTCTTTCTATTAAAATTTTTTGTGTCAAAAATTCTATATAAAATAATTTCGGTTAAATGCGCCAACAAAAACTGCTATGAACTAAAAAATACCCACCCTATTTTATATTATATTCAATATAAGTAGAATCTTACACAAAATCTTCATTCGTGCTAATTTTAAATTATCCAACAAAAAACATATATATATTTTTGAATCTACTCTTCCCGTGGGAAAACAAAATTTAAAATGCAACTCAGTAATTTGCAGGCCACGTCTCTGCTTAATACAAGTACACCCACAATCAACAAATAGAGCAGCGTCAGAAGGAAAGGTACACTTCTCTTCAATTTGTACCCTGACTGGAGATGAAAGATTCCGTTCCTCTCAAGTCTCAACCAACCCCTCTTGCTTTAACTCTTTTCACTTGTCTCCTTGCTCTTCTTTCTCTAGAATTAACCCCAGCTCCTAAACCTCATTCACACGTACCAATGACCATTAGAAAAGAACTACACTACATAACTCAAATCTGAAATTCCAACTTCCTCTCTCTCAACCTCTGAACTTTCCCCTTGACCGGTTACACCCGGTTTCCACCGCGCAGGGCCCTCCATCTTTTGCAATCTCTGGCGGATCTTTTAGTGGAAACGTGAGCAGAAGCCGCCCCTCTCAGCCTTCTCTTTCTTTCTTATTTTCTCTCTCCCTTTTATACCCCCAGCCTCCACTTTGAGTACCTTCCCTTCTCTTTCCCCTCTCGCTTTCTCAGTTTCTCTCCCCTCTCTTTCTTTCCTTGCCTAACCTGATGTTATCACAGATCCACCCCACCTTTTAACAATTACAAAAGCTCCATCACTTTCGGATTGGATTTCTGGAATGATCGTCAACTCCTAATCATCTCCCGGAATGGATTCAGCAAACAGCGGCAGCATACAGTCGTCGAGCGGTGGCGATGAGGAGTTCGATTCCCGGCCCGGCAGCAGTGACCCTCTCTTGTCTTTCTTCCAGTCAAACACTGCCGGCTCTGCGGCCCCTTTCTACTCATCACTCCCTGATTTTGCATCTCATCTTCTCCCGTATGATCAAACAGCCACGACAGCGGCCGCCGCTGCAACCGCGACAAATCCTTGCACCTTTAACCCTCCTCCTCCCTCCTCTTTTTCACTCAATACTTCTCAAGTACACACTAACACCACTCCCTCCTCTTCATCTGCTGGGACTGCCGCAACGGCAAACAACCCTACTGCTACGCCTCGAGGTTCGAGGAAGAGAACACGGGCCTCCCGCCGGGCTCCAACTACTGTGCTAACCACTGACACGTCCAATTTTCGAGCCATGGTGCAAGAGTTTACCGGCATCCCCTCGCCTCCCTTTGCACCATCGCCTCTGACACGATCAACCCGTTTTGATCACCACCTCTTCTCCTCGGCATCTCCTTCCTCATCATTGCCGCCTTACCTCCTCAGACCATTTGCACAGAAGCTCAACACTAGTATCATGTCGGGTTCTACGCCTTCCATCGAAACAACCATTGCTGGAACGAGTTCAATACCGGTGACAAGTGGCTTGACAGGGGTATCCGGTGTTGGTGCACTACCGACAAATGAGCAAGCACATGCACAAACACTTGTTAACATGCAAAATCCCCTCCTGAGCTTTCAGTCTCTTCTTCAATCGCAGCTCCAACCAAAGTATGATACAAGGAGTATGCTTAATGTCGGCTCGAGAGCTCCTCCCTCTATGGGAATCTCAGGCGATTACACTGGATCAACAATTCCACATGGTTTGCTTGGATCAGAAAAATTGCACCAGAACAGTTGGCCTGGTACAGGGTCAGGATCCGGGTCTGGCTCTGTCGCCGAACCCAACATGCCCGGCCCAATCCAGTTGAATCCTGTCGCCAGTACAGATTATGCAACTAATACACAACAACAGAGAGTGTCAACTAGCTGCAAACTGAACTACTCGACTGCTGGCTCATCAGAATTTGTTAATGTGTCCAGGGAACAAGATACAGCGGTTGCGGCTACTCGAGGTGAAGGTATGGTGGATTCATGGCTTTGTTCATCTTCTTCTGATCGTTAGTAGTAACAGAAGAGGAGATTTTAGATTTATTGTTAATTAGTCACAGGTAGGATGTTTAATCTAAAATTGAGATGCTAGCCTTGCTTTTTGTTTGCTGAGAGAGCAAGAGGCTATGTTCACGAGGACTAGTAGTTGAGAGTATACTTACACCCTTTGAAATTGTTTCTTTTTGCTGCTCTCTTTTTAGGATTTTAATTATTCGTGTACATTACATTACAAACTTCATTTTTTCTGCTTTATCCTTTTCTACATTATGGCTCTGCGATGATGGCAAGCTTCTTTTGTGTCTATCCCTCGTGTGCTTGTCTCCATTTAGTGCCATGTCATGTGATCTTGGATAGTAGCTGGCTGCATGTAGAGAAGTGAGGAAAGAGAGAGAGAGAGAGGTGCAATTCCATGCTTTTAGAGATGTTTGTATTAGCCGTGTGTGTACCATTCCAATGGTATTAATTGCACCACTTGTTTTCTCATGGGCGTGGGAGTGATTGGTGGCGAGATTTCAGGAATCCTTAGCCGCCAATTTTCTTTAAAAATTAGTTAGAGGCATATTTAGCCTCAATAAGAAAGCAAATTGTATAGATATAGATATATAATGTAAAAGATTAAAATCAGAAGACCCATGAAACACCGAATCAAAGAATGGATGAAAGAAAAATACATGTAGTCTTGTTTAGGGCATCTAGCTAACTGCTCCACATGGAACTATCCCAAGATTTGCACTTGGACAATAAACAAAACTAAACACCAACCGTGTATCTCTCATGAAAACAAGATATCGAACTTTTCACACCATTAAATTAGCATAAATGTTATCGACATGTTGATATCTGCTTCATTAAATAAATACGTGTGGTGTAATAAGGTACATGTGTCCCCATGCTTACCCGTCTTAAATACTTATATTTGTACTACAATTCCCATGCCTTTCATGGTTCAACTATAGTTTGTGCTTGCCACTTTTGTTTCCTATATCTTTATGAATTTTTTCCTTTCAGGATCTATATGTTTAATTCATCCTTATTTTAATTTTAGGGGTCGTTTAGATCGCTCAGGAATTTGGAGAATTTGGAGAAGTTGCAATTTTTAAGAATAAATTTATTGAAAAGTATGTAACTTTGTGAAGAGTTTAGATTATTTATAATAAATTTATGGTAGTAAGATGAAATTTTTCAAATTACTTGGAAATCCAAACAGTCTCTTAAATATTTTGTTTTTTGTTCTGAAAAATAATTTAAAGAAAACCAAGGGGTTAAATAATGTGCTCTACTTTTTAGAATGATTCTTTGAGATGATTAACAATGGTTTCGGGGAAATGTGTTTGGACTTTGGACTATAATAATACGTTCTTTTCAAATGAAATTGATTGATATTACAAAAGGAGCGGATGATTAGGTGTAAGGTTTTCTGGGGTAGTGTGTATGTGGTGTGTGAGTGTGTAGGGGTATGACATGTGAGTGTTGAGAAATTGGAATCATGATTATCCATGGCAGGGAATAATCTGTTCTTTTGCAATGATGGCATAACCCCATCCCGCTCAGAAACATGTGATGAGATGAGAGGTCTCTTTAGCCTCTTAGATGTAAGAGGCTAGTTTGATTGGAGTAGCTAGAAGAACTGTTTGTTTGTTTATTAATATTTTTTGAACATTTTCTCTGTACTATACAATTAAAATAAAAATAGAAATCAGGGATGTTGCATTTCATATAAGAGGCTTTGTCTTTCAGCTCAGCTCTGTCAAGGTGACACGTACCAAGGTTGCTTTCAAGTTTGCACATTGGCGGGAACATATAATGGGATCCGATTCTGGTGGCGCGCGACACCACGTGTCGCGCAGCTTCTGGCCGTCTGATCTTGATCGGACGGTTCATTTTTTACGGGCCTATCAATCTAAGTTACATGCACGAGACTCCCTTATCCATGTGATCTTAATCAGATGGCCAGAAGCTGCGCGACACGTGGTGTCGCGCAACACTTGATTTGAATTCCATATAATGGAGCTTTTAATTATGCAATTTTTTTAGTGGAAATCTACCGATCACTTAATTACTGAAACCCTATTCTTTTTTTATTGCTTAATTAATATGAACCTTACATCACATTAATGAACGAATAATCTTTGCAATAAAAATTGTAATAAAGAAACCAAACACTAGGAAAAGGCTCTGGTTTAACGAGAGAGAGAGAGAGAGAGAGAGTCCAGTTACTGTGAAGATTCTCTGTTATCTACAGAGCAACAAGTGGGTGTTGCATTTCTCTGGTATGCTATCCCAAAATAAATATGTGCAAGAAATACATGATTGTATTTGTGCACAGGTCATCTACCCGCCACATGGTACCATGTTGCAAACTCGCATGGGAAGACCGAAGGACCTGTTCCCTTTTGTGGTTTCTTTCTTTCCCTCCTCTTTGCTTCTTCTTGGAGAGGTTTGCACAATTGACCTATAATTTCACAGGAAGCACAAAAGATGCAAAGCTTTTCAGGATCCAAAAGCCTGGCACTCTTGCACCAATGCGCTCTTTAGAAAAAGGGGCATATATTCTTATGCTTAACAGTAAAATCCTTTGGGTTGCGTATCAGGGCAACTGGGCAAGTATTTCTTAAAGTGAGAAAGAAAGAACATAGTAAGACAAATACTCTGTTGGGACTCGGGAAGTTTAAAGGTGGAAGAGGAAAAGCGAACTTATACAAGTTTTGTTCAGCTTCTAAAAAGAGAAAAAGAAAAGGAATATGCAGTTCATCTAGTAGTGCAAGATGACAGACAATTGATTGAATCTGCCTTTATAGTCTGTATTTGGATTGTGCGCTTTCTTGCAGACAAGTCACAAGTGTATGTGTACGCACCTTTTTCTTAAAATTTCTTTTGAAATAATATTGTAGTATTCTTCATGTTGCACATGTATGTTGTGCCGTCAACCATAAATATGAAAATAATGTGCATGTCTGAAAGAAAATTTCTTGTCAAGCTAGATTTTAATTACAAAAAGATAGACATAATGTATTATTTTTCAGAATAAGTATACTTGAAATTTTAATGTACATGGGATTAAATTAATTTAAAGACGTGAGAATGTTAATTTACGTCAATAATATGTCGAATATACAGTCCGGTATTTGAGTACTCTGCATGCATTGAGATTGTAGACATATTTTTATGCTTTCTTTGTAAATAGGAATGAAGTTTTATTTTTGTATTTTGACATAATTTGTCTGTGCCTTCAGATTGACCACAACTATTTTGGTCAGAAGGAACTTTTGTTTCTTGTAAATTGTTGATTTAGGCGATAAAGTTGTAAAGGTAATTCATGCTTGTTTTGATAATTGCAAAGTTAACTAAAATTGAAATCTGAGCGCACGTTGTTTAAATCAACATCTTCTATGTAGTTGGCATGTTTCTTTCTTAATTTCCTTTACTAGTTCACATGTTTAGCCTTTTATTTTGTTGCAACTTACATTTGGTAGCTGCTACCAAAATCTATGGAAAAGATAACCATCAAACAATTGGTCAGTTGTTGTTAACAGTCTTAACTATTGGTCAAACAATTTAATTTTTATGTGCTTGATTTTAATTTAAGTAAATGTGGGAAAAAATTTTGCGGCAGCAAACTCTCCACCAAGTGTGAGTGAGATTGATGAATGGCATCAGGCTAGGAATTAGCTAGCCGATGCTGATGGCGGGTTTGTTCCTTGTCTTGTTCGTTTTCGCTTTCGTCTGAGCTGGTTTTACAATTGATCCATCTCTCCCCCTGTTTTATTTTCTCAAGATCTAGGAATTCCCATATAAGGTTGCATATCTGGAAGAGTAACCTGTGTAATTATGTAAATTAAAATACATGTGATAAAATGTCTATTTACAATATGTTTCTAGTTTTTCGAGCAAAGAAGTTATTTAATTATGATAAACATGTCTGATTTCAATTCCCTGTGTATTACTAGGCCAAAGTCAATTTAGGTCAAAGTTCTATCTAACTTCCAGTTCAAAGGATTACTAATAATACGATCCATTGATTATTATAATTTTATTTGATTGAGGGTGTAGTTTTAATCTCAGAATGAATCGATGTTAGAATATATGGAAAGAACACTAATGCAAAATTCTTTTCATCCCATTAATATATCTATATATTTATTTAGAGGTAGAGCAACATTGATTGACATATGAGCTCGTCAACCGCTATTATATCTCAAATTTTGAGGTTCTAACGGTCGATCTGAACCGTTCAATATGTTCTCCATATCGAAATATCATTGGAGACCAATTTTCATTTTTTCTGATTTTTTTTTTACTATTTTCTTGAGATTTCAAATAATCGTTCATATTGAAGATCTAGAATTTTTTAGATTAAAAATTTTGTAAAACACCAAAAAAAATACTAAAAATTTTCAAAAAAAATATAAAATTTGATCTCCAATGAGATTTCAATATGGAGAACGTATTGAACGATTAAGATCAGTCGTTAGAACTTCAAAATTTGAAATATAATCGCGGATGACGGGCTCATCCGTCAGTTGCGGCTGATTTTAGTCTACTTCTATTTTTAGGTCAATCTGAATTAACGTCAAGTGGACAAAATAAAAGAATATATATATAAAAAAATAGAAAATATGTTTTCATTACAAAAATTAAATGCTTTACTATTTTTTTCATTAGATGTTTTACAAAAATATTTTCATAAATTATATTTTGATGATTATTTAGTTGTTAGTATTTTGTATACACATTGGATCATCCCGTTTTCTAGTACCAAAGAAGTAAAAAGAATTGTGTTTCGGAGTGCTATATTATTTTTTTTATTGCTACGTAAACTTTATACTATTTAAACTACTATAAATTTTTTACAAAAGCTTTTGCAGCCATCATTCTTTTACTATTTTTTTATTAAGTAAAAAATTCCTACACTATTTATTTGTATATTGTAATATTAAATCTAGCTCAAAATTAGTAGACCTGGTCGTCAAAATCGAGCTTTTTTTTTATTCTTGGAAAGCATTTGAGAGCTTAAGGACGTATGCCATTTGGTTTTCTTCCTTCAATATTTCAATGTTTTCATAAATTATTAAATTACATCGAATATAGTTGTTTATGGATGGTATTATTTCTGAGATAAACAACATTGTAACTTTCCAAGAAAAAAACAATGACTGATGCTTAAGCTTAAGTCAATTCAATATTGTATTGTGTATTTAAAAAAATCACATGCTACATACTAAAAGGCAAAATTTAGACCGTGTTTTATAATTGAACAAGATCATTAATGGCTATAAAGCTGTACTATCTCTCATTGTCGTTGCACCGTTTCTTATCTTTGACTGTCGCAGATGAACTAAAAAAATATTTCAATAAAAGTATCCTATCAAGTTGAGAAACATATGTCTAACTTAATTATCAATCTCCTGAGACCTGATCAGTCCCTGACACGATCTCCCGTTGTTTCATTTTTTAAGATTCGGATGGTGACACCAAGAATATTGATTTTTCTAGTTCGTTTAAACCAATCGTTCAGTCCAGGCCTCTTAAATTTTACGCTCAATACAGAGCCCTTCTAGATGCGATTGTGACGATCCTCTACAGTAGTTTGTGTAGAATGACATTACAATCTTTCCCATTTCTGTCCTTTAAATTAAGATAATAACAGAAATTAGTTCCTAGAAAAAGTATAGCTAATGTTAGAGCTATACAAAATATTATTTTAATATATTCCAGGGGAAAAAATTTCATGTATACCATCATAAAATCCTAAAGATTATTTAGAAAAAAAATAGACTTACCCTTTGCGCATCCTGAAACTTTATTAGCATAAATCAGTTTGAGTTTAAAAGTTGGTTCTTAAAATTTAAATATGTTATTTTTGCAAGAAACATAGTTGTCGCAGTGTTATTGTAATCTAAAAAAAAAATGAAAATTATTCAATTTTTTTTCGCATTGTTTTGTGTAAATTTATTGACTCGATGATGGAGAGAGGAAAGGAACGAAGACAAAGACTCAACTTAAAATTAAAGATCCACATAAAATGATACTATTTTGATAGTTCTAGAACCACCATAACGTGGACTCTATTTAAAAAGGATAGTATTTTTTCTATCTGTAATTTATCGAACACCAACATGCATCAAATGATTTTTTATTTATTTATTACAATCATATTCCTTGGATTATAAGTTTCTAGATTCCTATAACTTAAACAAAATGCAATGAATATATCATTGCAACTGAAGGTCACGTCTTTCATTTTTTACGATTGATCCATACATTTTACTTTTTAACATATAAAAGTATTAGAAATTTGACATTAATTGGAACTAATCCAAAAATTATCGGAGTTTATATGGAAAGAAATCTGAGTTTATTATATAAAAAGAATCTCTCTTGAATTTTGTAACAATAATAAAGATCTTATTCCATGGTGCATGTATATATTGTACCGAGGGATTGTAGAACCTCTTGACGATGTGCGTCAGCTATGATGTTATTAGACTTCAAGGTGACGCACAAGTTCTTGTGAGAAGATCCGAACCCTTGATGTGTTCCTTTGACCAACAGTGATGCGTTGACCGGACTGGATGGAGAGGTGGTTGACTGGTCTAACATGTAAGGTAGTCTATTTTATTGTTGAATAATCCCCCACAACAGACAATTTAGTGTTAATATACTGGATTTAATTTAATAGGGTTATTTTTTTTCCCCTTTCTTGGATGATTGATTTAATGCTATTTTTTGTCATCAAAACCGTCCGTTAGTAATACTATAACTAATAGCTCCATTAGGATGACTAATTAAATTAGAATTATTAGATCCTGGATGTTTCCAATTAATTTTATATTAGGATTTGGTTCTTCAGATATAGAACTTTTGTCCCATTTGATAAACGAAATATATAGGAGATGTAATGTTTGAGCTACAAGCCAATAATAGAACAACCGCAGTTTTGTTTTAAATTGAAAAGTTCTCAACAAATTCCAGTTTCTCTTTTAGACTTTTCCCTCTCTTTTGAGTTTTGGCTACAATGGTACAAATTAAGCGAAAGTGAAATGCACCAGTAGTAGGCATTTATTGAGAAAACAAAGAATCTGCTAGTTTTATGTCACTCTAAAAATTTAAAATTCGATATGCCATTATAAAACGTCTCATTAGTTTTATGCCACCGATTGAAAAGACTATAGTACCAGGGGCGAAGCTACATGCAAATTGGTGGGTCCATGGACCCACCTCAAAAAAAAATATTACTTGATATAACGTTTGTTTGTAATTAAAAAAATCCATAAGAAGTTAGGGATCCATCTCAAAAATTTGAAGGACCCAGTTGGACATGCCGTGTTTGATTTGAATTGCATAATGACATCTAAAAAATCGTATAGGAACCAAAGTAGCATTTGTTCCTCGCTAATCGTCTTCTTCCCTCTTACCTAATGAACCTTATTAAGACAAAACTTAGTATAGAATGAAATATTTGGATGAAAAATTATTTCTAGCATATATATACTAGCGCGAATCTCGCGCATTACATGATTCATCTATATAATATTTTGCGAATTTTAGAACATTATAAATAAAAGCTACCACAAAGGATAAAAAATACAAATCGGATATTATATAAAAACTATCACTAAAAAAAAGTGTTCAATGAGATATTATATAAAAACTATCACTAAAACTATCACTAAAAACTATCACTAAAACTATCACTAAAAACTACAAATCGGATATTATATAAAAACTATCACTAAAAATAAGTGTTCAATGAGATTTCTAAAGAACTTATTATGCAAAATTTTGAAAAAATAAATAAAAATTCATAAAAAAATTGTTGTACTTTTTTGTTGTCTTGACTTTTGAATTATTATCTTGTATATTAAATATATTATTTTAGATTTTCTATTGTTATTATAATATATATTTGATTCCTCATGATTTTTTAATGTAATATTATTTTATGTTGTTTATTTAAGAATTATTATTATACTATGTCTGTATTAGACGTTACATCATACATATGTTTTCAGCAAAATAAAAATTTTACGGACCCTGCTGGCGCGAAATCCTAGCTTCGTCACTGTATAGTACCCTGGTAAATATAAAAAATATAAACTTTAAATAATTTATTAATCTAATATCACTTCCAATACAATTCCGCATTAAAAAAAAAAACAATTTCTGTCACAGATCCTATGACCTAGCTAGAATGCACATGTGCCTTCAATTTTGCTGGTATCGGTTCATTGTCAAATTATCAGCATATGTCTCAAATTTAATTCACTTGTGCCTTCAACGTGGAACTAACAAAATCGTTCCATTATGGGTTTTGTTTCTAACATCGTGTCAGATTAAGGGTGACAGAGTCGGACCATGAGTTGCGGCGTAGCTTAGCACAGAGTCAGTTGAGGCGGAGCTTGTACGAGGTGCAGCGAGGGGTACATGGTCGTGTGTAGGACTAGGCCCTGCTCGAGTTGAATTCGAGGCTTTGTAAGAAGGTGCTGTGGAGCCAACGGCATGCGGCGGCGCAGAGCAGCACAAAGACTCGGCGGAGGTGGAAGTTAGATGGTTCAGATCTTGAGAGAGATTTATATTCTTAATGCAGTTGGAGAGAGATCTGAAGCGACGGAAGAGGTGATTGGGGAAGGGTATTTTGTATATTTCGAATTAGTAATTTTATGATGACATTTTTAGAATTGAAGTGTTTTGAGATGGCATAAATCAAATTATAGTAGTACATTAATTGAAGTGTTTTGAGATATGGCATTTTTATTACAACTGTAAGCAGTACATTAATTATGTTTAATTTTTACTAATGTAATTCTGTTTTTGTTCTAATTATAGTAGACATGTAGAATACAACAATGGTAGAGAAGTTTTGAATTCAGAATTAATCCGACTCATAATTTCCTTGCAAATACTTTTAAATTTAAAGATTTACAAGTTAACCTCTATATTTCAAAATAATTTAATTAGCAAACATTACATTGAATGATCTTCAAAATTGATATGCCAGCTTCTTCAGAATTTTAAAAGAAAAAGAAGTATAGACTGTATAGTTACCTTTTGTAATGCCTACTTAAATTCCGTCAATAGAGAATATGTTCAAGACGGTGGTGTCCGTACGTAATTGAGGTCTCATATCTTTTTTTCCATAATTTTCACTAAAATTGAATATAGTAGTAAAAATCGAGTTTGGTGAATACTATTGTCTATCATGAATAAAAAAAAAATTGTTTCAAAGAAAAAAAAAATATGAGCAAATTTTAATTAAGTTGGTGAAATAATGTTATTTTATATAGGAGGTGATTTTCGAACTGTCTGCGTATTAAAATTCAAATTCCTATTTTTTTTTTTCTACTAAAACGTACATAGAACCATTTTTAGAAAGATTTGATAGTGGCAACCAAGGAAAATGAAAAATACTTAGAAACTTGCATGTTTGCTTTTGATATCTATAAAACTAAAAGCATGCAACCTTTCTCAGTCACATAGGCTCCGTTTGGATGAATCCCCATCCGCTCCCGCGCATGACCGTCCAGCGCAGTCTACGAACCGTCCGATCTGATATGGACGGTTAGGGTCTATCAATCTTGTTACATGCACGGGGCTCCCTTTGCCATTGAGATTAAATCAGACGGCTGTGATTCCTGCGCTGCACGGTCCCGCGCGGGACTGGATTTCATTTCCCGTTTGGATAGGTGTGGGAAGAAGGGAAGAAGTGGGAAGAAGTATAGGAAAGTGTGTAATTTTGTAAATAATTTGGATTGTTTATAATAAATTTGGGCCTTCTTCCTTCTTCCTTCTTTCTATATCCAAACGGTGCCATATATACCAGAAGGATGCAAATTTGTAATATGAAAACCAATAACTTAGCTGCATATAGTACTCTAGAGATGTTTGCCCGAATGAGCTTCCCCTGGAGGTCCCTGGGCATATTATTATCGGTTTCTTTTTGTAGGTTGATTCTCTGACATCTGGGGCCATGACATACACAAAGCCATTTTTCGTTTTGGACTATTTAGTGGGAAAATGTTCTTGATTCTGTAATCTGTACTCGCATGGGAATATATTCTTGGATTCCCAAAAATAATTTGAACTTTTCAAAGAACCTGTTAGTTAGTTCAATAAAAAAAGTTGTTCTTGTAAGTTGTAAGTTGTAACTGGGTCCAACAGCCCAAAATAGCTCCGTGTCAGAAAAGTTTTAATCACTTTTTGAAGGTTGGTTTGAAACCAACAATTTTATTATAAAAAAATTTAAAAATAAATATTTTTTCCGTGAATCGAACCAAATATTACTTAATTAGCAAAATAAGGAAATCACTAGATCAAATAATCCAACAAAAGTTTTAATTATTAACTTGCATAATTTGGGTAAGGGCCGAGAAAAAATATATAATTAAGAAAATCAATAAATATGTCGGGAAAATACAACGAATAAAACATTAAGCATGTTTGGTTTGCAAATATTTGATGTCTTAACAAACTAACAGCAGACATCACCATCTCTGTAGTCAGCTATACTGCAACCAATTCGCCTCTGATTTTCTTGTTTATGGTACGGACAATTGATATTTTTTAAATTTAAGCGGTGGTATGATGCTTCGACGGGTCAAAATGAATCAATCAAACAACCCATGTGAGCATTCCTTTATTCCATCTTGTATTAATATACCAATTTTCATTTGACCAAATATCTCCTATCAGTTGTTATCAAAGCTGCCTACCAATCCAGGGACAAGGACTTGGACTCCCTGTTTCTCTCCATTTCCAACCAAAATTTAAATCATCCGTTTCTGTAGCGCATAACTTTTTATTATATTAAAGTCCAACTCTATCATGCATAGAAACAACTCAACTAATTTTTTTTTTTAGAAAAATAACATAAACAACAACAAGCCAATTATTGTGAGAACAAGGGTAAAAGTAGAGGTGGTCCAACCTTTTTAGCTATAGCAGAAAGATATGCTCTCCTAGCAAACTGTTAAAATTAATTCGGCAGCTCTCATTTAGTCATTTGTAAGATAAAGTTGCGAGTACTGTACATATGCTGCCGTATAGGAGGAGCTCATTGTTTGATGAAACTTGAGAGTGTATGCACAGGGGAATGTTTGTTCTTATCATACTCAAACAGAAACACTTGAATAATATTTGTAAGAGGAGCTCATTATGTGTATGCACAGGGGAATATTTCTTTACACTACCTGCCTATAATTGCAAGCATTTAACATCTCAACTTAGAAATTTTCCTGCAAGCATTAATCTATATTTAATATTTAATCAAAATTTGTAGACCCAACTGTAAATATGCCTTTAATGCACCCAACACCATTCCAATTTCCACAGTCTCGGAAACGAAGGAAGAAGAAGAAGAAAAGGATAATAAAAGGAGAAAAAAGAAAATGAAAATTAATAGGGAAAATCCTGTATTCGCTTCTTTTCTTGTAAGTTAAGATACGTATGTGATTTTCATTGCTAACACAACAAGAAAGCAACAATTTACTTAGCACAGATTAATAGTGGCGCCAAGCCTAACCATATATTGTTTACTCGCGCGTTGTCAAACTTTTTGACATCAGACCTTGCATTAGGGTGTCAAAAAAAAAAAAAATTATGTTCATCCGTTTATCTGATTCATACCTTATTCGATAAAAATAAAATAGATAAGATAACATGACCGACAAATCTATATTTTGTTGTTGACGTGTTTTCTATTTTATTATATACATGTTATGCTTGACGTAATATTAATTAATTTTCTTTTTTATTTGTTTATACATACACCTATATATAAGGGTGTCAAAACATGTAGAAACAGAACAGAATTGGTATGTTCTATTTTCGTTTCGTTTCTGGTAACGTAACTTACATCCATTTCATTTTCCGTTCCGTTTCATATAGTTTTTCATTTCATTTTTTGTTTCGTTCTCCATTTTTCATTGATTTCAGTCCAGTTTTCGATAAACGAAACACTAACGTTTACCAGTATCCGTTTCATTTCTATTCCGTTTTCAGAAACGAAACACATCTTCCTTTCCGTTAGTTGTTCCGTTTGGACGGAACAGAAACGTGTGAAACGGCGTGATATTGACACCCTAATTATATATACAAATTATCATATTATTCAACAATTGTATCGACACGTGGCCTGAAATGTATCCATGCTTCTTCAGCCAATGTGCGGAGCTAATTGAAACTCTACTATATGAAAATTGGGTAATACGCCAATACACCAGATTTTCAATTGACCTAGCCAGAGTGCAGAGTTATTCTCTCTCAAAAAATTCAAATATTAGATAAGAGTGCTTAACTTTTTTTTTTTTTGCAATATATCCTCTCCGTATATATGTAGTACAGCATATATATGAAATTTCATATGTTAATATATTAAACATTTATTTACTAATAACTCCGTATATGGCGGGATTTAGTTCATCAGAATTTACTGATACATTGTTTAAAACAATGAGAATAAAAGAATTTTTTTTATAATTATGCATTTGTTGCAATTCGTTGATATTTTATTTATTTAATATTTTCTCGCACTAATTAATATTATCATTGTAAAATTTAATTATCTTATATGGCAGGCATTTAATTATCTTATATGGCAGGCATCCTGCTGCAATTTATAGATTATCATTGTATGGATCAAGAAAATTAACATCTTTTTTAAATTTTCCATTCTGTCTGTTGACAGACCTAGGACATTGAAATCATTTGTTTGTTTTTTTCTTTCCCGATAACATATTATAATTTAGCCATTTTTTTTTATCAGTCATAATATAATATTATATATGTGTTTGTATATACAACTGGGGGAAAAAGAGGAGAAAGGGTGGGGTTTTCCCTGTCTAGGCTCATGCTGATTGCCTCAGAATCCCACCTCTCTCAACTCATAAATGATTCCGTCCCCCACCAATACCACGTTACCATATTGCAACTATTATGGGAATATGCCAGAGATGGGGGACCCGTCTGTTAATCTACCAGCCATACAAGCCCACACGCTTCTTCACTATTTTACAAGTCCGCTCAAGCAATACAGTCTTATCTTGTCTTTGCAAAAGGCCCCGCCTTATCAAATTTTATCTTTCATCTGTTGAATTTAGATCGTGTGATGTCTCCAAAGTTAACTGCCAGATGGTCAAATCGCACTAACCATGTTTCCCCCCCCCCCCCCCCCCCCCCCTATCTGATCTGTTTTATGGGGCTTGTTCAATTTGGGAGGCTATGTTGATCAGTGACTATATATGGAACATTAACCTCATTTTTTCCAATGATTTATTGAACTTAAAAAATATTTTTTAAAAATAAATTGGAAATCTAATCTCCCAATCTATTTTTAAATTAAATATCTATAAAGAGCTTTTCAGCTGGATTTCGAACCTATCTAAGAACTAAAAATTAGCTTGCGCATATGTGACTTTGAAATATCAACCAATGGCTTATAAATTCATATACGAGGTCTTTTTTTTTTTTGTTAACTGGGGAAGATGGGGCGTCCAAGAAATGCATAGGACTCTAGTTATGGCTGTCAAACGTTAAATACGGAAGCGGAACAGGGTGTTTCGTTTTCCGTTCCGTTCCAGCACACGAAAATGAAATTCATTTCGTTTCCGTTCCGTTCCTCATTTTCACTGATTTCAGTCTATTTTCCATTGATTTCAGTCATTTTTCGGTAAAACGGAACATTAACGTGCAGTACCACCTGTTCCGTTTCCGTTCCATCTCTGAAAACGTAACCAATTTTCCTTCCGTTTCCGTTCCATTTCGGACGGAACGGAACGGAAACGTTCGAAACGGATCCGGAACGGAACAGAAACGTTCGAAACGGTACCAAATTGACACCCCTAACTCTAGTCTCTATGCACAGATATATGTCTGATTATTTTTGGTCCAGTTTGGTGCAGAAAATTGCGTTAAAACATACATATTATCTGCCAACTCCATTTTGAATAGTTAGTTGTATAGTACAATAGACTGGATCTTAGTTGGGTTCAGGTGGCCAGCGGGCCCTTTATTTGTATGTTGGTGTTATAAAAGATCAAATGAGTTTAACAGTCCATAGGTCAAACACACGCATTAAATTTAAAAGTACCATCTTTTACAATTCTTTCCCCGTTAGAATTTATGGTTAATTAATAATTCGAACAAACTTTTTAAACATATTGAAATTTGAAAGAGCCTAAATTCAATGTCAACGATAGAACATCAAGTTACATGGAAACTGAGAAAATTTTGACAAATTTAATTTATAAGGCAAACAATATATTTATAACTACAACACATGATATAAAAAATCCATTTTAAATTTTACTTTTATCATGGATTGTAACTTTTTGTTTTTCTAAAATAGCACAACAATTGTGAACAATTACTTTTTTTAATGGTTGTACGGACCCATCAGAGATTAGAGATGCCGCAGTCTCCGAAATTTTAAAAAATAATATTAAAATAATATAATCTATTAAAATTAATATCAATATAATAAGTTTAATATAAATAGTATCACGAGATCGGAATCCTGGATTCCGAACGTTAGATCGGAATCCTGGATTCCGATCTAACCTCTGATCGGATTTTGGGATTCCGATCTAAGCTTAGATCGGAATCCAGGACTCCGAACAGTGCTGTAACAGGAATTTTTGTCGTTTTTAGTGATTTTATTGTACTTCTATTATAAATATTAATTAAATATATAAAATTTTAATATTAAATTAATATATTATAAAATATTAGTAATATATTTTGAAGATAAAATATTATATTAATATATTTTATTGTACTTCTATTATAAACATTAATTAAATATATAAAATTTTAATATTTAATTAATATATTATAGAATTTTTGTCGTTTGTTTAGAATCGGATTTTTGATATTTTGAAGAATGTTAATATAATATAATTCTATATTATGAATAATATTTTAATATTTAAAGTTTTGATATTAATTTTATATGGATGGTTTTATTTTTAATATTAGAAATTTTCAATTATGTTAAATGTTGTACATAATAAGTACATAATATTTTTTGTAATAATTTATTTATGGCAATAATTATAATATTAACTTATAATTAAATATTAGATTTATTTCATTTAATTCATAATATAAAAATACAGGAATTATAAGTTGTTTAACCATAAAATTTGGTGATCAAAAAAGCTTAGGAAAATACGTGAAACTTCAAAAATTGGCTAAAAATGCCAATCATGCTCTGAAAATTCCAGAAAAATCACCAAAAATCCTACATAGGATGTATAAAATGATGGAAGCTTCAAAAACACCAAACATTACTCCTGACTCTGAAAAAATGCAAAGAAACCCTCAAATTCATGAAAAAAAATGAATAAAATGTTTCGGAGGGTCTTCTCAAGAAATTCTTGGCATCATAAAATTCTACATAATTTTGTGAGTCTCCACACCAAATCTCATGCGAAAAATCAAACCCGAAGGCTGTCAAAGAATTTACTTTGATTCAGCCAAAATCCTAAAATGGAATAAAATGCTGGAATGGAGGCCTGCAATGAGAAATAAATGGAGAGAGGCCTGTGGGGAATTTGAAATTCCCTCCGGAGGTATACTGGGTCCTTTGTGAGCCGTATGTGGCGGCAAGGAAAGTGGCACGCGGTTCACTAAAACCGGGTGCACCCAAATGAAAAGAAGGAGAGGAGTGCGTCGCTGAAGCGCCTCAATCAAAGTCCCTCCTTTGAGCGAAATAGATGAATGCACACGGAGTTTAGAAAAAACAAAGAGTTAAAATCCCTGGACCCACAAGGAGGTCACTCGGTGTAGCACGCGCCGGGAGCAATGAGAACGAAGAAAATCAAGAAAAGCTTCCCCAACAGAAAAGCAGTTTTGGGGAGAGTTTGTTGAGGCGAAAACCGCCGGGCCTCTGGAAGATGCATCGAACCTAGACGGAGATGAAGGCTAGAAGCGCTGCCTATAAATATAGGCGAGAAGAGAGAGAAAGGGGCAGCAATTCAGATCCCGAAAGAGGAAGTTGAGATCCAGAAATCATTCCCCCCAAAATTGAGGATTACAAAAAAAATACCCCCACTGTTGTAAGAGACATTTCCACAAACACTTAGAGAGCATTAGGTTTAGAGCAAGATTAGTGCAAAGATTAGCAGAAAAACTGAGAAGATCCGCAAGAAATAGGTGAGAATTGGAGAAGTTTGTAAAATGATCTTGTATTCTGAAGTTGATTTTGATAATGAAGCTGATTCTTTGAAATGTCGTGGATCTCTTCCTTTCTTTGAGCTGATCTTTGAAGTTTCGAAATTCTTAGCAAAAAGGAGTTCTTTTCTTTTGATTCTTGGATTCTTTAAACTGAATTAGAGGGAAAGGTGAGAGAGTTCGACGGGAAGCACAGCCTCCTGTTTAGTTCTCAAATCTGAAACTCTTCTGGCTTTTCTTGCAAAAATTCGGTGGCTTTCCAAAGTTATTTTAAAATTGATCGTTTCTTCTTCTTCCTGGAGCTCAAGTTAGAAAGAGAGGTGAAGGAATTCGGCGGGAAGTACAGCATCTCGCTCAGTTCTTGATCCTTGATTTCTGACTCTTTCGCGTGTGATTCAATTCCTGTTGTCTAGGTTTCTGCTAGTTGTAATTTCTCATTCTTTGATCTGAGTTAGGAAATCAAGTGCTAGATTTGGTGTTTTACTCAGTACGTTTCTTGCTTCTTGAAATCGATTCCTAACCTAATCAAGTCGTGTCTTGGTTTCTTGTTTAATCTCATGAATTCCCTTGTTTCCTCTTTCTATAATTACATCTTCATGGTTCGGCAGAGGGCACAGCCCACTGCTTAGCCGCTTGGTTCGGGAGGAGGCTCAGCCTTCTTCTTAATCCTCTTCATTGCTCGATGGGGGGACTCAGTCCCCTTGTCCAGCACTTTACTGTCACTAATCTGGGTTCAGTTCAATTAATGGTGATGGATTGCTTTTGCCATGTCTGATCAGGATAAATCTTGATTGGAGATAGTATGAGCAATGTTATCGTCATTACTTGAAATGAATTCTGATTGGGGATGGTGAAACTGACTTTGCTGTTTTGTTCAGGAGAAATCTTGGATGAGAACAGTAAAGCTAGTATTGCCATCGCCGATCAGAAGAAGATCCTGATTAGCAAAGGTAAAGAAAATGAAGAAGATTAAGGGAAGTTCGAGTTATTCCGCATTTGTATTTCTGTCCCAAAATTGAGTATATTTCACTTCTATTTATTTTCTCTGAACATCTTAGTATCCAGCCATGAGAAGGCAATGATGAAATGATAATTGTTACATCTTTGGGGTTTGTAGTAAAATATAAGAAATAATAGCTTAGACTAATGATTTTTGGTAAGAGTATAATAGACCAAATCCCTTTCTCTCTGGATGAAGTATTTGCCAAATAAAAGACATGATTGACCAATTGCTGAAATTGTCAGGGTGCTTTGTATAAAAGTGTAATGATTTTGGCTTCTGCTTGTTAATTGAACTGACCTTGAATAGAACATGTAAGCTAACCTGTATTTAATGATGAAAAGTATAAGTTAAAGGACTAAACGGTAAAAGTGGAAGTTAAGCTTTGAATGACCACCAGAGCTCATAATTAAAGCGTAGTATATACATACAGTATAATATGGGTGTTTGGTAATTAAGTTACACAGTAGGCATGACATATGGCATTAACATTCTAACTGTCTTAGTATTGACTCACCTGATATATCAGAAATAAAGGAGCAGACGATTGAAATAAAGCAAGTAACTGCCTGTTAATTTTCTATCGGTAAGAGTGCATGGTTAAGACATATGTAATTCAGTCTACCCCTCAGTTTTGGTATCAAAATGTCAATTAACGTTTAGGAGAAAGATAAAAAGATATAAATCTAATGGTTTCATCAAACTTGATTATATGAGTACCGTATTGGTAAATTCAAAGTATCGGACTAATGTTCATAATTGCGACTAAGTGACTCATATCTAAATGTGAAATGGCTTCTTTGGGTTCCTTCTGACATTAATAAGTTATCTCTGGGTACCACTGCTTGAACCCCCGTGACAACATCAGAACCTTCATTAAATTAACACAACACAATCTCAATTAAGTATAAACCTGTACCCTCTTCTTCTTCCAAGCGCTGATAAAATCAGCATAGGTAGTAACAACAACAGTGATCGCCAGAAAAGTGTGAAAATGAAAGTACAGGGACCTAATTGAGTTTTAATCTTTACTGTCACTTTCAAACTTTCCGTCTCCTGACTAAACGAAGATGACGCGACGAAAATGAAGGTCACCAACGTGCCCCTCTCACCCTCACGACGCTGACGATCTCTTCCTTGACCACAACGATGGTCGGAATCGTTAGCGGATCTGAACCTGCCGTCTGACGAACCCGACAGCGAAGGAATCGAACCCGTCTTCTTCAAAAGTCTCAGCGCTCATGATATCTTCGATCTTTTGTGACAAAAATGGTGTAACGAGTCTTGAAGTTGTCAGTGATTTGCTACACTAAGGTTACATCATGATTGGATAGGTGACCCCCCAATAAGAGCCCCAGTAATGACTGGCTGAGGTGGACCAGTCAAGAAATGCCACGTCAGCAGGAATATTAAAAAGCACTTTAAAAATAGTAGGGAACTCAGAAAAATACAAATAAAATATCCATAAAATTCTAAAAATCAAAATAAACTTGTTTCACTGATACTTTGATATGAAATTATGTCAAAGTAGCGGTCTTTTTGCATTTTTGAAGTATTTTCACTTTAAAAATGAAATTTATAAATATCATAAAACTAATAAAATTCTAAAATCAAACTAAGTACTTTTGAAATACAAATTCTAAATATAATATCTTCGAAATCAAGTATTTTTTTTAAATAAGAATACTATTTTCACAAATTATAAGAGTCAAAATAAATCAATTGTATCTTTTAAATGAAATTTATAAAATTAAGAGCTAAGTACTTTCAATATCTCAGTAACTTCAAGAAAGATATTTTCAGAACATTAAAATACTTTCCAAATTAGTCTAAAAATCTAAAAAGGAGTTTCTAAAAAAAAGTGCAAAAAAGTCAAAGTGAATAAAAATCATCAATATACAAAGTGAAACCTCAGAAAACTAAAAGTTCAAAACACGAAACCCAAAGTCAAGAACCAAAACCTCTCCGTTTGAGGAAAAATCCCTCCTTAGGGTTGAGATCAACCTTATATGACTTAGAAATTAAATTCTTACGGGCCCCCTCGTCCAAAGAATTGTAATTTGTTCTCACAAGAGCCGCCAAATGGCCCGAGAACCAACTCTCACAAGTGACGCCAAATGTCCCGAGGGTTGTAAAAGAACCAACTTTCACAAGTGGCGCTAAATGCCCCGAAGGTTGTAAAATTCCCTTTGTTCTCACAAGAGCCGCCAAATGGCCCGAGAACCAACTCTCACAAGTGACGCCAAATGTCCCGAGGGTTGTAAAAGAACCAACTTTCACAAGTGGCGCTAAATGCCCCGAAGGTTGTAAAATTCCCTTTGTTTTCACAAGTGCCGCCAAATGGCCCGAGAACCAACTCTCACAAGTGACGCCAAATGTCCCGAGGGTTGTAAAAGAACCAACTTTCACAAGTGGCGCTAAATGCCCCGAAGGTTGTAAAATTCCCTTTGTTCTCACAAGTGCCGCCAAATGGCCCGAGAACCAAATCTCACAAGTGACGCTAAATGTCCCGAGGGTTGTAAAAGAACCAACTTTCACAAGTGGCGCTAAATGCCCCGAAGGTTGTAAAATTCCCTTTGTTCTCACAAGAGCCGCCAAATGGCCCGAGAACCAACTCTCACAAGTGACGCCAAATGTCCCGAGGGTTGTAAAAGAACCAACTTTCACAAGTGGCGCTAAATGCCCCGAAGGTTGTAAAATTCCCTTTGTTCTCACAAGTGCCGCCAAATGGCCCGAGAACCAACTCTCACAAGTGACGCCAAATGTCCCGAGGGTTGTAAAAGAACCAACTTTCACAAGTGACGCCAAATGTCCTGAAAGTTGTAAAATTCCCTTTCGTTCTCACAAGTGCCGCCAAATGGCCCGAGAACCAACTCTCACAAGTGACGCCAAATGTCCCGAGGGTTGTAAAAGAACCAACTTTCACAAGTGGCGCTAAATGCCCCGAAGGTTGTAAAATTCCCTTTCTTCTCACAAGTGCCGCCAAATGGCCCGAGAACCAACTCTCACAAGTGACGCCAAATGTCCCGAGGGTTGTAAAAGAACCAACTTTCACAAGTGGCGCTAAATGCCCCGAAGGTTGTAAAATTCCCTTTGTTCTCACAAGTGCCGCCAAATGGCCCGAGAACCAACTCTCACAAGTGACGCTAAATGTCCCGAGGGTTGTAAAAGAACCAACCTTCACAAGTGACGCCAAATGTCCCGAAAGTTGTAAAATTCCCTTTCGTTCTCACAAGTGCCGCCAAATGGCCCGAGAACCAACTCTCACAAGTGACGCCAAATGTCCCGAGGGTTGTAAAAGAACCAACTTTCACAAGTGGCGCCAAATGCCCCGAAGGTTGTAAAACTCTTCAAAAACGACTCAAAAACGACTCCAAGTGAAGATTCATTCCCTTTTCAACGAAAACCTCTTCTAAACCTCAGAGTCTTTTAGTAATAGTTTAGCGATCCTTAATTGGGTCCCGTCAACCAGGTCTGGTACCATCAATTAAGGCCTCTTTAAGGCAAGTAATAGCACTCCATCAATCCATTTTCTTAGCCCATTACATCCATACCCTTTTACGTCCCTTAATCAGAGGTTCTCGTAGGCAACTACGAGGTAATTAACAATAGGGGCTTGCGCCTATTGGAAAGAAAGGACCCGCTAAATTAAGAAACTTCTTTAAGTAGCGACTCTTTATAGGGTTCTCTTGTGTTGAGAGATACCCGCCATAGAGATCGAAATCTTAAGGGAGGTGAATCTAAGGCTATGTTCCCATTGTTCTTCGAGAAATCCCTTCGAGGAGAATAATGACGAAAAAGCCGCAACATATTCTCTGGCACGCCCGGTGGGACCTCTTTCTCCTCTCATCTTTGGGACTTGAAGGGTGATGTAAGGGCTAAGGAAATTTTAATAAACAATCCTAACGGTAACATTAAGTTTTGTGTCATTGCAGGTTGAAATGACATTCACCAGCATTGACGCTTTCAAGCCGACAGGAGTTCTCAGGATCGGAGGAGTGCCGATCTGCTTCAACGACGAGTTCATGATTGGAGGCATGCCCTTCGGACATTCCTACGTGCCCGTCGTCCAGGCTAGTGATGGGAGCTTCAAGCTAGCAAGGGTGGTCGTAGAAGAGCCACACGAAGAAGTGGTGGAGATTACCAAAGTCATTGAAGATCCAATGGAGATCAACTCTGTGAAGGAAGAAGAATGGACAACCGTCTCCCACAAACGAGCTCGCTCAAGCTCAGTCTCATTTCCTCAAAAGCACCAAACTCGCCGCCGTTCTCCTACTAAAAAGATGGCCGTGAAGAAGGTGTATGCGCCGGTCTCTCAAAGCGCAAGGACAATGAAGAAAGTCCAAAGGGCCTACAAAAATGAATTGGAAGCAAGGCCAAATTTGCCTGTAAGCAACCCGTTCTCAACACTTCGCCTCGTGAGGAAGAACTCTCTTGTGGCCGTGCTCAAGACCATGGAGGAATTCCCTCCCGAGTGTCAAATGCAATTTAGAGGGAAAAGCCCTCAAAACCGGCAATCGGTGAAGGAGAGGCTAAGCTTTTCGCGAACGTCGGCCCATGAACGATTGGGACAAAAGGGTCACATGAAAGCATCCTCCTCCGTGCATCAAAGACTGGGGCAAGGGGCCAAACCAGTCAAAGAAAGATTGGGACCAAAGAAAGTTTGGGTGCCTGAGGAGAAACCACAACCCATGGAAGTGGATCAAGAGCCACGCAACAAGAAAAGACATGTTGCACGGGAAGACGGCCAACTCGTGGTCCACGCTCGGGTCCATATGGTTGAAATAAATGAAGAATATGAGATGCACGCCTTTGTAAACATGGCCAGTGATGGAGAAGCCCCCTTCACCAAGAGGGATGGCAAGGATAAGCGAGATCGTGCTTCTTCAAGCCGCATCATAAATGATGAAGAGCCAACCGGGGACGAAGAAGAAGATGTAGATGGTAAAGATCGCTGGAATGAGGGTGAAAGGCCAAAATTAGTGAGCATCATTGAAAGAAATGAAAAGAAAATGGCAATCATAATGAACGAAAGAGAGAAAGAAAGAAAACTACTCAAAAAGATGTATAAGATTCTAGAAAAGAAAAGGTTGCTTGAAGACCTTGAAAAAGAAGGATCTTCTGGAGAAGAAGAAGATGAGTACAAAGAAAAAGTACTCAAAGAGAGAAAAAGTAAAAGTAGGTACGAATGTTCTGATGAAGAAGAAGAAGGAGAAAGGAGAAAATTCTCAAAAGATAGGAAGAACGGGAGTAGATGTGGATCTTCTGACGAAGAACAAGAAAGGCCTAAGAGAAGACTTTCCAAAGAAAGGAAGAATAGGCGCAAGTATGATTCGTCGGAAGAAGAAGAAGAAAGAAGATATCAAAGGCGTCCCAAGGGAAATAGGAATAGGGCGAAATACGAATCAAGTGAAGATGAGATGCCCGAAGCTAGGCGCCGGACTGGGGCAAGAAGGCCCAACCCAACCAAGCAAGTCATCCAAGAGATGATTAATCTACAACTCCAAGCTACGGGAGCGGGTCGATTCGCTAATCTGCACAAGAAGTGTGGAAGACCGTACCCGAAAGAATATGAACAAATTCCATATCCTCTTGGGTATCAAGTGCCTAGATTTAATTTGTTCGATGGAACAGGTAAAGACAGCATCACACCAAATCAGCATTTGATTCAGTTTCGCAACTCATGTGGCAACACTGCCCATGATGAAGCCTTGTTGCTCAAACAATTCTCCCAAAGTCTCACTGGGGCAGCATTTGAGTGGTATTCCTCGCTCGAAAACGACTCAATAGAAACATGGGAGGAAATGGAGGACCTTTTCAAAGCCAAATTCGCCATGGTCAATCAAAGACTCGCGGTGGCCGATGTTGTAAGCGAAAAGCCAAGAGCGGGCGAAGCCCCACTCGACTACATTAACCGGTGGAGGAACATGCATATAAGATGCTCTCACCAGATGCCCGAAAGGGAGGCAGTTGAATTTCTGATAAGAAATCTTGACGATTGGATAAAGCGACCTCTCTCGGAGAGTGACATTTATACCTATGAAGACTTGGTCACTAGAGTTGCGAGAATTGTGCATATGGGTCCTCCCAAAGAGGTGCAAAACTATAAAAGTGAGTCAAGAAATAGGGCGCAAGGGCCTATCAAGATAGCAGGCGCTAATGAGGCATCAATTAGCCAGGGCGGGCAAAGAAATTACCGCAACAACAATAACGACAATAATAACAACAACAATGGCAATGGGAGCGGTCGCGTGTCCACGCTAGCCGAACGGTTGAATAGGCCATACTCTTTTAAGAAAGAGAAGACCGCGGCATTACTGAAGCAACTCCTACAAGGAAAAGCCATAGAATTGCCAGAGTGCAAAAGGGCCGAGGAAATGCATAAAACCAATGACCCAACTTATTGTGCTTACCATCGGGTCTTAGGTCACCCAACGGGCGATTGCTATGTCTTTAAGAACATAGCAGAAAGAATGATTAAAGAAGGCGATCTAGTCTTGCCTGAGAGTTACAAGCAAACGCCCGCTCCACATGCTCAAGCTAACGCAGTGGTTCAAAGAAACAACCCAAGACGAAATGTGGACTGTAATGTCATCGTCGTAGTAGATGAGGAAGAGGAAGAAAGAGAAATGCGAAAGGCAAAGATGATGAAAGAAAAGAAAAATGAAAGCAATGAAAAGAAAAATGAAAACGAAAATAAGAAAGAAAAAGAAAAGAAAAGTGAAAAAGAGGAAGAAATGGTGTTAAAAATAGAAGAAAAGAAAGAGGAGAAGGAAGAGATGATCACCTACTACTATGACGATGATACAGAAGATGAAAACGAGGCTCCTTATCAAGGCCTCTTCGCCAAGGGTATGTTTAAAGAAAGGGATTGCCATGTAAATCTGCGGTCGGGTACGAACATTCCCGAAAGACAAGCACCCAAAGAAAGTGATAAAACAAAGGGCAAGACTAGAATCCAAGAGGTCGAAGATGAGCCCGGACCAAGCCACAGGGCAAGAGAAGTAAAAGGGGAGTACAATATCTTGGCTCACTTGAGGCGCACTCCAGCACTAATAAGCGTGTTTGAAGCACTGATGATGTCAAAGGAGTTGCGAGAGACAATGATGGAAATGGTTAAAGAGCCCGAAAGATTCCAAGCTTACGTGGCCGAGAAGCACATGACGGAGGCCCTTTATGTAGAACCCGAAAATCAGATAACCTTCACAAGCCAAGACTTTATGATGGGAACCTCCTATCACAACAAGCCGTTGTACATCACAGGCAAGACAAACGGGAGTCAACTAAGCCGAATGTTGGTCGATCCCGGGTCTTCCATTAATATTATACCTCTCAACTCGCTAAATCAATTGGCTTTAGGAGGAAGAAGGCTTTCTGATGAGAATGTGTTCATACATGGCTTCAACCAAAACTCTGAGCGAGCCCTAGGTGCCATCACATTGCCAATGAAGTTTGGAGAACTTGAAACATTGGTAAAGTTCTACGTCATCGACGCAGATACCTCTTATCGAGCTCTACTTGGACGACCGTGGCTACATGAAAATGGGCTTGTGCCGTCGACTCTCCACCAATGTGTCAAGTATTTACAAAATGGAGAACAAAAAGTGATCAAGGGAGATGCCCAACATTATGGTGTCCATGAAGTAGAGCTTGAAGAAATTGATCGATTCTATGCTCCAACTTCTCAAAGGAGCACTTCCCCAACTTTGAGGTCAAGGGCGACGCCTCGAGAAGAGAATGAAGAGAAGATAAAGCTCAAAGGAAAGGTAAAAACTGCTTGTGCCATAAAAACTCCCATTTATATAAAGTCATCAGATGATGAAGAAGAGAAAGGTGGTCGAAGAGGAAAAATACACATAAAAGATGAGCCCGAGGAGGAAAAGCAAGAGCCAAAGAGGGTGATCCATGTCTATGACACTGAATCAGACGAAGAGTTCTACGATCGTAAAGAAGACTCAATGGCCATTGAGCAAGTGCCCATGGGCTATTACAAAGAACTCACACCTAGGGAGGTTTATCAGATCAAAGAATTAGAAACCTTCTATATCCCACCTAAAGTAGAAGAAGTGAATGGAAGAAAGGTATTCCACAAAGGAATCTTATTCTATAAGGCCGAAAGTGTGGATCCATCGGGAAATCCCCTTGGCTCAGATAGTTGGGTTAGGTGGCTTAAGGAAGAAGAAGAAGAATTTGAGAAAATAGAAGTGATGGGGTACTACAATCAAGGGTTGATGAGCCTATTCCAAAGAAATTGTTGCCTAGACCCAATTTCAAAGCAAAGAGCTAAAACGTTCCATGATCTGTGGAATGGAAAATCCCGGCGAGTGATGGGAGTGGATGGAAAAGTGAAAAATACTAAGGGTTTAGGTTACCTGCAACCCCAAAGAGAAGTGTCGGTTTTGGAATGTCATACTATAGAAGTGGAAACACTGGAATCAAGAAAAGAAAAAGCAAAAGCAAATAAGGAAAATGAGTCAGAAAAAGGAGAAATGTCCACTGAAAAGGTAGGAATAAGTGACTCAGCTCTATTAGAAGAATTGGGGAGACGGTTACAACGATACAAACAAGAGGCGAGGTGTGAAGTGACTTTGTTGTTGGCAGAAAACGGTAAATTACGCCGTGAATTGGAAGTGAAAAAGCTTGAAGAAGAAGTAAGCGAGCAAAAGGTAATTGGGCTTCAGCAAGAAATTAAGAATTATAAACAGGAGATAGGTACACTCCAGAACGAATCTAAAGAAAATGGGCGTGTGATCGCGGATTTAAGAGAAAGATGTGTACATCTTAAACAAATACATCAAAGAGATTGGCAAACCATAGCCGAGGAGTATCGAGTAACGATGGAAGAAGTGGGGACTCTCCGTCAGAAATTCGAGAAGAGTGAAAAGATGTTAGAACATTACCGAGGGGAGTACACGAAATTGCTACTAGAGGAGAATGCAAGAGAAAAGTTACGAAAGGACAAGGCGAGACATCCCGAAGAGATGGACTATATGGGTGGAAAAATAGCGAGGTCCTTAGAAACCCAAGGAGAGTTTGAAATGAGGAGAGAGAAAGGAAAGAAGGAGAATCCAAAAGGAGAAACAAGTCTATCAAAATCAGTTTTGGAGCAATCACGAGAGAAAGAAAGGAAGGATAAATTGAAAGAACCCGTGAATGAAAGCGAGGGTGAAGTTGTAAAGAGGAAGTCTAAAGAATGTATACCTTTATCTGTGAGAAAGAGTCAACCATACTCATTCAGAAAGGATAAGATATGGGAAGTAGCTGATCTAGCTGTGAAACGTGGATTTCCCATCAAAATGACCAAAGGCACTTGTGACATGATTGGATCTAAGTACTGTGCATACCATTTGAATTGGGGGCATACTCTGGAGGAATGTTTTACATTTAAAGACTGGGTAGAGGAGCGATATCAAGAAGGTGTACTGTCTTTACCCGAATATGTCCTTCAGACACCCGCACCTCACATATAAGAGTACATGTGATCTATGCAGGAGTATCTTTGAATTGCAGTGATTCATTTTGAAAACCCATCCTTCAAACTCAAAATCTACTTTACCAAAAATAACCAAAAACCTACCACAATAAGGCCTAACCCAATAAAATCCAAAACTCCACAAAAGCCTATGACAACCAAAACCTATCAGGTCCAAAGCCATATATGAAGCTCAATAAAACATTAGAATAAAAGTCCAACGAAAACGTTAGGACCCAATAAAATTCAAAACCTTAACTTAACATTTCAATCAAAACCCAAAACCCAATAAAGGGGCAAGTTTTTGAAAAGAGACATGCCCCGCTAGGTTATGTTTACCCTATCTTATAATCCGCGGTCAACGATGGGATTTTCGGGTCCCGGAGAACGCGAAGCCGTGTCAAAGAAAGTCTTGGTGGTTTTCTAAGACACCTATGCCTAATGAAGATTAAGCCTTTGTGGCGTCTGAAGGCATTAAGGCACCGCCCTATGAAGGTATCTGAGGGCTCCCCCCAATCACTCCCACCGTGTCCCTCGCTGGACCTGGTCTGAAAAATGATTTTTGAAAAGAAATCTATTTCCTCACATGTTATATTTACCCTAATCATAATCCGCGGTCAACGATGGGATCCTCGGGTCCCGGAGAACGCGAAGCCATGTCAAGGAAAGCCTTGGTGGTTTTCTAAGACACCTATGCCTAATGAAGATTAAGCCTTTGTGGTGTCTGAAGGCATTAAGGCACCGCCCTATGAAGGTATCTGAGGGCTCCCCCCACCCACCTCCACCGTGTCCTTATCTCATGATATGATGCTAAAAAAGGAGAGAAGATACAAAGGAAGCAAAAGGCAGATAAAGGAGAAGCCATTCATTAATGATAAAAGGAGTGCAGAAGGTTACAAGCACAAGCCAACGCAAGCTAAAACAACACTGAAAAGAAAATAATCCCTGATACAGACTAAAGGGGTGCAAAAATAAAAGATAAAGGTAAAGATGCCCTAAAGATAGCACTGGGGCAGCACTGGGACAAAGCTACCCAAGACGGCCGTTTACTCTGGGGCAGCCGCAGCTCCATCATCAATCGCAACTTCACCACCCACCAAATTGTTCAGAGTGGCAAGAATGACCTGAAGTGTCCCTTCCAGAGCTTCTAGCCGGGTATTCAATTCCCCAAAGCGCTGGTCAATAAAAGCCCGGATTGAGACCGGGGCAGGAGCATCAAGAGCCATCATAGCCGAATTATCATCCGGCGGAGAATCAACACCCATAGGACCGTATTGGTTTGGGGCCGCATTAGGGAGCAAAATGTAATCATTCACAGGCTGGTTGGGATCGGGGACCAACATATCCATCGAAGATTCAACCCATCCGATAAGAGGCAAAGAAAGGAGAAGGTTAAAAGGATGTGCCACATCAGCGTCAGAAACACGGTTGCCCCACAACATGTCAGGCACGCGAATATGAGCCCTAAGCATGAGAGCCTCAATGAGATGACCGTAAGGAAGCGGCTCCCGATCAGAAATAGCCACTTGGTGCATGTGGAAGAGGATCATGTGGGCCAAATTGATGGGCCATTGCTTCTGAATCAGGTTGCGAAGGTAGAAGAGACTGCCAGGTTTGGCAAGATGGGTCATTGCCCCTTGGGGAAAGATGATATCATTGATCACCAAGAAAAGAAACCTGGAGATCATGAAAGAATAAGGAAAGAGAAGAGAAGTAATCAAAATGAAGCAAAAGAAGAAAGAGAAAAGAGGAAAATACCTATGGAGAGCGGGCAGATGGAAAGTAGACACCCTCTCGATATCAGGAGCCGCCACCCTGAACCATTGGCGACATTCCTGATAACTACCAAAACCTTGAGGCCACCTCTGAAAAGCATAAACGGTAGAGCCGTTGACGGTGTCGGCAGCCTGCAAGTAATTGGCCAAATCCCCAACGGTAATATGAAAGAAGCGGCCAAACAAATAGGAAGAGGCCGAAGGAGACCCAAAATGGTTAAAAGAAACCCTGAGATTGGCATAGAAGAGGCGAGTAATTCTGGGATGATACGGCTGATCACAATCTACCAAGCCAGCCAAGCTCCATGAATCAAGCCAGCCCCTGATGAGATTCACTTGCTCCACCGGGATCCTCCGCATAGGACGAAAGAAATAGCAATCAGCCACAGGCCTCTCTGCATTACCCATGTCATTATAGTAAGAGAGGAAAGCTGTCTCATCACGGAAGAGATAGCGATTATCGGGAGTAAGTGACCAGTCTGGAAAGGTAGGATCCAGACGCAAAATAGAGGAACCAGAAGCCTCCCTGGCACGCTTGGATGAAGGAAGAGAAGACATGGTGGCAATAAATTGGGGATTTGTGTAAGAAAGAAAAACTGCGGGAAGCTTGAATGTGGGGAAAAGAAGAAGCAAAGGCGTGCTTATATAGGCATGGCAAAGGAAAGGGCGTAATTTGGAATTAATGGCAGACGTGTGAACGTGCGAACATGCGGGAAAGGTTAAGGCTGTAGTGGCAGGAAGTGAAAATAAACCGTTCGAACTAATGCTCCAAAAGAAACGGTATGAAGTCAGGAAAGCGTAGAAGAAGTGGAAGTGTTCAAGGCTGATGTCAGAAGAAGAAAACTAGTAAATTGGGTCAAGGCCCATGTAGGTTCGAACCCAAGGAAATACAGGGACGGGCCAAAATACCCCAACCTAAATTGTGGAGTGGACCTATGTGTGTTCAAGATTCCTAAAAAAAAAGAAGAGAGAAGAAAGCAAAAGAAAATGAGTATGGGCCAAATTCCCATATCTCCAAGAAAAAGTGGCGGTAAGAGTAAGATTATTCGAACCCCGCGAAGTTATAAAAAAGAAGTCTTGAGCGCAGAAGCCCAATCAGGCGCAAGAACGACATAATACCAATTTTAAGAAGAAAGATTATTGGTTACATCATAAGCAAGCATGCAAGGAAACCCCGAGCGAGAGAGCTCAGTCGGGCACAAAGACAAATCAAATATCACCAAGCAAAAACACAAGGTTACAAGCAAGACAAACAAGTCAAGACAGCCAACACAAAATCCAAATGTCAAATGGTAGGCATAAAAGTCAAGACCCAGAAGGTAAAGATACAAGGCTAGCATCAAAACCCCCAAAGTTTAGCCCAAAACCCTAACCAGAATAATACTCAATGGCCCTATATGAGGCCCTCTATAAGATCAGCCTCCCTCCTATGCATGTATGACCTGCCCTTCGCCTCATCAAGGATGCGAATGATGCGCTTGTAACGGGAATGGACAGTCTCCATCCGTCTCTCCTCCTCATCACGGAAGTGAACAAAGTACCTGAAAGCCTCAGCACAACGGCTCCACGCATCAGTGTAGTAGCCTGACCAGAGAACTAGCTGAGAGTGAAGCTCCGTAATCTCAGAATGAAAGAATACCACATCTGACTCCCAACGCCCAACATCAGTGTGACGAGCAGAGGAAGAGGGTGCTGCTCGACGGGCGGCCACCCACTCGGTGACCGAAGAGATAGACCGCTGGCAGAGAGAATGATACCTAGTATGGAAGGAGGTAAGAGTCTCGAAGGTGCTACCCAGCGACTGAAGGCATAAGGTGAGATGACTGCCCCTGCGGACATACTCCTGCTCTAAGTGTCCCAACTTGAGCGTCTCCACTATCCCGTGACACTCACCAATGAGAGAAAGCACTAGCGCGGCAACCCCTCTGTTAGGCTGAATATCCAAGGAGATCCCATCAAAAAGCCTGTCACGAATGGGAGAAAGAACGAGAGGAGTGCCCCTGCAAGCTAAGCGCAAGGCGGTCAAAGCATCCTTCAGTCCCACCACCGTAACAGCTGAAAAGAAGAAATGAAGCATAAGAGATGATCGATAAAAAAGCTAGCGTAAAGAGATAAATGAAAGATTAAGTGGAAAAGTTTACCTCTGGAGAAAGGTGGGGGGCTAGGAGTACGCAAATACTCCTGAATGCCAGTGATACGGAGCTCCTGGTAGGAAGGAGCATCACTGGACTCTGAAAGTCCATCTTCGCCCTCATGAGGCAGAGGACCAACTGGGCTATCCATGTCAACCTGAAATATTAAACGAACACGTGTGCAGAAGAAAGAGATACCAAAAGTCAACCATACAAGTAAGGCATAAAGAGGGATATAAGAAGTATAAAACATGTAAAATCCATTCCTCCAGTGGAACAAAAGAGATCAAGAGCTCACACAAACATCCTCAACAAAAAGTACAACTTTGTTACAGCCTGACATACAAAGAATGAAACAAAGATACAAAGCCTTGAAAAGCCCACAAAAACAAGAAAAACAAAACCCTAGTGAAACCATAGCTAGGATCCTCTAATAAGGACGAGAGCGAGAACGGAAGGAGATGTCCCTAGCAGATCTCACAACACGTCTAGAGGTCCTGAAAGAACGATGGAGATGATGGAGCACACCATAGGTCTCATTGATCAGCTCAACTGACCTCTTGGAGTGACGCTCAATCTCAATCCTGACATACTTCACTGCACCCATGGCCTTGTCATGAACAGAACAAGCCGTCTTCATGAAGGCAACAGCCTCCTCCAGCTGTGCAGGAATCTCCGCCAATTCCTCCTCCATACGAGACATCTCAATCCTCACTGGGTCAAGCTCAGCCAAAGTCGCACGGCTAGCCTGCATGAGATCATACTGGTGGCGAGAAGCAGCTACACGAAGTGGAAGGTCTCTCTGGCGCCCCAAAAGAGTATAGACCTGAGACTCTGCATGACCTCTTTCCAAAGTGCTAGAGGAAAGTGCACGAAGACAGCGGGCATACTCTCGATCAATAGAGGAGTGAGTGAGGAAAAAGAGATGATGGCGAAGAGGAATCAAGGACGAGTTGGCAAGATGCTCTAAGGTGAGGTCACGCTCCATGCCTCCCAGAAAGAAGAAACAGCCATAGTCGAAGGAGCAACGACCCAAACTCGTCTCACTACACAAATCAGCAATCTCCCAAAGAAGTCTCGCCACATCATCAACAAGGAAGACTGAATATAAGAGACACTAACACATAAGGCATAAAGAAAAGGTTTCAAAAGGAGTTACAAGAAAAGGAGGACGTGAATTCACATACCACCAGGAGGGTCCAGGAGCAAGGGAGGGGCCGAGACTGAGTCATCAGGAATCTCCACCACTTCGGGCTCAAGAGGGAGAGTCACCTCCATAGGAAGCGTTGGGATAACCCTGAGAGGGGAGCTCACAGGAGCAGAGATAGGCTCAACTGGAGTGTCATGAACAACTGTGAAGGGCGTCCCTATGGAAAGATAGAGAGAAAGAACGTTAAGAACTGGAATCACAACTTATAAAAGTTGAGAAAGGAATGGAGGGTGAAGGAGCCACCTCCATCAGCACGGGAGATAGTGTCAGAATCATTCCCAACCTCTCCATCGCAAGTGAAATGGTGACCTATGTCCTCTACTGGGTCAACCAAATCATCGTGATCAAGTCCCAAAGAAGGCTCAACTGAATTCCAATAGAAGACTTGTGAGACATAAGCATCAAAAGGAATAAATTCCATGTAAAACACATATGTAAAATGTGCATGATAGAAGGATTGGAGGGCCTCACCAGGAGGAGAATGAGATCCTCTGGGAGAAGAAGATGATGGTCCCACCTCCGAAATATCAGCATTGGAGGAAGGAATGGCATCATTTGGAGTAGGACCACATGCCGATGAGGACCCACGTTTAGCACAAGGAGGGGAAGAAGTAAAAGTCCGAGTCAAAACCGGATCGCTAGGAGCCTCCTCAGAAAGAGTGGAGACGTGATCGTCTTGTGTAGGTCCTAAGGTTATTTCAGGAGAAGACCGTAAGAATCTTTTAGATAGATAGTGTGGAAGTTCATTAAAGATGAGATGACAAAAACATTTTACCTGAAAAGAAGCCGAATAGACCATCACGAAGGATAGTGGCGGTCTCCTCAGAAGTGAAATAGAGAATAGGACCTTGAGAAAAGAAAGAGGGGAAGAAGGTGTGAAGAGGCCTCAACTGTGCAGTCTAATGTGTAACACATAAAAAAAAAACAACAACAAAATAAGGAAAAAAAAAGGAAAAAAAAAGAAGAAGAAGAGCAGCACAGCTGGAAAAAGGCCACCATATCATGCCGTTCCCCTTCAGAGTTGTCACACCACAATATGGTGGGGGGCATTTGTTTAACCATAAAATTTGGTGATCAAAAAAGCTTAGGAAAATACGTGAAACTTCAAAAATTGGCTAAAAATGCCAATCATGCTCTGAAAATTCCAGAAAAATCACCAAAAATCCTACATAGGATGTATAAAATGATGGAAGCTTCAAAAACACCAAACATTACTCCTGACTCTGAAAAAATGCAAAGAAACCCTCAAATTCATGAAAAAAAAATGAATAAAATGTTTCGGAGGGTCTTCTCAAGAAATTCTTGGCATCATAAAATTCTACATAATTTTGTGAGTCTCCACACCAAATCTCATGCGAAAAATCAAACCCGAAGGCTGTCAAAGAATTTACTTTGATTCAGCCAAAATCCTAAAATGGAATAAAATGCTGGAATGGAGGCCTGCAATGAGAAATAAATGGAGAGAGGCCTGTGGGGAATTTGAAATTCCCTCCGGAGGTATACTGGGTCCTTTGTGAGCCGTATGTGGCGGCAAGGAAAGTGGCACGCGGTTCACTAAAACCGGGTGCACCCAAATGAAAAGAAGGAGAGGAGTGCGTCGCTGAAGCGCCTCAATCAAAGTCCCTCCTTTGAGCGAAATAGATGAATGCACACGGAGTTTAGAAAAAGCAAAGAGTTAAAATCCCTGGACCCACAAGGAGGTCACTCGGTGTAGCACGCGCCGGGAGCAATGAGAACGAAGAAAATCAAGAAAAGCTTCCCCAACAGAAAAGCAGTTTTGGGGAGAGTTTGTTGAGGCGAAAACCGCCGGGCCTCTGGAAGATGCATCGAACCTAGACGGAGATGAAGGCTAGAAGCGCTGCCTATAAATATAGGCGAGAAGAGAGAGAAAGGGGCAGCAATTCAGATCCCGAAAGAGGAAGTTGAGATCCAGAAATCATTCCCCCCAAAATTGAGGATTACAAAAAAAATACCCCCACTGTTGTAAGAGACATTTCCACAAACACTTTGAGAGCATTAGGTTTAGAGCACGATTAGTGCAAAGATTAGCAGAAAAACTGAGAAGATCCGCAAGAAATAGGTGAGAATTGGAGAAGTTTGTAAAATGATCTTGTATTCTGAAGTTGATTTTGATAATGAAGCTGATTCTTTGAAATGTCGTGGATCTCTTCCTTTCTTTGAGCTGATCTTTGAAGTTTCGAAATTCTTAGCAAAAAGGAGTTCTTTTCTTTTGATTCTTGGATTCTTTAAACTGAATTAGAGGGAAAGGTGAGAGAGTTCGACGGGAAGCACAGCCTCCTGTTTAGTTCTCAAATCTGAAACTCTTCTGGCTTTTCTTGCAAAAATTCGGTGGCTTTCCAAAGTTATTTCAAAATTGATCGTTTCTTCTTCTTCCTGGAGCTCAAGTTAGAAAGAGAGGTGAAGGAATTCGGCGGGAAGTACAGCATCTCGCTCAGTTCTTGATCCTTGATTTCTGACTCTTTCGCGTGTGATTCAATTCCTGTTGTCTAGGTTTCTGCTAGTTGTAATTTCTCATTCTTTGATCTGAATTAGGAAATCAAGTGCTAGATTTGGTGTTTTACTCAGTACGTTTCTTGCTTCTTGAAATCGATTCCTAACCTAATCAAGTCGTGTCTTGGTTTCTTGTTTAATCTCATGAATTACCTTGTTTCCTCTTTCTATAATTACATCTTCATGGTTCGGCAGAGGGCACAGCCCACTGCTTAGCCGCTTGGTTCGGGAGGAGGCTCAGCCTTCTTCTTAATCCTCTTCATTGCTCGATGGGGGGACTCAGTCCCCTTGTCCAGCACTTTACTGTCACTAATCTGGGTTCAGTTCAATTAATGGTGATGGATTGCTTTTGCCATGTCTGATCAGGATAAATCTTGATTGGAGATAGTATGAGCAATGTTATCGTCATTACTTGAAATGAATTCTGATTGGGGATGGTGAAACTGACTTTGCTGTTTTGTTCAGGAGAAATCTTGGATGAGAACAGTAAAGCTAGTATTGCCATCGCCGATCAGAAGAAGATCCTGATTAGCAAAGGTAAAGAAAATGAAGAAGATTAAGGGAAGTTCGAGTTATTCCGCATTTGTATTTCTGTCCCAAAATTGAGTATATTTCACTTCTATTTATTTTCTCTGAACATCTTAGTATCCAGCCATGAGAAGGCAATGATGAAATGATAATTGTTACATCTTTGGGGTTTGTAGTAAAATATAAGAAATAATAGCTTAGACTAATGATTTCTGGTAAGAGTATAATAGACCAAATCCCTTTCTCTCTGGATGAAGTATTTGCCAAATAAAAGACATGATTGACCAATTGCTGAAAGTGTCAGGGTGCTTTGTATAAAAGTGTAATGATTTTGGCTTCTGCTTGTTAATTGAACTGACCTTGAATAGAACATGTAAGCTAACCTGTATTTAATGATGAAAAGTATAAGTTAAAGGACTAAACGGTAAAAGTGGAAGTTAAGCTTTGAATGACCACCAGAGCTCATAATTAAAGTGTAGTATATACATACAGTATAATATGGGTGTTTGGTAATTAAGTTACACAGTAGGCATGACATATGGCATTAACATTCTAACTGTCTTAGTATTGACTCACCTGATATATCAGAAATAAAGGAGCAGACGATTGAAATAAAGCAAGTAACTGCCTGTTAATTTTCTATCGGTAAGAGTGCATGGTTAAGACATATGTAATTCAGTCTACCCCTCAGTTTTGGTATCAAAATGTCAATTAACGTTTAGGAGAAAGATAAAAAGATATAAATCTAATGGTTTCATCAAACTTGATTATATGAGTACCGTATTGGTAAATTCAAAGTATCGGACTAATGTTCATAATTGCGACTAAGTGACTCATATCTAAATGTGAAATGGCTTCTTTGGGTTCCTTCTGACATTAATAAGTTATCTCTGGGTACCACTGCTTGAACCCCCGTGACAACATCGGAACCTTCATTAAATTAACACAACACAATCTCAATTAAGTATAAACCTGTACCCTCTTCTTCTTCCAAGCGCTGATAAAATCAGCATAGGTAGTAACAACAACAGTGATCGCCAGAAAAGTGTGAAAATGAAAGTACAGGGACCTAATTGAGTTTTAATCTTTACTGTCACTTTCAAACTTTCCGTCTCCTGACTAAACGAAGATGACGCGACGAAAATGAAGGTCACCAACGTGCCCCTCTCACCCTCACGACGCTGACGATCTCTTCCTTGACCACAACGATGGTCGGAATCGTTAGCGGATCTGAACCTGCCGTCTGACGAACCCGACAGCGAAGGAATCGAACCCGTCTTCTTCAAAAGTCTCAGCGCTCATGATATCTTCGATCTTTTGTGACAAAAATGGTGTAACGAGTCTTGAAGTTGTCAGTGATTTGCTACACTAAGGTTACATCATGATTGGATAGGTGACCCCCCAATAAGAGCCCCAGTAATGACTGGCTGAGGTGGACCAGTCAAGAAATGCCACGTCAGCAGGAATATTAAAAAGCACTTTAAAAATAGTAGGGAACTCAGAAAAATACAAATAAAATATCCATAAAATTCTAAAAATCAAAATAAACTTGTTTCACTGATACTTTGATATGAAATTATGTCAAAGTAGCGGTCTTTTTGCATTTTTGAAGTATTTTCACTTTAAAAATGAAATTTATAAATATCATAAAACTAATAAAATTCTAAAATCAAACTAAGTACTTTTGAAATACAAATTCTAAATATAATATCTTCGAAATCAAGTATTTTTTTTAAATAAGAATACTATTTTCACAAATTATAAGAGTCAAAATAAATCAATTGTATCTTTTAAATGAAATTTATAAAATTAAGAGCTAAGTACTTTCAATATCTCAGTAACTTCAAGAAAGATATTTTCAGAACATTAAAATACTTTCCAAATTAGTCTAAAAATCTAAAAAGGAGTTTCTAAAAAAAAGTGCAAAAAGGTCAAAGTGAATAAAAATCATCAATATCCAAAGTGAAACCTCAGAAAACTAAAAGTCCAAAACACGAAACCCAAAGTCAAGAACCAAAACCTCTCCGTTTGAGGAAAAATCCCTCCTTAGGGTTGAGATCAACCTTATATGACTTAGAAATTAAATTCTTACGGGCCCCCTCGTCCAAAGAATTGTAATTTGTTCTCACAAGAGCCGCCAAATGGCCCGAGAACCAACTCTCACAAGTGACGCCAAATGTCCCGAGGGTTGTAAAAGAACCAACTTTCACAAGTGGCGCTAAATGCCCCGAAGGTTGTAAAATTCCCTTTGTTCTCACAAGTGCCGCCAAATGGCCCGAGAACCAACTCTCACAAGTGACGCCAAATGTCCCGAGGGTTGTAAAAGAACCAACTTTCACAAGTGGCGATAAATGCCCCGAAGGTTGTAAAATTCCCTTTGTTCTCACAAGAGCCGCCAAATGGCCCGAGAACCAACTCTCACAAGTGACGCCAAATGTCCCGAGGGTTGTAAAAGAACCAACTTTCACAAGTGGCGCTAAATGCCCCGAAGGTTGTAAAATTCCCTTTGTTCTCACAAGTGCCGCCAAATGGCCCGAGAACCAACTCTCACAAGTGACGCCAAATGTCCCGAGGGTTGTAAAAGAACCAACTTTCACAAGTGGCGCTAAATGCCCCGAAGGTTGTAAAATTCCCTTTGTTCTCACAAGAGCCGCCAAATGGCCCGAGAACCAACTCTCACAAGTGACGCCAAATGTCCCGAGGGTTGTAAAAGAACCAACTTTCACAAGTGGCGCTAAATGCCCCGAAGGTTGTAAAATTCCCTTTGTTCTCACAAGTGCCGCCAAATGGCCCGAGAACCAACTCTCACAAGTGACGCCAAATGTCCCGAGGGTTGTAAAAGAACCAACTTTCACAAGTGGCGCTAAATGCCCCGAAGGTTGTAAAATTCCTTTTGTTCTCACAAGTGCCGCTAAATGGCCCGAGAACCAACTCTCACAAGTGACGCCAAATGTCCCGAGGGTTGTAAAAGAACCAACTTTCACAAGTGGCGCTAAATGCCCCGAAGGTTGTAAAATTCCCTTTGTTCTCACAAGTGCCGCCAAATGGCCCGAGAACCAACTCTCACAAGTGACGCCAAATGTCCCGAGGGTTGTAAAAGAACCAACTTTCACAAGTGGCGCTAAATGCCCCGAAGGTTGTAAAATTCCCTTTGTTCTCACAAGAGCCGCCAAATGGCCCGAGAACCAACTCTCACAAGTGACGCCAAATGTCCCGAGGGTTGTAAAAGAACCAACTTTCACAAGTGGCGCTAAATGCCCCGAAGGTTGTAAAATTCCCTTTGTTCTCACAAGTGCCGCCAAATGGCCCGAGAACCAACTCTCACAAGTGACGCCAAATGTCCCGAGGGTTGTAAAAGAACCAACTTTCACAAGTGACGCCAAATGTCCCGAAAGTTGTAAAATTCCCTTTCGTTCTCACAAGTGCCGCCAAATGGCCCGAGAACCAACTCTCACAAGTGACGCCAAATGTCCCGAGGGTTGTAAAAGAACCAACTTTCACAAGTGGCGCTAAATGCCCCGAAGGTTGTAAAATTCCCTTTGTTCTCACAAGTGCCGCCAAATGGCCCGAGAACCAACTCTCACAAGTGACGCCAAATGTCCCGAGGGTTGTAAAAGAACCAACTTTCACAAGTGGCGCTAAATGCCCCGAAGGTTGTAAAATTCCCTTTGTTCTCACAAGTGCCGCCAAATGGCCCGAGAACCAACTCTCACAAGTGACGCCAAATGTCCCGAGGGTTGTAAAAGAACCAACTTTCACAAGTGACGCCAAATGTCCCGAAAGTTGTAAAATTCCCTTTCGTTCTCACAAGTGCCGCCAAATGGCCCGAGAACCAACTCTCACAAGTGACGCCAAATGTCCCGAGGGTTGTAAAAGAACCAACTTTCACAAGTGGCGCCAAATGCCCCGAAGGTTGTAAAACTCTTCAAAAACGACTCAAAAACGACTCCAAGTGAAGATTTATTCCCTTTTCAACGAAAACCTCTTCTAAACCTCAGAGTCTTTTAGTAATAGTTTAGCGATCCTTAATTGGGTCCCGTCAACCAGGTCTGGTACCATCAATTAAGGCCTCTTTAAGGCAAGTAATAGCACTCCATCAATCCATTTTCTTAGCCCATTACATCCATACCCTTTTACGTCCCTTAATCAGAGGTTCTCGTAGGCAACTACGAGGTAATTAACAATAGGGGCTTGCGCCTATTGGAAAGAAAGGACCCGCTAAATTAAGAAACTTCTTGAAGTAGCGACTCTTTATAGGGTTCTCTTGTGTTGAGAGATACCCGCCATAGAGATCGAAATCTTAAGGGAGGTGAATCTAAGGCTATGTTCCCATTGTTCTTCGAGAAATCCCTTCGAGGAGAATAATGACGAAAAAGCCGCAACATAAGTGTCAGCAGCAAATATACCATCCCAGCCATCGGTAAGTACAAAAGTGAACATATACCGTAAATAAGCTGAACATATAGACGATCTAAGTGAACACTTGCAAACTTATTTTTATTGAACTTATTTGTTTGTATGTGTTCACTTAGATCGTTTATATGTTCACATTGTTTTATGTATATGTTCACCATTAGAAGAAGAATTGAATTTTGTAACCATAATATAAATTAGCACACTAAAATAAAAGAAAGGGAAAAATACATGAAAATCATAATATAATTTAGCACACTAAAATATTAAAAAAGGAAAAATGTACAAAAAAACCATAATATAAATGAACACACTGAATTTAGTTTGGTACTTAAATACAAAGAAATAAATATACTTAGAGATCTTGATCATCTACATGTTGCAGAATTTCATCCCACCAGGGTTGATCTTCTTCCGCATTCATTTCTTGTTGATTACTGGCACCATGGTTGTCGGCGAATTGAGCGGCCTCGTTCCAGAAAGCGGCATCAGGTTGTTCATCACTGGCACCGTGCTTTTCATCGAGTTGAGCTGCTTCGTTCCAAAAAGCCTCCTCATGTTCTTGTTGATTATTCGCAGCCGGGTTGTCTGCGAATTGAGCGGTTTCGTTCCAGAAAGCTGCCTCGGCTTCTTGTTGCTCAATCTCAGCCATTCTAGCTACTGCAATTTTGCGTTGTTCATCTCTCTTCTTGATCTTTATTAGGCTCTCCTTAATTTTTTTTCCAATTTTTTCTTGTTGCAACCTACGGCTCTCTTCGGCGGCCTTTTCTTCCATTCTTCTCCTTTCGAACCATTGTTCTTTCACTCTGAATCCTGGATTCCGATCTAATTTAATTTAATTTAATTTAATTTAATTTAAATATGTAGCTATTGAATATGGAATAATTTAATTTAATTTCACTAATTTAATTTAATTTCATTTTACTAATTTAATTTAAGTAATTATATTTGAAAAAGATGGAATAATTTAATTTAATTTAATTTAACTAATTTAATGTAAGTAATTATATTTGAAAAAAATAAATTATTTTAGGTAATGAATTATTTTAATTAATGAATATGCTAAAATTAAATTCAATCTTAATTACATAAAATATAATATATATATTTAAATTTTAATTTATTAATTAATATAATTAAAATATTTATAATTAATATTATTAATTTAATAAAATAAATAACAGTAAAAGGGAAAAAGACAAAAAACTGATTTGATTGGGGCGGTGGATTCCTGACATGCTTAGATCGGAATCCTGGATTCCGATCTAAGCTTAGATCGGAATCTGAGAATCCGATCTAAGCTTAGATCGGAATCTGAGAATGCGATCTAAGCTTAGATCGGAATCCAGGATTCCGATCTAAGCAATATGTTCGTCACACTGCAGCAATTTATTTGATTTGATTGAGAATTGACGTGAACTTTTAATTTTGTTTGCTAATATCGGAATCTCAAATTCCGATCTTATCACTATAAATAGTTGGTCGTTATCACAATCTTAATATCATCTATCTTTTCCAATTAATTCTTAGTCATATAAAAATGTATTCAATTAGTGTTTTTGTCAATCAATCTCCCTTTAATCCAGCAAATAATTTTCGTTTTGATGTTTTTCCACAAACTGATTATGAATCTATTAAACAAATAATTTTGTCCTCATTGGGCATTTATCAAGGTGAGTTCAATTTGAGAATTGTTTCGCGTTTCAACCTAATTATGGACGGAAGGTTTCAACAAATTATTTTGCCGGTCAACTCTCAAAATCAATGGCGATACGTTCAACACGAGTGCTTTGAGGCAAGGCGACTTGATGGTCTAGAAATGCATGTCGATTTACTTCCGGCACAAGGTAAATTTATTTTTGAATGTAATTATGTGACATTTAATTTTGAATAATAGAATTATGTGCTTAAATATATATATTTATATTAATATTAACTATGAAAAAAATCATATTTATAAATGCAATTTATAAATAATAATTAAAATCATATTGAAAATTATATTTTATTAATAAGTAATATTTAATATCGTTATTATTTCTAAAATCATATTTCTAGAAATGGCTTTTAATAAGTAATATTTAATATCGTTATTATTTAACTATGCGATTTATAAGTATGTTATTACTACAATTTAACTATGTTTAAATATTAACTATATTTAACTATGCTATTACTACAATATTAACTATGCAATTTATAAGTAATATTTAAAATCGTTATTAGGAAATTAAAAAGTACTGTAGTAGTATAAATAATATTTAAAATATCTATGTTATTTATTATTATAATTTAATTTAATTTTTGTATGTGATTATAACATATTTTTTTATTATAATTAGGTGGTTATTATAATTATAATTATAATGAACAACAAAATTATGAGGAAGAAGAACACCAACAACCAAATGCAACCAATCAAGAAGAAGAGAATGAAACCATTACATTAGATTGGGATCCTTAGGACCCTAACAGTATAGATCCTCGTGATAGTACACTTCAGGAAGAAGAAGGTACATACTACGAGTCTTACACCGGTCAAGGCACTTGGGAACATGGTGGTAGTAGTAGGCAAGAACATGGTGGTAGTAGTAGTAGTAGTAGGCACGGTCGGCCACAAGAAGAAGAAGAGGTCGTTCAAGTAAACGAAGAAAACGAAGAAGAAACACGTCGACTCGATGATTTATAGGAAAAAAAATAATAGTAACGTTACTGTTCACATTAATTACGATAATAACAAAAAAAAATAAAAATTTTAATAGTAACGTTGCTGGATCGTCATCCCAGTTGACGAAAGGCAAATACACTTGGATCGTCATCCCAGTTGACGATCCAAGTTTGGATCGTCATCCCAGTTGACGATCCAAGCTTGGATCGTCATCCCAGTTGACGATCCAAGAAGGACCATTCTCCTCCGTCCAATTTGCTTGAGTGGGTTGGTTTTATAATGATTTAAAACAGTAATATAGTGCTGTCAAGTAATATAGTGCGTGAATTATATGACTACACTATACTATACCATTCATTTATTTATTGCGGTTTGCACTAAAATTTTTTTGTCTTTTTCTATTTTAAATTCTCTATATAAGCTCACTTGTCATAAGTTATTGTGCTCTAACTAATTGTTTCTCGTTAGTCTGAAATTGATAAACTATCCTCATAGGTTTCTATTGGCAACATCGCTTCTTCTTAGGTAATAATGTTAAAATAATTATTAAATTAATTGATTTGATTTGCTAATGGAGTTTGAATTTTGATATTTGAAGCAAATGGGTCCTAAGCCAAGATGCGTCTCTTGCGGTGTTATTTTGGTCGGAGATGAACGGACGAGCGAACGACGATTGCTTTCTGCACTGATGTTTCAATATCATGGGGAAAAATTTAAAGTTAAAAAATTAGAAGGGAATGAATATCATGTTAGGGGTCCAAAATTTTTTACAGATTTAGTGGAGAGGAATAGAGGTTTTGATCTTGGAGGGTCGTGGTTGCGTCACCAGCCAGCAGTTCCACCTGGTTTTGAAAATCATCCCGCAGCTGAAAATGTTGTCCATCTCCGCTAAATGAAGTATTACTATGTTTTTATAATTGGTATCTTATTTATAATTAATCTGTATTTGTGAAATAAGTTTATGTGACGGTCGTCACTTGTAATGTTTAGCTTATATTATTGAAATATGTTATTTTGTCCATATTCTTTTATTTTTTTATGATTTGTATTCACAAATCATTTACAAAAGAACTTCATAATATAAAAATACACACCATTAGAAGAAGAAGTAAATTTTATAACCATAATATAAATTAGCACATTGAATTAAAAAAAAAATACATTAAAAAAATCATAATATAAATTAGCACACTCAATTGAAAAAAGGAAGAAACTACCTAAAAGCATAAATACTTAAATATTTAAAAGTTGCTATTTAAAAAAGTACCTAAAAAATACATAAATATTCAAAAGTAATAAATACTTAGAGATCTTGATCATCTACATGTTGCAGAATTTCATCCCACCATGGTTGATCTTCTTCCGCATTCATTTCATGTTGATTACTGGCACCATGATTGTCGGCAAATTGAGCGGCTTCGTTCCAGAAAGCGGCATCAGGTTGTTGTTCATTACTGGCACCGTGGTTTTAAGCGAGTTGAGCTGCTTCGTTCCAAAAAGCCTCATCATTTTCTTGTTGATTATTCGCAGCAGGGTTGTATGCGAATTGAGCGGCTTCGTTCCAGAAAGCTGCCTCGGCTTCTTGTTGCTCAATCTCAGCCATTCTATCTACTGCAATTTTGCGTTGTTCATCTCTCTTCTTGATCTTTATTAGGCTCTCCTTAATTTTTTTTCCAATTTTTTCTTGTTGCAACCTCCGGCTCTCTTCGACGGCCTTTTCTTCCATTCTTCTCCTTTCGAACCATTGTTCTTTCACTCTGAATCTCTTTACAATTTCATCCCTCTCTTCTTGTTTCTTGTGTTCATCGTAGTGGTCACGCAAAATAGTATCTTTGAAATTGAAAACCTGACCACACTTTGTACAACTCACTGTGTGGTCTCCACGAAAATCGTATATGCTTTCGTAAACAATCATGGGTGTAGGATCTGGTTTCCACGGTTTGAGTTCCGGCATCGGTTCAGGTTCTGTGTAGTACTTTTTATAGAGTTCAGAGTTGCTCGACTCAGGTTTAGTAAGGTAATGTCGCAATCTCTCCCTGCGGTCTCTTTCTGGGCCACCATGAATGTGCCACTGATAGTGGGTGTATAATGGCCACTCGCCACCATATTGCGAATGGATATTGTAGTCGAATTTGCGGTAACATTTATTACATATCGCATGATAATCTCCTTTTTCGATCTCATTTGGATTGGCAGGGGAATGTGTGTAATTTGGCAAGTACTCATGTCGAGTAGATGGCCATTCCCGCACTTCACTGTTGGAGGTATTTCCTTTCTCCATGGTAGTGAATGTTGAAGAAAGAAGGATTGAGTGGGTGTGACATATTTTTGCTGAGGAAGAATAATTTTATAGATCAGTTTAGACTTGCAATTATTTAAAATTAATAAATATAATGTGATATCTTTTCAGACTTTATCAGAATACGTTTGTCATTTTGCATAGCTTAGGTAGGCATCAGTATACTTTTCAGACTTTATCAGAATACGTTTGTCCTTTTTGCAGTGCTTAGATAGGCATCAGTATACTTTTGAGCTTTTATCAGAGCACGCCTGTCCTTTTGCAGTCTTTAGGTAGGCATCAGTATACTTTTGACCTTTTATCAGAGCACGCCCGTCCTTTTGCAGTTCTTTTCCAGACTTTATCAGTTGCATGAATTTAATGACATTAAAAATTAATTAAATAAAATTATTTAATAATTTGACTTAATTTAATGTAATAAAATATTATTTAGTTGTTTGAAGTAATTAATTTAATTTAATTTCATTTAGTTAATTTAATTTGATTGAGCTATTATTTTTTTAACTACTTTAATTTAATTTACAAAACAATATAAATTAATTTAATTTAATTTAATTTAACTAATTTAATTAATTTAATGTAAGTAAAAATAATAAAGATAATTTAACTAATTTAATTAATTTAATTTAACTAATTTAATTAATTTAATTTAACTAATTTAATTAATTTAATTTAACTAATTTAATTAATTTAATTTAACTAATTTAATTAATTTAACTAAATTAAGATAATAACTTAATAATAAAAATAACTTAATAATAAAAATAAATAAATATTACTATTTATATAAGTATAAGATTTATTAAATAATTACAACGAATATAATATTTATAGTAATAAAAATTAATTATAGTGTTAATAAATAGCAAAGAGATTTCAAGTAAAGGATATATTTATTAATACTAAATACTAAGGATAGTAAAATAATTAATAACAATTAATATTAATATTTATATAAGTAAGTATAAGATTAAATAGTATTTGAGCTGTAATCATGAAAAAATAAATAAATAAACAGAATTAACCATGCAAAAATCAATCATTTCAGCGGACACTCTGCATCGTCATCCCAGATAACGATCCAAGCTTGGATCGTCATCCCAGATGACGATCCAAGCTTGGATCGTTGTCTGAGATGACGATGCAAGGAGGATCCCGCTCAAATGAGTGGCTGTGATTGGGTTGATTGGATTTACTAATGGATCGTCATCCCAAATGACGATCCAAGCAGAAAATGTAATTGAGTGGGCATTTAAGTGCGATTTCAGTGGGAATTTTAGTGCGATTTAACAGTGAATTTCAGTGCATTTTTGTGCGATTTAATTTGATTGCTCATTATTTTGTCGACTCTCAATGGCTTATAAATAGAGTATTACGGTGAGATATCGAAAATCAGCCATATCAAACACTCAACTCTCATTACTATCATAAATATGATTTCCATTCCGGTTTTCGTTAATCAATCTCCATATAATCCATCGCATTATTTCAGTTTCGATGCAACTTCGCAAACTGATTATGAATCAATTAAAGAAATAATTTTATCATCATTGGGATTGTATCAAGGTCATTATAATTTGAGAATAGTTTCTCATTTTAATACCATAATTGAAGGAAGGTTCCAACAGATGCAATTACCGTTGAACTCTGAAAATGAATGGCGGTATATACAACATGAGTGCTTCCAAGCAAGAAGGCTACACAGCTTTCAACTGCACGTTGATTTGCTTCCAGCAACTGGTGGTGGCATAGAAGGTAATTTACGCCATTTAATTTTGTGCCATTAATTTATAAACTTAGTTTTTCAAAGTAATTATTTTGCTTTTGCATTTATCATAGAAATGATTTTTATGTCATCACTAAATAAGTTATTATTTTTATGTCATCATTAATTGATAAAATAAAATTTATGCCATCATTCATTAATTTTGACTGTTATGCCCTTTTAAATATGGCAGTATAAAATATTATAATTAGAAATATGCCATTATAAACAAAAAAATAATTCGAGCTGCATACTACTTTTCTTCCTATTAATTCTAAAAATTTATAATTGATTACATATATTTTATTTAGGAGGGCACACAACAAATTATAATTATAATTATGATTATAATTATAATTTCAATGAACAACTCAATAATACCGAAGAAGACGAAGAAAGAAATAATCAATATAATACGAGTGCACAGGGTTGGGGTTCTTGGGATCAACCTGAGAGTAGTAGTCGACAACAAAGACGACAGGGAACAAATATGAGTGCACAGGGTTCGGATCCTTGGGATCAACCTGATAGTAGTAGCGGACGAGAAAGACAAGAGGAAACAAATAATGAGTGTAATGACAATGCCCAGGGTTGGGATCCTTGGGACCAACCTGAAGAAGAAGGGGATATAGAAGAACTTGACGAGACGTACGATCGTGGCCCGGGCTATCAGTCGAATTATGCAACGGGGGAGGACTTCACTGATGAAGAGGATGAGTTTTTAGCGTCACAAGATATAGAGGGAGAGGGTTTTTATGCACAGCAATTCGTAAATCCCGAGTATTACATTACCGGAAGGACCGATAATTACCATCCTGTTAGTCAATTTTTGGATATATCGGAGTATAGAAGTTCGATTCCACAACCGTCTCAAACACAAGCTTCAGGGCCTTTAGCACAAGGAAACATTTTTATGTCAAAACCACAATTAAAAGAAGTTTGCGAAAAATACTCATTAGATAATAATGTACAACATAAAACCACTAGAAGTAGTCCATCATTTTATGTATTGGATTGTAAGGTGCCTACCTGTAAGTGGCATTTGTATGCCCGTACAGAAAGGGAAGGGAAATTTTGGAAAATAATAAAGAATGAAGAAGAGCATACATGCGTGAGAAGGCCTGGAGATTTCACCCATGATAATCTGACGGCCCAGGTAATCGCAAGCAGCATCAGGAATGCAGTAAAGAGAGATCTTGGTCTTTCCATAAATGACGTAAAATCCATATTAGAGAAAGAATTTCCAAATGTAAAACCTACTTATAACAAGTTATGGCGTGGGAGAGAGAAAGCAATCGAACAACTTTTTGGATCGTGGGAAGGCTCATACAACAAGCTTCCGGGTTTATTATTGGCCATACAGAAGACGACCCCAGGGACACAGATCAAATGGTTGACAGAGAGCGTAGGAGATCCCAACAGAGCTATGTTCATCGCAGCAGCATGGGCATATGGGCCTTGCATTGCAGCGGTACCATACCTGAGGCCTGTTATCAGCATCGACGCGTCATTCTTATCGGGTCGCTACAAGGGGCGATTCTTAGCGGCATGCGGTTATGACCCAGAGCAGCGGTTGGTTCCACTAGCATTTGCACTAGTGCGAATTAAGAACGAACAATGTTGGGGTTGGTTCATGAATTTTCTGAGGCGGCAAGTTATTGGGGAAGGAAAAAAATTCTGTGTTGTTTCTGATCGTCATTGGGGAATAAGGAACACCTTCAAACGACCCCAATACGGTTGGCAAGAGGATGCGAACCCTTCATATGCCGTGCACCGGTATTGCATGCAACATGTTTGTGAAAACGTGTTCAAGGCATCTGGAAAAGACGCAACTCTACCAGACAAATTCAGAACTAAATTGGCCAACAAGAAAAAAAGGAGGGCCTTCTACAAAATGTGGAACGAACTAAAAATAACGAATCCAAAGGCGATAGAGTACCTTCAAAAGTGTGGGAAAGAAAATGAAGCTGATGACAACGAGCAGTGGAAACCTGAAAGGTGGGCGCAAACCTATGACGGCGGTCATCGTTGGGGTATTATGACCAGTAATGGATCAGAAAGTCTCAATAGCAGATACAAGGCTGAGAGACGACTACCAGTTGTTGGACTTGTGGAAGGCACTTGGTACAAAACTGTTAAATGGTTTAATGAAAGGAAGCAAATAGCTTTGGCGAGACAGGCGGAGGGAGAACGGTGGCCAAAAGAAATCCAACTTAGGCTTATGAAGCATACTCTCAAAGCGGGTACAAATTTACTTCCAATATAATAATATTTACTTCTTATCTTTAAAATGTGTAATGATAAAAATTCATATTTACAGCGGCAATAAACGTTATCACTGTTGACATTGAACGTGGAGAATTTGAAGCTCAAGTGCCATTCGAAAAAAATGACCCGGGAATAACGTGGAAGTACCAAGTTTTCCTTAGACGAAATTACCAACCGAGAGATCCTCAACTACCGACCAGACGTGCTTGGTGTAAGTGCAGCAAACCTCAACTCACGGGAATACCATGTGTTCATGTTGTTGCCGTGTGCGGTCATTGTAGGTGGGATGTCTCTGATTTTGTAGACGAACGGTACAGCACAGAGAATATGCTAAAAATATGGTCAACTGGTGAATTTCATTGCTATGAAGACGAAGATAAGTGGCCTATCTATGATGGTCCCGAGATCTATCCAGATAAGAGAATGATTAATCGGGGCCGGCGAAAGAAGGATCGTGATTGGATGTGGATGGATGCAATGAAAAATAAAAAACAGCCCAACCAGAGGGGTACTGCGGAGGGCAACAACACTCAGCAACCTTTGTCGATGGAGGACCTTCAATCTGGGCGTCGTACTGATCGTCCTACAAACACAGCGAGGACACGGAGGACTACAACAACTTCAGCAAGGAACAGAGCTCAATCTTCTACAGGGAACCAAAGTGAACCTTCTAGGGAGCCAGTTGAACCAAGCCGAAGTTCTATCAGTACTGATCCTCGGAGTGAAAGTCGCCTCAATCTTGGTATACCGGGTCTTGATCAACCACGTAGAAATTCCATTAGCGTGGATGAACGATCAATGTCGATCCGATTTCCCACAAGTCACGGAGCATCAACTAGCAGCGGCAGTCATGACGCATCAACTAGCAGGGGACCATCTGAAAGCAGAAGCAGTGGAGGAGGGCGCCTACGACGTGGGGTTGCCCGTCTAGGATCAAGGTTCATGAACTTCATAAATAATTAGGTGGTCGACATTTATTTTATGTAACATCCCATTTATTTTATGTAATATTTTTATTACTAGATTATCTTAGTGTAATATTTTTATTTTATGTAATATTTTTATTACTAGATTATTTTATGTAACATCCCATTTATTTTGGAACCTCCCAACTTGGATTTCTAGTGCGAAACTTTTGCAAGGCAGAGCTGTTTTTTCAGCTGAAAAGTAGATTATCTTAGTGTTTTGTCAATTTTGTGGGGAGCAAACTGTTTGTCTAAAAATTTTGAAATTTCGGTATATGAAAATAAGTCCGTCAATGAGCATGTCTAAAAAGTAGAAGTCTAAAATAGGATGGAGAATATCATAATAGAAGTCTAAAATAGAATCATAAACTCATGCAAAAATATAAATATCACAACTAATCCTACAAATACATAACAAAGTCCTACTGTCGTCCATCACGACGAAACGGTCCTCTCGCAGGAGAATAATCCCAATAAGCACCAGGCGGGTCTCGGCGCTGTCTGGTCGGAGCAAGTCCTGGAGGAGGAGGAGGGGGAGCAAGAGGCGTAGAATATGGACTGGGATGACGAGGCGGTCTGCTAGAGGAGGCCCCTGAATGACCAAATGGATGGGGAGAGATAGGTGTAAATGGGTCATGTAGTGGGGTACCGTATGCCTGGTAATAAGCATCAGCCGGAGATATAGGTGTGGGGGTAGACGTAAAGGGCTGACTGTACCCTCCTCTGTACTGAGTCTGTGTATATGGTGGAGGTGGAGGTGGAGGATAAGGACTCTCGTATGTGTAGTACTGTGTGCTATGGAATGGAGGCTGCGGCTGGGAACGGGGTGGAGCCTCCGCCTCTATGGTCTGGGGCTGGGGCTGCGAATGGGGTGGAGCCTCCACCTCTGTGGTCTGGGGCTGGGGCTGGGAATGGGGTGGAGCCTCCGCCTCTGTGGTCTGCGTCTGCGAAGGGGATGGAGCATGAGGCTCTGTGGTCTGCCGCTGCGAATGTGACCGTCTACTCCGAATAAGAGGCTGACTGGGTCGTGGAACATCAAAAAATGTATCCCAATCATGCAGACTAAAATCATCCTGTTACGAATAATGCAAATTGAAAAATTTTAAAATATTAAATAATTATACAATATTAATTATAAAAAGTCAATAATATTAAGAAAAGTGGTTGAAAAAGACAATTATACCCGCATGAACTGCTGCTCCTCAATGGATCCTGGCTCTGGCGCACTATCCTCATCATCTGTATCAGGGATAGACTCAATGTCTGACTGAAGACCCTTCGACTCTAAGAGTCGAGGTAATCGGTGAGCCTCACCAACAATATCTAAGGACGTGCTGCACCCCCTGAGCAATTTCTTCCCAGCACGACGGAATCCCTTCGTGACAGCCCATGCACAGCCTCGCAACGCCTCACGCAAAGTATGCTTGAGCTGTTTAATTTTTGTTAGTCAATGAATTATTTGTTAGGCAAAAAAATTTTGCGTAATGTATCTTACCAAGCTCATGTGGCCAGGCGTCTCTCGAAGGTAAGACAAATCACGAACCGGAGCAGTCGCTGCCCCATCAGGAATAAGCACAAGATGTGCACCTCCATATACACTCAACCAGCGTTGGTAGTCAGTCCAAATATCCTCGCTCCATGGTCGATCCTCTATCACCGTAGCCTCATTAGTGTTCGTCCACTTGTTGACCTCATTCGCAAATATATCATGCCAATCAATACCTCGATAGGTGTGATGCTGGTATCCCATCAATTGTTCCATTCTAGACCAAACCTGTTTTATTCAAACGACAATTAACAACACATTTCACGTTTATTGATATTAATTCACATCTCAGTATACTTATACTTATGTATTATTTTTTTTTTAAACAACACAATGTCAATAGAAAAATTATAATCAAAAAGTAATCATTTAATATAAGTACCTCAGGTGGCGGTGGGGGAACCGTCTGATAAAGCATAAACTGATGCATGACACGATCTGCGTAGTGCCACATCACGACCCAATAATGAATGCATGGGATGCGTAGAAGGAACATCCTCTGGTCTATCTGGGCACAACGAGGCATGCGGTCCCTGATATGATCATAAGGCCTCCACACGACGTGCTCGGACTTCATTTTCATGCAAACATCCCTACCATAGTCTACTCCACTGCGAGTAGGGCCAGTCACCTTCTTCGATCTCTGTCTTGTCGTCCACTTCCTACATTTTCATTTTGGTGATTTATATTTAATTTGTTCAAATCTTATAATGTAAAAAAAAATTATATCGGTTAACATTACGATTGTTCGATTTAATTAATGATTTAAATTTCAATGACTACTTAATGATGCATGTGTCTATCTAAAAGAAATCTTTGTTGTAGTGAACACAGACCTCCCATAAGGCGGACATGAGTCAATATCTGGTAGACCCCAACCTTCAAAATCCTTCGTGATCGTCGGCCGACTAAGTAGCAATCGTGCATACGACCACAACTGCAAGAGCAACCAAGGAGCACCGATATTTATATTGTTATTGATGAAGGCGGTGTCCAAGCCACGGTATAGCATCGCAAGAGTGGCTGCACCCCAGTTGTACTGTACCGAGTTGCTCGAATGAAGATCCTGCAAATATTGTTCAAATCTTTTATTATTGTTACAAGTATAAATATTTCATTTATAAATTAAATAATTCGATTTTTTCAATTAAAAATAACAAGGGTAGTTCACTAACCTACAATAACTGGAGATAGAAACATGGAATCGAGTCACCCGTGCTATCAGGAAATAACTCGCAACCAAAAATCTCCAACACGCAAGCTCGTGTGTATCTATCGATCCTCCCAGCATCATCCGCGCCAGGCACACCAAACTGAGCCCAAACCTCACGCAGCTTCTTCAACATAACGGAATGAGATCTCCTGCATTACATCATTAATGTAAATTGATTGTGAGAAGTATATATATATATATATATATATATATATATATTTTAAATTAACATCAAAATAAAATTCTTAAAAATTTCTTACTTCTGTTCCTTTTCTCTGAAGCACTTCTCAACTATCGCCATGTCTGTATCCTCCGGTAAAGCAAAATCCTGAAGTAACTGAATGGCGTCATAATCAGTCCGTCCAGTAACGGTTCTGCCGGTCGTAGGCAAACCGTACAAGAATGCCACATCCTGCAAATAGTTCAAATTTTAGACATATATAGTTCAAAAAAAAAATTACAAATAGCCGTTAATTTCTACCTCTAGAGTGACCGTCATCTCGCCAACATGCGGAAAAAAGAACGTGTGGGTCTCTGGCCTCCAGAACATGGCCAGACCCTGCAAAAGCGAATGATCAAGTGGCATATGACCCAACTGAACGAAATGTATAAGTCCAAGTCGCCTCAAACGCTCATCGACCCCATCAGTACGAGGCATCTTGGCCTTATGTATTATTCCCCTCCAATGCTGTATATATTTCATTTTTAATTATTTTAAAAAATACTACAAAAAAAATATGTAAGTACAAATATAAAAGGATAATAATAACTTACACCGGTGCCTCGAACTTTGGACCCATCCAAATGTAACACACGATCTGCAATAACAGGATCCGGTGGAACAACATCAGCTGATGTAGAAGCCTCAGCGGCAACAGAACCGGTAGATGTAGAAGCGCTCGGATCTCCACGAAGTCTCGTAGATCTACGAGGTGCGGTCTCCGGTACTCTTCTTCTCGGTGGCATTTTTACTAAATTGCAATAAAAATTACTGTTAAAAATCTAATAAAATTTCGACAGCATATCCCCTATACCTGTAGCGTTTTCCAAAAAAAAAACACCCAAAACCCCTAATTACAAACCCAAATATCCACAACATCATTAACAAACACAATACCAATCTCATACAACAACATTTTCTATTTTCAAGTTTGTACATATTTTCAATATTTATTTTATTTTTTCTACTAATTATCTATTTAAACTAATTAAAATAAATCAATAAAATAAATATGAAAAAAAAATTACCTGTAGAAAGAGATGTCGGAGGTTGTCTCTTTTTACAAATTTTCCTACAATTAAAAAAATATTCTATCAATTTTTTATTTACTTCCTCTAATTTATAATAAATTTATTAATCATTATTAAATGAACAAATAATTCTAAAAATTTTTCAAATTACATATTATAATTATTTTTATTTATTCTGATTTTTTAGTAATTTTTCCATTATTTTTTCAATTTTTAATCTATTTTTCTAATTATTAACCTAATTAAAATAATTAAAGTAAATAAATAAAGTAATTATGAAAAAAAAAACTTACCAGGGGGTCTGCTCGCGCGAGAGAGAGAGAGAGCGAAGGAAAGTGGGGACTGAGGGGGTCGCTGTCGCTTATATAGGGATGGAATTCTTGGATCGTCAACTGGGATGACGATCCAAGCTTGGATCGTCAACTGGGATGACGATCCAAGCTTGGATCGTCGTTCCGGATGACGATCCAAGTGCATTTGCCTTTCGTCAACTCGGATAACGATCCAACAACGTTACTATTAAAATTTTGATTTTTTTATTGTTATTATCAGAATTTATGTGAACAGTAACGTTACTGTTAATTTTTTCCGTGATTTATACGACCGAGGTCCCGATTTTCAGTCAGACTATGCAACAGGTGAGGACTTTAGTGATGAAGAAGTGGACTTATTTGAGTCAGAGGGAATCGATGGTGGACCCCAATCAAACGTGAACCCCAATCACCAGTATTACCTTACAGGAAGGACAGAAACATACCATCCCGTAGAGCAATTTCTAGATATTTCTGAGTATAGAAATTCCGTACCTCAACCGTCTCAACCTCATGGATCAGGGCCATTAGCAAAAGGGACAATTTTTTTCTCGAAAGAGCAACTCATAGGAGAGTGTCAAAAATACTCATTACGTTTAAATGTACAACATAAAACCACTGCTAGTTCTCCGAAAAAATTAATATTGAACTGTAAGGAATATGGTTGTAAGTGGCGTATGTATGCCCGTACAGAAAGAGAAGGCAAATTTTGGAAGATAATAACGAATCAACACGAGCATACATGCGTGAGGAGGGCCGGAGACTTCACACATGATAATTTAACGGCTGAGGTTATTGCCAACTGTATTACAAATGCAGTAAAGAGAGATGTCGGTATTTCCTTACCCGACGTTAAATCTCTATTGGAGAAAGAATACCCGAATGTGGTGCCCACTTATAACAAGATTTGGCGGGGACGAGAAAGAGCAATCGAACATCTTTTTGGTTCATGGGAAGATTCGTAAAACAAACTACCGAGTCTTTTATTGGCTATACAGAGGACGACACCCGGCACGCAGATAAAGTGGTTGTTTAAAAGCGTAGGTGATCCGAACAGAGCTATGTTCGAAGCAGCAGCATTGGCATTCGGGCCTTGTATCGCGGCGGTTCCGTATATAAGGCCCGTGATTAGCATTGATGCCTCTTTCTTATCAGGTCGCTATAAGGGTAAATTCTTAGCGGCTTTCGGTTACGATCCTGAGCAACGGCTTGTTTCGTTAGCATTTGCTTTAGCGAGAACGGAGGATGAAACTTGCTGGGGTTGGTTCATGAAATTTCTAAGGGAACAAGTGGTGGGACCAAAAAAATTTTGTGTTGTCTCAGACCGTCATTGGAGAATAAGGAACATGTTTAAAAGACCACAGTACGGATGGCAAGAAAGTGCGGAGCCTGCATTGGCCGTACATCGGTATTGTATGCAACATTTATGTGAAAATTTGTACAAGGTTTCTGGTAAAGACAAAGGTATACCACACAAATTTAGAAATAAGTTGGCTAACAAGAAAAAGAAACGGTCATTCATGAAAATGTGGGATGAACTCCGAGTGACAAACCGTGAAGTTATCGATTATCTTAAGAAGTGTGGTAAAGAAAACGAGACAGATACTAATGAGCGAATGAGACCAGAGAGGTGGGCACAAACTTTTGACACTGGTGCACGTTGGGGTCTTATGACTAGTAACGGATCTGAAAGTCTAAATAGCCGGTACAAGGTTGAGAGAAGACTCCCAGTTGTTGGACTCGTAGAAGGCACTTGGTACAAGACTGTGCAGTGGTTTAATGAAAGGAAGCAAATAGCATTGGGAAGAAAGACAGATGGAGAACGGTGGCCAAAAGAGGTGCAATTAAAAGTCATGAAGCATACTCTTAAAGCGAGTAAGGATTACCGTTGTATACTTTACTAAAAATTAATCTTCATTTATATTTACATGTTTTTTTATATATTTTAATATTTACAGCGCTGATGACTGTGGTAACCATTGATATTGAACGTGGAGAGTTCGAAGTACAGGTGCCCAACGAGAAAGATTTCCCTGGAAGAACGTGAAAGTACAAAGTTCTCATCAACCGCAATTATCAACTGGAAGATCCTCAACTACCGACCAGGCGTGTGACGTGCAAATGTCAAACACCTTAACTGACCGGAATACCATGTGCTCATGTTGTTGCCATATGCGGTACATATAGATGGGAAATAGATGAATTTATAGACCCATTATATAGTACAGAGAACATGGTTAAAATATGGTCATCAAGTGACTTCCACTGCTATGAAGACGAAGAGAACTGGCCTCGCTACGATGGACCTGTGGTGTTCCCTGATAAGAATATGATTAATCGGGGGCGGCGAAAGAAGGACCGTGATTGGATGTGGATGGATGCAATGCGAAATAATAAAAATAAAAAAAGAAGAACCACAGAGGACAACAACCCACAACCACCTATCTCTTTGGAGGAACTTCAATCTGGTAGGCGTGCCAACACGCATAGACGAACAAGTACAAGGAATAGAGCTCCGCCTTCAACAGGTAATCGAGGTAAAAGTTCTTTTTCCAGGGAGCCAGTTCAACCTAGCCGAAGTTCTGTTAGCGTAGATCCACGAACTCAAAATCGTATTATTCTTGGTATAGGAGGAAATGAACCACGCCGAAATTCCATTAGCGTGGATCCACGCTCAAGTTCTGCTAGGTATGTCACAAGTCAGGGGACATCAATTACAAGGGACAGTCAAGGAGCATCGAGTAGCAGAGCCCAAACCGGAATACGTGGTGGAATTTTACGTCTTGGCGCAAGAATAACTAATTTTGCAAGAGGAGGAAGAAAATAATTGTAATTTTTGTGGTGATAGTGTAATATTTAGTTGAATTGTACTTTTATCTGATGTGAAAAATAATTGTAATATTCGTACTACTAAGTTGAATACAGAGCTGTTTTTTCAGTTGAAAGTGTGACTATCTTGGTCCTTTGTCATTTTTGTTTTGAACAAATGGTACGCCTAAAAATTTTGAAATTTACGTTTAGGAAAATTCGTCCGCCAATTAACAGCTCAGTATTTTTGTTAGAATTTTTTAGAGCGTATTTCATATTTTTCTAGCGCCAAACTTTTCGAATCCAGAACTGTTTTTTCAGTTGAAAGTGTGACTATCTTGGTCCTTTGTCATTTTTGTTTTGAACAAATGGTACGCCTAAAAATTTGGAAATTTAAGTTTAGGAAAATTCTTCCGCCAATTAACAGCTCAGTATTTTTATTAGAATTTTTCAGAGCGTATTTCATATTTTTCTAGCGCCAAACTTTTCGAATCCAGAGCTATTTTTTCAGTTCAAAGTGTGACTATCTCGGTACTTTGTCATTTTTGTTTTGAACAAATGGTACGCCTAAAAATTTTGAAATTTAAGTTTAGGAAAATTCGTCCGTCAATTAACAGCTCAGTATTTTTGTTAGAATTTTTCAGAGCGTATTTCATATTTTTCTAGTGCCAAACTTTTCGAACCCAGAGCGTTTATAGTTACGTGTTTCGTACTTAGGTGTGATTGCGCCAAACTTCATATTTTTCAAAGCGTTAATCGTACTTAGGTGTTTCGTACTCGTTGTGATTGGTCCTAATAAGTTTTTAGTTGTTATAAAATACAAATAAATATAGAAGTCATAAATATAGAACTCATAAATATGTAAGTCATACATAAGTAAATCAAAAATAAAATACAAATAAATCCTAAATATGTCCAGTACGGGGGATCCACCTCCCCTCACTAGGGGACCAAATATACGGAGGACCTGGCGGCTGACGGGGGTCTCGTCCGCGAGCAAGTCCGGCAGGTGGTGGACGAGGAGCCATCTGAGGAGTGGAATGACGAGGCGGTGCACTAGAAGAAGAGGCTCCGCCATATGTCTGACCAAATGGACCATAGCTCTGACCGAAAGGAGATGGATGAACTGGAGGTGTGTACGGCTCGACCAAATGGACCATAGCGTCAGCCGGGCTCAAGATAGGCTCGCCCTGAGAATATGGTGGTGCTCCAGGTGGATACTGTGTCGGATACCGTGTCTGATATGGTGGGTACTGGGTCTGGTACTCATAATGGGTAGGTGGGTCTGGATATGGAACAGGAGGTGGGCCTGGTGGTGTCGGTAACTCGCCAGTGGATATGGGTGCCTGTGTAGATGGCTGCATGGGCGGCTGTGTGGATGGCTGATTCTCTGTCCGTCTGCTCCGTACAATAGGCTGGCTGGGTCTCGGCTGATCAAAATATGTGTCCCAGTCGTGTAAAGTATACCCAGATGGCTGTTACATACAATGATATTACAAATAACATTAATATTATCAATAACATAATAATAAATAATAATAATATTACAAATTTTAGGTTACCGTCATAAACTGCTGCTCCTCAAATCCAGGCTCTGGCGCGTGATCCTCCTTAGGCGAATCAGGTATGGAGTCTATGTCTGTAGCTAGACCCTTCGACTCTAAAAGGTGAGGTAACCGATGCGGCTCCCCAACGAGCTCCAACTACGTCCTGCAGCCCTTCAGCATCTCCTTCCCAGCCCGTCTGAATCCTTTCTTCACCGCCCATGCACATGCTCGCAGAGCTTGCGTCAATATGTGCTTGACCTGTTTATTTGTTGTTAGTGACCAAAATACAAATCAATTCATTTTAATTGAGTAAAAAACTTACCATAGACACCCGCTCGGGCGCATCCTCTAGATAGGTCATCCGGCTAGCTGGAATCTGCTGTGCTACTCCCGGAATGGGGACAAGATGAGCACCTCCATGTGTCCGCATCCATCTATCGTACGCGGGCAAAATATCGTCACTCCATGGCCGCGCCTCTGCCACCTCGACCTGCGTCGTGTCGGCCCACATCGCAACCTCTACTGAGAAAAGGTCCTGCAAATCCCTCTGACGAAATGTGTTGTGCCGGTACTGTAACAAAGCCTCCATCCTCCTCCAAGCCTGTTTTTTTTAGGTCATATTTAATGCATGTATTATAAATATTTCAATTTAAATCACGAAGGTGAAAAGAATAATGTACCGTAGGAAGAGGAGGCGGAACAGTCTGGAACAACATGAACTGATGCATCACCCGATCGGCATAGTGCCACGCCACGACCCAGAAATGGATGCATGGAACGCGGAGCCGGTAGAATCTCTGCTCGTAGCGGGCATAAGGAGGCATGACCACCTGTCTGAGCTCATCCTCGTATGGCCGCCACACCACGTGTGCATGCTCCATCTTCATTAGTACGTCTCGAGCGTACTCAATACCGCTGCGAACGGGACCTTTCACCTTTTTCGACCTAAGCCGTGTCGTCCATTGCCTGGCAAATCATTACAATTATCATGATTTCAATTTTTAAACTAAGTAATTAATTTTAAATTACGTAATTTATTTTGTTTACAATTATGACTAATTTAATTTTAATTTGTTTACAATTATGACAAATTTTAATTGTTTAACTAACAAATTTAAAATAACGAATTTCGACTAATTTTAACTAATTAAAATATTACCAAAATTCTTGATTATAATTTTTAAACAAACAAATTGATGTTATATTACAATATTTCATTTATTTTATTTAAGAAAAATATTATACCTCCCATACGGCGGACATCTCTCAACTGACGGCTTCCCCCAACTTTGGAAACTTTTCGTAACGGACGGGCGACAAAGCAATAACCGGGTGTACGACCGGAGCAGGAACCTTCTAAGCGCCATTTGCCAGGACTGCCAAGTCCAGGCCGCGGTATAACATAGCAAGTGTGGCCGAACCCAGTTATATCTCACTGAATCCGATGCATGAACATCCTGCAAATAAGAAAAAATATTTTTCGTTAGTTGCTCCACATTTTAAACTAAGTTATCCAAGTTAGTACTAATGTAAGAGATGTTCTTAATATTTATAATTACTAACCCGAAGTAACTCCAGATAAAAACAAGGAACATAATCTCCTGTGGTATCTGGAAACATCTCGCAACCCATCAACTCCAACACCAGGGCCCGTGTGTATCTATCGATCCTATCTGCGTCCTCTGACCCAGGTCCTTGTGCCCACATATCACGCAGTTTCCCAAACTGTACTGCGTGAAGTTTCCTGCATTACATAAACATTACACACACACACACACACACACACACAGATATATATATATATATATATATATTGCAGCATATCTCAAAATTTAAATTAAATTTTAAAACGTTTGTTACCTCCCAGCACGTCGATCAGTCGCCCTCTCTCTGAAGCAATCTAGAACATCCTCCATAGGAGTGTCTCGTGGCAATGCAAAGTCGGCTAGCTTCTGCACATCGTCGTAATCAGTACGACCGGTCACCGGTCGTCCAGTCGTAGGCAAGCCAAAAATGAAGGCGAAATCCTGCAAATTTTATTTATATTTTTTAATTAAACAACAAAAAAAAACAATAAATAAATAAGTAGCTACCAACAGAACTTGGAAAAAATAATACCTCAAGAGTAACGGTCATCTCGCCTACGCGGGGAAAGTGGAACGTGTGGGTCTCGGGCCTCCAGAACATGGCTAGACCCTCTATCATGGAACGATCCAATGACATGTGACCTAACTCAACGAAATGAATAAGGCCCAATGTCACAAGACGCTGGTCCACCTCCTCGGTTCGTATCATTTTTGCCTTATGCATTTCGGGCGTCCACGCCTAAATAAGTTAAAAAACATATTACTTACTATATATACTATTAACTATATACAAAAATTAACTACATAAATAAAAAAATTTTATTATTTCCTTAAACCCTAAACCCTATACCCTAAATAATTTTAAAAATAAATTATTTCCTATATATACTATTAAAATATATATATATAAAAAAAATTAACTATATAAAAAAAAACTTACTCGTACGCCTCGAAGCTCAGACTGACTGAGATGCAGAAGCCGATCAGCAGGAGGAGGAAACGGGGGGGGGGGGGGGGGCAGCAGGGGGGGCAGATGAAGAAGCGCCAGGATCTCCTCCTGATGTAGATGCGCCAGGATCTCCTCGACGTCTCGTGGATCGACGTGGATCATCTGGTCTTCTTCTTCGCGGTGGCATTTCGACTGTTACTGCAATTAAAATTTCATAAAGTATAGAATCTATAAAAATTTCGGCAGCATCTCCCCTGTACCGGGAGAGTTTTCCAAAAAATCTCAACCCAATTACAACCCAATTTGAACCCAACCCAACCCAATTTCATTCCAATTTGAACCCAACCCAACCCAATTTGAATAAATCATTCAAATTTTACAATCATTGCATTTCACAAACTATTTCACAAGTATCAATGAATCAATAATTCAAACATTGCATTTCACAAGCATTTCACAATTTTACAATCATTGTATTTCACAATTTTACAATCAATCAATCAATCTACGAGCAATTCACAAACATTTCTATTCAAACAATAATAAAATAAACATATAAAAAAGCTAACCTGGAGTAGAAAGGAATTGACTCTCTTCTAAACAATTTTTTACCTACATTTTTAATTAATACCATCAATTATTATCATTTTTCTAATTTTTTCCATATTTAATTATCAAAATCTTAATTATTAAAAGCAAAAAAAATAAAAAAAATAAATTAATTACACATAAATTTTCATATGAATTTTTCTTATTTTTCCGTATTTTTAAAATAATTTTACAATTTATTATCTATTTTTCTAATTAATTAAGTAGTGAATAAACAAATAAAAAGACAAAAAAATATCCAATATAATTAATAAATTACATATAAATTTACATTTTATTTTTCCTGATTTTTTCAGATTTTTTAAATATTTTTTCAATATTTTTCCTATTTTTAAATTTAATTAACTAAATTAAAAACTAATAAACTAAATAAATAAAAAAAAAACTCACTGTTCTCGCGGAAAGGCAACGTCCAAGGGAGAGCGAAGCAGCGTCTCTAGATCGGAAACCCATATATATAAACTAAACGTTAGATCGGAATCCCAGAATCCGATCAAAGGTTAGATCGGAATCCCAGAATCCGATCAAAGGTTAGATCGGAATCCAGGATTCCGATCTAACGTTCGGAATCCAGGATTCCGATCAAACGATACTATTTATATTAAACTTATTATATTGATATTAATTTTAATGGATTATATTATTTTAATATTATTTTTTTAAATTTCGGCCGCAGTCTAAATTTTTTCCAACGGTGGGATATTTATCTTTTTTGGGCTGGGCTGGGCTTTTACATTAAAACGTCAGCAAAGCATAAGACTGGCGTAAAAATTCAATCGAACTATCGAAAAGAGAAATACAAGGCGGGGCCCAGAAGAAGTACGGTTTCCGGTTGGGCCTCCGGTCAATTCTTTTTCTATTTTAGAATTGGTCAATCATATCAGTTTCTCTGTGGGGACCACTGATTCACTGAGAACAGCGAGAATTACGGCCGAAAGTTGCACGTGTATTCTGAATTAATTGTGTGATGATTAAGGCTGTAAATAGAGAAATTTCCATATTCCTATCCGTTCAATTTTTTTTTATCCATACTCTAATCTATCTATATCCTATTTCGTATATGTTAAAAATTATTAACAATAAAATTAAGTTAACGGTACATAATTAGTAATAAAAATATTAATAATTTATTAAATAATACATAAATGTACTAAATAAATAATATCAAATAAATATATAATAAATATTATTAATTTATTAAATAATACATAAATGTACTAAATAAATAATATCAAATAAATATATAAATAAAGTACAACATTTAGAGTGCATTTCGCATTAAAGGAGTTAGCACTAACCTAAAGTTAGTAGAATTAATCAACTAACCTCAAATCACCGAATAAATTGAGGTTAGCTAAGGTTATCGCTAACCATGTGCTTGTTAGGAACTCAAATCTTTGTGCAATTTTAATTTTTATTACTAATTAATAACTAAGTAATCATGCACAACAAAAAGGATCTAATATTTAAGCATTATGAACTCATGAGAAATGGAAAGGAATTTCGTACCTCTTCCAAACTCGCAATTGAAAGGCTCGATCCATGGTATAGAAATCGATGGTGTGCCTCCAATCAGCACTACCATGTTGGCCTCGAGTCCACCGAAAGTTCTAACCAAATTCTAGAAGTTGTGCTAGCAAACTCTAGCAGGGGCGAAGCCAGAAAAATAATATGAGCGGGGCCCATCTATAAATTTTATTTTTTGAAGGGGCCATTCTACATAATTTTTCATATTTTATATAATTTACTTTTTGAATTTTAGTAAAATTAGAAAATATAGGGAGGCCAAGCCCACTTAGGCCCCTGCCTTGGCTCCGCCCCTGAACTCTAGAGCGATGCCAATCCCTTGTGTTCTTCCAATTAATTAACTATTGAATTATTGGTAAAATTATTCTCAACACATGAGACCTATGGAAGATAAGAGAAGAGAGCAATGGAAGAGAAAAAAACAATTTTTTTTCGGAAATTTTCGTCCAAAAATTGAATAGGTTAGAGAGAGAGGAGATGAAGGTTATTATTGATGATTAGGGTTTTCTGAAATAGCATCCCTATAAATAGGAACCCCAACCTCTTTTTCTCTTAATTTAGATGGACTAAAAAATCCTCCAAATCTAAAAATTTTTGTGGTTAATTATGCAACATCACATGTTGCATTTAACCTATTAATTCAATTAATTAAATGCTCTCTTATTTGTTCACGATTCGGATTTTTAATTTACTAATTAAATAAAAAATCCAATAAGTTCAATATTATTAAAATATGTTGAATAAAATTAATTATCAACTTATTGATAATTATTTTGAAATTATAAAATATATTAATTTATTTCTATATGATCTCTTGGATTTAATCAATTATAACGATTCACAACGGTATACAATTAATTAATCAATTTATCATATTTTCATTACATTCATTGTTGCGAATAAATAAATAATGTATTGTATGGTTAAAACTTTATTTGTTTGACCCTTTGAGGATTTATGTCATGTTGGCCATGGAAATTAAATCACCATTTATTTCCAATAATCATAAGCGGTATTTAGCAACACGTTATGATTTCCAATTAACATAAACAAATAACGTACTATTACAGTGTTTCAATCCTGCATAAGAAATAAAACATTACCTTGTTTTGATTCTTATGTCATATGATATCATTGTATAATCCAAGATAAAAATATGTCATTTTTGCAGATTATACATTTCTTGATCTTGGAGTTTGATTGTATAAGTTGCTAGCAAATAATCCAACTTTATCGAGGGGCACCTAAAAGATATCATCTCTCATTAGGTCTACTAATGAGGGACATACGATTTTCTTGATTAATAATAATTTTTTTTGCACAATTCAAGAGAAAACATAAATAAGGTCTGTATAGCAGCCCTTATCAGGAATCAACGTTATACGATATTTATTGAACCTATCCACATGTGTAAAAGTTGAACAATCTCAAACTTAGAATCAAACTCATATGAAAAAAATAATGACACATAACATAATCCATATATTTATTTCATTGGATCATGTATTGTACTATGTCTATAACATATACATATGCAATTAAGTTGATAACTCGTTACTTATGATTTGTAGAACTTAATCATCACTTAACTAGCATACTAATCTTTTATGATAATTAATGGTCCTTGTTAATTATCAAGATTATGGATAGTTTGATGCACAATTCAGGTCCTCGACCTGAATGATCTGTCAATAAATAAATCGAGGAACAAATAATCAAGCATCATAAATTACATAAACTAAAATTAAGTCATTAAAATATTAACTTCTAAGACATAACTTCAACAGTGCTAACCTCTAACTCTCCCAATAGATGGGTCAGTGGTTTCACCCACAAAAAGTTAGCACTAATCCATTATTAATAATGATAATTAAATAATTAATAGTTAGCAATAATTACTAGGTAATAATAATTAATATTTATTAATATTTAATTCATTAATATAAAATCATAATAAATAATAATTTTTTATTAATAATAAATTAATAATAATTATTAATATTTAACAAGTAGTAAGAATCATTATTATTTAATGATTAACAGTAATTAATAATAATAATAATAATAATAATTAAGAATTCTTCATAACTGTTAATATTAGTTAGTAACTAATGATCAATAATAGTTAGTAATTAATAATACTTAATTCAAAATAATAAATTAATAATTGTAATAGTAATTAATAATCAATTAAAAATTAATAATTTTAATCAAGTTTTTAAAATACTCTATTTTTTCCGTTTTATCGTCGTTTTATCTTAGTTTTGGTTCATATCGTACTACCGTTTTATCCGTTTTATCACCGCACAAACCATTCTTTTACCGTTTTATCACCGATAAACGCTAAATCACCACCCAACCATCAAACCGCATTTTAAAACCTTGATTTTTATAAATAATACTAATAATTGTAGAAATAATTAATAATTATTGTAATAATAATTGTATAAATTTAAATAATCTGTAATATAAAAATTGTAATAATAGTAATTAATGATGGTTATTATAATAATAATAATAATAATAATAAATAATGATTTATTTTTGTATTTAGGAATAATAATAATTTAATATTAAAATTAATTATTATTTATTACTACTAATTTATAATAGTTAATACTAATTATAGCACTAATATTTACTAAACTTAATGTACTAACCTCAACATACCACGTCAAATAACAATCACTAACCCCACCCAATTACTACCCCTATCAGTTTACTCATCTAACATAAAAAAGTACTAAACTTACACTACTAACCATACTAACTTTTACTTTGCCAAACGCACCCTTGGATAATATTTTAGATATAACAAAAATCATAAAATTTATTCTCATGTCAATTGACATTAAAAAAATCTATATAATTAATTACAAATTATAATATAATAGAATGTAAACAAAGTTTTTTATTAACAAAAAAATTTTATATAAAGATCGAAACAAATATCATATTGTACCAAATATGTTAATAACATGATTATATATACATGTATGTTTCTGAAATTTTACACGTTAGATAATGGATACGAAATAGCGCTCGTCCGTATCCGATGAGTTAACGAAAAATTTTCTTTTCACATATCCATACCCGTTAGTCTAACGAAAATAAAACCTTACCTATATCCAGCTCATCGAATATAGTATGGGTAAGGTAAATAGATAAATGGTTTCATTGACAACTTTAGTGATGATGTGATGTGACAGCCTGGTTCATCAAGCAAACATCAATCGATCAGATGTAGTATCAAATGTAACGATTAATAACATATGTCAACCAATTAATCTTGCTCGAGGCCAATAAAGTGATTACATGTAAAGCCTAACAATCGTTACCCATTTGTCACTTACATAAATATTGTGCATGTAACTTATAAATCATTTACTTCATTTGGGTCGATCCATGATCTAAAAGTTACCTACGCTCTAATACTCTTGTATTTGGCTCTTTGAGACAACCATTAATGTTAGAACCCACTCAGGCGGATGAGATTACAGTTGACCCTACTCTCAAATATAACTCAAATTATCTTTATGCATGAACTTAGACTTTTCATTATGCACATCAATGCTAATATGAAAAGCCTAACCAAACACTCACCTAGAATGATTTAGACTCAAGACCAAGTTGCAAATTCTAAATGTATAATATGTAATGGATTGTATCGCATTCATACGAACCAATAAAACAGGGACGGATCGTTTTGGTGAGAGATGGCCTGCCCTAAACAGACCAAAAGAGAACCATAGAGAAATGCAACCATACGAGACAATATGCGTTACACTAAGGTAAGAGATGAAAGAAGTAGTTTACTGTTTAGCCAACAACCATTGAAATTACATTACGTTTGGGCAAGATTCAAAAAAAGCTCAATGTCATACAGACACTTAGGCGTAGACCTTATTTTTCTTCAACATAACTTGTTCTTATGACAATATAGTGTAACCTTATTTTCTGCAACGTAACTTGTCATCATGACAATATAGTGTAACCCAACGCTTACAGCTCTTACTAATGAAAATCACGACCAAGATGAAAAGATGAAGGATACATAAGGTGTTATCTGTACCTAACCAGTACAAACAATCCATAAACTAAACCAATTTTAGACTATAAAAAACTTGTACAAATCAGTTCCAGCTATGGAACGGACCGTACCAGAACAAGTGTTTTAGAAAAATAAAACAGTTCAGATCATATCCATAATTCACAAAATAATTCAATTAGACCCAAACTTATGCATTATGCTACAGACTTACAACGAGTGGCTCTTATACCACTTGTTGGATTTGCTTTAAAGCCAAAAGAATTAACAATTCTAACATATCAAATAAGAAAATCGAAAAAACTAAATAACTCGCAGAACTAGTAGTGGAACGAACCATCCTAGGCGTGAAATGGCCCGACCCAATACACCTGAAGCAACATAATGAGTGGAAGCATATCCAATTCTATTGGATCTTTGTTATGCTTATCTTCTTGATGGTTCTTGACATCTGTACTCCTCAATACCAGTTATTGCACGCGTTAAGGTTGAGATGAAACCGTCCAAGAGAGCAAGACACGTCTTTGGTATCTTTTTTTCTACACTCAGACACCTTCTGGAACTACATGATGAAATAATAGAGAGAGAAAGACAGAGATGGCTTCTATCAACACATATATGCAACACAACTCGTAAATTATCTTGTATTCTGGGGACCAACCCCTTAAATAGAGAGCCAAGGATATGAAATGCTAAATTTGTCCTATAAACAATATCATAATTAGACAATATTTTTTAATAATACCAACCATAAATGACATCAAATCGTATGAGTCTGGAGAGTTCGCCTAGTTCTAAAATAGACATGCTAGTCCAAACCTGTAACTGGTTGTTCCAGACCTAGAACTTGTCATTCTGGCGCTAGTTCGGCCGAATAATCCAACACCAGCCTTATAAATTCATATACGAGGTCTTTTTTTTTTTTTTGGGTAAATTGGGGATGATGGGGGTGTCCAATAAATGCATAGGACTCGTATACTACTCTATGCACAGATATATGTCTGATTATTTTTGGTCCGGTTTGGTGCATTAAATTGCGTTGAGACATGCATATTATATGCCATAACATATCATCCATCAAACAATTTAAAATTTCTTACATTCATTATATCAATGTCAATGATATAAAATAGAATACGATTTTGCTCTTTATTATATTATATATTTAATCTTTTTTCCAAAATGCCACAAAAATTTTCCATCTATCGCTTCAAATCTAGTGGATTAAATCCCAGATCACTGAACTTTTTTTTTTTTTCTTGTTCTGTGATATTTCATATTTGATTTTTTGTTGGTTCTTCATAAGAAAAAAAGAAAAAACTGTATCTTTTTGGGCTGGCTGGGCTGGGCTTTCAGATAGAAACGTCAGCAAAGCATAAGGCTGGCGTGAAAATTCAATCGGCGATGGAAAGTGAAGGTGGGGCCCAGGAAAAGTTCGGATGGTCCTTGGTCAACCTGTCAGTTTCTCCTGGTGGGAGCCACAGAGAACGGCGAGAATTACGTTCAAAAGTTGCACGTGTATTCTGAATTAATTGTGCCATGATGTGCTGTGGCGGCCTTGTTCATTTTTGCATTATTAATGACCACTTTGTAGTTTGTTCTGAGATTGAATATATCCGATAAGTCTTTAAAGTTTATTTTGTGGGACCGAATGGAATTTTTCTATTTTCACCCTATTTGTTGTTGAATAGTGAAAACATTAGATGATACTAGGAAACTTTTTTATATATATTAGAAACTTATGGTAAATAAATAACAACAGATTTGCACAATTCAATTATGCAAAGCACCAGAATATTATTTCACAATAAATCCAACATTACAAGCTCCATGACAATGACGGCGGGTCAAATAGGACTCGATATCAGATCATGAAAGTCCCGTGGGACGGTGCAGCATCCGGATTCAATCCAAATTCCAATGTGTGAAATCAGAGAGCAGCACAATAATGGGCCCCATCTCTGATGTCCGTACGGTGATGCAATCATATAGGCAATTTGGGGAATTGGGGTTGCATTTTTTTTTTTGATGAACTGCCCGTAGGCTTTGCATTATAACAAGCTGAAAATTACAAGTTAAAAGTTTTGTCCCAATATATGAAGATGAAACAGACCATTGCAATCTCCCTTAGCAAAAGAAAACCCCTCCTACCCAACTAAATTCGCAAATAACATACTTAAAAAAGACAGTAAAAGTAAAAACTAACTTAAGAAGAAAACATAAAGCTAGAAAACAAACTGAAAAGAACAGTAAACTGGGGCAGCCACAGGGAGACGAAAAGAGCCTTAAGGGAAAAACATTTATGGTGGGCCCTCCTGCACTTGTTGGAAAAACCTCGTATTAATTGCCATGTCAAGTCTATTTTCACACATGATTGCTGCCGTTGGAATTCCCTGATATCTCACATCCCTCCTTCTTGCTAGGTTTGCCAGCACATGGGCCGGGTACACTATCTCTCTTTTTACATGCCTTAACAGCACTGAACCCCTCAACTGCTCCATCTGATTAATTATTGTCACAATCATGGGTACAGCTCTCCAAGATGAGATGAAATCCATATTTCCTTCTAGTATTGCATTAACAAGGTTCAGGCAGTCTGAGAGTACCTGTACCTTTTGTGCCTCTCTACCTTGAGAGATATCTTCTACACACTGCTTCTTTTAGGGCCAATGATTCTGCATAGAATGGATCAGGAGAATTATGTGTCTGCATTAATATTTTCTTTAATACCCCTCCATGATAAATCAAAACAGCAGTACCCGTCCTTTGAGACTTATCCCATGAGGCATCTATCAGGATTTGCCACTCATTTAATGTATACTCATGAGGTATCACTTCCTGCAAACAATGCTCTTGTTGATTCTCCCCTTTTTCATCCTCATTATGGTTGAGCAGTGTCTGAACCTTCTTGCAAATCGCCATCGGGTCAAAATTTTTGTGCTGAAAAACCACTTCATTTCTTTCTAACCAAATTTCCCACAAGGTATTGCAGAAAATTCTTATGTTATCCGCACTCATTGTCTGTGTGACTATGTGCACGGCTTCACAGATGTTCAGTGGTAAATTATCCACTCTTAACCCCAGGTTCCCTATAAACCATACCATCCTTGACCCTTGGCAAAAGAAGAAGCAGTGGGTGGAATATTCATTTTCTTGGTGACACCTTGCACACATGGGAGATATACTTTGGATTTTTCTGTGCATATCATACGCTAGTGGCAGGCCTCCACTTAGCAATCTCCACATGAACACCTTAATTTTTGGGTTTATATTTTTCCACCTCCATATATATTTCCATTGTACATCCTGCCCGTGCATCTCTAAACCCCTGAGCAAATAATCGTATCCATCCTTCACTGTGTACTTTCCATATTAAGTGCAACTCCATATCAATCTATCCTTCAGACCTGATATGCTACCCGGCTTCCGTACCGATCCTTCAATCTGTTGCATAGCTGCCTCTCCCAATAACCCTCTAACTTTTTGTACATGCCATTGCTTTGTGTCAAAGTCAAACAGATCAGCCACTGTTGTTCTCCTATCTTCTCTGGATGCTTGTTGTGTAACACTCCAATGTGGAAACCACGGTTGTGATAATGCTGGTATGCTTTTCCCCTGACCCACTTGCCAGAGAATATTTTCTTTAAGATTATGCCTCAATTTGACTACCTGCCTCCATAGGGTGCTCGTCCCCCCCCACATTGCCTGCCCTCCAGAAACCCAGGTTTGCATAGTATTTACTTTTGCAAACCTGCACCCAAATCTTCTCCTCATCACTTGCCATTCCCCAAACCAACTTAAGAAACAATGCATCACCAAACACACTCAATCGCCTGACACCTAGACCACCTCTATCTGTTGACTGACATATTCTTTTCCATGAGACAAAAGACATGTATCTAGCCTTATCAGTTTTTCCCCAAAAAAATTTTGCAATGATGCTTTCCAACTGCTTGATAAGACCCTTAGGGATGATTTCAACACTCATGTAATATACAGGAAGACTCATTAGTACTGATTTAATCAGCACTAACCTGCCCGCATGTGAGAGCATGTTAGATCGCCAACCGGTAAGCTTTGCTTTGATTTTCTCCACGAGCATTAAACATGTTTTCTTTGCACTATTTGCCTTTGTTAGGATGGCGCCCAAGTATCTCTCTTCTTCGCCTGCCCCGTCAGCCCTAAAGCTGCTTTGTATCATGTGCACCAATTGTTCATCACATTGCTTTGAGAACCAGATTTTTTATTTTGCCGGGTTGATGGCTAAACCTGAGACAGCTCCAAACTCCTCCATGATTCTGCTGAGTTGTTGCACATCTCCATCCTCCGCCTGACCTAGCAAAATAAGATCATCTGCATAAATAACATGGGTTAGTATGGGGCAAGTAGGGGCCAGTTTAACTCCTCGGATTTGCTCTCTTTCCTGTGCCATTTTTAATCTTCTTGTTAACATTTCCATCACCATTATAAAGCAATACGGTGACATGGGGCGCCCCTGGCGCAGCCCCCTCGTCGAATTAATGAACCCATCCCCCATGCCATTGATCTGTATAGTGACTTTGGCATGGTTAAAACAATGGAACATGAGATCAATTATCTTCACCGACACATTTAGAAACTGCATAGCATCTCTTAGGAAGACCCAATTTAGCTTGTCAAAAGCTTTTGTAATGTCAGCTTTCAACATGAAACTCTTTTGCTTGTATTGAGCTGAGTTGAATGAGTGCATGATCTCCTTGACTAGCACTACACTGTCTGTTATACATCTACCCGAGATGAATGCTGTCTGCTCTTTTGAAATAATTTTTTGGATGTAAGGCCTGAGCCTGTTTGCCAACAACTTCATAACCAATCGGTAGATGACATTTCCTATGCGTAACGGCCGATAATCAGATGGGGATAGAGGCTCGTTGTTCTTAGGTATCAACACCACATTGCAAGCTAGCCAAGATTCCGGCACTGTGGAAGTAAAAAATATGTTGCGTATCTGTTCCACCAAGTCAGGCCCAACTACAGCCCATTGCTGTTGCAAAAACCTACAAGTTACACCATCCGGACCTGGACTTTTGTCTTGGCCCATCTGAAATAAAATCCTCCTAACTTCTTGATAATCAGGTAGTCTGGTGAGATAGTCATGTGCAGAGGCTGGAATAACTTGGTTTTCAATTTGGTGTAAGGAGTGGAAAAAATTAGATCGGTTATTTTGTGGTGGGGCTGATTGTTGAGAATTAGTGGCTCGGTCAGTATGTTGCATTAGGCTGCTTTGAATTGGAATTTGGGCTGGGATATGCATTGGGCTGTAGGGGTCTTTGAAATAACTCACAAAAGCAGATTTAATTTTTCTTTCATCCCCGGTTAATCTTCCTGTTTCATCCTGCATGGCTGTTATGAGGTTGTGGCGCCGGCGGTTGGTCGCAACGGTGTGAAAAAATTTGGTGTTGCGATCCCCACTCTCATCCCACTGCAACCGTGCTCTCTGCCTCCAATACCATTCATGTTGTTCCTCTACTTCTTGGTAATCGTTTAGCAGTTTTGCCTCTAATGCATGATCTCGTGTTGCCGGGTGTTGCAATTGCACGCTGTAAATCTGACGTGCCAAATCCTCTAACTTCTTTCTAGGAGTTTTATGATTCTTTGCCCAATTTTGAATATTGCTTTTCATGTTTTCCCACTTCTCCTGCCATGGCCGATTGGCATCCTGTTTCCATTTCTCAGTCCAAGCTTGATTAAAACTGGGCTCTTTGAACCACCAAGTCTCCATCTTGAAGTCTCTTTTTTCTGGTGGTTTTTTGATGCGCAATAAAATAGGGAAGTGGTCGGTATGTATCATCGGCAGATGATTGACATAAGCATTTGGGTATAACTCCAACCATTCCGGTGTAACTAGAACCCAGAACCCGATCAAGCCTTTGATAAATGGCATCCGAGACATTTCTATTATTAGTCCAAGTGTAAGCCGGTCCCTTGTACCCAATATCCACTAAACCAGCCCCAAACACAAAGTCCTGGAAATCATAAGTGTTTTGTTTCAACCGACTACTACCCCTATATTTTTCATCAGAATTTAAAATTTCATTGAAGTCACCTACCAAACAAACCCTACCATGCATCTGTATCAACTGAGTTAGAATTCCCCAAATGTGTTTGCTATGAAAGTGTGTAGGGTCGCCATACACACCTAAAATAACCCACGGCGGTTTGTCCTTTACTGTCACCCTAGCACAAATATAGCTTAGAGAGGAGTTAAGAACCTGGATATCAACCAAATTATTCCATGCCATGCATAACCCTCCTGCCGTATCTCTTGCCGGCACTGCAAAGAAATCATAGGTTGGGACCGAGTTCATGAACCTCGCCATTCTTCTCCTCGAGGATTTTGTCTCCGATAGAAAAATGATGCTAGCACGCGTTGCACGGAGAGTGTCTCGAAGGAATTATTTTTTCCGCGGGCCCCCGAAGCCGCGGCAATTCCAAGAAATAACATTCATTGAGAACTTGAAGGCGAGTTTGGGTTCGCCTCCCTGGCCCGCTTGTAGTTTATCTGCAGGTTGGTAAGTTTTGTTTGTTGCTCCCTTACAGAAATCGCTTGTACCGCTGCCTCATTTAGATCAACAACCCTCTTCTGCTTCTTACCTGCCCCTCTATCACTTGACTCAGCCGTGTTGGCTATGGCAGCTTCATTCAAGGTCGGTGTGCTTTGGTCGGACCCAGTTGCTGAGTTTGATGGGGTTGTACATCCATCTGGTCCGGGCACACTGGTTCTATCTGCGATCCATCTATCTATTTGAGTTTCAGGTATTTCTCCATCATATTTTCCTTCCATCTTAAACCTCCAGAGTCTCATCTTGATCGGGCAATTTTCATGGTTATGGCCAATGAAGGCACAGTAAAGACACACACTTGGCACTCCTGTGTACACTATGTAAGCCTAGAACGGGTCTTTATTCTTCCTGTTGACCGAAATCTTTGGAATGAGCGCTTCATTTATCTTCACTAAGACTTGCTGTTTATACACCTTTCGCCCGCCATAGAACCCCATCTTTATCTCAGTTAATTGGGTTCCTACCTTTTTAAAAACCATTTGCACTCCTTCTAGTGTCACTGTTTCAGGTGGAATGCCATGCACTTCAATCCATAATGCAACCTCATTAACCATCGGGTTCATTATATCTTCAGCACCCCTTGCCATACGACATATCACCATATCCCCTCGTATGTGCCACCCTCCTCTTAAAACATGGAACATTTCTTCTTGCAATTTAAACTCAACTATGAAATGGTTGGAACCGACAGCCTCAATTTCTGTGTCTGGGTGTACCGCCCATGCATTTCTCATAGTGGTGGAGAAGAGCATATGGGGAACGGTTCTTTGAGAAAGCACTCTTGCAATGATGCATCTTGAACAGTTTCTGACCCTTTCTGCATTCTGAGGTATGTCTACTGCCACCTGATTTTCATCATTTGAGCTTAAGGAAGCGAATTGGGCTAAAAATTCTTCATCATTCAGGTCCATGATGTTGGTGGTTTTGGAAAGAATTCTAGCTATCTGTTTTTCTGAAGTTTTTGTGTTGTCGGAATTTGGAAGGGAGTAATTGGTAGGAATTGGGCCAAGGATGGAGTTATGGGAGTTAATATTTGGTGTTTGGGTGTGGAATTTATTGTGCATAATGTGGAAGCCAGAAGGGGTTGTTGGTTGGACAGATGTCAGGGTGAGAGTGGTTTTAGGTGTTTTTGCATTAAGGTCCTGGCATTGAGGTTGCAGAGCTTTTCTAGCCGATACATGTTCTTTTTCATTAGTAAGTTGAAATTTCATTTATGACCCCCTCTTTTCTTCCAAACATATGGGGGGGAGCATACCTCTTTTCACAACACTGTCCCCAGGGCTGTCAAACGTGTGAGATGGAACGGAAATCCATCATTCCGTTTCCATTCCATTTTAAAATACGAAACAGAAAACCATTCTATTTCCGTTCCATTTCGTTAAACGGAACGGAAATTTCACTTCCAGATTCATTTTACATTGAAATTTCTCATTTCAATGTTCCATTTCCATTCCGTTTCTGAAAATGAAACTACTTTTCCTTCCACTTCTGTTCCATTTCGGACGGAACGAAACGGAAACGTTCGAAACGGCGGTATATTGACAGCCCTAACTGTCCCCCAGACACCCATTTTCTTGCTGTACTTCTTCCAACCACATTGACTGGTTCCCCCAAGTTCTCATTGTGCATTTCCTCAAGCAGCAGTCTGGTAACCATTCTTTCTGGGCTCAGTCGTTCCTTTGATTTCACTTTGCTCTTTTTTTCCAATCTAATTTCTTGGGCTTTGTGTTCACGCTTGTTGTAGCTGTTGTAGGGCCCTAGACCTGGTCCATGGATGTCGCTATGCACCTGACTACTAGATAATTTCTTTGGTGTTTTCCGGTCAGAATCCGGTGATGAGGACGCCGCCGGTGGCCCTCTGTTCTCATAATACTCACTTATTCTATCATGGATTCGCTTAAAACTCCTCATAAGGTACTCAATTGCATTTTGTATCTCTTCCAGCATTTCATTAATTTCCTTTTCTTCTTCCTTTTCACTAATTGGTCTTCCCGCCATCAGGAAGGTTACAGAAAAGCTGTCTTAAAGCTTGGATTTTTGCTAGATTAAATAAAAGTAATAAATCCAGAGGTAATAATAAAATGGAAGCAACAAAACCAGGTGACTTTCAGGATTTGAAGAATATTATAAGGGTATCAAGTAAGAGAGAGATAGAGGAGCGAGTAAAGATGAAAGGGGAGGAGAGGAACCTAAGCAATAAATGTCTGGGAGCAACAAGCCAACAAGCCGCAATAAATGTTAGTAAAGAGGAAACGGAAACCACAATAAATGTTAGTGAAGAGGCCAGGCAGTGTTTGATTTAGGGGTGGTTTATGGGTGGTTCAGTGGGTAATTTTGGTTTTGGTTGGGGTATGAGAGAATCGCCAGGGAATCGCCATCCGTATAACTCATCTTTAATTGCATTGCACCAAGTCACCAACTCATGTCCTGCGCGGTTTCTGGTAATTGGTTGCTTTCCCAGCTGCCACTGCCATTTCCATTTTCAGTATCCCATTTTTCTGTTAATAAACAGACTTCTTCTTCAATAATAAAGAAAAAAGGCTTTTTTTTTTCTTTCCTGTAAGATCAAACTAGCACTTCTGACATCTCTTGGTATTGTAAATTACAGTTTGACAAGGTTGTACTCGTTGATAAATTATTGACGATAATAATAGCTAGGAATTTAACAGGACAATAAATTAATCAAGTCTTTCACATCAAAGTAAAAATATATTACTATGTATTGTAAATTACAGTTTGACAAGGTTGCACTCGCTGGCTAATCGGATTTATAATTTTTTAGAATAATTGTTAAAATTAATTTCTAATTATTCATAATACAAAACGGTGGCATCAAAATATTGTTAATTTATTTGTATAATTTTGATTATGTCCATGCTAGCTTATAGAGATTATTATACGTATTCTATACTAATTACTAAGCGATGTCCAAACGCATTTCGTTTTTGGCACTGCTGATTCCTCTTGTTTGTAACTCGAACGGGATGATAAATAGTTTCGAGTTCAAGGATGTGCTTTTGATTAATTGGTCCTTTGAGGGTCAGAAATACTGTTTTGACTTTTGATCTGTCATGTTTTCCTTTTTGTGTGTAATTCCAACCCAAAATTGAGGGTTTGTTCATCTTCCGGATACCAAGGAACAAACAGTTTGCTTGTCTCTTTTTATTTTCTGACTGATAAACCCCACTAGTACAAGCGAAAACTTGTTGTTAAAATTCCTACGTTAAGACTTTTTATAGTAGTATCAACATAAAAGAAAAAAAAAAAATCTGTGAGTAGCACCTTGCTACATTACATATTGATAGATTAGGGTGAGTTTTGTAAGAAAAAATATATATATAGTTAGACATTTTAAGACATATTAATAGCAAGTTAACTCTTGGTAAAGACTATCTTTCTTATAGTTAGCTGAGCTAGTCAAATAATACTTAAATTTATATAATCTATATGTCAATAGAAATTAATTAAACACAAAGATCCTTAACTAGAATATTCTAATCTAAAGAAATTATAATAAAACTTTCGAGAATTAATAAAAATATCTTAATCGTTCAGTGTAATAAACTACTCTATATAAAATTATAAATTCAAGAAAGATAGTCTACCAAATTCTTAATTCTCTCTTCAGCTAATATTGCCTGCATAATCACCAAATCATATCTCTTTGTACCCATTAGCTTGCGATTTGTTACTTTTTAAGATAAAAACTTATGCTTTGTAAGGCTGTGCATCAATAATGCCTTAGGTATGAAACCCTTCATTGTTAGGTAATATTTTATTTTCGTGCCTGAGCTTAATCGAGCCCTAATTAATATTGTATGCCAAAAGACATGTCACCCTCTAGAATTAGCACAAATAGAATGATAACTTTTACATCTGGTTCAGTGATGCTGAACTGTAATAGATTAAGCATTTTGTGTAGAAATTATACATTTTTTGCTGCTTAGTTTTGAATATCATCATGGTGAACAGGAGGATAATATATAGAGCTGTACCAACAAGCATCATCGACCAAATTTCCTAACATTACATTGCATAATTAATAAACAAATTAATATGCTTGACATTGGACCATAAATATTTGATCAGCTCTGCTGATATAATACCAGAGCATTCATCTTGAATTTGAAGCCTAAACATGGCTCAAAGAGGCAAATTAACCAACCATATAATAACATCCTATATTTATATGTAGCATTCATATTGAGTTGAGATTTATTATATACATGTACAATATGTATATGCTGTCTAAGCTAGGTCGATAATTAACATATGTAGTCTGCATATTTACATATGTTATCAATATACATAACATTATACATAATTTTATTGATTGCATATGACATCTAATTCAATCGTCTTTATAAATGCATCAGTAATGCATGACTAAGGTAATATTTTGTTACCAGAGCTTAATTAAAACTCCACGTGTGCTAGAACAAAAAAATATATCAACCATTGGAATCAATACAAATTGAATGATTACTATTACAGTAGGTTCAGTGATACTTAACAATACTAAATTAAACATTTTTGTAAAAATTGTATCTCTTTTTGCCACTTAGTTTTGAATGTGATGGTGAGCAAAAAGATGGTCTGTAGAATTGTACCAACATGTATCTCCGACCAAATTCTCTAACATTATAAACAAATATGCTTGACATAGGAGTACTACCATAAATATTTAATCTGGCTTGTTGATATAATGCCACAGCATCCATCTTGAGTTTGAAGCCCAAAATGGTTCCACGACGCAAGCTAATCATATAATAACGTCATGTATTTAGAAAAGCAACTAATGTTTGGCATCCTGCTTAAACAACCACTCCTACAATAGAATCATTTGGAACAAAGTTTAAGCAAGATCAGAAATCTTAATACTTTATTTTGTGCATGAGTGTTTTCAGGATAAAATGGGGACATCAGCAGCAACTCGATAGGAAAATTGAAGTTGCAACTCTATTTTTAGAAGTTGATTTTGTTTTTTGTAATTCAAATTCTGTGTTGGTAAATATCATTAATTTTGTTTCATATGATAACTTGAAATAATTAATTATAACGAAATTTATAATTAATTTTTAATATAACATATCTGTATTCTCCAATATAATAAACTAAACTTAATGCGGTCTTGATTAAGAGTTTCGTATTGTATGACCCTTGTAAGATTTATGTTATTTTAGCCATGGAAATAAATTGCCAAGTTTATTTTTAATACTCACAAACAATATCTAGCAACACATTGTGATTCTCAATTAACATAAATAACTAGCATACAATTATAGTATTTTAATACTACATAAGAAATATTTAATTTTTCTTCGACTGATTTTTATGTCACATAATTTAACTGTGTAATTTAAGATAGAAATATGTCACTTTTGTAGATTATATATTATTGCAAATTACGCATGCATGAAAAATATACGACTTAGCTGTTTTACCAAAAGGCAGAAACAACTATGAAGTTTGTAGAAAAAATAAATAAAGAAACAATAGGAGAAACGCAAGCTACTATCTCTATCACTATAACAATAACCAATTGAAATGAAATATGATTAAAAAATACCCACTTAAACACAGCAGATAAGCCTGCGGAATAGCCCATTGAACTGGGCCAATTTAGATAAAAGAAGGGCCCACCAAAAAACAAAATTGATTCACACATTAGTCGGCCACACCAGTGCACCACACAGCAACTTTTGATAACCACATACACATAGTCATCCGACTTGATATAAGATTTACCGAAAAAAATTAAAAATAATATTAAAATATTATTAAATATCGAAATATTATTTAAATAATCAAAATTTTAACAAAATAGTATAGTGATATCGTTAAGCTTTTAAAATGCGTATTTTTCGATATGACAATCCGAAGTGGATTTAACGGTGCGGCGTTTTTTCGGTAAAAAAAGGCAAAAAAACGGTGTATATATGCGAATATCTATGTCAAACACATATGTATTTTTGCGTATAGTATTACATTTGTATGAACGATTGGTATACAATATTGTACTTTGAGAGATGTAGTGGTACACGATATTGAACATTTCTAAGTATTTTATTCACTATATGTACCAAATACACTATGTTCTCAATACACAATATGTCTTTTGATATTGTACACGTTTAATCAGCGAAAAAATACAATTTTTTTACGTTTTTATGGCGAAAAACGTAAATAACGCGTTACGTTATTTTATCGTTTTTTTGTATGACGTTCGTGCGGTTGGCTACAAAATACCGTTATTTCGAAAACAACGACGTTTAAACGGCGTTTTTTAAAAGTTTGGATATCGTTCTTTCAATGAACAATGCTATCGTTCTTTAAAAAAACGATATTGTGATACTATTTATATTATTTTGATTATGTTAGTAATATTTTCGAAATTTCTGAATATTTTAATATTATTTTTTTTTTTCCGGTAAGATTTATCGCACGAGCGGCCCATTGTGAATAATTAACCTAATGTTTGTTTCTAAAGATTCTTAAAGCAAAAGGTGCACGTAGGACGTCAGAACAGTTTACTCTTATAACAGAATAACACTAAACATTTATTTTTCTCAACAGTCAACATATACAGCAGCGATAGTGTAGGTTCTCTATAAAATACACAAAATTGAGTGCCCCACAAGGCCACAATACAATCATGACATGAAGAGGAACGGTGCTTAAATTTAAACTAATACTTGGCTTGCCTTTACCTTTAAAGTTTGAAAAAGGAAAAAAAAAAAAAAGCGTACATCAACCCTGCATTTTGTCCCAACCAACCTCTGTTTATTTAACAATTATTACAGAACTGGAATCATGCCCAGAGCTCTCTCTCATTTTGATCTTACTCTTACCTACAATATTTAACAACAATTTCTTTAAACCTCTTGGGCTATCCTTCTGTGAATCATTAGAGAACATCATGGGTTTAGCAGGCGTTTCCCATTTCTTCCTTTCTTTAGCATCTCTGACCTCCAGGTTTGAAATGGAATCTGTTGACTCTGATCCAGTGGAAGTCAAAGAAGTACTAATAGGTACCAAGGATTCATTCAGTAACTCCTGGCTGGAGCTTGAATCTCCACTGTCAAATATACAGTCTGCATCCCTTTGTTCACTACTAATACTGATACTTCTTCTGTGCTTTGCTATAGCTGCACCAGCACCAGGTTCGATGCCTCTTCCTTTCTTGAGAAATGGCTTCGAAATATTGCTGCTCTTTCTTGGGCTAGAGCTCTCTGAATAGAAACTCTTATCCAAGTCTAAGCCCCTGAACTCTATGGTACCTGCTAAGGTGTTTCTCCGGTGATGCGACTTTACTGGCACGCCTTTCTTTTGTTCTTCGCTAATGGTTCTGCTTCGAGATAGGATCTTCTGAGAAGACATAGAGCTTGATACTTTGAGACCTTCTTTTGAGATTGGAGCTCTATTTTCTTTTGCCATAAGAGGCATAGAATAACTACTTCGGTCTAAAGAACTTCTATTCTTGCTATTGTTCCTCAAAGCCGTGGTTTGGGTCTTTTCCTCCGTGTAAACTGATTTTGTCATCTGGTTATGGCAATAAATTCAATTTTAGCAACAGTTGGAGTTCTGTACTTGACCTTCAGTGCAAATATCAGTATCAGTACTGGTCTCAGTTTGCAGTATGTTTACATACTGGATAGAATCCATGGAGAATTTGCTGATAATAATATTTAATTAATATCCTGTGCAATTTTGTGCTACTTAGAAATTAGAATCAGGAATTGTGTTAACTAGCTGTGCCTTGTAATCTTGATTTAGGATTCTACCAAGGGTTTAAGGCTCAGAAAAGAATCCCCAGATCGGTAGTACGGTACCATATTCCTATAATCCTATCCTTCTAATTTTCAGGCCGGAATAAAAATTTTAAATTATATAAACTAATAAACTATAATAATTCCATTATATAGCCTTTTGTGCGCTACCTTTATCAACTGATAGCAACTTACTCATAGAAAAACCAAAGGAAAAAGAGTAAGCAAACCTTTTGCCTTGTATGTGAATCCGAGTGAACATCAGACATCTTTGATTTCTCCGGCCGAGAGCTCAAGGCTGTAGCGCTGTCAAGGTGGTTCCACATGGCCCGCATCTCAGCCTCCTTCTGTTGCATCCTGAGAAACCACTCCTCTCTCAGCTTGGCCTCTCTCATCTCACTATATCTCTCATAGAACCTTCCTCTCTGAAGAACCTCTCCCATCTCTGCACAATTGATCTCTGTCTCCTGTTGAATTGAGATTTTAACTTTTTAAGCGTGGTGGTTATGTATGGAGAACTGGTCTAAGAACGTATGAGTACGGACGAAACAAGAAGATTAATGACGTTCTTTGCGCTTCCCACTAACAAATATAGTTACTCTACGGAATTTTGCGTATATACCATATATTTTTAGTATTCACAAACTATATATCCTTCTCTTTAGAATTTTTGCAGTTTATAGATGCTTCCTGCTATTTGGAATGTAGTACTAGTACGTACAAATGAGATGTTATCTTGGTTGACTGTTGTGTTAATCGAACAACAGTTGTATGTTTTATTTCATTCTTAATATTTTATATCTTTATACAATTTTATTTAAGCCAGCGATTGTTTATTATTTTAACTACTTTTTCTATTTATATTTTTGTAGTAGGGTTTTGTCTAGTAATTTTCATTAAAACAAATAAAAATAGTACAAGACAGACGGAAAAAAAGGCAAGTAATTTTTGTCTTTTATATGTTTCATACATTAATAATCTATTTCATACATTAAAAATTATCTTGTAAGATACATCTAAATTAATGAGGCGATATAGAGAAACTAAATGTGAAAATAATATTATTTTATATGCTCTTTTATATTTTTTTCATGATTATACATAATTTTATAGAATAATAATTAGTTAAGGGGTTGTTACAGTGATAATATTATTATGTGAGAAAATAGTAATAAATGATAATAAAGAGTGCATACTGTTGCTATCTTTTGGGCCTATCATTGCATTTATATACAAAGATGCCAGAGTAGTTGGTACGTCTCTAGAAATATCTCCTTTGAAGGGGTCAGATGGATAATGCAATAAATCCTGATAATAAACTAACAAAGACTTGGAAAATGGCGGGCAGGAATATTGCCACTTTGCCTTTGAGAAAGCGGCAGCGAAATTTGGACTTCTTTTACGGTTATGTTGTTGAATTTTGACCTTTTTGACTTTTTCTCCGTATATTGCGGGACTTGTTTTATTAACCGGTAGCAAAATCTCAGCTCTGACGTGTCACACCTCCATTGATTTGTTATTTCTACCAAGTTGTCTCTAGAAGCATGATATTGATACAGATCTTTTTGTGGCGCTTCTTGTGCAACAATTATTGAAAATGGGACATAATGTATGCAACCAGCACAGCATAGCTCACAACACTCATATAATAATGAAGGGACTTTTATATAATTATAAGGAAACAGAGCCTTCACAAGGAGCGGAAGAGGTCTAATATGCTTTTTCAGCATTTATGAATTTGAAGTATGAAACAAAAATACTTAAATCTTTGTTCGCATAAGTTTTTAGTGATTTATACAAAATGTATTTCTTCAATTTATCAAACTAATTAATCTTTGTTAAATCACACATTCTATTACATAAACATATACATTTAATTATTTGTTCACGATATCCACTTTGTGTATGAAATATGTTATGTTAATTAACAATAGGACCTTTAATGATAATTTGTTTTGGGAGCATTGTCTTTACAACAGGTTTGGGAGCTTCTTCCTCCTCCTCTCAACTTGGACTCGCATTGTCTTCTCTCCCAGGCACCTGCCACTCTCATCTCTGATGGGCCTGACGGAATTCGCTGGGTCTGGACAGCAGATCAGTCCTTCTCAATGGCGTCTGCTTATAAGATGCTTTCTTCTGCTGGAAAAAAAAATCGCCTTTCACTTGAATTTGGAGTTTGAAGGTTCCCCCTTCTATTAAACTGTTTCTTTTCTTCTTGTCTAATGACAGAATCCTTACAAGACAGCAGCTTCTAAGAAGGGGGGTGCACACTCTTACAGGTTGTGAGTTCTGCAACTCTGTCGAGCTTGAGAGCAGTTTGCATTTATTTTTTACTTGTCCCTTTTCAACCATTTTTAGGAGACGATTGCAGACCCTGTACCAAACAACCTTCCTCGCCTCCTTTATCTCTACTAGCCAGGCGCTGCTCTCTCTGTTTAGTAACAAACTTTCTAACATGCAAAGTTCAGCACTGGCCTTTGGTTTGTATGCTTTGTGGTTGGAAAGAAACAACCGTTGTTTCAGGAATTCGAGAAGAGATGTTCAGAGTTTGGTCAACTGGGTTACGGAGGAAGCTAGCAATTACTGGAGATTTAGCCTATGAGCTTTGGTGTTTGTAGTTTTTTCTTTTTTCTTTTTTTTCTTTGACAGCCGCCGTCAATGTAATCTAAAAAAAAATGATAATTTGTTTTGAGTTTCATTCAATACTTGTGAAACATCACAATATATAATTTGTATGTAATTTAAAGCAGACCTTGAACCTTTTAATGATGTACTGTATTAAAAAGTATCTAATAATTACCAACAGATTGTATATATATAAATATTTCTAGGTTCAAATTTTATCTCACTTGCCATACCATTTGGCACTTCATACTCTGTCATGAATTTCGTTCAAAGGAAACCCATTTTTTTGCGTTATAAAACATGAAATTTGCTATTCCAACGTCGTTATGGTGCACGACGTATGGAAGTATGATATAATAACTGATCTCTTATGCCGTTATGCGAGAGTGGGAGACCCATCATGGACATTGGACTAGAGTTAGAGTAGTTGAGCAGCTTTTTCACCAAAAAAAAAAAAGGGAAAAAAGGTAAGCTGCTTAATTTATTTGGTCACTTGTCGTTTAGCAACTGCATGTACAAGGTATTGTTGATATGGTGTGGTATCATGGTGCTCATGGGCCAGGAACTCAGAGTGAAGGAAGTTCAATCATTATAAATAAAGGAAAAAAAGAAAGATTTCAGTCCAAACATGAACTGATTCTCTCTTAAATTTTCTGTTAGAACGAAACTTGTCGCCTGTGTACGTCTCATTCATTTAGAGGACCACACTCTACTCTACATAACACATTAATACTAAAAAAAATTGAATTAATATTTGATCGCTTTTAACTGAGCATATAATTTACATCATACAATGCATAATTATTAGTTTTGAAATTAGTCCAATGTTGGATTAAGGACAGAGAATAGAACTGAAAGGCAAAATATGATAAATTATAAATTCCCTTTTTAATATAGAAAAATCAGCCCATATCTTGTTTTAAAGCAGAGATTGTCAGCTGGAAAGTGGGGTTCTGAGAATCAAGAGTATAGCTAATCAGTTATCTGAGGTACACGGTTCAGGTGAGGTCAAAATTTAATTTCGGGATAAAGATAGGCCATAATTTAATCAGAATTGCTTAATTACCATCATCACTTTCAGAAAATTTATCATTTGATCGATAACCGTGGACTGATTTTGAATATAATAATATTAGTTTAAATGAGCGGGGGAACAATTCTCGCTGAATGGTTTGATTAAGGAAGACTCTTATTTTTTTTCTTTTATTGTCAGCTTCATCTCATATTTGAACACTTTAAATATGATTAAAAATTTTCGATGATACTAAAAATAATAAAGTAAAAGTAAGTTGAAAAAACAAATTTAAAATACATGATTATTTTATTTTTTTATCCATTCATATTCCTACCATACAATCCAAACAATATTCATCATGATTGTATGGATTATAATATTACAATATTAATTATTTTTATAATATAATTATAAGTAATATTCTTATTATTATTATTATCATCATCATTATTATTATTATTATTATTATTATTATTATTATTATTTATTTTACTATTCTGATTATTATTATTAGATAATAAATAGTAATAATTATATTTAATATTATTATAATAGTATTATTATTAATTATTTTATTATTCTTAACATTAGTATTAACTAATAATAATTATTTTATTTTACAATATCAAATATTAAAATAAATAAAGAAAGAATAATAAATAAAAAATTAGTTGGAAAAAATAAAATAAATGATTGTTTTATTTTGTATTTCCTTTTTATTCTCAACTTACCATCCAAATAACAATTTCTCTTCTCTATATAACACTCTTCCAACTTTTTCCGAAATAACACTCTTCCTAATTTTTTTTTCTGGAAAGTGTACTTCATTGCTCATTCAGCCATTCTCAAACAATCCAAACACGTCTAGTGAAACTTAACAATGGATTGTTTTCCCACCAAAATCAAGAAGGGGGTTGGCTTGCGTGGAATATATAAAAAAAAACGTAATCTGCTAAATTGCCTCTATATATCTAGTATTTATCTAAAAAAAAAACGTTGCTATACGGAAAACAACCAGCCTAGATTTGATCAACGAAGTCCCTTATTATTATTATTATTATTATTATTATTATTATTATTATTATTATTATTATTATTATTATTATTATTATTATTATTATTATTATTATTTATATTTATTTTTATTATAATCTTTATGATTAAATTTTGATATGTGGAACTTATGATTTGATTAAGAAGATTTGATTTTGCCAATTTAATTAAGAAAGTTTGGCTTGAGTAATCATGTAACTAATAACGGACATGAAGTAACTTTTATCAATAAACCAATTAAAAATATTAGAAAATTATTAAGTTTCAACTAATCCCTCGATTAATGACCCATTGAATCACGATCCAAAATTTCGTAGTCCACCTTGCTACAATTGAACTAAATTTTAGTTCAAATTTGTATCAACTTAAAATCCAGTCGTCTGTTATGGTGCTGTATCTGTATGCCCCGCTAGTGGGCCCACGTGTCAGTAGCCGATGCCGAAGCAGTCTTATATGACTGAGCCGTTGACTTTTGTAACTAGAAAATAGGGTAAAAGACCGAGCGAATGGCTTAAATAAAAAAAACCGAACCAAGCCGGATCCCTGGTCTCCGGGTGGCATATTCTCGCGCTAAACTATAGCGATCTTCTACCGGTCCATCAAAGTGGTTCTATTCTCTCCGTTTTTTAATTACAGCGAATGTTTGAACTAGTGGTGAAAAATAGAAGCATCTGGAAGGTACTGTAGCATAATCCGTAGATAACCGTAGAGAGCTAGAAACTACGGAGGGAATTGGGTTTCCAACTAGCAGCAAACTCAATTTGAATTAAGAATTGTATATTTTTTTAAAATAAATTGGGATCAAGCTTTCGAATTTATTTTTAAATTAAATATTTATAAAAAATTCAGTCGGATTTCGAACCAGTAAACTTTTACTTAAGATGTATTACTTTTTTATTACTAAATTAAGAGCTGGTTTTTAATTAACTAGATTATATTTAATATGTTAACTACACATATTTACAATGCGAGGTTTCATCAATAAAAACTGTGGGAATGCTATTTGATTTTGGGGAACAATTATTTATTTCCTATAGCAATTGTCAGGTCAAGTACTTTGAATAGGTCAAAATTCGCAGCTTTTACGCGGGGAATGTTTTTCGTCCTTAGGAAAGAGGTCAACCAAAAAATCAGTATCTAGACGTATTGGAGGATCCAGTCCGTAAAAAATGGAGAGGAAACAAGTATCTCCTCGACTCATTTCTCAATTCAGAACTACTGTTTCTACTTCCTCTCTCAAAACAAGCCAACAACAATCAATCAAACTAACTAAATCAAAACAAAAAAGGCAAAAAAGGAAATAAAAGATAGTCGTTTGTTCTCTAAACAGAAACAGATCGGGTGAATGGGGATGGGGGAGGAGAAGCGAACGCTTCTCCTTGTCAACCTGGCGTCGATCATGGAGAAGGCCGACGAGGCGCTGCTCCCAGCGGTGTACAAGGAGGTCGGCGCGGCGTTGCACACCAGTCCGATCGGGCTTGGATCCTTGACCCTTTTCAGATCCTTCGTTCAAGCAGCGTGCTATCCTCTTGCGGCCTACATGGCACTGAGGTACAATCGGACTCATGTTATTGCTCTTGGTGCTTTTCTCTGGGCCGCTGCTACTTTCTTAGTCGCTGTGTCTGATACATTTGGCCAGGTATAGTTGATTTTTTTTTTTAATTTGGTTTGTGTCGTATTTGTGGGTTTTGTTTTCAATTTTTTTTTTAATATTGTCGTGTTTGCTTTTCATGGATTTTGGGAAGTAATTAGCTTGGAATTGCAATACCTATGTTGGAGAGGAGGTTGGTTGTTTATGATATATGTCTTTATTGAGAATTTAGTTCCAGAAGCCATAGCTTCAATGTATTTAATAATGCAATTTACAGTCAATAAGTTCTGCATCCAATTGATTAGTTAGTAGAACTCTCAATACAACTCTTTGTTTCCTAGTTAATCGAAGTACTTGAGAAATGCACCTCACTGTGTACATAAAGTTGTCCTAGTTCAAAGAACATGCCGCAGATAGTTTGTGTAATTAATATGTAAACATTTTAATAGGTAGCAGTAGCTAGAGCCCTGAATGGTGTTGGCCTTGCCCTTGTGACCCCAGCTATCCAATCACTTGTTGCTGATTCAACTGATGACACCACGCGTGGGACCGCATTTGGCTGGTTACAGCTCACCAGCAATTTAGGCTCGCTATCTGGTGGTTTATTCGCCTTAATACTTGCCTCCTCTACCTTCATGGGCATTGATGGATGGCGTGTTGCATTCCATTTTGTGGCCATTGTTAGCGTGCTTGTTGGGATACTTGTACGACTCTTTGCCAAAGACCCACACTTTTTGACTAATGAGGGTTCTACTCCTAATCATGTTTCCCGGAAGAGTGCATGGACAGAACTCAAGGAATTGGTATTGGAAGCCAAGGCGGTGGTGAAGATACCTTCGTTTCAGATTGTTGTGGCACAAGGCGTCACTGGCTCGTTTCCTTGGTCAGCATTGGCATTTGCCCCTATGTGGTTGGAGTTGACAGGGTTTTATCACCAGGAAACTGCAGTTCTTATGACGATATTTGCTATTTCATGCTCAGTTGGCAGTTTATTGGGTGGAAAAATGGGGGATTATTTCTCAATCAAATATCCAAATGCAGGAAGGATTGTTCTGGCGCAAATAAGCTCTGGTTCTGCTGTTCCTCTTGCTGCTCTGCTTTTGCTTGCATTGCCAGATGACTCGAATACAGGGTTTAGCCATGGATTCATTATGTTTATCATGGGCCTCAGTATTACCTGGAATGCACCAGCAACTAACAAGTAAGATTTTTCATTTTGATACCTTCATATTTGAAGACCAATGTTTTGGATATAACTTTGTGTCATTTTCATGCATATGAATCTTGAATTTTTCTCTACCTTCTTCATCCTCGGGTACTGGCATGTAATGGCTGGGTTATTAGCGACCTTTTAATTAATTTATTTCTTTTATTGCTCATTTGCATTTTGATTGTTTAATATGGGTTATATGGAGGTTTTTGTGTACATTTGAGGCCAAACATATGGTATGACCACGAACACCAGAAGCTGGTACCTCCCAAACTGAAATATGGAGTTAATTTTTTTTAAAAAAAAAATCTTTCCTGTTGATATTGTATCTCTCGTTTTTCAAATGTAGTCCTATATTTGCTGAGATTGTACCTGAGAAGTCACGGACCAGTGTCTACGCACTGGACAGGTCCTTCGAATCAGTGCTTGCCTCTTTTGCTACACCTGTTGTTGGTTATCTTGCTGAGCATATCTATGGCTACAAGCCAATCAAGGATGGGATGGCTGAGGACATTATTACAGATAGAGAAAATGCTGTCTCCTTAGCAAAGGCTTTGTACACGGCCATTTCAATACCAATGGTGCTCTGTTGTGTAATCTACTTCTTTCTGTACAAAACATACCCAAGGGACCGAGAAAGGGCAAAAATGGACAGTCTTATAGCATCTGAATTGGAACACATTGAGTCGGCAGGGAAAGATAAGCTGGATTTGTACAGCAAGGAAAGGAGTGTGATTGATATAGATTATGGAGATGATAACTTGTTTGATGGAGAGGAGGATGAAAAGATGTTTGTGCCGTATCAAGTCGAACCAAGTAAGCTGAAATAGTTAGATTCTGTCTGTATCTATAGTTATTCCTTGTGTAGTTTTTATTTTTCTCTTTTAATTGTAGTTGATTATTTTTTGGATGATAGGGGGTTCTAGATGAAAAGGAAAATAGTTATACAGGTAGAATTTGCAACCTGCCATTTTGTAGTATTTTACACAGTAAAAATGCATATAATTTGAGATTTATTCTTCAATAACTTTCTATGCTGAGAAGTCACCTTTGATCTTAGTTGCTTCAAGGGAAAATTTTCGAGTGAAGGTTGCAGTTTCGATACCTGGAGGATTTTGTTGATACAAAAAAGTTTGAAAACTCTCTATGGTTATTTGAGAAATTAGCTGCAACTGATGAGTAGACAAGTGCTTTGATATGCAAATTACTAGAGTAAAAGGAGTTGACCTCATCCCACGGTAGGATTGATGAGCGTAATATCAAAATTGTCGATTGTGCTAATTCTAGATATTCCACATTTCCACTAGCGTTTAATTTAGCAAGAAAGATAATACTCATGGGATCAAAGACTGCGTATCATGTAGGGCAACTTCCAAATTTTTTTTTTGGTTTGCATATTTTATTTGGTCAAAATTTCTTGATGTGATGGGGCAAATTGTTTCTCTGACCTATATAGTTTGCCAAATTGCCAATTGACCATCTGTCAATTGCCTTCCAGAAAAAGAACATTCCATGATTTAAAATTCTGTTTAACCGAGTTTGACTTGACTTTTACTAGGGAATTCAATTCAGGTAGGTATAGCCTATAGGCGTAAAACTAGAAATCTTGTTTTATTCCTCAAATAGATTCGTTGACCACCTCCATATTTTATTAATCAACAATCAATTTTAGTTCACAATGTCGGTACAAGTCCCATAATAATCCAAATTAAATAAAGTTAAGAAACTTGTATTTAAACAAAAATTGCCCCATTCCAATTTTTTCTATAATAGGTTCCGTTTGGATACGTGTGGGAAGAAAGAAGAAGGGAAGAAGGGAAGAAAATTTATTATAAACAATCCAAACTCTTCACAAAGTTACACACTTTCCAATACTTCTTCCCACTTCTTCCCTTCTTCCCACACCTATCCAAACGGAGCCGATTTAATAGGACATTTTACGGTGATTACAATTTTCTGTATGGTTCAAGCGTGATTAATTAGGAATTTTTTTCTTAAGAAACCTAAAAATAAATAGGAGTTGAGCCTCTAGACTAGTACATATGAAATTTTTTTTCTCAGAACTTTCTTCCAACATTTGGAGGGGGCCATGCTAGTTGTGCAACGAAATAACAATATTGGAAATAGGACTAAGAGACGTAATACAAACTAACACTTTCTTATAATTTACAATGGCGACCTGCTTGATTACATTCTCTGAACTGTTATAGAACTTTTGTATAGTGCCGATAAAAATTATACAACCAAAAAAATAAAATGAGTTATGACATTTTTCACAGAAAAAACACAAAGAATGACTCATGGCCGAAAACAACACACATAACATGATTCAATCAGATGAAATAACAACAATCTTTATGAATCATGGTATACAAAATAATACCAGGGCGACGTATGATGTGTCGGCCTGTAGAGTAATATTAACCAACCCAACCTAGGAGCGACCCCCAATAGCAATGAACCAAACTCGAGTTCCAAGTATGGATAATACCTGACAGGCCGCAATCTGTAGTGTCCGATTGATCATTTCGAACTGAAAATCCACGTGGGGTTAGACCACTTTAAAAAAAAATTATATGTACTTTTTTGGATTTTTAGAAATAAGATCAGATTAATTATAGTCATTCATAAATCATAAGTTTGAAGGAATGGTTTCTTTTTCAATCCACATAAAAAATTGGTCCGCGCATAATTTTCGTCAATTATATTGTCTAGAAATTTTCCATTCATAATTCATAATTTATCCGTTATGTAGTTATGCCGTGACGTTACTGGTAAGTGGCAGTGAAAATTGTGACGTTTTGATAATGGAACGGCAAACGAAATGGGTAGTGAAACGGAATAGCACATGCCGTCTATTGAAATCGTGTATTATGTACATGCCGTTTGAAGAAACGGTAAATGGAACAGTTAACGGAATGCCGAAATTGTGCCGTTTCGTTAGTGGCACGACAAACAGAACACTCTGTTCAGTTGCCACTTACCACGTTAGACACCCCTACCTGTAACAGTCTTGTGTTACAAGGATGAAAACGGAGCAAATATCAATAGTGGTCAAATCATATCCGTACCAATATTGTTTACTAGATACGGATACGGATACGGATACGGATATGTATGAATACGAATATGGTTTAGATATTAAACAAATACCAAAACAGATCGGATATTGCCGTCGGATAAGGACACAAATGCGGATATATTTCGGACATTAAAATTGATATTTATAAATTAACGAACTAATAGAAATAAAAAATAAATAAGATATAATATCTATATCAAATGTCATCATACATCAAAATAGTATATTAATCATATTTAATTATCATAATTAGAGAAAAAAATTTTAGTGTTGTTATCATATATAATCATCTCAATAATAGAAAATAAATTTAATTTTATGTTATTAGTCCAAATCAAAATATTATTGTAAGAGAATTTATCTAATGAAACTATAAAAGTTAAGTATTATCTAATTAAAGTCTTCTCTAATATAGAGAAGTAATTATATTAATCATTTTGTGTCGTAAAAGGTATAGATAAACCGATTATTATCTATCGGATACGGATAATATTCATATTTTTTTGTCTGATACAGATAGTGTCAAAATCATATCCGTATCCATATTTTTTTTGTCGGATATGGATGCGGATATGAATACTGATATGTTCGGATACGAATATGTTTCAGATATTACACGTATTTTCAAATTCGAATACGGATCAGAATGAAATTTATCCACTCCATTTTCAACCCTACTTGTGTATCATTATGAAATTCACAAAGCGTATGAGATGGTCTATCATTTTTTCCTGTGGCAACTTTTCCATTCCCTTTGACGAAAGATGATTCAACTTCGCCATTGAATGAATTTTGTTCACCCATAAAGGCACATCATTGGTTCATACGCTTTGTGAATTCAGCCAATTTTAGAAAAAAAAAAAATGCTTGGTTTAAGGTTTGATTTAGGCTTTGATCGGAATCACAAATTTAAGGTGAGAATCGGAAACAAAATTCACTTTTTCTCAAATTTTCTAATTGGAACCGGTGAATGTGACATGAGAATTTTCGTTTGGCGGCGAGAAAACTTTGACCCCATAAATTTCCCTCCAAAACAAAAAAGAATTTGACGGGAATTTGTTTCAGCCATTCGATCTTGCCCTTCTCCGTTGGCGATTAAACTCTTGCGATTTCATCCGACGTCTGCCGGTCGCCGGAAGCTACTTCGTGTCAGATTTCTTCTCTTTACTTTTCTTTTTTCTCTTTTCTTTTCTTTTCCTTGCGTTTGTCCGTGTTCCAATCAGAGCCTTATAATTCTCACTCTTTATGGTCTAGCATCTAGCAAACAGCGTGCATACTTCCAAAAAAACTCTGGTCAGTTTCATTAGGCTGCCGTTTTGTCCCAGTACAGCAGAACCAACCTACTGTTTCCTAGCTCCTTTCTTTGTCAAGAAATTGGATATGTAATATGCCTGAATGTAGTGCTTACCATGCTAAAAGAACCACCTTAACAATAATTGGTGCCTAGTAAGGTAAATGGGCCTATAATATGGACCTAATAAACTTGTCAGGGTTGGGGTTACCGTCTTACCGATAAACCCAACTGTTGTTTGAATACAAGGAACTCGTTACAGAAAAAATATGGACGAGATTCGGGCCCAACTTAATGGTGTCTTGTGACTTGTGAGTTTCGGGGTAACACTGAACAAAGCTTAAAACACGCTTTGCTAGTTTGTTGGAGTTATTACAAAATTTTTCGTGATGGCAGGTTTTGTCTTAGAGGCTTTAATAATCAATTCTTTCCAGGTAGCTCGTTTTATGGACATGAACCTGTCAGCAGTCTTGCTAATGTAAGAAGTCGAGGGGAAAACTTAACTATATAAAACTTTTCTTGGAATTATTTTTTAAATGTTATTATTATAATCATATGATTTTTGTGTACTCAGTTTTTTTGTCTGTCTTTTTTTTTTGGGATTGAATAAATAATCTAACTCTGCCTTTTTTTCCTCTTAATTAACAACTTAACAAATATAGTCTTTTCTAAAGCTAATCGCGAATTTTTAATAATATATAATTAAATATTACGTTATTTTAATAATAAATATTAAACCCTTGAAACCTTAATAATGACCAGCCACGAATCATTAATATACATACTTTTTCCAATATGAAATATTAAAATTGAAGTCTCGCATCGTAGCGTGCTAATTATTCTTATAAAAATTCAATTTTTATTTTTTTAGTTAAATATTTCTTATGTTTATAAATATATTTATATAAATAGTGGTGAAAATAACCTCGCAACAGAGTCCTAAGGACCCTCAATTCCCAAACTACCTGGAAGCGATCAGTAGAAAATATTGAAATTAGATTGGAATCCTTCGTCCTTCATGTTTTAATAAACAAAATAAGATCAAATCAGTCAATCACAATGACACATGAGAAACTTACGCTAGTCTACGGATCCCTCTATCTCAAGTCTTCATCATTCCATTTTGACACAAACAACTAATACAAGTCGAGCTGACGAGCTATCTTCCCGCCAGTAGTGAACTTATCAAGTGCACTATTTACTCGTCGCTTTCTTCTACAAAATAATACTTTTCCACTGCATCGCTGGTGAATCTACAACTACAAATCTCTATTCTTCAGTCTCTCTCAAATCTCAAGCTGAGCAAAGATGGGATTTTGAGAAGAAAGAAGGACGCTGGTGTTAGTCAACCTTGCCTCCATCATGGAAAGAGCCGATGAGGCTTTGCTACCGACAGTGTACAAAGAGGTCGGTGAGGCGATTCATGCCACGCCGACTGGCCTTGGGTCATTGACTCTCTTCAGGTCAATTGTGCAGGCGCTCTGCTACCCGCTCGCAGCCTACATGGCAACTCGGCACAACCGGGCCCATGTCATCGCTCTAGGTGCTTTTTTGTGGGCTGCTGCCACTTTCCTCGTCGGCATTTCAACCACCTTCCTTCAGGTTATTAATGTAGTTATCAATTTATGTTTGTCATGAGTTTATTTTTACTTTGAAATTGAGAAATAAATATGAGTAATTACAATAGCAGCTACTAGTAAATCTTTTCTCTCCCCTGATTTTTTGGGCTTATATGGGGTTAATACTTAATACTTTGACTGTTCAGTTTCCTCTACGTCTCCGCAATCCAAATCATAAGTAAAATATGCAGGATAAGGAAACCTGTCAATACCTCAACCAAAACCCCTTTTATTTTACTTCATTCTAAATTTACTTGGCAAACCAGGTAGCAATCTCAAGAGGTCTGAATGGCATTGGGCTAGCATTAGTCATACCAGCTATCCAGTCCCTAGTTGCTGATTCCACTGATGATGAAACACGTGGTTCTGCATTTGGTTGGTTACAGTTCACTGGATTTTTTGGCTCCATATTTGGAGGCTTTTTCACAATTTATCTAGCATCTACCACAGTAATGGGTATAGCAGGCTGGAGAATCGCTTTCCATCTAGTTGCACTTATAAGCACGATAGTTGGATTTCTCGTTTGGCGCTTTGCAGTAGACCAGAATTTTGCAGCTGGTGCCATTTTGAGCAACAAGGGACATACACAAAGGTCCGCACTGGAAGAAGTTAAGGATCTGATAAAAGAAGCCAAGGCTGTCTTGCAAGTACCCTCATTTCAAATTATCGTTGCACAGGGTGTCTCAGGTTCTTTCCCTTGGTATTCCCTCTCCTTTGTGCCAATGTGGTTTGAGCTTATTGGATTTTCGCACAAGTATACAGGATTCCTGATGACTCTTTTCTCAGTTTCTACATCAATTGGGGGTTTATTTGGGGGTAAGATGGGGGATTTTCTTTCTCGGCACTTTCCTAATGGAGGAAGGATAATTTTGTCACAGATTAGCTCCGGTTCAGCAATTCCACTTGCAGCAATGTTGCTACTGGTTTTACCAGATGACCCATCGTCTGGGTTTTCACATGCTGTAGCAATATTTGTTATGGGATTTCTTATCTCTTGGAATGCTGCTGCTACAAACAAGTGAGTGAACTAATTATTATATAAATTTTTGTGTGTATTTCATCACTAATCATGCCTTTTAAGTTTGTGTGTTAACAACTTCACAATGCTTTGTTGAAATTGTGCTTGCTAACTCAACATTTCAAAGCAGAACAGGCCAAAATTCTGGTTGTCTGGTTTTCGTATAAAATGTGCAGCCAAAGAATTAAATCACAAATTTTGTGATCCTATAGTTAAAACAAAAGAACTTTCTTTTTCTATGGGTATCAGCAGTAGCAGAGGTGGATACCTGAATTATGAGGGTTGATCATAGAAATCATTATTTTTTTTTTCTTGTGAAGATATAAATCAAACATATAAATGTTTGAAAAAAGTTTAGAGGACAATGGAGCGCTTATGATATGTTTTTTTAAATACATAGAAATCATGACATATAACTTCAAAAGTCTAGAGAAAAATTGGTGTCAATTCCATTCAATGTATATGGATCTACCCCTGGGTATTTGGTGAACGGCTTTTAATTAACTAATTTTTGCCCACTACCATCATGCACTTAAGTTAGTACTGACATAACGAACAGAACAAATCTTCAATACTACCAATATCAAAACCCATAGTATCTTCATGAACAGATACACTATAACAAAGTGTTAACACACACACACAAACAAAATAAAAAAAAATAAAAATCCTGCATTTTCAAAACGAAAATCCTTAAATCGGATAGTTTTCTTTAATTAAAATATATTTTGTATCTTATGCAAGCCGTGTTGGTATCAGTATGGAACGAATGGCCTTGCTACTTTACTATAGTGAAATATTGATTAGCCCATTTTTGCAAGAATGACCCTAATTGTCATCTTATTGTTTCATGCAGCCCAATTTTTGCTGAGATTGTACCAGAGAAGTCAAGAACCAGCATCTATGCACTGGACAGATCTTTTGAGTCTATACTAGCCTCTTTTGCCCCTCCAATTGTCGGGATTCTAGCTGAACGAATGTATGGTTATAAAATAGGAGACAACAATAAGAGTGATGATCCTGCTATAAACCGAGAAAATGCTGCTTCTTTAGCTAAGGCGCTTTACACTGCAATAGCTATTCCAATGTTGTTGTGTTGCTCAATATATTCCTTTTTGTACTGTACTTATCCCAGAGACAGAGAGAGGGCTCAGATGCATTCTATAATTTCTGGAGAAATTCAGCAGATAGAGTCAGAAGAAACGTCAGATATAAAGCAGAATGATCCTCAGTTTCAAGATATTGAATTGGTACATAACAATGAGAGAATAACTGATTTAGTATATGAGGAACCTGAGAGAAATTCTAGTACAGAGAAGTTGCTTGCACAGGAAGTGTAAATGTAATGTAAATGCACAGTATAATTCTCATCAGAAAAACAGTAATTTATAGCTTCCTTCTTGATTTATCATTTTATCAATATTAATTGAAATTGCCCTTGTTGTGTCATATACTTGATTAATCCATTCAAGTTGGAAAATAAGAGTCTAATATATGTACTGATAATACCGACAATACCAGTATATGAACAAACCAAGTTGCAAAGTGTAAGAGTTTGGACAAAAGTAATCTAAGCACAAAATTAGATATACCGCTATGTGAAAACCATGGACGGTGACTTCTTTCACGTCGTGGACTGCAAGCCTTTCGTCTTCTGCAAACCAAGTGGATACCAACCTCTACTTTACTCCGTTCCGTTGAGGAGTGTTGGTGCAAATTCAAATATCAAATCGGATAATAAGATCAATGCCAAAGGAATAAAAGAAATAGAAGGAACAAAGTTGCCTGAATCGCACTAGGCGCCGTCCTTAAGCGTATTCCGTCTCAACGTGCGACAGGAACCGCAACCAAGATAAGACGGGGTTGTCACCTTTTAGGGCACGACCATGAAGGTGACTGATGAAAGCCGATTTTCAGATGTCTTCTTTTTTCTAGTGAAGAGACTTGTTTATATAGAGAATTATAGAACGTATACAGCCAATAAAATTAAATAATTATTAGGCCAATTACTCAATATCAACGGGTGAAAATTGAATGAGATATAAATGCATTGAGGAGCCAAATGGAACAGTAATTTAAATGATTAACTACTGTATATCATGGGTACATGAACCAACTCAAACGGAAATAAAATAAATGTATTAATGAGCTAAGAAACGGCATAATATAGAAACATATGCAATGAATTAAATGGATATTACAAAACTGAAACCTGAGGGAAATGAATTTCATGATTTGATATTTATTAATATAGCTCAAACGAATTTTCATAGAATATGTTTAATGAATTTTGAGTTTTCCAAACTATATTTCCAACAATCCCCCACAAAACTCAAAATTTATCAAATGAGAAGACTCACAAATTAGGGATTTCATATAACCAAATGATAAATTTTAAAGAAACAAAATGAATTTCATACGATCGGATGATGAAACAAATAGCTGGATATTTATATTGCGCATCGTAGAAGTAGTTTACAAACTTTGAACTTCACTTAGTGATGATGGATTAAATTTGGAGGAGACAGAGAGAACTTATGTCTTGAACTCGTTCCTTGTACCCAAATTACACCATCACACACGCAATATAGAGTCAGTCATCGCGGGGTGCGCATTAATGGCCATACGCAAATAACTTGGATTTTTCATGAGAATCTTAAGGGCTTACCCATGCCCCGCACTGCGGCCGTATACAGGCACTCTCATATAGGTGAGTCCCTACCAAGGATGTGTGCAGATTCACATCCCACGGAAATTACCGATTTGGTCCTCATTAAGAGCATTGCTCGAGCTAAAGTGCTCATCCTTAACATCTACATAAAGCACACTCACCATAGGGATGGGGCTGGAGTCATTGCTCCAAAATTGTGTGCTAAGTGGCCAACTTACGGCTTGTTATTACCCATTGAATCTCTTTCCAGGGGTCACCCTTTCGGAGATTGGGTTGCCACCGCAAGCTGCCTATTAGGGCAAATCCATCCCCCTCGATGAATATAGAGCTTAAGCTCTATATAAGTCTTTTAATTAGACTTAATCATTTCTTTTTTTTTTCAATCGCTGCCATTTATTGCCATTTATCGCTGTCTTTTAATTAGACTTAATAATACAGTTTTGGTATATTAAATATGCCAATTCAACTTTCCATCATGCTTTTGTTCGAATTATTTTTTATTATTTAATGTATAAATAATCTGATATCAAATTCGATTTGTAAAAATCTTAAATTTGAAAGATGATTCGTATAATCATTGTAATCATATCATATGATTTTAATATCTATTTGTATATGATAAATTTAAAATGGTCAAATAAATATTTCTTTCATCATGACCATATAAGATGTTGTAAAAAATTCGTATATTTTAAAGCCATAAATATATATATTTTTTTTAGTCATCGTGTCTAAATTTCATATAAGTAATTTGATTATTATTTTTAGTCATTAGACATTTATTTTTATTCGTAACCCCCACATTTTCCTTTGTATATTTTGTTTAACAGCATCTTTTATGTTGATTAATTATGTGGTGTATAGAAACGGTTGAATTTTCTCAATTAACATCATTTCAGTTAATAATACTAATATTTAATTTAATTCTTAAAGGGACAATTAATAAAGTCATGGTGAGCAACGAGAATTAAAAGGTGGCCAGCCTTTTAATGCTTGTGTAAAACACCAATGCACCATATTAAAATTAGATAAGTTGTATTATAATTATGATTATGATTATTGAATATTTAACAATGTACTTTGTATTCATGAAGTTCATATAAATAAATTTACAAGGTCTATTTATAAAAATTTCTTCTATATTTTGGATAACATATATTTTCTAACTCTTTTCTTTTTCCAATATACATAATTCTTCTTACAAAGGGAATTTATAACATTTTATTTTTTATAGTATTTTCAGTTATAATTGATGGACAAGATAATTAAAATTTATTATGATTTAAGGTAACAGTAAAATTTGATTCAATCAAGCTTTTAAATTTCGATTTTTTCGGTATGACGGTCCAGGTCCCCATGTTATTTCGGTGTTATAACGGCGATATAACGGTGTAGTGTTTTTTCAAAGTTTGGCACACATCAATTTTATTACTATCAACTTATATGTTTATACATCTCCAATACTCCATACAAATAGCATACGACCATACCAAATTCAATATACTGCAGTGTACCAATATTGAATAGTAGTAGCAGCTTGTACCAATTTAACAATAGTTCAATATTGAATACACAATTTAACAATAGTAGCAATAACAGCTTGTTATTTCGCCAAAATAACTGAAATAACGCGTTATATCGCCGAAATAACTGAAATAACGCGTTACGTCATTTTCTCAATTAAGACTGTAACGTTAATGCGGTTTGACACATAATACCGTTATTTCTGTTATTTCGCCGTTATTTCGGAGAAATTTAGAAGCTTGGATTCAATAGATCATGATATCTTGATTCTTCAATGCAATTTATGTCGTTTATTTTACAATTAAATTCTGGCAATTCATTTCGGCTCAATTTACAACACGTACAAATGAATTGGTTGCTTTTCAATTATTCATTTACTTATCAATTTAATTGGATTCATTAAGATAATTAATTTTCTCATAATCTATATTTATGACTTGTTTAATTGAACGAATATGAGCTGTATATTACTTTGATAAAATTATCTTTTTATCAACAAATTAATACACTCATAAATAATTATACATATATTTTTTATTTATACAATGAATTCTTCATCAATACATTTATATCAAAGCAACTAACCGTTGCAATTTTAATAATCCATTGATGCAATAATTCAATTTAACATTCATCAGAATAATTCAATTGATTTCTCCTTAACATGATTTTTTACCATCTTTGATTCATCACAAGTTTCACAAATAGAGTCTGGATTCGTATATAATTTAGTAATAGAACTAAGAGCTCATTTTGAATAAACAATGGTCATTGAAGTTATGATAACATTCTAATTTTGATTCATATATTAAAATAAGGATCAATATTCTTTTTGAATAATTCATCAGTTATATTTTGATATTTCAACTTTTTTGAATCAATAACTGATTTAGATCCTAACTGATTTATTAAATTAGTACAGATTTGTTAATTAAATTTCCTCTACAATTAGGAAACATGATGCATATCCCAGTAAATAAGATTCATTAAGTTAATTTTCTTTTCCTAGATGCTAATTTTAAATTTTCATCTCCAACATCTCATACATTAAAGCATTTACATATATTTCACTCTTTTACTATGATCACTCTTCTTCCACTTCCAATGTGGTAAGAAAGAAAATTAAAAATCCATTAGCGCATACAAAATTTATTAGCACCACTGTCTAACATCCAATTTTAATTAAATTATCTATTGTTACGATAATTTAACTTAATAATGGTTTAGATACCTTTTTGTTTTCTTTTTTTTTTATCAAGATTTGCGATAGGGTTTATTAAAACTATCTTAAACAATCTAAATAACTTATTTCATATCATGTTTACTTCGTATTTATTTTTATTTGAGCACTGATTTATATTATCGCATAATATATATATTCTTAACAATTTTACTATAAATTGATTTATTCTCTCCTTTTGCATAGAAAATGATTCTTCCATTATTCCACTGGTTATATTATTAACTATATGAATTCCAAAAAAATAATAAATATTGTAATTAATTATGTTTATATCTGATCAATAGTTAAATCTCTTTATATTCCTGTGACCAAACTTTATTCGGCTCAATTATATCATAATATTATTAAAGGATCAAACTAAAACTATAGTAAATCCATAGACCTCAGATTAAAATTCACAGAGCCTAATATTGAAATTTTATAGTGATTATAGAATTTAGCATTTAGCATTTAGTACAATTTCATTAAGAGGCTACGAATCAACTACAATTTTCAATTTCCTAACAATAAGACAAATTTAATTCTAAAGTTTTATTTCAGCTCTATCAAATATACTTTCACTTATTATTATTATCCGATTAAGAAATACGCTTAAGATTGTTGGTGCAAATTCAAATATCAAATCGGATAATAAGATCAATGCCAAAGGAATAAAAGAAATAGAAGGAACAAAGTTACCCGAATCGCGCTAGGCGCTGTCCTTAAGCGTATTCCGTCTCAACGTGCGACAGGAACCGCAACCAAGATAAGACGGGGTTGTCACCTTTTAGGGCACGACCATGAAGGTGACTGATGAAAGCCGATTTTCAGATGTCTTCTTTTTTTTAGTGAAGAGACTTGTTTATATAGAGAATTATAGAACGTATACAGCCAATAAAATTAAATAATTATTAGGCCAATTACTCAATATCAACGGGTGAAAATTGAATGAGATATAAATGCATTGAGGAGCCAAATGGAACAGTAATTTAAATGATTAACTACTGTATATCATGGGTACATGAACCAACTCAAACGGAAATAAAATAAATGTATTAATGAGCTAAGAAACGGCATAATATAGAAACGTATTCAATGAATTAAATGGATATTACAAAACTGAAACCTGAGGGAAATGAATTTCATGATTTGATATTTATTAATATAGCTCAAACGAATTTTCATAGAATATGTTTAATGAATTTTGAGTTTTCCAAACTATATTTCCAACAAGGAGTACCTAGACAAGATTTTTCATGGAATATGCCTTTTTCAGAAATAAAGTTTTGAAAATCATTTGATAAATACTCGCCTCCTAAATCTGATCACAAGATTTTATAGTACGATTAAATTGATTTTCATTCATAGCAACAAAAAATTTGAATATTTGACACACATCAGATTTTTTCTTTAACAAATATATACCCATGTGAATCTAGTAAAATCATCAACAAAAATTATAAAATATTTGAATCCAGTAGTTGATACAAATGGCGAAGGTCCCCACACATCTAAATGGACCCGATCAAAAGGATTAGAGCTTTTATTAGTACTAACAGGGAATGGAAGAACTTTGCTTTTTCTAAGAGCACATGTGGAACATGAATTTAGGGAAATATTTCCAGCAGAGAGTAAACCTTTTTTAAACATCTAAGACATACTATGTGAGTTTAAATGACCTAATTTCCTATGCCAAATAGACCATGAATCATCATGTTGAGATGCTGAGAGAGCACTGCCAATAGAATTTGCCAAGTTTTGTTTATTTTCGACAGTAAAGAGACGTCCTTTATGTATTGTTGTCCTGACTATCCTTCTAGTTTTCTGGTCCTGTATGACACATCCAAAAGGATTAAAGGAAAGTTTTGTCCCACAGAGATTAGGTTAGAGGAAAGTTTTGGCACCAAGAACACATCATTTAGGGTCAGATTGTGTAAGGTTACCTTACCAATGCCAGTACTGTTAAGTTCAGTACCATCTGCAGTTGAGATTTTGTTGGGACCAGTATATGGCGCTAGAGAGGAGAAGGTCTGAGATGAATTGAACATATGATTTGATGCACCTGAATTAATATACCACTTTGTTCTTTTGTTACATGTTAAACCCATTGCAGTTAGGGCCGACTGAATCATCTGATGCACAGGCTCATTGCCCTTTTATACATCTTGTACAGAATCTAGAAAATCTTATAAAAAGGAAATACAATCTAACATACAATCTTCTGAAATATTTACACAAGGAAATATATTTTCTAGAAAAAGATAACAAATATTCTTGATCTTTATCAGAGATGCGCATGGATCTGATATAAATCTGATATAATCTTGACATATTTAATTATCTACTGACAGCCATGGATCAATTGTATAATGTTGTTTTCCTCATTTCATATAATTTTATAATTTTATATATGCATCACATTGATGGCGTTGCCGTGACGCCATTGTTTTGGAATTGTGCATTATTACAATAGAATCTTGCAACATAAACAGATTTGTACAGTTACACAAACAAATTAATGACGCATAGAGTAAAAATTCATGGTCCTCTCTATAATATCTTCATCCTTCAACATTTCCGACTACGTTGTCTATCTTCTTCCTAGGATACTTCTCTTTTTATGCCTAAGAGTAATTCAAGTCTGAAATTTAAGAAAACAAAAAAATAAAAGAAAAGAAAGTTACTGGAGATGAAACCTCTTCAAGAGATTTCTGATTAAGAGGATTGCCCCGATCAGATGAAATTTATGATAATCATATATTCCTAAAATTTATTATTCTTTTACCAGCAGTGAAATACAATAATACTTCCTCCTAGGAGTGCACTTAGAATAAAGTCAAATTAGTTGTATTTTAAAATTTTATAAAGATAAATTACGTTAAAATACCAGCAATAAGACACTGAAATTGAATAGATTGGCTTTGACAGAACAACCTTTGAACTTCTTTACTCCATGTCTTGACCTGCAATCTGAATATTTGTAATTAATAATTTAAAATGATGAATCCAAGCAGCAGACATGTTAACAAATCAGAAAGAACAATAAAAAAGAAAGAAAATTAATTGGAACATGATTGGTAATGAGAACTAATATTTCAAAAAACAGCAACATAGAAGTTACATAACCAGAACGACTTCCAAACCTTGTTTTGAAAAGAGAATATATATCAGATGTAATTTATCAGATATTGATTTTCTTAATACCTACGAATTTTGGATATGAGAAACATTCAAACCACCTTCAATTTCTCTTTCACCCTCATTGTAGATTTGACGTCTCAATTCACAAAAATTGCTTACTATATGAAAAAAAGTTAGAAAGGTTTCTGATTTAATCTATTATAATTCTGAGACAGATCCCTAAATTGATATCTCTTTTTTCCTATTGCATTCACCTCTTTCTCGAAGAGACAAAAGTTTCTTAATCAGTGTATCTAGAGACTACTGCTATAGCTAATATATAAATAGAAATGGATATAGGAGTAAGAACATCTATATTTTTTTAAAATGTAAAATTTCATCAAGGTACCTATAGAAAAAAAAAGTCAGTAGCATATCAAGGGAAGCATTAATTTATTTTACATTCAATTAATCATTCTTGAGCAAAATATCCTACACGAAAAAAATTAATTAAATAAAGGGAAGAAAATAGAAAGAACAAAGAAACCAAACTCTATTTCTAATTTTCAACAAATATAGCTGCTAGCGGGCCTGCTAGAGTAGGTATATGATTTTAACGGTTGGAGTCATTAGTAAACAAAACTTGCCACTCTTGACTGCTGGCCAAAAACACTAAACATAAGGAATAAGCAAGAATAGCAAATTCTGGGCGGAAATTTATTCCTAACTGAAAACTTAAAGAACAATCACAGAAAGACACAATATTTAACGTGGTTCAGTACGAAATCGTACCTACATCCACACGCACACACACCATCACTTTTTTATTTCTTTTCAATAATAATGGAGTACAAGGGAGAATTGGGGAAGAAGATAGGTCAGAAAGGAAGAGGGAGACGCCTCCTTTATAATAGGTAGGCTAATATTTCTTTTTATTACATTTCCATATATGCATAAATCATAAAAAGAAAATTCAGACGGTCCAACTCGGACCGAGTTCAGGCCAACTCGGACTGAGCCAAAGGGGTGTGGTTCAACTCGGTCCGAGTTCAGCCCAACTTGGACCGAGCCAAACGTCCCATTTTCTCCACACTCCCCCTCAAGTTGGCAGGTAGATATTTCGCATGCCCAACTTGTCAATTGCTTCATGAAAATTAGTACTAGACACACCCTTGGTTAGTATGTCTGCAAGTTGCTCTTCCGTTCTTACATGAGGAATACTAATTACTCCTTCTTCAATGTTCTGTCGGATAAAATGTCGATCTACTTCAATGTGCTTGGTCCTATCATGCTGCATCGGATTCTGTGATATAGCAATGGCAGCCTTGTTATCACAAAACAGTTTCATTTCTTCACATTCATAGAAGCCAAGATCCTTGAGTATCCTTTTAATCCACAGTAACTCTTGCAGTCCCTTAGCTATTCCTCTAAACTCAGCTTCAGCACTTGACAATGCCACTACCTTCTGCTTCTTACTTCTCCAAGTAACTGATGAGTGGATTTTATATGCATATTCAGGTACCGTTTTGTCTCCAAACTAAATCAATTGCCTTGAGTTTACATAGTTTAGATAGTTTAGATGAGTTTAGGTTAATTTAATTAGAGTTTTGTATCAAGAATGAGTTACTACCATAGTTTCTAATTTTATTGCAGATTCTGGACAAGAAATTACTTGGATGAGTCCATAAAGTTGAAGAGCTCGTTCTAAGCTTTCCAACGGATCTTGAATCACCTCAAACGGAGTTCGGATGAAGGAGATATGCCCAAAATACTGACCAGACGCAGTGCTGACATTTTCCTGCGACCCGCTGAAAGTCCCAGCGGCCCGCAGACCTGGAACTGCCAGATTTAGCAGAATCGCCCAATTTGGCAATTCTATATTTGGATGGCGGTTTTTACCGACTCCAGGTGCATCCAGAGCACGTCTTCAGTTATTTTCAGCGTTTCTACACCTTCCCAATGCCTATTAAAGACCTGTTTGAGGCAGACCAAAGATGGGGAACAAGGGGGAGAAGAAGAAGGAGACCAAATCCAAGGTCAATTTAGGGTTAGATATTGAATTATTTGAGAGTTAGGTCTCAAGTCCAGATCGTAGCAGCGCCAAGCAGGTTGATTGCGACAGCAAGAGACGTGTTTGATAGGAGATTTCGACACACGCAAGAGCAATTGGTTGTAATCTTTCCTTATTCTCATTTTCTCTTGTGTTTGTATGATGTCTTTTAGTTGTTGATTGTTTGTTTTAGGGCTATGGTTGTAAACTCGAATTCTTAGTTGTTGATTGCATGTTTATTTAGTTTATTTGATATCTTTGTGTTTTATACCTTGGTTGAATTGCTTGAATTGATTATGCTATGATTGTCTAAGTAGATTTGTTTACACCCGTTAAGTAGAGCTCGCTTAATTGCTAGGTGGTTAAGTCCAAATAAACTTAGATTATTAGGCATGATTATGATTAACATGAAGGTTGTAAACTGAAAGGTTAAACCAGGACTAGTTAACGAGAGTTAAGTCCTTTCCAAGAGTGAGAACTCAAGGATTTTATAGGTTAGAAAGGTATAGACTTGTAGAAACTAGACCAAGAAACGATAGTTGAAATCTAGATTCTATACGAGGGAAATTGGATTAATTAGTTGATAACCAGACCTAAAACGAGAGTTTGATCTAGGGACCTTAATTAAGCCATTATCCCTGCACAATTATCAACTGAATTAAGTCAATTTGCAACCACATCGCTAATCCTAGCGGGCCGCTGAGTGAATCAGCGAGGTTGTCTATGCCCGCCAAGTAGCCAGCGACCAGTCTAATAGATCAGCGACCTAAGTTTTTTTAGCGGGCCGCTACGAGAGTCAGCGAGCCGCTGGAACTGGGACTAAGAAGAAGTGTTAGCAACCAGAAACCCTAGAATTACGTGACTTGTTGAATCTCTCTTATTAATTCTTGTTTTGACCTTGAACTAGACTTAGGATTTAGACTCACCTGCAACCCTTAATTTACTAAAGAGTTGAAAACCGTCTAGCTAGTTTAGTAAAGTAAAAGACTAATATTCCAACACCGTCCCTGTGGATTCGACCCTCAAGCTGTTCTACAAACGATTAGATCGGCAGACACGAGGTTTTTATTTTGAGACTTGGTTCTCCATCGATCAAAATTGGCGCCGTTGCCGGGGACGGTTTGCTCGAATATTGGTATTTTGCTTTAGTAATTTAGCATAGACACCCTTGTATCCTTGTATCTTACTTATTTTGTCTTATCTTAAAAAAAAAAAAAACCAAAAATATTTTCTATCACCATGTTTCCTTCTTTTCAGGTACGTGAGCAAGAGACGGAGGATAATTGGAAGGAAATCAACCACATAAATAGACAATTTGAACTCAATGCGAACATGAGTGAATTTGAGCGTGCTTTTCACACCGTGCAAAACACGATCAATATTGCATGTGGAGACAACCAGAAATTCAGCAACCTCATCGAATTTGACGAACCTTTTGACTGTCAAACAGATCGTTCGAGATTCGTATGGAGGGAACCTGAAGCACAAAACATGACTGCCAGTGTCTGCGGCCCGCTGGGAGACCCTGCGACCCGCTGGAACCTCAACAGACAGACATGCAATTCTGGTTTGAATGATTTTTCTTCTTTTGCTTTGAACAATGATGGTTTAGTGTCTCAACCATACCATAGGTCTACTTTTTTTCCTAGTTTTGATAATTTCCGATCATCTACGCAAATGTCAAGTGTTGAATCAAGGTTTGAAGAGTTTAAAATGAACCAAATCAAATTTAATGAAAAACTTTTGAAAGAAATGAAGTCCATATCATCTTCTCTCAATACTCTCATTACACAGCATCAAAGGATGTTAGAGACTGAAAATTCTTCATATAGACCACACAATGAACAAAACAATGATTTGGCTTTGCATAGTGATTGTGAATTTGAAAACTCTAGTTCCAAGAAGACCCAAATTTGGTTAGATACCAACAAAACTGAAAGCAAACAAGTTGAGAATAGGGAGGTACAAGAGGAATTTGATGAACCAAAGTACATACCACCTTCTCCCTACATTCCTCCAATTCCATTTCCACAAAGATTGTTTAGGGCTGAAATTGTCAAATCTAATGAGTTGGAATTGAAGCATCCTCCAATTGAGAACATGAATGATGAACTTGAAGAGAAAAAAGATGGTGACACTACTCTCAAAGTCGAGGCATCCGACAACACGAATGAGAAGTTCAACCAAATTGACTTGAGCACTCATAGAAGATGTTTGGAGAAACTTGATGTGATGGAAGACAACAAATCGCAAATCAAGTATCACATCATAATTGAGCCAAGGAAGATGACATCCAAAGAAGAACACTCCAAGCATATTTCAAAGAACCCGCTCAAGCACTTTTGGAAGAACTATGATGCATTGAGAGGGAGAAAAGTGAAGATAAGATGAGTAAATGCAAGGTGGTCAAGCTAGTGACCTAAAACAAGCGCTTCTTGGGAGGCAACCCAAGGCCCAAAAATTTCATTTTCTCTCATTTAGATTAATTTAGGATTAGTTATTTTAGTTAGTTATAATTTATCAATTGTTGTTGTTGGTTTTAGGTTTGAAGAAAGTGATAAATCAGCTTTTGGAAGCACCATTATACGAATTGTATGCAAGAGCTCAAACTTGGGGGATACACCATGAAGGAGCATACAAGTCGTTTTGCAAGTCGCACCAACCCCTATGCGAACTTCACAACCACTACAATAATTTGATGAGTTTCCTTTCCTTTCTCTCTTTTAAGTTATGTTTTCCTTGCATTGAGGACAGTGCAAAGTTTTAAACTTGGGGGGAGAGAATAGGAGTTGTATCTAGGTTTGCATCATGCATATTAGGTGTTAATTTTGTATCTGTCCCAGTATCAGCGGCCCGCTGAGATTTTTGGCGGCCCGCTGAGTGTATCAGCGACCCGCTGAGATTTTCGATGGGTAGCTTAAACTGAAACTGACAGGTATAATTGTGCATTTCATTTAGGAATTGTCTCTATTGCATAATAATTTCATATAGATTGCATTTAGATAAGTTAGGAAGATACTTAACAAGTTTTGATATCGTGAATTGAATGAATTATTTAGGAAGTTTTAGAAAATTTTTTTATTTGAATTGTGGGTCATCTAATTGATCGACTAGCCCCTGTGACCTTAGGAAATGAGTAGGTATTATATCATAATCTATCTTGATTGAGACTTAAATTTGATGATTTGATAAGTAGTATGAATGACTTGACCAATTAGAAATCGGTAACCAAGACAACCACCAATTGAATTAATTTCCAAATTTTGTCAAGATCGATTCTACCGACCCAAATGCATGTCAACTAAGGAAATAAGCACTAAGTCTAGAGTCAAACAACCGCTGTTTTCAAGTTTATTAAAAGTCGAAGATGTAAATACACACCCTTGTATATAAAAAAGAAAGTAAATAAAAAGGGGAACTAAAAAGCGTGCAATGCCATGGACATTGCGGGAAGCTATAGGTTATGGTGGATAGAAGAACTTCCATAAATCATGAGTAAAAACAGAAAGGCTCATGACATAAAAAAATAAAAAAGAAAACGAGAAAAATCTCGAAAATAAATCCACCGTAATTTGGCTAACCTCTCCACCGCGGGAAAATCTCCTAGCCCCGGGAGAAAAGTTTAAAAAGTCCAACCCAAAAACTTTGGAATAGAATGGGTGAGGAGTTGTACCCTTTTTTCCGCCTCACTTTAGTTCGATTTCCAATGCGTTTTCGAAAATCAATATAGCGGTTTAAGTACTTGAAGACTTGGTAGTGAAATAAATTGATATGACATGTCATTTGTGTTGGTAGGGTGTGATCCCGAATCTCTTTGCCAAGTCAATTGTCAAACTTTGAAAAATCAACAAGTTTTGGAATTGAACAAGATAAGTTATGGGCAATAGTTACAAGTATCCTAAGTGTTTCACATGTGGGGTAAGCGTGGGTCGTTTGGGACAACTCAATTCAATTTGAAAAGTCTTGTAAAATTGTCTAAATAATTCAATCAAATCACGATGTTGGTGCACGTTAAGAATCTTTATAACTTGTAAGTCTCAAGTCATTATTTTAGTTTAGAGCCAAACCATCCTTCTAAGATAGATATTTGCTTGGGGACAAGCAAAGGTTAAACTTGGGGGGATTTGATGAGTGGATTTTATATGCATATTCAGGTACCGTTTTGTCTCCAAACTAAATCAATTGCCTTGAGTTTACATAGTTTAGATAGTTTAGATGAGTTTAGGTTAATTTAATTAGAGTTTTGTATCAAGAATGAGTTACTACCATAGTTTCTAATTTTATTGCAGATTCTGGACAAGAAATTACTTGGATGAGTCCATAAAGTTGAAGAGCTCGTTCTAAGCTTTCCAACGGATCTTGAATCACCTCAAACGGAGTTCGGATGAAGGATATATGCCCAAAATACTGACCAGACGCAGTGCTGACATTTTCCTGCGACCCGCTGAAAGTCCCAGCGGCCCGCAGACCTGGAACTGCCAGATTTAGCAGAATCGCCCAATTTGGCAATTCTATATTTGGATGGCGGTTTTTACCGACTCCAGGTGCATCCAGAGCACGTCTTCAGTTATTTTCAGCGTTTCTACACCTTCCCAATGCCTATTAAAGACCTGTTTGAGGCAGACCAAAGATGGGGAACAAGGGGGAGAAGAAGAAGGAGACCAAATCCAAGGTCAATTTAGGGTTAGATATTGAATTATTTGAGAGTTAGGTCTCAAGTCCAGATCGTAGCAGCGCCAAGCAGGTTGATTGCGACAGCAAGAGACGTGTTTGATAGGAGATTTCGACACACGCAAGAGCAATTGGTTGTAATCTTTCCTTATTCTCATTTTCTCTTGTGTTTGTATGATGTCTTTTAGTTGTTGATTGTTTGTTTTAGGGCTATGGTTGTAAACTCGAATTCTTAGTTGTTGATTGCATGTTTATTTAGTTTATTTGATATCTTTGTGTTTTATACCTTGGTTGAATTGCTTGAATTGATTATGCTATGATTGTCTAAGTAGATTTGTTTACACCCGTTAAGTAGAGCTCGCTTAATTGCTAGGTGGTTAAGTCCAAATAAACTTAGATTATTAGGCATGATTATGATTAACATGAAGGTTGTAAACTGAAAGGTTAAACCAGGACTAGTTAACGAGAGTTAAGTCCTTTCCAAGAGTGAGAACTCAAGGATTTTATAGGTTAGAAAGGTATAGACTTGTAGAAACTAGACCAAGAAACGATAGTTGAAATCTAGATTCTATACGAGGGAAATTGGATTAATTAGTTGATAACCAGACCTAAAACGAGAGTTTGATCTAGGGACCTTAATTAAGCCATTATCCCTGCACAATTATCAACTGAATTAAGTCAATTTGCAACCACATCGCTAATCCTAGCGGGCCGCTGAGTGAATCAGCGAGGTTGTCTATGCCCGCCAAGTAGCCAACGACCAGTCTAATAGATCAGCGACCTAAGTTCTTTTAGCGGGCCGCTACGAGAGTCAGCGAGCCGCTGGAACTGGGACTAAGAAGAAGTGTTAGCAACCAGAAACCCTAGAATTACGTGACTTGTTGAATCTCTCTTATTAATTCTTGTTTTGACCTTGAACTAGACTTAGGATTTAGACTCACCTGCAACCCTTAATTTACTAAAGAGTTGAAAACCGTCTAGCTAGTTTAGTAAAGTAAAAGACTAATATTCCAACACCGTCCCTGTGGATTCGACCCTCAAGCTGTTCTACAAACGATTAGATCGGCAGACACGAGGTTTTTATTTTGAGACTTGGTTCCCCATCGATCAGTAACCAAATTGCCACCAACAAAAGTGAAGTACCCAGATGTAGACTTTCTATCAGTTACATCTCCTGTCCAGTCAGAGTCTGTATATCCGTGAACTTGAAGATGTCCATTTCTTCTGAAAAAAAATACCTCGTCCTGGAGATCCCTTGAGATATCTTAGAATCCACACAACAGCCTCCATGTGGTGTTCACTGGGATTATGCATGAACTGACTTACCACGGACACGGCATAGGCAATATCAGGTCGAGTGTGTGACAAGTAGATAAGTCTTCCTACCAATCTTTGATATTGTTCCTTATTGGTTGGTACTTGATCAGGGAATATTCCTAGCTTGTTGTTCTGTTTGGTTGGTGTGTCCACAGGTTTGCAATCCAATATACCTGTTTCAGCTAGTAAGTCCAGTACATACTTTCTCTGAGATAAAGATATACCTTCATTGTTGCGTGTAACTTCAATTCCTAGAAAATACTTCAATCCTCCCAGATTCTTCATTTCAAATTCTTGGGAAAGTTTCTTCTCAAGGCCTTGAATTCCTTCAGCATCATTTTCTGTGATTATCATGTCATCAACATATATAATTAAAATCACAATTTTTTCCTTATTCTTACAAAAGAACAAGGTATGATCTGCATCACTTTGGGTATATCCATATCCTTTCATGGCACTGCAAAATCTACCAAACCAAGCTATTGGGGATTGTTTCAAACCATATAGTGCCTTCTTCAATCTGCATACAAGTGAACGCTTACTTGAGTGACTGTATCCTGGTGGAATATCCATATAAATCTCCTCATCTATGTCACCATGAAGAAATGCATTCTTCACATCGAACTGATGCAATGGCCAGTTCTGATTTGCTGCAATGGACAAAAGTATTCTGACTGTATTAAGTTTGGCTACTGGTGAAAACGTCTCCTGATAATCTATTTTATATGTCTGAGAGTAGCCTTTTGCAACCAGCCGAGCCTTATACCTATCAATTGCTCATATCCACCTACAACCTACTGTTTTTCTATCTCTCGCTCTGTCCACCAATTCCCAAGTATTATTCTCCTCAAGAGCATCCATTTCTGTCTTCATTGCATCTACCCATTTTTTATCAGCAAGGGCTTCATTCAGGTTGTTTGGAATGTGAACTGATGCAAGAGTTCTGTCAAATTCCTTCACAGATTCTAGCATGTGAGACATAGTCATGAAATTTGTCATTGCATACCTGCCTTCACCACTCTCATCTGGTCTGTATCTTTTAGGTGGTCTGCCTCTGTTGATTCTGAAAGGTAACTGATAACCATGATTAGTAGTAACAGGTTCAGAAATAACAGGTTCATAATTACTTACCTCTGACTCAGGAAATTGATCATGTGGTGAAGTAGGAGATTGTATCATTTCTTCATCTTCACTTTCCAAACTTTCTTCAGATGGACCCGAGTTAACCAGTGGGTCCATTTCTAGATTCAAATGCTCACATTCAGTTGAACTCGGACCGAGATGGGTCGAACTCGGACCGAGATGATCTAAACTCGAACCAAGATGGGTTGAACTCTGACCGAGATGAGTCGAACTCGGACCGAGTTGAACAGGTTCATTTGGGAAAATCTCAGATTTCGAACCAAAAACATCATTTCTTACTGCATCGAACCAGAGTTCATTGTCTATCATACTCTCCCCCTGAGAATGAGTCTGGTTTTTACAGAAATACCCTTCATTTTCAATAAATGTCACATCCATGGTGGTATAGACTTTTCTAGAGGATGGATTCATGCACCTATAGCCCTTTTGATGTTGACCATAACCTATGAACACACATTTTTCAGCACACGGATCAAGTTTTGAGCGCAGATGTTTTGGTATGTGGACATAGGCTACGCAGCCAAACACTTTGGGTGGGATATTGAGTACTAAATGAATCACATGGTAGGCTGAGAGTTTTTGCAATGGTGTTTGAAATTTAAGAGCAGCAGAAGGTAATCTATTAATCAAATACACCGATGAGGTAACGGCATGATCCCAATAAGAGTGAGGAACATTATTTTCTAGCATCATTGCTCTAGTCATTTCTAGAATTTGCCTATTCTTACGCTCTGCCCTACCATTCTGTTGAGGTGTACCTACACAGCTAGTTTCATGCATAATCCCATTGGTTTTAAAGAACTCTCCTAGTGTTTTGTTGACAAATTTCCTGCCATTATCACTCCTAAAAACCTTGACATTCTTATCAAACTGATTTTTCACCATGGTAATGAAGGAAGTAATGGCAAGTGGCACATCAGTTTTCTGTTTTACCACATTAACCCAAGTAATTCTAGTACTATCATCAACAAATAAGACAAACCATCTATTTCCAACTAGAGAGTCAACCGAGGAAGGTCCCCAAACATCAGAGTGAATCAAATCAAAAGGAACTCTATTATTATTATCATCATCCAAAATTTTTCCAAAATGAGCTCGATGGCTCTTAGATTTGATACACACATCACAATCAAATATCTCATTCTCAAAACCAGAAAACAAACTAGGATAAAGTTTTCTTAGGTACCCAAATGATGGATGACCCAATCGCCTGTGCCATATCCAAATAGAAGACTTCCTACTTGAGTGTAAACCAGCAGATAAATGTGCCTGTCCAGCAGCCAAGTCTTCTAAATGATACAGTCCTCCTCTTCTAGTACCACGACCAAGAATTTCCTTCGTCAAGAGGTCCTGAAAAAGACAAAATCCAGGATACATGAGTACTACACAATTTAGGCCTTCACATAACTGTCCTACAAACAAGAGTTTGGATGAAAGAGAGGGAACCAAGAGAGTATTTGAAAGAGTTAAGGATGAGGAAAATTGAACTTCTCCAGCCCCTGTGACTGGATAAACTTCTCCATTTGCATTAACAATCTCTTTTCTTCTTGGAACAGATTTTCTTACCAAGTCTTCCCTGTTGTAGGTCATGTGATCAGTTGCCCCTGAATCAATAATCCAAGAACAGTCAGTACTAGAAGTGTTTAATGAAAAAACTTTACCTTCATTCCTCTCGACAGAGGGCAAAATAGACAGTGTTCCAGAACTTAAACTGGCCAAATTTGCAACTGGTAGGGTCTTTACTTTTGTGGCCTGGGCTTCTGTCATGTGTGCCTTCCCTTGTCTTTTTTTCTTATTCTCCTCCCACCAGTCTGGATAACCAATCAATTTGAAACACTGCTCCACAGAGTGTTTTGGGTTTTTACAATGGGTACACCCGCCAGGTGGTACGGGTTTTTTGTTGTTTGGTTTTGGAGGATAGTTAGACTTCTGGAGGTTCAAGGTTTGAGTTTTTGCTACCATGGCCAAGGAACTGTCTCCAACTTCACCCCCATTCAACATGACCATTTGTCGCCTTTCCTCCTTCCTTACCAAGGCAAATGCCTCTTCTACGGTAGGGAGGGGATTAATTTGGAGAACAATAGCCCTGATCAGATCCAATTTATCATCTAAACCATCTAAAAAAGTCAGTACCCTATCTTCTTGAACTAATTTCTGGTACTTTTCAATATCATGATGGTATTCCATAGGATTAGGTCTACGAGTGTCTAATTCCTTCCATAACCCTTGTAGAGTACTGTAAAAATTCTGGACCAATTCACCATTTTGTTTGACTTTACTAATTTTTCTTTTGAGATCCAAAATTTGAGACAAATCACTACCATCAAAGTAAGAGGTGTTGACTGCATTCCATACCTCTTGTGCAGTAGAGTAAGGTAAGAAGGTACCTATTAGTGATGAGTCCATAGAGTTAATCATGAAATCTTTCACCTGAGAATCCATCACCGACCATCGTTTATAAGCTTCCTCGTCTGAAGGCTTTGGCCGAGTTGACCCATCAAGGTGACCCAATCTATCTCGCCCGTTGAGTTTCATCTACAGCATCTGCGACCAGAGGTAGAAGTTCGACCCATCTAACTTGATCGACATCGCGGAGGTGAACCCCTCTTGGCTTTGAGTGTTTGATGGAGGTCTCGGTTGTGTAAGCAATTGGGACAAGGTGTTATTCAAGCTTTGAATAAGGGTCATCGGATCTAGTGGATTAGGATCAGGGATAGGGGTTTTAGGGATTGAATCATCAGGGGTACTCATGGTTTAGATCGTGGTGAGGGGTATTAAAGATTCTGGTTGAGGTTTCGGTAATATCTGTGCAGTAATTCGCACAGAGAAGAAATAGCAACTGTGCAGTAACTCACACAGGGATAAAAAAACACACAGTAGTCAAGATCTACTGCTCTGATACCATGAAAACTTAGAGAACAATTACAGAAAGACACAATATTTAACGTGGTTCAGTACGAAATTGTACCTACATCCACACGCACACACCATCACTTTTTTATTTCTTTTCAATAATAATGGAGTACAAGAGAGAATTGGGGAAGAAGATAGGTCAGAAAGGAAAAGGGAGGCGCCTCCTTTATAATAGGTAGGCTAATATTTCTTTTTATTACATTTCCATATATGCATAAATCATAAAAAGGAAATTCGGACGGTCCAACTCGGACCGAGTTCAGGCCAACTCGGACCGAGCCAAAGGGGTGTGGTTCAAGTCGGTCCGAGTTCAGCCCAACTCGGACCGAGCCAAACGTCCCATTTTCTCCACACTAACCATTCAAATTTTTTCACAAAATTACACACTTCCCAATATTTTCCGCCTAGAAATAGACTATTTTTCTTATTTCTAAACGATCCAAACAGTCCCAAAAATTCTTTTGATTATTTTCAAAGTCGCTAAAATTTGTTTTGGCATTAAAAAAGTAAATATTCTTTCTATCCTAAAATCATTGATTGAACTTCAACGTAAATAAAACAATACACCAGACAAAATAGCTACAGTTTGTATTAATTGGAAAATATTCTCTCTAAAGTTTCAAAAAATTGTCAAAAAGATACAGATTAATACCTCAAAGACAATGGAATTTGTCAACCGTTTGGATGGGTTGGGAATTGGGGGAATAGCCAATTCTAGGCATAAATTTATTGGGAAGTGTGTAACTTTGTGAAGAGTTTGAATTGTTTATAATAAATTTGGCATAAGAAATTTCGGGAATTTGCAATTCCCACCTATTCCAACCTCATCCAAACGCCCCCTCTCGAGCTCTCAAGTCAGTCAATGCCTCCTCTTACTGTAAACTGTACAAACGGTCACTTCGTAAGCATGTATTATCAATAAAATACAAAGTTCTTTGCAGTCCAGTAATTTCAAAAATGAAATTAAATATATGATTTTTACAATTACTAACGTATCACATATATATATATATATATATATATATATATATATATATATATATATATATATATATATATATATATATATATATATATATATATATATATATATAAGCTTATTGCTAAGAAGAGTACAAGTTAAATTGATCAGAATAGAAGCACCGGGGTAAAAACGAAATTAGTTCATTTTATTAAAATTTAACAGCAATTTAACGACATTTCAAAGTACTCTTTCTCATGTGTAATAAAAATGTATATGCTATTTATTTAAAAAGAATGGATTATACATGGTAATTACGCATATAAAGTGCAAATAATGCAATTTTGAACAATTCAAATATTTTTAGATTCATTTTGAGTCACTTGATCACAATAATCTACATCTAACTTTTATACTGTCTAGATTATGATTCATATGCTATTTATTCAAAAATTTTGGATTATACAAGGTAATTACCCATATGAAATGCAGATAATGCAATTCTGAGCATCATTTGGGCATTTCAATCGTTTCTGGATTCATTCTAAATCATTTGATCACAATAATCTACATTTAAACTCTTTATACTATTTAAAATATGATTCATATTTTATTTATTTTAAAAAATAGGATATAAATGGTAATTATGCATATATAGTGCAAATAATGTAATTCTGAGTATCTTTTGAGAATTTCAATCATTTCTGAATTCATGCTAAGTGATTTGATCACAATAATCTACATTTGAACTCTGTATTCTATGTAGAATATGATTAATTTGTATTTATTCAAAAAAATTTGATTATACAAGATAATTACGCATATAAAGTGCAAATAATGCAATTCTGAGCATCGTTTGAGCATTTCAATCGTTTCTGGATTCATTCTAAGTCATTTCATCACAATAATCTACATTTAAACTCTTTGTAATATCTAGAATATGATTCCTATCTTATTTTTTTAAAATATTAGATTATAATCTTTTTGAATAAGTGAGATATCAATCATATTCTTGACCGTATAGAGTGTTGAAAGTTAGATTATTGTGATGAAATGACATACAATGAATTCAGAAACGGTTGAAATGCTCAAATGATAAACAAAATATGTAATATATGTTGTTTTTATATATAATTACTATGTATAATCAAATCTTTTTAAATAAATAAGAAATGAATAATATGTTAGACCGTATGGAAATGTTAAATGTAAATTATCGTCATAAAATGACTAAGAATGAATTCAGAAACATTTGAAATGCTCAAATAATACTCAGAATATTAATTATTTATAATTTGTATGCGTAATTACTATGTATAAACAAATATTTTTGAATAAGTAAGATCCTTTTCATATTCTAGAATGTTTGGAGAATTTAAATGTAGATTTGCGATGAAATGACGTGGAATGAGTTCAGAAACGGTTGAAACTTCAAATGATACTCAGAATATGCATTATAAGCACTTTATAGGCGTAATAACTATGTATAATTCAATCTTTTTGAATAAATAAGATATGATTCATATTCCAGACCGTATATAGAGTTTAAATGTAGATTAGAGTGATGAAATGACTTAGAATGAATTCATAAACGGATGAAATGCTCAAATGATAATGAGAATAAATATTATTTGCATTTTGTATACGTAATTATGTATAATTCAATTTTTTTGAACAAGTAAGATATGAATTATATTCTAGACAGTATAAAGAGTTTAAATCTAGATTATTATGATGAAATAACTTAAAATGAATATTGAAACGGTTGAAATGCTAAAAAATATTTAAATGATACTTATAATATGTATTATTTGTATTACTAGTTAATACTATATGAGATAGTGATTGCAAAGTTGACCAAATTAATCTGAACAAATGTCATACCTGAGATCAAAATTAATCTGAGAACGTAATCTTATCAAATTTGAGTTACCTCGAAATTGGTGCTCTTGTCCTGCGCATCTCCGAACTGCTTGATCTCCGAAATCTCCTTTTGTGCTGGTTCGTTAGAAGAACCTCTTCTCTTATAGGTCTGGTCGTGCTTTCAGTGGAAGTATTAGGTTAGGACGTACGTTAGTAATTGATCAGCTTCTAGGCAACTTCGTAAGTTTAAAATGTTCTCGCTTCAAAATTTCTTTGCTCTTTTCAATCCCTCATCTCCACTTCGATCGACCAACTTCAATCCCTCTTTCCAATCAATGACAACGATCAATTGTTGCCGCCGCCGCGGGAAACCAAAACTCTAACTACCTGTCTCTGCCCTCCACTTTCTTTCCCTCCTTCCCTTCCCTTATCCGGTTATCCCATAAAGCGCATTCAATGCGAATAGAAACGCGGTGAATCTTTCTTCTTCTTTTTTTTTTTTTTTTTGAAATTTCGATTTAAACTTGTTTCTTGAGCTTTTTCGCAAACACACCTTGCACAATCGGCAAATGGATCTCGTGCGAGTTCGCCAGTATTACTGTTGGTGCCAGTGCCCTCCGTAAGAAAAATATGCAGTGGCCACATCCAATCTCCGATGCTAAGGATACTAATTGAAGTTCTTTTTCTTTTCTTAAAGTAATCAAACAATCAATAGGTATGAGAAACTTGCACGGTCAGGATTAGTTCAGATATGCTCTTCCTAGTAGGCTTCTCCCCCTGTGCTAATTTCATAAGAAAAGTGTTAAAGAAAGAAACGTCATCCAGAATAAGTATGCAAACACTATTATCTATTGATGCTCTGGTTTAATTACCTTGTGTCATGTCTAAATTATACAGACCTATTCAATATATGAAAACGGTACATCTGGATCACTAGCTGTTCCATATAAAATAATCAAGTTTGCATGTGGAAGCATAATAATACTAAATAAAAAAATATACAAGTGGAAGTAGATGGGCTGAATCCTAAATGGACACGCACTATAGGATATTAGATGGGACAAATAAAGAGTGGTCATTTGTACATTGATACAGAATTGAAAATATACATCCTCTCCCCGGCCCTCTCTCTATCTGCCTTAGATAGGAATGGGTTCGTGGGAGGAAAGGAGAACCCTTCTGCTAGTCAATCTTGCCTCAATTGTAGACACAGCCGATGAATCATTGCTACCAGCAGTGTATAAAGAAGTAGGTGCTGCACTACATGCCACACCTGTCGGTCTTGGATCTTTGACTCTAGCTCGATCAGCTGTGCAAGCTTTATGCTACCCAATTGCCGCCTACATGGCGTCCCGTTACAACCGTGTCTTCGTCATAACCCTTGGTGCTTTCCTCTGGAGTACTGCCACGTTCCTTGTTGCTGTTTCTAGAACATTTCTTGAGGTTTATTTGGTCAACACTTCAATTTCATTGATTTCATTTTTTTTTTCGTTTCATTTTGGATCTCTATTTTTACTTAATGGATAAAATCTATAAAAGTAGGTTGCAATCTCAAGAGGCTTAAATGGCATTGGTTTGGCGTTAGCAGTACCAGCAATTCAAGCTCTAGTTGCTGATTCCACAAACGACGGAAATCGTGGTTTAGCATTCGGATGCCTCCAGTTCACCGGCCTGCTCGGTTCCATAATCGGGCGATTTATTGCCCTCCTCCTCGCACCAACAACCTTCTTGGGCATTGACGGCTGGAGAATCGCATTTTTTCTAGTCGCAGTTGTCAGCATGATTGTCGGGATGCTTGTCTGGTCCTATGCAGTGGACCCCCATTTTACCCGTGAGCCTGTTTCAAAAGAAGAGGATGTGGTACATAAATCTGTATTAAATGAAGTGAAGGATTTTCTAAAAGAAACGAAGTCCATCATCCAAATACCTTCATTTCAAATTTTCATTGCTCAAGGTGTCCCCGGCACTTTCGCAGGAGCAGCATTCTCTTTCCTGTGATGTGGTTTGAGTTAGTTGGATTTTCTCACAAGTACACTGCATTTCTATTGACTCTTTTGTCAATTGCATATGCAATTGGGGGAGTGTTCGCAGGAGTAATGGGGGATTTTCTTGCTCAGCACCTTCCAAATGCCGGGAGGGTAATTTTGTCACAAATTAGCTCTGGATCTAAGATTCCCCTGGCAGGGGTATTGCTACTTGGGTTGCCATATGATGCATCTTCAGGAGCAATATATGCCGTGGTGATTTTTTTCATGGGTTTAATTACCTCTTGGGAAGATGCAGCTACTAACAAGTAAGTTCCAACTTGTTAAGTTCTTATCATACTAACAAGTAAGTTCCACTTGTTAAGTTCTTATCATACTGGTATGTATTGCCAGAGCTTCAAGCAGCTTAAATTAGCTGGTCATCAGAATTTTTTGAATTTAGTCCTATAGGCCTAAACCAAAATAATATGCCAATCAGTCAAGCATTATGCTTTCTCAGTTTTCAACACATCACATATTTTTACATCTCAAGATACCAAAATTTGCAAATGCCATGACTGGTTTCAGTTTGGTTGTGCAAACATGTGTACACAGACTTTGTTACTTTGAATTATCGATTGCATATGTCTTCTTCCCTTCACACGTCTATGTCTAATACTGCAATTCTGCAGTCCAATTTTTGCAGAGATTGTACCAGTGAAATCAAGAACAAGTATCTATGCACTTGATAGATCCTTTGAGACAATGCTAGCATCTTTCGCCCCTCCTATTGTTGGTCTTTTAGCCGAGAAGACCTATGGTTACAAATTAGGAGACGGCATAAGAAATGATGATCCTAAGATTAATCAAGAAAATGCTGCCTCTTTAGCCAAAGCACTTTACACTGCTGTTGCAATTCCAATGGCACTTTGCTGCTTCATCTATTCATTCTTGTACTGCACATACCCCAGGGATAGAGAGCGTGCGAAAATGGATTCTCTGATTGCTTCAGAGATTCAAAACATAGAAATGGAGAGCTCAGAATTGGTTACGATTTATTCCCAACTCCGACAATTTGACCCTGAATATCTAGATGGAGAGTTTGAGAGTGATGTGACTGTTGGTGAAAGATCACTCGTCCGCAAGTAACAAGTAGTATTGACATGCGTATACTATTGACAGTAAAAATACATTCTTTGTTCAGCTAAGCAATCACTTGATCTGTTTAAACTATCACGAAGTCCGTGATTTTAAAAGGTAATTACGGGTAGTGAATAGTGGTTAGCTTTCTTTCTTCCCCCCCCCCCCCCTTTTTTCTTTCCTTCTTTTTTTTATGTGGGTTTGGGTAGGAGGGAGGCATCATGGTTGGCTATACATTAAGCTATTGATAATTATGTAAGAAAAAATTTTATTTATTTTTTTTTTTGAAGAAAGAGGGAGGTCTTTGCCATCTAACTTTTTTTTGAAATTAAAGGTGCATGCGGGGCTTGAACCCTGACCTCAAGGAGACCAACCTAATGCTCTTATCACTGAGCTACTAGACCACATGCTACGCAAAAATTTTATTAAATTTTGTTCCGTGTAAATGAAACAACTGATCGATGATACCTACCATTTTTTTTTTTTTTTTGAAGAAAAACAAGGGTCAAGCCCCTGCCTTAATTAATAAATAAAGTTCTTTACAAAGTTTAGCAGAATACTAAACTATCAAAATAAAAAGAAAACCAAAAACTTAAAGAGAAAAGAAGAACAAGAAAGTAAAACTTAAACTTAAAAGCTAGGTCTTTCTTCTAAAAAAGTTCCATTCAAGAAGGACTTCTTGGAGCAATTCTGAAGGCAGCTTTGCGATACCTACCATTTTACAAATTGATATGGTAGAAAAGTTGAAGTTGTATAGATAGGCTCACTTATTCCTTTTCCGATTTTCTTTTCCTGAATTTATTAGTCTGTTACAATTCAGTCCCAAAGTGTTGACCGGAATGATTTTCCTGCTAGTTCATGCTAGTCTTCTATGATTTTATCACTACCAACTACTGAGTTAAAAATTAAAAAAAATATAACATTATAATATGAATATAAAATTCAGAGAATGAGCGAAGGACCGGAGAAAAAAATAAATCAGTCAATCCTATTAGGCCAATTGAGGACACAAAGTAACCAAAGACGGTCTCGCAATTTCTATCAAATTTCCAATAGGCAAGAATAGGTAAATCTCAAGTAGTTTAATAATGGGAAAAAAAATTATTATGTAGAGTACAGAGATAACAGACCACGTACAAACTTTGCATCTGTTATTTTCCTAATGTAGTCTTTTTGCAAAGAAAAGATGAAAAAAAAAAAGAAATATGCATCTTCAGATTTATTTACTTGAATCGAAAAAGGTGTGGCATGATTATACAGTTTAAAATTGAAAGTTAACATCGCTGGAATCCTTGAGAGAATCAAACTTCCTCGATGACCAAAAATAATAATAAAGTTGTGCAATTTGCTATATTTTTTTCTGACATTTCCCTGGAATCAGTAAAGGTGCTGCCAATCTAGAAAGTATATTAACAAATAACAATGAGGGGGTGCTCCAAGTCTATGACTATTTTTAAATTACCATGGGGGCATGATTCTAGGTTTTAAAGACATGCTAAAGTGTCTATTACAACATTTGTTCCCTCCTTCGATCGTACCATCCAAACGAAAAAATGAGGATTGGTGAGAAGAGAAGGACCCTTCTATTAGTTAACCTTGCCTCCATCATGGACAACGCTGATGGGGCTTTGCTTCCAGCAGCGTACAAGGAAGTTGGAGCGACATTACACACCACTCCTGTCGGACTAGGTTCACTGACTCTATTGCGATCAGTTGTACAAGCTTCATGCTACCCATTGGCAGCTTACATGGCATCTCGGTACAATCGGGCTCACGTTATTGCTCTAGGCGCTTTCCTTTGGGCCAGTGCCACTTTTCTTGTTGCCATGTCTGATACATTTCTTCAGGTTTGTTTTGTCAATTGACTATTTTTCCCTTTCTCAGTTCTGTACAAACTAATAACTATAATTGTACATGGGTACTTCATCACTTAAATAAAGCTTCATTTAAATGTAGATCTATTGAATGTTATTTAGTCATCAATTAAGTTATTTGAAATTTACAGCAATTAAACTTGATGATTTTTTTTATAAATAGCCAAACTATTGTACCAAAATAAAGTCACATACATGATACAATGCATATAAATAATGAATAATATATCTATAACTCAAACTTGATTTATTTGGATAATTTCGGTGACACTAAATGTTAAAAATATTTAATTGATGTACCTTACCTTACGATCAATATACAATACCACAATGTTTTATTTATGTAATTACTTATAGGTTCATGTACTCCTTTTAAAATCTCTGCTATCAACTCATAGATAAGATTGATGAACAGATAGCAATCTCAAGAGGTTTGAATGGCATTGGATTGGCCCTAGCAATACCAGCGATTCAGTCGCTGGTTGCTGATTCTGTTGATGAAGAAAACCGAGGTGCTGCATTCGGATGGCTGCAATTCACAGGATTTATGGGATGCATAGTAGGAAGTTCTTTTTCCATTCTCCTAGCACCCACAACATTCTTGGGTATAGCCGGTTGGAGAATTGCTTTTCATCTTGTTGCAATTATCAGCATAATTGTTGGGTTGCTCATCTGGCTCTACGCAGTTGACCCTTGTCATGTGGCTAAACCTCTTTATTTAGGAAAATTCGAGGCAAAAAGATCTGCACTCAAAGAGGCAAAGGAGTTCATAAAAGAAGTAAAGACTGTTATTCAAATTCCTACCTTTTTAGTTATCATTGCTCAAGGTGTCCCTGGCAATTTTGCCGGAGCTGCATTTTCTTTTCTGGCAATGTGGTTAGAGTTAATTGGATTTTCACATGTATACACTTCTTTCCTTTTGAACCTATCCGCAACTGGGGTTGCAATAGGTGGAGTTTTTGGGGGCATCGTGGGAGATATTCTTGCTCAGCAATTTCCAAATGCTGGTAGAATATTTTTGTCACAGATCAGTTCAGGTTCTGAAGTTCCACTCGCCGCGATTTTGCTACTAATGTTACCAACTGATCCATCTTCTCGAGTTTCATATGCTATCATATTATTCATTATGGGTCTAATGACATCCTGGGATGCGCCAGCTACAAACAAGTAAGTTTCCTGTTACTTCCTTGTCAGTGTTGGGATTTTTTCAGTTACATAGCAAACCAAAAATTGTATGCAATTTATGTGTGATTTATGCTAGATATTTGCATTCCCAAAAACAAATATTGAAACATTCGCACCGACATTTGTAAAGGTCATTAAGTCATGTTTACCTGTTAGTACAATATGTATCTGGACCGTGAGACCCTTATAATTTCATATTAGTAGATACATCATAATTAATTTGCAGAATGTTAGCAAGATTGTGATTTACTGTAGTGCAATTGTATATAGAGGATTGCTAAAATGCTATGCATAGCACGGATGGCTTTCGTACTGCGGATTCGTTCTTGCATTTCTGCTTCAAACAACCGATCGAAACCATTCATTATCTTCTACATATTGAAATCTTATTAGAAACTAAATTTTACATTTTTTTTTTTTACTTCTTTTTCTCAGATTTTTGAAAAATCACTGTTATTGAAGGGTCCAAAATTTGATTTCTAGTAAAAAAAATATAAAATTTGATTTCTAATGAGATTTCAATATGAAGAAGATAATGAACAGTTTGGATCAATTGTTTGAAGCATGAAATTCAAGAACGAATCCGTAGCACGAAGGATATTCGTGCTATGCATAGCATTTTAGCAATCCTCATTTTATATATTTTCTTAACTTGTTCGGAAAAATTGTTGTATGGCATAAAATATGATATTTTTAAGGGTCTTTGTTGCAAATGTAAAAGCATAAAAAGATAATTCAAGTTGTATTTCTGTATTATCGAATGAGATATTGCCTGCAAGGTGTACATATATTAGCCATACTGTTTGATAATGAAGGAAATTGAAAAGAATAAAATAATTTGTTATCTTTTCCTAATTGACTTAATTGGACTGTATTATAATTCTTCAAATGTTGCATACGTGCAGTCCAATTTTTGCAGAGATTGTACCAGAGAAAGCAAGAACAAGCATCTATGCACTTGATAGATCTTTGGAGACAATACTAGCATCTTTTGCCCCTCCAACAGTTGGCTTTTTGGCTGAAAAGGTATATGGTTTCAAAATTGGAGATAATATGAGTGATAATCCTGAAACCAATCAAGAAAATGCTGCATCGTTAGCTAAGGCAATGTACACAGCTGTTGGTATTTCTATGTCGCTTTGTTGCTTAATTTATTCGTTCTTGTACTGCACATATCCTAGAGACCGGGAACGGGCAAAAATGAATTATGAGTTAGCTTCAGAAATGCAAAACATGGAGTCGGAGGATTTAAATGCAGCTAGAAATCCTTTCCGATTTCAAAATTTTGAATCAGAACATGAATATGAAATGGATCTTTTTGGAGATAAGAGGGAGGATGCGATTATGATGTGAGCACTGAAAGATTGCTGCCGCCTGCCTGATGGATTATATTGAGGAAATTCGTGATGGTACAAACAACACAAAAACTGGACTGCTACAGGTTAGAGAAACAGAGAAAAAACTAGAGAAAAACAGGCTAATTTCTGCTGAAAAACTTGTTGATTTTATTACTCTACAAAGCTGAATGTCATACATGTTTTTATAGCCTATTACAAGTCTAAAATAACTACTACTAAATGTAACTAATCCCTCAATAATCATGCCTAAATATGGTCAGCTGCTTTTGCTGAAACCAAAATAACTAATGCTGGAAATACCCTACAAGTTTCCTAAAATACCCCTGTGCATATTTAAACAGAAAGCTTATTAATAGCTTCTCCAAATTTAGCTTCTTCATATGCGTTTTCTTCTGACTTTGAATTGCTTTCAACACTCCCCCTTAATTCAAAGTCCAAAACATTCATCATGTTACGACACCAAGTGAACTTCTCCCGAGTCAGAGACTTTGTCAATACATCTGCAATCTGCTGGTTTGTGTTGACATATTGCAGTTCAATCACCTTTTTCTCAACCAAATCTCTTATGAAATGTAGTCGGGTGTCTATGTGCTTTGTTCTGTTGTGATGCACCGGATTGTTCGCAATTGCAATTGCGGATTGATTGTCACAGTAGAGAGTTGTTGCTCCAATCTGCTCACAATTTAACTCCTCCAACAAGCTTCTTATCCATACAGCTTGGCATGCTGCTGAAGTTACTGCACTATATTCAGCTTCTGTAGTTGATAGTGCCACCGTTGCTTGCTTCTTTGAACTCCAACTGATTGCGTTGTTTCCGTAGAAGAAAACCTGACCTGATGTGCTCTTCCTATCATCTAAATTTCCAGCCCAATCACTATCACTGTAGCCTATCAGCATTGGTGAATCCATTGCTTCATACCACAGACCATAAGCCATGGTACCAGAAACGTACCTTAGTATCCTTTTTGCAGCTCCCATGTGTTGTTTCGTCGGATTTTGCATGAATCTTGAAACAACTCCAACTGAGTGTGCAATATCAGGTCTTGTGTGAATAAGATACATCAATCCTCCAATTAAGCTTCTGAATCGTGTTGCATCTGTTGGTCATGTTCCATCAACAAGTGTTAACTTCTCATTTGTGTTCATCGGTGTCTGCACAGGATTGCATCCCTTCAGTCCGAACTTTGCCACCAAATCAGTTGCATACTTGCGCTGAGAAACGAAGATTCTCCCTTCTTCTTGTTCCACCTCAAGACCTAAAAAGTAATGCATCTTTCCTAGATCCGTCATTTCAAAAACAGCCATCATTTGCTCCTTGAATTCCCTCAACATTGCATCATTTGTACCAAAATAAATCATGTCATCGACATACAAACAAACACCCATCAATCCTTCTTCTCATTTGTGTTTGACATACAAATTGGGCTCATTTTTGCTTTGTTTAAAACCCAATTTCTGAAAATGTGCATCAATTTTACTGTACCATGCACGAGGGGCTTGTTTCAGTCCATATAGCGCCTTGGACAGCCGATACACCCAATTCTCTTTGCCCTTCACCTCAAATCCCTCTGGCTGATCAACATAAACCTCTTCCATCAGTTCACCATTAAGAAAAGCTGACTTTACATCAAATTGATAAACGGGTTGTTTCAATTGAGCTGCCACTGCCATCAACAACCGTATGGTCTCGAATCTGGCCACTGGAGAGAACGTCTCTTCGTAGTCAATTCCTTGCTTCAGTGCATAGCCCTTTGCTACTAATCTAGCTTTATGTTTCAATATGCTGCCATCTGGACCAAATTTAGTCTTATAAACCCACTTAACTCCAATGGCAACACGGTCTTTCGGTAATTCGACTAGCTGCCAGGTCTGATTCTGCTCAATTGCGCTCATCTCTTCATCCATTGCTTGACGCCACTCCTCCTTTTCAGCTGCCTCCTCAAAGCAATCCGAATCAGCCACCATAAGCACCTGTGTTGTTGCATATAGTTCTTGCAAGGTTTTGGTCTTTTCTTGTGATGGTTGATTGCCTCTTTTTCTATAGACTTGTATTGGTTTTGGCAAAGTGTTTGTTTCTGGTTGAGGCTCCTTGCTGCCCTCATCTTCAATCATCTGGTAAGGAAATTGATGCTTCAACACCTTCTGAATTCCATCTCCAACTCGTGTTCTCGTCAAACATCACATTGCGGCTGATGTTTATCTTCTTTCTTTCAGGATTGTAGAGTCGATATCCCTTCGATTGAATGCAATAGCCAATGAAAATGCATTTTTTAGATTTGGCATCTAACTTCTTTCGGCTGTGAGAGTTGACAAGCGTGTAAGCAACGCATCCAAAGATTCTTAGATGACTCACTATTGGTTTCCTTTCGAACCATGCCTCATAAGGCGTTATGTTCATGACCGCCTTTGTAGGTGATAAGTTCAACAAATACACCGCAGTTGCTACGGCTTCAGCCCAAAACAGATTTGGTAGATTCTTCGATTTCAGCATGCTTCTTGCTAGTTCCACCACAGTGCGGTTCTTGCGTTCAGCCACGCCATTTTGCTCGGGTGTATATGGTGTGGTTAGTTGCTGTAGCACCCCTTCTTTCTCACAAAACTACTTGAATTCATTTGACTGGAACTCACCTCCGCGATCTGATCTGAGAGCTTTCAGCCGAACGCCAGTTTGAGTTTCTGCCATAGCCTTAAACCTTTTGAATAGCCCAAATGCTTCACTTTTGTAACTTAGGAAATACACCCAAGTCATCCTGCTGTAATCATCGATAAGCAACATAAAATACTTGCTTCCTCCTATCGATTCAACCTCCATAGGCCCGCACAGATCAGTATGCACCAGCTCAAGTATCTTCTTTGCACGCATTGATCGATCCTTTGGAAATGATAGCTTTGATTGCTTGCCAAGGATACATCCTTCACATAACCCGACTTCATCTATCTCTGGTAGCCCTATCACCATATGTTTCTGGTTTAACAATTTCAAACCATTGATGTTTAAATGCCCATACCTGTGATGCCACAACCAGCTTTGACTTAAATCTGTGACTGCAAGTGCACTTTCATCGACTTCTAACATTTTCAAAGGAAACAAGTTGTTGTGTGTCTTCTGTATGATTGCCACCACATTCTTTGTTCCTGATTCCTCAATCTTACATGTATTGCCCTCAAATTTGATCTCATACCCGCTGTTCATCATTTGCCCAATGCTTGGAGGTTTTGTGAAAGTTGGGAGATGAAGTATACGTTGTGTAAAACCCTTGTACCGCTTGCAGTTTGGACAGCCACCTTGCCTAAGCCTTCAACTTGTATTTCTTTGTTATTACCAAGCCTCACAGACTTCTTATATGACTCGTCCAGTTCTTCAAAGAGATGCTTGAGACCGAACATGTGATTAGAGCACCCGCTGTCCAAAAACCAGTCTTGACTTACATCTGATTTCTCATTTGTTTTTGTAATGAAAAGCATGGCTGTCGTGCCTTCCTCGCTGCCTTTCTCCTCAACAACATTGGCTTGCTCTTCTTCACGCTTCTTTTTGTAGCAATCAGCCTGCACATGGCCAAATTTGTGACAATAATGGCATTCAACACCTTGCAGACCTTGCTGATCTTCTCTTTTCTTCTTATAGCAATATGCTTTGACATGACCCATCTTATGACAATAATAGCACTCGATATCTTTCTTTGTTATTTGCTGTTGTGCTTGGTGATTGCCTCTGCTGCCTGTTCCTCTTCCACGGCCTCTACCGCTGCGACCTCCCCCTCTACCAGAATTGCTTTTGGTGAGAAAGGCCCTAGAATCATCCTTCTCTTCAGATCTGAGAAGTCGAACTTCATGGGCCTGCAGCGAATCCATCAACTCATCGAAGGAATATGTGGACAGATCTTTAGACTCTTCGATTGCGGCTACAACATGGTCGAATTTGGTTGTAAGGCTGCGCAACACCTTCATCACTACTGTTGCTTCGGAAAGATCTTCACCACAGCCACGGATTTGATTGACAATTGATGAGACTCGTGTAAGAAACTACTGGACAGATTCGCCTTGTTTCATGCTCAATGTTTCAAAGTCACGTCTTAACCCTTGCAATTTGATAGCAATAACCTTTGAACTACCTTGAAAAGCTGTTTTCAAGATTGTCCAAGTATCCTTCGCTGTTGTTGCCGCTGAAATCTTGGTAAATATTGACTCGTGTACTGCTGATTGTATGAAAAACAGTGCCCTTGCATCCTTCTTTAGGTCATCTGCCGTAGTCCCGGCACCTTTCTCAACTATATCCCATAGACCATAAGATTTGAACAAGGTTGACATCTTGATACTCCAGAAATTATAGTTCTCTCCTTTAAAAACTGGAACCAATGGACTTGACATGTTGGCGCCTGCTTCTGCCATGAAAACAGCCCAAGTTTCGACCTGCTCTGATACCAAATTTGATGGATTATATTGAGGAAATACGTGATGGTACAAACAACACAAAAACTGGACTGCTACAGGTTAGAGAAAGAGAGAAAAAACTAGATAAAAACAGGCTAATTTCTGCTGAAAAACTTGCTGATTTTATTACTCTACAAAGCTGAATGTCATACATGCTTTTATAGCCTATTACAAGTCTAAAATAACTACTACTAAATGTAACTAATCCCTCAATAATCATGCCTAAATATGGTCAGCTGCTTTTGCTGAAACCAAAATAACTAATGCTAGAAATACCCTACAAGTTTCCTAAAATACCCCTGTGCATATTTAAACAGAAAGCTTATTAATAGCTTCTCCAAATTTAGCTTCTTCATATGCGTTTTCTTCTTACTTTGAATTACTTTCAACACTGCCAGTCTGCCACACGTTCAGCAGAACCCGCAGAAAATCATGAACATTTGATATTGTTTTAACTGAAGATCTACGGCGGTCAATCTTATAACCTTTATATAATTGTGTTAAATGTTAGATTTGTACTGCTTCAAATCTCAATGGTGTTTTTTTTAAGGTAGGTAGACGATTGTCTTCTTATAATTTTATTGAACCAGTAAGGAGGTACAATTAAAGAAAAAGTAAAAAAAAAAGAAAAAAAACAGTAAAAAAAAGAAACAAGAGAATTTACATGGTGCCGTTTGGGAGGACAAAATTTAATTAATTTTTCTGGGGTGATTCTTACTTACAGAACAAGGAGAAATGTTTCACACGAAAAGGAGATATCTCGCAAAGAGCGAAGCAAAGTAAGAAGGAATTTTTTTTTTTTTAAGCTATGGTGGTGTTTTTACGAGAAATTTAATTTTTTTGACATTTTGGTAAAGAACTACTAGGCCTGTCAAAGGAAATTATTTATCATTTTTCCGTCACGTTACGATCGAAACGAATAACGAAAAATAAAAATGTGTCGTTTTTAAAACGAAACAGTTGATTATACCATTTTAGAGAATATAACACAAAAATAGGTAATTATAATGAAAACTGAAAACAGAATGGTTAGTGGAGCAAAAAAACTATTTCGTTTATGAAACGGAACAGTTAACGAAATAGCAGTTTCGTACTGTTACGTTCTTAATGAAATGGTAAACGAAATGGCTTATTCCATTTTCGTTAACCACATTTGACACTCCTATTTGCGGTGTTATCGCAAAAGTGGGAACGCTATGCAGAGCGACCAACCAGTAGCAGCTAAGTAATACTACGATAATTAAATACATAAACCCAATTTTTCTATCAAAAAATATCCTGAGAGTAGCAACTAGGGAGCATGGGTATTAAACGTGTAGAACGGACACGGAACATATACGTTTTCGTTTTAGGTAACGAAACAGAAATGAACTTCCATTTTGTTCCATTCTGTTTTGGTTCCGTGTTGGTTTTGTAATTTCTCGTTTTTGCATTTCGTTTTCCTAAAATATTATTCTGTTTTACGAAACATATCCACCATTCCATTTTTGTTTCATTCGAATAGAACGGAACGAAACGAAACAAAACATGTGTGCAACGGCACAGTATAGACACCCCTACCACTACCAAAAAGGGTTGTTATTTTTTAGGCAACTTTGTCAATTGGAAATAATCCCCTCTAATTTTTGAAACTAGATATAACCCCCTCAAATCTTTGTACTCGAGAGAATAACCCCTTTTGATTAAATTCACCATTATTTAAATAGAAAAAAATCGAATACCTAATTTTGTGACCAAATTACCCTCCCCCGTAAAAACTGTTTCATCTTCCTCTAGGCTACAGATACGATTTTTGCATCCTTAAAATGATGATTCTCATTTCTCTTTTTACGTTTTTTTTCATGTTAAATGAGTTTAGTCAATAAACAATTTTGAATACCAAAGAAAGCATCTACTTGCTAATCCATGTGTTTGTTTTGTTATTGAAATAGGGATTAACATTTGCTTGCTAATCGACGATTTATTTCATTTTTTTTTTCAGTTCTCCCTCCGACATCATTAAAATCGAGATTTTGCATCTTCTTCAAATTGAATCGATATTATGTACAAACCAATTGGTTTGACCCGAGGCAGCCTTTTTTTTTGTAATTTTGATAAATCATCCCGTGGGGAACGAGGATGCAGGATTCAAGAAAAATAATTTGCATTTCTGTTCTGACAAAAAGTTGGTTCTTGATTTATAATTTGTCGAGTGTATAACTTCAGGTCCAACAAAAACTTTATCATGACAAAATTCAAAAGAAGAAAAAAAAAATAATGAGATCGTTATTTTAAGAATGCAAAATTGTATGAAACGTTTTGGGAGAGGAGAAGGACAGTTTGGTCATAAAGTTAAATATTTTATCTTTTTTAATTAAAAATACAAGAATTTAACCAAAAGGGATTATTTCCTTGAGTACAAAGAATATAGGGGGTTATATCCAATTTCAAAAATTAGAGGGGTTATTTTCAATTGACAAAGTTTGCAGGGGTTATATCCAATTTTCCTTTTTTTTATCAGTTCCGCGTCAAAACAGATTACTGGGCGTACCAAATACGGATGCTTAATTGCTTATTTAAATAACAGCTGGTTCATGGTTCTAATCATCTCTAAAGACTAAAACTATTATCTCAACGGACTAAACCATCGTAGACCGGGGACGTCACAATCCAGAACCCAAAATCCTTAGTCTCTTGACACGTGTCTTATATAATTCATCCTGTCAATATAACTTGTCATGATGTGCAACACAATATTATACTAAAATTAAAAGTTGAAGTTCTAACTTTCAATTAATCCCTTTAGTGACTTTCGACCTATACCGACTTTTATTTTTAAAATGAAATAAAACAAAACAAATAAAAAAAAGTCTTTTACGAAATCGGGCTCATAAGGATCCAATTCTAACTTTTACCGTAAACCGGTAATCAAGCCTTCGTGATCAAATATGCGAAGGTACATTGTCATGTAGCCATGAGCGAAGCAGGTGGCCATGACCACAACGTGTGCTACTGTAGATGGGGACCTTATAGTATTGAATTTTTAAAATAAAATGGAAAAAAAAAACTATGATATTGTACCATTAAGTGATCCAAATAAATTAGGGAAATTTTCTTTTTGTATGGCACCTGTACTAGACTAAATTAGTTTCTCATTTTCTTCATGAAATTTTGATAATAATCTGTGTAATTTATAATGAAGGCATCAAATTATATTAAAATAATTTGAAAAAAAAAATCGATCAGTTCTCTCAAGTCCGTTTATCTTTTATTTTATTTATTTATTGCAAGAATATATGTTTATATTATATTGAATAACCTAACATGAAAAGGAAAAAAATATTCTAATTAATTAAGGGCTGAAAGGACTCTGTTGCCACTTGCCAGTACCAATATATTTCTGTTAAACTTGCAACTTTTAGTTTTTTTTTTAATTTCTTTATTATTTTTTAAGTGAACACTTGCACTTTTTTAGTCTCTTGTTGTCCCCACTCCCCACTCCCCAGCTCTCTCTCTCTCTCTTTCTCTCTCTCTCAGAGAACAGAAATGGGTTTTGGGGAGGACATAATAACCCTAGTCTTAGTCAACCTTGCGTCGATCATGGAGAGCGCCGACGAAACATTGCTCCCAGCTGTGTATAAGGAGGTGGGTGAGGCTTTACACGCCACTCCTACTGCTCTTGGTTCACTGACTCTGTTTCGCTCAGTCGTGCAATCACTGTGTTATCCCCTCGCCGCCTACATGGCATCCCGGTATAACCGGGCCCATGTCATTGCTCTAGGCGCCTTCCTCTGGGCTGCTGCAACTTTTCTTGTCGCCATTTCCGCCACTTTCCTTCAGGTTGTTGAATTCATTGCACAAATTAATCATTTTTATTGGGCTCCCTTTTTTGTTTAATTTACCGCAAATTGAACAATTTAGTTAAAGCCAGGTTGCAGTTTCAAGAGGTCTGAATGGCATCGGACTAGCACTAGTGATACCAGCGATCCAATCACTGGTTGCTGATTTGACTGAGGAGGAATCACGGGGTTCAGCATTTGGATGGTTGCAATTCACTGGAAGCATGGGCTCCATAGTTGGAACCTTCCTCGGTCTCCTCCTGGCATCCACAACATTCATGGGTATAGCCGGTTGGCGAATTGCTTTCCATTTAGTTGCAGCTATAAGCATCATAGTTGGATCACTTGTCTGGTTCTATGCTGTGGACCCGCATTTTCCACCGAATGCTGTTTTATCGAAGAAGGCGACCACACAGAATTCTACACTGGACGACTTAAAAGAATTTCTGAAAGAAGCAAAGTCCGTCATGCAAATACCAACATTTCAAATAATCGTTGCTCAAGGTGTTGCTGGCTCATTCGGAGGATCCGGTCTCTCATTTGTCCCGATGTGGTTGGAACTCATTGGGTTCTCTCATAAGTACACTGGTTTTTTAACAAGTGTGTTCTCAGTTGCAACTTCAATTGGGGGTCTTTTTGGCGGCAAGTTGGGGGATTTTCTTGCTCGGCATTTCCCAAATTCCGGGAGGATAGTTTTATCGCAGATCAGCGCTGCCTCAGCAATTCCATCTGCAGCCGTGTTGCTGTTGGTTTTACCAGATGACCCCTCCACAGGAATTTCCCATGCTATTGTCATGTTTGTAATTGGTGTACTCGTCTCTTGGAATGCCCCTGCTACTAACAAGTATGCCTCTTTGTTGACATTAATTTATGCCTATTTCACAGGATTATACTTTTAGACCGCATCACTACCAGTCCTCCCAAATGTGCAACCTAAACCCAAACAATCAATTCATCCCACAGATATTTCTCGAAACTTTATTAAAGCTTTTTTATAAATTCCCAATTATTAAATTTTGCTTTGTTTGAATCCAACTTAGCTCATTGTTATCTTGTTCTATAAAGCACCAAACAACCTAACCAGAAAAGGGGAAAAAGAAAGATTATAAGACGAGCATTAATGAAAGGGGTTCGTTTTTTCTTCCTACGTTATCTAATTATCTAAATGCAATCTATGATTTGAATGTAAAAAATCAAAACAAACTCTTTAGTCTTATTTATCATTTTATAGAAAACGCTATGTCTGTAGGATGTAATCTTTTGTTTACTGAACTACTTTGTAAAATATGCAGTCCAATTTTTGCTGAGATTGTACCAGTGAAATCAAGAACAAGCATTTATGCACTGGACAGTTCTTGCGAGTCAATACTAGCCTCTTTTGCCCCTCCATTTGTTGGTGCTTTAGCCGAACATGTATATGGTTACAAAATTGGAGATTTCAGCAGGAGCGATGATCCTAAGATCAATCAAGAAAATGCAGCCTCTTTAGGGAAGGCACTTTACACATCTGTAGCCATTTCAATGCTACTTTGTGTCTCCATCTATTCCTTCCTGTACTGCAGTTACCCGAGAGACAGAGAGCGAGCCCGTATGGATTCTCTAATAACTTCTGAAATGGAGCAGATAGAGTTAGAGAGTTCAGAACTGGCTAGAGCTCATTCTTGTCTCCAGAATTTTGAATCAGAATATAACACTGAAATGAGTACTATTGATTTGTATCATGGAGGAGGAGGTTTTGAGAGTGACGTTGACACAGAGAAATTTTTAGGACATCGATTGTAATTATAGAGAAATAAGTTGATGTCTTTCTTTACTATTTATTAAGTTCTATAAACATCCAAGCTGAATAAACAGGTGGATCATAGAGTGGCTGATTATATAGAGAAAGCAAACTCTTCTTTAATTTGTTTTATACTTGACACGTTTTCATACACATTCCACAGAAAAACACGTTGGATTGTATTACTTCAAATTATTGGCTTGTTAATCAAAACCTAAATGTGTATCAAGAAGAAAGATATTTTAGATGAGTCTAGGATATTTTAACGCTCACAGAAAAAGATTCTATTCAGCATAGAAGTTAGGAATTGTGCTGATGTGCTCTTCAAGAAAAATCAGAGCCATTTGTTTACTCTTGAAGGTATTGCTAAAACTGATCAAATATACATTTCACGTGTATACTCTCTGTCTTATATATCTTTTTCCATTTTTACATGAAAATACTTTCGGTTATAAATTATAATTTTAGAAGTTCATTGATGTGTTAACCGGTTTAGCTTTTAAAAATGAAATAAGAATCGTGCATTATGTCTTCTTTATGTGATAAATTAGGAAATCCTGCAATGATAAATCTAAATTGAAAAATTCTCTTCACACCCATATAATTAGGTGGAATCTCCACCAAATACGGAAAGCTTGTATTATTTATTTAATAAAAATCGGCTCTAAGTCAAGTATCAACTAAGCTAATATAAACAAATTTATAAGTCAATATCAATCCCAGCAAAGTTACTGTTCTTTGACGAGTAAAAACTTTCATGAAAAAACAAAGTGAACTAAAAACTCGAACAACTCGAAGCAAAATAAAGTGAAAATCCCACTCCCAAGAGCAACCAACACAAACCTGATAAGCACAAACGTCGCACAAAATCGAACTAGACAAGTAAATAGTGTCTGGCGACAGAAGACCCAAGTCTGATCAACTTAAAAAAATGACTCGGTTCTGAATCCTAACCTGAAAACTCCTAACCCAAATGGCAACAACTTATCCTACCAAATTCACATCTATGGCTTTATCCCTGTTAATTTAAACCCTACCCTTCCTGTCTGGAGATCCGAAAAGAAAATTAAAAAGAAATAAAAAGATAGCATGCACCTGGAGTGCTATTGGCTGGTATTTCTTTATTGAGATTAAGATGTAACCAGTACAAGCAACAGTTTTTTATTGCAATTTGATTGATCCCGACCTTTGGCAAATTATCTCAAGTCCTAGTCATACCCCCAAATTATATTCCCTGTTACCTAAACCCTGGCATTTACAAATGTATATATCTTCCTGCTTGTAGATCTGAGTCAACCTCTTCACCTCTCTCCACAGACAAAAAATGGGGATGGAGAATACGAAGGTGAAGACAACCTTAATATTAATCAACCTTGCTTCAATCATGCAGAGGGCAGATGAAGCGCTGCTGCCGGCAGTGTACAATGAGGTCGGTGTGGCACTACATGCCACACCAACTGCTCTTGGTTCATTGACTCTGTTCAGATCAATCATACAAGCGTCCTGCTATCCTCTCGCTGCATACATGGCATCACGGTACAACCGGGCCCATGTCATTGCTTTGGGTGCATTCTTGTGGGCTGGAGCCACTTTCCTCGTCGGCATTTCTAGTTCATTCCTTCAGGTGTGTGTTTGGTCAAGCCTAAAATTCTCTATTGTTAATGTTGGTTCTTGTTTCTGGTTCCATCTTTTACTTGACTTTCCTTCTATAACTCTTTCTTGAAGATAAATTAGGGGTCTAAGCCACCCAACTTATTTTTATCCTTCTATAACTCTTGTTGTTAATATAAACTAGGTTGCGATTTCAAGAGGCCTAAATGGCATTGGATTAGCACTAGTAGCACCAGCTTGCCAATCATTGGTTGCCGATTGCACTGAGGCAGAATCACGTGGTTCAGCATTTGGATGGTTGCAATTCACTGGATGCATAGGCGCCATATTAGGAAGTTTCTTTGGCATTCTTCTAGCACCAACTACTGTGATTGGTATAGCTGGCTGGCGAATTTCTTTTCATCTAGTAGCAATTATAAGCGCCATAGTCGGTTCACTCGTATGGGCCTTTGCCATAGACCCAAATTTCCCTTCGAATGATGTTTCGAGGAAGCAAGGGTCTGAAGAATCTGTACTTGATGGTGTGAAGGATTTTCTAAGAGAAGCTAAGTCGGTCTTGCAAATACCGACTTTCCAAATTATTGTTGCACAAGGTGTCATGGGCAGTTTCCCGTGGTATGCCCTCTCGTTTCTGTCGATGTGGTTCGAGCTAATTGGATTCTCTCATGGGTACACTGCATTTCTCCTCACTCTTTTCTCGGTGGCTACTTCACTCGGTGGCCTCTTTGGGGGGAAGATGGGGGATTTTCTTGCCAAGCATTTTCCAAATGGCGGGAGAATAATTCTGTCGCAAATCAGTGCTGGTTCTGCAATTCCACTAGGAGCAGTGTTGCTATTGGCTCTACCATATGATCCATCCACAGGAGTCATGCATGCCATTGTTATATTTGTCATGGGTCTGATTATATCTTGGAACGCACCGGCTACAAACAAGTATGATGCTCTCACTGATCATTTCATTTATGCAGTTCAAGAATTTTTGTATTGCCATATTGTTAGCGCTTCAAATTGTATTTATCTTTAATTTTGTGCAGTCCAATTTTTGCGGAGATTGTGCCAGAAAGATCAAGGACGAGCATCTACGCATTAGACTGTGCTTTTGAGTCAATACTAGCCTCTTTTGCTCCGCCAATTGTTGGCATTCTTGCTGAAAAAATGTATGGTTATAAAATTGGAGATAGCAACACCAGCTCTGATCCAATGATCAATCGGCAAAATGCAGCCTCTTTAGCAAAGGCCCTTTACACAGCCGTGGCGATTCCAATGGTATTTTGTTCTTCCATCTACTCTTTCCTGTACTGCAGTTACCCGAGAGACAGAGACCGGGCCCAGCTGTATTCCCTTGTCACTCCTGAAGATCAGCAAATTGAGTTGGAGAATGCCAAAATTGTTGATAATGATAATCAATTTGGCAATTTCAATACAGAATTTGTTGACAAAATGAGCTTTGACATGGAGGAATTATCAACGCATGAGTCCCAACCGTAGAATAGAATGTTTGTTTTTTCCTCTCGTACTTTATATTTTGTTCTTTCACATAAATCATCTTGAATTATGAAGAAAGAAATCCAATTTTTTATTTTAAAGAGCCTCTTACATTTTCGGCAGTTATGAGAACAATCTGATCAATGGGAAAGATGTCGAACTACCAAAACTATATAAATATATGGCCCAGGGACCATACTCATCTCCAAAGATCTTATATAGAATCATTAATTTACACAGTCCAAACGAACAAACCCTTGTGATCCTTCTCTTTTTCTTTTTTGGGCCTTGCTCCGCCAAATGATGACGTTATATTGATCGGCTGATCGCATAGAAGTATATTTAATTTTCAATAGAGCAATAGTTAGTCGAAAAATAAGCTTATGCCCAAGATATATGATATAATACATTTGTTTAACCAGATGATGTACAAGTATACTTCACAAGTTCACATATAAACATTACTTCGTTGCTGCATGCCAGCAGCTGTTATTTACTCCTTTACAAAATAGAACATGATTTGAAAAAGAAGTTTCAAACATAAATTAGCTCGGTTTAGTTACAGATATCATTACAAAAAAGCCATTCCTCGCACATGTAAAACCAACAAGGCCACAAGCACTACATAGGTCCTCAAGTTCCGTCTCTGACACATAGATTGTGTTGCTTGTGAACTGAGCAAAATACTGCATGCATTATACAACCAAAATTGTAAACTCGACTATAAAACCCATAAGCATAACACAGTTTTCATTGTCAATTATTTACCATCATTACCTGGCGAGTTAATCTCAAGGCAGGAACAGCTGGGGGGACAACATCAACAATGAAAGTTGTTGCAACAAACACACCTCCTGGCCGAAGAACTCGGCTTATTTCTGCCACCTGAAAAATAGTAACAAAAAACCAAAAATAATTTTAAAAAGGCAAAATAAAAAAGTAGGCTATAAATAGAAACAGTTCGAAGTTTCATCATATTCAGAATTCTGTAAAGCCAAATTGCATGTCTTCATTAACAAACAATTATGCATTGTTCGCCCCCCCCCCCCCCAAAAAAAAAAAAAAAAACCACTCAATCCAATTGCTTTAGAATGCTAAGGATTTAAATTCTTTTTTAACTTGCCCCAAGGCATGTAGCGAGAGGCAGAAGAATCTAATCATGTGCAACCCACTGTCAATGTATACCATAATGTACAGCACTACATAACCATTATTGACGCGATCGACTTAAACAATCTTAAACGCTTTAGGTAACAAATCAGAATAGTAAAATCAATTATATAGTGATTTAAATGATGCTTTATCATTTATGCCTAAATTGGATACAAAACTATAGTTTTAGTTAACTCAAGCCAGATGAACAACTTCGCATAAAAAGAAAAATATAAACTTGAATTAACTTGAAAATCCTAAGATAGTCTAGCACCAACCTTAAAAAATAGAACAAAGTTAATGTGCAACTTGTCCTTAAAAGATAACTTAATAATATAAAACTAGTTTAAGAATGAGGACAAACTTGTACCAACAAATTTAATGCCGCTTGGACAACAGATGGTTCAGGAACCAAAAGTGCAACTGGGACTCAAAAAAAAAACAAAACCCAAAACAATAATAGTTTATTAAATTAAAGAACAATGCTTACAGCAGAAGCTGGGGATGGCCAACAATGCAGGGCCGCTCCAGCATGGATAGCATCAATGGAGCCAGAAGGGAATGGCAACCGAGATATGTCTGCCCTTACCAAGGCTAAATTCCTATAAATAAGGCAACAGTTCAAAAAATATTTTTGCACACGACTATCATTAGAGATGTAAGTGTTACAGTACATAAAATTAACAAATAGCAGTGGAGGTTAAAGCGTACTCCTTTGGGAGATTCTCATTCTCAACAAATTCACTGCATTGACGCAACATATTTTCTGAGAAGTCCAAGGCAATGACTTGAGAAAACATCCCGCTTTTTACAAAAAGTCTCGAAAATAGCCCACTTCCACAGCTGGCATCCACAATAGTCCCCCCTATGGCCGGCTGAAGATACTCTTTTGCCATCTCAAACTGTACATTCCCAGTTAAAATTGTTAAAATATTTGTTCAAAAAACTTGGAAAAATAGATAATCTTTAAGATATGAGTTGTAAGGAACCTCTTTTTCAGGGCCAGGAAAACCACCCCATATGAAATTTTGGCGCCAACCCCTCTCATAAAGAAAAGATACCAGAGGGCTCCTGTTGGAACAAATCATCTGTAAGAAATAATTGTTACAACTGGTGTATGCAATCATACAATCCATAGCTCAATTTTTTTTAAATCCCATTTTCTTTACTGACTCAAAAAGGTATGCTTAAGGCACCAATACATTTCTGCAGTTTCTTTTGATCAAATTTAAATTTAGAAAATTTCTCTTGAGTTGAGGAAAATGTTCGAACCTAAAGAGCTCTGTTGCAGCAGGCATGCTTTCGGTATATTCCCCGGAACTGGCTGATACAGTCAAATCAAGATATGTTCCATTATTTCTGTACTCTTTCTTGCATACATTACACTGAAGACGAGGCCTATATATAGAACTCATGTCATAAGTTTGAACATAAATAAGTGTAAGGCCATAACAATAATTTTTCGAGAGTTATAACTTACTAAGTAAGCTCAATCACTTACACAGATTCATCAGATTTCTTCATGAGAGGATAATAACAGATTGGGCAGGCCAGCTTATCTTCTCTTGGATCAGTTTTTTCATCAAATTCAATATCTTGTTGTATCTGGATATGCACAATTGATAGAACTGCTTATAACACAGTATTGAGAAGAGAAATATGTAAATTTTACAAAAACAAATTTTGTAAAGTGTCCAGATGATTATCCAATTCACATCCTAAATTCCTAAAGAATTAACTCCAAATTAAACTGTCACTAAATGAAGTATTTTTGGCACTAAGATTTCCTGAATTGGGTCAAATTGAATGGAGATAGTTAAAACATTGCTTAAAACCTCAAGTGCACAATTGAGGATGTAAGGCTGCATGATTTCTGTCATAATAGGAAAAGGACCAAATTCTTACTCTCAATAGCACAGGATAATTATCTCACAACTCGCAAGAGAGAGAAACAAAACAGTAAGAAAATGCGACTGTATAAGCATACATACTTGACTAGTTTCTTCAACAGTGGAGGAAGCAGAAGGAGAAGCGGCAGCTGGAAGCCTGGAAGCGGCCATTAAAACAAAAGGCCTGGGAAAGCGCTGTGCGCCTCTGCCTCTGTTTAACGCGAGGCATCGACGAGGAACAATCGTACTGATGCTTCTCACAGCTCCCGCCATTGCCTCTCCTTCACCTCTTCCCTTCCCTTCCCTTCCCTTCCCCCTTTTCTTCTAATATTTCGTTTTGGGTCGGCGAGTAATGGGCGTGATTTATCCACGAAACGGGATTTGAGTACACAAATTAGTTGTGGCCCGAATTTGTTGTTAATTGGGCTCAACATTTTTAATTAATTAGGTATGATATCTTCTAGGCCTCATATCAGGCCCCATTTTTTACTGTTCAAACTTCAAACGTATAAGTGTGATTTTTTTCAGAAATGATGACTGCCACCGCTGAATTTACCACCGCGAGCAATCGCTGAATAGAGAGTGCGCGTGGGCCTCGCATGAATATTGAACCTGTCAGCACAGATGTTCGTTATATAAGTTCAGTTAATAACTAAGATGTTCGGTTAAATGTGTCAACTGATGATTTTATTACATACTAATTGTAAATTGAAAACAAGTATTTCACATTGAGATAATAATTAAACAAACTGAACTCCATAATATAACAAAGTGAACATGTATAACAAATAACATAAACACTTATAATAACAAAAACAGCATATGCAATAAACAATGAAATGAATACTTGTAATGATAAAAATGAACACTTGCACTATTAAAATGAACACTTATATAAAAATAATACCATACATAAAATCTTAATTGAATAAGAAATAAAAAAATAAAATAAGCAGATTGAATACATATAGTGAATTTCTAATAACAAAAATGAACATTTATACGCAATAAAGTGAACACTTATAGCAATAAAGTGAATAAAAACAAGCATGCTGGGTGAGGGGACCACTCGAGCATTAGGTGAAGAGAGTACCTCAGCGATGAAGAGCGATGGTAAATCGCACAACGGCGTTAATCAATTTCTGATTTTTTTTTTAGAATTACTTCCTGCAATAAGCTTTATTCACAATTAAGCAATCAAAGCGCATTCATCCTCATCCTCACGCAACTTTAATTTCCCTCCCCCTCACGTGTTGTCTCCTCTCTCCTCACCCTCGCACGACTCCTTCATTTTGCGCCTCTCCTCTCTCCTCACCCTTTCATTCATCCTGATCTAGCCCTCCGCATCTTCTCCTTTTCCAGTCACTGTCTTTTTTTCCTCTTCATCTCGATCTAGGCCTCCACCTCATCCATCTCTCTACTCTCCTCGCCATTTTCTTCCTCTTACTTCTTTTTGCTCGTGTCAAATTACTTCTCTCTTGATTTTTTTCCAATTTAGAAAAAAAAAGACACGAAAAACGTAAAGAAAAAATTTAGAACGGAGTTGCACAGTATAAATGTTTGTAAGCAAGTAATTAAAATATTAGGATGGAGTATTTATTAAAACTAAGGGAGTAACTAATAATATTTCGGTGTATATTTATTAGAGAGTAATTAAAAACTATAAAAAAAGTAAATAACTGAAGAAATTTTATTTAATGGTTTTGTGCAATTTAATCAAATTTATTAGCCACTAAAACTACAAACAACGAGATTTAGTGGAGTTGAACATAATTTGTACACTAACATTTTTCTTTTGATTATTGAACAATCGATGTTCCTTTTTCAAAAATTATTTTGCTTCATTAACATATTCTATCCTCGCAAGGACTTTTTTAAACGGTACTCTGATGAGGAGGGCTCTATAAAAGAGCTAAGAAGCATAAAAATTACGAAAGGTCACTCATTTTTATTTTCATAAACTTTATATATTTGATTTTACTCATCGATTTTTTTCTTTTTATATAATTTAAAATTTGATGATCTTCATTAGAAACTCGAATAAATTATGAATTGCTTACTAATTTTCAAATCATTTGTTTTATCTACTTTTTTGAGGTATATCTATCCATCTATAAAGTCGCAAGTGTAGTTCTAAATCATTGATTATTTCGCAAACATACAATTTTCATTTGGCAAATATCTGACCTTTAGCTACTTTAGAAGCTACGGATCCTTTTCGGCTTCTCATAATCAGTCACATGTATTTGTCCAGCATGCGTCAGGCAAAGTGCTACTCATACAATTTAGAATAATTATAGCATACCATGGGTACGTTAAGCGCATGAAATCATATCGTCCGATCTTTCTATTCAGGATATTTTTTTGGGGTGCGCATGAAAAGAAGCCTCTTTCTCTCACAGTTTTCTCCTAGCATTAATGAAAACCTTATCTTTCGCAATTGTCAAACTACCTGCCCATAACACTTAGAATAAGATACGTATATTTTTTACTATATTATATTAGATTATTATTTTGATCGGTTAATCAAGGATCATGCATCAGATTGCAAAAGGAATACATAAATGAAAAGAAAGAAATCTTGGTGTACATTTAAACATTTTAGAGAAAAAAATTAAGGTTTTTCATTACTACTGTGATTCCGTGAACATAACTCATCTCCTCTTCCCTCTCTTTATATATTTTTCTTCTAACTTTTTCTTTTTGGCTCGATGAGTGACTAGCGTAATTCATCCACGAATTGAGATTGAAAGCACAAATTAGTTGTGGCCACAATTTTTGTGCCTCAAATTAGGGCCCATTTAACTGTTCAAACAGTGATGTGTGATTTCTCGAAAATGATAATAGAGTAATAGACATCCAATTTCGGAAATGATAACAATCATTCAAGAATTTACCATCCAGCGTCATCCAATTTATTTTTAGAAATGTGTGCTCTCATTCTCTCTTTGAGCTCTCTCCTTCTCTATCCCTAACACCTCTCTGTTCCCTCCCTTTTCCTATATTTGGCGCCTCTCCTCTCCCTCTCTTCCCTCTTTTTCGTTGCTCTTCTCTTTTCTTCGTCTTTTTCTCCCCTTGCACCTCTCTTCTATCCCAATTTCCTTCCCGTGCACTTCTCTTCTCGCATATTTTTCCTCCCTCATTTTTTTTGCCTCAACCTTACTTCTCTTCATGCCACCATGAACATGCTCTGCATTATTTTTTCAAGATAAATATATGCAACGACAAAGTGAATCTGCATTATATAAAAAATTTGATATAAAAAATTATTTTTTTATTAGAAGTTGAATCCTTAAATTGTTGCGGGTAGAGATTGAGATATATTATATGCCCTCAAATAGGTCCAAAAGGCACGTGACATGATTCAAGCATGACGTACAACATCAACATCTAAAATATCTAGTATAGCACCTAAATTATGTTTATTATATAAATGGATCTATGTACAGACATGACTATGACTTGGACGTACGTATGAGAGAGATTTCTTTTCCATCAACTTGTTTTGTTCAAATTTAAGTTTGTTTTTACTTGAGAAGACTTAATTTTTTAAGGACACATAATCCACCGAAATTATTTAATATAAAAATCCAGACACCAAAAAATTTAATACAAAGAATTATTTATTTTTTTTTTAATAAGAAGAAAGTTCCAACGCGTTTATAAACCGCGCCTCTCTCTCTCCTCTCGAACGCGTTTTATAAACGCGTTAGAAGCCTTAAAACGCGTTTATAAAACGCGCTAAAAGCTGCAGTAATTGCGGCGAAAGTTTCTGAGTTTGCGCGTTATTTTCTGATTTTACGCGTTTATAAAACGCGTAAGAAGAGTTCTTACCCTTTTATAAAACGCGTTCGAGAGATCTAATTTTCATATAAATACCCATCCTTCTGTCGTCCAAAATCAAAAAAAAAAGAGAAAAGATCTGAAAAAAAGAAAAAAATGAGAGGAAAAGAAGAGTCAGATGGTGGAATGCAAAATAATATTAGTTGGTGCGAAACTAATAGCCATAAGGGTTGTATGCGGCACACTTATTCACTGATACAGAGTCGCACACAATCCTTATGGCTATTAATATTCCACCAACTTTAAAATAAAAACTTTCCTGTGGAATCTGTTATTACGTGTAGAGGACGGTTTGTTGGGCTGGGTCTACGAGCCATAACACCGCAGCCGGCATCCTTGGATGAGAATCTGCATACATGGAGTCATCCTCATCCAAGTCTCAGAAAAAGAGGGGGTTAAGGTGATAATCAGTCGCCCGACTCTTTTCTATAAGTTGCGGTGATGTTTTCTCTTCCCACCCTTAGCAATGGATCCTCTACAATTTTTTTTTATGTGGTTCAAAATTTTAATATTATGCATTTTGTAATTTTTTTTGTTGTGTATTGTGTGGTTCAAAATTTTAATAAATTGTAATTTTTAATTTGTATTGTGTTTTTTGTTATAATGTTCATTGAGTTGTAATGTCTAATATAATTTAAATAAATATTAAGTCTATTAATATTAATATTTCGAATTTCACAATAAAAATGAAAATGGATAAAATAAAAACTAAAATAAATTAGATAATAAAACTTACAACAATAAAAACATATAATTATAGAAAACAGATAATAATAGAACAGATAAAGTTTATAGAAAACAGATAATAATAGAACACACAATAATAAAAACATATAATTATAGAAAACCTAATTATAGAACACACAATAATAAAAACATCTAATTATAGAAAACCTAATAATCAGTCCAAATGATATATGTCATTTCCATTTAACGGGTGATTTTCAAACCCAGGAGGACATGCCTGTTGCAAACGCAACCAAACGATTCCATCTCCACGTCGGACATGATATCCTCCATCCCTCTTAACTGCATCCGTCCAATATTTCGGCCCTCTCACTACAAAAACGTCGCGTTGAAAAACCTTCACGTAAAATTTGTCGGAAGGATAGTGCAAGTAGACGTGCCGAAGAATATCTCGTTTACTTATTCCTCCATCTCCTTGTAGAAGCACACAGGTACAAACATGACGTGGTTTAGTTGACATTATGTTTTCTCGGTTTCTTTTCTCTGCGTAACTTCTCTAAAGTTTTGGTTTTTGATTTCTGGATTTTCGACGTGAATTTGCGGAGAAGGAGGACTATTTATAGACTCAACCCTTCGTACGCGTTTATAAAACGCGTAATAAGGTTTGAGCGCATTTTATAAACGCGTACGAAGGGCTAAGTTAATGGAATTCAATACTTTCGCAGGCTGTCAGTCTGTTTAACTGCGTTACCTGACTCCACCTTTTAGCGCGTTTATAAAACGCGTTCCAAGGATTCCAACGCGTTTTATAAACGCGCTAAAAGGTGGAGTCCACTTTTTGAGCAGCGTGATACTTTGTTTCAGCACCGTTTTAGACCCCTATTCTAGCGCGTTTTATAAACGGCTAAATAATTGCCTATATATATATCAATTCATTCTCCTATTTCGTATCACAAAATCACAAACAAAAGACACGTAAAATCAGAAATTTGAGAAATGGAGAAGGCTCAAAACAATAATAAGATGGGGGAGGAAACATCCAAGGTGGGAGAGGGAACATCTAATGTGGGAGCAAAAAGGACCCCATTTTACGGCCCTCTGAAGAGAAGGGCCGTCTCGGCTGTACGTCGTTTCCCTCCAGGATGTGGCAGGAGCCCTGATTTTAGTATGGGGGTTAAAATAGATGAGAGTTCTAGTGAGAATAAGGAGGAGGAGAAGAATAAAGAGGTTAAGGAAGTGGAGAAAAATTAGAGTTTAATTGTGCTAGAATAATGGAATTTATCTATTTTATTTTCTATGAAATTTAATTTGTAATATGAACTTCATATCTAGCCGACTCACTTCTCATATTTCCAGATGCGACATCTCTTACCCGTGGATCAATGCTTATAGAATTTCTCTGTGGTTGTACAGATCCTTGGTCCTCCCTATTATTGTTGCTTCGTGGATCAACATGCAATGACATTCGTCCTGGTTGAATGGGTGTTTGACGAGTCCGAACCGTACGTTCAGTACTCGCTGCCCTTCTTGGACTGTTGGCCCTTGTTGGTGGTCTACTGGTGTATCGACCGGATTGCAATGCGTCCATCGGATATGGGGGTTGAGGTGCTGCTAGTCGCGGTTGACTGGTTGAAGCTTCTCCTTGATTTTTCTTTTTGTTTTTTCTCGTGGAACCTCCACCTTTCCTTCCTTCCATCCTATCCATCCACATCTCTGCACGAATGATTTTGCGCCTTCCTCGATTGACCAAACTCTTGTCGGGGACAATTATCGGACCTGTATAAACTGGCCACTCTTCCTCATCTTTGTAACAATGAAACCGACCTGCTGACCAAATCATGTGCTGGTTTTGCATGCTATAGTGACCATCCACGAATTGATCTACATTGTAATTTGTCTCCCTGCAAACAGCAATGACATGTGCGCAAGGGATACCTGTCAATTGTGGTTTTTGGCACTCACATGTGGTTCGAGTGAAGGGCAATTGCACATCGGTTTGCTCCATGTCGGGTGGAATTTGAACTGTGTAATGGGAATAATCGTAGCCTACACCATCACGGTACTCCTCGCGAACTTTCACGCGAAATTCTCCAAGGTCCAATCTTAACACGAATGTGCTCATAAACTCCTCTGAGATTGAAACAAAAAGATGAAGTTAGTTCAAAATGGATTAAAATGAATGAATGAATTAAATTCTTTTTCTTTAAGTACTTACGTGATTTTCCATCATGCTTGATCAATTTATTCTTTACTCCTTCCGGCCATCTTTCTCCTAAACTCAACCTTTGAAGTGCTTCTTGTGTTCGCTTGTTCATCCAGTTGGCACATTTATACCACATGCCTTCTATAAGTGCTGTCACTGGTAATCTTCTCTCTATTCTAAACACATTATTCAGACTCTCCGATCTATTACTCGTCATTATACCCCACCGATGCCCCTTGTCAAAACTCTGAGCCCATTTATATAGTTTTGGCCGCTCGTTGTTGTCATTTTCATTAATTTTACCACAATTTCTTAGGTACTGATAAGCTCTCAGGTTATTTTCCTTCAGAACTCCCCAATTCTCTCTAAAACGTCTAGGGTTTTTCTTGTTAGCAAGTCTACATTTGAAAAAGTTTTTCAAATCAGCATCTTGTGACCCGCCAGCCTCCTTCCATAAGTTTTCCGCAACATGCTGCATGCAGAATCGATGAATCGCTACTGCATGCGCACCTTGTGCCTTCCAACCGTAATCTACGGATGCAAATACCGCTTTTATTGCCTTATGACGGTCAGATATGACACAGTATCTAGTGTTCCGGCCTAAAACTTCACATCTAACCCAAGACATAAACCATCCCCAAGTATCCTTATCTTCTTTTTCGCCCAATCCGAATGCAACCGGAATTAATCGATTTTCTGGATCATAACCACACACTGAGAACAATCTACCTTTGTATCGGCCCGATAAAAAACTAGCATCAATTGAGATAACAGGTCTGGCATATTTCATCGCTTCTATGCACGGACCAAAAGCCCAGGCTGCCATCTTGAAGACGCCAACGTTAGGATCGTTTGTAGGCCAAGAAACTATTGTGTATTTCGTTCCTGGGGTTGTCGCCTTCATTGCCTCCAGGAGGCGTGGAAGTTTATTGTAGGCCCCTTCCCAGGACCCAAACAATTGCTCCAACGCTCGCTCCCTCCCACGCCATAGTTTATTATAAGTCGGTTCAATACGTGGATATCTAGCCCTTATGAGGCTTCCTATGTCCTGGACACTTTTTCCCAAATTTTTTTTCAATTCATCCCTAACGTGTTCGGCAATGAGACTAGCTGTAAGGTTTGCGTGACCTTTTTGGCCCGGGGGTCTGGAACAAATATGCTCATTTGGATTGGTAGAGATCTTCCAATTTGTATTATAACTCTCACGTCTACCATACAATCGCCACTTACAATTCGGTTTTTGCATGCAAACCATTACAATTTTTTGTTTATTGCTAGTTTCCGTTCGAACTTCTCGATTTGTTTTGCATGAAACATCACAGACAGCTAGAATTAATTGTTTTTGGGAACCGAATCGTTTACCAACAGCAAGTTCGCCTTGTGGCCCTAAACTACGCTCCGGCATACCAGCATACTCAAACATGGAAATATCACACAATTCACTTACAGGATGGTGCAAGTCCGTCCTTCCTGAAACGTATGGCTGGTCGCAGTTTGAATAAAAGGCATTTCTCTCTCGGAGAAGTCATCCACATCGGTATATTCTTCTCCGGTAGGAAGGTCGGAGTAAGTCGCCGGACCCTCATCTTCATCACCATCGGCAACCTCGACTTCATCTCCTGATGTGTTATTGTCTTGCGTAGGAACGGACTGTTCGCCAGTGTATTGGTAAGGGGTGGATTGCTGGCCACACATAAGGTTTAAGGAAGTGTTTGGCTCACTGCTACCGGGCTCGTCAAGGGGTGTTAGGTTTAGATCTGGTCCCGTGCCATATACGGGGATGAAATCAACATGCAACTCAATAATCGGTAACCCTCTCGTCTCGAATGTCTCGTGGTAAAAAAGGCGCCATTGATCTTCAGAATTTACAGGAAGAAATAGTGATTCATATCTCCCATTTACAATTTCATTGTAACGACCATGGATATTCAAAGTGTACTGGGTTTCTAAAATCTGTAGCCTGCTGTATAATTCATTTCGAATTTCAGCAAATGTGGTATGCATACTACAACCGATGTGGAAGTAGGAAGCACCAAAAGTTGGACATTGGTTGACATATATTGTAATTGTAGACATTTTTGGATTTGATTGATAGGTTTTTAAATTGTAAGAGATAATCTGTTGTTGACGATTTAAATTCTGCGAGAATGTATAGTCTTATATAACTTCAAATAACGCGTTTATAAATTCACAAACTTATAGACAGAAATGACTAAAGTTCGATTGAAATGACTAAAGTTTGATCGAAGTGATAGAAGTTGGAATGATCAGACTTCTAGCGCGTTTTATAAACGAGTAAAAATCTTTCTAGCGCGTTTTATAAACGCGTTAATTGCGTTTTAACTATTCCGACAGTTCAGGCTTCTAGCGCGTTTTATGAACGCGTTTTAGGGCCTGTAACGCGTTTATAAAACGCGTTCGAGAGGAGAGAGGGAGGCGCGGTTTATAAACGCGTTGGAACTTTCTTCTTATTAAAAAAAAAATAAATAATTCTTTGTATTAAATTTTTTGGTGTCTGAATTTTTATATTAAATAATTTCGGCATAATCCAAGTTACAGCTAGACTGGGTTGAAGTGTTTTAATCTATGCCTTTGTTATTATTAACGATTTATTCCGGAATATTGGTGCCGCGGGTTGCCGCGACTTTTAAAATATACATATAGCTAGCCTGTTTTTTTTACATTTTTTTTAAGATAAATTGGAGGTCTAAGCCACCCAACTTATTTTTAAATTAAATGTCTATGAAAAACCCCTCCAGCCAACTTATTTGTTCTCTCTTGTTTTTTTACATTTAGATTTCAAATTGTTTGTTCAATCGATTTCTAATTTGCAATCTATCGAACACCATAATTGTGGTATATTGATTTCTCTTTTTCAATAAAAAGAAAAAAAAATCTCGTAGAAGTTTCCTTTCGTTTCACGAACACTATCTTAATTGACTTTATATAAAGTCTCAAACTATATTATATGGCATCTTATTATGAAAAACTAGAGTTCTTTACAAATAATTAAATTTGTTTTGCATCTCTGTTTCGCAGTATTACATTAAAGGGGGTTGCTAGTGTCAAACATATAGGACACGTACACTTGTCCAACGCGATGAAATTTTAATTTTTAAAATTGAAATGGCCGATCCAAACCGCACAAATTGTTCTGTGTTATAAAATCTTCATGGAAACCAAATTTTATATTTTTTCAAATTTTTTTACTATTTTTTTGGAATTTTTCAATATGCTCAATCTAAAAAGTTCTGAACCCTTCAATTTTGAAAATTCGAAAAAAATAGCTAGAAAATATGAAAAAATATAAAATTTGATTATCAAAGATATTTTAATATAGAGATCATATTGAGCGGTTTGGATCGACCGTTTGAAATTTTAATGTGCTACGTTTGGATCGTGTTTGACGTCCTATATGTTTGATTCTAGCATTACTCTACATTAAATCAGGACACTTAATTGCAAAACAACTATGGGATATGTTGATGCAGCGTGTATTTATCAAATTTGCAACATAGATCGATGGACGGACTATTTATCTCTCTTTCGTTTTTGAAGCTTAAATATGTTCCTTCTAGATAAACAGTAAAGTTACTAATCATTCACAGTGGATCGACTTCATATTCAGTGTAAATAAGACTAATTTTCAAATGTGACTATTTAACGGACTATTCGGCTGTCAACACTCCACACTATTGTTCTCAGTACTGCTGTGGAACTTAGAATTGGATGTTGATTATACGTTGATCATACTGGAGGCTATTAAATTCAAAGTAAATATGCAGTCCCTTAATTTTTTTTTTTTAATCAAATCACACCAGGGCGAAGCCAAGGTAGGGCTTGGCCTCCCCCACATTTTTTTATTTTACTAAAAATGACAAGCTAAATTAAATAAAAATATGAAAACATATGTAGAATGGCCCCTTAAAAACTAAAATTTACAAATTGACTCCACTCAGGTTATTTTCCTGACTTCGCCCCTGAATCATACCCATATCTGTGCTCAACATATTAGCACACGGCCGAAAATTTGGAGCGGCGGGTCGTATTATTATTATTATAAGATGGAGCAGCTTGTTTGGGTAGGCACAGGAAGAGAGAGCCAACTGTTTCATATGGTGTAAATTGGCCACAAAATTGTACTTGGCCGGTTGCCTTTTTAGTTAGAAACATTGGTAAGGTTAAAACTTAAAAGTATATGACATTTTCGATATGTACTTCTCTTTGAAATATAGTAAATCAGATAAGGAGCAATCGAAGAATATCTATTTGTGACCTTCACGATCGGATCCAAATATTAAAAGGGAACATATTTTCGACATCTTTTTCTGAAGAAACAAAATTGACAGTTCTTTTTTGACACAATATGGAGAAAAGGTACTACCTAGTCATTGTCAAAATTGACATCTCTGACTCTCTGTACGACTGTACCACTGATTCGGAGGTGCAATTGACACAGAGGTCCAAATCACTTCACGAAATTAGAACTCGCTTCTAAACAGAAACTAGGACGAGTTTTTAAAAAAAAAAAAAACATTTTGCTCTTTTTTTTTTTTTTTTGCTTTTTTGACAACTAATTGCTAATTTTTGGACACTGTAAAATTGCGCTACTTGATTAATAATTACGTATGCTGACTCTCGTAGGTTTCTCGATCTTAAACATTTTTCTTTTGTTGTTGTAATTTTGTTCTTGTAATTTTTTTTTTTTTTTTGCAATTGCTCGATTGGTTATAGCCAGAACATCTTAAATTATGAGACCAATATCAAAATAACTTTGTATTTCATGAGGATCAAATATGAACTTTTTAAAATATAGATATATAACTGAAAAAAATATAGACATGTATTTTATAAGTAAAAGCTAGAGGACGTTATCTCTCATATATTCTTCCAATACAAAGTATATTAACATTTGAACCATAACGTATTTAGATTGACAGAAAGTATTTTACGAAAGTTCACTTCATTTATATTTCGTCTTTTTTCACAAAGTTTATTTAATTGATTATAGTCATTAGATATATACAAATTAAATTTTGATCTTCATTTGAAATTTGGAAAACATGGAATAATAAATTACCAATTCTCAAATTATTTAGTTATGACTTCTAGATCTATATCTATTAATAAAGTTCACAATTTAAGTTGTAAATCATCGATTAGTTTGCAAACATAAAATTTTGCCATTGGCAATACCTGACTTTTGGACTTTAGAAGCTAAGAAGGACCCCTTCGTATAATCACATAATCAGTCGCATGCATTTGTCCAGCGTGTCTTAGACAAGTCGGTACTCGGTACTCATGCAATTTAGTCTAATTATTACATTTTTTTTAATTTCAGTCTAATTATTACATACCATGGGTGGTACTAAAACCGTCAAATCATATGGCGCCATCTTCTATTCTGGTCCTTTTCCAGGGCCGCGCGTGAATATATATACACTAGAAACTAATCTCGCGGCTCGCGCAACGCGCGATTTATTTTATGCTATATAAAAAAATACCATAAAATTTTGAGAATACTATTAAATAATTGTATTGAAGCTGCCACAGAAAGTCCTTAATACTATTTTGCCACAAAAGATCATGCGCGATGGAAAATCTAGAACACTGTGCTAACGTACGAAATTTTGGTGTATACTGATCCAAACTGTTAGATATATTTCAAAATGATCAATCCTAACCGTCCAATACTATCTCCTTGTCGATCAATTTTTTTTTAAATTTTTTTACTATTTTTTATTTTAGAAAATCATTAATCTAATTTTTTTTGAACAGTTTAAAGAAAAAACAGTTTTTAAAAAATTTTAAAATAATAAATATACTTAAAAAAAATAGAAAAATGTAACATTTGATCGGAAAAGGAAAATTCAATAGATGATCATATTGAAAGATTTGGATCGATATTTTGAAGCATATTCAAGAGTTTATATCAGTATTTATATATTAGTATACAACATAGATATAAGCCTTTATTTCTCTCTCAGTTCTATCCAGTGTAATATTAATGATGCAAATAATTACATTATAAAAGAATTTGCTAATGAATGAATATTAGATTAATGAAATGCAAATTAATTAATCTAATTATATGTTCAAGAGAGACTAATATGGGTGCAATATGAATGGTTGAATATGGTTTGACTTTCATTTAAATAAAGGACCAATTAATTTATTGGTATACGGCTCGTTAAGTGAAAGGATAATGGAATATGTGTGACACATGCAGCCGACAATTGGTGTACCATTTAAATGGATTGGACAATATTTTGTTCCGAGCAGATCGTCTGGTTGTTCGTTTAAATGTTTCGGATACAACCTGATCTGAGTCGGCAAAATTCGGCCAGATGCGTGAATTTATTTGCACCTTTTAGAATACGACCTCAGCTATTAATTATGCACTTTTGATTTTGGAGATCCTTTATATATTTAATATTCTGATGAAAAATTATCGAAGTATCACTATTTTTCTATCTCAAAATATAAGCACCTATTTGAGATGAATATAGAGAGGAGAATGGAGACAAAGTCAGGACAAATATTTCGGAGTTCACAATCACGATTTTGGTCTTGTAGTCTTCTTCTCAGTATTGTTCTTTATAAAAATTTTTGTTCTACCATTCACAAACTCCGTTTGGATGAGGTGTGGGAATAAGGAAATAAGGGAATAAGAGAATAAATTTATTATAAACAATCTAAACTCTTTACAAAGTTACACACTTTCTAGTACTTCTTCTCACTTCTTTCCTTATTCTTCTTATTCCCACACCATCCAAACAGAACCAAAGTGAAAACATAGTTGGAGGTAACAATTTATCTTGATTTATTTCAACATTCAGGATCGTTAAAACTGCTCACATCCTATACCGGCATTGATTGAAAACCTTATTATAGATCCGTCAATATTTTATTTATTACGATATTTATTAGATTATGAGAAATCATTTGGGTGGATAATCAGTCATTAGATTGCAAAGGAACACAAAATGAAAAGAAATAAATTCCACTAGGTGTACATGCTTTAGAGTAGACTAAAACATTTTAGAGCAAAGAATATGTATTTAATTTTATTTACTTTTGGATTTCTAGAGCAGAGATTAATTATCTATTAAAATTTCTAAATATGGGAAACATATTAGTAAGATAAAAATTTTGATTACATTTCTCTTTATTGACTGTTTTGTGCCTAAACGATTATTCTGAGAATCTGAATAAGCATAACCTATACCTACCTTCAATATAACTAGAATTATTTTTTAAATTTTCACTTTGAAATGTAGTTTTTAAAATAACTTTTTTTAAAAGATAAATTAGGGTCTAAGCCACCCAACTTATTTTTGAATTAAATGTTTATGAAAGACCCCCAGTCGGGTTTCGAATTTTCGACCTTTCACTCAAAATGCATTGCTCTTTACCACTAAACCAGAAGCTGATTCTCGTTTTTAAAATAACTTTTTATAAAAAGTTTTACTTTCATCAAAATTTTCAGAAACATGTAATTTTTTTTTTTTTTTGGAAACGTAATACAAGTATATAATATAATAAATCCCACAAAAAATTTTACATAGAAGAAGAAGAGCACAACAAAAGGAATACTATTTACAAGTCTTCTTACATCTCAAGTCGGCACAATTCATCTTTTTTAAGTGAAAAAAATAAGCGCAAAAATAAAAGCATTCAATCATAATCAAATGGCTAAAAGCATGACTGATTAGCATTATTGAAAAATTCGAAAATTTAATCCCGTCTTTTACAAAGTACGCATAAAAATGTAACTTTCTTTTTCCACTTATGACTATATATTACAAAATATATACATAACATAAAACGAATTGCGTTTCCGGATTTTAAGCCGGACTTATTGCAGCTAACCAAAGAACATGTGGATCTATTGCAGAGGAAGCCGAGATGCATTTACTCCCAACTGCCCCGTAAGATTTGCATTAATAAATGTATATTCCTGCCATAGACAAGGTATAAAATTCGATGACTTCTCGCATAATAATAGGACAGAATAGGCACCAGCCATGGTCCACGGATGAAAATGGAATAGATAACCCGCTCCGATTTGTTTTTAAATTCAAAAAATACTTTTAACATGCAAAACGTATCTATCTTATATATCTGCATTCGTATTAATATCTGACAACAAATATGGATATAAAAATATTTTGCCTGCTATCTAATTTGTATTCGTATTTGACAAGAAAAAAAGTGACCCAATCCGTATTTGATCCTTATCCAACTCATTTTCCCCCCTAATTGAAGCTAAGAAATTAAACATTGTTTTTGAATTTTTTACAGATCATGGGTGGCAACCGGCAAGTGCTTCCGGAGCTCCACCGTTCAATGAAATTTCAGTTCGTTTCAATCTAATCATATATATCACCTAATGGCAGCTTTAAATTCCTTACTAGATAGTCTCTATTTAGTCTGTCTTAATAATTTTACTTTATAGGTCCTTTTTCTTTTTTCCTTTTTACTCCTGTAAATAATAATTTTCTTTAATATAAATTTGTCGGAGTGGTAATTACCACCTGATCCTAAAAAAATAGTCTGTCTAAATAAAAACAACTCCCCGGAGGTCTGAATGGCAAGTTAATTAAGAAGCCTGCAGGAACCACCATGGCCATCCTTAAATTTCCACGGTTTTATTATGAATAAATGATAATGTCGTTTTGATTATTGGTTTTTGATTGGAAGTTGTTGGATCACAGAGGGATTATCTGTTAATTTATATCATTGCAATAATTGAATGGATAAAGGCATGAATAATTGCATCATGCAACGCAAACAATTGCCTCATCAGTCATCATCGCGAATAAAATAAAATGGCATGCCAGATCGGGACCACTATCATCCATCCGCACCATTTTAACTTGGTCAGGCTTTTCAGTTTCAAATCGGAAAAAATTGTTGGTGCAATCTTTCAATGAGCAAATACTAACAGCGGATGAATAACTCTTGCGAACCCAAACCTAACACCGAGGCTGGCGCTCCGCGCTTGTGACTATGTGTCAACGCGGTTTCACGTGGCACTCGGTTAGTCCAACTACTCGAGTCCATATTCTCTGCATCTCTGGTTTTCTCCAATTACATATTTCATATTTGCAATCGATAACGGGACAAATATATGTACTCGGTGCCTTTTTCTTTGTCCTATTATTTTAGCACGACAAAACTTAAAAAAAAAATTAACTTGTTTTAGATCGAAAGAGATCGAAATGAAAATTACTTCAGCCGAAATTTATTTGGTTCCTTAATTTTATACAAAAGTGAAATTAAAATATTGTGGGATTATACAAATTAAATAATTCAACTGATGTGCTAGAAAAAAAATATTATTAAAAATAAAAAGAAAAGGGGTCATTCTCCTCACCATTAGTAATAAGTTCAAGATTCAGAAATCAAATTCGTTTGATAAGATTTTAAAATCGTGATTCAGATATAATACGGACATGCTTAGATATTTTTCAAAAAAAATTATAAATTAGGAATAGTTTTATATATTTCATATGTTTTATCAAATTAAAAAAAATTAAGAGCCTAAAAAAGAATTAAAATATAATGCAAATATTATTTGAAAGCCGTGTTATTTTGATTAAAAAAAATTACAAGAATTCTAAATTATGAATATTTTTATATTTTTCATATGTTTTGTCAAATTCAAAAAACAAAATGAATATAACGCAAATATTATTTGAAACCCGTGTTACTTTGGCCATGTTTTTAACTTCCCAACGTACTCCAAAATATAAATATTTTTTTGCAGTTGTATACATGAAAAGTTAAATCTGGCAGACGATTTAAAAAACTAAGAATAGTTAATAACGTCAGAATTAATTGTTAACACGATTTCTTATAACTGAGCCATTTTTCCACAGAACTGACTAAGAAAAAAAATGCTAAACTTGCTGAGCCATTTGATCGTCATCAAGATTCGGGACCATCAATATCGCACAGCAAAAAAAAAAAAAAAGGACAAAAGCTAAATGACGTAGTGCTCACGACAGCAATGAAGCTGCAGGACGCGCTTCGTTTTAGATTAAATAAAAAAGTGCATTCTTCTGTATTTTTTAAATATATAAAATGTACCTTAGTTTTATATGTTACCTCTGCCAATTTTCATTATTTTTGTTGACTGTCACGTTTTAAACTTTTGGACTTTTCTTCGTTGGAAAAAGAATAAATTGGCCAAAAAATATTATTGCGTCAATAAATAAACAATTATCAAATAAAAAAATACAATTACAAATATTCTCTCTCGGACCGTTTGGATCGCTTAGGAATTTGGAGAATTTAGAGAATTTCCAATTCCTAGACATAAATTTATGCTAGGAAGATGAAATTCTCCAAATTCCTCCATGAATCCAAATAGCCCTCTATGTATTAGATGAGCAGGATTCCAACATCATTCCTTCATTTATTTATTTTTTAAATACAAAATTCCAAAATTTATATAAAATAATAAATCCATTAGATGTGATCTATGTTTTTATCTACATGCACTTGAAAATAAATATATTACATGGCCTTGTTTTGTTGGCCAAAAAGTTTTAAAATTCATATCCCGAAATTTTCAATATCAATTGATTATAATTTTTTTTAAATTACATTAAAGTTGAAAGTCATAATTTTATTTACTTAAAGAGATTGACGTAAATTGCACTAGATGATCTTACTTGCATACGTGAATCTTATAATTCAAATACTAATTTCTGAAATAATGGCACAGTAAAGACATTAAAAAGTGAAGTCACTAGAACCTTTCTCATTTAAGATAAGTTGTTTAATATATACTAAATTTAATATAATTTTGAGAATTTATCGATGCCTGATCAAGTACCAAAAATAATAAATTGAGTTTTGTCCAGTACTAATGTTAATATGCTGACTGAATATTTTATGTTTGAACAGGTAATTCGAAGTTACCAATATATTTTTTATATCAAAATCTTTTAAACTAGAAAATAAAATGTCAGCATGTTAATAAATTTCAACTTCTAAATTCGGAGAATAATAGGAAAATTTTAATAATGGTGGATAAACTTATACTGAACACTTAAAAATCGACAATTCATGGAAAATCAAGATTTAAACCTTGTTAAATTACTAATGTTGGCATATTAGCAAGACTCAATGAATATCCTCATCCATACTTAAGCGTAAAATCTTCAAACAAAAATTTATCCACCTCTTTAAACATAATAATGAACATCGATTTTTATAATTTTATTTGATACATGGCGAGATGGAACCTCCAAATAAAAAGATAGCTAACGATTAGTTTTTCATCTAGAATAAAAAAAGAGAATCGATTAGCAAAATAATTGCTTTCTTCATCTTGGAAAGAGAACATAATTGAAAAATCTCTCACTTACAGTTTTCTTTTAAAAATTTTTATTTATTTATAAATATATTTTTTATTAAATTATATATTTTTTCATATTCAACTTGTTTTTGTTTTGAAGTAGAATATTATTTTTGTAAATTTTTATTTGCTCGCACATAATGGGTATGTTTTCTAATAAATTTTAATGTATCAAAAAATAATTAGAAAATAAGTTCAATTTTTTAAATTTAAAAAAAATGCTATATGATGTTATTTTCAGCTATATAAAGGTCGCACTTCAATTTTTAAATCAAATTTGATAGCCATTTAGATTGACTGTGGGTCTGTGGCAATTCTGAAACGCGCATCCCGCATCCGCTTTAATAATATGGAAATGGAAATTTCTGTTAGCGTCCCTCCCTCTCTGTCAAGTGTCAACACAACAGTCAAAAGTGCGGTGGTGGCAACATCACTTAATACTCTCACTTACTGAAGTATCTATTAAGTGCGAACTCATTCACAGCTTGCATCCTTCTTCTCCCTCTGAAAGTTAACAAAACCCAACTTTTGGGATCTCCAAAGAAAGATTCAGATCCCAAAATGGTCTCTTTATCTTCTCAAGCCACAATTCTCTTCATTTTGCTTATATCTTTCCACATTGGCCTCTCTTTGTCTTCTTCAGCCACCACTTCTACCTCTTCTTCTCTGTTTCAATCCCCAAAGACCAAAAATTCAAGCAAAAAGAACCTTCTTTCGTCCATTGACAAAGAGGAGAAATTGCCAGGTTCAAAGTCTTCCAAGAAGAAACCAATTTCAGAGGAGGAGGAAGATGAGGATTTAGTGTCGAATTTAAAACCGCCGAAGAAAAAGCTCACATTAGAAGAGAAATTACAGAAGCCTATCTCGAGCTCAAAACGAAAGAAACTCATTTTGGAGGAGAGTACTGAGGAGCTAATCTCAAATTCGAAGCTTCCCAAAAAGAAACCCATTTTGGAAGGGAAGTTGGATAAGGTAACTTCAGGCTCAAAAAGTAGTAAGAAAAAGCTTAATTTGAAGGAGGAAGTAGAGAAGTTACTCTCAAGTTCAGAACCAAAACCTCTCAAGAAGAAAAAAAACATTGTAGAATTGAATGACCAAAATGATGAAATCAAACCCGTGAAACCTAAAAAGACAAATTCCACGGCCTCTAAACTTTCCACCAAACTCAAGCTCTCAGAACTCGACAGCACCTCAAGTTTTAACAAAATTTCCAAATCTAGCAACTCCACCAAGACCCCAATCTCCAAAACCAAACCAAAACAACCCAAAAATGAAGTCTCAGGAGATACCACAAAACCAAAGAAGCCTGAATACCCATCATTGCTAGAAGAATCTGACAGTGATGACATTATTTCTGATCTGCCAGACCTGATCGAGCGGCTCTCGATCACCTCGAAAGCCTACATTTCGGCTGCCAATTCTGGCATTGCCGAAGGTGTGAGGCCATTTTTGGGAAGCAAATTTGCACCTATAGTAGCCCCAGTTGCCTCTGCTTTGTTCCTGGTTGTACCACTGCTTTTGCTTATCACTTTGTTACATAGGCTTGGTTCGTGCCTCTCTATTGTTCGGTACCTTCTTGTGTTCATCCAGGCATATCTCGCAATTTACTTCGCCACTCTCGCTGCGACAGCATTGGTGACGGGTCTTGAGCCGTTGCGATTTTTCTATGCCACATCACCTTATTCTTACACATGGACTCAGGTTTGATGCTATATCTGGACTTACAATTTTTAAATCCCAGTTAGTATAACTAAATTTTGTAATGCTATTTGCAATGACCAGATTATTGTTTCATTATTCTGTTCCCACTAATTAGCACTTTCAGACCAAGAATTTTCATTGAATAATATTATCATGGTAAGTTAATTTGGCAAAGTGATAACAGGATGATTAATAAACAGTTCATCAGTTAATGCAACCTGGCGAGAACCAAATCTGCTAGCTTGATAGCCAATATCATCTAGACCTGACACTCTTATCCAAATCATTAAATTTTCAAATTAATCCTTGCTTATTGTAAAATTAAATTTTCTGGTACTAAATCTTATTAAAATTCTACATTACAGGTTGCACAATCACTCGGCTACGTGGTATACCTGGTGTTACAGCTAGTAGACCTGTTAGCAGTATTCTCATCCCCTTCCAGTGAAGGGAGCAGAGCATTGGCACTGGCACAGATGCTAGTTGGTTTGGCAGTTGGACTACATTACTATGCAGCCGTGTTCCATAGGGCGGTGATGGGGGAACCACCTCGAGCCAATTGGCGCGTGCATGGTGTATATGCAATGTGTTTCATGCTGATTTGCGCTTGTGCACGCGCCGAGCGAAGGAAGAAGGCCTACGTCGGCATTGAAGGGGCCGAAGAGTGGAAGAAAAGCTAAGCCGGGGGACAATTTTGGGGTGAGGAAACTCCACCCACAGGGTGTTGTATAATATTATTGAGCTTTGAGGGGCCAGAAGGAAATTATTGTGTTTTTGTATTGTTGAGGGGTGTGAGTGGAAAAGTTATTAAAGCTTTGACATTGATAGATAACGACCTGGCGGGAGAATCCGGCTGAGGTTTTAGAAACGGGAGCCTGAGGGTAGAAAACGGGAGGTGTTATTTTTAATAGTTTCACTATTCTTTATCTGTAATTTAATATGTGAAATATTATAGTCAGAATTCTGTAATAAAGAAAAATGGAGTGACAAATAATACAATACGTCTGAATTATACGTTTAAAAATCAGATGCACTGAAAGTCTGAAACTATGAGAAGTGAGGTGTTAACTGGGAGGAAATTTAGCTTGTGATTGGTACATTGGGTATTTTTGGGGAGGTACGTACTTTTGTTTTTATTTCAGTGGATGGAAATGTGTGGAGGAAGGGGGGCTGAGCAGTTGGTGAGTGTTAGGTACATTATTTTTGGAGGTATACGAAGGCAGATCCAGAAAGTCTTGCTATGATTCTTTGTATTGTATTGGAAAAAAACAGAATTTCGTTTAGAGGGCGAATCTGCGGATGTAACCTTGAATTGAAGTGCTCTAAACACTCTGCAGCTTTTATTTGCATACATATATTGCTTGGTTTTCTGAATTTTTAGCCTATCTCTCTCCGTATTAAAATTTTAAAACATAAAAAAATTCTTATGAGTCCACAAAAATTCACCAAAATATGGTTTACGGCCACGATTGAATGCGGTTTTATGTATTCGTTTTCTTCGTGGTTTGAAAGAAACCCATTTTCAGTTCCCATCCCCTTTATAATTCCTGCTCCTTTTGCAAAATGTATCATTATCAGTTAAATTCTTGTCTAATCTACATGAGCTTCATACAACTACAATTAAATCCTCAAATGAAATTCGGCACATCAAATTGTTCTGATCTTTTTTTTTTTTTTACTTAATCAGCTAATCTCCAATGTTCTGATCTTTTTTTTTTACTTAATAAGTTTAACATTATTATTTGTTAAGAAAAAAGAAAGATTTTTTTTAGATAAATTGGAGGTCTAAACCATCCAACTTATTTTAAAATTATTTTTAAATTAAATGTATATGAAAGACTCCCCAGTCGGGTTTCGAACTTGCGACATTTCACTCAAGGTGTATTGTTCTTTACCACTAGACAAAAAATTGGTTATTAAAAAAATTATCTTTGAAATACATTAAGCCTCTTGTGTTAATTATCCACTGGGAAATTTGTTTTATTGTTATTCCTGTGGAAAGACCTTTGACTTGGGGAGATATTGAAAACACAAACACAATGATTAACGCAGTGGTCTCCCCATGCCCCATTTGTTAGGCGAGCTGGCTTAATTGATCCGGCACACCATACATATTTTTTTAATAGAATAGAAATATTTGCCCACTACAACCAATTGATCATTAATTTCATATTGGACCAAGAAGAAGAAATAAGTTGGTTGTCCATTGTCACTTTGTCACCCCTACTAATTCAAATTTACAATAGACAGTTAAAGATCCATAAATCAGCGTGTGGACTTGACCCTTGAGCCTCTCAACCTAACATCTTTTAGGTCAAAGTAGCTAGCACTAATTTACATTTTTTTAAATTAACTTCAGCTATAGGCCATTTAGCTATTGACCATACTCAAAAAGACAAATTCTGTTTCAATAAATATTTGTGACACAATCGTAATTATGAACGCTGCGTATAAAGCATAAAATCGGAAAAAAAAAATTATATGACACATTCATGTACATTTTGCAAAAGTATTTCTGTCGGTTTAATGCTTCTCGTAGACATATGTACATGGGTTCCATCAGCAGATCTAGAGGTGCCCAGTAGACATGCTCCGATACTATGTTTCCGAGAATAACTGTAGAATGGACCTGTATTAATTACGGTTCACATTCTCCGTTATAAGTTTCTCCGACATATGATGTTTAATAAATTACTAACGGTTGGGTCTTCCCATCACCGAATGCAGGTTCTATAAATAAAATAAAATAAAATAAAATAAGAATGTGAATATCTTTTAGCCAGTGGTTCAGTGTAGGAGTGTCAAACATGCGGAACGGAACATATAAATTTCATTCTCGTTCCGTTCTAATTAATGAAACAGAAATAGCGTTTCATTTTCGTTCTGTTTCCGTTAAACGTAACGGAATTAATGTTCCGTTTCGATTCCGAGTTCATTTTCCATTGTAAATTTCGGATTTCGGTGTTCCATTTTCTGAAAAGCTGGTCCATTTCCGTTTCGTTTTTTTTTTAAAAAAAAACTCATTTACCATTCCGTTTCAAATGAAACGAAACCGAAATGGCAGACCATTGACACCCTAGTTCAGTGGTTGTACTCGAGACTTGAAAAATGTCATCAAGGAGATCCAAGTTCGAATTCCAGGATGAATTGATTTAAAAAATAATATTTTTTAGAGTATGCCAAAAAAAAAAAATGACGATAATCATTGATTAATCAAATAGCTGATATATTATAAAAAGTTGTTCCTTTTCCAAACATTAATCAACTTATACATGTATAACAATATCTTGCAAGAATTAAAAATAACTAAGTTGGAAATACTCTGTTTTAATTAAAAATTATAAATTTTTAGCAAATTTTTTTCTATATAGGATAAGTTAAAATATTGTTTTCTTTTTGTTTAATCGGATGAGCCAATTTAAATTGAATCGTCCTTAGAATGCCCGCCTATGTTTGCCACGTCTTTTTCTTAAACATTCGTCAATATCAAAGAAAAGCAAAATTTAAATATTCATGAAATTTAGATTAAATAGAAATATTATAACAAATTAACATTAGACTTTTTGCTTGACTAAAACTGTTCGACCGCGAGTTTAGGAAATTAAATAATTGATAGATTAAAAAAAATTAGGAAGGGTTTTCGGTGCCACAAATACCATACTTGCATTACATTTTTATTTCGAAGTTAATTTAGTTAATTATGATATATTAATTCTAATATATTCATTTTTGGATCTACTGGTCTAGTTTCAAAGGAACTCCAAAGATTATAAAATTTTATCGCTGTGCATCAATCCTTAAAATAAAAAATAGATACTGCTTCGAATTGAATATGTAATTTTAAAATTTTTATTAAATTAAAATAAAAATAAAATGTTTCATTTGTTGCATAAAAAATGGAACACCATAACAATTCTAAAAAAGATAAATATTTTGTATTAATTAGTAAGATCAAAATATGTTTTCTAGATTGAGTGAACTTTAAGATGTTTTTCCTTCATGTCTGATGTTTGGAGAATCACCTCAAAGATACAGTCGATTGTGCTTTTATCTATGGACACATTTATGAAAAGAATTGATGAAACCTCCTTTAATGTAAAAAAAATAACTTTCTTTTGGAAGGGATGTGATATGACAATGGACTCTTTTTTTTTTTTTTTTTTTTTTTGACAATGGACTCTTTTACTGAATGTTGTTCACATTTTTACGTTACCGAAAGGACAAGACAGACTCTAAATTATATTAATTAGAGCTAAACTGCTACTAATAGTATAATTATTAAATTAGAGAAAATATGTATTACAAGGTCAAATAAACGAATAGAATATTTAAAAGAATTGTTCATAAATATATTTTTTTGTATTAAATTAATTTGGAATTCGATAGTTTCTTCAACTAATAAAAACAAACTTGACACAGTATTCAAAGTAATTAATAAGCCGAAAACAAAAGTCCTCAATGACATAAATTCGTTAATACAGAAAAATTAACAAGTTGAGTCCTAACTAAAGTTGTAACGATCCGCACTAATAAATATCAGATGAAAACGCATTCATGTCGTTCTCAGTTTCAATGTTGTAGGCCCAGCCCCATTTAACGCGATATGGGAGTGCCGTGCTCAATGTTGATCACCGACACATGAAAACAAATTTATGCCTTTTTTTTCGAAATAAAAATGTTGTGTCCTTGTTATTCGCCTGAATTTGTTAGTCCGCTGCTGATTCTTTTGTTCCTAATTAGATATTAATATATTAGATTAGGATCAGTATGCGGACATTTGTCTCAGCTAATTTAAAAACAGATGATATCATTCCAACACCATCAATATTTTAGTTACTTGTCTTTTCATAAGTTGGAGTTTTTGGGCAGAGAAGAGAGAATTAAATTTCGATCTCTACTTAATGAATGGATGGTATATTAAGTAGAGCGATTGGCGAATTATAAGGGGAAAAAATGACTTAAAGGGATAAGAATGGTGTTTATACCGAAGAGGGGTGCGCTGAATTCAAATAATTGATAGCTCCTACCAAAATTTTATAAAAGTAAAAAAAAAATAAAAAATGAACTGAATATTATTTATAAATAGAACGTTGAGTGGTCTTAATTAAATTCACGCTAAGAAATTAATATTTGGCATTATTTAGTCTTCAAATAAGCTTACAGAAAATTAAGGGGACATCAAACAAGAATAACATACATGTGAAAACTATCCAAATTTTTACCCTTTCAAATGTATTATGCAAATTTGCATCTTCTCAAAAATGCACTTCTTTGAACACTTCAACCAATAAAGTTTATACAAAGCTGTTAATTATTTCAAACTTCGATCAACATCGATCATAGTTAACTAAATTTATTGTTTTTTTAAAATCTCTCGATTTAATTATCAAATAAATTTTAAATTTACAATTTTTTGTTGTAATGCATCTACGGTGAAATCGAACTAGATCAATGTTTGAATTTGACGTTTAACTTTTAAGATTTCAAAATATAAATCAAAGAGTGAGGTTGTGGCATTGGGACATTCTAAATATGAGTACATGAAACTTTTTTTTTTTAAAAAAAAAAAATTGCATCTAGTGAGAACATTTTAAATCATCTGTCATGAAAGGATTCACAATAGATTGAACATAATATATATATTGACACATAAGGAAGTCAAAATAGTCCAATAGTTCAATTGAAAACTGATTAATTATTTTATTCTAGTTTCCAAACTACCCACATACTAATAGAACATTATTTTGCACATTAATTTTTGCAACCAGCAGGTCCGCCATAATAGAAATGAAAGCCATCTTTAAAAGAAAAACTGAAACTATCTACCGTGAAACAATAATTTCTGTCGGTAAATTCTTTCGCTGATAAAGGATTAAAAGTTCGACCAGTTCGATCGAAGTACTTAATATGACTGATATATGCTGCCTTCTGTGCACCCTCACAGGCAATGTGACCGCTTCCCATTGGAGGACTTGTTTCATTTTTTGGATAGAGAACACCACCTAGCCACATTATCTTAGTTGCATAGTCAAATGTGTTGTTAAAAAGAGTTTTCGGCCACCATCCAATCAATATGAGCTTATTATCGTCATCCCGGTACAATGACCAGTCTTGAGTCTTCTCATCCTGAAGAGAAAAGGTATTAAATTAGAGTAATGCTAGAATCAAACATATAGGACGTCAAACACGATCTAAACGTCGACTATTAAAATTTCAAACGGTCGATCTAAACTGTTCAATATGATCTCTATTTTAAAATATCTTTACAAATTAAATTTATATTTTTTCAAATTTTCTAAATATTTTTTTTCGAATTTTCAAAATTGGAGAGTTCATAACTTTTTAAATTAAGCATATTAAAAAATTCCCAAGAAATAGTAAAAAATTTTGAAAAAAATAATAAAATTTGGTCTCTAAGAAGATTTTATAACATAGAACAATTTGAGCGGTTTGGATCGGCCAATTTAATCTAAAAAATAAAAAATTTATCATGTTAGACAAGTGTATGTGTCTTATATATTTGACACTAGTCACTCCCATTAAATTATTTAGAGGTGGGTGATTGATCTATCATTAGTAAAAGCACTACTCAGTCAAGCAATTTGTCATATAAATATGAATATGAAATAGACTCACAAGGGAAAAAAAAAATCGTCGTTTCTTATTTCTAGTGGACGACGATTCGGTGAAGATCGTCTAACTGGGCCTCCGTAGAAGTGCGTAGAGATAAAGACCTTATTGGGCCAATTCGATGAAGATCTACTAACCGGCCCATGCATACGATCCAACTTTTATCAATTCAACTTCGAACACCGTAAGTACCAAAATTTTATATTTTTTCACTAATATTTTAAATTTTACAACTTAAAAGTCAAATTTTGATCATCACTATTGTTAAATGCAATGAGCGATGATTTTTTATATAATTTTTAATTTTGAAATTTATTTAATAATCGATCAAGAGTAAATAATATGATTCGTTTCCCTTTTTTGACTTCTTGATTGAGCATCAAAAGAGTTTCAAAATTTAAAAAAAATTATAGAAATACATCACTTTTTAAATTGAATAGTAGCAACGATTTTAATTTGATATTTAAATTTTAAAATTTAAAATGTTAATAAAAATAATATTATGATGCGTATTTGATGACATCAAAAAAGTGATGATATTAGAAGTCTAAAGTCTGTGAGAAAGTGTTGTATAAGATCTTGTCCTAGATTGAATGCATAGCACTAAACAATTAAGAATAAAGATGATCAAATTCAGAAGTTAAGAAGGAGAACCAATCACGGATACCAAGTCTAATGAGTAACTTTGCAAGTTGGGTATGACAAACATGTACATACTAACTTGAGGGAGAGTGTGAAGAATATGAATCACATTTCGGATCGAAATTATGTATTGATTGACACACATGAAAAGCGAGGCATGTTTCGATTCACAATGCTATGGTTTCGACCCAAAATGAAGTGCGACTTTGCATATTTTGGCATAAACAAATTAATATTGTGTCAAATTTTTTTATAGAAGATGAGCGCAAATTATGAGATGTTTTTCCTAAAGAAGAGCATTTTATGTGTGTTAGAATAGAAGAAAATTTGAAGAATATAGATAAGAATTTTTATATTATTTTATTAAGTAATGCTAGATTCAAACATATAGGACGTCAAACACGATTCAAACGTCGACAATTAAAATTTCAAATGGTCGATCCAAATCACTCAATATGATCTCTATATTAAAAAATCCTTCAAAATCAAATTTTATATTTTTTTCAAATTTTCTAACTATTTTTTTTGAATTTTTAAAATTGGAGGGCTCATAATTTTTAGATTGAGAATATTAAAGAATTCCAAAAAAACTAGTACAAAAATTTGAAAAAATAAAAAATTTGGTCTCCATAGAGATTTTATAACGTAGAACAATTTGAGTGGTTTGGATCGACCATTATAATCTTAAAAATTAAAATTTTATCATGTTAGACAAGTGTATGTGTCCTGTATGTTTGACACTAGCCACCCCCAATTTTATTACAAAAAAGGAGCTAGCTACCTAATGTAATTTATTGTCTATTCATCTCCCCCTTCTTCCTCAAACAATTTATCTCAAAATTATAACATAGAATAAATAAAAAAAGTATGCGTGTGTGGAGGACGTAGGCACAAAATTGATACCGAACCGCGTTAAATCTTGTATTCTCTTTTATCTAATTGTGAGTATCTATTTTGAGATCATCGTGCTAAATAATTCTAAGAGACACAATTCTTACACATGTACACTTGAATCATACCTCTTAAATCAAAGACTTAATTTTCGCTGCATATACGCTCGAATACTTAACAAAACCCTCCTCATATAATATACAAATCAAGTTATGAGAAGCACACAAACCTTCTTTATGCTCAGTGTAATAAAATGGTCTTCCCCGTTGAAGGTAGAAACCGGCTGAACTTTTCTTCCTGGAACTGGTGCCCCATCCGCATGTGAAAGAACAAAACCTCCGCAGTTGATGCTATAGCACGCTTTGTCGTTGTAGCCAGTCTGTATAGATAGAAGAATAAGATCAATCTTACGATGTACAGTTGTTTTTTTTTGAAAACCAGTCTCTAGTTTTCAGATGTATTCTTACTGTCCATGCCGCAAAGAGCCTTAAATCAGAGTTGCCCGCATATAATCTTGGATATACCTACATGCATAATTCATACCGTTAATACAGAGCCGGAGCCAGAAATTTGGAACAAGGGTCGAGAATCCTATTATGTAATTTTTGTATTCTTAAGGGTGAGTCAAGGTATAACAAATTTTTAAATTTTGAAAAGAATTTTTAGGCTTCTTGAGGAGTTTTATAAAACATTAGTGGGCTTGGTCCTCTTTAAGCGGCCCTGTGTCAAGAGCCATACAAAAATCAAACTGTTGATGTAACTAGTTGCAAAAACTTTAATATGCGATCTAGTTTTTGAGTGCTCTTAAATGAAGCATATTTCTCAAAAAATTGGAACAACCTTACTGTTCCCCCCCCCCCCTTTGCATCAAAGCCAGCTGGTAGAAAAGAAGCTTCCAAATTATTAAAGTTTATTTTGCATACACTGGAAATCAAAGATTTGTATCCGAAATCTCTCTTAAATTCTCTGAAATGTGATTTCGTAGGGTAAATTAAAAAAGCACAAGCAAATTTTTGTACCATCTTGGTGATATTAATTGAATGGTGAGAAAATATATACTTACATGAAATCCAGCAACCATTGAATGAACCGGTCCGTTTTCATTCTGCACAGCTAAATAAACTGAGCTTTCTGAATAGGGATAGACATCCGGTATGCCCCAGACATTGATTCTCGCTCGCGTACCATGAAACACGCCACCAGAACTAATAAAGCCAGCGCGCTTATGTACATAAAACATCTAACGAGTCACTTCAAGTTCAAAGTATAATTATTGACGTTGTACGTCACACGACGTAAATTGGAATTTTAAATTAATTTCAAGTATTAATGCCTAAAAAAAATAGAACAGAAAAAAAAATTGGTGCTTGCAAGTATTTACATGAACGTGAAAATCTGATGACTGGCCATTAATTACACTTGAAAACAAATTTGAAGTAATTCTCGAGTGATCGACTTTAACAGATCTTCCTTCCTGTGCAAATAGAAAGTTGTTAATACTTGAAACACGCTCGTGCAATTCTGTTAATGTGTTTTGATAGAACTTTTTTTTTTTTTTTGAAGGTTGATTTGAAACTAACTATTTTGTTGCAAAAAATTTGAAAATAAATTGATCTCTCCGCGATTCAAACTGAGGACACTTGGCTGACTGAATAGAGCCAAACCACTAGGCCGAACAACCGAGTTTTTTTTTTATTTATTTTTATACAACTTGAACTTGTTAAATGACATGTTTAAAAAATGAGTATTGTTATATACCTTAGCTCCAGTTTTCCGGCCTCCAATTTCTTCGAATGACCTTCCTTCGATCTGATGATTGTAGAAAACAGAGAGGCATACTAAAACCAATGCAAGTAGCTGCTTGCAGTAAGCCATATTGAACCAAAAAATGAGCGTCTCTACGGGTATACGTCAATAACTAGTAAATGTGATTATAATCATATATAGGCGCATATAGTCTTTTTTATATATTATACCAACGTTTTGAGAATCAGATCGGCCTTCAACTGGTGGTGCTGTATGTCACTAAAAGCTTACTGCAGTAAAAGCTTCCACTTTTATTGATTGATTCATTGATTACACGTTACCTAGGCTAAATTTAAATACTAAATATATATATATAGAGAGAGAAGATATGCTTTTAATTCTGACTAAACAAATCATTTAATGAGTATAGCCGAAATAATTAATTTATGTGATACTGAAAGATGTTAGTAATTTTACTATTTTAAAGCATATCAAATTATAAAATAAATTCCAAAAGTTTTAAAATTTTATGTGGAACCCTCTCTCATAAAATGAATAAGATCGCTTGTCCGAATTCCAAAATTTCAAAATATATGAAGTGAGGTTGTGGGCTTGTGGCGCTGTACGTCATTAATTAGCTTGTGGCAATAAAAGCTTCCACTTTTTGTTATTTTGAATACTTATTGGAGACTTGGAGATAGCATTTGTATTTCATGCTCATTTTCGATACAGAGAACTTGGGAGTTGGTGATAAATCATAAATGTTTGTCTTTGCTCTGATTTCATGTTGTCAACATATATATGGCTCCGTTTGGATAGGTGTGGGAAGAAGGGAAGAAGAGAAGAAGTGAGAAGAAGTATTGGGAAGTGTGTAACTTTGTGAAGAATTTAGATTGTTTATAATTTTTTTTTTTCCTTCTTCTTTCTTCCTAACTTCTTCTCAACGCATCCAAACGGTGCCTATATAAGAAATAAATTATGCATTCTAATTCAAAAAAATTTTTGGTGAAGCTAATGAAAGGATCGATTGGATTGAAAAATATAAAATCGAGAATACAAACAAAAGAAGGTAATTAAAAATATTCCAATAGTTAAATTGGAGATTCATTAATTTATTTTAGTTGCCATACTAAATTAATGCTAACAAAATATTATTTTTTCTATCAAGATTTGCATCCCGGAGGTCCACCATAATAGAAATGATAGGCATCTTCATGAGAATATGTAAAACCATCAGTCGAGAAACAATCCATTCTGTCAGTAAGTTCTTTTACGGCTGATAAATCTGGGAACTTGGTTTTACCAGATTGATCGAAGAGCTTAATATGGCTGATATATGCCGCCTTCTGTGCACCTGCACAGCCAACGTGTCCACTACCCATTGGAGGACTTTTTCATTTTTCGGATAAAGAACACCACCAAACCACACTATTTTAGTTGCATAGTCAAAAGTATTGTTAAAAAGAGTTTTCGGCCACCATCCAATCAATATGGGGTCATTATTGTCGTCCCGGTACAAGGACCAGTCTTGTGTATTCTCATCCTGCGAAATAGAAAAGAGGGATGGAAAGGAAAGAAAAGTTGTTAATTATTTACTGTAGCATTACAACAAAGATGCTACTAAGAATCTAGGATGAAGGACACTGGAGTTGCCAGTTACAATTCTCCTTGTACAAACAGTATATATAATTAATGTCCAGTGTGTTATTGGCTAATCGCTAATCTGCACTAACGTTCATGGTGACATATTGATTTATCATTAGTAGGGGTGAAAACGGTCACGGTTAAAGATTTTGGTTGCGTTTTAAAAACGAAACGGTTAACGAAAGCCTGAAACAATTTCGTCCATGTGTATTTTCGTGATTTTGAACGTTTCGTCCAAAACGAAATGGTTAACACAAATGATAGTCAATTTCGTTTTCAAAATGCAATGGTCAAGGAAACCAACCGTTTTCGTGGTCGTTTTAAACGTTATGCAGCCCTAATCATTAGCTAATGGAAAGCTTAATCAAGCAATTTGATAGATCAGGCATATCAGTCACATTTCAGTAAAAAAAATCAAATCTTTGTTTTATTTTATACTGGGCTATCCTGCATAATGGAGAGATCAGGCGTATGAGCATATCAGTCACAATTTGACAGATCCGGCATAACGTCAAGATCTACTTTACCGGCCCATAATTTGAATTACTCCATTGTTTACATTGGCCCAATGTTTTGCGACTTCGTCACCAATAAATGTAAAGCGAAAACATTTTCAGAATTAAGCAAACCTTCTTTATGCTCAGTGTAATAAAGTGATCTTCCCCGTTATAAGTAGAAAGTTGTTCAACTTTTCCTCCTGGAACTGGTGCCCCATAGACATGTGAAAGAACAAAACCTCCACAGTTGGTACTGTAACACGCCTTGGTGCTATTATAGCCTTTCTGTATCCAACAACAAAATCAATCTTACTATATGTGGTGTTTTGTTTGAAAATTTAAAGTCTAATTTCCGATGTTTTTATACATACAATCCATGCAGTAAACAGTCTTAAGTCAGTGCTGCCAGAATATAATCTTGGATATACCTGCATGTATTCATACTATTAACATATGCATCATACAAAATCCCAATTTAATTTATACAGCTGCTAGAACACTTAATTAAGATTCATACAAGCTACTTTACAATGATCCAGTTTTGATTGAAAATTGTAACGATTTTTCCCTTTTTGCCCCCTTTTAAAATAGCACCGAAGACCACTAAAAAAGAAACTCCAAATCACCAAATTAACTTTGGCATAAGGAATAACAAGATAATGTGTTGTAAATCAAATATTTCTATTTGAATATCTTATTTTATCAAGGTACCTAAGATATGTTAATGTTATAGTAGAGGAAAATTCATTAGGAATTTTTTCTAACGGAGATATCAGATACTTACGTGAAATCCAGCAATCATTGCATAACCCTGTCCATTTTCATTCCAAACACCTATTAAAACCAAACTTTCTGAATTGAGATGGACGTCTGGTATGCCCCAGACAGAGATTCTAGCTCTAGTACCATGAAACTTGTCGCTTGGAGTAAACCAGCCGGCGTGCTTAGACAAATAAAACATTTCACGAGTCACTCCAAAGTACAATTTTGAGGATATATGCCCCATCTATGTTAAATAGGAATTTAAAGCAGTTGCAAGTATTAATACTGAAAGAAGAAAAATAGTGCTTGCAACAACTTACATGAATGTAATAATCTGTTGACTGGACATTAACTAGACCCGAAAACAAATTTGCAGTGGTTATCGAGGGACGGGATTCAATGGATCTTCCTTCCTGTGCACAACATTAAAAAAAAAAAAAAAGGTCTGAAAGACTTGAAATCTCATTTCTGTCAACGTTTTTTGATACAACTTAATTGAGTTTGTCAAATAACATATTTGAAACAGAGTATTCTTATAAACCTTAGTTTCGGTTTTTCCGCCTTCAATTTCTACGAGCCTTCCTTCGATGCAATAATTGTACAAAACACAAAGGCAAAGCAAAGACGATGCAAGTATTTGCTTGTAACAGGCCATGTTGAAGCAAAAGGAAATGATCCCTGTTGACTACACGTGAGTAATTAATATGTGAATATAATCACAGATGCATATACTCTTTTTATATTTATATATACGTACATACCTTTTGGTCTATTTTACCGAATGTGTCATCATTGAATGATTCATTTATTATACGCATTACCAATATTAAAATAGTAAAGTAAATATTTAGAGAGAAGATGCGCTTTTCATTCTAAGTAAATGGAATCATTCATTGACTATGCGGAGAATAATTAATTTTTTTTTTGTTGAAAGATGCTAGTAATTTGACTAATTTCTACATCCGAACATGCAGCATTACCTGTGAGGTTTGCAGACTGATCTAAAGAGATACAATAGATTGTGCTAGCTTTTGTTTATAGACACATTCATATAATGATATTTATGGAAATTTTCTTATGTCTAACATAAAAGTTATATTTGTTTAGTACACTTTTCTAACATATAATCACAAACCTACTTCAAGAAAGTTCTTGTTCTTTCCCATCTTTTTTTTGGCATTCATTCAACATTTGCCATCTAATGCAAAGAGGGTTCCATTATCAATATTTTGGATGCGCCAACATTCACTATTTAATTACTTTTTATAAAATTTAAATATCGAATCTAAATTGTTGATATTATTTAAGCTAACGAATGACATATGACCTAGTGGGTCAGTGGTAAGATCACTATGCTAGTCTCAAGGAGGACAAGGGTTTAAACTCCATGCGCACCTTTAATTTCTAAAAATTGGATGGTAAAGGACTCTCTTTCTAAAAAAAAAAAAATCTAACGAGTGATGTGTTTGTTTTTATATAAATATTGTAAATTTTGGAGTTCATTAAATACTCAATTTAGAGTAAAAAATGAATGAACCTTGCTAATTATGATAGATTCATTCTAAAACGTTCATGTATTAACCTTTGATCAAGTATTAAATGGACTTTCCATTAATAAAAATTATATGAGATTATATCACTCTTTAAATTGAATAAAATCAACGATTTGAATTCGACGTTTTAATTTAATTTTTGAAAAAAATAATTAAATGGTCACTTGTTGACATTAATTTACGGAATCCAAAATGTTGGAAACGGAACTCACCGCGCGCTTTGCAAAAATATTCAAAATCAGTTTTCGTGAAAGTCCTCAAGTTCTTCTGCCATGTTAGGGTTCTTAATGGATAATAATTGAATATAATAAACTGAAGTAAAAGAAAGTCAATTAAATATTCCAGCACTTCAATCAGAAACTGATTAATTTATTCTAGCATCAAATCATGATTCATGCACATGCTAATAAAACATCATTTTTTTTAATTTTAATTTCTACAACCAGCAGGTCCACCATAATAAAAATGATTGCGATGTTCGTGAGAATATTTAAAATCGTCAATTGTAAAACAGTCATTTCTGCCGAGAAGTCCTTCCACTTTGTAAGGCTCCATATTCTTACCATATTTGTCGAAGACCTTAATATGGCTGATGTATGCTGCCTTGTGTTCACCCTGACAGGCAGTGTGACTGCTTCCCATTGGAGGACTTGTTTCATTTTTTGGATAGAGAACACCACCTTCCCACATTACCCTTGTTGCACTGTCAAATGTGTTGTTAAAAAGAGTTTTTGGCCACCATCCAATCAATATGGGTTTATTATCGTCATCTCTGTACAATGACCAGTCTTGAGTTTTCTCATCCTGCATGGGACCGGAAAGAGAGAGATGAGTTGCTAAATGATTTTACACAAGCATATTAAGAAATGATCTCCTAATAAGCTAATAAGAAAATTTGCTGGTGTGGTTCTCACCACACTAGCATTCAATAATAATAATAATAATAATAAAAATAAATAAAAAAATAAGCTAGGAAGAAGAACACTTAGGTAAAGTGTCGTTTTTCAAATAGTATATGGTTAATGTACTATTTAGAACCACTTTTTCCCCTAACATTTATGGTGGTGGAGGAATATTTTTATATATATCATGCATAGAATTAGTATCTCACTTCATCAGCCATCAAAACTCTGCTGTCTGTTTGTTTCAAAAGGAAATAAAAATCAATCCATCGTTGTTATTCACTTATTTGCCACATATCCTATCCCTGAGCTTTTGGAAGAATGTACAGCACCGTTTGGATATAGGAAGAAGAAAGAATGTCCAAATTTATTATAAACAATTCAAATTCTTCACAAAGTTACACACTTTTCAATACTTCTTTCTACTTCTTCTCTTCTTTCCTTTTTCCCACACCTATCCAAACGGAGCCGTAGAGATTAATTGACCCGGCTCCTGGCTACCAGAATCTGTCAAGATCTTCTAACTAGCCCATCCATATAAGTATACAAGTCTAATTTGAAGAATAAAACAAACCTTCAGTGCTGAGTGTAACAAAGCGATCTTCCCCGTCAAAGGTAGAAAGCGGTTCGACTTTTCCTCCAGGAACTGGTGCCCCATGCTCATGTGAAAGAACAAAACCTTTGCAGTTGGTGCTAAAACAAACTTGCTGGTTTTGGCCTTTCTGTATAGACAGAACCACAAGATCAATTTGCTATGTATAGTAGTATTGTTTTGTTTGGAAAACAGAGTCCATTTTCAGATATATACTTACCATCATGTCTGTCCATGCAGCGAAGAGTCTTAAATCAGTGTTGCCGGAATATAATCTTGGATATACCTGAATGCATTCGTACTGTTAATACATGCGCCATATAAAATCAAACAATTATACTGTTTTTCTAGATCAAATATTTTTTGTCCATGATACAAATTGTCTTAATATATTTGTTAGATGTGCCAAAAAATAATACTAATTATTCTGTATTATGATATTAATTATTCCCATAAATATCTTAATTGTCAATAAAAATAATACTAATTGTTCTAATTTTAAATAATAATTGTCGTGGAAAAAATGTTACTTTGTTCTAGAAAAAATATTTGATCTAGAAAATAAGCTATTTTTCATGGAAAAAAAACTAATTGTCCTAGTTTCAAATTCAAATTGTTTTGGAAAAAATATTTGGCCCGAAAAAAAAACTAATTGTGCTGGAAAAAAACAAATTGTGTCGGACAAGCTAATTATCCTAGTTAATGTTACTAACTTTTCTAGGAAAAAAATTAATTGTGATGAAAAAAATGCTAATTGTTCTAGATAAAATGAGATGGGGAGATGGAGGGTAACATAATGCGTTTGGATCGTTGGAAGAAAGAAGAAGAAGAAGGAAGAAGAAAAAAAAATTATAAACAATCCAAACTCTTCACAAAGTTACACACTTTCCAATACTTCTTCCCATTTCTTCCCTTCTTCCCACACCTATCCAAACGCACCCAGAGAAGGGAGGGAAGTACGCTCTATATGATAAATTTAAGAGATGAGCAGCAAAAATAAAAAAATAGTTAGTGCTTAATTATTTATAGTTCAAAAATATAAAGAGAGAAAGCGCATCTTTAAGAGGATGATGGAATGATAAAGTCTCATATGATCTTTATCACTTCGAGAAAAGAATATCCAAATTATTAAATTAACTTTTGTTGCAGAATTCTGCAGGTAATATATATACTGGAAATCAAAGATTTCTAACTTATTATTTTTCTAAAGCATCTGGAATATGATTTAGTAGAGGAAACAAAAACACAAGTAAACTTTTATATCATCTTAGAGCTATTGAATGGAATGGGGAGAAATATACTTACATGAAATCCAGCTGCCATTGAATAACCCGATCCATTTTCATTCGCAACAGCTACGTAAACTGAGCTTTCTGAACAGGGACTGACATTCTGTATGCCCCAGACATTGATTCTAGCTCGCGTACCATGGTATTCGCTTCTCGAACTAATATAGCCAGCGTTCTTAAAACATATATATAAAACATTTAATGAGTCATCTCGAAATTATAATTTCGATGATATATGCCATATTATGTAAAATTAGAATTTAAACTAGATTCTTCAAGTATCAATAACTTGTGAAAAAATTGAAGAAAGACAAATAAAAATTTTGGAGTATTTACGTGAATGTAGAAATCTGATGACTGGCCTATAATTGGACTTGAAAGCAAATTTGAAGTAATTCTTGAGGGGCTGACTTCATCAAAACTTCCTTCCTGCAAGCGCAAAAAAGAAAGTATCTATAGACTCGATTTTACATTTCTGCCAACGCGTTTTGACTTTTGATACAACTTGAATTTGTCAAATAACATTTTACAGAATGAGGATTTTTATACCTTATCTTCAGTTTTTCCGCCCTCAACATCTACAAATGATCTTCCTTCAATGCAAATATTGTACAAAACAGAGAGGCATACCAAAATCAATACAACTTTCTGCTTGCAAAAAGCCATTTCGAAGCCAAAAAAAAAAAAGATCTCTAAGGACGATATGTTATAATTAATATATATGTGAATATGACACACACACACACACACACACACACATATATATATATATATATATATATATATATATATATAGAGGATGACTAATGTGCCATAGATGGCACAGAGGGTCCCGTGCCATAGAGTCGTTTTTCAAGATCCAAAATTCAAATACTAAATTCGAACCGTTCAAGTTATTCACCATATTAAAATACACTTGGAGACCAAATTTAACATTTTTTCGAATTTTTCTGCTATTTATTATGATATTTTTAAAAAACGTTATAATTGGAGTATTTCAGACCCTCCAATTTGAACATATCAAAATAATAGTAAAAAAATATAAAAAAATATAAAATTTGGTCTTCAATGGTATTTCAATATGGTGATAAATTTGAACAGTTTGGATTAACTGATTGAATTTTGGATCTTCAAAAAATGACTCAAAAAAGACGTCTATGGCATTGCTATCTATGGCACTTTAGCCCACCTATATATATATATATATATATATATATATATATATATATAGATATAGTGTTTTAATGTATAATAAATACAATATTTTGGGTCAGTTTTACCGAATATTACTATTGAATATATTCATTTATTGAGCATTACATAAATTAATATATATGTGCTTGAGCGGTGTTAAGAACTAACGGAAGTAAAATTTTATAATTAATGGAGAAAGAAAGAGGTAGCGCCTCCGTCTAATCCCTCCAAAAACGATCAGCGCTCAAATCCTGGCGCAATCCGACGACCCAAAACTCCAAAGCATAGTACTTTAGGTAGTTTATTTATGCTTTGCAAAACATTTTAGCCTATATATATATATAGAGAGAGAGAAAGTGTGTGTTTAGCTACGGTGAGATGCATCACAAAAAGCTCTTCGTAAGTCGCGATCAAAATTTCTATCTCTGGTTCAAAATGACCGATCCAAACAGTCCAATATGATTTTCCTATTGAAATTTTCATGCAGCCCAAATTTTACATTTTTTTTTTCAAAATTTTTAAGTATTTTTTAAAATTTTAAAAATCGTTAATCTAATTAGTCATGAACGGTTAAAAATAATAGTTTTTAAAAATCTGAAAAAATACTTAAAAATTTTAAAAAATTATAAAATTTGATCTGTATGAAGAGAAAATATATTATAGACGAATAAATAATTATTGAGTATACGGCGAATAATTAAAGTAGTAAACTAAATATAAAGAAAGAAGATATGCTTTTAGTTCTGAGTAAATGAATCATGGCTATTAATTAAATTGAAAAACGTTAGAAATTTTAATTTTTTGCCTAGAAAGTGTGGCTTCACTTGAATGAACAGAGGCTGCGGCTGGTGCATGTATATATGTGTGTTGGCATGGGCTATAAATTATAGACGAATTGTTACACCCTTAATTCGATTAATAAAATTTCGTTAGTACAATATTAATATGTCAATATAATCACGGATGCATATACTCTTTATATTTATAAAATATATACGTAGGTTCCGTTTGGATGGCGTGGGAATAAGAAGAATAAAGAAAGAAGTATTGGAAAGTGTACAATTTTGTAAAGAGTTTAGATTGTTTATATAATAAATTTGGAAGCAGGAAGAAGTTATTCTCTTATTCTTGCACCCATCAAAACTGTGACACTCGAAATTTTTAATGTTTCTGAAAATTATTTTTAATATAAAATAAGGTGCACTTGGTTGGTTTTATTTTGAGTAATATCGTTGCATGAAATTAAATTTCTATATGAACTGTTGTGTTGAAATAGAAATATGAAAATTTCTGAATTTCTAGTTGCATTAAAAGAGTTTAATTAGGTTACTTATGTGGCATAATTAATTTTTTTTAGGGCAAGGAATTAGGATTTTTATTTAATTGGATGAGACATTGTTTTGGCTAAAAAAAAAAAAAATGGGAGCCGACCCCTTTATTTCCCACTGTCTTTCCCTTTCGGCTCCAACAGAGGCAGCACCTCTCTTTCTCAAAAAAAAAAAAAAAATCGAAATCCCTCCCCCACAAATTCAATCTCCACCACTCCATCGTTTCGCCGGATCGAGGTACCCACGCGTTCGCCTCACCGCCCTCTTGCACTATCTACCTTTGGATCGTCAATTGGAGGCCGCTCCTCGTCGTATTTTTCGATGGAAGTTTTTCGGAAATCAAATCCGAGAAGATCTCTTCCGATTTTTCTTGCAAACTTCTAATTCATTACATATACTGAGTAAGTAAATTTGTTGAGTTGTATTAGATTTCTACCCTTTTGTTACTCCTCATGTTAATTTCAAAGGGCCAAATTGAATAAAGTCATTTGCAGTTTTTCTGTTACCGCTGTGACCTTGCCGCTGTGAATAAGTAACTGTTGTTATTTTATTTTGAATTTGGATGTGAGAATAGTTTTGTTTGAAACTAGACTTCCAGATGAAAATTTTGGTATCTAAAGTGAATTTTTCTGAGATTGGTTGGTATTTTTACAAGATTTTTGAAACCAGGGCAACTTTTGAAAATCAGTTTCTGGAACAGACAGACACCAGTGTGGTTTTTCATTTTTCATTTATTATCTGTTTGCATTTAGGACTTGAAACTTTTAGGTCTGAAAATAGACATCCAGAGGAAACTTCTGTAAATTTTACAAAATTTTTTAAAGATTTATTTGAAGGGTTTCAAGGCAGGAACTTTCAGATGTATTTGCTGGCACGATTTGCTGGAACAGACTTTCTGAAACCTGATTATGTCTGATTTCGAAAATTCACTATAATTAATCTGTATGTCCAAACATCATAAAAGTTTTACAGTAGATGAGTCCTATCATGTTTCATTCACAGTTAAATTTTCATTGGATTCCGTTTAGCCGTTCTTGAAACAAAAATAATTTTTGTAAACTGTCAGAAATACCCTTTACTGTTTGTACCAGAATTTGTCCAGCACTTGTGTTTTACCATTGTGTGCTGATTTCTAACATTGTTAACCACCGTCTAGCCTTTGAAATCATCTACTGATACAACTAATAAGGTGTACTATAATTATATGGTATACTAAGGATCAAATCAAATCCGTCACTTTATCTACGAATTTGTTGAATGTGAATTGTTATTGTTTGCTTGCTTAAATAAGGACTTAGCCTAGTATTGTCTATGTAGAGTCGGGGCAGATTTTCAAGCCGAATAGGGCTGGTGCAACTGAGGGTCTGTATGATTATTTATTTGCTTGCTGATGTTCATTTTGTTATCAGGTACGGATTTCACTTGAGTTTTAATTATATGTGTTATATATTCTGATTGTTGTTATTATTATTATTATTATTATTATCATTATGCATTCTGAATTCATAATTGGAATTTTGTTCATGAGATCATTTTGTGAAATTGTATATTGATGCATGATTGGAAAGTGGCATATTGAATGGTATCCGATTGAAATGTTGGAAAGTGACATATTGAATGGTATCCGATTGAAATGTGATTTGATTGAGGTAAGTACAACTTGTGTGGTTGAGATAGACACTCGTAATGTTTGGAGGTAGAGTCATGACCCATCCTACCAAGCACCGTGTAATAAGCGCTTATGTACCGGGACTCAGTAGGTCTAGTCTGGAATGGACCGGAGTGTGAGTGTTCCCAGCTTGCTTGTACATTTGTTGATTTAATTGATTGAATGGTATATGAATTGAATTGGCCGTTGGCATCCATCTATAAGGTGGTTCGCGGTATCTGAAGGAAATGACTGAAATGATTGACTTGTGATAAACCAGACTTGCATATTAGATAATTGCCCAACCAAATGAGTCGGCTTTTGCTATACTTTGAAATTTGAATTGTTATGGAATTGATGCCGAGCTCACATTGCATATTGCATTGATTTAGTTAATTTCACATAGTCTTGCCTGCTTGAAATGAGATGTGAATGTTTTACATGTTAGTTGTTGCATATGAATAATCACTTTTCCAAGAAATTGAAATGACAATTGTTATACTTGAATATTAAATGTTTTAAGAAAGATATTGCATTTATTTCACAATTACACTGTTCGATCGAAACCTTATATTTAAATGTTTATTTAAAATAACGTGGATTTAAATTGAAATTTATTTGACTCAGTCATGTATTTAGTTCCAACACATGATATTAAAAACTCAAGTGGCTGGAACTGAATACCGTACTGAGATAAATTTTATTTATCTCATTCTGTGCTTTTTGGCATGTTTCCACTATTGGTTGTGGGTTCCAGGTTTCAGGTCAAGTGCTGGACAGCAAGACGAGTAGCGGACCATTGGATATTGTGGTTAGTAATCCAAATATACCAGGCCTTTAAAGGATTTACTTTATATTTAAGTAATTAATTATAAATTTCTATTTGATCGGTATATTATTTGAGTAGAATCAATATTAATTGGTAAATTAAGTATTAGTAAGCCTTGCGGGTGCAGCAGACATCCGCGGCGGGCACTCCATCGTGTATTGTCCAGTTACAGTATTCGACGGGGTGTCACACAAACGGAGCCGTACATACCTTTTCGTCAATTTTACCGAATGTTATCGTTGAATGATTCATTTATAACACATTATACCAATATTAAAATCGTAAAGTAAATGTTTAGAGAGAAGATACGCTTATAATTCTAAGTAAACGAAATCATTCATTTAGTATACGGCGAATAATTAATTTTTTGCCTGGTAATTTAACTATTTTGCCTGGTAAATGCAGCATATATTACCTGTGAGGTCTGCAGACTGATCGAAAGAGAGGCAATAGATTGTGCTAGCTTTTGTTCATAGACACATTTATATATAATGATATTTTTGGAAATTTTCTAATGTTTAACATAAAAGTTATATTTGTTTAGTACACTTTTCTATCATTAACATCATCACTAACCTACTTCAAGAAAGCACTTGTTTTTTCCCATTTTTTTTGGCATTCTTTCAACATTTGCCATCTACTTCAAAAAGAGTTCCATTATTAGCATTTTAGATTTCTCAAATTCCAACATTACACTATTTAACTATTTAAAAGATTAAAATTTAATATCAAATCTAAAATGTTGATAATATTTACGCTAATGAATGGCATATGGCCTAGTGGCTCAGTGGTTTAAGCTCAATGAAGTCAAGGTTTTAAGCTCAGCATGCATCTTAAAATTTTAAAATCTTAAAATCTTTAAGATCTCTCTCTTTCTTAAAGAAATCTAACGAGTGATGTGTTTTTCGTATAAATATTGTAAAATTTGGAGTTCATTTGACACTCGTTTAAGAGGTAAAAGAAAATGAATGAGCCTTGTTAATTATGATAAATTCATTCTAAAACATTTATGTCTTAATCTTTGATTGATCAAATATTAAATAGACTTCTCCATTAATAAAAATTATATGAAAATATATCGATTGTTAAATTGAATAGGATCAACGATTTGAAGTTTTAATTAAAGTTTTTAGAAAATAATTAAATGGTGAAATATTGACATTAATTTAGGGAATCCAAAATGTTGGGGGACCGGAATTCACCTCTTTGCAAAAATATTCAAAATCAATTTTCGTGAAATAGTTGTTTGTCGTCCCTAAATTCTCCTGCCATGCAAGGGCTCTTGATGAATAATAATTGGAAATAGTAAAATGAAGTAAAAGAAAGTCAATTAAATATTCCAGCACTTCAATCAGAAACTGATTAATTTATTCTAGCTTCAAATTATGAACATGCAAATAAAACATCATTGTTTTATTTTAATTTATACAACCAGCAGGTCCACCATAATAAAAATGATTACGATGTTCGCGAGAATATTTAAATTCGTCAATCGTAAAACAGTCTTTTTTGTCGGCAACTCCTTGCACTTTGTAAGGCTCCATAGTCTTACCGTATTGGTCGAAGACCTTAATATGGCTGATGTATGCTGCCTTGTGTTCACCCTCACAGGCAGCGTGACTGCTCCCCATTGGAGGACTTGTTTCATTTTTCGGATAGAGAACACCACCTTGCCATATTACCCTTGTTGCCATGTCAAATGTGTTGTTAAAAAGAGTTTTTGGCCACCATCCAATCAATACGGCATTGCCATCATGACGATATAATGACCAGTCTTGAGTTTTCTCATCCTGCATGGTGCCGGAAAGAGAGAGACTGTGAGAGAGATGAGTTGTTAAATGATTTTACACTAACGCAAACATGTAAAAAAATGATCTACTAATAAGCTAAGAGGACAATTTTCTCGTGTCGTTTTTCAAATAATATATGGTAAATGTCCTGTTTGTAACCGCTTTTTCCCTAACAATTTATGGTGGTGGATTATTGATATTTATATAGTTAATTAGTAAAAGAATTAAGTACTCAGTCGAGCAATTTTTTTATATGATGCGTAGAAAGTATCTCACTTCATGAGACAACAAAACTCTGTTGTCTGTTTATTTCAAAAGGAAATAAAAATAAATCCATCGTTGTTAACTTGTTATTTACCACAAATCCTATCCCTGTGCTTTGTGGAAGAATGTAGAGATTGAGACTTCAATTGGGCCGGCTGCCCGACTCCGTCAAGATCTTTTAACTAGCCCATCCATATAGTATACAAATCTAATTTGAAAAATAAAACAAACCTTCTTTATGCTGAGTGTAATAAAGTGATCTTCCCCGTCAAAGGTAGAAAGCGGTTCAACTGTTCCTCCAGGAACTGGTGCCCCATGCTCATGTGAAAGAACAAAACCTTTGCAGTCGGGACTATAACAAGCTTTCCCGTTGTGGCCAGTCTGTACAGACAGAACAACAAGATCAATCTTACTACGTATAGTAGTAATGTTTTGTTTGGAAAACGAAGGCTATTTTCAGATATATACTTACCGTCCTGTCTGTCCATGCAGTGAAGAGTCTTAAATCAGTGTTTCCGGAATATAATCTGGGATATACCTGAATGCATTCATACTGTTAATACATGCACCATATATAAAATCAAACTGTGATTAATTAGTTGTAAAAGCGTGTGCACTAGTCTAGTTTTCAAGTGATATAGCCTATTAATTTGTCAGAAAATTGGAACAGCTTATTTTTTTCCCCCTTCGGAATTAGCATTAATGCTCGGCAACCAAAAAAGAATTGGAATTGTTTAAGGTATCCTCGCGTAGTCATCCCCATCATCTCCTCCTCAACGTGTTTTCTTTTTTCTTTTTTTTTTTCTTTTCTATTTTCGGAATACTTGTCCAGTGTCCTCATCATCCATTTTCATTTATGTCTCTAGTCACCATCCAGCAAGTATCAAGTGTTATCCATCTTACCTCCCATCCAACATTACACACCCCTTCCCCCTCCGACATCATATATTATGATACTATAATTGTCTTGATATATTAATTATTCTCATAAATATCCTAATTGTACTATAAAATAATACGAATTGTCCGAGTTTTAGATAATAATTGTCATAAAAAAAGTGTTACATTGTTTTGGAAAAAATATCTGATATGGAAAATAAGTTAATTGTCTTGGAGAAAAAACTAATTGCCCTAAAAAATAGTTGTTCTAGTTTCAGATTCTAATTATTTTAGAAAAATATTTGACCTGGAAAAAAAAATAATTGTGCTAAAAAAAAACTAATTGTTCAGCAAAAGAAGCTAATTGTCTTTGTTTGACATATAAAATGTCCTGAAAAATCATTTCTCCTATCAGAAATATTAATTGTCCTCGATAAAAAGCTAATTTTTCTAGTTAATGTTACTAATTTTCTTGAAAAAGAACTAATTGTGCTGAAAAAAAATTAATTGTTATAGAAAAAATGAGGTGGGGAGGGGGCCGGGGGGACATAGAGAAGGGCGGGGGGTGGGGGGGGGAGGGGCCAGAACGCTATATATGGATGATAAATTTAAGGAATGAGCGATAAAAATAGAAGGTATTTAGTGCTTAACTTATTGCATTCCGAAAATAGAAAGAGAGAAAAGGGAGATGGAGGGCTGATAAAATCTGAGGATGATTCTTGTCACCCGAAAAAAATATCCAAATTATTAAATTAACTTTTGTTGTATAAATTTGTAGGTAATATACTGGTAACAAAGATTCTAACTTAATATATGTTTCTAAAAGTATCTGGAATATGATTTAGTAGAGGAAAAAAAAACACCAGTAAACTTTTATATCATCTTAGAGCTATATTGAATGGGGAGAAATATACTTACATGAAATCCAGCTAACATCATATGACCCGGTCCGTTTTCATTCATAACAGCTATGAAAACTGCGCTTTCTGAAGAGGGACTGACATTCTGTATGCCCCAGACATTGATTCTAGCTCTCGTACCATGGGATCTGCTCCACGAATCAGTATAGCCAGCATTCTTAAAACAAATATATAAAATATTTTAACGAGTCATCCCGAAAGTATAATTTCGATGATATATACCATATTATATAAAATTAGAATTTAAACTAGATATCAATACCTTGTAAAAAAATTGAAGGAAAAAAATAAATAGGTTTGAAGTATTTACGTGAATGTAGAAATCTCCGTGCAAACCAAATTTTTTATTTTTTCGAAATTTTTAAATATTTTTTTCGGATTTTTAAAAACTGATGTTTTTGAATGATTCAGAACCAATTAGATTAATGATTTTCTAAAATTTTAAAAAAATACTTAAAAATTTTGAAAAAATAAAAAATTTGGTCTACATGGAGATTTCAATAGAGAGATCATATTTGACGGTTTGGATCGGTCATTTTGGTCTAGATCTAGGAGTTTTGATCGCGACTCACCGGAGGGTCCGTGAGTCGCGGCTCACCGTAGCTAAACTCTATATATATATATATATATAGAGGGGTGATAAAATACACTCTGGTGTACGGATCGTCCTCGTACACCAGAGTCGTTTTTGAAATCCAAAAATGAAACGGTCGATCCGAACCGTTCAACTTGTTCTCCATATTGAAAAACTCTCGGAGACCAAATTTTATATTTTTTCGAATTTTTTTGCTATATATTATGATATTTTCAAATTGGAGGGCCTGAAATACTCCAATTGTAGCGTTTTTTGAAAATATCATATTATATAGCAAAAAAATTCGAAAAATGATAAAATTTGGTCTCCGAGAGTTTTTCAATATGGAGAATAACTTGAACGGTTCGGATCGACTGTTTGATTTTTAGATTTCATAAACGACTCTGGTGTACGGGAGACGATCCATACACCAGAGTGTATTTTATCAATCCACTATATATATATATATATATATATATATATAGTGTTTTAATGTATAATAAATACATTATTTTGGGTCAGTTTTACCGAATATTACCATTGAATATATTAATTTATTGAGCATTACATAAATTAATATATACTAGCAGCAGTGCCCGCTCAATGTGCGGGCAATTTTTTTTTTATATTTTAAAAAAATTAAAACTTGTGGTGTGTATTTTTTTAAGTGAACTTTTTTTATTCTTAAAGAATTGCACTACACGTGATCGAATAAGAATTTTTATATGAAATCATAAATTTAAATTTGTATTATAAAAGTACTAATCCAGCCACATATATAATGTTTCTTATAACTTATGGGTGTGTTTGGATGCAACGGAATAAGCCGGGAATAGAGAATAGGAATAAAGAATTTCGGTTTGCGTGCTTATCCTTATTCCTTATTCTTATACCGTGGTTTTCTTAGTATAGGAATAAGGGCCTTTATTCTTTATTCTTATGTTGTTTGGGTTGCACAAGAATAAAAATAAGTACGCAAATCGAAATTCCTCATTCCTATTCTCTATTTCCGGCCTATCCAAACACACCCTATAAAATCAGAATCAATGTTACCACATTAATATCCAGCTTTGGAAATTAATTGGCGAAAATAATTGAAACCAGATAATGATTCTTTGAATTTCGTTGCCAGCTGATTCGTCCTTTGCCTCCTAAATGACAAAGGTCATAATAATAACTAATCTCAAGTTGCTCTCCACGATGGTATATTGTCTGTATCACCCTCATTATCATTTTTAACATATTAAGGAAATCTGAGAATACCTCAATATTCCCTGTCGTTCCCAATGATCAAACATGTAACAGTGCTTCCTTTAACGCCTTAGCCTCAGCCTGAAATGAGTCATGCAATTCATGATAGTTGAAACCAATTCTCCATAAATGTCCATTCTGGTATATTATATGAGCACACCCCATCTTATTTGAGGCATCCCAAACCCATCAACTAAAATCTGCCATCCCTCCGAGTGAAACTGGTACCTCTCTTCATGCAATGTGCTGGTATTGCCACATCTCAGGCTCTCATTATAATAGCACAAGTTTGACTGTTACAACTATTTTCTTTACAGAATATTAGATCAAAACATCAAAAAATAATGCAAAATTTGAAAATTATCGAACAAAAAGTCTGTACCTGACAGAAACGGTACCAATATGGTCTTGACCTCAATGATCTCTGTTGTACAAGTAATTAAAATGGATTAGAAGTTAAATCAAATAAGATAAACTTATTGATAGTTATTAGTTAACAATATTAAGTCACTACCTTTCTTCAAACGCAGACCAATTGATGAGAAACTGAAAATTTAAAAAAATGAAAAGGGAAAAATATTTAGAACGTCAGAAAATAGAATTAATCCCTAAGCCTCGCTTCTAAGATGGTATATTTCAACGTTAGTCCTCTTGCCAACAATCAATTGGTTCAATCAATGTTCTCATGTCCCTCTTCCCTTTACTGGAAAAGACAACAAAAAAAAAATGAACTTAAAAGAAAGATCAAGCAGCAATTTCAATCTGATTTTTACGAGCACTCAATTTATTGGTTGCAGACTTGCAGCTAAATTGAGAATTCCCAAAGAACACTAACACCAAATAACAACACCACAAGCCCATTAAAATAACAACTAACACCAAATATTCTGAACAAGTATAAGAATGAGAATTCCCAAAGAATTTCTGATTGGTTGCTGCTAAACTGACAGTGTCAAGTATTTCATACTACAACATAACTGAATTCTACTCAAAATTTCCATTAAATGTATACATGTTAGTAGACTAATCTTCAGTCAAACACTGGAACCTACTCGAGACCAATCTAACTCAGTGATGACACTATACTCTGTGGAGTAGTTGTCCAGTAAACATCCATGTGAAATTATCAAGTCCACCAACTACAATATTTTAAAAATAATTTGTCAAAAGTACAGTATAGCCATGCATGAGCATAGGTGCTCAAAACACATAAAGAGTTTGGACATTTTGAGAAAATTGTGTTGGAGGAGGATACGGATGTTTAATGGAAGATACTTTGAAGTTTCCTCTTGATTGGTGCTTCCATTAGATGATGCTACTTGTGGCTGTGATCCAGGCTGTCATTAGCACAAAAAGTTAAGTAAACATGAAAAATTACAATATGTTTTAGATTCACAACTCAGATAAGAGATGGAAATCAGACTGAGAGTAAATACCTTGTAAACAACAATATTGACCTTATCACCATCAACATAGGTACCTAAAAATAAACAGTATGACAATAAATAAATGACAAATAGATGAAAAACTAAAACCATCTAGCAAAAATTTTGAATTACCGTCAGTGAACTCAATAGATCATTGTTGGTGCCCCCCCCCCCCTAAACAAAAGAGTATTCTCCATCATTTAATGCCTTGAAAGTTTTGATTATATTACAAAGGGATATAAAATAATAATATTCAAAATGAAAATGACGAACGTTACTCACATTGCTTCAATATTGGACGTCGTTTTAGATACACTGATCCATCACCTATGTAATCCTTCCCACAATTCTATATCTATACTCAAATAAATGTAAATCAATGTTTAGAATAGCATTATGACATTATCTTCTTTATTTTGGGTGATATTAGATATTTTACAATTAATCCAATGGAATGTTATAAAATTAACCCTTGGCCCCAAAATTTGAATAGATTTCTATTGCAATATTAGTGCTAACTTGAAATCAACCATTAAATTAGTTCTAGATGAAATTGAAATCTTACAATTTACTCATTTTTTAAATTTATGCAATCGACTTTTTATCTCGTCAGAAAATTTTTGAAATCCAATAAACTGAAAGCTTAACATTAACTAATCTCACTTGATCTAGAGAACGAATTATATCAAATTATATTCAATCGATTAATCAATTACCAATTAGCCAATTAAAAAGAATAAAGCGTACAAAACAAAAGAAGATAAAAATAAAAGATCAAACACATGAGAAAAGAATAGTTCAAGTGAGCAAGCAGAACATAATATTGAAAAGAATAGTTCAAGTGAGCAATTGGAATTTCAATTTGAAAAAAAAGGATAAAAAATTTAAGATTCAGAGAGAATTGGTAGTAACCTCATACACGTTGTGGAGGGTGCTAATGACGTGGCTAGCCTGGTCGGGGCGCCACAAGAACTTGTTGATCATCGGTTTCTGGCGAGGAATGAGGGGCGAGGCGGCACAGAGGCTACCAGTTCATGTGGGCTTGAGATGAAACGTTGTCGGAGGAGAAACGACAACGGAAAGACGTGTCGATCGGTTGAGGGACACTCAATACGAAAGAGGGGGAAGAGCAGAATGAAAGGGGAAGAGCAGAGGGATTTGTGCGACGGCCGTGTCGATCGGAGAGAGGTGAGGTAGGATTAGGCTCAGATGTAGAAATTGTGTTGATTGGAGAGAGGTGATGTATAGGATAAGGCTCAGATGGAGAAAGAAATCATGAGAAGGGAATGGAGGAAAGAAAGGGCGGTAGATGATAATGTAATAGGTTGATCAGTAAAACCCTAGATTTTGGTTTGGGAGAGATCTCAAGCGGCGTTGGCTCTTTCCATAATTTTGAAAAGGGTTATGTTAGGGTTTCAGCGCTCTTCCTCTCTTCAGATTCTATAGGCAGACTAAGACGAAAAAAATTGCGAAAAAAATATGCAGAAGCTGGGATTCGAAGTCGCGAAAAGATTTGTTAACATTTGTTAGCAGCGCCCTCACTTTGTGTGTGTAGAATCGACTCATTTATAGAAATAACGATCCAAATCGTATATCATACTGATCAATGGTTTATAATGATGTTAACAATTGTGTTTAATTCTTTTTTGTGAAAAATACTGACCTTGTTAAAAGTGCTTTTTAAGTAGTAGAGATGTGCTTGAGCGGTGTTAAGAACTAACAGAAGTAAAATTTTATAATTAACGAAGAAAGAAAGAGGTAGCGCCTCCATCTAATCCCTCCAAAACGATCAGCGCTCAAATCCTGACGCAATCCGACGACCCAAAACTCCAAAGCATAGTACTTTAGGTAGTTTATGCTTTGCAAAGCATTTTAGCCTATATATATATACTAGCAAACACGCCCACCCAAATGTGTGGGCCAAAAATATTATTGCATTAAAAAATGATAAAAATAAATATATGAAAATAAGAAAAAATTTGGTGCAACTAATGATGTATTTTTAACGATGTTAAGAACCGATATCATAGCTGTAAACTTGTAATTGCAATTTCGTTCTGACAAGAAGACTTGGTTGCAAAGTTCCCTGCTATTTGGGTCCAAGTATGTTTGTTTTATCAGGTCTATGTTGTTAGGTTTCCTAAACTTCTTTTCTTACCGTCCAATTGGATCCATGTAAATCAATTGTGCATCTTGTTTTATTTTGGTTATCTCTGAACTTTAGAGCGCACTAAACGCCTGTAAAATTATTTCCATGCGAGTTGGAATTTTTTTTAAATGGTGAAATGATTATAGATTGAAACTATGTAAGTCTTGAGATTTACATTCCTATGCTCCATCCGTGGCAGTCTATACAATAATAATACAACCATAAAACAATAATACAATGAAATGCTATTATTCTATTAGGATTTTGCATAGTAAATACTTGAAAACTGGTATATTTGTTTCAGCTCTTTCCTCGTCCTTCCAATGAGATGCAAATCAAACAAATCAAATAAACAGTCATCTTATGACCCTAATAAATGAATCCTAATATTTCTTATTTGTCCATGATTTCTTCAAATATTTCTTATCGGACTTCAATTTGATAGATTTCTATGGATTTGCATCTATCTTTTTTTCCTGTTACCTCTCTTTGATCACATTAACCATGGTAACAATCTAACAAATCAAACATTGAAATATTTCTTCAGGCAATAAAGAATAATAGAAAGATGGTCGATTTAAAACCAAGGGATACAAAAGAATAGATAGAATAAATTTAACTGGTGTAAAAGTTATGACTAAATTAGAATAAATTTGAACTTTTAAGTTCTTAAAATAATGGAGCCAAAACTACTTAGGAATATATACAAAGTAAAACTAAATACTCATACTTCCTTTTCAGCACCAGAACATATCCACTCGAGTATCGAATATCAATACATCTTTCCCTACATTTTTAATGTCTTATATTATTAGTTCCAATCCCATTTCTAGGTTGTCAGTGTCTTGTTCGGCTGAAATGAATGCTATATATTTTTTGTTTTAGTACGAGCAACAGAACAGGTACCTATCATGCATTTGATTGTACCATGTTAATAAATCTGGTTATTGAATTTTAGAAATAAAATTGTGAAGAAAGAGGGAAAAAAAGACGTGATCATTGTCCCTTATATAAATTTGGCTTCCCAAAATGTTGCAAACTAACCCCAGTTTTAACACAATAAACTCCTCCATGATGCACAATATGCGTGAACAAACCCTCCATTATGTTACTCTGAAGTGTCAACTAATTGAGATTCAATCCTGAAGAAAACTAATTAGTATATGAAGTTCAAAGTTTAAACAGAAATTTTGACTGATGAAATGCGGACAAACTCGATTCCACTTGCCTAACCTGCATTATTGCACAAATTCAGAGCAATTGCTTGCTACTTCACTAAATTGCCCTTCAGTTGTGACACTAAGTCACCAAGCATCAAACCAACATAAATTTAACGTGCATGACACAACTGAGATAAACCAACAACAATTGTCTCAACTTAACCCAAGATGGAAAGAAACTAAGACTCACCCTGATCAACACGCAAGTGCTTGATAAGCCGACCGCTCGCAAAATAAAAAGGCACTGGGCATCAGTTGGGTCAAAAAGACCGTCAGAGCCATTATCATACAAAGAATTAGCTGATAGTACGAAGGCCATAAGATCGGCGACCTATAATAAAGAAAAAAGTTACCATCTCAAATTGAAGAGATAATATTTAATTAGCCATCTCCATACATGCCACAAGATCACCATAGGGTACCTCAAAAAATATTATAATTTACTCATGTTGGACTAATATACATATATGGTGATTTTAGCAAGTATGGTTGAGGCCACACAAAGTCTCATTACACCTTTAAGCCCATTAAAATTCCAAAACTAAACAAGAAAACAAAACCAATTTACAACTTATCCTGGCCAAATATCCATTGTGCAACTCAAAAATGACAGAGCACATAATCACATGCTGTGATTACTCTCGCATAAACAATTTCGATAATAGTGAAAAGATAAACCATGTAACAAAATCAATAGGCACAACAAACTAACAGTAGTTCTTAGCCTGTAAGTTGAAGAGGCAATGGTGTTAGAAGTATGTTGCCCATCATCACTTGACAGGAGTTGTGACACATCCTTTTTGAATGAGTTCACATTTGCATACAGGCCAAAAAGTACCTGAAATAAAAGCAAAAGTAAATCTTAACACATGTAGGGCATTTTTTTGTAAAATAACTTCCGAATTAGACTCGGAGCTTAGAATATAATGCTTGACTAGGACCAAATAGCCTGCTACACAGATTGACCTAAACCCTGATTGAACCCAATCCAAGGTGCCTTGGACCAAAGACAACCTGAACACAGTCTGGTCAAACTCAAAATGACATGAACCTAAAACCTAATCAGGCAAAAACCCGAACACAGTCTGCCACTTTTTTATTTACCAAATTAGGCCAAAAAAGATGTCAGTAGGAAATTGCAAAAAAAAAATATTTACATTTTCTATCTTAGTCAATTAATTGGAAGAAGTGACATTTGAACTACTGTGCAATTTCTGGAAAAAAAAAGAATTTCTATTACAAAAAATGATAAAAAAAAAAGAAATCTAGTACAATATACCAAAACTTAAAGCTAACTTAATCCCGCCCTTTCTCTAGGCATTGAATGCAAAAAGATCATCCCAACTCAAACAACTGCTCAGAGTTGTAACACTTTTTTTGTTTCTCAGATTTTTAAATCAAGAAGTTCGATATTAATTTGTATCCACAGTGTGATTAAATTAACATGCATGAAGCGGTACCTGAACGTGTGACCATGCATTGGCATCTCGTACGACAAAGCCTCCTTCAAGTTGTAACTCTGGTTCAGCTAATGTGCCTTGATTACATTTATTGATTCTACTATTCATATAGGAAAAAAAATTAAATTAAATACCTCCGCTTCAGTAAAAGGTGAAAGTGTTCTGATCCTATTGAATAACTACAAATTTACAAGAAATGATACTAATCCTGTTGAGGTATTACCAGTAGAGAAAGCACATTTCATAGTAAATCCTTGTGCCTTTTTAAGAAGCCTTGTTGCATTTGGTGCATACACAACATCAAACATCAAGCTGTAGAATCTCAAAGATTCATGTAAATCCAATTATTTTTGTATTTTCATGATCCCATTCATTTTCACAAAAGCAAAAAGAATAATGCACATGCTCACTGCATAACTTAATCTAATGTACCATCTGAAGCAAAATTAATTTCAGTACCTTCTTTTTTTTTCAATTTGGATGAATCACTGTAATGAAACGAAGAGTGAATTAAAAAAAATTAAGTACCTCGTAATTCCTAGCAGTGCAAGTACACAGTGTGGTTCCCGTTTTAGGAGGAGATCGCCAAAGGAGGGAAGCTTGGTTGCTTGGGTTTGGATCTGGACAGGATGGCATTCGACGGCCAACTGGAGGTCAAGAAGAGGCAGAGGTTTGCCTGAGTAGGTGGGGCGTCGGCGGAGGAGAGGGATTTGCGCTACGGCCGCGTCAGAGTGAGACGATCGGAACAAATTAAGCGTAGGCGATGGTGCCAGACGGCTGATGGCGGCGGTAAAAGGCGCAAATTGTTATGCGATGATTTGCGATGGGAATGGACAATGGTGGGAGAGAGGGGGAGGAGGATTACGGCGCATATTATCTATTCTGTGATTTTCTGTTTAGGGGAGAGAAATATTAAAGGGGCTAGGTTACGGCGCAGCTTTTTGAAAGGAAAGAAGAAAGATATCTCCAGAGGTATGTTGCCATATTAGATCGATGAAGAGCAGAGAGGAGATCCGATCGATGGCTGGAGAGCGGAGGAGGATGCTATGCTGATGAGCTATGATTGGCGTGTGCGCCGATAGAACCTTCTATCTTAGGAGCAGCGAAGAAAAAAAGTTCAGCGCAAAAACGGAATCGAACTCGCGTGCTTTAGGGTCTGCTCTAGGCGAGCAAATTTTGAGGGAAAGGAACGGAGAGTAAGGACACGGAGGTCTGTTACTTGCTCCAGAATCACAAGTAAGAGGGAATGGAAGGTGAGCCACGGTGCGTCAGTTACATTAGAGATTTAATTTTGTTACTCCCGATTTGGTGGGTAGAGAGAGTAAGATTGTATAATTTACCTAAATATCCTCCAAAAGTTAGCATCATGTATCATGAGTAAGGACAAAATGGTCAAGTGCATATAATTTTTTAATTGTATGTGCCAAACATAGCACTTTTCGTTCTCTTCCCTTGTATGACGCCATGGAGCAAGTAAACCAATAATTTACTTTCTTTCCATAACTTGCTCTTCCTCTCTATATCTTTACATTACATTCCCTTCCTTTATATCGAAGGTCTGGAGCACAGCCTTAGAAACGAAAGTAAAGAGTCATACCGCCTTTACCAACGCACCGCCCAGACAGTTCATGATAGAAGGTCGACCTTTTAGTCTGATATTTAAATCTGAGCCGTAGATCATAATAGATTAACAAAATCAATGATCCATATTTGATATTAGAGGGGTGTAACTCCCTTTTATCTCGAAGTTTATGCCTGTTCTACTAATGCTTTATAAGTAGTAGAGATAATTCTATCATGGTGGATGTAATCTTCAAGTTGATCGGTAGAATGTCCCTGAAGCATGAAGCTTATATTTAGTCACTATTTAATAACTACAAATCCATCACAATTTATTATTATTTTTTTAAATTGATAGATAGTTTGATAGAATCAGCAATAAAAGCATACCTCGAGCATGAACATTATAACATGTAGTGATTTTGGATTGAACTCTTCACAGTCTACGTCTTCCATGCCCAATACCTGATTAGAGAGAGAGCCGGAGAAATCAAGTAATGGTTTATACATAATTCAATCAAATTGTATTATGACAGTCACGACAAATCATCATCAAGAGAATGTTAGTTTGTAATTATATCAATACTCCAAAGAAATTTACAATAGTAGGACTGAACACAAATTAAGAACTATTAGGCAATGCATTGATAATAACATTTTCTCCACGGCAATCTGTGCTAGCCCCCTGGCAACCTCCTGGCAGCGGATGAGCTTGGCGGTGATCTCTATGCAGCGCATCAAGACCATGTCGCTGAAGATAGAGAGGAGATCATTTGGTGTGGTGTCCACCATGCGCGGAGGAGGCTCAATCTTGTCCCTCGTGAAAGGATGCTCGTCTTGTCATCATCCATGGATCCCAGGAAGTCAAAAGAAAGAAAAAGGGGTAATTTTATACCTTGAGAAATAAACCTCCAAGATCAGAGAAAAGAGAATACATCTCGTCGCCAGCGAGCTCATGCTACCTCTCCCACATTGCTTCTCTCACCTCTGCATCCTTCACAAGCCCCGCTCAAATCTGGCATAGCTAAACTCCATATTTCCAATCGAGTAAGAACCACTAATTACATAACCTCTCTTCATGCACATAATGTGTTCGACGAAATGCCATACTGAAGAAGAAAGAGCCTGGTACAGTACCTTATAGCTAGTGTAGATATCAGCGGCTCGGACCTAGAGCTGGACAGAGCATTGACTCTAAAAGTTAATCGGGAGGGAGGGATTCAATCAATTGAAGAAGAAGTAGGTGAGATGAAAGAATGACCTAGTTACTCGTGGTTAGTGGTCTTGATGGCCTCGTCGAAAGTGAAGAAGGAGGTCTGGAGGGAGGTGAGGTCGATGAGGAGCTTGGCCTTGAGGTGGGTGGCTCGGTAGGCCCAGATTTGCTGGTCGTCGCGGGCGAGGCCGGCGGTGTAGCCGTCGGAGGCGTAGAAGTTCTCGAAGTTGGGGGAGCTTTGCGCCGGCGGGATGAAGGAGCGAAGAGGGACACATAGCAAGGGTGGGGGTGTGGCGGAGATGGCGAAGAGAAGGGACGGTTTCACGAGACATGAAGCTGTTAGGGTTAGCGGAAGAGAGGAGACTGCATTGATCTGGAGTGGGGACATGAATTAAAAACTAAAAAATAAAAAATTAGCGTAAACGCGAATCGAACTCGCGGTCTTCAGCGAACGAACCAACAGCCTTTACCAACGCACCGCCCAGACAGTTCTTCATAGAAGGTCGACCTTTTAGTCTGATATTTGAATCTGAACCGTAGATCATAGTAGATTAACAAAATCAATGATCCATATTTGATATTAGAGGGGTGTAACTCCCTTTTAGCTCGAAGTTTATGCCTGTTCTACTGATGCTTTATAAGTAGTGGAGATATAACTTTTATGTTAAACATTAGAAAATTTCCATAAATATCATTATATATAAATGTTTCCATGAACAAAAGCTAGCACAATCTATTGCATCTCTTTCGATCAGTCTGCAGACCTCACAGGTAATATATGCTGCATTTATAGCCCATGCCAACACAATCTATTGCATCTCTAACGAAATTTTATTAATCGAATTAAGGGTGTAACAATTCGTCTATAATTTATAGCCCATGCCAACACACATATATACATGCACCAGCCGCAGCCTCTGTTTCATTCAAGTGAAGCCACACTTTCTAGGCAAAAAGTTAAAATTTCTAACGTTTTTCAATTTAATTAATTAATTAATAGCCATGATTCATTTACCATGGTTAATGTGAACAAAGAGAGGTAACAGGAAAAAAAGATAGATGCAAATCCATAGAAATCTATCAAATTGAAGTCCGATAAGAAATATTTGAAGAAATCATGGACAAATAAGAAATATTAGGATTCATTTATTAGGGTCATAAGATGACTGTTTATTTGATTTGTTTGATTTGCATCTCATTGGAAGGACGAGGAAAGAGCTGAAACAAATATACCAGTTTTCAAGTATTTACTATGCAAAATCCTAATAGAATAATAGCATTTCATTGTATTATTGTTTTATGGTTGTATTATTATTGTATAGACTGCCACGGATGGAGCATAGGAATGTAAATCTCAAGACTTACATAGTTTCAATCTATAATCATTTCACCATTTAAAAAAAATTCCAACTCGCATGGAAATAATTTTACAGGCGTTTAGTGCGCTCTAAAGTTCAGAGATAACCAAAATAAAACAAGATGCACAATTGATTTACATGGATCCAATTGGACGGTAAGAAAAGAAGTTTAGGAAACCTAACAACAGAGACCTGATAAAACAAACATACTTGGACCCAAATAGCAGGGAACTTTGCAACCAAGTCTTCTTGTCAGAACGAAATTGCAATTACAAGTTTACAGCTATGATATCGGTTCTTAACATCGTTAAAAATACATCATTAGTTGCACCAAATTTTTTCTTATTTTCATATATTTATTTTTATCATTTTTTAATGCAATAATATTTTTGGCCCACACATTTGGGTGGGCGTGTTTGCTAGTTTGTTTAATACACTTTTCTATCATTAACATCATCACTAACCTACTTCAAGAAAGCACTTGTTTTTTCCCATTTTTTTTGGCATTCTTTCAACATTTGCCATCTACTTCAAAAAGAGTTCCATTATTAGCATTTTGGATTTCCCAAATTCCAACATTTCACTATTTAACTATTTTTTAAAAAATTAAAATTTAATATCAAATCTAAAATATTGATATTATTTACGTTAACGAATGACATATGGCCTAGTGGCTCAGTGGTTTAAGCTCAATGAAGTCAATATTTTAAGCTCCGTATGCATCTGAAATTTTTAAAATCTTAAAATCTTTAAGATCTCTCTCTTTCTTAAAAAAATCTAACGAGTGATGTGTTTTTCGTATAAATATTGTAAATTTTGGAGTTCATTTGACACTCGTTTAAGAGGTAAAATAAAATGAATGAATTTTATTAATTATGATAAATTCATTCTAAAATGTTCATATCTTAATCTTTGATTGATCAAGTATTAAATAGACTCCTCCATTAATAAAAATTATATGAAAATAATTCATGTTAAATTGAATAAAAATTGAATAATTTGAATAAAATTGAATAAAATTGAATAATTTGAATAAAATTGAATAAAATTGAAAAATTGAATAAAAACGTTCATATATCGCTTGTTAAATCGAATAATTTATGTTTTTAGAAAATAATTAAATGGTGAAATATTGACATTAATTTAGGGAATCCAATATGTTGGGGACCGGAATTCACCTCTTTGCAAAAATATTCAAAATCAATTTTCGTGAAATAATTGTTTGTCGTCCTTAGGTTCTCCTGCCATGTAAGGGCTCTTGATGAATAATAATTGGAAATAGTAAATTGAAGTAAAAGAAAGTCAATTAAATATTCCAGCACTTCAATCAGAAACTGATTAATTTATTCTAGCTTCAAATTATTAACATGCTAATAAAACATCATTGTTTTATTTTAATTTCTACAGCCAGCAGGTCCACCATAATAAAAATGATTGCGATGTTCGCGAGAATATTTAAATTCGTCAATCGTAAAACAGTCTTTTCTGTCGGCAACTCCTTGCACTTCGAAAGGCTCCTTAGTTTTACCATATCCGTCGAAGACCTTAATATGGCTGATGTATGCTGCCTTGTGCTCACCCTCACAGGCTGCGTGACTGCTCCCCATTGGAGGACTTGTTTCATTTTTTGGATAGAGAACACCACCTTGCCATATTATCCTTGTTGCATAGTCAAATGTGTTGTTAAAAAGAGTTTTTGGCCACCATCCAATCAATACGGCATCGCCATCATGACGATATAATGACCAATCTTGAGTTTTCTCATCCTGCATGGGGCCGGAAAGAGAGAGAGTGAGAGAGATGAGTTGTTAAAATGATTTTACACAAACTTATAAAGAAATGATTTACAGTACTAATAAGCTAAGAAGAAAATTTACTGGTGTGGTTCTCACCACCTAGCCTTCAAAAATAAAAAAAAGCTTGGAAGAAGGACACTTACGGTTAATGTCCTGTTTGTAACCACTTTTTTCCCTGACATTCATGGTGGTGGACTATTGATTTTATATAGTTAATTAGTAAGGCTCCGTTTGGATTCTATTTTGGAAGAAGGGAAGAAGGAATAAGAAAATAAATTTATTATAAACAATCCAAACTCTTCACAAAGTTACACACTTTCCAATACTTCTTTTCATTTCTTCCCTTTTTCTCTTCTTTCCACACCTTATCCAAACGGAGCCTAAAAGAATAACTCTGAAAAGCAATTATTTTATATCATGCATATATAGAAAGTATCGATCTCACTTCATCAGACATCAAAACTCTGCTATCTGTTTATTTCAAAAGGAAATAAAAATCAATCCATCGTTGTTACCACCTATTTGCCACATATCCTATCCCTGAGCTTTGTGGAAGAATGTAGAGATTGAGATTTCAGTTGGGCCGCTCCGTCAAGATCTTTTAACTAGCCCATCCATATAGTATATATACAAATCTAATTTGAAAAATAAAACAAACCTTCTTTATGCTGAGTGTAATAAAGTAATCTTCCCCGTCAAAGGTAGAAAGCGGTTGAACTGTTCCTCCAGGAACTGGTGCCCCATGCTCATGTGAAAGAACAAAACCATTGCAGTCGGGACTGTAACAAGCTTTCCCGTTGTGGCCAGTCTGAACAACAAGTTCAATCTTACTACGTATAGTAGTTATGTTTTGTTTGGAAAACAGAGTCTATTTTCAGATATATACTTACTGTCCTGTCTGTCCATGCAGTGAAGAGTCTTAATTCAGTGTTGCCGGAATATAATCTGGGATATACCTGAATGCATTCATACTGTTAATACATGCGCCATATAAAGTCAAACTATGATTAATTAGTTGTAAAAGCGTCTACACTAATCTAGTTTTCAGGTGACCTAGATGAAGCCTATTAATTAATTTGTCAGAAAATTGGAACAATCTTTCCTTTCTATTTTTTTTTCCTGAATCAGCATTAATGCCTGGTAGCTAAAAAAAAAAAATAAAAATTGCTTAAGATCATCCCATTCTCAGCGTCATTTCCATCATCCCCTCAAACCTTTTTTTCCCCAACAAGTATCAAGTGTTATCCACCCTATCTCACATCCAAAGTTACTCGCCCCTTTCCCTTCTGACATCATATATTATGATACTAATTGTCTTGATATATTTGTTAACTGTCCCAAAAAATACTAATTGTCCTATGTTATGATATTAATTATTCTCATAAATATCTTAATTGTCCATAAAATAATTCTAATAGTCCTAATTTCAGATAATAATTATCGTGAAAGAAAAAGTTACTTTGTTCAAGAAAAAATGTTTGATCTGAGAAATAATGAAAAAAAAACTAGTTGTCCTAGTTTCATGTATAAATTGTCATCGAAAAAGCTAATTGTCATAGTTTTATATTCTAATTGTTTTGGAAAAAAATATTTGACATGAAAAAAAACTAATTGTGGTGAAAAAAAAAACTAATTGTGCTTGGAAAAAAAATTCTAATTGTGCTAGTTCCAGATACAAAATATCCAAAAGAAAATATTTTCCAAAAAAATATTAATTGTCTTGGATAAAAGCTAATTGTCCTAGTTAATATTACTAACTTTTCTAAGAAAAAAAATCAATTGTGATGAAAAAAAAGCTAATTGTTCTAGAAAAAATGAGACGTGAAAAGAGAGAGGGTAACATAGAGATGGGAGGGGAGTACACTCTGGATGATAAATCAGGATAAGTGACAAAAAGAGAAAAAATAATTAGTGCTTAATTAACCCTAATTGTATTTCGAAAATAAAAAGAGAGAAATGGTGCCATTGAGGGAATGATGGGATGATAAAGTATGGGATGGTCCTTATCACCTAAAAAATATCCAAATTATTATTAAATTAACTTTTGTTGCAGAAATCTGCAGGTAATGTGCTGGAAATCAAAGATTTATAACTTATTATTTTTATAAAAGTATCTGGAATATGATTTAGTAGAGGAAAAAAACACAATTAAACTTTTATATCATCTTAGAGCTAATGAATGTATGGGGAGAAATATACTTACATGAAATCCAGCTGCCATCATATGACCCGGTCCGTTTTCATTCATAACAGCTATGAAAACTGCGCTTCCTGAAGAGGGACTGACATTCCGTATGCCCCAGACATTGATTCTAGCTCTCGTACCATGGGATCTGCTCCACGAATCAGTATAGCCAGCATTCTTAAAACAAATATATAAAATATTTTAACGAGTCATCCCGAAAGTATAATTTCGATGATATATACCATATTATGTAAAATTAGAATTTAAACTAGATATCAATACCTTGTAAAAAAATTGAAGGAAGAAAAAATAGATAGGTTTGAAGTATTTACGTGAATGCAGAAATCTGATGACTGGCTTATAATTAGACTTGAAAGCAAATTTGAAGTAATTCTTGAGGGGCTTACTTCATCATATCTTCCTTCCTGCAAGTACAAAAAAAGAAAGCATCTATAGACTCGATTTTACATTTCTGTCAACGTGTTTTGACTTTTGATACAACTTGAGTTTGTCAAATAACATTTTACAAAATGAGGATTTTTTTACCTTATCTTCAGTTTTTCCGCCCTCAAATTCTACAAATGATCTTCCTCCAATGCAAATATTGTACAAAACAGAGAGGCATACCAAAAGCAATGCAACTTTTTGCTTGCAAAAAGCCATTTCGAAGCAAAAGAAAAGGATCTCTAAGGACGATATGTTATAATTAATATATATGTGAATATGACATATATATATAGTATTTTAATGTATATTAAATACATTATTTTGGGTTAGTTTTACGGAATATTACCATTGAATATATTCATTTATTGAGCATTACATAAATTAAAGTAGTAAAATAAATATAGAGAGAGAAGATATGCTTTTAGTTCTGAGTAAATGAGTCATTTATTGAGTATACGGGGAAAAATTAACTAATTAAATTAAAAAATGTTAGAAATTTTTAATTTTTCCTAGAAAGTGTGGCTTGAATGGACAGAGGCTGCGGCTGGTGCATGTATATTGTGTTGCCGTGTTGGCTTGGGCTATAAATTATAGACGAATTTTTACACTCATAATTGGTTTAATAAAATTTTGTTAGTACAACATTTATTATCATTAGGAGTTTACTGTTGAATTATTATAATGAGACAAATTCTGCAATATTAAGCATATTAATTGACGAGGAATGAACTATTCTCTAGTTGAAATAATTAAACATGATTGTCAATCCAAACCGTTCAAGTTGTTCTCCATATTGAAATATCTTTGGTGACCAAATTTTATATTTTTTCGAATTTTTTTGCTATTTATTATGATATTTTTAAAAACATTATGATTAGAGTATTTCAGGCCCTCCAATTTGAAAATATCATAATAAATAGCAAAAAAATTCGAAAAAATGTAAAATTTGGTCTCCATAGGTATTTCAATATTTTGATCAACTTGAACGGTTTGGATCGACCGTTTGACTTTTAATTTCGAAAGACGAGCAGATAGAAAATTGATGGCACGTGCCATCGATGGCGCGTTAGCCATTCTATATATATATATATGAGTTTAGCTATGGTGAGATGCATCACAAAAAACCGTCAGTGAGATGCGATCAAATCTCATGAATCTGGTTCAAAATGACTGATCCAAACCGTCTAATATGATCTCTCTATTGAAATCTCCATGCAGACTATATTTTATATTTTTTCAAATTTTTTAAGTATTTTTTTTAAATTTTAGAAAATCGTTAATCTAATTAGTTCTGAATTGTTAAAAAACTGTCATTTTTAAAAATCCGAAAAATATACTTAAAAATTATGAAAAAATATAAAATTTAGTCTGCAAGAAGATTTTAATAGCGAGATCATATTGAACAGTTTGGATCGATAATTTTGAACCAGATTCATGAGTTTCGATCGCATCTCACAGAAGACTTTTTGTGATGCATCTCACCATAGCTTTTTCAAAAACTCTCTCTCTCTCTCTCTCTCTCTCTCTCTATATATATATATATATATATATATATATATATATATATATATATATATATATATACATTTTGTATTTGATACGGATATAAATATGGATATGTTGGGATACCAATATGGTTCGGATCTTAAATGAATACAAATACGGATCATATATTTGTTAGTTGAGTGCATAATTTTCATTTTATGATTAAATACTACTAATTATCCATAAACAATTATGCACAAACACGGATCTTGCACTAAGCCATTCACACAAAAGAGAAAGGTTCAAGGTATACCTCTCTTGATGTAGTAATCAAGAGGCTCGAACCGGCTAGGTTGTAGGTGGTTGTGCTCGCGTCTAGCTCCCGCCTCCTTGTCGAATCACCTCGAGTCCACTTGGTATTAACCAAATCCTCTACAAGTTATGCTAGTAACTTGGAGGAAATGCCTAATCCCTAGCTTTCTCAATTCTTCTAGCAAATCAACAAGTTATTTGAGGAAGAATGGAGGGCTCAACACATGAGCAATAGGGAGAGATGAGAGAGAGGGAGGCGCACACCAAGGGAGGGGCGGCTAGGTTAGTGGGAGAGAGAGAGGGGGATTTGCAACCATCCACATCCTTATATAGAGTGCAAACCCTACCTACCTCACACTAACTATTTACCAAATTGCCACCCCACCTACCACCTTGTATGGCCGGCCACAATAAGGGCCTTTATGGGCCAATTGCATTGCCTCATGGGTCCACTTAATCATTTATTAAATGGCCTCTCTTGTTGCTCTCAATTTGGATCCCTATTGGGCCTTTAATTAACTATTTAATTAAAGCCTTATTAAATGCACATGTGTTGAAATAAATAATTATTAACTTAATAATAATTATTTAGGGATTAGATAATGCATTAATTTATTTCTATATGATCCCTTTGATTCAATTAATTATAACGGTCTATAACGCTATTTAATTAATTAATCAACTCATCATATTTTGCAATACCAATTATTGCAAATAAATAAATAATGCAAGCATGGTTAAAACACCAATTCTGTGTGACCCTTTGAGGATTTATGCTACGTTGGACATGGAATTAAATCGCTATTTAATTCCAATAATCATAAGCGGTATCTAGCAACACGTTATGATTCCCAATTCGCATAAATAGTGTACAGCTACAATATTTCAATCCTGCATAAGAGAATAAAATTATATCTCTATTTTGATTCCTATGCCTCACGATATCATCGTATAATCCAAGATAGGAATGTGTCATTCTTGCAGATTATACGTTTCTTGATCTAGAGATAATTGTATCAGTTGCTAGCAAACAATCTATCTCCATCAAGGGGCCCAAACAGATATCGTCACTCACTAAGTGAATTAATGAGGGAAATACGATTTTCTTGACTATTTAGCTTTTCCCCGCACAATTCAAGAGAACATAAATAACGTCTGTATAGCAGCCCTTATCGGGAATCAGCGGTAGACGATATTTATTGAACCTATCCTCATGTGGAAAAGATAAATATCTCAAACTTAGAATCAAAATCATAACGAAATAAATAATGACACCAAAACACAATCCATATATTTATTTCGTTGGGTCATGTCCTGTACTATGTTCAATTAACATAAACATATGCAATTAAGTTGGTTACTCTTAACCTGTGATTTATAGAACTTAATCAACACTTAACTTGCATACTAATCTTATTGATAATTAATGTTCCTTGTTAATTATCAAGATTATGGACGCTTTAGATTTATTGTTGTCATTTACTACTAAATGAAACACAGTGATCTATAATTCAGATCCTCAACCTGAATGAACTGTCAACACATAAATCAAGGAACAAATGATATAAAATCATCCATAACATAAAACCATAGAAGTAGCCAAAAAGATTGGCTTCTAGGACATATCTCTAACAATCTCCCACTTGGCCTAGAGCCAATCAACAGTGACTTCTAGCCAGTGTATAGTACTCAATGTAATATCCAAATATACATGTCTCATACTAATGCCTAAAAGATACAACTCAAAGCCAATCAGGCATACGCCTAATCCCCATGGATGCAACATGCAACTCATGCGCGGCTCGAGACAAAGGCTTTGTCAGAGGGTCCGCTGTGTTCGCAGCACCGTCCACCTTCTTGACCTTGACCCATCCGTCATTGACCAACTGACGGATGAGATGGAATCGTCGTAGAATGTGCCTAGTCTTCTGGTGAGACCTAGGCTCCTTGGACTGAGCTATGGCTCCCGTATTGTCGCAGTAGATATCCACTGGACCCGAGATGCTTGGAACCACCTCTAGCTCGGTCAAGAACTCCTTGATCCATACGGCCTCTTTTGCTGCTTCGCCAGCCGCTAAGTATTCCGCTTCGGTGACGGAATCGGCCGTAGTATCTTGCTTGGAACTCTTCCAACTTACGGCACCACCATTAAGCAGAAATACAAAGCCGGATTGTGATTTGGAGTCATCTCGATCGGTTTGGAAACTAGCATCAGTGTAACCAGTTACAACGAGCTCTTGGTCTCCACCGTAAACGAGAATGCTCTCCTTGGTTCTCTTGAGATACTTGAGGATATTCTTGACTGCGGTCCAATGTGCCATGCCCGGGTTGGCTTGGTATCGACTAGTCACGCTAATCGGATGTGCCACATCGGGGCGAGTGCATAGCATGGCATACATAATCGATCCGACTACAGATGGATACTTGAATCGCTTCATGTATTCCCGATCTGTCTCCGTTGTCGGACCTTGAGTCTTGCTCAAGTAAATGCCATGTGACATAGGCAAGAATCCCTTCTTGGAATTCGCCATGTTGTGTTTTTGCAACACCTTGTCAATATATGCATCTTGGCTCAAACCTAACATCCTCTTTAATCTATCTCTATAGATCTTGATTCCTAGGATGTAGGCGGCTTCGCCCAAGTCTTTCATTGAGAACACTTTCTTCAATGAATCCTTGACTGCATTCAATTCGGGAATATCATTCCCGATCAAGAGTATATCGTCAACATATAGAACAAGAAACACAACCACGCTCCCACTAAACCTCTTGTAGACACAAGGTTCCTTTTCACTTTGAGAGAAGTTCAATTTCTTGACTTCCTCATCAAAGCGCTTGTTCCAACTTCGTGATGCTTGCTTCAATCCATAAATGGATCGTTGAAGCTTGCATACTTTGTTAGCATTCTTTGGATCCACAAAACACTCGGGTTGTGTCATATACACATCCTCTTCCAAATTTCCATTTAGGAAGGCGGTTTTGACATCCATTTGCCAAATCTCATAATCATAGAATGCGGCAATTGCTAACATGATCCGAATTGACTTGAACATGACGACGGGCGAGAAGGTTTCTTCATAGTCAATACCATGAATTTGCTTGTAACCTTTCGCTACAAGTCGTGCTTTGTAAATGGTCAAGTTGCCATCCATGTCGACCTTTCTCTTAAAGATCCACTTGTTCTCAACGGGTTTTACTCCGTTGGGAAGGTCAACCAAGGTCCATACCTTGTTGTCATACATGGATTGCATTTCGGATTCCATGGCTTTTAGCCATTCCTTGGAGTCGGGTTTCTTTCTCATGTCATCAACGGTCAAAGGCTCATCGTTCTCCATAACGAGAACGTCGTGCAAACCTAAATATCTTATAGGTGGACGACTTGGCCTTGCCGATCTTCGTAGGGTAGAAGTTTGAGGTTCTTGAACTTGTTCCATAACAGTTTGTGGACTTTGTTCTTGAACTTCAAGTGAAGGTGCTTCCTCAACATCATCGACTCGCGATATGTTTGAGTTTTCATTTGAGGGAGCTTGTTCGTGAACCTCTTCTTCCACAACAACTTGTGGAATGGGTTCGGCTACAATCTCATTCGGTGCATCCACATTTTGTGCAACCTCATTTGGCACCACATTGGGAACAACCACATTGCCTACTTGAGGCATGCTTTGTTGTTGCGGTTCTTGAATTTCTTCAATCACCACGTTGCTCCCACTACTTCTTCTTGAGAGAAACTCCTTCTCCAAGAACACACCATAACGAGCAACAACTATCTTGTTCTCGTTGCGGTTATAGAAGTAGTAACCCTTTGTTTCCTAAGGGTATCCTACGAAATGACATTTGTCCGATTTGGGTCCAAGCTTATCGCTCACTAGCCTTTTCACATAAGCTTCACAACCCCAAATCTTGAGAAACGACATGCTTGGTTTCTTCTTAAACCAAAGCTCATAGGGCGTCTTCTCAACGGACTTTGATGGAACACGGTTTAATGTAAAAGTTGCGGTTTCAAGGGCGTATCCCCAAAAGGACATAGGCAAATCGGCTTGGCTCATCATTGATCGAACCATGTCAAGCAAAGTTCGATTCCTCCTTTCGGACACACCATTCCATTGTGGTGTTCCGGGTGGAGTGAGTTGTGGAACGATTCCACACTCCTTTAGATAGTTGCCAAACTCATGGCTCAAGTACTCACCACCTCGATCGGATCGTAAGACCTTGATCTTTCGACCAAGTTGGTTCTCAACTTCATTCTTAAATTCTTTGAACTTGTCAAAGGATTCGGATTTGTGACGCATTAAGTAGATATACCCGTATCTACTATGGTCATCGGTGAATGTGATGAAGTATGAATAACCACCACGCGCACAAATGCTCATAGGTCCACATACATCGGTATGTACAAGGTCTAATAAGTCATTTGCCCTTGTTCCTTTGTTAGGAAAAGGCGCTTTGGTCATCTTTCCCATCAAACAAGATTCGCATGTGTCAATTGGCTCGAAAGCGAATTGATCCAAGAGACCAACGGTTTGTAATCTCTTGATGCGTTTCTCATTGATATGACCTAAGCGGCAATGCCACATCAAAGTTGCATTCTCATGTGAAATCTTACGTTTCCTATTGTCATTCTCAACACTCAAGATAAGTCCGCTAGAATCAAGCAAATAAAGACCATTCAATAAATGCGCATCACAAAAACGAACTTCATTTCGAAACAAGGTCAACAACTTGTTCTTTATTACAACATCAAAACCATCCATGTCCAAACAAGAGATAGAGATAATGTTTCGAGTGATAGAGGGAACTAAAAATACATCCTTTAGTTCCAACACAAAACCGGAAGGTAAAGTTAAATCCACGCTCCCAATGGCCATAGCGGAGATGCACGTGCCATTCCCGACGCGGAGTTGAACTTCACCTTTCTCGAGCCGCCTCCTATTCTTTAGGACCTGCACATTTCGACAAATGTGAGCACACGAACCGGTATCGAATACCCAATCGGTGTTAGAGGTAGCGAGAAGGGTTTCGATGACAAATATACCTGAAGAAGAAGGTTGGACGGTTCCCGCCTTCTTGTCGGCAAGGTACTTGGGGCAGTTTCTCCTCCAATGACCCTTGTTGCTACAGTAGTAGCAAACGGTCTCGGGAGTGGCCGGGTTCTTCTTCTTCTTGGAACCCACGGGAGCACCCTTGGCCGAACCTTGGGGCGTCACCGGGCCTTTGCCCTTCTTGGCTTTACGGCCTCGCTTCTTGATCTTCTTGCTCTTGTCACTCACGGCAAGAACATCCTTTGGGCCCTTCTCCTTCTTGAGACTATCCTCCGTTTCAACGAGCATGTTTTGGAGATCATCCATGCTCTTGTCCATGCCATTCATCTGGTAGTTCACAACAAAACCGGTGAAGCTTGGAGGGAGGGAGTTGAGAATGAAATCTTGAATCGCACCCGTAGGAAAGGGCGTATCAAGCTTTTCGAGCTGCCGAAACAACCCCGCCATCTTCATGACGTGTGGCCCGACTTCATGACCCTCCGCCAAGCGAGTGTTGGCGACGGCCTTGATGAGACGGGCCCTTTCGGTGCGGGCCTTGGTTTGGAACATGTTCTTGAGACGAGTGATCATTTTAAACACTCCATATCCACTATCGATGAACTCCTTTTGGAGTTCCGATTCCATGACCGCAACCATCAAGACCGATATCTCCATGTCGTCATTGACGTGCTTCTCATATTCCTCTTGCTTATCCTTTGGATCGGTGTCCTTAGGAGCAGAGGGAATCGGAGTGGAGAGGAGGTACTCCCTTTTTTCAAACCTAAAGGCAAGCCGTAGGTTGCGGTGCCAATCCAAGAAATTAGCACCGTTAAAGGCGAGTTTCTCTTTCTCAAGAAGAGAACGAAGCGTTAAAGAGGAGGAAGACATCTACAACAATTATCGAATTAAAGGTCAATTAGTTTTATGTTTTTAGTTTTAACAAAAGTAAAACTTTCGCTACACTTTTAAAGTCCCTAAGTATAGTGATTTCCAAGACCCCTATTTTCATCAAAATGGACCTGCTATGGCACGTCATCCAAAATGATTAGATAAGGTAGGTTCTCCAACCAATCATCTTACCATGACTCTTGGTTCGCATGAGCGAACTTCGCCCCGATGTCCAAACTCTAGTTGGGTCCATCGAAAAGTCACTTCTCACTATTTGCTCCTTGCAAATCTTATCTATTTGCACCCCGACTACCGAATTGGCAATCATGACGTCCGCTTGGGCGGACCGCGCCATGAGTGACAATCGGCGTGAAGGGGATAGAGAGAAGGAGGGCGATTTAACTTATTCGTTTTAGTTTGGGACAAACAATTCATATGACACTTTGTTTGGTGGTCGTGTAAGCATACACCCATACCTAACCTAACAAAAGTAATCACATAAGCATCTCATAGTTGTGGGTTTGTATGGCTCCCGCTTGCATTAGTTTCGCCACATCGTCCATGGAGCAAAACTAATCTAATTCTTGCCCTCCCACTAAATTCTATAAGGATCTAAATCCTATATAAAATAAAGGTGCAAAATACATGTGAAAACATCCTATTCCCATCCTAACCTTAGGGGCATGCAAGCCTCACAAGTTACATCAAAAATTAATCAACAAATTAATTAATTAATGGCACCAAAGGCCGCATTACAAACATTCACACATGCATTCATTACAACCACAAGGCATTGAGTCTTGAGCCATACTAAACCCACTATCCACCTACAAAACAAAGTTAGCACATACAAGAACTTTGTTTCCAATTAACGATTTTCAAGCATCTTTGCGTATCGTTTGCCATAAGTAAATTCCGTGTACAAATCCTCAATTTTAAACAACAAAATTTGTTTAAATTCATTTAGAAAGTTCTTTCAACATCCCATAACAGAAAGGAGATCAAACAAGGAGTTTTCTAATTAATTTCAACTAATTTGAATATTTAGAAAAACAGTAATTTATTAAAAAACGTAACTAATGGAATCCAATAAAAGCTAAGGTTTTAGGCCTCCAAAAATTCTCAAATAAATTACTTAAGCTCCTTATCATAGTTGTGATTACCAGTTAAAATTTCAAGAAGAGATCTTACACCATTTGGGAGAATCAAAAATGACAAATCTCTTACAAGTGCACGAAACACCGTTATGAGATTTTCAGATTATCCTCTCAACCATTTGGTCTGTAAGACCACCTTCTAAACAGTTTTTATATATACAATATACATAGAAAAACTAGTTTAGTCTATAGGCTATCTATTCATGAAAAGAAAACCACCAATTTTAGTTCAAAAAGTTCGAGTTACTAACTAAACAATCAACAAATTCTGTACTGGAACAGACTGTCGATCGAAATGTTCTAACCTAGTTGAAGGTCCAAATTTCCACGAAAAATTATGAAATTAATTTTCCTGGAATCCTAACTCAAAATAGAACAACTCCATTTAAACAGAATTTTTAAAGGAGTCCTCAGTTGGTACAGTTTATTAGAACAATCGATTTGCTCAACAAACTGGATCTGACAAGTTCTTCCTTTTCATAGTTGAAAACCCACAAATTAATCTGAGCCATGCAACAAATTTTACATGCTCAGAAAGAGCTTCAAGTCCTCTTTAAATCTAGCCATAGAACACTGGTACTTATATTCAAAATATAAATCTTTCAAGCCATTCAAACAGGACAGTGCAAGCAAAAACTGGTTCTGCGCACTGTCGCCGTTTTATTCACAGTAAATCTATACTAATTCAGAAAAATGTGAATCCAACGCCAAAAGAATCACAATCCACAGATCTACAACTTTCATGTAGATGGAAAAAACTTCCAGAGAACTTATCAAAGCGAAAAACGCGAAACAACACAGAAAATACCATTTCCAGACAGCAAACAAACGCATCATCTCTACTAATCCGTTAATTAGCCAATTTCTCTTAATTAAGTGTCAAAATAGCTTAAGTACGACCATGTGCTCTGATACCACTGTTAGTTGAGTGCATAATTTTCATTTTATGATTAAATACTACTAATTATCCATAAACAATCATGCACAAACACGGATCTTGCACTAAGCCATTCACACAAGAGAGAAAGGTTCAAGGTATACCTCTCTTGATTTAGTAATCAAGAGGCTCGAACCGGCTAGGTTGTAGGTGGTTGTGCTCGCGTCTAGCTCCCGCCTCCTTGTCGAATCACCTCGAGTCCACTTGGTATTAACCAAATCCTCTACAAGTTATGCTAGTAACTTGGAGGAAATGCCTAATCCCTAGCTTTCTCAATTCTTCTAGCAAATCAACAAGTTATTTGAGGAAGAATGGAGGGCTCAACACATGAGCAATAGGGAGAGATGAGAGAGAGGGAGGCGCACACCAAGGGAGGGGCGGCTAGGTTAGTGGGAGAGAGAGAGAGGGGGATTTGCAACCATCCACATCCTTATATAGAGTGCAAACCCTACCTACCTCACACTAACTATTTACCAAATTGCCACCCCACCTACCACCTTGTATGGCCGGCCACAATAAGGGCCTTTATGGGCCAATTGCATTGCCTCATGGGTCCACTTAATCATTTATTAAATGGCCTCTCTTGTTGCTCTCAATTTGGATTCCTATTGGGCCTTTAATTAACTATTTAATTAAAGCCTTATTAAATGCACATGTGTTGAAATAAATAATTATTAACTTAATAATAATTATTTAGGGATTAGATAATGCATTAATTTATTTCTATATGATCCCTTTGATTCAATTAATTATAACGGTCTATAACGCTATTTAATTAATTAATCAACTCATCATATTTTGCAATACCAATTATTGCAAATAAATAAATAATGCAAGCATGGTTAAAACACCAATTCTGTGTGACCCTTTGAGGATTTATGCTACGTTGGACATGGAATTAAATCGCTATTTAATTCCAATAATCATAAGCGGTATCTAGCAACACGTTATGATTCCCAATTCGCATAAATAGTGTACAGCTACAATATTTCAATCCTGCATAAGAGAATAAAATTATATCTCTATTTTGATTCCTATGCCTCACGATATCATCGTATAATCCAAGATAGGAATGTGTCATTCTTGCAGATTATACGTTTCTTGATCTAGAGATAATTGTATCAGTTGCTAGCAAACAATCTATCTCCATCAAGGGGCCCAAACAGATATCGTCACTCACTAAGTGAATTAATGAGGGACATACGGTTTTCTTGACTATTTAGCTTTTCCCCGCACAATTCAAGAGAACATAAATAACGTCCGTATAGCAGCCCTTATCGGGAATCAGCGGTAGACGATATTTATTGAACCTATCCTCATGTGGAAAAGATAAATATCTCAAACTTAGAATCAAAATCATAACGAAATAAATAATGACACCAAAACACAATCCATATATTTATTTCGTTGGGTCATGTCCTGTACTATGTTCAATTAACATAAACATATGCAATTAAGTTGGTTACTCTTAACCTGTGATTTATAGAACTTAATCAACACTTAACTTGCATACTAATCTTATTGATAATTAATGTTCCTTGTTAATTATCAAGATTATGGACGCTTTAGATTTATTGTTGTCATTTACTACTAAATGAAACACAGTGATCTATAATTCAGATCCTCAACCTGAATGAACTGTCAACACATAAATCAAGGAACAAATGATATAAAATCATCCATAACATAAAACCATAGAAGTAGCCAAAAAGATTGGCTTCTAGGACATATCTCTAACAATATTATCATAAAAGAATATGGATATTAGACAAATATGGACATAGATATATTTCGAATATTAAAATGAATATATATAAATTAACGAGCTAATAGAATAAAAAATAAAATAAATAAAATAATAATATCGATATTAAATGTCATCATACATTAAAATAATATATTTATCATATGTAACCATCACGATAAATTAAAAAATGATTAATTTTAATGTTGCCATCATATGTAATCATCTCGATAAATAGAAAATAAAATAAATTTCATATTATTTGTCCAATCAAAATGTTATCATAAGTCAATCTATCTAATAAAATTTAAGTATTATATCTAATTAAAAGTCTTCCCTATAATATTATAGGAGGAGTAATTATGTTAATCAATTTATGTCAGTGAAGATACAAATAAAGTGATTAAATATCTATTAGATACTGATAATATTCATAATTTTTTTTATCGAATATGGATATGGATCAGATAATTAAAAAATCATATCCGTATCAAATTTTTTTGTCAGATATGTATCTTGGATATTAAGCGTATTTTTTAGATTTGAATAATAGATCGGAGCAGACTTTATCCACAATGTTTTCATTCCCGCCTCAAATCATATATTCATGTATTCATGTATTTGAATTTAGAAATATTTCTATGTAATTTTTAAATTTAGAAATATTCCTCTCCAAGCATATATTCATGTATTTGAAAAATTGATGTTAGTTCAGAAGCTTTCTCCAGTTGTTTTAAAACAGAGATGTTAGGAAAGAGAAAAAAATAGGAAAAACACTGGATATCATATAGTTCTTTTCCATTTTACACACAAGAAAATAGCAAGAAGGTCAGTCGTCAAGGGCTGAGGGCACTTTTGCCCAAAATTTTATAAAATAATTTTTACAATTAAAAATCGATATAGTTAATGAAAACCGTAAATTACCAATCACGATTGAAGGGGATAATATTTGTACCAACCATTTTATTTGAATTGATTTCTCAAGATTTCATTAGATCTATTTACATGAAAATTCTAATCAAATGATACTAAATTCATTTATTTTGATTAAGAGTGGGTGGTTTTTGCCTCTCTTCGACCGATGCCATATACTCTAGGGGGAAAGAAATTTTTTACATTTTGCCTGTCAGTTGATTTGAACAAAAACATTTTAATGAAATACAATAAAATGAAAATTAATTGAGTTGAAGAAAAATAAATGCAAAGGGGGCAGAAAATGAATGTTTTCGAGCTTAGACAAAACTTCTATTCTTTTAATTAAATCTGAGTTCCATATTTATAAAAATTGAGGGAATAAATAGTAAGAATACAAACTAAGAAGGAAGAGGCAGTACGTCGGTCTTGAAAAGGACAAACCACGAGTGCGAGTTTTTCTTTCTTATTATTATGAGAGATATTTTATGGTTTAACTCGTGGTCTCGTGCAACCTACCGTGATCTTTCAGAAATAGACATTGATATTGTTAAGGACACAATAGGTCACATGAAATTGGCCATAGCAAAATGCAAAATTTTGCAGCATAAAGTCTTTTGGTGGTCTGGTGGAACGCTCCAAGCATTAATAGTATTCACGCATCACGCGTATTATAACCGCGTTAATACGCTTTCATATTAGCGCCGTTATAAACAGCACTAATGCATGGTTCCTTTTAAAATTAAAATATTATATTCTTATTATTTAAATATTATTATTTTATCATGGTTTTTATTTATAATTTCTATTGATTTCGAATATAATAAACTTCAAAATTTATACAATTTTATGCAGACATATCCCTATTAAAATCGAAAAGTGAGATCGTGTCTGCGTTTCCCCCAAAATTTGTTGCTTTTAAAAAATAAATCTTTATTTATCAAGTTTTCTCTTTTTATTTTTTCGAATTGGTATGGTAACATTTGCATTTCTTGGAGGTTTTGGTATATTTTCGTCTGTGCGACGGATTAATGTTGTTAAAATAAGCATAAAAATCGTGCAATTTAAAATGTTGAGAATCATTCATGGCGAAAGTATAATCGAAAGAAATGGATTGAAAATAGAAAAGTAAAAACATAACGTCGATTTTCGACTGATTAATTAATTTATTCAAATTCCAAATCATAAGTATGCTAATAAAATTTTAATAATTTTATCAATTTTGGCAACCAGAAGGTCCACCATAATAGAAATGATATCCAACATGGTGAGAATACTTGAAATCATCTGTGGTGAAACAATCTTTTCTGTCCGCAAGGTCTCTTACGATGTAAGGATCCATAGCTTGACCGTTTTGATCGAAAATCTTAATATGGCTGATATATGCCGCCTTGTGTGCACCCTCAACGGCATAGTGCCCGCTACCCATTGGGGGGCTTCTTTCATTGCTAGGATAGAACACATTGCTTACCCATGCTATTATGGTTGCATAGTCAAATGTGTTGTCAAAAAGAGTTTTTGGCCACCAGCCAATCAATATGGGGTTACCATTGTCATCTTGGTACAATGACCAGTCTAGAGTTTTCTCATCCTGCCAAAAAAAAAAAAAAAAACAGAGAGAGAGAACATAACGAATTGTTTAATTCTCTTTGTACAAAGATACAATGTCTCACGACTAATTGCTTTCTATACAATAGTTCACAGTGGCGGGTTGATTTAGATTGTTCACGGCATACATCATTAATATCAATTAGTTAGATTGTGCATGCATGACCGTTTTTCAATTCATAAAATTGATATGAAAAGAAAATTAACAGGGAATAAAAATTAAATATGAGTGTTCTAGCGACACACTTTTAGGACCACAAATGATATCATTTTTTTATTATTTATTTTAAGTTTCAAAATCGAAACATTCAATCTGAACCATTGATATTGTTCATATTAACAATAGATGCATTGTGATAAAATTTTGTAATTTTGGAATCCATTTGATATTTGAGATATAGATAAAAAAATGAACAAATCTAGTAAACTATGATAGATTAATTCTAATATGTTTATTTTTATACCTATGGATCAATATCAAATGGACTTGAAAAATTAAAAAATCTTGTATCAACGCATCCATCATTAATATCAATAATATCAATGGTTCCGATTAGACATTTTAATTTTAAATTTAAAATAAAAAAAAAAAAATTGAAGTGTGATATTTGTGAGTTGTGACATTCAAAGTGTGCATGAGAGTTGGGAACCAGTACTATTTACATCCTAGTTAACTGGACAATCCTAGCTTGTCAAGATAATTTTGGGCTTATATTTCTTGACTTTAATGCCAATGAATTTAATCAAGCCATATTTTTGTACAATACATGCAAACCTTCTTTATGCTCAGTGTAATAAAGTAATCTTCTCCATTATAGGTGGAGAGAGGTCGAGGTATTGCTCCTGGAACTGGTGCCCCAGACACATTTGAAACAACAAAACCTTGGCAGGTGATGCTGTAGCACGCTTTGCCGTCGTTCCCTGTCTGTATAGAACAATAAGATCAATCTAAATCAAAATATATGTATAATTGTATATATATATTGTTTTATGTAGAGATCAGAGACTAGTTTTCAGATGTATATATACATACCATCCATCCAACGAAGAATCTTAAATCAGTGCTGCCAGAATATAATCTAGGTTGAACCTGCATGTATTCATGCCGATAATCAGAGAGTCTATTGTAAGAAAAGTTGGAACTTTTTCTTTCTTTCTTTTTTGAGTACATACACAAAGACTTTATAGTCGAAATCAAATATTATATCCAAAATCGCTTACTTCCCAAAATATTTCACGAATGTTATAACAGAGGAAAGAAACTATATACATACGTAATATTTGTATCTTCCTGGTACTATTGAATTAAGAGAAATTAAATACGTACATGGAATCCTGCAACCATTGAATTACTGATTCCATTGTTTTCATTCTGAACAGCTATAAAAACTGCACTCTCTGAATTGTAATGGACTTCCGGTATGCCCCAAAGAGAGATTCTTGCCCGTGTACCCTCGAACATTTCACTCGGAGTATAATAGCCGGCGTTCTTCGACCAAAGACAGAAAAAAGAAAGGAACATTTTAATTAGTCGATTCAAAAGTCCAAATTTGAGGTTATACGTACCTCATGCAGGTGTAAAGTGACATAAAGTTGTTGAAAGTATCAATTCCTTGAAGAAATACAAATGGTGTTTGCAAATACTTACATGAACACAAAAATCTGATGACTGGTCATTAATTTGATATGAAAACAAATTTGAGATAATTCTCGAGTCAGCGTCAATGGATCTTCCTTCCTGGGAAAAAGAAATGTGTTAAATACTCTCAATTACATTTCTGTAAATGGGTTTAACTCGATACAACATAATTTTGTTAAATAAAATATTCCAAACTGAGTATGCTGTAATCTGTATACCAGAGCTTTACTTTCTCCGTCTTCAATTTCTGCGAATAACTCCCCTTTGATACGATTATTGTGCAAAACAAAGAAGCATACGAGAAACAGTAATATTTCCGTGTTATAAGCCATCATGGAGCAAAAGAAAAGAATGTCTATGGACTATAAGTATATATCTAATATGTGAAATGTGTTCAGAATGCATATAATCTTTTGTACATTTATATTCATATCTTTTTATCAATTTTGGAGACTGTCATCATTCAATTGATTCATTTATTACGCACTACCTAAATTAAAATACTAAATATTGAAAGATAGAGATAGAAGATGCGTACACTAGATAGTCATTAATTATCTAGTTTCTCCAAAAAAAAAAAAGAGATAAAAGACGCGTACAAATTTTTGGGGCTCTTTTGTTCTTACTAAATCGAATCATTTATATGTATAGCGGCAGACAATTAATTCGTTTAAATGCTTAAAGCTGTTTCTAATTTGAATTTAGTTTACTGGAGATCATACAATGGCCGGAGATGGGGGCTGTATTGTAAAGTGCAGATGATTTTGATACGCCGTTACAATTGCTCAATAGAATTTCATTATTTATTAATTCAGTAACAAATAGACTGTGATGTCGTAGTGCATTTTCATAGATTGTAGCAATAAATTTACTTTTAAAAGCAAATATTTTACATTATTGAGCATATAAATAGAGGTCTAACTTCTCTCTCTTTAAGTAAAAGAAACATCGATGCTGGTTTCAATTAATTGACAATATCAACATATTAAAAGTACACTAAGATATTTGTAAATTCGGATTTCAAAATTAAATGAAGAAAAATGAAATTCAATTATAAGATAATCTAGCGATATCTTAAATCAAAACTGTACTTTATTATAAGATATTCTACCGATATCTTAAATCAAAACTGTACTTTATTATAAGATAATCTAGCGATATCCTAAATCAAAACTGTACTTAGTACCTCTCTCCTCTGTTGCCTCTCTAGTCAAAATAATAAAATTAGTAAAATTCGTCAGCGTTCATATATGAAGGCTAAGTAGTGAAATGTCCCCAATCGGCTCCTAATGTCAATTTTGTTAAAGAGGTACTGTTGTGGTGGCATTTGCATAAGTAGTGAAATGTCCCCAATCCGCCACTGTCAGAAACTCTTAATCTAGTGTACTGGTACGTCCTTATTTTTGATAGTTTACCATATATAAAGATCAAATCATCAAATGAACGCAGGAAACAAAATAAAAATGAAACCTATCCATCACAGCTTAATTAACACATCTCTCCAAACCGATCACATATCAAATAAAGCTTTAAATGAACCCTCCTTTCTTCGACAGTCGCTAAAATTAATCTGATCTGGCATGATAATGCATCATCAAATATCTCAATATCTACAATGAAAAAAAATTATAATGCAACAAATGGAAATGTGTGATATTAGCAGCAAGAAGAACTACCAGTAAATATTCTCCAGATTCGTTGTATTTAGAACTAAAAATATTGATATCTCTTATTTATATGAATATTTTTATGAGACTTATACCTAAATCATGACCCAAACTATCATATCCACTGTGCTTTTATGTTATACTTTGAAATGATTTGAAACTGCCATCGTTTGCCATCTCTTTTGAAGAAAGACACTTCACATTAGTCCAAGACTCCAAGCCTTATACAAGCCAAACTGAGTCATTTAATTCTGTCCTCTACGTCAACAGAATTTATAATGCAATATCAATTATCAAATAAAATTCCTAGCAATATATTTACAACAAGTATATAATTATTATTAGACAATTTGCGTTCCGAAATTCACCATTACTTACATAGTTACAAACAAATTCTAGCGCATATACTCATTTGTCCCAAATGCCAAAATCTGCAAACTTACATGACATACTATGCTCAAAAGAATGTTGGACAGTATTTTACAGCACACTGTTGTTCCTATTCAAATTCTAGATCAATTTGGGTAAAAAAAAAAGAAATAAAAGAATTTAAATTAATATAACATATTAGAAAGATTCCTTTATTTTTATTTACTTGATCTAGTACCTAATAAACCTCAAAATTTATAAATCCTATTAAAAAATGAGAAATGAACGATAGTATGAATCTAACGTACGTTGAGTTTCATATATTGAGATATATAAAGGAGTGAGATTGTGACTGTGTTTCCTCCAAAATGTGTTTCATTAAAATTAATTTGCATTTCCCTCTTTTATAATTTAAAACTGTTGTGGTGGCATTTGCATATCTTGGGGGTTCTTTATATGCTATCATTTGCAATTTAGATTAATGTTGTCAGAATAAGCATACAAATTGCGCAAATTTAAAATGTTGAAAATCATTCATGATGAAACTATTGAAAGAAATGGATTGAAAATAGAAAAAAAAAACATTACGACAATTGAAAACTGATTAATTTATTCAAGTTCCACATCATACTTATGCTAATAAAATATTATTGATTTTATCAATTTTGGCAATCAGAAGGTCCACCATAATAGAAATGAAAGCCATCTCGGTGAGAATGCATGAAACCATCTGTGGTGAAACAATCTTTTCTGTCAGCAAGTTCTCTTCCTATATAAGGTTCCTTAGCTTCACCATATTGATTGAATATCTTAATATGGTTGATATATGCTGCCTTGTGTGCACCCTCAACGGCAAAGTGTCCGCTACCCATTGGGGGACTTGTCTCATTGTTTGGATAGAAAACACCGCCAACCCATGCTAATTTAGTTGCATAGTCAAATGTGTTGTTAAAAAGAGTTTTCGGCCACCATCCAATCAATATGGGCTTATTATCGTCATCCCGGTACAATGACCAGTCTTGAGTTTTCTCATCCTGCAAACAAAACAAAAAAAAAAGAAAAAAAACATGATGGGTTCAATTCTCTTTGTACAAGTAAGATATAATGTCTCGTGTCTAATTGCTTTTCATGTAAAAAATTAACGGTGGCGGGTTGATTTAGAATTTTTGAAAGGATAACTTAATCAAGCAATTTGTCAGATTGTGCATGCATGACAGTTTTTCAATTCATAAAAAAATATTGATATTTGTTGATTTGAAAAGAAAATTAACAGAAAGAGGGCATGAAAATTAAATAGATCGCTGCTTGTGCATGACAGCATGAGATCTTTTGTTGGGGAACCAGTATTTCAGGCTAGCTAACTGGGCCATCCTGGTCAAGATCATTTGGGCTTATATTTCGTAACTTCAATGCCAATGAATTTAAGCAAGTCATATTTTCAAAATAACAGAAACCTTCTTTATGCTCAGTGTAACAAAGTGATCTTCTCCATTATAGGTGGAAAGAGGTTGAGGTATTGCTCCTGGAACTGGTGCCCCAGACACATTTGAAACAACAAAACCTTGGCAGGTGATGCTGTAGCACGCGTCATTCCCTATCTGTATAGAACAATAAGATCAATCTAACTATATACATTGTTTTATTTAGAGATCAGAGGCTAGATTTCAGATAGGAATATACCATCCATCCAACGAAGAGTCTTAAATCTATGCTGCCATAATAAAAGCTTGGACGAACCTACATGTATTCATGCTGTTAATCAGTGTTGCAACGCCTTTCTCTGTTTTTTTTTTTATAAATTAATTTTTGAATACATAAACAAAGAATGTTAAAACAGAGGAAAGAAACTGTTGATATGTAATATTTGGATATACTAGATACTATAGAATTAAGAGAAATTAAATACGTACATGAAATCCTGCAACCATTGAATTACCCGGACCCGGTCCATTTTTTTCATTCAAAACAGCTATAAAAACTGCGCTCTCTGAATTGGAATGGACCTCCGGTATGTCCCAAACAGAGATTCTTGCTCGCGTACCCTCGAATCTTTCGCTCAGAGTAAAATAGCCGGCGTGCTTAGACAAACAAAAGGAAGAAAAAAAAAAAGAAAGATCATATTACTGAGTCGTTTCAAAAGTCCAATTTTGAGGTTGTATGTCTCATGCAGGTAGGGCTGTCAAAAGTGTGTCGTTTCACACGTTTTCGTTCCGTTACGTCGGAACAGAACAACTAATGGAAAGATTTTCAATTTCGTTTTTGAAAATGGAACAGACACTGGTAAACGTTATTGTTCCATTTACTGAAAAATTGACTAAAATCAATGAAAAATGGACTGAAATCAATAGAAAATGATTCACATAACAATTAACGAAACGAAAAACTGTTGTTTTACGAAACGAAACGGAACATACCAGTTCCGCTTCCGTTTCACAAGTTTGACACCCCTACATGTAGGTGTAATTGTAACTTAAAATAGTGTTTGCAAATACTTACATGAACGTGAAAATCGGATGATGCGTCCCTAATTTGATTTGAAAACAAATTTGAGATAATTCTGGAGTGATGGGTTTCAATGAATCTTCCTTCCTGGGAAAACCAAATGTGTTAAATACGCTTTCAATTACATATATGTAAACAATGTGCTTAACTTGACACTACATGAGTGTCCAAAAAAAAAATATTTCCCAAAATGAGTATTCTGTGTACCATAGGTTTGTTTTCTCCGTCTTCAACTTCTACAAGTGACTTCCCTTCAATACGATTATTGTACAAAACAGAGAGACATAACAAAAACAGTGGAAGTATTTCCATGTTATAAACCATGATGGAGCAAAAGAAAAGGATCTATAACGTGTGAAATATGTCTATGGACTATATACTATATGTCAGTATCTATATATAACGTATGAAATATGTTTCAGAATACATATTTTGATCAGCATTAAATTTATTCATTTATTACGCAATACCTAAGCTAAAATACTAAATATTGAGAGATAAAATATAGAAGATGCACAACAATTTTTTGGGCTCTTTTGTTACTAAATCGAATCATTTATGAAGTATAGAGGCAGACAATTAATTAATTTAATGCTAAAACATGTTTCAAATTTGAATTTAGTTTTCTACAGAATCAGATACAGTGGCTGGATTTTGAATAATAGACATGGATTTTTTTTGTTATATATACAGCTACAGATGATTTTGACGTGCCGTTAGAATTGCTTAATAGAATTTCATCATAATGTTATTTATTAATTCAATTATAATTCTGTTATATCGGAGTGCATTTTCATACATTAATAATAATTTCATTTTTAATGGCAAAGATTTCACATTATGAAGCATAGAAATAGAGGTAGAAAAATTTTTTTTTTCAAAAAGCTCGAGAGATTGAGGTAGAACTTCTCTAACTTAACGAAACATAGATGCAATTCCAATAAATTAATAATTATAATTTACTAAAAATATAGTAAATATTTGAAAATATAATTAAAATGAAGAAATAATAAAATTATATTATAAGCTAATTTAATGATATACTAAATAATCTGTTCTTAGCACACCCTCTCCCTCCCCCACCTCCACCATCTCTTAGTCAAAATAATACTAAAATCTTTTAGCGTTTAATTAGTAAAACTTTCCGCTAAACTTAATAAATAATAATTAGATTTAGTAAGAACAAAAAACACTCTATACTTCATAAATGATTTGATTTTGTAAGAATAAAAGAGCCCTAAATATCGTAAATTCCTCTTTAATTATCTCTGTATCGGTCTTATTATTATTTTTTTTAAATTTCGATAATGCCTTCCTAAACAAATTTAGGAAATGCGTAATAATGAATATAACCGTTATTTTGGGTTGCATATTTCAATTTTTATCATTGAATATATTAAGAATTGATATTATGTCGTCTGTTTCAGTAAAAGTTTGTTGCAGTTAAGTCCTCCTTTTTGTTATTTAGATTTTAGAATACACGAGAGGTGGCATTTGCATTTCTTAGGAACCTTGTATGTTTCTGTCTTGTGCAATAATATAATATTGTCAAATTAAACATATGAAGTGTACAATTAAAATTTTAAAAAGAAATATGAAATTGATGAAGGAATTAAAACTTAGGTATCAAATAAATTTATAATCTAGATCTAATTTCACTAGTCATTTTATATAAGCTTTGGAGTCGAACTCAATGGACGGTACAAATGATTACCAGACTTTACTTCCTCACGAAAGCTAGACAATTAATTTTTTGGAGTTTTATGATTTAAAAAGACAATTATCTAAAGTGCAATTAAATAAATATTTTTGGATGATTTTTGGTGTTTTCTAGACTCTAAACAAATGCAAATAATGTCCTTGGGTTTCGTGTTCAATTAGTTTAGTTCTAAAGCACTTCTGTCTACAATCTCGTTACTAAATGAAAGATACAATCTCGTTACTAAAGTAAATTCTAATATCAACACCGTCTCCGGCAACGGCGCCAATTTGATGAAGGAATTAAAACCTAGGGTCGAACCCAAGGGACGGTACAAATGATTACCAGACTTTACTTCCTCACGAAAGCTAAACAATTAGTTTTTTGGGGTTTTATGATTTAAAAAGACAATTATCTAAAGTGCAATTAAATAAATATTTTGGATGATTTTTGGTGTTTTCTGGATCCTAAACAAATACAAATAATATCCTAGGATTTTGTGTTCAATTAGTTTAGCTCTAAAGCACCTCTGTCTACAATTTTCACCAGGACAGAGGCATATTTCGGACCGAAATCCATACTATTCGTGCCGAAACTTACTTTAGACCTTTTGTTCTGACCTGATATTTTTACACAATATTATGTGAAGACTACTGGACGACCAAACCTAAGTCCTAACCTCAGCTGTTGTGATTTCGGTTCTGACTTGACTTGGAATTCAGTTTTTGCCACATAAACAACTAAACCTATACTTTCGTTCTGATTTAGCTATTTAGGTATGTTTGGTTGGATTTTTAGAGGTATTTAAAGTCATGTCGGATCAATAAAAGTTACACTTTTCGACCGTGAACTAACCTTCTCTTTCGAGCGATTGGCTTACCTCAAGTGCTCAAATAATTAATTATTTATTCTAGTTTAATGTCCTGATGGTGCTACAGTTCATCAATAGATAAACAATCAAACAAACAATTAAATTAACCAAGCAAGATATAATTCTCAACAAAACATATCACATATCATAATATAAAGCTATCAAGTCACCACAAAATACTAAACTAATCTACTAACTACACCTAAAACATCATTAACTAGCCTAACATGCTATCAAAATAAGATACAAACTCCATGTGATCAATATATCAAGAGAAAAAGAAGGAATAAACCAAATATCGCTTCTAACTCGAGATATCGATCGTTCGAAGCCGTGGTTTGATCAGTTCTATCGCCGTTGCGTCCAGAATCGCTCCAAGATTGCTGCCATGGTCATGCTCCGTCATGAGAGGTGGAATCCCACGCCTTTCAGCGTGAGAAAGATGTGAAAACGGTAGTGGAAAGGTGGAAAATATGCTATGGAAGATGGGTTCTCCCTCTCTGGTCGAAATTCGTGCTTAAATCCACCAAGGAAAAGTCTAGGGAGCGGCTAGGGCCAGAGATCTCCTTTCCTTCTTAAAAACTTGCCGAATTTCACTCTCCATACATGGATTTTAGACTGAAATCCTTACATTTCGGACCGAAATTCCAGAATCGAGCACTCATAGTATTTTGCCCATTATTTCTTCATTCGGACTCCGATTGAGGTGATTCAAAGATAGTTGGAAATCTTAGGATGAGCTCTATAGTGCTATACATTCTATTTAGTCATTTTCTTCCCAAAAATTATCTCCTTTATGTAATTATTGTGTTCAATTCACCACGTTCCTACAAAACAAGTCAAATGCCACGGTAGTACCCAATCTTGAAAAATAAAGCACAAAAGCACATTGATATATTATTAGTTTGGATAGTATTTGAGTTCCAAGTACGGTCAAAATACATATATAAATAAGAGATATCAAATCCCCCCAAACTTAAATCTTTATTTGTCCTCAAACAATAACCAAAGCTTAAAGGAATCGACTATGATAAGACTTACAATCAAATCATCTCAAACCAAACAATATAATGAAAAATCGATCATTCATGTTTACTAAAAAATTTCACACAATAAATTAAAGCAAATTTAAAAATATAATTCAAGGACAAGGGTTTAGTTTTCTTTTGGATTGACTTTGTGCATCTCTTAGTCCTAATGAATTTTATTTTTCAAATCAAGAACCCTAGCTTTTCTTTGTCAAAATAATTGCAAACTCAATTTCATTTGTCTGTTCTTTTTCATTTCTCACAAAAATTTGTAAAAATATTTTATCAAAGCAGAAAATTTCATAATGAATCATTCTCAAAGCAATTTTATTTTCACCAATTTAAATTGTGCAAGTCGAGTCATGGGGCTTTACACCCTAGAGTGTGACACTATGAATTTTTTTTATATAAGTGTCATAATGACTTAGAATGAATCCATAAACGATTGAAATATATTATCCAATGATGCTCAAAATTACATTATTTGCACTTTATATGCGTAATTACCATTTATAATCCAATTTTTTTTATTAAATAACATATGTATCATATTCTAGAATGAATTATTGTGATGAAATGACTTAGAATGAATCCAGAAACGATTGAAATGCTCAGAATTGTATTATTTACATTTTATATGTGTAATTACCATGTATAATCCAATCTTTTTGAATAAATAGCATATGCAACATGTTCTTCACGGTATAAAGAGTGTAAATGTAGATTATTGTGATTAAATGACTTAGAATAAATCTAGAAACTATTGCAATACTCAAATGATGCTCAGAATTGCATTATTTGCACTTTATATGCGTAATTACCATGTATAATTCAATATTTTAGAATAAATAGTATATGAATCATATTCTTCAGAGTATAAAGAGTGTAAATATAGATTATTGGGATTAAATAATTCAGAATAAATCTAGAAATGTTTGTAATGCTCAAATTATGTTCAGAATTGTTACATAATGTATTTGTCTACTATATATATATATATATATATATATATTGATTAATAAATTTTGGAAATATAATTGTAATGTCATAAAATATTTTTAAGATTTTTATTTGAATTTTTTGTGGTCAGATGTCATTTTAAGCAATTTATTTTATACAATATGTATTTTAAAGCATTTTTAGAAATCCAACGATAAAGTAAGAAACTTTTTGAGGTTGTTAATAAATGTACTTTAATGTTTGTGACAAGTTTAATTATCATGTAATTTGTATAGCTTAAAAGATGGGAATGACAAATGGGGCCTATTTGTCATGTACCGTCCAAGATTTTGTATTAACTTATATGCCATGTTTAAACATACACAAATTGCTAAGGCTTGGCATATCATTAAATGTGTCAATAACAAATAGGGCCCATTAGTCATACCGTGCCTATGTCTAAATATTTATTGGTGCACTCTGTTTATTAAAAATCTCAAATTCTACATAGTTGGTACCGCCCCATAAATCTTCCTTGATCGGTTCCTTTATCGAGTGCTTCACCAGTCCACCTCTTACTCCTAATTTCTTTTGTGAAATAAGCTCCAAAATCAAAAAGGAAAACTGAAGGAAATCAAAGCGAAAATCTTGTTGCAAAAGTACAAAACCAATAGGATTTATAATAGTTATTTAAGTCATAACCCAAAATCAAAGTGTGGAATCATTTGAAGTTAAGGGACAGTACCAAAGTGAAGTTCACAAATGAAATTGAGAGCTATTGGACATAAAAGTATATTAAATTATTTGAATATTTCTTCTTTTTATTTTTCTAGGTTGCTATTTCTTTGGTTCTTTATTTGGCCGAGCCTCCTTCAGGTTTTATTTGAAGTTTGTTTTAAGAGCTATTTGATTTATATCATGTTCTCTTATGTTTTACAAGATTATTGAAAGTTGATATTTGTTAAAATAGTTCTACAACTGGCCATGATTATTTTGACAACTTATAATTGTATACTAATTAATAGTCGTACTAATTTTATTACTTGATCAAAATGGCTGCTTGGAAATTTTGTATACAATAGAATCTTTTATTAATTTAATTAAGCCAGTCGGATTGGTACAAAATAGTGATGCTTGAATAATTTTGTAAATCATGAGATTTGTTATACAACTTAATTAGTATAATTGTATAAATAAATAAAGTATGGTACAACTTAACCGACCACACAACATCATTTAGGTTTTGGAGGATTGTTTTGAATAATTATAATTTCTGTTTAATTTGTAATTAAAAAAGAACTTAAGGTTATAATCTATTTGTCTTAGAGTCAGAAAATGAAGTGTCAAGGTCGAGAATGTTGTTCAATAACAAATTGGACCAGCAGCTTCGATGAGGGGAGTCGAAGAAACTGCTTGTTGCGCATTTCATGTCTAAATTAATTATGTGCATATTTATCATTTTATATGTATATGCTGGAATTATTATATTGAACTATTATGAATATTAGCTAAATGAATTGCATGTCCAATGGTTGCCAAGTTGATTAAATTGAGAATCTGTATTATCTTCTGATACACTTGTTCGGTTGAGAAAAAGTACTCCATCTGTTTGGAGTCGGAGTCATGACCCATCTAGTCAAACACCGTGACTTAAGCTCTTATGATCCGGATCCCGACACGGCACCAGTCTAGAATGGTCTAAGGGAGGAGAGTGTTTCCGACTTGTGGTATATTTGTTATTCGGATTGTTGTGATGATATGATATGAAATTGTCTGAATTGTATAGGGAATTTCATGGCCGTTGGCATCCATCTTAAAAGGTGGTTCGCGGTATCTGAATGAAATGGATGAAATGATTAACTTGTGATATACCAGACCTGCATTAGATAGATGTCCAAACCGAGCCGGCTTTTGAAATGCCAAATTGTATTTGATTTGCAAATGGAATAAGTAGCCGTGCTCCTCTGCATTGCATCTGTTTTTAAATGATTTCATTTGATAATTGATTTGTTTATGTATTTCTTATATATTTTATTATTATTATTAGTTTAACTTGGTACGGTAGTTAGTTCCTGAACATGTACAGTAGAAGTTCATGTGACTGGAACTAAAAATCGCACTGAGATAAATTATATTTATCTCACTCTTTGCTTTTGTATTGTTTTCACTATTGGTTGTGGGTTTCATGTTTTAGATCAAGTGCTGGATAGCGAGACGAGTAGCGGCCCATTGGATCTATGGTTAGAAACCTGCATGAACCAGACTGTTAACCAAATTGTTGTAGAATATATCTTATATTCAAGTAAATATTTATAACTTTACATTTTTTTATGTATAATAATTGTATATAATAAGGTTTAATTTATAAATCAGACTTAATTAAGCCTTGCGGGTGCATCTGACATCCGCGGCGGGCACTTTGTCGTGTGTCATCCAGTCACGGGATGCGACGGGGTGTCACAAGAATTGCATTATTTGCACTTTATATGTGTAATTACCATGTATAATCCAATATTTTTTAATAAATAGCATATGAATCATATTTTTCACAGTATAAAAGTGTAAATATAGATTATTATGATTAAATAACTATAATAAATTCCGAAACGATTTAAATGTTCAAATGATGCTCATAATTGCAATATTTGCGCTTTATATGCGTAATTACCATGTATAATATATTCTTGACAGTATAATGAGTGTAAATGTAGATTATGGTGATTAAATGGCACAGAATTATTCCCTTGTGTATGTCATGTTTTGCTATGCTTTGTGTGCAGTGTGTAACTGTTTGCTATGTAAATTTGTACTTGTATATTATGTAAAATCTCAAGTTGTGTGTTTGCTATGAATGAACTGATTATACCATGGGCTGGGACATGATAAACTGAAGGGGAATTGGTGCCTATATGGCTGGATGCATGTAGATACAAGCGAGAGAAGGTTTCAGTTTTTATTTATGTAATTTACAAGCATGAGTTGTTTGGTCGTGGGATAATATTTGCTGCCTTAAGTATAGTAAATACATGGTAAATATTGCTGGAGTTAGGATGGTAAGCCTTGCGGCGCGTGTAGTAGAGCATGAGGGGTGTGACATGCCCGGGGCAGCGTGGTGTGACACAACCAATGAAACTGATGCGTGATAGTCAAGCTGCTCTTCACATAGCAGCAAATCCTGTTTTTCATGAGAGAACAAAACACATTGAGATTGATTGTCATTTCGTGTGGGATCAGATTCAGGCTGGGTGCATTGTTGCTTCTCACATCCGCACCCATGAACAACTAGCTGACATATTCACAAAGGCACTTTACAAGTGACAGTTTCACTATCTACTTAGCAAGTTAATTACGCATTCTGAATCTTCATGTTCAATTTAATTTAATTACTCAGCAAGTTTCTTCATATTCTGTTTAAAACTAATGTTGAATTTATGTCAATATTACACACTAAAAACAACCACATATTTTCATAGAAGGATTCAACACCGCATGGTAATTCAGAAATATTTCCCTTTAAGTGGTGTACGTATACACATGTAACAAGTAGTCTTAACATGTTTGTTTAATTTCAATCTGGTTTCGTATATTGAGTCTGGTAAAATACATTGGTACAATATCAAGTACGTACAGTAAAATTTTTACAATTAATTTTTAATGCGTAGAAATGGAGTGAAATATTTCTGAAATATCAGCGGAGAAATGAGATATGCCGTAATTTTTTATTTCTCATACAAGATTTATTCTAAATAAGTTTTAAAATTTATGTAATTTGAAAAAAATTATTTCGAATACTATAAAATTTGATCCCATGCCAGTTCTTACAAAACAAAACCATACTAATCTAGATAAAGGTTCCTGATTAAAAAACTTCCAATTTTATCCAGGTTCATAACTTGGTTGTAATCGTATTGACCATGTGAAATATGATCTCTTTTTAACTTTTCGACACATATATATATATAGCTGTTTTTCAAACTCTTAGCATGATCGCCAGTCACCAGACTCACCCACAATTGGTTTGATCCTGATATCCATGACCGGGTATGGATAATTAATGTGGGAGTCAGCATTTCTCTACCGAGATCCTTTATTTATTTTTTTCTTTGTTTAAGCATCAGTTGATAGGATCAAGTTGGGTAAGCACAAGATTAATAAACCTGGAAATTATTCAGTTTCTAGAAGGGGTAGACATGTAAGTAACTAAATATTTCCTTAAATAAAATTACTAGACTAGGAAGTAAATTGAAATACAAATAAATTTGAACGGTATGAAATCTATTTTGGGGAGATTAATTAAGCAGGACGATTATAAATGTAAATTAGGAAAGACGGTTAAACTGTATGAAGTATATATGAGTATCTCCTTTATTTTAGGAAAGTAAAAATTAAGAACAGAAAATATTAGCCCATTGCTGAAGCCCGTGTATAAACAGGGGGTTAGAGATCAGCAAGTCGATCAAGAAGGGGGAAAGTAGCTTTTCCTTTTCAAACAGAAAGGAGTTCTTTCTTCCATCTTCACCATCCTAGCATCGCTTTGTTTTTTTGAGGTATTGTTTCCATTTCCTTTCAAGATTTTAAAACTTTCGATCACAAATGTTACAAATTATTATTTCTTTTGAATATGTGGTGCAAAATTTTTGGTCTTGACATAGATGATAGATCGAAATAGTACAAGCTTGAGTTGTTCATTGTTTCCACCTTTCATGCATCCTTTGTGGAAACACTCAAAAAAGATATAAAAAAGAATATGACGATTATATATTTTTTCCTTATTATTATTATTATTATTATTATTATTGTTGTTGTTGTTGTTGTTGTTGTTGTTGTTTAGACAGAAAAATTCTACTTTTCTTTTATCAAACTTATTTTTCATACCAAATTGGAGGAAATTTCGCATAAGATAATTAATTTAAATTAAACCGTTTTATTTCTTTAAAAAAAGGCGAAAATAAAAAATTATAAGCTTGATTTTTTTTGACAATTGGTGTAGAAAGCTGTGAGAGAGAACTTGATGGAGGACCTATACAAAGACGATCCAAACTCATGGCTATGGCGTGCTCATTTCTCTAAAACAGTCTATAATCGCCCAGACCGTTCGCAACTACCCACTATTCCTATAGCAGAACTCAAACTTTGGCACTCTGACCTAAATGCTAAGTTGGCCAACAACACCTCCAAGACGAGTCAGTCTACTACCATGTCAACTATGAAGTTGAATCAGAATACTAGCAGTCTTCCCAGCGAGGTGCGAGAGCGCTCCGATTCCAAAAATACCAAACCAGGACAGCCTTCAAAGCGCAAGGCTATATCAGACATGCTTAAAGAGGTAAAGAAGACTGTCAGGCAGTTTTTGGGCCCACCGTCCAGAGAGAAAACAGGGGCCGAAACAGTGAAGTCGGCCTCTAGGCCGAAGAAGGAGGGCCGCAGGTTATAGAAGTACTTTGATCATGAAGTGCGACCAGTGAGTGCCATGGAGAAATCCAGTGAAGTTCATTGATAGGAGAAGATGTCGATAACTGTTTAATATGAGCATGCGTTGGATACTCAATTTTGAACTTTCTTGAATGTAGTTCCAGCCTTCCAGGGCATATCTGATAAATTTAACTGCCCTGCTCTTTCATAGTTGTGTCACAATTCTTAACTTTATTTATTTATTTATTTGTACGTGTCGAATGACCTTGGATGCTAGTGATGAGCTAAAACTACACGATCTTTATTAGAATTATATTGAACAATGGTTTAAATAGCGGATAGCAAGTTCATAACGAACAACCTCATGTCATAGTGGATTGTGGATAGCGGCGGTTTAGGGACATATATGGGATTATATAAATTTTTAGTTAAAAATTAAATACCTTATTACATTATATATATATTTTAATAGTTTAATTTAATATACACAGTTTGTATATGTAGAATTATAAGCAAATTCGTATATGCATATATCTTATGCAGTTCATATATGCAGACAATACATGTCAAAGATATGTTCGTAATACTAATTATATATCAGTGAATAAGAAATTGACTAGTTACATTTCACTAAAATACCACTAAAGTTCCAATTCTGTTCAGAACGCTCATCATTTACAATTTATGTGCGTAATTGCCAAGTATAATCCAACCCTTTTGAATTTTTAATTTCAAAACTCATTCCCCAGTGCATAAAGAGTATAAATAGAGATTATTGTTATCAAATGAGAAGAAATTAATGCACAATCACGTGAAATGCTTCAATTCTGTCTAGAACGCTCATTATTTGAATTTTATGTTCGTAATTGCCAAGAATAATCTTATCCTTTTAAATTTTTAAGACCATAAACTCATTCTCCACCGTATAAAGAGTTTCACTATAGATTATTATGATCAAATGGCTTGAAATGAATGCACAATCGCGTGAAATGCTCCAATTCTGTCTAGAACGATCTTTATTTGCACTTTGATTTTTCTCCTATTCCCTCCCCCCAAACTTAGATCAAGCATTGTCCTCAATGCATGCAATCAAATAAAAAAGTAAATAGGAGGGAAAAGAGAACTTAGCCAATTTTTGCTTTCCATATGTTGATTTGTTTATAGTTTGTTCTCTCGTTGTCCAAGACGGCTCTATCAATTTTTCTAGATCTTTTGATGCAATCCGTATGAGGTCGATCGGGATTAGTTGGTTCACGTAACCCATGGTGCTCTAGCACGAATCGCATCTTTCTTCATTTGTTCCTCAAAATTTTTCAAATCAAGGCATGAATTTCCATATGAATTCGTCTCTATTTGGCGTGGGGCAGCAGCGCTTCAGCATGAGTAAATTGTGGCAGCAATGTAGGAGTTCAGAGGTAGCAACGGGACAAGTTTTCTTGTGGTATGCAACTCACATGAGGTCGTGCGTGGGTCGTGTGTTTTTTTTTTTGTTGATTGACCCGTGGTGCTCTAGCGCGAGTTGCAAGTAGGACATCCACAATCAGTCAAAACCTGTATTTTCAATAATAAAATCCAAACCAACCATCAGTTTTTTTTTAATAATAATAATAATAATAATAATAATAATAATAATAATAATAATAATAATAATAATAATAATAATAATAATAATAATAATAATAAATGAAAGATACAATATCTAGTCTCTCGTTACTAAAATAAATTCTAATATCAACACCGTCCCCGGCAACGGCGCCAATTTGATGAAGGCTTAAAACCTAGGAATCAAATAAATTTATAGACCTAGAGCTAACCTCACTAGTCTTTTGGAGTACAGCTTTAGGGTCGAACCCAAGGGACGGATTAATGAGTACCGGACTTTACTTCCTCACGAAAGCTAGACAATTATATTTTTATGGAGTTTTTGGTTGATTAAATCTAAAGGTGCAAGTAAATAAATATTTTTGGGTGTTTTAACAATATAAAAGTCGTCTTAGGTTCAGGTTTCACATCGGTTTGGACTCTAGAACACAGAACTTACCACTTTCGTGCATCAAACGGTGTTTTTCAAGCATATACCGCTCTGTTCAACCCGAACAAGAATCTGTTCAATCCGAACAGGACTCTGTTCAATCCGAACAGGACTCTGTTCAATCCGAACAGGACTCTGTTCAATCCGAACAGGACTCTGTTCAACCCGAACAGGACTCTGTTCAACCCGAACAGGACTCTGTTCAACCCGAACAGGACTCTGTTCAACCCGAACAGGACTCTGTTCGATCCGAACAGATGGTATAAGTGTGTGATTTTGAACTTTTATGATATTTTATGCTTTGTGCTAGGGTTTGTTGGTCAAACCTAGATTTTCTAAACCTCAGCTATCGCTTGTTGGACTAGAAACTGGTTTAATCACAACCTAACCTAATTAACTCGATTGGTTCACAACTTTTGGTATAGAATTCAATCAACTTAAACTTGTTTGTTGGAGTTCATAAGGATATCTAGAGGTCTTTTGGACTTGTCTAAAAGTTACACTTTTGGTGTCAACTAATCTCCCCTTTCGGATCTATGATTTATCCCAAATACTTTATCTAAATTATCTTGATTAACCTAACTTTAGAACTTAACTAAATGTGGTCATTCATCTAGAAGTTAATTAGACTTAACCAAGCAATTTAAACAAGCAATTAACATAATTCTCAACGAAACAAAACAACAGAACATATCATAACATAACGAGTCAAATCACAACATCCAAACCTAAGTTACTACCTTACCCCTAAGACTACATAAATCTAACCTAACATGAAAGCAAAATAAGATACAAGCTCCATCAAATCAAAATATCAAGAGAATGGAAGAAATAAACCAAATATCGCTTCTAACTCAAGATACCGAACGTCCAGAGCCGTGGTTGGGTTGATTCTGTCGCCGTCGCGCCTAGAATTGCTCCAAAGATGATGCCATGGTCGTGCTATGATGAAAGAGGTGGAATCCCACGCCTTTCGGCGTGAGAACGGTGGTGGAAAGGTGCCAAAACGTGGTGGGATATGGAATTTCGTGGTTGGTGGCTTGCCTCCTTTCCTTCAGGTCTAGAGGTATATATATGGATGTCCCAGGTCGCAAGGATGGAAGGCTAGGGCACCAGGGCGCAAGAAATTGCCATTTTCATCAGTTTCTATATAAAAAATAATGCCTTATGTGATATGGCGGCACCCTGGTCAAACCGAACAGGCTTGTGGTCGGGTCGACCAGGAGAGAGAAAATGACGCTTGGCTGCCATAGGTGCTGGTCGGATCGAACAGGCTTGTGGTCGGGTCGACCAGGAGAGAGAAAATGACGCCTGGCTGCCATAGGTGCTGGTCAGATCAAACAGGCTTGTGGTCGGGTCGACCAGGAGAGAGAAAATGACGCCTGGCTGCCATAGGTGCTGGTCGGATCGAACAGATGATTGTTCCGGTCGACCAGAAGAGAGAAAAGAGCCTCCAATGCTAGGAATGAGTCGTCTAGCGTACGTGCTACGTCGGGAATCCATCTATATGCTCCAAAATCATCAGAAATCATCAAAATCCTGTAAAATGAGAGAAGAAACGACGGTAGAGCCAATTCCATCGAAATCATAGCAATCTATTGAATAATTCAATGGTTTGAGTGTTATTTGAGTGCCAAGTACGGTCCAAATGCCTACAAATAATGACGATTTCAATCCCCCCAAACTTAAACTTTGCTTGTCCTCAAGCAACACCCTAAGCTTAGAGTTTTGGACTGTACTTAAACCTTAAACATTGAGTTGTATCTCAAACCAATAAATGTCGTGAAATCAATTGCTATGCCTAAAATTTCTCACACTTTCATCAAATGAGTCAAACAAGAATCAAAATAAAAAACCAAGTTAAGTGTTCACAACTTAATTAATGCAACTCTTGGCCCTAAGTAAAGTCTTTTCCCAAAAAAATAGAACTCTAGCTTCCCTTTGATATTTCAAAAGCGATCTCAATTTCAATTACCCGTTCCTTTTCTCATTCCACAAAAATTTGTAAAGGCCTTTATCAACTTCAGAAATTTTATAATGAACTTTTCTCAAAAACAATTTCAATTTTTTTTTTCACTAATGTTTTTTTTTCTTTTTTTTTCGTGCAAGTCGAGCCGTGGGGCTTTACACCCTAGAGGATAATGCGGTATTATTGGCCTTGAGTTTGCTACTAGCACATGTCGCGCTAGGGAGGTTAGACGGGTGTTGCACGACTATGGCCACGGTACACTTGGGCCATAATACTCAACAACTCCTTTACCAATGCTTTCGCACCGGGTCCGGTAGAATTAAGCATGAGTTGTCCAATTATTTCTCGGTTTCTTTGAGTTGTAATTCCTAACAATTCATACCTAATCCAATACCCTCCAATTTGTGGCTAAGTTGGTGGAAAAAAGCCTCAGTGCGTCCTCGTTTTCACAGCTATTTTGATTTATTGTCCCATTATTTTAGCTTGTTGGTGATTCAAGCGATTAAAAAACAATTTCAACAAGACAAAGTTCATATTTCAATTTCCAAAGTCGATAAATTTCTTTTCAAAAGTTTGTCAAATACGAATCAGTTCACTCGGCAAAAACTTGTGAGAATCGACTAAGTTTGACATAACAATTCTAAGCATCCAACACTCAAGTTCAAATCTTAAAGAAAATACTTCAATTTTGGTCCATTGGTGCAAGATCAAGTGTGATATCAAAACATTCTAGGGTTCTTTGAGAAAATTTTTGTTTGACTCAAAAACAAGTTAAGCAGTGTGAGATTTAACGTTTAAAATTCAAATCGAGAGAGAATAGGCAAAACCAACTAATTTCCAAGCCAAAATCATACCAATCTATGCAATTTCCATGTTCTGGTCGGATTGACCAGGTGTCTGTTCGATCCGACCAAAGAGAAAGTTAAAAACAGAAGTTTCCAAGGCTTTGGTCGGATTGACCAGATACCTGTTCGAGCTGACCAGAGAAGCAAAAAGTTCGAAAAAATTGCAAAAATTTACCAAAATCCACAAAAAGTTTGATTTTTCTCCTATTCCCTCCCCCCAAACTTAGATCAAGCATTGTCCTCAATGCATGCAATCAAATAAAAAAGTAAATAGGAGGGAAAAGAGAACTTAGCCAATTTTTGCTTTCCATATGTTGATTTGTTTATAGTTTGTTCTCTCGTTGTCCAAGACGGCTCTATCAATTTTTCTAGATCTTTTGATGCAATCCGTATGAGGTCGATCGGGATTAGTTGGTTCACGTAACCCATGGTGCTCTAGCACGAATCGCATCTTTCTTCATTTGTTCCTCAAAATTTTTCAAATCAAGGCATGAATTTCCATATGAATTCGTCTCTATTTGGCGTGGGGCAGCAGCGCTTCAGCATGAGTAAATTGTGGCAGCAATGTAGGAGTTCAGAGGTAGCAACGGGACAAGTTTTCTTGTGGTATGCAACTCACATGAGGTCGTGCGTGGGTCGTGTGTTTTTTTTTTGTTGATTGACCCGTGGTGCTCTAGCGCGAGTTGCAAGTAGGACATCCACAATCAGTCAAAACCTGTATTTTCAATAATAAAATCCAAACCAACCATCAGTTTTTTTTATAATAATAATAATAATAATAATAATAATAATAATAATAATAATAATAATAATAATAATAATAATAAATGAAAGATACAATATCTAGTCTCTCGTTACTAAAATAAATTCTAATATCTACAACGTCCCCGGCAACGGCGCCAATTTGATGAAGGCTTAAAACCTAGGAATCAAATAAATTTATAGACCTAGAGCTAACCTCACTAGTCTTTTGGAGTACAGCTTTAGGGTCGAACCCAAGGGACGGATTAATGAGTACCGGACTTTACTTCCTCACGAAAGCTAGACAATTATATTTTTATGGAGTTTTTGGTTGATTAAATCTAAAGGTGCAAGTAAATAAATATTTTTGGGTGTTTTAACAATATAAAAGTCGTCTTAGGTTCAGGTTTCACATCGGTTTGAACTCTAGAACACAGAACTTACCACTTTCGTGCATCAAACGGTGTTTTTCAAGCATATACCGCTCTGTTCAACCCGAACAAGAATCTGTTCAATCCGAACAGGAGTCTGTTCCATCCGAACAGGACTCTGTTCAATCCGAACAGGAGTCTGTTCAACCCGAACAGGACTCTGTTCAACCCGAACAGGACTCTGTTCAACCCGAACAGGAGTCTGTTCGATCCGAACAGATGGTATAAGTGTGTGATTTTGAACTTTTATGATATTTTATGCTTTGTGCTAGGGTTTGTTGGTCAAACCTAGATATTAAAAACCTCAGCTATCGCTTGTTGGACTAGAAACTGGTTTAATCACAACCTAACCTAATTAACTCGATTGGTTCACAACTTTTGGTATAGAATTCAATCAACTTAAACTTGTTTGTTGGAGTTCATAAGGATATCTAGAGGTCTTTTGGACTTGTCTAAAAGTTACACTTTTGGTGTCAACTAATCTCCCCTTTCGGATCTATGATTTATCCCAAATACTTTATCTAAATTATCTTGATTAACCTAACTTTAGAACTTAACTAAATGTGGCCATTCATCTAGAAGTTAATTAGACTTAACCAAGCAATTTAAACAAGCAATTAACATAATTCTCAACGAAACAAAACAACAGAACATATCATAACATAACGAGTCAAATCACAACATCCAAACCTAAGTTACTACCTTACCCCTAAGACTACATAAATCTAACCTAACATGAAAGCAAAATAAGATACAAGCTCCATCAAATCAAAATATCAAGAGAATGGAAGAAATAAACCAAATATCGCTTCTAACTCAAGATACCGAACGTCCAGAGCAGTGGTTGGGTTGATTCTGTCGCCGTCGCGCCTAGAATTGCTCCAAAGATGATGCCATGGTCGTGCTATGATGAAAGAGGTGGAATCCCACGCCTTTCGGCGTGAGAACGGTGGTGGAAAGGTGCCAAAACGTGGTGGGATATGGAATTTCGTGGTTGGTGGCTTGCCTCCTTTCCTTCAGGTCTAGAGGTATATATATGGATGTCCCAGGTCGCAAGGATGGAAGGCTAGGGCACCAGGGCGCAAGAAATTGCCATTTTCATCAGTTTCTATATAAAAAATAATGCCTTATGTGATATGGCGGCACCCTGGTCAAACCGAACAGGCTTGTGGTCGGGTCGACCAGGAGAGAGAAAATGACGCTTGGCTGCCATAGGTGCTGGTCGGATCAAACAGGCTTGTGGTCGGGTCGACCAGGAGAGAGAAAATGACGCCTGGCTGCCATAGGTGCTGGTCAGATCGAACAGGCTTGTGGTCGGGTCGACCAGGAGAGAGAAAATGACGCCTGGCTGCCATAGGTGCTGGTCGGATCGAACAGATGATTGTTCCGGTCGACCAGAAGAGAGAAAAGAGCCTCCAATGCTAGGAATGATTCGTCTAGCGTACGTGCTACATCGGGAATCCATCTATATGCTCCAAAATCATCAGAAATCATCAAAATCCTGTAAAATGAGAGAAGAAACGACGGTAGAGCCAATTCCATCGAAATCATAGCAATCTATTGAATAATTCAATGGTTTGAGTGTTATTTGAGTGCCAAGTACGGTCCAAATGCCTACAAATAATGACGATTTCATATAATACAGCCATTTTAAAATTTTTAAGATCATGAACTCATTTTCCACTGTATAAAGAGGTTAAATATAGATTATTGCGATCAAATATCTTGAAATGAATGCACAATCGTGTGAAATTCTCCAATTATTCCCAGAATGCTCATTATTTGCACTTTATGGGCGTAATTGCCATGTATAATCCAATCTTTTTGAATTTTTAAGATAATAAATAAAATTTTCACTGTATTGAGAGCTTAAATGTAGATTATAGTGATCTAATGACTTGAAATGAATGCACAATCGCTTGAAATTCTTCAATTCTGTCCAGGACGCTCAAAATTTGCATTTTATGTGCGTGATTGCCATTTAAGATCCAGCCCTTTGAAATTTTGAAGAACATAAACTCATTCCCCACTGTATAAAGATCTAAAATATAGATTATTGTGATCAAATTACTTGAAATAAATGCACAATCTCGTGAAATGCGCCAATTCTGTCAAGAATGCTGATTATAAGCACATTATGTGCGAAATTGCCGTGTATAATCCAATCCTTTTTAATTATGAAGATTATAAACTTATTCTTCACTGTATAACGAGCTTAAAACTAGATTATAGTGATCAAATGACTCGAAATATTTGCACAATCACTTTAAATTCTCCAATACTGTCCAGAACGCACATTATTTGGCACTATATATGCATAATTGCCGTGTATAATCCAATCCTTTTGAATTTTTAAGATCCTAAACTTATTCTCTCCTGTATAAAGAGCTTAAATATAGATTATTGTGATCACATGTCTTGAAATGAATGCACAATCGCGTAAAATGCTCAAATTCTGTCCAGAACGCTCATTATTTGAACTTTATGTTCGTAATTGTCATGTATAATCAAATCTTTTTGAATTTTTAATATTATAAACTTATTCTCCATTGTAGGAAGAGCTTAAATATAGATTATAGCAAGCAAATGACTTGAAAATGCACAATCGCTTGAAATTCTCTAATTCTGTCCAGAAGGCAAATTATTTTGCAATATATGTGCGTAATTGCCATATACAATCCAATCCTTTTGATTTTTTCAGAATGTAAACTCATTCTCCACTGTATAAAAAGTTTAAATATAGATTATTGTGATCAAATGGCTTGAAATTAATGCACTATCGCGTGAAATGCTCAAATTATGTCCATAACGATCAATATTTGCACTTTATGTGCGTAATTGCCAGTATAATCCAATCCTATTGAAGTTTTAAGATTATAAACAACTTATCCAAAGTATAAAGAGCTTAAATATAGATTATAGAGATCAAATGACTTTCAGCGAATGCACAATCGCTTGAAATTCTCCAATTCGGACCATAACGCACATTATTTGCACTAAATGTGCATAATTGGAATGTATAATCCAATCCTTATAAATTTTTAATTTTATAAACTCATTCTCCACTGTATAAAGAACTCAAATAGAGATTATTATGATCAAATAAGTTCAAACGAATGCACAATCACGTGAAATGCTTCAATTCTGTCCAGAACGCTCAATATTTGCACTTTATGTGCGTAATTGTCATGTATAATCCAATCCTTTTGAATTTTTAAGATCATAAACTCATTCTCCACTGTATAAGGTATTGATTATTGTGATCAAATGACATGAAATGAATGCACAATAGGATGAAATGCTCCAATTCTGCCCAGAACGCTCATTATTTGCATTTTATGTGAGTAATTGCCATGTATAATACAATCCTTTAGAATTTTCATGATTATAAACTTGTTCTCCACTTTATAAAGAGTTTAAATATAGATTATAGAGATCAAATGACTTGAAATGAATGCACAATCGCTTGAAATTCTCCAATTCTATCCAGAACGCTCTTAATTTGCACTTTATGTGCGTAATTACCATGTATAATACAGCCATTTTAAAATTTTTAAGATCATGAACTCATTCTCCACTGTATAAAGAGGTTAAATATAGATTATTGCGATCGAATATCTTGAAATGAATGCACAATCGTGTGAAATTCTCCAATTATTCCCAGAATGCTCATTATTTTCACTTTATGGGCGTAATTGCCATGTATAATCCAATCTTTTTGAATTTTTAAGATAATAAATAAAATTTTCACTGTATTAAGAGCTTAAATGTAGATTATAGTGATCTAATGACTTGAAATGAATGCACAATCGCTTGAAATTCTCCAATTCTGTCCAGGACGCTCAAAATTTGCATTTTATGTGCGTAATTGCCATGTAAGATCCAGCCCTTTGAAATTTTGAAGAACATAAACTCATTCTCCACTGTATAAAGATCTAAAATATAGATTATTGTGATCAAATTACTTGAAATAAATGCACAATCTCGTGAAATGCGCCAATTCTGTCAAGAATGCTGATTATAAGCACATTATGTGCGAAATTGCCGTGTATAATCCAATCCTTTTTAATTATGAAGATTATAAACTTATTCTTCACTGTATAACGAGCTTAAAACTAGATTATAGTGATCAAATGACTCGAAATATTTGCACAATCACTTTAAATTCTCCAATACTGTCCAGAACGCACATTATTTGGCACTATATATGCATAATTGCCGTGTATAATCCAATCCTTTTGAATTTTTAAGATCCTAAACTTATTCTCTCCTGTATAAAGAGCTTAAATATAGATTATTGTGATCACATGTCTTGAAATGAATGCACAATCGCGTAAAATGCTCAAATTCTGTCCAGAACGCTCATTATTTGAACTTTATGTTCGTAATTGTCATGTATAATCAAATCTTTTTGAATTTTTAATATTATAAACTTATTCTCCATTGTAGGAAGAGCTTAAATATAGATTATAGCAAGCAAATGACTTGAAAATGCACAATCGCTTGAAATTCTCTAATTCTGTCCAGAAGGCAAATTATTTTGCAATATATGTGCGTAATTGCCATATACAATCCAATCCTTTTGATTTTTTCAGAATGTAAACTCATTCTCCACTGTATAAAAAGTTTAAATATAGATTATTGTGATCAAATGGCTTGAAATTAATGCACTATCGCGTGAAATGCTCAAATTATGTCCATAACGATCAATATTTGCACTTTATGTGCGTAATTGCCAGTATAATCCAATCCTATTGAAGTTTTAAGATTATAAACAACTTATCCAAAGTATAAAGAGCTTAAATATAGATTATAGAGATCAAATGACTTTCAGCGAATGCACAATCGCTTGAAATTCTCCAATTCGGACCATAACGCACATTATTTGCACTAAATGTGCATAATTGGAATGTATAATCCAATCCTTATAAATTTTTAATTTTATAAACTCATTCTCCACTGTATAAAGAACTCAAATAGAGATTATTATGATCAAATAAGTTCAAACGAATGCACAATCACGTGAATTGCTTCAATTCTGTCCAGAACGCTCAATATTTGCACTTTATGTGCGTAATTGTCATGTATAATCCAATCCTTTTGAATTTTTAAGATCATAAACTCATTCTCCACTGTATAAGGTATTGATTATTGTGATCAAATGACATGAAATGAATGCACAATAGGATGAAATGCTCCAATTCTGCCCAGAACGCTCATTATTTGCATTTTATGTGAGTAATTGCCATGTATAATACAATCCTTTAGAATTTTCATGATTATAAACTTGTTCTCCACTTTATAAAGAGTTTAAATATAGATTATAGAGATCAAATGACTTGAAATGAATGCACAATCGCTTGAAATTCTCCAATTCTATCCAGAACGCTCTTAATTTGCACTTTATGTGCGTAATTACCATGTATAATACAGCCATTTTAAAATTTTTAAGATCATGAACTCATTCTCCACTGTATAAAGAGGTTAAATATAGATTATTGCGATCGAATATCTTGAAATGAATGCACAATCGTGTGAAATTCTCCAATTATTCCCAGAATGCTCATTATTTTCACTTTATGGGCGTAATTGCCATGTATAATCCAATCTTTTTGAATTTTTAAGATAATAAATAAAATTTTCACTGTATTAAGAGCTTAAATGTAGATTATAGTGATCTAATGACTTGAAATGAATGCACAATCGCTTGAAATTCTCCAATTCTGTCCAGGACGCTCAAAATTTGCATTTTATGTGCGTAATTGCCATGTAAGATCCAGCCCTTTGAAATTTTGAAGAACATAAACTCATTCTCCACTGTATAAAGATCTAAAATATAGATTATTGTGATCAAATTACTTGAAATAAATGCACAATCTCGTGAAATGCGCCAATTCTGTCAAGAATGCTGATTATAAGCACATTATGTGCGAAATTGCCGTGTATAATCCAATCCTTTTTAATTATGAAGATTATAAACTTATTCTTCACTGTATAACGAGCTTAAAACTAGATTATAGTGATCAAATGACTCGAAATATTTGCACAATCACTTTAAATTCTCCAATACTGTCCAGAACGCACATTATTTGGCACTATATATGCATAATTGCCGTGTATAATCCAATCCTTTTGAATTTTTAAGATCCTAAACTTATTCTCTCCTGTATAAAGAGCTTAAATATAGATTATTGTGATCACATGTCTTGAAATGAATGCACAATCGCGTAAAATGCTCAAATTCTGTCCAGAACGCTCATTATTTGAACTTTATGTTCGTAATTGTCATGTATAATCAAATCTTTTTGAATTTTTAATATTATAAACTTATTCTCCATTGTAGGAAGAGCTTAAATATAGATTATAGCAAGCAAATGACTTGAAAATGCACAATCGCTTGAAATTCTCTAATTCTGTCCAGAAGGCAAATTATTTTGCAATATATGTGCGTAATTGCCATATACAATCCAATCCTTTTGATTTTTTCAGAATGTAAACTCATTCTCCACTGTATAAAAAGTTTAAATATAGATTATTGTGATCAAATGGCTTGAAATTAATGCACTATCGCGTGAAATGCTCAAATTATGTCCATAACGATCAATATTTGCACTTTATGTGCGTAATTGCCAGTATAATCCAATCCTATTGAAGTTTTAAGATTATAAACAACTTATCCAAAGTATAAAGAGCTTAAATATAGATTATAGAGATCAAATGACTTTCAGCGAATGCACAATCGCTTGAAATTCTCCAATTCGGACCATAACGCACATTATTTGCACTAAATGTGCATAATTGGAATGTATAATCCAATCCTTATAAATTTTTAATTTTATAAACTCATTCTCCACTGTATAAAGAACTCAAATAGAGATTATTATGATCAAATAAGTTCAAACGAATGCACAATCACGTGAAATGCTTCAATTCTGTCCAGAACGCTCAATATTTGCACTTTATGTGCGTAATTGTCATGTATAATCCAATCCTTTTGAATTTTTAAGATCATAAACTCATTCTCCACTGTATAAGGTATTGATTATTGTGATCAAATGACATGAAATGAATGCACAATAGGATGAAATGCTCCAATTCTGCCCAGAACGCTCATTATTTGCATTTTATGTGAGTAATTGCCATGTATAATACAATCCTTTAGAATTTTCATGATTATAAACTTGTTCTCCACTTTATAAAGAGTTTAAATATAGATTATAGAGATCAAATGACTTGAAATGAATGCACAATCGCTTGAAATTCTCCAATTCTATCCAGAACGCTCTTAATTTGCACTTTATGTGCGTAATTACCATGTATAATACAGCCATTTTAAAATTTTTAAGATCATGAACTCATTCTCCACTGTATAAAGAGGTTAAATATAGATTATTGCGATCGAATATCTTGAAATGAATGCACAATCGTGTGAAATTCTCCAATTATTCCCAGAATGCTCATTATTTTCACTTTATGGGCGTAATTGCCATGTATAATCCAATCTTTTTGAATTTTTAAGATAATAAATAAAATTTTCACTGTATTAAGAGCTTAAATGTAGATTATAGTGATCTAATGACTTGAAATGAATGCACAATCGCTTGAAATTCTCCAATTCTGTCCAGGACGCTCAAAATTTGCATTTTATGTGCGTAATTGCCATGTAAGATCCAGCCCTTTGAAATTTTGAAGAACATAAACTCATTCTCCACTGTATAAAGATCTAAAATATAGATTATTGTGATCAAATTACTTGAAATAAATGCACAATCTCGTGAAATGCGCCAATTCTGTCAAGAATGCTGATTATAAGCACATTATGTGCGAAATTGCCGTGTATAATCCAATCCTTTTTAATTATGAAGATTATAAACTTATTCTTCACTGTATAACGAGCTTAAAACTAGATTATAGTGATCAAATGACTCGAAATATTTGCACAATCACTTTAAATTCTCCAATACTGTCCAGAACGCACATTATTTGGCACTATATATGCATAATTGCCGTGTATAATCCAATCCTTTTGAATTTTTAAGATCCTAAACTTATTCTCTCCTGTATAAAGAGCTTAAATATAGATTATTGTGATCACATGTCTTGAAATGAATGCACAATCGCGTAAAATGCTCAAATTCTGTCCAGAACGCTCATTATTTGAACTTTATGTTCGTAATTGTCATGTATAATCAAATCTTTTTGAATTTTTAATATTATAAACTTATTCTCCATTGTAGGAAGAGCTTAAATATAGATTATAGCAAGCAAATGACTTGAAAATGCACAATCGCTTGAAATTCTCTAATTCTGTCCAGAAGGCAAATTATTTTGCAATATATGTGCGTAATTGCCATATACAATCCAATCCTTTTGATTTTTTCAGAATGTAAACTCATTCTCCACTGTATAAAAAGTTTAAATATAGATTATTGTGATCAAATGGCTTGAAATTAATGCACTATCGCGTGAAATGCTCAAATTATGTCCATAACGATCAATATTTGCACTTTATGTGCGTAATTGCCAGTATAATCCAATCCTATTGAAGTTTTAAGATTATAAACAACTTATCCAAAGTATAAAGAGCTTAAATATAGATTATAGAGATCAAATGACTTTCAGCGAATGCACAATCGCTTGAAATTCTCCAATTCGGACCATAACGCACATTATTTGCACTAAATGTGCATAATTGGAATGTATAATCCAATCCTTATAAATTTTTAATTTTATAAACTCATTCTCCACTGTATAAAGAACTCAAATAGAGATTATTATGATCAAATAAGTTCAAACGAATGCACAATCACGTGAAATGCTTCAATTCTGTCCAGAACGCTCAATATTTGCACTTTATGTGCGTAATTGTCATGTATAATCCAATCCTTTTGAATTTTTAAGATCATAAACTCATTCTCCACTGTATAAGGTATTGATTATTGTGATCAAATGACATGAAATGAATGCACAATAGGATGAAATGCTCCAATTCTGCCCAGAACGCTCATTATTTGCATTTTATGTGAGTAATTGCCATGTATAATACAATCCTTTAGAATTTTCATGATTATAAACTTGTTCTCCACTTTATAAAGAGTTTAAATATAGATTATAGAGATCAAATGACTTTCAACGAATGCACAATCGCTTGAAATTCTCCAATTCGGACCATAACGCACATTATTTGCACTAAATGTGCATAATTGGAGTGTATAATCCAATCCTTATAAATTTCTAATTTTATAAACTCATTCTCCACTGTATAAAGAACTCAAATAGAGATTATTATGATCAAATAAGTTCAAACGAATGCACAATCACGTGAAATGCTTCAATTCTGTCCAGAACGCTCAATATTTGCACTTTATGTGCGTAATTGTCATGTATAATCCAATCCTTTTGAATTTTTAAGATCACAAACTCATTCTCCACTGTATAAGGACCTTAAATATTGATTATTGTGATCAAATGACATGAAATGAATGCACAATCGGATGAAATGCTCAAATTCTGCCCAGAACGCTCATTATCTGCATTTTATGTGAGTAATTGCCATGTATAATACAATCCTTTAGAATTTTCATGATTATAAACTTGTTCTCCACTTTATAAAGAGCGTAAATATAGATTATAGAGATCAAATGACTTGAAATGAATGCACAATCGCTTGAAATTCTCCAATTCTATCCAGAACGCTCTTAATTTGCACTTTATGTGCGTAATTACCATGTATAATACAGCCCTTTTAAAATTTTTAAGATCATGAACTCATTCTCCACTGTATAAAGAGGTTAAATATAGATTATTGTGATAAAATATCTTGAAATGAATGCACAATCGTGTGAAATTCTCCAATTATTCCCAGAATGCTCATTATTTGCACTTTATGGGCGTAATTGCCATGTATAATCCAATCTTTTTGAATTTTTAAGATAATAAATAAAATTTTCACTGTATTGAGAGCTTAAATGTAGATTATAGTGATCTAATGACTTGAAATGAATGCACAATCGCTTGAAATTCTCCAATTCTGTCCAGGACGCTCAAAATTTGCATTTTATGTGCGTAATTGCCATGTAAGATCCAGCCCTTTGAAATTTTGAAGAACATAAACTCATTCTCCACTGTATAAAGATCTAAAATATAGATTATTGTGATCAAATTACTTGAAATAAATGCACAATCTCGTGAAATGCGCCAATTCTGTCAAGAATGCTGATTGTAAGCACATTATGTGCGAAATTGCCGTGTATAATCCAATCCTTTTTAATTATGAAGATTATAAACTTATTCTTCACTGTATAACGAGCTTAAAACTAGATTATAGTGATCAAATGACTCGAAATATTTGCACAATCACTTTAAATTCTCCAATACTGTCCAGAACGCACATTATTTGGCACTATATATGCATAATTGCCGTGTATAATCCAATCCTTTTGAATTTTTAAGATCCTAAACTTATTCTCTCCTGTATAAAGAGCTTAAATATAGATTATTGTGATCACATGTCTTGAAATGAATGCACAATCGCGTAAAATGCTCAAATTCTGTCCAGAACGCTCATTATTTGAACTTTATGTTCGAAATTGTCATGTATAATCAAATCCTTTTGAATTTTTAATATTATAAACTTATTCTCCATTGTAGGAAGAGCTTAAATATAGATTATAGCAAGCAAATGACTTGAAAATGCACAATCGCTTGAAATTCTCTAATTCTGTCTATAAGGCAAATTATTTTGCAATATATGTGCGTAATTGCCATATACAATCCAATCCTTTTGATTTTTTCAGAATGTAAACTCATTCTCCACTGTATAAAAAGTTTAAATATAGATTATTGTGATCAAATGGCTTGAAATTAATGCACTATCGCGTGAAATGCTCAAATTATGTCCATAACGATCAATATTTGCACTTTATGTGCGTAATTGCCAGTATAATCCAATCCTATTGAAGTTTTAAGATTATAAACAACTTATCCAAAGTATAAAGAGCTTAAATATAGATTATAGAGATCAAATGACTTTCAGCGAATGCACAATCGCTTGAAATTCTCCAATTCGGACCATAACGCACATTATTTGCACTAAATGTGCATAATTGGAATGTATAATCCAATCCTTATAAATTTTTAATTTTATAAACTCATTCTCCACTGTATAAAGAACTCAAATAGAGATTATTATGATCAAATAAGTTCAAACGAATGCACAATCACGTGAAATGCTTCAATTCTGTCCAGAACGCTCAATATTTGCACTTTATGTGCGTAATTGTCATGTATAATCCAATCCTTTTGAATTTTTAAGATCATAAACTCATTCTCCACTGTATAAGGTATTGATTATTGTGATCAAATGACATGAAATGAATGCACAATAGGATGAAATGCTCCAATTCTGCCCAGAACGCTCATTATTTGCATTTTATGTGAGTAATTGCCATGTATAATACAATCCTTTAGAATTTTCATGATTATAAACTTGTTCTCCACTTTATAAAGAGTTTAAATATAGATTATAGAGATCAAATGACTTTCAACGAATGCACAATCGCTTGAAATTCTCCAATTCGGACCATAACGCACATTATTTGCACTAAATGTGCATAATTGGAGTGTATAATCCAATCCTTATAAATTTCTAATTTTATAAACTCATTCTCCACTGTATAAAGAACTCAAATAGAGATTATTATGATCAAATAAGTTCAAACGAATGCACAATCACGTGAAATGCTTCAATTCTGTCCAGAACGCTCAATATTTGCACTTTATGTGCGTAATTGTCATGTATAATCCAATCCTTTTGAATTTTTAAGATCACAAACTCATTCTCCACTGTATAAGGACCTTAAATATTGATTATTGTGATCAAATGACATGAAATGAATGCACAATCGGATGAAATGCTCAAATTCTGCCCAGAACGCTCATTATCTGCATTTTATGTGAGTAATTGCCATGTATAATACAATCCTTTAGAATTTTCATGATTATAAACTTGTTCTCCACTTTATAAAGAGCGTAAATATAGATTATAGAGATCAAATGACTTGAAATGAATGCACAATCGCTTGAAATTCTCCAATTCTATCCAGAACGCTCTTAATTTGCACTTTATGTGCGTAATTACCATGTATAATACAGCCCTTTTAAAATTTTTAAGATCATGAACTCATTCTCCACTGTATAAAGAGGTTAAATATAGATTATTGTGATAAAATATCTTGAAATGAATGCACAATCGTGTGAAATTCTCCAATTATTCCCAGAATGCTCATTATTTGCACTTTATGGGCGTAATTGCCATGTATAATCCAATCTTTTTGAATTTTTAAGATAATAAATAAAATTTTCACTGTATTGAGAGCTTAAATGTAGATTATAGTGATCTAATGACTTGAAATGAATGCACAATCGCTTGAAATTCTCCAATTCTGTCCAGGACGCTCAAAATTTGCATTTTATGTGCGTAATTGCCATGTAAGATCCAGCCCTTTGAAATTTTGAAGAACATAAACTCATTCTCCACTGTATAAAGATCTAAAATATAGATTATTGTGATCAAATTACTTGAAATAAATGCACAATCTCGTGAAATGCGCCAATTCTGTCAAGAATGCTGATTGTAAGCACATTATGTGCGAAATTGCCGTGTATAATCCAATCCTTTTTAATTATGAAGATTATAAACTTATTCTTCACTGTATAACGAGCTTAAAACTAGATTATAGTGATCAAATGACTCGAAATATTTGCACAATCACTTTAAATTCTCCAATACTGTCCAGAACGCACATTATTTGGCACTATATATGCATAATTGCCGTGTATAATCCAATCCTTTTGAATTTTTAAGATCCTAAACTTATTCTCTCCTGTATAAAGAGCTTAAATATAGATTATTGTGATCACATGTCTTGAAATGAATGCACAATCGCGTAAAATGCTCAAATTCTGTCCAGAACGCTCATTATTTGAACTTTATGTTCGAAATTGTCATGTATAATCAAATCCTTTTGAATTTTTAATATTATAAACTTATTCTCCATTGTAGGAAGAGCTTAAATATAGATTATAGCAAGCAAATGACTTGAAAATGCACAATCGCTTGAAATTCTCTAATTCTGTCTATAAGGCAAATTATTTTGCAATATATGTGCGTAATTGCCATATACAATCCAATCCTATTGATTTTTTCAGAATGTAAACTCATTCTCCACTGTATAAAAAGTTCAAATATAGATTATTGTGATCTAATGGCTTGAAATTAATGCACAATCGCGTGAAATGCTCAAATTATGTCCATAACGATCAATATTTGCACTTTATGTGCGTAATTGCCAGTATAATCCAATCCTATTGAAGTTTTAAGATTATAAACAACTTATCCACAGTATAAAGAGCTTAAATATAGATTATAGAGATCAAATGACTTTCAACGAATGCACAATCGCTTGAAATTCTCCAATTCGGACCATAACGCACATTATTTGCACTAAATGTGCATAATTGGAATGTATAATCCAATCCTTATAAATTTTTAATTTTATAAACTCATTCTCCACTGTATAAAGAACTCAAATAGAGATTATTATGATCAAATAAGTTCAAACGAATGCACAATCACGTGAAATGCTTCAATTCTGTCCAGAACGCTCAATATTTGCACTTTATGTGCGTAATTGTCATGTATAATCCAATCCTTTTGAATTTTTAAGATCATAAACTCATTCTCCACTGTATAAGGACCTTAAATATTGATTATTGTGATCAAATGACATGAAATGAATGCACAATAGGATGAAATGCTCCAATTCTGCCCAGAACGCTCATTATTTGCATTTTATGTGAGTAATTGCCATGTATAATACAATCCTTTTGAATTTTCATGATTATAAACTTGTTCTCCACTTTATAAAGAGCTTAAATATAGATTATAGAGATCAAATGACTTGAAATGAATGCACAATCGCTTGAAATTCTCCAATTCTATCCAGAACGCTCTTAATTTGCACTTTATGTGCGTAATTACCATGTATAATACAGCCCTTTTAAAATTTTTAAGATCATGAACTCATTCTCCACTGTATAAAGAGGTTAAATATAGATTATTGTGATAAAATATCTTGAAATGAATGCACAATCGTGTGAAATTCTCCAATTATTCCCAGAATGCTCATTATTTGCACTTTATGGGCGTAATTGCCATGTATAATCCAATCTTTTTGAATTTTTAAGATAATAAATAAAATTTTCACTGTATTGAGAGCTTAAATGTAGATTATAGTGATCTAATGACTTGAAATGAATGCACAATCGCTTGAAATTCTCCAATTCTGTCCAGGACGCTCAAAATTTGCATTTTATGTGCGTAATTGCCATGTAAGATCCAGCCCTTTGAAATTTTGAAGAACATAAACTCATTCTCCACTGTATAAAGATCTAAAATATAGATTATTGTGATCAAATTACTTGAAATAAATGCACAATCTCGTGAAATGCGCCAATTCTGTCAAGAATGCTGATTGTAAGCACATTATGTGCGAAATTGCCGTGTATAATCCAATCCTTTTTAATTATGAAGATTATAAACTTATTCTTCACTGTATAACGAGCTTAAAACTAGATTATAGTGATCAAATGACTCGAAATATTTGCACAATCACTTTAAATTCTCCAATACTGTCCAGAACGCACATTATTTGGCACTATATATGCATAATTGCCGTGTATAATCCAATCCTTTTGAATTTTTAAGATCCTAAACTTATTCTCTCCTGTATAAAGAGCTTAAATATAGATTATTGTGATCACATGTCTTGAAATGAATGCACAATCGCGTAAAATGCTCAAATTCTGTCCAGAACGCTCATTATTTGAACTTTATGTTCGAAATTGTCATGTATAATCAAATCCTTTTGAATTTTTAATATTATAAACTTATTCTCCATTGTAGGAAGAGCTTAAATATAGATTATAGCAAGCAAATGACTTGAAAATGCACAATCGCTTGAAATTCTCTAATTCTGTCCATAAGGCAAATTATTTTGCAATATATGTGCGTAATTGCCATATACAATCCAATCCTTTTGATTTTTTCAGAATGTAAACTCATTCTCCACTGTATAAAAAGTTTAAATATAGATTATTGTGATCAAATGGCTTGAAATTAATGCACAATCGCGTGAAATGCTCAAATTATGTCCATAACGATCAATATTTGCACTTTATGTGTGTAATTGCCAGTATAATCCAATCCTATTGAAGTTTTAAGATTATAAACAACTTATCCACAGTATAAAGAGCTTAAATATAGATTATAGAGATCAAATGACTTTCAACGAATGCACAATCGCTTGAAATTCTCCAATTCGGACCATAACGCACATTATTTGCACTAAATGTGCATAATTGGAATGTATAATCCAATCCTTCTAAATTTTTAATTTTATAAACTCATTCTCCACTGTATAAAGAACTCAAATAGAGATTATTATGATCAAATAAGTTCAAATGAATGCACAATCACGTGAAATGCTTCAATTCTGTCCAGAACGCTCAATATTTGCACTTTATGTGCGTAATTGTCATGTATAATCCAATCCTTTGGAATTTTTAAGATCATAAACTCATTCTCCACTGTATAAGGACCTTAAATATTGATTATTGTGATCAAATGACATGAAATGAATGCACAATCGGATGAAATGCTCCAATTCTGCCCAGAACGCTCATTATTTGCATTTTATGTGAGTAATTGCCATGTATAATACAATCCTTTAGAATTTTCATGATTATAAACTTGTTCTCCACTTTATAAAGAGCTTAAATATAGATTATAGAGATCAAATGACTTGAAATGAATGCACAATCGCTTGAAATTCTCCAATTCTATCCAGAACGCTCTTAATTTGCACTTTATGTGCGTAATTAACATGTATAATACAGCCCTTTTAAAATTTTTAAGATCATGAACTCATTCTCCACTTTATAAAGAGGTTAAATATAGATTATTGGGATCAAATATCTTGAAATGAATGCACAATCGTGTGAAATTCTCCAATTATTCCCAGAATGCTCATTATTTGCACTTTATGGGCGTAATTGCCATGTATAATCCAATCTTTTTGAATTTTTAAGATAATAAATAAAATTTTCACTGTATTAAGAGCTTAAATGTAGATTATAGTGATCTAATGACTTGAAATGAATGCACAATTGCTTGAAATTCTCCAATTCTGTCCAGGACGCTCAAAATTTACATTTTATGTGCGTAATTGCCATGTAAGATCCAGCCCTTTGAAATTTTGAAGAACATAAACTCATTCTCCACTGTATAAAGATCTAAAATATAGATTATTGTGATCAAATTACTTGAAATAAATGCACAATCTCGTGAAATGCGCCAATTCTGTCAAGAATGCTGATTATAAGCACATTATGTGCGAAATTGCCGTGTATAATCCAATCCTTTTTAATTATGAAGATTATAAACTTATTCTTCACTGTATAACGAGCTTAAAACTAGATTATAGTGATCAAATGACTCGAAATATTTGCACAATCACTTTAAATTCTCCAATACTGTCCAGAACGCACATTATTTGGCACTATATATGCATAATTGCCATGTATAATCCAATCCTTTTGAATTTTTAAGATCCTAAACTTATTCTCTCCTGTATAAAGAGCTTAAATATAGATTATTGTGATCACATGTCTTGAAATGAATGCACAATCGCGTGAAATGCTCAAATTCTGTCCAGAACGCTCATTATTTGAACTTTATGTTCGTAATTGTCATGTATAATCAAATCCTTTTGAATTTTTAATATTATAAACTTATTATCCATTGTTTGAGGAGCTTTAATATAGATTATAGCAAGCAAATTCTCTAATTCTGTCCAGAAGGCAAATTATTTTGCAATATATGTGCGTAATTGCCATATACAATCCAATCCTTTTGAATTTTTCGGAATGTAAACTAATTCTCCACTGTATAAAATGTTTAAATATAGATTATTGTGATCAAATGGCCTGAAATTAATGCACAATCGCGTGAAATGCTCAAATTATGTCCATATCGATCAATATTTGCACTTTATGTTCGTAATTGCCAGTATAATCCAATCCTATTGAATTTTTAATATTATAAGCAACTTATCCACAGTATAAAGAGCTTAAATATAGATTATAGAGATCAAATGACTTTTAACGAATGCACAATCGCTTGAAATTCTCCAATTCGGTCCATAACGCACATTATTTGCACTATATGTGCATAATTGGAATGTATAATCCAATCCTTATAAATTTTTAATTTTATAAACTCATTCTCCACTTATAAAGAACTTAAATAGAGATTATTATGATCAAATAAGTTCAAATGAATGCACAATCACGTGAAATGCTTCAATTCTGTCCAGAACGCTCAATATTTGCACTTTATGTGCGTAATTGTCATGTATAATCCATTCCTTTTGAATTTTTAAGATCATAAACTTACTCTCTACTATACAAAGAGCTTAAATATATTATAGTGATCAAATGACTTGTAATGAATGCGCAATCGCTTGAAATTCTCCAATTCTGTTTAGAACGCACATTATTTGCATTATATGCGCGTAATTGCCAAGTATAATCCAATCGGTTTGAATTTTTAAGATCATAAACTCCTTCTTCACAGTATAAAGATCTTAAATATTGATTAGTGTGATCAGATGGTCCGAAATGATTGCAAAATCGCGTTAAATGCACCAATTCTGTCTAGAACTCTCATTATTTACAATTTATGTGCGTAATTGCCATGTATAATTTGATTATTTTAACTTTTTAAGAAGAAGAAGAGTTGGTTTTAGATGACCCCAGAAGATGGTATCAATCATTGAATACTACTGGATGGAAACCAAGAAAACAGCTTAGTTAGCTATGTAGTAGTTGCTGGCTAAAGATCTGTCTCGCCATGTGGTATTTATTCTCCACAGTATAAAGAGTTTAAGTATAGATTATAGTGAGCAAATAACATGAAATGAATGCACAATCGCTTTAAATTCTCCAATTCTGTCCAGAACGCACATTATTTGCACTATATGTGCGTAATTACATGTATAATCCGTTCCTTTTAAATTTTTAAGATCATGAACTAATTCTTCACAGTATAAAGAGCTTAAATATTGATTATAGTGATCAAGGGTGTGTTTGGTTCGCACATGAACTAGGGATGAACAAGGGAGCCACGAACAACATCTAGTTCATTCCTTGAAATGAATGCACAATCGCGTAAAATGCTCAAATTCTGTCCAGAACGCTCATTATTTGAACTTTATGTTCGTAATTGTCATGTATAATCAAATCCTTTTGAATTTTTAATATTATAAACTTATTCTCCATTGTATGAAGAGCTTAAATATAGATTATAGCAAGCAAATGACTTGAAAATGCACAATCGCTTGAAATTCTCTAATCCTGTCCAGAAGGCACATTATTTAGCAATATATGTGCGTAATTGCTATGTACAATCCAATCCTTTTGAATTTTTGACAATTTAAACTCATTCTCCACTGCAAAAAGAGCTTAAATACAGATTTTTCTGATCAAATTACTTGAAATGAAAGCACAATTGCGTGAAATGCTCCAATTCTGTCCATAACGCTCAATATTTGCACTTTATGTGTGTAATTGCCTTGTATAATCCAATCCTTTTGAATTTTTATGCTCATAAACTCATTCTCCACTATATAAAGATCATAAATATAGATTATTGTGATCAAATGGCTTGAAATGAATTCACAATCGCGTGAAATACACCTATTCTGTCCAGAACGCTCATTATTTTCATTTTATGTGCGTAATTGCCATGTATAATCCAATCCTTTAGAATTTTTAACTTCATAAACTCATTCCTCCACTGTATAAAGAGCTTAAATATTGATTATAGTGATCAAATGACAAGAAATGAATGCACAATTTGCTTGAAATACTTCAAATCTGTCCTGAACACACATTATTTGCCCTATATGTGCTTAATTACCATGTATAATCGAAACATTTTGACTTTTTAGGATCATAAATTCATTCCCCACTGTATCAAGAGATTAAATATAGATTATTTAGATCAAATGAGTTGAAATGAATGCACAATCACGTGAAATGCAACAATTCTATCTAGAACGCTCATAAACTTATTCTCACTGTATAAAGAGCTTAAATATGGATTATTATGATCAAAGGGCTTGAAATTAATGCACAATCACGTGAAATGCTTCAATTATGTCTGAACGCTCATTATTTGCACTTTATGTTCGTAATTGCCATGTATAATCTAATCCTATTGAATTTTTAAGATTATGAACTTATTTTCCACTGTATAAAGAGCTTAAATATAGATTATAGAGATAAAATGACTTTAAATAAATGCACAATCGCTAGAAATTCTCCAATTCGGTCCATAACGCACATTATTTGCACTATATGTGCATAATTGGAATGTATAATCCAATCCTTTTGAATTTTTAAGATCATCAACTCATTCTCCACTGTAATCCAATCCTTTTGAATTTTTTATTTCATAAACTCTCTCTCCACTGTATAAAGAGCTCAATTAGAGATTATTATGATCAAATAAGTTCAAATGAATGCACCATCACATAAAATGCTTCAATTCTGTCCAGAACGCTCAATATTTGCACTTTATGTGTGTAATTTCCATGTATAATCCAATCATTTTGAATTTTTATGATTGTAAACTTATTCTCCACTTTATAAAGAGTTTAAATATAGATTATAGAGATCAAATGACTTGGAATGCACAATCGCTTGAAATTCTCCAATTCTGTCCAGAAAGCTCTAAATTTGCATTTTATGTGCGTAATTGCCATGTATAATACAGTCCTTTTTAAATTTTTAAAATCATAAACTCATTCTCAACTGTATAAAGAGGTTGAATATAGATTATTGTGATCAAATATCTTGAAATGAATGCACAATCGCATGAAATTCTCCTATTCTTTCCAGAATGCTCATTATTTGCACTTTATGTGCGTAATTGTCATGTATAATCCAATCTTTTTGAATTTTCAAGATTATAAATAAATTTTTCACTCTATTAAGAGCTTAAATATAGATTATAGTGATCAAATGACTTGAAATGAATGCACAATCGCTTGAAATTCTCTAATTCTGTCCAGAACGCTCCTAATTTGCATTTTATGTGCGTAATTGCCATGTAAGTTTCAGCCCTTTTAAATTTTTAAGAACATAAACTCATTCTCTACTGTATAAAGAGCTAAAATATATATTATTGTGATAAAATTACTTGAAATAAATGCACAATCGCGTGAAATGAGTCAATTCTGTCAAGAACGCTCATTATAAGTACATGATGTGTGAAATTGCCGTGTATAATCCAATCCTATTAAATTTTGAAGATTATAAACTTATTCTTCACTGTATTTCGAGCTTAAATATAGATTATAGTGATCAAATGACTTGAAATAATTGCACAATCGCTTTAAATTCTCCAATTCTGTCCAGAACGCACATTATTTGGCACTATATACGTGTAGTTGCCAAGTATAATCCAATCCTTTTGAATTTTTAAGATTCTAAACTCATTCTCTGCTATATAAAGAGCTTAAATATAGATTATTGTGATCACTTGTCTTGAAATAAATGCACAATCACGTGAAATTCTCAAATTCTGTCTATAATGCTTGTTATTTGCACTTTATAAACTTATTCTTCACAGTATGAAGAACTTCAATATAGATTATTGTGACTTGAAATGAATTTTTAAAAATAAATGATGGTACGCTGAAAAGCTAATGAAAGGAAAGGTTTGAAAATAGAAAATGGATACATACATAAGACTGTAAAAAAGCTTCCAAATGTTCAATTGTAATCTTATTCATCCTTTCAAGTTTACAAATTATAACTCATGCATGCTAACAAAATATTTAAAAATTTATTAATTCTTGCATCCAGAAGGTCCACCATAATAGAAATTATAACCTTGTTTGCCATAATGTTTAAAAATACTAGTCGTGAAGCAATCAGTTCTGTCAGTAAGTTCTGTTCCTTTGTAAGGATCTATAGTATGACCAACTTGATCGAAGATCTTAATATGATTGATATATGCCGTCTTGCCTGCGCCTGCATAGTGAGTGTGACCACTACCCATTGGAGGACTCGTTTCATTTTTTGGATAGAATACACTGCCTACCCATGCTATTTTTGTTGCATAGTCAAATGTATTGTTAAAAAGAGTTTTTGGCCACCATCCAATTAATGTGAGGTTACTATTGTCATCGCGGTACAATGACCAATCTTGAGTTTTCTCATCCTACAAAGAAATTATCAACCAGTTACAAATACACATGATATACAATTTCCCACATGTAATTGGATTTTTCTGTAATATTCATGATGGCAAATTAATTTATAAGGTTAACTAGCAATTAGAAAAAAAAAAGTTGATCTTAATTTGCTGATTTAAAAAAAAAAGATTAGGTAATAAATAATAATATATGCCAACCATAGAGGGCCATCCTGGTCACGGTCCTATCCTCTATTTCTTTACTATATATCAACAATAAATTTAAGGCAGCCATATTTAAAAAAACAAAAAACAAAAACAAAAGAGAAGACCTTCTTTATGCTCAGTGTAACAAAGCGATCTTCTCCATCATAAGTGGATAACGGTGAAACCTTTGCTCCAGGAACTGGTGCCCCAGGGACATTTGAAAGAACAAAACCTTGGCAGGTGATGCTGTAGCACGCCTGGTCTCTAGCTGTCTGTATTGAACAACAAAATTAACATGACACTATATATATATATTCATATATTGTTTTGTTTAGAAGTTACAGTTTAGTTTTCAGATGTATACGTACAGTCCATCCAACAAAGAGTCTTAAATCAGTGTTGCCAGAATATAAATTAGGATATACCTGCAAATATTCACACTGTTAGTGCAAGCGTCATACAAAGTATTCCAACAATAATTTCGGTAGCTAGCTAGATTAATACACATGTTCTGGTGGAGTGCCTCATACAATAGAGCCTTTTTGCAAGAAAGTCAGAGCATATTTTTCTTAATTTTATTTTGTTAAAAGCATTAGACTAGAGACCCATTAGGAAAGGATTCAAATTATTAAATTAATTTTTGCAAACAGCTGCAAGACAGCGTATTGGAAAGATAAAATATTGTTCGAAAATATCTTATCAATGTACGTATCTGGAAAACGATGTAGACTTATAGTGGAGGAATAATTATATGCAACTTTTGTACATGTTCGTGCTATTAAATGAGGACAAATACGATACATACATGAAATCCTGCAACTTTTGTACATGTTCGTGCTATTAAATGAGGAGAAATACGATACATACATGAAATCCTGCAACCATCGAATAATACGGTCCATTTTGGTTCAGAACAATTATGAAAACTGAGCTACATGAATCGGGATGGACATCCGGTATGCCCCAGACAGAGATTCTTGCTCGCGTTCCATGATACTTGTAGCTTGGAACAAAATAGCCGGCATTCTGAAACCAAAAAATAAAAAAAGGGGAGGGGGGGGGGGGGGTTTGGGCATTAAACAAGTAACTTTATAAAGATGCCATGTCAGATGCAAAATCAGCAAAAGAACTGAGTCATCAATTCAAGAACTGTCAACAATAATTAATTAGTTAGTTGAGAGTTATCTTCAGTCTTAATGAGTCAAAATGAGTTAATAATCTGTTGTTATATTTTGTGTTGTCTTTTGTGGTCTTCTAGGAGGTAATTAAGTGTGTTTTGGGATTAGAAAAAATGGTTGAGATAATATATTAATGGGTAGTAGCTTTTAATTGTGTTAGATTGCTATTTAAGCTGAAAATCAGAATGTAATAAGAGATTATTGAATTATTACGAATTTTACTTGTGAGTTGAGTTTATCTCCTCTTTTATCCACTATTAGGTCGAGTTCTTACTCCTCTTCTAGTGATGTATCGTTATGCTTGCTGGTTTCTCTAAGTCTCCCGATCCGAACGGCGTCATTTGGTATCAGAGCTTCTTCAGGTTTGATGGCTGATCGTTGTAGACAGCACAACATCCACCATGGAGGCGAAGATCAATGCATTACGAAGGTGCGAGAGCTGAGACAGCTTGTACAACAACTCCATGAGCGTGTTGCGCAATTGGAGGCTAATCGAAGCCAAGACCGCCGAATGAGGCATGGCCTTTCGAGAAGCACAACTTGTGAGAATCGAGATCGCCGACCGAGGCACGGTTCTTCCACAAGTAACACTCGTGTGAATCGAGATCGCCGACCGAGGCACGATTCATCGAGCTACATCGACTTTTCTTCTCACCACCGACAACAATTCAGCTCCAGCGACAATGTTTCTCTTCCACCTCACCTCCAGCAGAGAAACAACCATTTTATTCATGTGCAGGACTCTGGAACAAAATACGATACATTGAATCGTGTTTCAACTGACTCGAATTCTAGTGGTATAGAAGAAGAGAGTAACCCCTTCCACGACAACAAACCAACTTTTGTGTCTTGTGCTGGAGCGGCTCGACATCAACTCCACACCAAAAGGAGCATTTCTTCCCAATGGGCCACAGGTTGTAAAAGAAAAATTTGTGAGACGTTTCTTCAAAAAAATTCTCTTACATCATATTCTTCTCTTTCTTCTTTGAAATCTGATATGAGGGTTAAGAAACCATTTAAAAAGAAACAAACCACCAGCAACAAAAAGCCCTCTTGTCGAAAATTGAGATTTGATAAAAGGACCAAAATGAATAGCAATAATAAACCAGTGGTTAAGCTAGTTAGAAGGCTTCGAAAACAGTCCCTAAAACCTGAGAAATATAAATTGGAACAGCCCCAAACAAAAAACATAATATGTTTCAAATGTCGTTGCATTGGGCATAACTTGATAAGCTGTCCAGAAAAGAAAATGATTTCTGTTTTTGATGAAGGAAATATTAACTTGAGAAATGATAATGTCTTTGAAATTTCTGAAAGTGATGTGTCATTTGATTCTCCACCAATCTTTGATGAGTATCCCGATAATGAGGATGATGTCTTTAATGTGACGGGTGAACCGGAGAGAAATGTGATGTCTTTTGACAGACCCATAATCTTTGATGAAGAACTTGTTGATGATCTATCGCTGCCTCCAACCTTTCCTATAGTCTTTGCAAAGAGTATAAACTTGGAGATCAATTTTTTGGTAACAATGAGTGCATTGATTGAGCTGGAAACTTTGTATTTAACTCGCATTAAGATCATGAGTTCAGAATTTAGCGATCCATTCTTGCAATTGAGTCCTATGTCAACAAATGCAAGGTATTTTACATTTTTGAGCAGTTACAATACTCGATTTTGTGTTGTTTTTTATCACATGGTAGAACCATGTATAAGATTACCCGTTTGTGGGTTACACCACTCGATTCTGGTTTCACATGTGCTAAGGTGCATGGCAATGAACTTGTCAAAATGGTTCCAGCTTAGTGTTTTTATTCATTACCATAAATGCAATTTGGACATGACATGGTATACATGAGAAAGATTGAGTCCTTGCAGCAATAACTGACAAAGAGAACTTGCTGCAATGTAAAAGAAAAAACTATGAAGTTGATTGTTGAGCACTGAAGTTTCTGAAGTTTTATACTCTGGAGTGTATGCTAGACCTTTTAAGAAGAACCAAAACCTGTGTGTTATGGAAAGCAAGAAAAAGTTTTTGATCATGGTGTTTTAAAGCTCAAACCAACAGATTTTGAACTGATTGAGAATGTGGTATGTACTCAAGTTGATTTCTGAAAGTTTGAATGAGAGATGTTGGAAACCGTGGTTGAAATTTTGTAATCTCAAAGGAGAAATTCTTGTTGCAATATTGGCTGAAAATTGATTCAAATAAACCAACGGTGTTCAATGAAAATTTTCAGTTAAAAAAGAATTTGAGAAGCTGGTAATGTGTTTTGTGAATATTGTGGTTATATCTTATTGACTATTGAGGAAGTCATGACAGCAAGCTTGTGTTGCTCAATTTCGGGCTTGAATGAATCTCTTATTTAGAGAATTCAAAATTTCTAAAATTGTGAAGTTGGCAATGATTTTGTTGTGGTACTTAGCGCCATTTTCTTGCTCTGTTGGTGCATTCAAAGTGGCTGTCACAGATGGATTGGTGTTCTCAAGTTTACAATGCAAATGAAGTTATAATATGCTTCAGACTGACTCTTGACACAAAACAAGCATGTTTATTGGAAATCTTATTGTTTGGGAGGTTCTACAACAATTGCTTGCAGTTTGGGAAGTGATTAAACTCAATGCATTTTCTGTTTGATCTTGACATATCCAACAGAAATGCTAAGCACTTGAATCTGAAAGATGCTACAAAAAATTTTATGGCAAATGCACAAGCAATTGTGAAAATCGAACCATCAACAAAAACCACATGGAGGAATCCCAAGTCAAAACCCTCGTGCCCAATTGAAAACTAACCTGACAACTCTTTTAGATTTTATATCTTTTCAGATTTTTGGCAACAACACATTGGTGAACACAACAGAATTGGATAGATTGGTTCAAGAAAAATTTGAGGTGTTCATACTATGATAACTTGATGCCAATTTGCTGCAATATTACACTCTCAATCTTGGTGTTTAAAGCATGCATTGGACTGAACAAGATCGACAAATTCAGCCCCTCAATAATTGACATTCTTTTGGCTGAATTCAAGGTGCTTTCAACACAACAGAAGCTATCACAACCTCGACTGTTTTGATCAGCTAAAGCTTGCGAGTTACAACTTCATTGCTGATCATTTTGGAGTGTCATGACAATTACAAGCTGATAATTTGACCAAAAAAGTCCGACCAAGCTTTGAGCTCAACATCAACAATGCTCAAGCTTTGAATTCTCACTTTTCTCATCAAGAATTTATGTTGGTGATAACATTTTTGAGAAGGTTTTGTCTGAAACTTTGGTAGAGAATTCATTGTGAATTCAATCAAGAAAGATGACATTTTTCTTAAGCCAATTTCTAGCCTCAAAGGTGGATATTTTTGACGAACATGGTTCTCCTTAACTTGCTCTATCAGTAACATGCATGTGAGTGGCAAATGTTCTTGTAACATGGAGAAGAATTTTGAGAAAATCGCAGCGGTAATGTGGTGAGCCCAGTTTGAGTTTTAATTGTTATGGTTTGAACCTATGGTTTAAATTTTGACGGCATATATCCATCAATATGTCAACCGAGACCTCTTCGTGTGCCATAAAACTTGTCAATTTTGAAGATGTTTACAAATATCACAAGAAGAAGAAGAATAAGAAGGAGAACTAAACTCGAGGACGAGTTTCAGCGCAGCAGAAGCGTATGACACCGATCAAGATGCCATGTCAGATGCAAAATCAGCAAAAGAACTGAGTCATCAATTCAAGAACTGTCAACAATAATTAATTAGTTAGTTGAGAGTTATCTTCAGTCTTAATGAGTCAAAATGAGTTAATAATCTGTTGTTATATTTTGTGTTGTCTTTTGTGGTCTTCTAGGAGGTAATTAAGTGTGTTTTGGGATTAGAAAAAGTGGTTGAGATAATATATTAATGGGTAGTAGCTTTTAATTGTGTTAGATTGCTATTTAAGCTGAAAATAAGAATGTAATAAGAGATTATTGAATTATTACGAATTTTACTTGTGAGTTGAGTTTATCTCCTCTTTTATCCACTATTAGGTCGAGTTCTTACTCCTCTTCTAGTGATGTATCGTTATGCTTGCTGGTTTCTCTAAGTCTCCCGATCCGAACGGCGTCACTGGTCACGGTCCTATCCTCTATTTCTTTACTATATATCAACAATAAATTTAAGGCAGCCATATTTAAAAAAACAAAAAACAAAAACAAAAGAGAAGACCTTCTTTATGCTCAGTGTAACAAAGCGATCTTCTCCATCATAAGTGGATAACGGTGAAACCTTTGCTCCAGGAACTGGTGCCCCAGGGACATTTGAAAGAACAAAACCTTGGCAGGTGATGCTGTAGCACGCCTGGTCTCTAGCTGTCTGTATTGAACAACAAAATTAACATGACACTATATATATATATTCATATATTGTTTTGTTTAGAAGTTACAGTTTAGTTTTCAGATGTATACGTACAGTCCATCCAACAAAGAGTCTTAAATCAGTGTTGCCAGAATATAAATTAGGATATACCTGCAAATATTCATACTGTTAGTGCAAGCGTCATACAAAGTATTCCAACAATAATTTCGGTAGCTAGCTAGATTAATACACATGTTCTGGTGGAGTGCCTCATACAATAGAGCCTTTTTGCAAGAAAGTCAGAGCATATTTTTCTTAATTTTATTTTGTTAAAAGCATTAGACTAGAGACCCATTAGGAAAGGATTCAAATTATTAAATTAATTTTTGCAAACAGCTGCAAGACAGCGTATTGGAAAGATAAAATATTGTTCGAAAATATCTTATCAATGTACGTATCTGGAAAACGATGTAGACTTATAGTGGAGGAATAATTATATGCAACTTTTGTACATGTTCGTGCTATTAAATGAGGACAAATACGATACATACATGAAATCCTGCAACTTTTGTACATGTTCGTGCTATTAAATGAGGAGAAATACGATACATACATGAAATCCTGCAACCATCGAATAATACGGTCCATTTTGGTTCAGAACAATTATGAAAACTGAGCTACATGAATCGGGATGGACATCCGGTATGCCCCAGACAGAGATTCTTGCTCGCGTTCCATGATACTTGTAGCTTGGAACAAAATAGCCGGCATTCTGAAACCAAAAAATAAAAAAAGGGGAGGGGGGGGGGGGGGGTTTGGGCATTAAACAAGTAACTTTATAAGTAAATTCTGAGATTTCACGTGTCATCTCGGAGGAACTGATGAAACTTAAAAGTAGTTGCAAGTAGGCTTGTCAACCGTACTCATTTACCGTTTCCACCACGTCCCGGTATAAACTAAATGAATAACGAAATACTGAAATGTTCTGTTTTAAAACGAAACGGTAGACGGAACACTAAATTGTACCGTTTCGATCGTTTCAGCCTCATTTTAATAAAGTGGAACACATAAAGAAATGGAAGTCTGTATCCGTTTCGAAAATGAAATGGGTTTTTATTTCGTTTTTCTTAACGAAATGCAAACAGTTTCATGATGTTCTGTGTTATTTTGGAACGTTTGACAGGTCTAATTGCAAAAGTCGATTTTTAAAGAAATAAAAAAAAAGTTGTACGTACATGAATGATGTAATCGGATTGGTTGGCATTCTGATTTAAAAAGAAATTTGAGATAATTCTCGAGTGATGGGCTTCAACGAATCTTCCTTCCTGGGGAAAAGGAAATATGTTAGATAATCTTAATTATATTTCTTGTAAATGGGAAAGTTTGTCAAATAACATATTCCAAAATGAGTATTCTGTATAGTGTATACCATATCTCTGTTTTCTTCGTCTTCAACTTCTATGAATGACCTCCCTTCAATACGATTATTGTACAAAACAGAGAGGCTCACCAAAAGAATCGCAAATATTTTCATGTTACAAGCCATGATGGAGTAAAAGAGAAGGATCTCTATGGACTATATGTCAGTATCTAATATCTGAAATATATTTCACAGATGCATATAATCTTTTATATATTTGAATTCTTAGTTTATGGTGAATAATTCGAACTGTCGTCGTTGAATTGATTCATTTATTACGCACTATCTAAATTAACTTAAATTAGTAAATAGGGAGAGCTAAAGATAGAAGATACACTTTTGGGCTCTTTCATTCTTACTAAATACAATAATTTATTGAGTATAGTGTCAATCAATTAATTTAATTTCATGCTGAAAATTATCAATAATTTATTGTTTTTACTAGAGATACACTGTCCGGGGTGGTGTGGTTGGTGGCTGGGGGTAAAGATTTGCTTAATACAATTTCATTAATTTTTTAAGGTTTAATACAATTCAATTTCGTACTTACGAATTTACTGTTACATCTTAGTGTATTTTCATGATTATAATTATCCATTTATTTGAACAAGCAGAGATTTTACATTATAAAGCATATAAATTGAAGAGTGAACTTCTCTAACCGGAAAAAAAATAATAATAAGATGCTTCGTCCAATAAATTAATAAATATAATTTATAAAATTACACTAATATATCATGAATTTGTATTTTAATATTAGACAAAATTGATCATGTATCCCTCAAATCTTTATAAATAGGTATATATACTCTTTGCAGTTGTTTAAATTTAATGATAGATATATCTATTTATTAAGATTTGAGGGGTACGTGATCAATTTTGCCTTAATATTAATAGTAAGAATATCAACCCCTCCCCCTCCCCCCATCACCCGGAAGTCTCCCTCTCTGTAGCCAAAATAATTTTTATTTTATTGTATTTGAGGGCCAGTGGCAATCACCAAACTCCGACAGATTTTAATAAAAAAAATATGTACAAAGCTCTAGTCAAAATAATTAAATTACTAAAATCTTTCAGCATTAAATTAGTTAATTATTTTCCTCTGAACTTAATAAATGAATAGAATCTGTAAGAGTAAAGAACGGGCTCTACTTCATAAATAATTTGATTTAGTAAGAACAAAAGGGACTTTTTTTTTCCCAAAGGGGTCTAATCTTTTTTTCTAATATCATAAAGGACTATACATTTATAATTGTTTTTCCAAAAGGGCCTAATCATGAGTATTATAAATATAATATCGTACTTGAATTGAATTACATATATGGATTTGAAGCAAATTGGACATCGATTATGGATATAGAATTGAGAGAGAAGACGTCGTGAGTGAATCATGAATGAATTTATAACAAATATTAGGCCCTTTTGGAAAATATTTTGAGTCCGTAACCTTTTATAAAATTAGAAAAGAAAATAAGGTCCTATTGGGAAAAAAAAAAGTCCAATAAAAGAGCCCGAAAAAGCATAATTTCACGTCTCTCTATATTATTTTTTTCATTTAGGTAATTCTTTCCTAAAAAAATGCTGAATAAGTGGACCGATTTAATGATGACATTTGGTAAATTGACAAAAAAAAAATTTTATATATAAAACCTTATATGTACCTATAATCTTGTTCAAATAATAGTTTTTATTCACAAAAAGTTCCTGAACATTCTTTAGTTTTATTCCATCCTCAACATGGTTTGTAACAAGCAAATACTTGCATTGATTTTGGTATATCTCTCCGTCTTGTGCAATATTCTCGTTGACGGGAGGACGTTCGTAGAAGTTGAAGGCAAAGAAGCTAAGGTATAAACAATAATACTCGATTTGGAATATGTTATTAATTTGACAAAATCGAATTTTATCAATTCTAAACCCATTGGCAGATATGTGATAGCGCGGCTTTAAAGGTACCCCTTTCTTTTTTTCTTTTTTCTTTTCCCTTTGAACAGGAAGGAAGATCGATTGAATCCAATCCCTCGACCCTTGCTTCAAATTTGCTTTCAAGTTTATTCAGTAACCAATCATCGGATTATCACATTCATGTAAATACATCAAAACAACCATTTATTTGGCCTTTTTTTTGTTTTCCTGAGGAATTGACATTTTTCAACTATTTACATTTTTCCCCCCTTCCTTCTAAGCACGCCGGCTGGCATACTCTGAGCGACTTGTTCCATGGTACGCGAGCTAGAATATCTGTCTGGGGCATACCGGAAGTTCATCCTAATTCGGAAAGCTCAGTTTTTATAGCTGTTTTGAATGACAATCAATCCTTTTATTCAATGGTTGCTGGATTTCATGTACGTATCTACTATCTCCCTTGTGCAATACCACAAAAATGACACAAAATAAAATAAAAATTTCCCTCTGACATAATATTTTGTAGACACTTTAACAAAAACTAAAGATCTTTGAGTTCCAAGACACTATCTGTATTTTGTAGACAACATAATTTAATAATTTGGAAATTCTTTTCTACCGGGTCCGGTATTTGCACTTTGCTAAATTATTGTTTCATTTCGTATCTCATTAATTAACAGTTTGAATCCACACAGGTATATCCAAGTTTATATGCTGGCAGTACTGATTTAAGACTTTTTGCTGGATGGACAGTGAGTGCATGTCCATATGAAAAATAAACTTTGATTTCCAAATAAAACACTATATATGCATAGTGTAAAATTGTTCGTTCTGTTCTATTTATATATACAGACAAGCAACGACAACAAGGGTTGCTATAGCACCGAGTGTGAAGGTTTTGTTCTTTCAAATGTGACTGGGGCACCAGTTCCAGGAAGAAAAGTTGAACCGCTTTCTACTTATAACGGGGAAGATCACTTTCTTACACTGAGCATAAAGAAGGTTTGTTTAATTCTGCAGTTCTCCAATGTCTTGCTTTACATAATTATATATATATACATTCATTAGCGATGAAGTCATGAAATCTAGGCCCAAGTGGGGACGGACTGAAATTCGTTGGCGATATGTCCACGCTGGTTCAAATCCAGCTCGGCCCAATATTGGTGTTTTGTGAACAATCAAGTACTGTACGTACGAAAGACAGGCCAGATTAAAGAAAGAAAACCTTGATCCAATTAAGGTCTTAATCTTTATGACCACAACTAGACCTGCAAATGCAATGCAACAATCCATTTTCGTTAACCATTTCATTTATGGCACGAAATAAAAATTAATTTACTTTTCAAAAGACGACCAAAGCAATTAAAACGATCAATTAACTGACAATTAACTTTATACATATTTTCTGATTTGATATTGCAATATTCATGGTCCGTCAAAATTTGTTCATACATACTTAAAAAAAAATAAATCAAAATTATATTAAAAAAACTATATAAAACTGTTAAACGAAAATAAACGAAACAAAAGAGGCTTGTTTCGTTCAACAAACGAAATACAAAAATAGTTTCGTTAACCGTTCTGAAGGGACAAAATGAAACAATCAACGGTAGAAACAAGATTACATTTGCACCCCTAACCACAACCCTCATCTGTTTGTAGCGATGTATTTATTTAATTTTATTTTCAAAGCATCAAAGGTCAAAGGATAATTTTTTTTTTTTAAGGAAGAGAGATTGCTATACACGATGTGATAAATTGCTAGATTAAATTAGTATGAATCAATCTTAAATGCAGCTTGTTTATATATGCTATTTGCGAAAGTATCATTTCCGAATTTTTGGATTTAAGAAAAAACAATCAATGTTTTCAACACCCTACTGGGTATCGAATTTTTTCAATAAAATTGGGTACTGGATCTGGATCCGGTAGGAAAAGATCCAAATATCGGACTGTTTGTAAACCAGACAAAACCGATAATTAACCCAGTAAACCCGGTATTTTTCAGTATGAACTGGCCTGTTTCAATCCGCCACAGCAAAACACACAAGAAACAAAGACGCTATCCACGGTGGGAATGAATAACATAACAAACACTCTCTTAACATACAACATATATCACAATAAATATTCCACTAACATATATCATATGCACCCGTAATAGACAATACTCCCTTAACATACAATATATTGGTAACTGAGGTACAATGTAAATACTCCCTTAACATACATTAGCTACACAATTAATAAAGATTACATACTCCCAAGGTAATTAAAGATATATATTTGATAGTTCCTTATCTAACATTAGATGCTCCCTAACATATATTACATACTCCCTTGAGAAAGATAACTGAATTTATATTTGATATTTTGTTAAAAAACATTAGATGCTCCTTAATAGACGTAACATAGTTCCTTAACAAGAGTATTGGAATTTTAAATCATTGTCTATTTTAAGTTTAAACTAAATGGGTTAATTAATGATAGAATTGATCGAAAGGTAAAAAGTGCAATGATAGATATGAGAAAGATTGATGAAATTGATTGAAAGAAAAAGGAATTGATTATGAGAAATGATAGCAAGATGAATGTTTGAACAGACAGAAGCATGATGAAAGTTTCATTGAAAATGAGAGTGAACAGATGAGGAGAGATCAAAAAGGAGGAGATGAGATCAGATATGAGAGAAGAAATCAAAGAAGAGAGGAGATGAGATCAGAGATGATAGAGAATAGAATTTTTGTATTGAGTTGTGATAAAAATGATTATAATTACATTATATTTATAAGCTACTCTAAGTTTACTAGTAACCATCTCCAATAGTGCATCTCCTACCAACCCTCTACAATGTCTATTGTTACCAATCTTCAACAATCATACAATTTTTATATCTCCTACCTAATACAACCATACTCTAACATCCCCCCTCAAGCTCATCGTAGTGGCACACGATTGAGCTTGCTATCTTCGAATGGTTCAACCCTTGTCGAAATTGAATCGCCAACTTGCATTTGTACTCCTTGAAGAAAGAAAAGGAAAAAGAGAGCTCTTTTGGCTCAATTGAAAGAGAAGAAGATTGAGAGCTCTTGTGGCTCAATTGAAGAAGATGAGCTCTTTTGGCTCAATAAAGAAAGAAGAGAGCTATTTTGGCTCAATTTGAAGAAAGAAATGAGTTTTTTTGACTCAAGGAAGAAGAGAATGAATTATTTTTGGCTCAATTTGAAGAAGCTTTTGTGGTTCATGCATGCTTTCACAAAGGCATTTTACCTAGCATGTGTGTAAAAGAGGCTCGTAGGAGTCCTCATAAAAGAAAAAGAAAGAAAAGTTGAGAGTTCTTTTGGTCAATTGGCTTTTGCCAAAACACATATTCATAGCTCGTTTGAGCAACACAAGTCATAAGAAAAGAAAAAGAGGAGTTCAATGCACTATAGAGAATGAAATTTTTGTATTGAGTTGTGATAAAAATAATTACAATTACATTGTATTTATAGGCTACTTTAAGTTTACTACTAACCATCTCCAATAGTGCATCTCCTACCAACTCTTTACAATCTCTATTGTTACCAATCTCCAACAATCATACAATATTTATATCTCCTATCTAATAGAACCATACTCTAACAAAAGAGAAGATTAGAAAAAATAGAGAAAGGGACAGACGGGGGTGAGGCCGTGAGGGTGAAAGTAAAAAACGTTGATCGCTTGATTGTTAAAATTCTTGATTACTGAAAACAATTCTCAATAATTTAAAAGTATTAAACAACTCATTCTTTTTATCTATAATTTTGTTTTCAGGATAAGCAAACTCAAGATTGGTCCTTGTACCGAGAAGATAACAGTAATCAAATATTGATTGGATGGTGGCCGAAATCTCTTTTTAACAACTCATTTGACCATGCAACAAAAATAGCATGGGCAGGTGGTGTTCTCTATCCAAAGAATGAAACAAGTCCTCCAATGGGAAGTGGGCATGCTGCAAAGGAGCGTGAACACAAGGCGGCTTATATTAGCCATATTAGGATCTTCGACCAATTTGATCAACTCTCAATTCCAGATACAAGTAGAGTGAGAGAATTTACGGATCAAAGAGATTGTTTCACGACAGATGGTTTTAGATATTCTCACGATGATGGCTATTATTTCTACTACGGTGGACCCCCTGGTTGCCAAAAGTGATAGAAAAACAAGTTATGTTTTATTAGCATGAGTCTAGCTAGTTTGGGATCTAGAATAAATTAATGAGTCTCCATTTGAATTGTCGGAGAATATTAACTGTTAGCCTTAGAAACGATTTTCAAATTTTAAATTACATAATTTCATGTTCATTTTGATAATATGTGATCAGAACAACATCCAACAAATGTGACAAAGAAATGCTGGAAAATTTTTATAAAAGACAAAAATACCCCTGATAATTTTAAAAAAGACAAAAGAGCTTCTTAAATTTAAAAAAAAGCACAGCTATAGCGGTAATAGCAGTATCGTTATAACTCAGCCCTATAGCGGCATTCCTATTACCGCTATAGGGTATTATATATATATATATATATATATATATATATATATATATATATTTTTTTTTTTTTGGGCTGACACAACTTTGCTTGAGTGCTTCGTGAAACAAATGCTGACTCCACTCGACCACTCCACTGAGAATTTGAACTTGATTTTTAATGTTTATATCAATATGTATTTAGTTAATTACTTCCGCGAGTATATATAATACCGAGTACACCGTAATGGAATTTTTTTGCATTAAATTGGGGCAATTAGTTAGTTGGCATTTGTATAAATATAAGTTTATAAATTATTAAATGTATCATTTGTTTGATGAATGGTCAATTAAATTAATTTCATATTGTAAGATTGAATTAAATGGAAAATATCTTCCACTAGAAGGGCTTATATTACAATTTTAACATCTTTTTTAATATAATGAGTCTTAGTATCATTTTTTTATATATTTTGTAGTTGTTATAGAAGTTCATTGACAATTTCCGTACTTTATAATAAAATTTTACAAATATGAAGGCTATCAACAATAATTTGTGCATTTCAAAATTTTTTTAAAAAATAAGAAAAGTATGTTTTATGTGAAAATAATGTATTCAATAAAAGATCCAATGTGAATAATAAAACTAAAAGACAGATAAAGTTTTGCGTTGAAGTAATTATATAGTTCAACTAAGTTTTGAGATACTATAACATAATGATTATATTGATTATGAAAAACAAAAACTCACTAAATCTAAGCTCGCATCATTCGATATGGCGGTGGACCTAATTTCGTTTGGACAGATTGTTTTAAATTTTAGTAAAGGAAGTGTTCAAAAGCCGTAACCAATATCAGATTTCGAATCAGCAACATTCAATACGAAAAATATTACCTACATTCTTGGACTATTAGTTGTGTACCCCAGTCAGATTAGACAAGGCAACTGTCACAGTTGGAGGGCCCACTGGCCAGGGAAATTTAAAATGCATTGTTTATTACAGAACCTTGGCCACAGAAGATCAACTCAGAATAATATGGCCTTATAAAATCTTGTTACGGCAGTTCTCACTGACGTGTCAGCCCGAAAAGAGAAAAAAAAAGCCTATAGCGGTAATGCTATTGCCGCTATAGGACTGAGTTATAACGGTACTGCTATTACCGCTATAGCTGTGCTCTTTTTAAAATTTCAGAGGCTCTTTTGTCTTTTTTTAAAATTGTGAGGGGCATTTTTGTCATTGATAAAAATTTTCCAGAAATGCTGGTACCAATAATATGTAAGGCTCCGTTTGGATAGGTATGGGAAGAAGGAAAGAAGGGAAGAAGTGGGAAGAAGTATTGGGAAGTGTGTAACTTAGTGAAGAGTTTGAATTGTTTATAATTTTTTTCTTCCCTTCTTTCTTCTTCCTGTTTTTTCTCAACGCATCCAAACGGAGGCTAAAAAAAGAACGTTCTAATGCAATCAATTATTAGCAACAAATAATATCACAAATGTTACTTTTTTAAATTATATTTCAATATTAGAAAAATCAAATGTGGAATTCGGATCAACAATATTGTTCATCTATTACGAGAAGAGATGGCCCATAAGTATTATTATTTTTCCTTTTCATTTTATAAGATTTTTTAAAGTTCATTTAATTTATTTTTAAAATTTATGCCACTGAAGAAATTAGAATTAGAAATATGCCATCATAATTTTTATGCCATCATTAAATAATAAAATTAGAGTCATACCATCGCTCAATCAATTTGACCATTATGCCCTTTTTAATATGTCAATATAAAACACTAAAATTAGAAACATGTCACTATAAAACATTAAAATGAGAAAAATATGTTATTAAAAATATATAATTGATTTTACGCCATCAACAAAAAAATTAAAATTCTAAATTGTAAAATTTAAATTTTCAACAATTGAATTTTTTAAATTTGAAAGTTTCAAATTATAAAATTCAAAATTTTTTATTTTTAATTCGAAAATCTAAATCTGAAAATATAAAATTTTAAATTTTATTTCCTGTCAATATTTTTCATTTCTTAATAATTTAATCTAATGAGGGCAATTTGTACATTTTTAAAAAGTAAGGAGTGATATTTTTCTAATTAGAATGACATATCTCTAGTTTTGAGAAAAATTAATGACATAAATTATTTTGACCATTTTATAGTGCCACAAAACTAATTTATAATTTAGAAGAGTCCCAAATTTCTAATAATCAATTTTCATGGTCGAATATATCTAATTATTTTAAAATTAAATGAACAAATCCAGTTAAAGAGATAATTACAACTATTTGTTATATTATTCTTCTCCTACTTCACTTTTTGGAAAATTTTAATGAATTTTTGTTCTGCAACTAGCTATTTTTTCATAAAAAAAGAGAACTTTTTAAGAAAATTTTCACCTGGGAAGTGCGATATTTCTGTTTCTAACTCCATCCACCGCTGCCACATTAATCGTCCTCAATCCTCAAGATCCATTTATAAGTGTGAAGTGCGAACCTATACAACTTAAGTTAAAAATACATGATATAATTAAATTTTACAATTGATAGACTAAAATTTATCCTAATCCATTGCCATGCCATTGACTAAGCAGTCCGAGGTAAAATGTCGAATTCTTATCCACTGTCGCGCGACATAACTTGTAGCGCGTTAAAGGACAAACTGCTGCTTGGAATACAAAAACGCGGAGACTTATTAATGGATAGGCTATAGTTGTGAACTTGTGATAAATTTTTAATTTGGATGAGTGGGGTAAGAGTCGGACAGAAATCCTCTACAGTCCTTTTTTTGACTGCTCCAAACAGTCTTTTATTTTTTTTAATATTTCAAAATTTAAAAACTCAAATGGAGGATCCAAACTGTTGATCTTGTTAAATTTTATCGACGATGCATTTTCGTATAAATGTTATAAAATTTAAAGTCGATTTGATACCTGATAAAATATAAATGTTATCCAAATGAAGAGAAGCTTTGCTGTTATATTATTCTTCTCCTACTTCACTTTTTGGAAAATTTTTATGAACTTTTTGTTCTGCAACTAGCTATTTTTTCATAAAAAAGAGAACTTTTTAAAAAAAATTTCATCTGGGAAGTGCGATATTTCCATTTGTAACTCCATCCACCGCTGCCACATTAATCGTCCTCAATCCTCAAGATCCATTTATAAGTGCGAAGTGCGAACCTACACAACTTAAATTAAAAATACATGATATAATTAAATTTGACTAAAATTTATCCTAATCCATTGCCATGCCATTGACTAAGCAGTCCGAGGTAAAATGTCGAATTCTTATCCGCTGTCGCGCGACATAAGTTGTAGTGCGTTAAAGGACAAACTGTTGCTTGGAATACAAGGACGCGGAGACTTATTAATGAATAGGCTATAGTTGTGAACTTGTGATAAATTTTTAATTTGGATGAGTGGGGTGATAGTCGGACGGAAATCCTCTACAGTCCTTTTTTTGACTGCTCCAAACAGTCTTTTATTTTTTTTAATATTTCAAAATTTAAAAACTCAAATGGAGGATCCAAACTGTTGATCTTGTTAAATTTTATCGGCGATGCATTTTCATATAAATTTTATAAAATTTAAAGTCGATTTGATACCTGATTAATTGACATAATTATGAACGTATTAGAATTAATCTAACCAGATTCGTTCATTTGTTGACCTCTTGATCTAGTATCAAATTGACTTCAAATTTTATAAAATTTATATAAAAACACATCACCGGTAAAATTTAACAAGATCAACGGTTTGGATTCTCCATTTAAGTTTTTAAATTTTGAAATATTAAAAAAAAAGGATTGCTTGGAGCAGTCAAAAAAAGAATTGTAGAGGATTTCTGTCCGGTGAGAGTCCCACGTGCAGTTTGAGTTGGATAGAGCTTAGAGGTTATAAATAAACTTTAAAGGTGTGTATCTTTTGTATAGACGGTACAGACGTACAGTGAATGTGTTGATGGGTATTAAATTATTGTTAGAAGATATTATTTAATAATTATTTATTTTTATTATTTTTTTGTAGTATTAATTTAATTTCTTCTCAATAATTTAAATTAATTTATGTACTATGAAAATAGAGTAATAGAATGAATTATTTAGCCTACAAAATTTTATGTAGTATGGTAAATTGTTGTCTATGAACAAATTTTTTACCTCGATTTTCTAAAAATTGAATTGCACTTTTTTTTATCGTAAGTGAGAATTTTAAGTTGTAATTTTGGCGTGTCTAACAAACCCAAAAAAGTTGTATCTTAATTTCCATATTTAGTAGAGTGATAATAGCAAAGAAAATAAACTGAGCATAAATTGTATAAGATTGTTGGTTAATCATAATGCAATGAAAATTAGTATACATTAAAAAATTATGCATACTGAGTGGGATATGTGTTATATCGTAAAATAAAAACTATCTGATTGTTATGCCTTGTGCGCCATAAAAGCTATCCGATACACTTCATCACTTGTGCGCTATACCATAATAAAAATTTTTGTCATCTTGTGCGCGACACACGGGTGTAGCGCGACAGGATTTGAGTTCTAAAATGTCAGCGTAGCAAAATCATATTAATTTGAAAATATTCATTCTACGCCGGTTGAGAAGATTCCTTTTAGATCCAAAAGATGTTTTAATATTCTTTTTTTGAAGTTGAAAGAAACTATTTACTGTTTGTTAAAAACTTACAGGCGACATGCAATGAATCCACTATGCGAGCCGAAAGCAAAACGTTTTATATCGGTTGGAACTTGGAACTACCGAGTACTGACTAAAACTTGTGGGCTCAAGCCTCAAGCCTCGAGGCGCTTTGTAGCCTTTCGTCAACGCAAAAAAGGAATAAACAAAATAAAATAACAAGAAGCCGAAAAAATAAGTAAGGGAAAAAAATTACAAAATACAAACAGACAATGATAGAGCAAGCGGCGGGCCTTAATCCTCTTTTGTCGGTAGCCCCTTTTCCTAGTTGCAACGGCTCCAAGCGTGCCTTAACTCCAACCCCGACTGCCCTCTTTTCTTTACTACTCTTACTGTCTCTATAACCTTCTCCTGATCTCCATTATCAATTGATGTAGTGATAATTTCTCTTCTGATTGGAGGTATTTCCTTTTAAGGTATGCACTTTTTTTTTCCCCCCCTTGGAGAGTGGAATTTGTGATTTATCGCTAGGTTCTGTTGAAATGGATAACTAATTTTTTTTTTTTCTATTTTTATCTGTTGTTTGCATTTCTGTTGGGTTTTTTTGCATTATTACATTTTTTTAAGTTTGTTCGTACAGTACGATTGGCTGTTTTAATATAAGTTTTTTTTTTTGGTGGCAAATCACTTGTATTTCCTGCATATTTTGGATCCCTAACTTAGAGGATGCAAACTTCCACTGGGTCAATTATAGTGTATCTACTGGTTAACTCAACCCATCTTATTTGTCCGTTGAATAAGTTTCAGGTTGTTAAAATCTGATTTTGGTCCACTAGGGTTGATCAATTTGATCTATTTGAGCAGTATATGATCCCAGTTTCCAGTTGCTGGGGTTGACCTAGGATGAACTAGACCCAACCACATTCTGAGTTGATTAATTACAAATGTAGGTGAAGGTTGGTAATGTGAGTGAAGTCCTTCCAACTTTACTATATCAGTTTGAACTCATACATTGTGCAATTAACCAACAATTTTAAATTTTCATGAAGCACCATGCTGCTTCCTCCTTAAAATGACTAATTCAATGTTGTCTTTTTTTTTCTTTTCTTTCTGATTCGGCTAGTGAGTTTGCAATTTATGCACAAATTGAAATCACAAAAAGAGGAAGCACTGCTGCAACTGGGCCACACCATGGATGCTAAATCACACTCTGACTGTCCCTATCCTGGCTGCTTTTTCTGTGTGACAAAAGAGACAAATCCATCCAAAAGAAGATCAAGTCTTCTCAAATTCTTCAGGGATCTCCCTTCTCTCGACCAGGGTGGTCAGGTTCTCCCAATAAGCGGCCTATGGAATGCTGCCATGGCCCACCCAAATGATTCTGAATTTGTCAACCTTGGCATTTTTGAATGCATGGCTGCTCTAATCTGGAAGGGTCTTAAAAACAGACGGTGGCTATCTCAGGATCAGAACATTTATATTCCTTACTATGCTGCTCATATCATTGGCTCGTACACAATGAATATTGAAGAGTTTGCTGAGCGAGCAGTGCAGGCTGGGGTGGTATTACCATTGGTCGAGTTATTAAGGGGCCGTCTCACATGGGTCGAGCAAAGGGTGGCAGTCCGTGCATTGGGCCATCTTGCTACATATTCTAGTACGTTTTCTGCAGTTGCAAATCATAGTGAGGTGCTTGAACTAGCTATTCAGCTCGCTTGTAGTTCATTGGAAATTGTTTACATGCATTCCTTTCGGTTTCCTGAAAGAAGATTGGGGTATCATTGTGATTTATTGACTCGTGGCATGGGAGGAGCTGAAATGGAGTCTAGAAAGGCTGAGGAGTGGGCCAGCCAGTTGCAATGCTGGTCCCTGCAGTTGATTAACTGTTTCGCATTGAAGGCTGAATTTGTATCTGATATTTGTAAGCCTGAGTTCCTGGTTAGGTTGCCAGGCATGTGGGGTGGGCTTGTAAATGAGAACTCACCGGCTGGTGTCGGGTTATTAAGGTCTATTTGTCAGCACAGAGTGGGCCGGGGACATGTGGCAAGTTGCAGTGGGGTAGTTGAAGGGCTGTGTAATATTGCCAAGTCGTCAGATGATTGGCAATATATGGCAGTTGATTGCTTGATTTGGTTGTTACAAGATCCAAGCACTTGTCATAAGGTTCGTATTTTTCCACTAATCATATTAAGTGTTGTGTACATTTTAAATATGGGGTCATTATAATTTATTCTACTAGTGTAGATATTTATATCTATATAGAATTTGTTGTTTATGAGCTTTTCTTGATACTGTATGGATAATTTGGGATCCAATATCAGTGGAACTGGTATTAGTGCAGTAATAACTGAAGGAGGAACACTGCTTATGGTCCCTGATTTATGCAATATTCGTTTGATTAGGACCTTCATTCCTTGAACCTTTCTGTGGTTCAATCAGCTATGGACTGTTGTACTTGGTCCATTATCAAGTGTTAATGGGAGATCTAATCACCACTGAAATTATTGCAAACACACCGCCTAAGCACTGCATCTGCACCATGAAGGTAGATAGTAGGTTCCACACAGCCATTATCAAGTGTTAATGGGAGGGGTGGCTTGATTGAACAAGTCAATAGTGTTCAGGAACTTGATTAACCAAAATGGTCTGGGGTCTAACTGAACTAAATACAAGATTTCAAGCAAAAAAAAAAAGTACTTCCACTTTATATACTGAAGTGACCCATTATTAGGAATTTATCTCCTTGTACACTATCTTTGTTTTCCTGTTTGTATTGACTTAATGTGCATCATCTCACCTTTTTTTAGGTAATAGATAAGGCCATACCAACACTGGTAGACTTGTCTGAAACCACCTCACTTGGTGACCACAAAAGACTTGGGGACACCATCTTAACCATCCTTCATGACTGTCTCCAATTGCATCTCACTGCCCATTCTTCCCTTAACAATCGTACAAAAGAACAAATAAATGATCTTCTCAAATCCAAGCAAAAGCTTAAACAAGAGAGAAACATGGAAAAGGAGGATCTCCAGATAAAACAAGCTGCAGCACTTGTAGTCAAGCTAGAAGGGAACTCTCTTTTCTCCTCTGGTGATATCAGTGGTGCTGTGTCAAAGTACACGGAAGCACTGGACTTGTGTCCAGTAAAATCCAAGAAGGAGAGAATGGTGTTGTTCAGCAACCGGGCCCAGTGCTTTCTCCTCTTGCAACAACCGATGACCGCTGTCAGTGATGCGACACGTGCATTGTCGCTGAATAGTCGCCATGGAAAGAGCCTATGGAGACGGGCTCAGGCCTATGACATGCTTGGGTTGCCCAAAGAGAGCTTACTGGATGCCATTTTATTTATTAACGAGTGTACCAAGTCATGTGATACAGATCATTCCTTGAGACAGAACAAGGTGCCAGATTATGCTGAGAAGCTTGTGCGTAGGCAGATGAGGGCTGCATGGTTGTTTGGTGAGGCAGCGGAAAAGCATGGTGGTGTTTGTTTGTCAGTGGATCGGGAGGATTCAGGTGGGTTGGTGGGGGAGGAGTCTGAGTGGGAAACGGCTAGCGATAGTGACATTGAGGTTATCAGGAAGAATGCTGCTGCCAATGAAGAAGAAGATGATGATGATGATGGGACTGGATGGGATGATGATGACGATGGCCATGGAAAAGATGCATTAAGAGAGAGACAATGATATGCAAGGTTAGTTTACAATTGACTGTTGGCGGCCAGATCTGTTTTATTGATTTTGTCGTTGATGATCTTTGCTGTTGGTACCTACAGTTGAGAATTTCAGCAAAATTTATTCCTGGATTAGGAATTGGTGCGGGCTTAAGACAATGGTTCTTCTTAATTTTTTTTTTTACTTAAATGGTTCAGTTGATTATTTACCTATATAAGGTAAAAAGTCCCATTTATTTTACCTATAAACCATGCAACTTGTAGCATGGTCTATTTGAAAAAAAGGAAGCTTTTAGCATTGTACAAATACGTCTAGCTATTTTTTTACTTTATTTCATGCTTAAAATCAACATTCTAAAAACTGTTTTCTTTGTACATTATTACATCATCTTTTTTTTTCAGATAATTTTTCTTTGTCAACCTACAAGGTCAAGGCTAAGAAATGTGAGTGTTCAATTCTCACCAGCCATGAAAAAATGTTCTGCCTTTGGTACTTATTGGGCTCTCGTTGAAGTCTGTATCTATAGTTTAGTAAGATGTATTAATTAGTGTAAATTTCTTCTATAGTCTTTGTAGCGGCGATGATGTATTAGTGTAGTTGATAGGACAAGTTTCAGAATAATAATCTTTCATACTATATTTTCAATATTAGGTACTAATTGCTGTGTGAACTAAATTAGTTGATCCCATTGTTCTCTAATCTGGTTTGTGTTAGCGACTGTCTAGTTACGAATCCATCGTCTTTTACAATGTGAAGCAGAATTACGGACCTTTCAAGAAATATTTTATGAAAAATTGCAGATGAGGTATGACCTACATGCAGACACAATCATACATATACAACTGTAGAACCTTCTAACAAGAGCAATTGTGCAATTTTTGTTCTTGATTTTTTGTCAAATCATTCCGACGGTATAAAAAATAAAATGGATCTTTCATGGGCTATCGGTAACGATCACAAAACCCGGCCTACTTTGTTGTTGGGATGAAAGATCAAAATTAACACGGAAATACTACTTACCATTCTAACTTTCAGCCATCCTTGACATCCCACGGGCTGGCATCGCTGGAGGCCCGTTAAAATTTTTTATCACGTGACAAGCACGAGCCTAACAGTTATTTCCATTTTTTAATCACCTCTCCATCATAATCAGCAAATTTGTCTCTCTCTTCGTGACGATTCCTTCTCTCTCTTCGATGGCGATTCTCTCTCTAGAAGTTTTCTCTCTTCGCTCGAATCGATCGGACAAATCGCACATCAGATCGAAGAGAAGCAATATGAGGTTCGAATTCTCTCTAGCTTTCTTGCCTTCAGCATTTGTCAATCATATTAGATCAAAATTTGTGTGAATCGTGCCTTCAAGGTACAGATCGAAGCAATCTGAGTTTCATTCACTGTTAGTTTATCGCTAAAAACTTTAATTCTTTTAGTATTTTCAATTCATCTGTTTGATTTGTGCTTTTGTTGTGTTTAACTCTCAATCAGATCAGATTTGAAGATTTTTTTGGTGTCTAGCGGCAAATTTGTCATGAATTCTCGATACTTCAAGGTACTGATCGAAAATTATGAATTATATTCGAGGAATTTGAGATCAGTATTTGATTTTGTGTTTTCAAATTGTAAAGGTTAATTTACCATATTAGAATCAATAATTCCTATTAATTTTGATAATTAACTAGGTAATTGTCTTTCATTAAACAAAGAGAATCAATCTCAGCCTCTCTTTCTTGATACCAATCTTGCCTTCATCTTGTTTCAGTCAGATCAGATTGACATCGTTTCTATACCTTTTTGTAGGCTTTACATTGGAAATTTGAGATCCAATACATCATTTTCTTCTAGGTATTGATCTTTCACTATTAGTTTATTCCTATGTTGTTCAAATCAGATCATAAAAACTTTATTTCTTTGGAATTTTCAATCCAGCTATTTGATTATTTGTTTTGTTGCGTTCAATTCTCTATTAGATCATAATTGAAACTTTTTTTGGCATCTACGCGACGAATTTGACATTTATTTGCGCTTTTTCAAGGTACTTATCTTGATTTCATTTTATTTGGTTTCAAATGTTTTCGAGGTGTAAGTAATGTGAACGAAGGGAGTATCTATTTGTGTGCTAGGGATTTATTTAAGTATCTTTATTTTTCAATAAAAAAAATAGATTATATTGTTCATTTTATTTGATCAAAAGGAGTATATATATTTTTTTTGCTAGGGATGATCTTTCAGAACTGTTATAGTGTTTCAATTTTGTATGAAATTCAATTGCCTAATGTGAGAGCAATGATTTGCCAGATTAGAATCGAAAATAGATACTTTTAATTTCATTTTATTTGGCTCTAAATATTTTCGAGGTGCATCTAATGTGAACGAAGGGAGTATCTATTTTGTTCTAGGGATTTAAGTACCTTCATTTTTTAATAAAAAACAATAGATTATATTGTTCATTTTATTAGAATAATTTATTAGAATTTTATGTAATTTAATCAAAAAAAGGGAGTATATAAATGTTTTGAAGGGATTATGTATTTACTTAAATAGGTTATTCAGGAACACTACTAATGTTGCAGATAATGCCTGGCTTACTAAGATGTTTGATTTGAGGGCAAAGTAGGTTTCTGCCTACCTGAGCAAATTTTTCACTGAGTCATTGCGTAAGTGCTTTCAGTTTTTTTGCACTTTGAGTTGTGGTTTTGAAATTGGAAATAGATTCAGACCATTCTAGTCTTTTAAACTTCTATGAAAATCAATTGTTCGAAATCAAATTTAGATTTTTACATTTCATTTGAAATCAATTGTACTGAGCAATTAGAACTAGATTTTTACTTATTTGTTCATACGAGTTCATAACTTCATATATTTTTATTTAGGGAATTATTTATTTGTTGATTCTTAACGAAGACAGTGGTCTGCTCATCCTGAGGATTCTCATTTGCAAGTTACTCAATAAGTCAGTACCATCTTCTCAGGTAATTTGCTTAAGGGATTATGTATTTGTTAATTATAAAATGTATTGAAGGAGTACAAAATATAGGATAAGGGAGTAAATAATATCTAACAAGGGAGTACATATCAAGAACCTGACATGTGTGTTTGATATTTTAGCATAGGTTTAAAGGAGTACAGAACATAGGATAAGGGAGTAAATAATATCTAACAAGAGAGTACATATCAAGAACCTTTGTTGTTTGTTTGCTGTTCTAATATAGGCTTAAATAAGTACAAAATATAGAATAAGGGAGTAAATAATATCTAACAGGGGAGTACATATCAAGAACCTGGCATGTGTGTTTGGTATTTTAGCATAATCTTAAATGAGTACAAAATATAGGATAAGCGAGTAAATAATATCTAACAAGGGAGTACATATCAAGAACCTGACAGGTGTGTTTGGTATTTTAGCATAATCTTAAAGGAGTACAAAATATAGCATAAGAGAGTAAATAATATCTAACAAGGGAGTACATATCAAGAACCTGGCAGGTGTGTTTGGTATTTTAGCATAGACTTAAAAGAGTACAGAACATAGGATAAGGGAGTAAATAATATCAAACAAAGGAGTAAATAATATCTAATAAGAGAGTACATATCAAGAACCTGGCAGGTGTGTTTGGTATTTTATCATAAGTTTAAAGGAGTACAAAAATATGATAACGGAGTAAATAATATCTAACAACGGAGTACATATCAACAACCTGACAATTGTGTTTGGTATTTTAGCATAATCTTAAAGGAGTACAAAATATAGGATAAGGGAGTAAATAATATCTAACAAGGGAATACATATCAAGAACCTGGCAGGTGTGTTTGGTATTTTAGCATAAGCTTAAAGGAGTACAAAACATATGATAAGGAAGTAAATAATAACTAACAACGGAGTACATATCAAGAACATGACAATTTTGTTTGGTATTTTAGCATAATCTTAAAGGAGTACAAAATATAGTATAAGAGAGTAAATAATATCTAACAAGGGAGTACATATCAAGAACCTGACATGTGTGTGTGGTATTTTAGAATAGGCTTAAAGGAGTACAAAAAATATGATAAGGAAGTAAATAATATTTAACAACGGAGTACATATCAAGAACTTGGCAGTTGTGTTTGTTCTAACATTGGACAATTCTATGTTTTCCAGATTAATGTCAGTGATGACAAACGTGTTGTTGCTTACCGGCTACTACTAGATCCTATCAATGAGGTGAAGCCGAAATTTAGATCTTCAAATGAGTGTGTTCTCTTTTATCTTGAGGAAGGAAGCTGAACTTGGTGGTTGACTGAGAAGATTAAAACACTTAGTCGTTGAGTATAACTTAGTTGGTGTTGTTTATTTTTGTTGAGTGAATTTCGTTTGGGGAATAACTCTTATTTAAACATGGTTGGATGAAAAGTTTATACTCCCTTTTTAAGAATTATATAATCTGTTATTGTATTGAATTCTTATTTGCACAATTTGTCTGCTTATTAAATGCTAATTTGGTATTCAATATGTAGAAGTATATACTCCTTTATGGAGAAATATTTACTTCCTTAATATTAAAATTTTTATTTAATTATTCTTATTTTCAAATTCAAATATTGAATGCTTATTTGAACGTTTTGACAAAAAATTATATAATCCTGTATGAAAAAATATGTACTTCTCTCAGAAGAAGTATATATACTTAATTGAATGTTTTTACCAAAAATTATATACTTCCGTATGGAAAAGTATGTACTCTCAGTTCAAATTTATATACTCCTTTACAATAATTTAGGTACTCCCGATTTTTAAGTGACGACAGGTGGGTCACATGTTTTTTGGGTCTCATATTTTTTGGGCCACGGTCAAGTGTGGAATGTCAGGATGTCATTTTTATGGGATGTCCCATATCAAAATTAACAAGTGTAAAATTCACGTTTTTAGTAGAGTGGACCCCACTTCCATTGTTGTTATTCCCGTTCTAACAGAACGTACGATCCGTACCTGTCCTCTCTAACGGCCCTCTCTCTCTCTCTCTCTTCCCTTTCCATTCCTTTTTTTGTGTCCTTTATAAACCTCACTCCAGTCAAGATTCTTGACTCTACAGTCTCTACTTCCCTCGTCAATCTCTTCTTCTCCTCTTCGTTCCCCAAACACATCGAATCTCTAATGGGAGCAATCGCTTCAAACCGTGACCTTAAAGGCTGCACAAGCACAAGCCCCACTAGCAAGGCTTCCTCTTCCATCGCCACCTCCCCTCAGGAGTGCTCGCCGCTTCCATCTATCTTGCGGCCCGATGATCTTCGGGTCGTGCTCGGCACAGAGATGCATATCTCTATTGGCGCAAAGCCTGGACTGGATGAGACAGACTCACTCGACATTATAAGATCAATTATGAGGGAAGCTATTGATCTGTGCAACAAGCATCTGACACAAGACGAAGAGAAGCTGGTGGAGATTGTTCGATCGGCTGAAACAGAGGTGCAAGAATCAGGTGTGGGTTCAAGGTCTGAGGTAGAATCTAATGAAGAGATGGAGCTCAAATCTGATGTTGAGGTGGATGTTGAAGAGCTCATACAGCAAATGTACGATCTTCACATCAAAGTCAAGGAGAGGAGAGAGTGGGCACAGGAGAAAGCGCTCCAGGCAGCCAGAAAGGTGAGCGATAGTTTCTTATTACTGAGAACTCTTCGCACGAAAAGAGAGATAGAAGAAATGATGAAGAAGGAGATCAAAGCTAAGGAGGGTGAATTGGGGAAAAGCTTTGCTGGTTTGGAAGAAGTGGTGAAGAGAAGTGAGGGGGAGGTGGAGAGGGTACAAATGGAGGCCAAACGGCTTGAAATGGAAAACAGGGAGATGCGGGCTGAGATTGAGGCGGCGAGGCTTGAGAAGTCTGAGACTGATAATAAGTGCAAGATGTTACAGAAAAGGCTGAAGCGAATAAAAAAGAGTGCTGAGATGAATAAGAGGCAGATGCTGGTTCTTCAAGGAGAGGTGGAAGAGGAGAAGAAGGTTTATGTAGAGGTTGAGGAACAGATTGAGGTGGTTAGAAAGGAAATTGGTGCTTCTGAGGTAAGAATATACCTTGCTTCTCTTAATTAAAGTGTTGATTATTTGATCAGATAAATAAGGTGAATTGTGAAATTAAATTGCTGAATCTTTATATTCTGGCAAAAGTTTACAGATGAAATCCTTGATTTTGCAATATTTACCCAAAATTGTCAGTCTAATATTCCTATATGGGCACCTTTTCAACTAATATAATCAGTATATCTGATGCTGTATAGTCTTCCTATGAGTAGTTCTACTTATAATTAGAGAAATCCATGAGACGAATCAGAGCATCCTTTGGTTTATAAGTGAATTTTTTATTTTGTTCATCCTTATTCTTTATCAATATTTGGTTATTGTCCGTCACACACAGGCCAAATTGGAAGAAGAAAGGAAGTTGAAAGAGCAAGCTGTAAAGCTGGTTGAGGCAGAGCACAAAGCTACAAGATCAGTGAAGAATAGTACGCAAACTCGGCTCACAATACTAACACGAAAACTGGATCTGGATAGAAGGCGCCACAATGAACAAGTCAGATCTCTCCGGCATGAAATCTCAGGTCTGAAAGCCTCTTCTTTATCAGGACATAGAAAAGTTGCTGAGCCATATTGGCCTTGCATGTTCTGTAAAGCTGCTGAGTCGAGTGTGGTCTTTCTGCCATGTGCTCACCAGGTGTTGTGTGCAGAGTGTGGAAAGGATCACAAGGATACTGACAGTGATAAGTGCCCCTGTTGTAGGGTCAAAGTCGAGGAGAGGATCTTTGTCTATGGCCTTGGTGCATAGTTCTGCTAGAGAAAATTTTGACCAGTTAACTTTTTGGTTAATTTGGTTCTCTCACATGTTCTGATTCTATATTGATTCATATGTCTATATAATACTTTGTGTAGAGTTTTGAGAATTTGAGACATTGGTGATGTGGAGAACATTTTAGCTGCCTTTCTCTTTTTACAAAATAAGGATGATCATATAATAATAGTATAATACTTTTGCTTGGAGTATTGAGATTTTAAGCTTACCCTGTGGATTAGCTTACTGGCATATCCTTTTTCATTGTGTGGGAACTAAATCATACTTCATTATTGTAGATTTTGTTCTTTTTCTTGTTAAGGCGATTACCAGAGAGGTACTATCAGTATTTGCTACAATTCACCTGTTATTGCTTTCCAGTCCGGGGTTTGAAATTGTAATTCTTTCAAAAACAATATCAATGTTTTTGAGGATGTTATGCATATTTTCTCTTGCTTACATATGTTAATAACTATTTATTGTTTTACATTTCATCGTGTAACTACGCCAGCAATGAATGTCAAGTGAGACAAATGCCATCGATGTTATGGTGATGTACTGCTGTGAAGCCTTTTGTATGTAATTAGTTCACAAGTGCACGTCTGAATTACTTGTGTGAAATTATTTTATGGATCGTTGGCCTTCACCACTGGGAAAAGAGTGAATTACATATCCTATTCAATCTTAACATAAAAATATACATGTATATAAATAAATTCATATCAAACTTGGAACGTTAATAATAAATTCAGTTCTCATGGCTGGGGTGACTGTGATTCAGGTCTACCGTCTATGGTGTTACAATGCCTATATATCATTGTAATCTGCTCTATACTGCAAACTATTTGAATAATTTTAAATTATTTTGAACCATTTGAAAAGAAGTTGAAAATAAATCATATATATTATGATTAGTTTAACATAGTGTATAGAATTATGGTGGATATATATTCATATTAAAAAAAAAGTGCTACCGAAAAAAAAAATTGACAGTACAAAAATCGACTCCACTGGGGATCGAACCCAGAATCTCTGGTTCCGTAGACCAGCGCCTTATCCATTGGGCCATGGAGTCACTTTGTTTATTGTTTCAAAGTAAAATTTACTATAGCTGAAGAGAAATCTTTGTTCCGTAAACCAACAGGGCTCGCCGCTCTAGTCGAATCTAGAGGTTAGACTCGATAGTCGATACCTTAATTCGTAGTTCCAACTAAACAATGGAAAAGATCGGAACTAAGCGCCGCCAGCCCCTTTCCGACGACGACGACGACGATTCCCGACGCCCTCCAGAGTACTATCCATCTACCTAACCTCCCCTCATTTCTTCTTCTTTCTTTTCCCCCCCCACTGACATTCCCCCTTTGCTTCCTTCAACAGGCAACGAAAGGTTCGGTTCCCGAAGGGAAAGAAGGTCAAGGAGGCAGCAGTATTCACTCCGAAAGGAGATGAAGAAGACAGCTTAATCAAACCTGCCAAGAGCGCCGAGCTGCGAGCCAAGCGTCGCAAGAAGAACCGCGCTGAAGAGGTCGCAGAAGAGGAGGTCCAGGTCCAGGTTGATATCTCTAAAGCTGAGATCCGCTATGAGGTTTGGTTCCTGTACAATTCGTTTTTTTTGTTATTAGTCTTTATTGGAGTCAAGTCTTACTGCTCTTGTGATTGTGATTGTAAGTTGAGTTGCATGGTATGACTTTTGACAGGAAGATTTCAACTTCGTGGATGATGGAATCCAGATAGAGCCGTTCAATTTGAATAAGGAGAGAGAGGAGGGGTATTTTGATGAGAATGGGAACTTTGTTGAATATGCAAAAGGAAATGAAATTAAGGTAAATTTTATTTGTTTTCTGTCCGCTTTTACAAATGAAAACTTGGTTGATTCAATCCATGTGTACTCTATTTTACATGGTTTTCATTCCTAGCCTGCCCAAACTTGTTTGGGACTAAAGGCTTTGTTGTTTTAGATCACATTGCATGGTTTGGTTTTTAATTTACATGTATTCAAGTGAGTGTGTGTTGGTTCATTTGGTTTGACTTGGCATGGCACTTGTACTAGTTATGACCTGGTAATAAGCATGGTAGATTTGTAGATTTTGATCTTTTTTTTTGTCACCGTAATATAGGATGCTTGGTTGGATAGTGCCGAGGTCGACACAAAATTTGCTGCAAAGTTAAAGGAAAAAGCGAAAGATGAAGAGGAGGAATTTCAAGACCTTTCATCAGATGATGTTGGGAAGATTAAAAGAAATATAGCTAATATACTACAGCCAGGTGAAACGGTATGCTTCATTCAGTGTTCTGTTTTCTTAGAGATGATACAATACCAGATCTTATTGCAGATTTGCAAGAACTAATCATTTCTTAACTTGTTCAAATCACATTGTATAATTTGATTGAATGCATTGATTACATCCAACATCTAACATTCTTTGAAGAAACACCAATTTTTCAACTGAATTTCAGATCAACTTGATTTTTTGTTTATTACTCATTTTTTAATGGAAAGGGAGGTTTTTTTTTTTTTTTTTTTTTTGGAAAAGAGCAAAAATGCCAATTTGCTTTGGAAGTTGCATTTTCCTTTAAAACATGCTTAATGCAATTTCCAATAAATAATAATAACAAAGCAATCCTGCTAATTATGTTGCTATTTTATTGGGGTGGACTGTACTGTATATTAGTGTATCAAGTATCAACTGAATTAACAGTTTATAGTTTTTATGCATTGCAGATTATCCAAGCTTTAAAAAGGCTGAAAGGTACAACTGATAACAAAACAAAGATGTCAGAAGAAACAAAAGAATTATTTGACCGATTAACAGAATCAGCCATGAAACTTATGGAGAATGGAGAATACAGTTAAGCATGATAATCTTTTTCATTTAATTTCAAAATGTAAGTTTCTATATTTGGCATCTATTCAAGTGCCTCATCTTCAGACAACTCGATGGATAAATTGGTGTTTTTTTATGGCAGATGTGTACCATGAAGAAAAAGAGACATTTGAACGAGAGGCAGGTTAGTTTTCCATTATTTCTCAAATTTAAAATTGTTAAGTGGATGAGTGAGTGGCTCCTTTTTTTTATTTTATGGGAAGGTACAGAAATTAAATGTGCCATATATATACCACACGTTAACCACTAGTAATACCACCACCAGATTCCATCATTTGCTAAGAACTTGTAAAAGTCTAACCAAAGTTGGAAGTACATCATGGCTCGATAGCGTCAAAGTTTAAAGCAACACTACTCAATAGCTTTGTACAACTGAATTTTGGTTGTTCATCTGGGCTTTACTTACCAAAAATGAACTCATATATTTTACAATACATCCAGTGTTTAGTGCTGTGTTCAGATATCTCAAGATTTTTGATTGTCAGTTGCAAATATGAAAAAAGTTGGGTGGTGAAACTGTTTTATGAAATGAACTATGATGTATATTTTTGATCAATACCTTCTCTTGAATATTTACAGAAGGATATGAGCGGTTAGCTCGTGCACGAGGAGGGGCATCAGGCAGTTCCACAGAAGACATATTTGCTGGAGATGGTGATGGTGAACAAAATAGGTCATCCATCTGGGACATGGGTCCCAGTCCATCAGCCTCCAATGTATCTGCTATTCCAGCATCTTCAGTGGATGATGATGGGGAGTTTGATATGTTTGGGGATGATGATGACAACACTGATCCGAGTAAGGCCCAAACTGGTATGCAATGAACAAGTCTATGTTTCTTGATGTGTCTGGTGTATATTGCATGTTTGAGTAGAACTTTTATGTTTTGAATTAATATAATGAACATTATGTTAGTAAATTACTTGGTCTAGTCTTTGTTGTGCAATCAAGTTATAAAAACTTGGTAAGGTTTTTTTGGAGAAAGCACTAGTAGTACATAGTTTCTATCAATGTATTGAGTGCTCATATTGTTGATTATAATTACTCATGTATGATGCTTTGCTTTTATCCTATCGAATTTAACAATATTTCTGTCTGGTGTAGAAAATACTGAAGTACCTACAGATTCAGATTATGTTTATGATCCGTCATCTGGGTATGATCCTATCTCTTCCTTTATTTTATGCTCTTTTCTGACTCTAGCAATTCCTTGTCCATGATTAATTGAACTTTTGGTGTTCTATGCAGATATTATTACAGCAGCAGTTTGGGTTATTACTTTGATTCAGCTTCTGGGCTTTACTGTTGCGCTTCAACTGGGATATGGTAATTTTATATTCCTTCTTCTTTCCATGTATGCATTAGTCCTTTTATGCACGCACCAATTGTTCCTTATAATTGCAAAACCAGTTACTGGTAAGTATTATTGCAAATCATCATTATGATCATTTTTTTGTCTTCGTCTTATCTTCATCATAATTACTATTCCTATTCTTGTTTTATTATTTATTTATTTATTTGTTTATTACTCATTTTGGGTTTGTGGGAGATTCCCTGCATGGAGTGAATCCTTTTCAGTTTTTCTTTCTCTGTTTTTCATTTTCATAAACTTAATCAGAGGAAAACATTGTATTATTTCCATTTTGTAATCTCTAAACAGAATCTGTTCATTTTCTTCAACTTGTAGGTACTCATTTGATGAACAAACTGGCACATATGAAGAAGTCAAGGCTGGTACTGCTCCATCAGGTGAAAGCTAAAATTTTGTACATTCTTGGACTTGGAAGTCGCAGTGAACTCCAGTGTTAGATGTTATATATCAGTTGTAAAATGAGGTTGTAGTGTAATGTTCATGATCTGAAAAACTGTAGTTTTGATTTTGAATGATGTGCTTGAAACAATTTGTTTAATGAAGATATCATTTTGAGTGTAGGATTTTAAGAGGTCAGTGTGGTGCATGCCACAGCACACAAATCAATTACTGAACTTTGGAGTCTCTCTTAGACCACTGTATATCTTTTCATGTCCCTTCTGCTCGTTTATCGTTTCTGCATCCACGATTCTAACTATTGTCTGAACTATTAAACTTGCAACACTACCCGTTTTAACTGAGGTTGACTTTAAGTTAAAAGTGCAAGTACAAATTCAGAAGAGAACTGCAAAGGACTAACGTACAAATTAGACTTTAATCATATGGTAGAAAAGAACGGTCTTTGTCAGGTGTGAAAAATATCAGAACCAATTCATTTAATGTGGATGATACGCACGGCTGCAAATGCGCGTATCCATGAATTGCTGTGTATGCGCGTACCCATGGCCCAGTGTTGTTTTATGTTTGCTAAAGATAAAGATACACAAACACGTCTTTAGTTGCTGGCTAAAGCATTTGTATTTAACTTTTTATTATTAATGAAAAAGATAAGGGCTTTGACCCTTATTTTTCTTCAAAAAAAAAAAAATACACAAACACGTGTCAAATGTCAATCCTACAAGCTGAGAACGCAACCGCACATACAGGGCCATGGGCATTCCCTCGAGCATGCATCACGACAAGGTTCGAGACAAATTGCACCTTTGAATTTTCTTCTTATTAGAACCATTATAAGATACATTCTTAGCTATTTATAATTCGCATTATTTTAGTGAAAATTTAGCCATTTATTTCTTCGTTTTTTTCAAAAGTAGACAAAAATGAAATGATGATTGAGGGACGAGAACTTGAGGAGTAACTATAGTATTCAATGAGAAAATTGTGATGAAATTTGAACGATACGCTCCATTTATTATTAATTTTCCGATCCTGATTAAATGCAAGGCATTGATTAGTCCGATGTATTATTTTTTGAAGAAATTCTATTTTATTATTAGTACATCAGATGATGCCTATCGAAATTGATTCGTTTTGATTTTTGAACCGTACATGAAAAATATTCGCGAGATCATGCCATATTGTTTCATTGATTCATTCAGGCCGATCATCGTAAAATTTAATGATGTGCTTCAAAAAATATCTTGAAACCAGACGCGTATGAAAGTAATTTTGTTGGTTGGTTTTTCTGATAATTTGAAGGTCTCTTTAGATTACTATATAAAGGTATTTCCTTCACTAGCCGTTGTTCAGTTGCCTATTTTGTCTAATTACAGTGTATCTCTAGATTTCTAATTATAGTATCTAAGCTGGCTCTTGATTTTTAATTACAGTATACAACGTATCCTTGATTTCTTGCTGGGTATCTGGTTTCTCAATTGGATGTGACTGTGATTCTTTGTTGTGAAATAATTTGAGATCATTTCTATATTCTCACAAGAAAACATACAAATTTATATATACCTTATATACACGCACCTGGGCTGTAGTTCTCATCCTATATGAAAACAATGGCTTCAAAGGGAGCGCTAGTTTTTGCCACTATGCTATTTTCTCTAACATGTATGTCAATTAGTGGACAAGATCTTTCAAAGCATCTACTTCAAGAAAAAAGGTCTAAGGTAACTACAATATTATTTCATATGTTTTCAATATATATGATCTCCTTTTTCGGCTTTGATTCTTCAAAATGCCCATGTTCCTTTTTGTACTGTTGATGTTGTAGGTTGAGTTGGATTCTCAAAGCCTGAAACACCCAAATTGGTGTAACACAAAAAATCTGTATGGTTCATTAATTTTCTTCAAGAAAAGAAAAACAAAAATATTCTGTATTTATATTCATTGACGTTTGCATTTAATTTACCAGTCATTTAATCTCTTTTCCGTTTATCTTCCTTCATTCATACAGCTGCATTTTGACCCTTTTAAGTTTGAAAGACGCCAATTTTCTATAGTTCAGTTTATATCTAGCAAAATTTTGTAAACTATTTAGCACACCCTCAAAGTGTACTTCTACTGATATTTAGGCCGTATCATGATCCCATAATATTCTTCTTAACAAAAATAAATGGAAACAGAAGATAATTCTGTTCAAGTTATAGTAATTGGATCTTGCTGTTCAACATTCACGGATGATTGTATCTAATTTCGTGTTTCATGGCTAAAGCATAATATAAGTAGAAACCTTTTGTCCTGCAGTTTGGTTTTACTGGAGTCCCACAAGAAATCAAATCACCAGCAAATGCATCCACCAGTGGCTCAATTAAAGCAGAAGAAATTAGGCGCTACAAGCATGTACTCATCTCCATTTCCGATTAATTATTGCAAAATTATCTAGATGATAGTGATTCTGTTTTAAAGCTGCCGCATTTTTCAGTATGCAGGATACACAAGTCAGGGTCCGAATGATCGTCAAACCTGGCTTGGAGTGAGAGCACAGATTACTCTATGGAAAATACCAGATGTGCAACTTCTGTCAGTTAGCGAGGCTTACATAGCAGCAATCAACCATTCACCATTTCTTGAAATAATTTCTGCAGGATTTCATGTATGCATTAAACTTTCATTTTTGTTCTCTTTCAGATTGTCTTCATTCTTCGCTGAAAAATCATTACTGGAAACTTGTATTCTAAGATAATATTGGCATAGAATAATAATACGAAAGGCATTTGTGCATTTTTTTGTTAGCTTCCCTTTCCTTTTATTTCTCTGTTTCCTTTTTCATTAGTTTATTTTACTTAATTAATACAAATGTCTAATATAAAATAGAGGCTTGACCTCTTTGTAATTAATTTCCTTAAAGAAGAAAGTATATATACGAAAGGCAATGAATATATTTTTTCATAAAAACTTCTAACCCTAGCCCTACTCTCAATGATAGGAACAGACAAGATGTTATACCTTTTATAATGGGTAGATTTGCAAATTCAAGTTCAAATATACAAATTTATTAGGAATAACATTTAAACAAAAAGTTTTGCTTAAGAACATATATTCTAGCAATCTTTAACAAATTCCGGAAGAACTAAAAGAACCAAAGGTCAGGTAAAATTGAGATTCTAGCCATTTAATTGAGACTCTGGAAGCAATGGCTACTCCCAAGCTTCTGCCACTTCTGCATTGTATTTACTGCATATTACATTATTATAGCCAGTAGCAACTCCCTAATTTATGTCGAACAAATATTTGTGGCAGGTACATCCTGGTCTTTACAATGATAACGAGGTGCATTTCTTCACATATTGGAATGTAAGCACTACAATTAAAACTTTGTTTATCTTTTTATAATTTTTATAATATGGGTTTTAATTTTCTCACTGTTAAACTGTATCGACATAGAAGCCCAACTAATTGGGTAAAAGATGCAGGGCTCGGATGCCTACTCCATATAATAAAAAAAAAGGAAAAAAAGAAAATAACTATACAACAATGATACTCACGTTTGGTTCAGGTCAGTTTGTCATTAATTTTGAATTTGAATACAACATTCAAATTCTCTTGTTGCAGAATAGAAGGAACCAAACGGAAGGCTGCTATAATAATGAATGCCCAGGTTTTGTTGTAGCTGATGGTACCAACCTATATCCAGGACAAAAATTTGCTCCTCCATTGTCAACTTACGGTGGGGAGCAGAGAAGCTTTACAATTAGGATAAAAAAGGTATGCCCTGCTATCTATTCAAGTAAAGAAAAAATGAAGTGCGAGAATAAGTGCATAAACAATCTATGTCATGGGCTCACGGCTCTACCTACAAAGTACAAATAAGATAAAAGCTTAGTATAACTACTGAGATAATAATGTTTCAAACTTTTAATTTGTGATAGGTACATATGGTCTCAATTGTAATGATATAGCTAGAATTCATTACTTTGGCTATTCAAATTTTAATCTAATAACTATTTAGCATTTTTGCCCCTTGATAATTGCATTGTTAATTTTACTATAGTCAAAAGTATATAAGAACTTATTCAATGAAATTGCAGGATCAAGATACTGGAGATTGGTCATTGTACAGAGAAGATTTAGGTGGCCCTATTGGTGGCATGACATTGCTAGGATGGTGGCCAAAGTCACTCTTCAGGGCGTTATCAGATCATGCAGAGGTAATTCAATGGACAGGATCAATCATACATGCCGAGAATGAGAGGAGTCCTTCAATGGGCAGTGGGCATTTTGCCGGCGAGCTTGATGGAAAAGCAGCTTCATTCAATGATTGCTTTGGATTTGATGAAAATGGAAATGTTTACAAGGGCAACTATGCAGCTCTTTCTTATGAAAGCGACCGGAATTGTTACAGTGTTTCTGAATGGTATGAGACAAAGCATGCTGCAGGGCGCCACTTCTTTTATGGAGGACCAGGTGGTTGCTCTGAGAAAAAGTAATGTTAGCAGTGCAATAGATAATTGTTTGTCATGCATGGTTCACTTCATTTGGATTAACATAACTGATAGATACATATGGAACCATCATGTAATGATTAGGAAACAACTCGAGAAGCTAGAGTGCATATTTAATGAATGATTATGTTGCTTTTCTAAAATGAATCATCAATTCATCTTTCATCCTTATTTTGGCAACTTGAAGTTGATTATAAGATTTCAATTCTTTGCGCCTTTAAGCAGTATTAGATCAAGACGACCTCACCAACACATGACATGGATTAAAATTTTTAATAGTATTATTAATTAATTATTTTGATAAAATTATTTTAGATTAATCACGTTTTTCATGTCAGCAAAAGGGAAACATAAGGCTTTCCTGGTTTGCGCATAGAACATGCTTGAATAAGATCGCATTGAGAAAAAAACAACGGAGGGTGTTATTTGAAAATTTATGTTCTGGCGTTCATTGGTTATTCTGTTATTAGTACCTTCACCATGAAAGAAATCACCTTGCGTTATCTGTTGCGTTATTAGACGAAATTTTTGGTCCTTGCGTGTTGCGTTCCGTGCTATGAACGGAAGAGAATTTCCTTGCGTTATCTGTTTTGTTTTTAAGTAATGATAAAAAACTATTAAAACGGTTAAATTTTGTAACCGTATTTACAGAGATAACAGAAGAGAAATCTCAAAGCTAGTCTACATAGATAACCACAAACATAACATTTTTCACTTCGAATACACTACATCAGTTTGAAAACACTACAAACATAACATTCTTTAGACATGCATATATAGCAGTTTATAACACTACAGAAACATTAGTAATAACTTTTTAAAAGAGAAGGAAGTATTCAGATTCTTCCAACATTCGTGCAACTTCATTTCATTTCGGTATTCATATTATTGCAATATACCTTGATTTTTATGGTCATGGTCAAAATGATTTGATCCACAATTCGATATTTGAGATTAAATTGAGTTCATATGAGATGACAATCTAATTGCCAACTCATAACTATAAAATCAAGCATTTACTCACTAAATTGTGTCAGTCGTACATGATTTATTACTTTTATTATTTACATGTCAAATATTCAAAATCAAATTAATCGCTTGGCATCCATGTTCTTACCATGCATTAAAAGTAATTTAAAAAAAAAAATCCAAAATCGCAGAGAAATGAATAGAAAAAAAAATTAAAGACAAAAAAGAATTAATTAAAGACACGAGACACCAGCTGAAATCTCCATTTAATCCTTTTCTTTACAATACATCTGCAAAAAAAATAAACTTTTCCGAGAATAGAACAAACAGCTCAGGGTGCGCATGACCTCAGAAATCCTGGCACAGATTGCATCGGCTATCCCTTGATTTCCGGCTAGAATCGTGAGCTCAGTAATTATTGGCTTCAAATTGAAGGTGAATTTTCTCAAAAGCAGTTCATAGAAGCGCACAACCTCAGTCACATCACGCGGAGGTGCAGATTGATTAGGGTTTAGATTTCGCATCTCATCATCTCGTTCCTGTACCATCAACTGAAACCGATCAAGAAGAATCGATGGCGGGAGAAGATTAGTTTGGCAACTAGGGCTAGGGTTTGGATTCAGGAAGACACGACGGCGGTGGTACATGTAAGTGTTTCTAGGATCTTAATGCGGAAATAACCAGGATCCAGGATTACCTCCAGCCATTGCTTGTTCTTGAGTGTTGTGGATGAGAAGTTTCACCAGAGAGAGAACTTTCAGTCGTCAAGCACTCCATGGCCACCAGTTCCTGCAGGAAAAGAGGGCACTACTAGTCCGATCGGCCTCCCTTACAGTGATGGCGTGCTTCCGGGATGTCGGACTAGACCACGTCTCCCTCAAATCTCTATCTTCCTCTCTATTTTGGTGTATAGAGTGATAGGATATCAAAAGGATGATGTTCTCCATCAGAACAGGGACTAAATATGACATAAATCACTCAAGAGGCGCTTCTGGGTCGGTAGAATTCAATAGGCGCTGAGATCACATGTTCTGTCCAGATGCAGTCTCCGTCCTGGCGACCCGCCAGAAATCCTGGCGACCCGCCAGGAATCCTGACGACCCCGCCAGGATCCTGGCGACCCCGCCAGAAAGGACCCGAGACTGACTGGCTGAACTTACATTCTCCCACTTGATCTTAGCCTCCACCATATTCAACAATAATCCTTCCTGTTTACCTTATGCTGAATGATAGTGACAAAATACACGAATCATAGCAGTAAGTCTTCTTATCGTTACTAATGCTGTGGCAATTAGTAAATGCGAATATTACTTTCCATGTATTACAAATGTACTTTGAAACTCTCAATTCAACCCTTTATGTGATTATCTGTAATTTCTTTATGAATAAACCCAACGTTTATTCTTGGTCTAACTTTGTGATGTAATTCTCAACCGTATGATCAAATATATATTCCATATATGTGCGCACAATCAACATGAGAAAACATCTATACCTTTATGAAGAGTTTGTTTACAATCGTACGATCAATTTAATTTATAGGACCAACTCCTACATTTCGCTACATGATCTTTGAATTCCTTTAGCTGCAGTATATATTCAAAGATCGGTCAGCGTCTATTCTGTGTGAATACAAATAAATGACCACTTGATTCTCCTTATTGCTCTTTCAAAACCAGATGCTTAATGTCGATATATTAACCTCGACTTTTACCTTTATCTTTCTGGACTTGAAAGACCGCAATAGAATCATCACACAGAATCCTTAATGGCTTAGATATAGAATCCGTGATTCTAAGCCTTAAAATAAAACTCTTCAGCCACCACGGGAGGCGGTCTCAAAACACTCAACAAACTACACTTTATGCTGAAGTAATAAACAATGTCTACTAGACACTTTTGGATGACACAGTCCCACTGGCTTACATGTAACCTTAATTCGATTTACAAAATCGACACAGCCAGTTTGTGTACCCAAATACCTTCAACTTGACAGTTTGTTGAGACATAAGCACATTATCTTTAGTACCTTAAAGATATATCATTACTTTCTTAGCATTTACTGTGGTCTATTTCCCTTATTATTATGATATATGTTCAAGTATTCCAAATGACAAAAAGCTATGTTAGTTATTGTGCACAAACCTGAACATACTTTATGCTTTCAAATTGCCAAAACTTTGGAATGTTCACTACTTGTTCCTTTTCTGAGTTGTTCTGAGGATATCAATTCAAACTGAATCTTTTCACCTTGAACAGGTGCTGGACTTGACGAATACTTTTCCATCCGGAATCTTTCTAATACCTTATTGATATATCCTTGATGAGATAGATCAAGAATAACTTGACTCCTATCTCTATGGATCCTTATGCCTATAACAAACAAGGCTTTACCCATATTCTTGATATCAATATATTAGAAAGTAAGTGTATCACCTCATAAAATAGTCATTTATCACTAATTGCAAGTAGAATACCATCCATGTAAAATAAGAAAACAAATTATACTCCCACTGATCCTGGTATACGTACTAGTTCATGATAATTTTCTTTTAAACCATATGAAGAAATACCTCATAGAACTCCAAATACCATTTGTGAGATATTTGTTTTTAACCTTATATGGATTTTCTTAGCTTGCTAACTAAATGCTTACTACCTCTAATGAAAGTGCAACCCCTTGCATCCATTTGATATAACTCGAAACCGGATGAGTTACTAATGCCAAATTACACGAAGTGAATTTTCTTCATACATGAAAGAAACTTTCACGTAGTCAATTCTTTCTCTTAAATGAATCATTTGATGACAAGTCTGATCTTGTGCCACACGATGTTACCTATGAATCCTTATTGGTTTAGTAAATCCACTACAACCAATAAGTTTAAACCATAAGGTAACTAGATTCCAGACTTTACTACATCACTGATTCTAATTCATATTACATGACATTAACCTTTACATGGATTAATTCTAAGTCATCACTTCTAAAAATGCAATAGGATTATGCTCAACATAGATATCTTCATAAGAGTCTTGTAGATAAATTACATTATCATTACTAGGATTAACCGACCTTATTCCTTTATTAGATCACCTTAATGTTGAATCTTAATGTTCAACTTGATCTACACTTTTATGCCGGTTATAGAATGTCAATAATTGAATTTTCAATATTCGTTAATCCTTTATGAATATCATCCAATTATGTGTTAGAGTGAGTTTCCTTATGACCAAAACTGATCACTCCCACTAATATGAACATTCTCTAGAAATTAAAATTTCTTGATTCCAAAATCCTAGTCATATTTCTGCATCTCTTTTACAAGTATCTGACCTCACAATCTTTATTTGCATATCGCATTGTTTCTCTACTTTCACCTAGAAAACCTTGAAGGTACGTAGAGATACATGTATTGTGAGTAACCATCAGTTAAGAGATACAAGCAGACTTTAGCTTGATGCCTGCCAGTCATTTCCTACTTGTTAATCATATTTTAATCCTATGAACACTCTCAGGTTAGTCCATAACATGCACGTCTCTTCTCTTGCTGAACACACATGGTCAGAAAAATCTTGATTGACCATTGATCCTTATGTGTGTTGTTATCCTTATAAGAATTTTGACATGATTATACTAAACTGGCCAAGTGTTCATAATAAAATACACAAGTAATGACTGAAAAATATCATATACTCTTTAGTTGAATAACTAAATCCCTCATTTGCATTATGTGCTATCGCACGACTTTAATGATAGTAAGCTCAAGTGATAATTACATGACTAATATTTCTATATTTGCCTTAAACTTAATAGGCAAACAACTCATATAATGCCTCAAGTAAGGATTTCATTGAAATGCACATCAACCGAAACTACAAAACATTGAGAGAACTTTTTCGACATAAACAAGATAAATAAGCAGTTAAACTGCTCCCACTGTTCTTAATGACCCATGTTTATAAGTTCATCATCAAAAGTAGATCCATCGGTTGATATTTCCAGATGGCAAATTCAATATCCTTACAACCTTAATGAAGGAGAACAGCGTCCTTCCAGGCCTTATACTTCTTATCCTCAACTCAGAAATATTTGAACTTATCATATCTAAAGAGAATCTGCTATTCTTTTATGAAAGTAAAACCAATACGTGCTTATACTTTATATCGAGACATAACTTTATACTTTAGTTTACCAATGCAAACTAAGTGCTTTATCCTTTATGAGTCAATTCCTGCATAATATTACCTGTGGGCTAAATATTATACGTGACTCTTTATGATATAACTAGTTAATTATATTCCTATACTTAATCCCTGTGGACAAATTAAGCATTCATAATTAACCATTATATCCTAATGCATTAGTTTGGTTCCATCGATATTCCTGTGGGACGATATTGACTTCACCATTCCAATGCATTACCATCATGTGTCTTTTTAATCCAAATGTGACTTTATAAACTTTATATATACAAAGCCTTAATGTAATTAAGGGTGCTGTGACTAAACCTTAATCAATTAAAGTATATTCGTCACTAGACACAAATTATGTCCATTCATTTTAATGTGATTCATAGATACACTATATAATATATATACATGAATGTAATTGAGATGCTGTGGCTACTCTACAATTAATTAATAATATATATATTAATCACTTGGACATAAACCTCTCCTCGACTTCCCTTCAGGCGGACCCGCCAAAATCCTGGCGGGTCACCAGGAACTCTCCCGAGAGCACACTTATTCTGACAGTTTTTCAGGCAGACCCGTATGAATCCAGGCGAGTCGCCAGGAACTGTCCCGAGAGTACACCTTGGAATCCTTTCAAGCGAATTCGCTTGAAACCGGTCCGAGAGGTGTATTGAACTTTATGCAGACATAAACTAAACAGTCTATTAGAGACCCATATGGTTCGTATCCGCCTGCTTTATAAGACTCAAGTTTAACATAGATTATATAATTATAATTGTCTATATATATGAATAATTATCATATGCACAATTCATGCCATATCCTTTATAAATACAATTTGTGTTATACCACTATACCACATGTATAGTTATCTAAATTTGTCAAATGAATGCTAGCAGTATTAATACTTATAGAGTATTCCTTATAGTATGATGGTCTGTGGACTGCATCAATACTTTACTACTATAGCATCAAACAATCATAGCACTGTTGACAAATTAATTTTTTCTACAAAAGATGCCAACCATCTTTAACACAAATTAATAGTATTTTAGCAAATTGTGACTATTTTATAGACTTCCTTTATAATTAATCTATCATTAAATCTTATCTAACATTAGAGAACCAATATCAACATGCTTATTCCTTGATTTTCGTGTGAAAATTTATTTCCGGACCATTTCTGGAGGACCCGTCTGAATCCTGGAGGGTCGCCAGAAATCTGGCCGAGAGCAACCAGAATTTCCTGACAGACTGCGCACCATCTGGTAAAACACCATTAACTTTTCTATACTTGTTTGTTTTCCTACTTTCTTGGTCATTCCAGAAACTAGATTCAAAGATCTATCCAACAACGTAAATTTCAACATAAACAAGTTCATAGATCAAAAGTTATGCTCCTGGAAAGGCATGCCATCACAGACTAATTCTGACAAACTGCAGAATGACCTTTATTGTGGATAGCATAACTCTCTCATACTTTATCGGAATTTTGCAAATTTATACTCTATGGAACGATCCGTGAAGGACCTACATCCCCATAAATGTTCATGCAAAACCGAATTACCTAATGAGAGAAAACTGGCCCGCACTGCCAAAAGGTCAGAAATTTCAGAACCCAGATAGTCTGACATCGTCTGCTTGCAACTTGATTATCTCACTGTATACCCGTTTGATTTTCGATATTTTGGACTTTATGGAAAGTAGACTCATAAATCTTTCCAACTCCGAAAACCTCACTCAAATCGGATATACGGATCTTGAGATATCGCCTTCACGACGTCAGACAATCAAATCAGAATTTAGGGTTTCTCCTAATTTTTCATCAAAACACGAAATTAAGCCTAATTGATCCCTAATTAACAATCAGTACTCATCCAAAACACTTACTAATCTGAATTTCTCGTTAAACCTTAATGAAATTCAGTTCTAACAAACAAGACAGAGGTTTATAGGGCTCTGATACCAACTGTAAGTGTTTCTAGGATCTTAATGCGGAAATAACCAGGATCCAGGGTTATCTCCAGCCATTGCTTGTTCTTGAGTGTTGTGGATGAGAAGTTTCACCAGAGAGAGAACTTTCAGTCGTCAAGCACTCCATGGCCACCAGTTCCTGCAGGAAAAGAGGGTACTACTAGTCCGATCGGCCTCCCTTACAGTGATGGGGTGCTTCCGGGATGTCGGACTAGACCATGTCTCCCTCAAATCTCTATCTTCCTCTCTATTTTGGTGTATAGAGTGATAGGATATCAAAAGGATGATGTTCTCCATCAGAACAGGGACTAAATATGACAGAAATCACTCAGGAGGCGCTTCTGGGTCGGTATAATCCAATAGGCGCTGAGATCACATGTTCTGTCCAGATGCAGTCTCCGTCCTGGCGACCCGCCAGGAATCCTGACGACCCCGCCAGGATCCTGGCGACCCCGCCAGAAAGGACCCGAGACTGACTGGCTGAACTTACAGTACAAGGTTGTGCAGAGGTGTGCGAGAGAGAGAGAGAGAGATGCGAGACTGGATTCGGCGGAGAAATGATGGAGCGGCGCGTTAGTCGCTTCTTTGCATCGATCTCTCTGTCTCCATCTCTGCAATCAAATAATAATAGACGGCACAATACAATTTGGACGAAATGAACGATCACGAAACGGACCTGTTTCGTTAACCGTTTCATTCTGAGACGAAATTGGATTTTTATTTGCGTTATCCGTTCCGTCTCTAAAACGAAACTGAAATTCTTAACCGTTATCGTGCCGTTTCGGATGAAACTAAACGAAAAAACGATTGATACGGCTACCGTTTTCAGCCCTAGTAGGATTGTAGGAATCTTTAGAGGTCATCGGGCAGCATATCACAGTCTCAGGCTCTCAGCTCACAAATCAATTTACTGAACTTGGGAGTTTCACTAACTACAGAAGGAAAGGCCAGATTGAATCGGCCTATTGATTACTTGATTTTCTAAGAACTCATGTGAACTGTCAACTGTGAAGGTGGCTCTTGTTTGAACATTTTGTAAGCTGTAACCCTTGTGATGGGCCTCTCGGCCCTCTCCTCTCCCAAAAGGAATATATGCATGATATTCCGTAGAAAATCAGTTAATGTACGCGCCATGCTTTTTTATTTTTGTTTTAAAAAATTGTCAATAATTAGCGTATATATTCATCCGTCTGATGCCCAATATTGCTAAGAAGTAGACAAAAAACAGTTAGAAGATATTTGAAGGATGGGAAGTTGGAATTTGGAAACTTGAGTAGCAGACACTTCCATGGGAAAATGACATTGAAATTTGAATGATTTTCCCCCAATTTAGTATTAAATTTCGAAGCCTGATCGAAATTCAAGGCTTGATAATGCCTTGAATTAATGATAATATCAACAGTAGCAAATTTAGTATTAATTTGCCCGAGGAATTGTCCTGCCAAGAAATCCAATTTGATCTGTTTTGACATAAGATAATGCTTACATAAGGTAACATCAACAGATAATGATTTGTTTCGACAGCCATATATTTAACTGTACTCCTATCGCCAATAACTTATAATAATTAATGATTATACAAAATTATTGGATGGATTTAAATAAAACCAAGATTCAGTATGTCTAAAATTAATAACTTTCTTAAATAAAAAAAAATGTATATATGCATTTGCGCACCTGCCGTATAGATATCATCCAGTTAAAATTCTTATCCATGGCTTCAAAGAAAATGCTAGGTTTTGCAGCTATGCTTTTTTGTCTGTCATGTAATATGTCAATTAGAGGACAAGATCATTCAAAGCATCAAGTTATAGAAAATGGCTCGAAGGTAACTACAAGATTTATCTTTTAATAATTATTTAATTTATGTTTAACAAATGCCATGTTCCCTTTTTTGGTGCTGTTGGCGTTCTATTGTCGGATGCTCAAATCCTGAAACATCAAAATTGGTATAACACAAACAAGCTTGCATGATTTATGTTTTAAGTTTGAATAGGTCAGTTTAATTTTAGCACCCTCCAGTAGGGGTGTCAAACGTGGTAAAAAACCACGGAAACACCCTTTGCCGTTACCGTTTCACATAAAAAGGGTAAAAACCAGCCATGCCACTTACCGTTTCGTTTATTAAACGAAACAGATTTCTGTTCCATCAACCATTCCACTTACCAATTTTTATTGAAATAATCAATTTCAGTACTTCATTTATTGATAACGGTATAAACAACTGTGCCACATATTGTTCCATTAAAAACACGGTACAATTTCTAGTGCCATTTACTTTTTTCATTTCGGTTAAACGAAACGATATAACGGTAAATAGTATAGCGTTGACACCCCTACCCTCCAGAAGTTTATACTTATTTTCGATGCCTTATGAACCCTAGCTCTATGCAAATTAATTAATAAAAATAAATAAAATTTATAACAAAAAGGAATAATAATGGAAAGAAATTAAAGTTCCGTTTGAAGTTATCGTAATTGGATTTTGAGGTTGATTGTAATATTAGGGAATGATTAGGTCTCTAATTTAAATATTTCATGACAGAGCATAATATAAGTAAAACTTTTGATGAAATAGTTAGGTTTTACTGGAGGCTCACAACCTACCAAGTTACCAGGAGAATCAATCAGTGGCAGCTCAACTAAAGCAGAACAAAAGACCACCAATTAATCGATCTTCATTTTTTTATTAATCAATCTAAAATAGTTAAGGTGATACTCATTCCGATTTGAAATTGCACGAATTTTGTCAGATTGCAGGATACATTAGTGAGGGATTCCATGCTGGTCAACTCTGGCACGGAGTGAGAGCAGAAATTACTGTATGGAAAATACCAGATGTGCAACATCTGTCAGCTAGTGGCGCTTACATAGCAGCAATTTACAAATCACCAGAGCAACAATTAATCGCTGCTGGATTTCATGTATGCCATTTAATATTTGTTTTAATTCTACTTCAGATTGCTTTCAACTAGAAATGGACGAATGAAATATCAATTCAAAGTAGTAGTTTTGAGAACTAATCTAGGAAAATTTTTATCAATGACAAAAATGTCCCTGACAATTTTAAAAAAGACAAAAGAGCCTTTGAAGTTTTAAAAAGAGCATAGCTATAGCGGTAATTGAATTGCCGTAATAGCTCAGCCCTATAGCAGTAATGCTATTGCCGTTATAGGGAACTATAGCGGTAATAGCAATGCCGCTATAGGCTTTTTTTTTTCCCTTTTCGGGCTGACACCTCTGTGGCTTCTGTTTTTTGCACAGAAAATAAAAAGTGTACACTGTAGTTATTATCACTGCTCAAACCTCTTCCATGTTTAAATACCTTCATTTTTCATAACGTCATCATCCCCTTACATTAAAATTTTTAATAACGAAAAGGAAAATTATAAGTTTCGAATAACAAACAAAAAAAGTTAGATGTGATAAACATTATTTTCTCAGCATATATATACGAATTTTATGGTAATTACTAATTATACTTCATTTTAATACAATTTATGAACTTTAAATATCTTATCCTAAAATTACGAATATTGTAGTATTTGTACAAACTCTTGACTTCGATCCAACCAAAGTTCGAAATCGTAATATTTATATATACACATTGAAAGCCACATAAAATATATCTAACAATATTATTTTAGCATTTCAATTTTAAATTTATCACTCAAGTTTTAAAAATACAGACATATCATATATATAGAAAATATAAATATTTAAACTCTTATTATTGTATAATAATATAATATACATATGCAGTCATAACTTTTATCGCCAGTTGCAAGTTGCAACACAATTGACATACACAGCTTGTAAGTTGTAACCATAAACACAATTCGGATTCGCTGTTGCGCGACACATGGTGTAGCGCACGTGCGAGCCGTCTGATCTTGATCGAACGATTCATTTTTTACGGGCCTATCAATCTAGGTTACATGCACATGGCTCCCTTATCCATTGGTTCTTGATTAGACGGCCATGATGCCGCACTACACCATGTGTCGCGCCGCAGCGGATCTCAATTTCCATAAACATTATAAAAAATTGAGATGTTAACTTTTCTGGGTCCAAGTCTTAGGTGGTAGGTATAGCTTTTTTTTTTTGTTGTCACAAGAAAGCAATTTGTGGCTAGATGACTCCCACGCGTCCAGCTCTACTGTCCTAGGCAGCACAAAAAAAAATAAAATATGACAAAAACCAAAAAACCAAAAAATGTTGCGAAAAAACAAAACAATCAGAGGTGTCAGCCCCGCACAAAAAAAAAAAACCACTATAGCGGCAAAAGCAATGCCGCTATAGAGGAAAAAAAAAAAAACTATGCACACTTTTTTTTTTTCTGCGCAAAAAACAGAAGGAACAGTGGTGTCAGCCCGAAAAGAAAGAAAGAAAAAAAAAACCTATAGCGGCATTGCTATTACCGCTATAGCCCCTATAGCGGCAATAGCATGACCGCTATAGGGCTGAGCTATTACGGCATTTTAATTATCGCTATAGCTGTGCTCTTTTTAAAATTTCAGAGACTCTTTTGTCTTTTTTAAAATTGTCAAGGGCATTTTTGTCATTGATAAAAATTTTCCACTAATCTATTCTGAGATAATATTGTTATGTTAAAAAATAGGAAGGGACGTGAATATTATTATAGGAAACGTTCCGCCAAGGACTATTTTTTTTAATAATTATTATCTGCCATCTTTCCACACTTAATTCCGTACCATCGCATTTATATTCTTCATTTTATTTATTTATATGTCCAGTTTGTTTATTTATATGTCCATTTTATTCAATTATGAGTTAGATTTCATTTTTTTTGTTGTTGACTTGTTGTTCAGATTTTTATATGCATATTTAATTTATTTTTATTGAACTTATTTGTTTATATTGTTTTCGACAAGAATATTTAGGTTGAAAAGTAGGGATATCCTCATTAACAGAAGGCTCCCTTTATATTAAACACTTATTGTCTTATACAAATAGGTCCCTACACTCTTACAAATCACATAATAATAATATAACATAACAAACTAGCTAATATAACTCAACTGTTTATATGTGTTCACTTTGCTTATTTAAATGTTCATTTTGACTACTTTATTTGTTCACTTTATTCAAGTGATGACAAGCGATGGTAAAACAATGACGGTAAAACAGCATATTGCAGTTATCATTTCTGATTTTTCTTTACTCCATGTTTGACCTCTGTTTTTGCTTCAATCAATAACAATCATTCATAATTTTGAGGGAACGTTCATTTTTTTTATTTCAGGTAAAGTTCATATTAAAGGAATTGGTCCACTGCATGCTAAATTTGCCAATATTATATTTTCAGTTAAACTTTATTTTCTCTCTCTAGCTCTTTCTGTATACTCTCGATAGTACAAGTTAACAGACTCGAGTTTGTACCCAATTCAACCAAATATACATGCTTTATAAAGATATATATAGATCGAAAACCAAAATTTTCCTTAATGTTAAGTTTTTAGAAATTTTAATTTTTAAACAAATTTCAGCAAAACTATAAGAAATAAAAAAAATCATATTATATCTGAGACTTGTGGTATAAATGAGCTTGTGAAACACTTTTGTGTTGAATTTTATCAGAAGCAACCACTACAATTAAGCATCTGCTGTATTTAGTATTTACTACATAATACATGATTATAAACAGCGGCGACTCTTTTGTGTTGAACAAACACTTGTGGCAGGTAAATCCTGGTCTTTATAGTGACAACGAGGTGCATTTCTTCATATATTGGACTGTAAGTACAACAAAAATTCTCATATTATTATTATTATTATTATTATTATTATTATTATTATTATTATTATTATTATTATTATTATTATTATTATTATTATTATTATTATTATTATTATTATTATTATTATTACATTATCTATGTTCAACTTGATCTAGAAAAGAACTACAGAAGGAATGAGTCACATTGGTTCAGATCGATTTCTCAATTTAATTTGAATTAAGAATAATAAATTTATGTTGCAGACTAGAAATGACTACTCGACAGGTTGCTACAATAATTATTGCCAAGGTTTTGTGGTAGCCAATGGTACCAACCTTTATCCGGGACAGGCCTTTGCTCCTCCATTGTCAGCTTACGGTGGGGTACAGAGAGGCTTTACAATTAGGATAAAAAAGGTTTGTTGTGCTATCTATAAAGTAAAATTAAAGAAAAATCGAACCGCATGCATAAGTTTGTTGTGTATAAAATTAAAATGTTTGTTGTGTATAAAGTATAAACAATACATTTATCTAACTGCCCTAGCTACTTACCACAGGATCACAGATAAGATCAAAGCAAATTAAGTAGAAACACTGAGATTCTTTGAATTCTTATTATGTATGGTATGCATTGCGATATTGTTGATATTTTGCTCTTTAATTATGTCCAAAAGATAATTGCATGGCCAATATTCTTGGAATCAAAATGGTCAACTATTTCATTGCAAGTGCAGGATGAACACACTTGAGATTGGTCGTTATACAGAGAAGACCTTGGTGGCCCTGTTGGTGGTGGCATGACATTGCTAGGATGGTGGCCTCGGTCACTTTTCAAGTATTTGCCAGACGGTGCGGATGTAATTCAATGGACAGGATTTGCCAGCCACAACTACAATGAAACGAGTCCATCGATGGGCAGTGGGCATTTTGCAAGTGAGCTTGATGGAAAAGCAGCTTCATTCAATGGTTGCTTTGGATTCGATGAAAATGGGTATGTTTATGAGAAACCCTATTCACCTGATCCTGTTGTAAGCAAATCAGATTGTTATTCTGTCTCTGACTGGTACGAGACGAAGCATGCTGCACGGCGCCACTTCTTTTATGGTGGACCAGGTGGCTGCTCTAAGTAAAAACGAGACATCATTTTGCTATAAATATATATATGGTACCATTAATTTGTTGTCAAAATATCAATTCCATATAATAAAGGTTATCATGTAGTAAGGAAAAACATTTCGGAAAGGTGGTGAACTTTTTTATTAATGATTCTCTTGCTTTACTAAATTGAATCTCCCACATAGACAACTTGCGTTGACCATAAGGTTTAAACTTGTTCGAACTTTAACCTATGCTGGATCACTTTTTGTTTTTCGTTTCCGAATAAGAAATCGTTTACATACTAGCTAGCAGCATAGCAGTGAGCCGGAAATTATTTGTTGGGACTTCGAACATCATATGTACGTAAATATGAAATGTCTATCATCTTTACATGAGGTGCAATGGGTTGACGAAGGATTTCTGGATTTGTTAAAGAACCAAAAAGGAGTAATATTTTTTTTATCAACTTTATCCACATTTTTAATTTTTCCCTTCTTTCTATTGTACACCACTACAAGCAGTGGCAAATTTAGAAAAAATATTTAGGTAGGGTTGAGTGCTTCAATGAATCATTTGATCGAACGGTTCATTTTTTTTTTGTTCTTCAGCCCCACCTTTGAGTGCTCCAATGGCAGAAAAATTCGCTGAGGCTAAAAACGAACTCCGGGGGGGTGGATCCGCCTCTGACTACAAGAAAGACGACCTTTACATAGACTTCATAGCTAAATTTTTTTTATTTATGTTGGTTATTGTTATATTGCTAGATTTACTTTATGCATTAAATGTAGCAATTTTTTTTAGCAAGACTCAATTTTCTATTAATAGCTACTTAAAAAAATCCAGCAATTTATTTTTGATAGACTTTTTTAAATCATGTAATATCTAATGTAGCAAAAATAAATTGCTAGAAATTTTCAAATTGCACACTAGATATTACAAGATTAGAAAAGTCTTTCAAAAATAAATTGCTAGATTTTTAAGAAGATATTAATAGAAAATTGAGTCTTGCTAAAAAAATTCTAGATTTAGTACATCAATTAAATCTAGCAATAAAAAATATAAATCTAGCAATAGATCAATGTCCAACATAAATAAATAAGTCTAGCAATAAAAATCTATGTAAAAACCATATTTCTTATAGTGCACAAAAGTATAAGCATGTCTAGATGTAATTTGGTTTTAGGCTTGGCTCTTAATTTTCATGTTCAATTAACATATCAGTGGTAAATTTAATTTAGCCTTATAATGACTTAATTTGAGCCTTTTAATTGCTCATGTTGAAATTCAATTGGATTCCCAAACTTGGAACTTTAATTGTTTTTCCCCATTCTTCAGAGATTTACCAAAGAAATTGTGCGTGCAATCCAATTGCGAGATACTTTTATACTTTTATGTAAAATACAAAACCGTGAAGAGATCCAAGTTTCTATTCCTCAAAAAAATGCACAAGCTCTTAAAATAAAAAAAAGGTAAGTACCCCATCATAAAATAAAAAATAAGGGGCCGTTTGGATTGAAGTGGAAATTTGAAAAATTTTCTATTCCTAGACATAAATTTATTGTAAATAATACAAACTCTTCACAAAGTTACACACTTTTCAATAAATTTATGTCTAAAAATTAAAAATTCTCCAAATTTCTAAGCGATCCAAAACGGACCCTAAAAGTTTTTCTCATTTTATCTTGAAATTATGATGACTCTAAAGAACGGCCATACGATTTGCACAAGTCATCACTCTCTGAATCCGAATTCGTCCCGTAGCCGCAACATTTTCTCATATTTATCCGTATCCAACTTTTTATATTTCCTATTAACGAAACCGCCATCTCGATCCTCTCTCTCTCTCTCTTCCTCCCTCGTTGAACAGAACCATCAGTTTCCCCCAGCCCGACCGCGTGCAACTCTCTCTTTCTCCACCCTCCACCTTTGAAGTTTCTCCTCTTCCCTTTTTGGCGCCACCATGCTGTCTGAGATCAGCTTTCAGATATCAAATTTCCTCAATTTAATATTAAATTTCAAAGCCTGATAAAAATGCAACGCATTAATTTGTCCGTGCTAGATAATTATCTTGCGAAGAAATCCTACATCATCATGCTTACATAAGATAATGCCAACCGATACTGAACAATTACTCCTGTCCTTAATAACATATGGGATTTCCCATCTTTCTTAATAACATATGGGATTTCCTCATCATTCAACTCAATCTAGAATCTTAAGTAATACAAAAGCGCACACACGCTAATGGCCCATGGAGGTAAAATTAGACGGTCATTAATGTCAAAAAAAAAAAAAAAAACATTACACGGTCATAAGTAATATAATTGTCTTTTGTTGTGTGAATTAACAATTATATTTGCCGCTGAATTGAAGACAATTATATTTTGGAATAGGAATTTATACAATAGATGAATTTGCGGTTGAATGGAAGACTCATTAGCTGATTAGAGAACAATAGACAGAGGAAGAAATTTACACAGTGAGAGAGAGATTACTGGCTCACAGTTTTAGGTTGGCTTGCTGCGATCGTCGATCCCCATCTCCCTACCACTGTATTTCTCTCCGTCTCTCCATTTTAGCTCCGCACAGAGCAAAGAAAAGTCGAGAAACGCCTACGTGTCCAAGAGGAGGAGAAGAGGAGGATGGAGCTCTCTCAGTCTCTCTCTCTCTCCCGCTCTCCTCTTCTTTTTGAAGAGTTAGTGAAAGAATTGAAACACAAAGCCACCTAAGAAATTATGTGCAACACGGAAGGCAACAACAAACAACGCAAATAAAATCAAATCCACAGTGCTGATTGATAGTGGAGACTCCCCTGTAGTCGCCCCAGCGTCAGCTAGAATTTATTGATAGAAAAATATATGTAGGAATGTTGTCCGACACGAAAGCCAACAACAGAAAACACACAAAAAATCTAATGCACAAAAGGCACAGTGGAGAGGAATGATCACGATGAAATCCATCGCAAATATACTGAAATCGAACGGCTAGGGTTGGCGCGCAGTTTATTGTAGATTGGTCCGGGCAAAAATGAACTATTTTTAGATTGGTCCGAAGAAGGTCTTTATTGTACCTCAAAGGCTCAAACCTCATGCATCTTAATTTTCGTCGTTTCAGTGATCAAATTATTATGTCTACCTGCCACCCAAGACTTCTACTACAATTTACGAACCAGAATTCAACCGATGGTTAGGCCTGCTGTAACACCCCCACTCATTTGACCAAATTAAAGTTTGACCAGGAATTTGATTACCAAATTTTTAGCTTTGACCTGTTTTGACTAATTTTGATCATCTTTGACTATGTTGACCTTTGACCATATAGTTGATGTTGACCGAAATTTTATGAAAGAAAAGCTAACCGCTTTGACTACTTCCTTGTAGACCTGTCAAATGTTCATAACATGCATGGAATTGGTATGTTACGTTTAATGTTTCATGTAGTGAACGGAAAAATTTTGTTTTAACGTTAACGTTTCATTTTAGTAAACGTAAGGAATTTTTATTCCGTTTAATGTTTCATTTGTTTAAACATCACAAACGTTAAAAACATTATAAATGTTATAAATGTTAATCCCTCGTACGAGTTTGTTTGTTTAAATAGCACAACTCATATTACAAGTTCAAACAAGCTCTGAAAATAACATATTTTACTTGACAACCCCTAATAACAGCAATTACCACAAATAAGCCCTCATACAAGTTCAAACAACTTTATGGAAAGGTCCCTGAGACCAAAAATATATTACAAATTAGTCATAAAGATTTGAAGTCATGTCAGAACGGTACAGAACCTTGTACCGACCTGGTACAAGATACAGTGGTGTCAAGCAATCCATCACAAGAACAAAATTAATTTCCTTCCTGCTTTTATAAAATACCAGAGGAAATAAGAGCAAAATCTGCAAAGAGGCAACAAGAAAGTTAAAATGCAAACTTAAAAGCATATACATAGAAATATTGAATATGCAATAGCAGCTATTGCAAGTATAGAAAGCATGTTATTTTTCAAACTGGCGACCGTAAATTTTGCAAGAAATTCAGAAAGAATTTGGGGGAAACAAAGGAGTTTTCAATTGTACCACACAAAAAGGCAAAGGTCAGGAGGAATCTAGGCCAGCCACTCCTCGATCGGTTTGCTATTATGTCTTGCTTCGACCTCGCGTTGCTTCCAACTTGTGTTACTTCCTTGGGGAAAACACTTTGTACGATCTGCCTTGCTATCATCACGCTAGTCGCCATTGTCAATTTGTCGTGGGCAGTGTGTGAGAGACGGAGAGAGACGGTCACACAGAGAAAGAGTGAAAGAGAGAGGAAGAAGCATGCGAGAGAGAGATGTGAGGAGCGGCGCATTCTAGGTCATTCCCATTATCTGACCTTATCCTCGTTCTCTCCGCAATTTACTCCGCAATTCAACCTATTCTATATATGTGGAATATATTTATACGTTAATACGGAAATAAACGAAACGAAAATTGGGCCTTCCGTTTACGTTTCATTTAATAGCGTAAATTGTGCCCATTTTCATTTAACGTTTTGTCAGCCCAACGGAATCAAAATTCCATCCGTTTAATGTTCCGTGGCCCATAAACGTAACGTTAATACGTTAATACGCGGTCATATTGACAGGTCTACTTCCTTGGCCGAGTTGAAAAGAAATGTCCAATGAATTTTTGCAACGTGCCACTTAAATCCTCTACGTGTCCTTAGCCCATTATACTTGTTTGATATATATTTCCTTTCTTCGTCTTTACTTTTCCAACGGAACAAAAAAAAAAAAGAAAAGAAACCAAAATAGATTAGAAAATGGTGGTGAGAGATTGGCATCGTTTGGATACGTTGAGAAGAAGGTAGGAAGAAAAAATAAGGGAAGAAATAAATTATAAACAATCCAAACTCTTCACAAAGTTACACATTTCCCAATACTTTTTCCCACTTCTTCCCTTCTTCCCACACCTATCCAAATGGAGCCTCATATGAGTTTGATCAAATTTGTTTGATTGAAAAGTTATGGCCGATTAGAATTCCGTTCTACGTCACATTCGAATTGAATTGTCATTCCTATTTGATTTGTGATTTCGGGATCGTTCAATCAGATAATCATATCTCTCTATAATCTAATTTCGTGTTTATTGAACCATTTATCGTTTGTTTAATTTGTTGGATTTATTAATTGAAATTGTGACTGATATATTTTATTGGACAACAGATTTTTGATGGATGTTGCTTTTGGTAAAGAAAATTTAGTGTTTCTAGGATCTTAATGCGGAAATAACCAGGATCCAGGATTACCTCCAGCCATTGCTTGTTCTTGAGTGTTGTGGATGAGAAGTTTCACCAGAGAGAGAACTTTCAGTCGTCAAGCACTCCATGGCCACCAGTTCCTGCAGGAAAAGAGGGCACTACTAGTCCGATCGGCCTCCCTTACAGTGATGGCGTGCTTCCGGGATGTCGGACTAGACCACGTCTCCCTCAAATCTCTATCTTCCTCTCTATTTTGGTGTATAGAGTGATAGGATATCAAAAGGATGATGTTCTCCATCAGAACAGGGACTAAATATGACATAAATCACTCAAGAGGCGCTTCTGGGTCGGTAGAATTCAATAGGCGCTGAGATCACATGTTCTGTCCAGATGCAGTCTCCGTCCTGGCGACCCGCCAGAAATCCTGGCGACCCGCCAGGAATCCTGACGACCCCGCCAGGATCCTGGCGACCCCGCCAGAAAGGACCCGAGACTGACTGGCTGAACTTACATTCTCCCACTTGATCTTAGCCTCCACCATATTCAACAATAATCCTTCCTGTTTACCTTATGCTGAATGATAGTGACAAAATACACGAATCATAGCAGTAAGTCTTCTTATCGTTACTAATGCTGTGGCAATTAGTAAATGCGAATATTACTTTCCATGTATTACAAATGTACTTTGAAACTCTCAATTCAACCCTTTATGTGATTATCTGTAATTTCTTTATGAATAAACCCAACGTTTATTCTTGGTCTAACTTTGTGATGTAATTCTCAACCGTATGATCAAATATATATTCCATATATGTGCGCACAATCAACATGAGAAAACATCTATACCTTTATGAAGAGTTTGTTTACAATCGTACGATCAATTTAATTTATAGGACCAACTCCTACATTTCGCTACATGATCTTTGAATTCCTTTAGCTGCAGTATATATTCAAAGATCGGTCAGCGTCTATTCTGTGTGAATACAAATAAATGATCACTTGATTCTCCTTATTGCTCTTTCAAAACCAGATGCTTAATGTCGATATATTAACCTCGACTTTTACCTTTATCTTTCTGGACTTGAAAGACCGCAATAGAATCATCACACAGAATCCTTAATGGCTTAGATATAGAATCCGTGATTCTAAGCCTTAAAATAAAACTCTTCAGCCACCACGGGAGGCGGTCTCAAAACACTCAACAAACTACACTTTATGCTGAAGTAATAAACAATGTCTACTAGACACTTTTGGATGACACAGTCCCACTGGCTTACATGTAACCTTAATTCGATTTACAAAATCGACACAGCCAGTTTGTGTACCCAAATACCTTCAACTTGACAGTTTGTTGAGACATAAGCACATTATCTTTAGTACCTTAAAGATATATCATTACTTTCTTAGCATTTACTGTGGTCTATTTCCCTTATTATTATGATATATGTTCAAGTATTCCAAATGACAAAAAGCTATGTTAGTTATTGTGCACAAACCTGAACATACTTTATGCTTTCAAATTGCCAAAACTTTGGAATGTTCACTACTTGTTCCTTTTCTGAGTTGTTCTGAGGATATCAATTCAAACTGAATCTTTTCACCTTGAACAGGTGCTGGACTTGACGAATACTTTTCCATCCGGAATCTTTCTAATACCTTATTGATATATCCTTGATGAGATAGATCAAGAATAACTTGACTCCTATCTCTATGGATCCTTATGCCTATAACAAACAAGGCTTTACCCATATTCTTGATATCAATATATTAGAAAGTAAGTGTATCACCTCATAAAATAGTCATTTATCACTAATTGCAAGTAGAATACCATCCATGTAAAATAAGAAAACAAATTATACTCCCACTGATCCTGGTATACGTACTAGTTCATGATAATTTTCTTTTAAACCATATGAAGAAATACCTCATAGAACTCCAAATACCATTTGTGAGATATTTGTTTTTAACCTTATATGGATTTTCTTAGCTTGCTAACTAAATGCTTACTACCTCTAATGAAAGTGCAACCCCTTGCATCCATTTGATATAACTCGAAACCGGATGAGTTACTAATGCCAAATTACACGAAGTGAATTTTCTTCATACATGAAAGAAACTTTCACGTAGTCAATTCTTTCTCTTAAATGAATCATTTGATGACAAGTCTGATCTTGTGCCACACGATGTTACCTATGAATCCTTATTGGTTTAGTAAATCCACTACAACCAATAAGTTTAAACCATAAGGTAACTAGATTCCAGACTTTACTACATCACTGATTCTAATTCATATTACATGACATTAACCTTTACATGGATTAATTCTAAGTCATCACTTCTAAAAATGCAATAGGATTATGCTCAACATAGATATCTTCATAAGAGTCTTGTAGATAAATTACATTATCATTACTAGGATTAACCGACCTTATTCCTTTATTAGATCACCTTAATGTTGAATCTTAATGTTCAACTTGATCTACACTTTTATGCCGGTTATAGAATGTCAATAATTGAATTTTCAATATTCGTTAATCCTTTATGAATATCATCCAATTATGTGTTAGAGTGAGTTTCCTTATGACCAAAACTGATCACTCCCACTAATATGAACATTCTCTAGAAATTAAAATTTCTTGATTCCAAAATCCTAGTCATATTTCTGCATCTCTTTTACAAGTATCTGACCTCACAATCTTTATTTGCATATCGCATTGTTTCTCTACTTTCACCTAGAAAACCTTGAAGGTACGTAGAGATACATGTATTGTGAGTAACCATCAGTTAAGAGATACAAGCAGACTTTAGCTTGATGCCTGCCAGTCATTTCCTACTTGTTAATCATATTTTAATCCTATGAACACTCTCAGGTTAGTCCATAACATGCACGTCTCTTCTCTTGCTGAACACACATGGTCAGAAAAATCTTGATTGACCATTGATCCTTATGTGTGTTGTTATCCTTATAAGAATTTTGACATGATTATACTAAACTGGCCAAGTGTTCATAATAAAATACACAAGTAATGACTGAAAAATATCATATACTCTTTAGTTGAATAACTAAATCCCTCATTTGCATTATGTGCTATCGCACGACTTTAATGATAGTAAGCTCAAGTGATAATTACATGACTAATATTTCTATATTTGCCTTAAACTTAATAGGCAAACAACTCATATAATGCCTCAAGTAAGGATTTCATTGAAATGCACATCAACCGAAACTACAAAACATTGAGAGAACTTTTTCGACATAAACAAGATAAATAAGCAGTTAAACTGCTCCCACTGTTCTTAATGACCCATGTTTATAAGTTCATCATCAAAAGTAGATCCATCGGTTGATATTTCCAGATGGCAAATTCAATATCCTTACAACCTTAATGAAGGAGAACAGCGTCCTTCCAGGCCTTATACTTCTTATCCTCAACTCAGAAACATTTGAACTTATCATATCTAAAGAGAATCTGCTATTCTTTTATGAAAGTAAAACCAATACGTGCTTATACTTTATATCGAGACATAACTTTATACTTTAGTTTACCAATGCAAACTAAGTGCTTTATCCTTTATGAGTCAATTCCTGCATAATATTACCTGTGGGCTAAATATTATACGTGACTCTTTATGATATAACTAGTTAATTATATTCCTATACTTAATCCCTGTGGACAAATTAAGCATTCATAATTAACCATTATATCCTAATGCATTAGTTTGGTTCCATCGATATTCCTGTGGGACGATATTGACTTCACCATTCCAATGCATTACCATCATGTGTCTTTTTAATCCAAATGTGACTTTATAAACTTTATATATACAAAGCCTTAATGTAATTAAGGGTGCTGTGACTAAACCTTAATCAATTAAAGTATATTCGTCACTAGACACAAATTATGTCCATTCATTTTAATGTGATTCATAGATACACTATATAATATATATACATGAATGTAATTGAGATGCTGTGGCTACTCTACAATTAATTAATAATATATATATTAATCACTTGGACATAAACCTCTCCTCGACTTCCCTTCAGGCGGACCCGCCAAAATCCTGGCGGGTCACCAGGAACTCTCCCGAGAGCACACTTATTCTGACAGTTTTTCAGGCAGACCCGTATGAATCCAGGCGAGTCGCCAGGAACTGTCCCGAGAGTACACCTTGGAATCCTTTCAAGCGAATTCGCTTGAAACCGGTCCGAGAGGTGTATTGAACTTTATGCAGACATAAACTAAACAGTCTATTAGAGACCCATATGGTTCGTATCCGCCTGCTTTATAAGACTCAAGTTTAACATAGATTATATAATTATAATTGTCTATATATATGAATAATTATCATATGCACAATTCATGCCATATCCTTTATAAATACAATTTGTGTTATACCACTATACCACATGTATAGTTATCTAAATTTGTCAAATGAATGCTAGCAGTATTAATACTTATAGAGTATTCCTTATAGTATGATGGTCTGTGGACTGCATCAATACTTTACTACTATAGCATCAAACAATCATAGCACTGTTGACAAATTAATTTTTTCTACAAAAGATGCCAACCATCTTTAACACAAATTAATAGTATTTTAGCAAATTGTGACTATTTTATAGACTTCCTTTATAATTAATCTATCATTAAATCTTATCTAACATTAGAGAACCAATATCAACATGCTTATTCCTTGATTTTCGTGTGAAAATTTATTTCCGGACCATTTCTGGAGGACCCGTCTGAATCCTGGAGGGTCGCCAGAAATCTGGCCGAGAGCAACCAGAATTTCCTGACAGACTGCGCACCATCTGGTAAAACACCATTAACTTTTCTATACTTGTTTGTTTTCCTACTTTCTTGGTCATTCCAGAAACTAGATTCAAAGATCTATCCAACAACGTAAATTTCAACATAAACAAGTTCATAGATCAAAAGTTATGCTCCTGGAAAGGCATGCCATCACAGACTAATTCTGACAAACTGCAGAATGACCTTTATTGTGGATAGCATAACTCTCTCATACTTTATCGGAATTTTGCAAATTTATACTCTATGGAACGATCCGTGAAGGACCTACATCCCCATAAATGTTCATGCAAAACCGAATTACCTAATGAGAGAAAACTGGCCCGCACTGCCAAAAGGTCAGAAATTTCAGAACCCAGATAGTCTGACATCGTCTGCTTGCAACTTGATTATCTCACTGTATACCCGTTTGATTTTCGATATTTTGGACTTTATGGAAAGTAGACTCATAAATCTTTCCAACTCCGAAAACCTCACTCAAATCGGATATACGGATCTTGAGATATCGCCTTCACGACGTCAGACAATCAAATCAGAATTTAGGGTTTCTCCTAATTTTTCATCAAAACACGAAATTAAGCCTAATTGATCCCTAATTAACAATCAGTACTCATCCAAAACACTTACTAATCTGAATTTCTCGTTAAACCTTAATGAAATTCAGTTCTAACAAACAAGACAGAGGTTTATAGGGCTCTGATACCAACTGTAAGTGTTTCTAGGATCTTAATGCGGAAATAACCAGGATCCAGGGTTATCTCCAGCCATTGCTTGTTCTTGAGTGTTGTGGATGAGAAGTTTCACCAGAGAGAGAACTTTCAGTCGTCAAGCACTCCATGGCCACCAGTTCCTGCAGGAAAAGAGGGTACTACTAGTCCGATCGGCCTCCCTTACAGTGATGGGGTGCTTCCGGGATGTCGGACTAGACCATGTCTCCCTCAAATCTCTATCTTCCTCTCTATTTTGGTGTATAGAGTGATAGGATATCAAAAGGATGATGTTCTCCATCAGAACAGGGACTAAATATGACAGAAATCACTCAGGAGGCGCTTCTGGGTCGGTATAATCCAATAGGCGCTGAGATCACATGTTCTGTCCAGATGCAGTCTCCGTCCTGGCGACCCGCCAGGAATCCTGACGACCCCGCCAGGATCCTGGCGACCCCGCCAGAAAGGACCCGAGACTGACTGGCTGAACTTACAGTACAAGGTTGTGCAGAGGTGTGCGAGAGAGAGAGAGAGAGATGCGAGACTGGATTCGGCGGAGAAATGATGGAGCGGCGCGTTAGTCGCTTCTTTGCATCGATCTCTCTGTCTCCATCTCTGCAATCAAATAATAATAGACGGCACAATACAATTTGGACGAAATGAACGATCACGAAACGGACCTGTTTCGTTAACCGTTTCATTCTGAGACGAAATTGGATTTTTATTTGCGTTATCCGTTCCGTCTCTAAAACGAAACTGAAATTCTTAACCGTTATCGTGCCGTTTCGGATGAAACTAAACGAAAAAACGATTGATACGGCTACCGTTTTCAGCCCTAGTAGGATTGTAGGAATCTTTAGAGGTCATCGGGCAGCATATCACAGTCTCAGGCTCTCAGCTCACAAATCAATTTACTGAACTTGGGAGTTTCACTAACTACAGAAGGAAAGGCCAGATTGAATCGGCCTATTGATTACTTGATTTTCTAAGAACTCATGTGAACTGTCAACTGTGAAGGTGGCTCTTGTTTGAACATTTTGTAAGCTGTAACCCTTGTGATGGGCCTCTCGGCCCTCTCCTCTCCCAAAAGGAATATATGCATGATATTCCGTAGAAAATCAGTTAATGTACGCGCCATGCTTTTTTATTTTTGTTTTAAAAAATTGTCAATAATTAGCGTATATATTCATCCGTCTGATGCCCAATATTGCTAAGAAGTAGACAAAAAACAGTTAGAAGATATTTGAAGGATGGGAAGTTGGAATTTGGAAACTTGAGTAGCAGACACTTCCATGGGAAAATGACATTGAAATTTGAATGATTTTCCCCCAATTTAGTATTAAATTTCGAAGCCTGATCGAAATTCAAGGCTTGATAATGCCTTGAATTAATGATAATATCAACAGTAGCAAATTTAGTATTAATTTGCCCGAGGAATTGTCCTGCCAAGAAATCCAATTTGATCTGTTTTGACATAAGATAATGCTTACATAAGGTAACATCAACAGATAATGATTTGTTTCGACAGCCATATATTTAACTGTACTCCTATCGCCAATAACTTATAATAATTAATGATTATACAAAATTATTGGATGGATTTAAATAAAACCAAGATTCAGTATGTCTAAAATTAATAACTTTCTTAAATAAAAAAAAATGTATATATGCATTTGCGCACCTGCCGTATAGATATCATCCAGTTAAAATTCTTATCCATGGCTTCAAAGAAAATGCTAGGTTTTGCAGCTATGCTTTTTTGTCTGTCATGTAATATGTCAATTAGAGGACAAGATCATTCAAAGCATCAAGTTATAGAAAATGGCTCGAAGGTAACTACAAGATTTATCTTTTAATAATTATTTAATTTATGTTTAACAAATGCCATGTTCCCTTTTTTGGTGCTGTTGGCGTTCTATTGTCGGATGCTCAAATCCTGAAACATCAAAATTGGTATAACACAAACAAGCTTGCATGATTTATGTTTTAAGTTTGAATAGGTCAGTTTAATTTTAGCACCCTCCAGTAGGGGTGTCAAACGTGGTAAAAAACCACGGAAACACCCTTTGCCGTTACCGTTTCACATAAAAAGGGTAAAAACCAGCCATGCCACTTACCGTTTCGTTTATTAAACGAAACAGATTTCTGTTCCATCAACCATTCCACTTACCAATTTTTATTGAAATAATCAATTTCAGTACTTCATTTATTGATAACGGTATAAACAACTGTGCCACATATTGTTCCATTAAAAACACGGTACAATTTCTAGTGCCATTTACTTTTTTCATTTCGGTTAAACGAAACGATATAACGGTAAATAGTATAGCGTTGACACCCCTACCCTCCAGAAGTTTATACTTATTTTCGATGCCTTATGAACCCTAGCTCTATGCAAATTAATTAATAAAAATAAATAAAATTTATAACAAAAAGGAATAATAATGGAAAGAAATTAAAGTTCCGTTTGAAGTTATCGTAATTGGATTTTGAGGTTGATTGTAATATTAGGGAATGATTAGGTCTCTAATTTAAATATTTCATGACAGAGCATAATATAAGTAAAACTTTTGATGAAATAGTTAGGTTTTACTGGAGGCTCACAACCTACCAAGTTACCAGGAGAATCAATCAGTGGCAGCTCAACTAAAGCAGAACAAAAGACCACCAATTAATCGATCTTCATTTTTTTATTAATCAATCTAAAATAGTTAAGGTGATACTCATTCCGATTTGAAATTGCACGAATTTTGTCAGATTGCAGGATACATTAGTGAGGGATTCCATGCTGGTCAACTCTGGCACGGAGTGAGAGCAGAAATTACTGTATGGAAAATACCAGATGTGCAACATCTGTCAGCTAGTGGCGCTTACATAGCAGCAATTTACAAATCACCAGAGCAACAATTAATCGCTGCTGGATTTCATGTATGCCATTTAATATTTGTTTTAATTCTACTTCAGATTGCTTTCAACTAGAAATGGACGAATGAAATATCAATTCAAAGTAGTAGTTTTGAGAACTAATCTAGGAAAATTTTTATCAATGACAAAAATGTCCCTGACAATTTTAAAAAAGACAAAAGAGCCTTTGAAGTTTTAAAAAGAGCATAGCTATAGCGGTAATTGAATTGCCGTAATAGCTCAGCCCTATAGCAGTAATGCTATTGCCGTTATAGGGAACTATAGCGGTAATAGCAATGCCGCTATAGGCTTTTTTTTTTCCCTTTTCGGGCTGACACCTCTGTGGCTTCTGTTTTTTGCACAGAAAATAAAAAGTGTACACTGTAGTTATTATCACTGCTCAAACCTCTTCCATGTTTAAATACCTTCATTTTTCATAACGTCATCATCCCCTTACATTAAAATTTTTAATAACGAAAAGGAAAATTATAAGTTTCGAATAACAAACAAAAAAAGTTAGATGTGATAAACATTATTTTCTCAGCATATATATACGAATTTTATGGTAATTACTAATTATACTTCATTTTAATACAATTTATGAACTTTAAATATCTTATCCTAAAATTACGAATATTGTAGTATTTGTACAAACTCTTGACTTCGATCCAACCAAAGTTCGAAATCGTAATATTTATATATACACATTGAAAGCCACATAAAATATATCTAACAATATTATTTTAGCATTTCAATTTTAAATTTATCACTCAAGTTTTAAAAATACAGACATATCATATATATAGAAAATATAAATATTTAAACTCTTATTATTGTATAATAATATAATATACATATGCAGTCATAACTTTTATCGCCAGTTGCAAGTTGCAACACAATTGACATACACAGCTTGTAAGTTGTAACCATAAACACAATTCGGATTCGCTGTTGCGCGACACATGGTGTAGCGCACGTGCGAGCCGTCTGATCTTGATCGAACGGTTCATTTTTTACGGGCCTATCAATCTAGGTTACATGCACATGGCTCCCTTATCCATTGGTTCTTGATTAGACGGCCATGATGCCGCACTACACCATGTGTCGCGCCGCAGCGGATCTCAATTTCCATAAACATTATAAAAAATTGAGATGTTAACTTTTCTGGGTCCAAGTCTTAGGTGGTAGGTATAGCTTTTTTTTTTTGTTGTCACAAGAAAGCAATTTGTGGCTAGATGACTCCCACGCGTCCAGCTCTACTGTCCTAGGCAGCACAAAAAAAAATAAAATATGACAAAAACCAAAAAACCAAAAAATGTTGCGAAAAAACAAAACAATCAGAGGTGTCAGCCCCGCACAAAAAAAAAAAACCACTATAGCGGCAAAAGCAATGCCGCTATAGAGGAAAAAAAAAAAACTATGCACACTTTTTTTTTTTCTGCGCAAAAAACAGAAGGAACAGTGGTGTCAGCCCGAAAAGAAAGAAAGAAAAAAAAAACCTATAGCGGCATTGCTATTACCGCTATAGCCCCTATAGCGGCAATAGCATGACCGCTATAGGGCTGAGCTATTACGGCATTTTAATTATCGCTATAGCTGTGCTCTTTTTAAAATTTCAGAGACTCTTTTGTCTTTTTTAAAATTGTCAAGGACATTTTTGTCATTGATAAAAATTTTCCACTAATCTATTCTGAGATAATATTGTTATGTTAAAAAATAGGAAGGGACGTGAATATTATTATAGGAAACGTTCCGCCAAGGACTATTTTTTTTAATAATTATTATCTGCCATCTTTCCACACTTAATTCCGTACCATCGCATTTATATTCTTCATTTTATTTATTTATATGTCCAGTTTGTTTATTTATATGTCCATTTTATTCAATTATGAGTTAGATTTCATTTTTTTTGTTGTTGACTTGTTGTTCAGATTTTTATATGCATATTTAATTTATTTTTATTGAACTTATTTGTTTATATTGTTTTCGACAAGAATATTTAGGTTGAAAAGTAGGGATATCCTCATTAACAGAAGGCTCCCTTTATATTAAACACTTATTGTCTTATACAAATAGGTCCCTACACTCTTACAAATCACATAATAATAATATAACATAACAAACTAGCTAATATAACTCAACTGTTTATATGTGTTCACTTTGCTTATTTAAATGTTCATTTTGACTACTTTATTTGTTCACTTTATTCAAGTGATGACAAGCGATGGTAAAACAATGACGGTAAAACAGCATATTGCAGTTATCATTTCTGATTTTTCTTTACTCCATGTTTGACCTCTGTTTTTGCTTCAATCAATAACAATCATTCATAATTTTGAGGGAACGTTCATTTTTTTTATTTCAGGTAAAGTTCATATTAAAGGAATTGGTCCACTGCATGCTAAATTTGCCAATATTATATTTTCAGTTAAACTTTATTTTCTCTCTCTAGCTCTTTCTGTATACTCTCGATAGTACAAGTTAACAGACTCGAGTTTGTACCCAATTCAACCAAATATACATGCTTTATAAAGATATATATAGATCGAAAACCAAAATTTTCCTTAATGTTAAGTTTTTAGAAATTTTAATTTTTAAACAAATTTCAGCAAAACTATAAGAAATAAAAAAAATCATATTATATCTGAGACTTGTGGTATAAATGAGCTTGTGAAACACTTTTGTGTTGAATTTTATCAGAAGCAACCACTACAATTAAGCATCTGCTGTATTTAGTATTTACTACATAATACATGATTATAAACAGCGGCGACTCTTTTGTGTTGAACAAACACTTGTGGCAGGTAAATCCTGGTCTTTATAGTGACAACGAGGTGCATTTCTTCATATATTGGACTGTAAGTACAACAAAAATTCTCATATTATTATTATTATTATTATTATTATTATTATTATTATTATTATTATTATTATTATTATTATTATTATTATTATTATTATTATTATTATTATTATTATTATTATTATTATTACTACATTATCTATGTTCAACTTGATCTAGAAAAGAACTACAGAAGGAATGAGTCACATTGGTTCAGATCGATTTCTCAATTTAATTTGAATTAAGAATAATAAATTTATGTTGCAGACTAGAAATGACTACTCGACAGGTTGCTACAATAATTATTGCCAAGGTTTTGTGGTAGCCAATGGTACCAACCTTTATCCGGGACAGGCCTTTGCTCCTCCATTGTCAGCTTACGGTGGGGTACAGAGAGGCTTTACAATTAGGATAAAAAAGGTTTGTTGTGCTATCTATAAAGTAAAATTAAAGAAAAATCGAACCGCATGCATAAGTTTGTTGTGTATAAAATTAAAATGTTTGTTGTGTATAAAGTATAAACAATACATTTATCTAACTGCCCTAGCTACTTACCACAGGATCACAGATAAGATCAAAGCAAATTAAGTAGAAACACTGAGATTCTTTGAATTCTTATTATGTATGGTATGCATTGCGATATTGTTGATATTTTGCTCTTTAATTATGTCCAAAAGATAATTGCATGGCCAATATTCTTGGAATCAAAATGGTCAACTATTTCATTGCAAGTGCAGGATGAACACACTTGAGATTGGTCGTTATACAGAGAAGACCTTGGTGGCCCTGTTGGTGGTGGCATGACATTGCTAGGATGGTGGCCTCGGTCACTTTTCAAGTATTTGCCAGACGGTGCGGATGTAATTCAATGGACAGGATTTGCCAGCCACAACTACAATGAAACGAGTCCATCGATGGGCAGTGGGCATTTTGCAAGTGAGCTTGATGGAAAAGCAGCTTCATTCAATGGTTGCTTTGGATTCGATGAAAATGGGTATGTTTATGAGAAACCCTATTCACCTGATCCTGTTGTAAGCAAATCAGATTGTTATTCTGTCTCTGACTGGTACGAGACGAAGCATGCTGCACGGCGCCACTTCTTTTATGGTGGACCAGGTGGCTGCTCTAAGTAAAAACGAGACATCATTTTGCTATAAATATATATATGGTACCATTAATTTGTTGTCAAAATATCAATTCCATATAATAAAGGTTATCATGTAGTAAGGAAAAACATTTCGGAAAGGTGGTGAACTTTTTTATTAATGATTCTCTTGCTTTACTAAATTGAATCTCCCACATAGACAACTTGCGTTGACCATAAGGTTTAAACTTGTTCGAACTTTAACCTATGCTGGATCACTTTTTGTTTTTCGTTTCCGAATAAGAAATCGTTTACATACTAGCTAGCAGCATAGCAGTGAGCCGGAAATTATTTGTTGGGACTTCGAACATCATATGTACGTAAATATGAAATGTCTATCATCTTTACATGAGGTGCAATGGGTTGACGAAGGATTTCTGGATTTGTTAAAGAACCAAAAAGGAGTAATATTTTTTTTATCAACTTTATCCACATTTTTAATTTTTCCCTTCTTTCTATTGTACACCACTACAAGCAGTGGCAAATTTAGAAAAAATATTTAGGTAGGGTTGAGTGCTTCAATGAATCATTTGATCGAACGGTTCATTTTTTTTTTGTTCTTCAGCCCCACCTTTGAGTGCTCCAATGGCAGAAAAATTCGCTGAGGCTAAAAACGAACTCCGGGGGGGTGGATCCGCCTCTGACTACAAGAAAGACGACCTTTACATAGACTTCATAGCTAAATTTTTTTTATTTATGTTGGTTATTGTTATATTGCTAGATTTACTTTATGCATTAAATGTAGCAATTTTTTTTAGCAAGACTCAATTTTCTATTAATAGCTACTTAAAAAAATCCAGCAATTTATTTTTGATAGACTTTTTTAAATCATGTAATATCTAATGTAGCAAAAATAAATTGCTAGAAATTTTCAAATTGCACACTAGATATTACAAGATTAGAAAAGTCTTTCAAAAATAAATTGCTAGATTTTTAAGAAGATATTAATAGAAAATTGAGTCTTGCTAAAAAAATTCTAGATTTAGTACATCAATTAAATCTAGCAATAAAAAATATAAATCTAGCAATAGATCAATGTCCAACATAAATAAATAAGTCTAGCAATAAAAATCTATGTAAAAACCATATTTCTTATAGTGCACAAAAGTATAAGCATGTCTAGATGTAATTTGGTTTTAGGCTTGGCTCTTAATTTTCATGTTCAATTAACATATCAGTGGTAAATTTAATTTAGCCTTATAATGACTTAATTTGAGCCTTTTAATTGCTCATGTTGAAATTCAATTGGATTCCCAAACTTGGAACTTTAATTGTTTTTCCCCATTCTTCAGAGATTTACCAAAGAAATTGTGCGTGCAATCCAATTGCGAGATACTTTTATACTTTTATGTAAAATACAAAACCGTGAAGAGATCCAAGTTTCTATTCCTCAAAAAAATGCACAAGCTCTTAAAATAAAAAAAAGGTAAGTACCCCATCATAAAATAAAAAATAAGGGGCCGTTTGGATTGAAGTGGAAATTTGAAAAATTTTCTATTCCTAGACATAAATTTATTGTAAACAATACAAACTCTTCACAAAGTTACACACTTTTCAATAAATTTATGTCTAAAAATTAAAAATTCTCCAAATTTCTAAGCGATCCAAAACGGACCCTAAAAGTTTTTCTCATTTTATCTTGAAATTATGATGACTCTAAAGAACGGCCATACGATTTGCACAAGTCATCACTCTCTGAATCCGAATTCGTCCCGTAGCCGCAACATTTTCTCATATTTATCCGTATCCAACTTTTTATATTTCCTATTAACGAAACCGCCATCTCGATCCTCTCTCTCTCTCTCTTCCTCCCTCGTTGAACAGAACCATCAGTTTCCCCCAGCCCGACCGCGTGCAACTCTCTCTTTCTCCACCCTCCACCTTTGAAGTTTCTCCTCTTCCCTTTTTGGCGCCACCATGCTGTCTGAGATCAGCTTTCAGATATCAAATTTCCTCAATTTAATATTAAATTTCAAAGCCTGATAAAAATGCAACGCATTAATTTGTCCGTGCTAGATAATTATCTTGCGAAGAAATCCTACATCATCATGCTTACATAAGATAATGCCAACCGATACTGAACAATTACTCCTGTCCTTAATAACATATGGGATTTCCCATCTTTCTTAATAACATATGGGATTTCCTCATCATTCAACTCAATCTAGAATCTTAAGTAATACAAAAGCGCACACACGCTAATGGCCCATGGAGGTAAAATTAGACGGTCATTAATGTCAAAAAAAAAAAAAAAAAACATTACACGGTCATAAGTAATATAATTGTCTTTTGTTGTGTGAATTAACAATTATATTTGCCGCTGAATTGAAGACAATTATATTTTGGAATAGGAATTTATACAATAGATGAATTTGCGGTTGAATGGAAGACTCATTAGCTGATTAGAGAACAATAGACAGAGGAAGAAATTTACACAGTGAGAGAGAGATTACTGGCTCACAGTTTTAGGTTGGCTTGCTGCGATCGTCGATCCCCATCTCCCTACCACTGTATTTCTCTCCGTCTCTCCATTTTAGCTCCGCACAGAGCAAAGAAAAGTCGAGAAACGCCTACGTGTCCAAGAGGAGGAGAAGAGGAGGATGGAGCTCTCTCAGTCTCTCTCTCTCTCCCGCTCTCCTCTTCTTTTTGAAGAGTTAGTGAAAGAATTGAAACACAAAGCCACCTAAGAAATTATGTGCAACACGGAAGGCAACAACAAACAACGCAAATAAAATCAAATCCACAGTGCTGATTGATAGTGGAGACTCCCCTGTAGTCGCCCCAGCGTCAGCTAGAATTTATTGATAGAAAAATATATGTAGGAATGTTGTCCGACACGAAAGCCAACAACAGAAAACACACAAAAAATCTAATGCACAAAAGGCACAGTGGAGAGGAATGATCACGATGAAATCCATCGCAAATATACTGAAATCGAACGGCTAGGGTTGGCGCGCAGTTTATTGTAGATTGGTCCGGGCAAAAATGAACTATTTTTAGATTGGTCCGAAGAAGGTCTTTATTGTACCTCAAAGGCTCAAACCTCATGCATCTTAATTTTCGTCGTTTCAGTGATCAAATTATTATGTCTACCTGCCACCCAAGACTTCTACTACAATTTACGAACCAGAATTCAACCGATGGTTAGGCCTGCTGTAACACCCCCACTCATTTGACCAAATTAAAGTTTGACCAGGAATTTGATTACCAAATTTTTAGCTTTGACCTGTTTTGACTAATTTTGATCATCTTTGACTATGTTGACCTTTGACCATATAGTTGATGTTGACCGAAATTTTATGAAAGAAAAGCTAACCGCTTTGACTACTTCCTTGTAGACCTGTCAAATGTTCATAACATGCATGGAATTGGTATGTTACGTTTAATGTTTCATGTAGTGAACGGAAAAATTTTGTTTTAACGTTAACGTTTCATTTTAGTAAACGTAAGGAATTTTTATTCCGTTTAATGTTTCATTTGTTTAAACATCACAAACGTTAAAAACATTATAAATGTTATAAATGTTAATCCCTCGTACGAGTTTGTTTGTTTAAATAGCACAACTCATATTACAAGTTCAAACAAGCTCTGAAAATAACATATTTTACTTGACAACCCCTAATAACAGCAATTACCACAAATAAGCCCTCATACAAGTTCAAACAACTTTATGGAAAGGTCCCTGAGACCAAAAATATATTACAAATTAGTCATAAAGATTTGAAGTCATGTCAGAACGGTACAGAACCTTGTACCGACCTGGTACAAGATACAGTGGTGTCAAGCAATCCATCACAAGAACAAAATTAATTTCCTTCCTGCTTTTATAAAATACCAGAGGAAATAAGAGCAAAATCTGCAAAGAGGCAACAAGAAAGTTAAAATGCAAACTTAAAAGCATATACATAGAAATATTGAATATGCAATAGCAGCTATTGCAAGTATAGAAAGCATGTTATTTTTCAAACTGGCGACCGTAAATTTTGCAAGAAATTCAGAAAGAATTTGGGGGAAACAAAGGAGTTTTCAATTGTACCACACAAAAAGGCAAAGGTCAGGAGGAATCTAGGCCAGCCACTCCTCGATCGGTTTGCTATTATGTCTTGCTTCGACCTCGCGTTGCTTCCAACTTGTGTTACTTCCTTGGGGAAAACACTTTGTACGATCTGCCTTGCTATCATCACGCTAGTCGCCATTGTCAATTTGTCGTGGGCAGTGTGTGAGAGACGGAGAGAGACGGTCACACAGAGAAAGAGTGAAAGAGAGAGGAAGAAGCATGCGAGAGAGAGATGTGAGGAGCGGCGCATTCTAGGTCATTCCCATTATCTGACCTTATCCTCGTTCTCTCCGCAATTTACTCCGCAATTCAACCTATTCTATATATGTGGAATATATTTATACGTTAATACGGAAATAAACGAAACGAAAATTGGGCCTTCCGTTTACGTTTCATTTAATAGCGTAAATTGTGCCCATTTTCATTTAACGTTTTGTCAGCCCAACGGAATCAAAATTCCATCCGTTTAATGTTCCGTGGCCCATAAACGTAACGTTAATACGTTAATACGCGGTCATATTGACAGGTCTACTTCCTTGGCCGAGTTGAAAAGAAATGTCCAATGAATTTTTGCAACGTGCCACTTAAATCCTCTACGTGTCCTTAGCCCATTATACTTGTTTGATATATATTTCCTTTCTTCGTCTTTACTTTTCCAACGGAACAAAAAAAAAAAAAGAAAAGAAACCAAAATAGATTAGAAAATGGTGGTGAGAGATTGGCATCGTTTGGATACGTTGAGAAGAAGGTAGGAAGAAAAAATAAGGGAAGAAATAAATTATAAACAATCCAAACTCTTCGCAAAGTTACACATTTCCCAATACTTTTTCCCACTTCTTCCCTTCTTCCCACACCTATCCAAATGGAGCCTCATATGAGTTTGATCAAATTTGTTTGATTGAAAAGTTATGGCCGATTAGAATTCCGTTCTACGTCACATTCGAATTGAATTGTCATTCCTATTTGATTTGTGATTTCGGGATCGTTCAATCAGATAATCATATCTCTCTATAATCTAATTTCGTGTTTATTGAACCATTTATCGTTTGTTTAATTTGTTGGATTTATTAATTGAAATTGTGACTGATATATTTTATTGGACAACAGATTTTTGATGGATGTTGCTTTTGGTAAAGAAAATTTAGTACTGGAATCGCCTATATAGGGCTTTCAGCAATGGTAGCAGAATCGTCTGGCGTGGAATTCCGAGAAAATTTTTATGGATTAGATTTTAAAAAACCTAGACCCAATTATCTCGATGAAATATATATTATTATTCAATTGGTATTGTTATGGGGATTAATCTATTCATTTGGACTTTGATTGTATAAATTAATTATAGAGAAGCTGCGTCGATAAATAACCGATTACTGAGGTTTGTATTTGATTCTGTTTACTTTTCTATTGCGACGTAGGTTGACAGACCGTCGGATGGATGTAGAAGATATTGTTTCATCTTGCATCCCGTGACCCGTCGGTGCGGGACGTGACACCTGCCAACAGAAATCGTTTCGCCATTATGTGGTGACGTGAAACGGTAACGAAACGGCAAACGAAATGAGTAGTGGAACGGAATAGCACATGCCATTAACTGAAATTGCATATTTTGTACATGCCGTTTAACGAAACGGTATACGAAATGCTGAAATTGTACCATTTCGTTAGTGACACGGTTAACGAAGCACCATTTTTGCCACGTGAACACCACGTTAGACAGGCCTGCCGATGGTATTGCAATGGTGTACCCTTTTGAGGCCCAGCGTAAGATTTATACCTACTTCTCGGCTGTCGGAGGCGAATCGATAACAATCCCACCCGAATGCAATACAGGTCGGATTCCCTGCGGTCATGTGATATTGTTACTCATCTGGGTTCAATTCACGTTTTCTCTCTCTTAGATAAATAATAACGTAGTTGTTATGTGAGTTATTTCATGTTGTATTTGTCCCGTTTGGATCATATGGGAATAGAAGGAATAATTTTTTCTTAGGCATAAATTTATTATAAACAATTCAAATTTTTTACAAAATTACACACTTTCCAATATTTTCTGTCTAAGAATAGTGACGTAAATTCAGTTGAGTTCCGGTATTTGGGTTCTATATGACAATACGAAATTCATGCCTATATATGCAAATTATTAACGAAATGCAAATAATTTAAAAAAAGAGGAGTTTATGAAAATATACCTTCAATCGTGTGACTTCCAATCTGTTGAATCGTGTGACTTATCCGGCCGATGTAAGATCTTCTCCTATTCAATGAGATCTTAAAATATATAAAAAAATATAAAATAAACATAAATTAATGAAAAAACCGAAATAAATAAGGAAAAAAATATAAAAATAAAAAATACGGTTCAAATTTTTTATTTTTTTACCTTAAATCTGCTCTCCTTCTTGTTCTCTTTCTAATTATTATTTTTTCAGAATTTTTATAAAATTTTTGCTATTTTTTGGAGTGAAAGTGGATACCACAAATTCGCAATAAATGAAAAGAAGAGAGAAAAGGAGAAGTGCGGCTGGAAAATAGATGAGACTTAATGAGGGAGGAAGAGGAGACCTAAATACAGAACCTTTATGTAACGGTTATTAACCAATAATCGTTACAGAATCATTAAAAAAAAAGATTTGCCTTTCTGTAACGGTTATTAGGAAATAACCGTTACAGATTTAGAGAGATATTGTAACGGTTATATATACACAGAAGATTATTATTAATTTTTTTCTTTTTTTTATTTTTTTCTGTAACGGTTGTCGTATAATCACCGTTACAAAATATAAGAAACCTGTAACGGTTAATATCGAACAACCGTTACAGAAGGTGGATACACTTTTTTTCCTCATCCATGACGGAAATGTTATTACGGTTTTTTAATAATAACCGTTACAGATTTGTGGCGTCAATTTTCTCGCCTTATGTCTCACTATTCTGTAACGGTTATTTCAAAAACCGTTACAGAAGTCCCGTTACAAAAGGTTCTTTTTCCCGTAGTGCTCCTTTATGTGTTCCTTTTCTAGGTTACCTTTCCCATTGACGTACAAGTTTTGACGGTCTCTATCAGCCGTTCAGCCTTCATACCATTTGAAATATGTCTCTAAGTTACTGGAAGAATAAAAAAGAAAGACAAAACATGCCTTTATTAATGTATTTGCATTTATGTCCAACTGTCCAAGTTACATGCTCAAGTTGAAAACAAAAAAGGCCCCAAGGATTGCTTAGTTTTCACTATCTTCACTGTTGGGGTCCCCCTCCTCGTGGCATCATCTGTCTCAAGCCGCAGAATCTCCGAAGGCCATGGAACCACCTCCACCTGGTCACCCTCTTGCTTCCAGCTAAAGTTTCCCATACTGATATCAAGACTAGAAGTACCTGGGGTATCCAAACCGAACTCTTCCAGGGTGAAGGGGTAGTGGTTCTGCAGCATCTCAACCGCCCGAGCAAGGGTCCTACGAATGGTGCCACCCAAACATATAGCTGCCGCTCGTGCTGTGCAAAGGCACTTGAGCCAAAAAACGCAAAATGAGTTAATGAGACTTGTTTGAAATTTTCTTCTCTTTTCTTAGTTGCTCACGAGTAGACCTGTCAGTATTATGTTTTGTTCCGTCCAAACAGAACGTTAAACGGTAGAGACTTCAATTTTCTGAAAAATAAAACGGAAACATAACTAAAATTTATAAACGTTATTGAAACGGAAAACAGAATTCCGCTGAAATTAATGGTAAATGATGGACGGAACGTTAAATAAAATGGAAAACTGTTATGTTTGACGAAACAGAACGTTAAACAAAATCAATTTCAGTTACGTTAACTGGAACGGAACGGAAACAGGCCTGTTCCGTATTCTTTCAACGTTTGACAAGTATACTCACGGGGTGGGGGAGGAGAATAGAGCACTGTTTTTAATACCCTACCGGGTGCCGAAAATTTCCGGTAAAAACCGGGTACCGGGTAAGGATCCGGTAGGAACACTCTCATAATACCCGTCAGTCAAAAACCCGCTAAAATCGGTCAAAAACCGAAAAAACCGGAAATTTCCTATACTGTCTGTTACCTGTTTTGTATTCTTCATTTCCATTTTTGCTAGATCAATTGATTTTTGTGTTCGCAAAAGAAAAGATATTTGCTTTCTTTCTGTTTTCGCTGGGAAATACGATGGTAAGAAATTTTGGGATGCAGTAATTTCATCCTAATTTTTTTCCCTCCGCCTCTATCCAGCTATCCTTCCTAGTACATTCTCCTTTCCTTTTCAGTTTTTTTTCCTTGTTTGTAAACAGGTACTCAGGTAGTTTCATTGGCGAGATCTTTATTAGATATGTTTATAGTTTGTATATTTAAGTCTCTACCAGATAGTTTATTTGATTAGTAATTTAAATCTCTACAGGATCTTTATTTATTTTATTATTATTTTATTTTATTTTTTGATTAAACATTTAACATTATTAGTCATTAAAACAGAACAACGATAGGCAGCTCGCTGTGCACGGTAGGTTTTTTCTTGTGCCATTGTTGCTTCATTCCCACTAGTTTGCAAATGCAGGCAAGGTGTTCGATGATATGCTCCTTAGAACCATTGTGCCATAACAGTGTAATTGGAACAGTGCACTGTTGTTTCGTTTCATTTAACACATATTTTATATGATGATAAGAACCTCGCTAAATGAAGGATGCCACATCAGTTATATAGTTTGCTTACAATTAGCAATAATAAGTACACGAGTTTTACACTAAGGCTGATATGGTATCCATACCCGACTGAATACTGTGTATTGAAATGCAATCATAAATCAAGTTAATATAATTTATTTACAACTTAAACCATACTTTTCTATATACTAAAAAAAAGTATATGATGTCATCCGGTTTTCAAAACCGGTACAACCGGTATAACGGTAAAATCCCATACTCTTTGCTTCACTGGTATGATGCCCGGTACGGTATTAAAAATATTGGAATAGAGAGAGAAATATATGAGTTTAATATTAATTAATGTGGGAGAGAGAGAGTGGGAGTAAAAGATATGGTGCATCTCAAAATGAACCCCATATGCTATTGATGACATGATTAATTTGTGCAGAAATTATTTTTATGACATGACTATACTAATGAATTTGATATGCATGCATTATGTAAGAATTTATTTAACATGCATGGAATATTTATTGAAATATATTATTTTTATTTATTTTAAAAAATAAAGCTAAATTTTAAAAATGTTACAAATATTAATGACACAAACACAGTCCATATAATATTTTTATCAATTAGGTCTGTTCAATATATGAAACTTTTCATACACTCGTGACATTAAATGACAATCTTTTATCAACGTTTACTCGTTTACAAAATACAACGTACTTTTAATCAACACGACAGTCTTGTATGACATATTAGTATTTCTACTAATATCCAAGACCTGTGAACATTTTAGAGATATATATTCATTTTATTTAGAGTTCTGCGGTTCAAGACCAAGAACATCTTCTTGAACACTTCTAAATACAAATATAAACTCATGGAACAAAATGTAATAATATCCAATTCATAAATATAACATATAAAAGTAATTAGTATTCCGAGCGGAAAAAATTAGGAAGAGTATTATTTCGGGAAGCGTGGGAAGTGTGTGCTATTTCGGGAAGAAGAAATGTTGTTTGGATGATGTGTTAGGAATAAGAAGTGAAAATAAGGGATGTGCTAGGAAGAGTGCTATTCTGGAAAGAACTATTCCCACCTTATTCCTAACACGTTTGGATGGTTAGAAATAACTCTTCCTAATTTTTCGCCTAGGAAGAGTTATTTCTAACCCATCCAAAACGAGCCCTATAAGATAACTTTTAGAACACAATTCCAATACACAATTCAAAAAACATAAATAAAATTCGTATAGCAGCCCTTATTAAGAATCAACGGTAGACAATATTTATAGAATCTATCCTCATGTGGAAAAGTTGAACCATCTCAAACTTAGAATCAAACTCATATGAAATAAACAATGACATATAACACAATCTATATGTTTGTTTCATTGGGTCATGTCCTGTGATATGTTCCAATAACATACATATATTCAATTAAGTTGGTAACGCCTTATCTATGATTTGAAGAACTTAATCATCACTTAACTTGCACATTAATCTTATATGATAATTAATGTTCCTTGTTAATTATCAAGATTATATACAATTTAGATTTATTATTGTCATTCTAATGAATGATTCACAGAGATCTACAATTCAGATCCTCAACCTGAATGATCTGTTAATAATAAACTTTTGGAACAAATGATCAAATATCATCAATAACATAACTAATATTTAAGTCATTAAACTATTGACTTCTAGGACATAACTCCAACGGTATCATCTAAATGTAATTATGCTAACAAGTCCTATTAAAGTTCCTCATACAAAATGTATTTAGAAGAATCATAAGTAAAGAATGAACTCCTCATTCAGTATAACTTAATTTTTATGGAAGCTTAAGTTACACCATCGATTGAGGTAGAATAAATTATGCTCACTTAAATTGTTTATTTCTTATTGCCATTAATTTTAATAGTCATATAGTAAATAATTTGTTGTTGTTATTATTTGGCTAGTGTTATCATGAACATAATTATTACTATCATAATTAATATTTTTTATTTTTTTAAACTAAAATTGCTATTGTGATGATATTGTAACTATTATAGTAATTATTGTTGTTACTGCTATTATTATTACTACTGCGATGATGATGATGATGATGATGCTAGTCATAATAATATTGTGTTTTTATTCCTTCCGCATAACCAAATGAAAATAATTATATTTTATTAAGATAACATAACTTGGCATAAAAAGTTATACATCATAAGTTATGTATCTTTTTATTTCCGTGTCAGACATCTCCTACAAGCACAAGAGTAAGAATTAATGCAAAATGCATGAATCCTTCAACTCATTTGTTAAAAGGTTAGGTCTCGAGAAAAAAAAAAATGTGAGTCATTAAATTGACATGATACATGACCTGGTACTTCAAATGAGGAATTACATGATTACATGATCGAATATTTTTTTATATTATGGAGATTTTATTTTTCAAAAGTTTCTATATGTGTGACACATTGAGTGAATATTTATAATACATATGTCTAAAAAATAATTCTATTATTAGTTTTGCAAAGAATATTGCATTAGTAAATTTTGAGTTATTGGAGTAAACTAAAAGAAAAGAAAAAAAATGAATCCTTTCATATTTCGCACATGATACATCATTGTAAGAAAGTAAGAAACACAATATTGAATACAATTATTTTGATTACACTCTTCTATGTTCATGTAAATTCTCAAACAAAATGACGATTCTTTTAGTTCTAGTAAATGGTCAAGAATTATGTTTAGAAATAGTTTGATTAATGCATGCCAATTCTAAAATTTAGTTTCTTTCTAATTGTTTCCTTTCTGGTCTTGGTCCAAAGAGGCAAACATGTGGCTCCGGTCCCAACTTAAAATCACATCTTATTTAGGATTAGATCTAGTTTCAACTCCAAGAAACTGAATTTTGTATATTTCTATTTTTTAAGGGGGTGTGATTGTCAACAATTTTGTTTTATATATTAATTTGTATATTTTTATATATTTTTTGAAATATTTTTATATATTTATTATCTATAATGAATGTCGACTATATATATACACATGTTTGTTATAATTTTTATTATCTATATGCTTTTTTGGAGAAAAGCAATCAAAAGACTTGATTGCCTATTTTTAGTAAAGCAAAATAAGTACAAACATTATAAAAAAGAAAAGAAAAGGAAAGCATAAAACCAATCTCTTGAAAGTCCATTATCTATATGTATATTTTATCATTTGAAAATGCCTACTTTTACTATATGTGTATGTTTACTAACATTCGTTAACTATGTGTTTCGTAGTCGAATCTAGTTCGCACTCGTCAATTTATCAACTCTGTATTTGCATTTTTTTTTCTAATACGAATTTACTTTTGATTTTCACTAACATAAAAAAAAATTTTAGTTTGAGTCACCATTTTGACTAGTTATTGTTTGCTAAATTTAGGGACTTGCAAATAGATGTGCATCGGCTTACATGCGTAATGCATTTCTTTAATGGTGAAATGTAATATAGACTTTCACAGATACCTTGTCGGTTCTGGTAGTCAACCTGGAGATTCTAGAGATTTATTTTAAGAGATTCGGAGAAAATGATAAAAATGGGCCTCGGGGTTGGATATCAGGATTGACTATGAAGAGAAAAGAGCTCATGTCATATAAATTAAGAGAAAGACGAAATTGTTCTTAACATTGTTCGTCAATTGGTAAATGTAAGCTCTAAAACTCAAATGAACCTATTCTCGAATTTTAGTTGTCCTAAAATTTTAAATTGTGAAAACTTTGAGCCTTTATGTATTTAAGGGATTATCTCCAAATCTGTACGTATCGTTTGAAAGTTTAGTGCAGTAGTAACCCATTGGCAAAGTCTGGACTTCAAATGCATATTTAAATTTTATTTGTACATAAGATACAAAAATTCTGGTGCCAAAATGGTCAATGTCATAGAGTAGTGCATTAAATCAGAACACGTTGGGCAGTTACGGTCATAGAATCAGTGAGACCAAAAGTTGTACAAATTTGTTTTGGTAGGGGCACAATTTGTATTGTCCTATGTTTTAATATTCATATTTGACTAATTTCTTTTATAATATGTCGTTGTCTGAATTGTTCTTTTATTTAATGGTTATGCATATATTGAAAATATACGGGACGAGGTTTGTTCTTATTGAGGACTTGCTACAGTGGTTTCACCCAGATACTGATTTGTCTGTGGGGAAATTGGTTAACTCAGTTGTTGATTGCTTTCAGTCAATAATTAGAGTTGAGAAATTGTGGCCTAATTTTTATGGTGGCCTGAAGCCAATGCCAGTCGTTTTGGCCACCAAGAAGGCTGGTATCAACAAGAGACTTGTATGCCAAATTAAATATGTAGCATGATTATGTTTTAAAACACAAATCATGAGGCAGTAAGAAATTTAAAATTTTTGGTGGTGTTTACAGTTATGATGTATTGATGTGTGGATTTAGTACTTGTGTGATTGGAGTTTTCGATCCTTTAAAACTTTTGAAATGTTCGTTGTTCCCAGGCATAAAGTCACTCTTAACTATATAACAATTAGAATATTAGTTCGATATAATTGCCAACTTATAATTCGATTGTTGGTCTTACTGCTTCTTGACTTGTGTTAGTTCTCTTTTTATTTGTTATTATTATTTGATTGACACACCTATTCAGTGTTTTAAGTAATTTTTATGTTTTATTTGTTTTTTTATTGATAAGAACAAACATTCTGTTATGAAATTTAATAAATATGTGGATTGTTCATATTTTTATATATTTTTCACTAATTTTAATATTATCCATTACACATTTATTTTCATGATGTCCACTACTAATTTATTGATCATTATATGAATTTGTGTATATGAATGAATGAATGTACGAAAGAGATAATAAAAGTGGATCAACTCATGATTTGTGTTAGAGAAAATGCCCTCTGTCCCTCTGGTAATTCTTCATCAACTTAGTTTTTTTTTTTTTCTGGGATTTAGTTAGTTCTTGCAAAAAATCATTTCGGAGTGTTTATTCATGGCTTCTGAATTCTAATGCACAATTCTACGTACTACTTAGTACTTTTATTGCTTGATGTTATGCATGTATACTTGAAAATAACAACCACTATAAGAAAGATGGTCTTTACATGGATTTTTATTGCTAGACTTTTTTATTTATGTTGGACATTGATCTACTACTAGACTTATTTTTTTTTATTGCTAGATTTAATTGATATACTAAATCTAGAATTTTTTTTGCAAAACTCATTTTTTTATTAATATCTCTTTAAAAATCTAACAATTTATTTTTTATAGACTTTTCTAATCTTTAAACATCTAGTGTAGCAATTTGAAAAGGTCTAGCAATTTATTTTTACTACATTAGATATTACAAGATTCAGAAAAGTCTATCAAAAATAAATTGCTAGATTTTTAAGGAGCTATTAATAGAAAATTGAGTCTTGCTTAAAAAAATTGCTAGATTTAATGCATCAAATAAATCTAGCAATAGAACAATAATCAATATAAATAAAAAAATCTAGCTATAAAAGTCTATGTGAAGGCAATCTTTCTTGTAGTGAACAGTTTATCACCCTGCAATTATGGCAGATACATCTGGTTAAAGACCATGAATAAATACCCCTATAAAGGAACAAAAATAAAAATAAATAAATGGTTGGATGCAAATTAAAGTTAGGAAAATTGGGACCTATATACTGCGTCCAGGATAGCTGGAGTTAGAAATTAGAGGGGTCGTTTGGATGCGTCCCAAATTCCGGGAATAAGCAATTCCGGACATAAATTTTAATATAAACAATCCAAACTCTTCACAAAGTTACACACTTTCCAATAAATTTATGCCTAGGAATAACAAATTTTTCCAATTCCCCCAATTCCTAAGCGATCCAAACGCCCCGAGAAATACTATGAATAGTTGATTTTTAGTTTTCTAAAATTTGGAGGTTCAAAGAAATGAAAATTGAACTTTTTTTTTAAGATAAATTGGGATCAAGCCTCCCAACTTATTATTAAATTAAATGTCTATAAAGACCCCCCAGTCAGGTTTCGAACCTACGGCCTTTCACTTGAGATGCATTGTTCTTTGCCACTAGACCAAGAGCTAGTTCTTAATCTACGCTTGTTTTAGGAGAAGAAACAGGAGTGTACGACTTTGGCGTCTTCCCTTCTGACATGATGGACCTGCTAGACGATGATGACAGCTCAATTGGCGGGGGCCACCTAGGTGGCAGCAAGAAGAGGTGGCTAAGCTCGGAGCAGGTGAAGGCTCTTGAAAAGAATTTTGAGGTTGAAAACAAGTTAGAGCCCGAGCGCAAAGCCAGGCTGGCACATGAGCTTGGGCTCCAGCCACGCCAGGTGGCACTGTGGCAGTCTAGTTCCAGAACCGGGCCCGCTGGAAGACCAAGACACTCGAGCGGGACTATGGCTCCTTGAAGGCCTCTTATGATGCATTGCAGGTTGACTATGACTCGTTGCTCCATGACAAGGATGCCCCTGCTTGCTCAGGTTAAGATCTTTTTCTTATATACCTCTCAAACCAGTAAATTCTGCTTTTTAATGAGATATAGGTGCAATCTATGACAGTATTGTGAGAATTTAGTGGTGACAAAGAAATATTTTTATGCATAATACATTTGAATTTTGCATTTTAGTACTGAAACAATGTTTTAACTTCAGCACTTTTGATAACTACTATTAGCTTCTTACCTTGATTCTCTTGGATAACAGAATTTCTACCCATGAATGATCTAAATTATAATAGGCTTTAGTTTTAGTTGGATGTAAACCAATAGTTGATGTTAAAAAAAAAATTGTACACCCAAAAGTGTTTGACAAAGAGTGACATGTTCAATTCTCATCATGATAAGATAAACTTGATTTTAAGGAATATTTTTCATGTGGCGCTGATAAAAGAGCTCAAATCGAAGCTTGGAGAAGCAGCTGAGGCAGACATCATGAGCTTCACCTCAGTTAAAGAAGAACCTGTTCAAGGCTGTTCTCTCTGAATCTGACAATGCTAAGTCGGGCCCCAACTCTAATGAGCTGCCACCTCTCATCTACAACAAGAATGGCTCATCAGATAGTAACTCGAGTGCCATTTTAAATGAAGAACAGGCCATTGGCGAGCAAAGGTACCTATGATTGCTTTCGGTTCCTCGTCTATGGAGCTTTAAAAGGAACCTATTATTGGGGCCAACTGTACTGTATATTAGTATATCTACTGGATTAACAGTTTTTAGTTTTTATGCATTGCAGATTATCCAAGCTTTAAAAAAGGCTGAAAGGTACAACTGATAACAAAACAAAGATGTCAGAAGAAACAAAAGAATTATTTGATCAATTAACAGAATCAGCCATGAAACTTATGTCAGCAAAAGGGAACACAAGGCTTTCATACTTTGCGCATAGAAAAAGGTTGAATAAGATCGCATTGAGGAAAGAAAAAACAACAGAGGGGTCATTTGAAAATTTATGTCCTTGGCGTTCATTAATTGTCCTGTTATTAGTACATTCACCATGAAAGAAATCACCAATATTAAGGACACATTTTCTATTTAATTAAATTGCGAAAAAAACACTATTTTTCAACTATTTAAATAAATTGGGATTCAATACAAATCATATTACTTGTATATAAAAAAAAAAGAGTATACATCATATTTTATTATTACATTTTATCCACAAAGAATGTTTTACCAACTAGATAATAGTTAATTACTAAATTATTGTACAATTTTCGTAATTCTCCCCCCTTTTTACATATTTTGAGAGAAGGAATCTTTAGAGGTCATCGGGCTGGGCAGCATATCACAGTCTCAGTTCACAAATCAATTTACTGAACTTGGGAGTTTCACTAAATACTACCGAAGGAAAGGCCAGATTGAATCGGCCTATTGATTACTTGATTTTCTAAGAACTCATGTGAACTGTGAAGGTGGCTCTTGTCTTGAACATTTTTAACCCTTGTGTTGGGCCTCCTCTCCTCTCCCAAAAGGAATGATATTTGGGGCTGTTTGGATGGGCCGGAATTGTAAATTCTGGACATTTTATATCCCAAATTTATTATAAACAATCCAAACTCTTCACAATATTACACGATTCCTAATAAATTTATGTCTAGGAATTGCAAATTCTCCAAATTCCTACAACATCCAAACGGCCTCTTTGATATTTCGTAGAAAATCAGTTAATGTAGGCCCCATGCTTTTTATTTTCGTTTTAAAATATTGTCAATAATTAGCGTATATATTCATCCGTCTGATGCCCACTTAACAATATTGCTAAGAAGTAGACAAAAAACAATTAGAAGATGTTTAAAGGATGGAGGTTGAAAACTTGAGTAGCAGCCACTTCCATGGGAAAATGACATTGAAATTTGAATGATTTTCCCCAATTTAGTATTAAATTTCAAAGCCTGATCAAAATTCAAGGCTTGATAATGCCTTGAATTAATGATAATATTAACAGTAGCAAATTTAGTATTGATTTGCCCGAGGAATTGTCCTGCCAAGAAATCTAACTTGATAATGCTTACATAAGATAATATCGACAGATAATGATTTGTTTTGACAGCCATATATTTAACTGTACTCCTATCGCGTATAAGTTAATAATTAATGATTATACAAAATTATTGGATTCAGTATATCTAAAATTAATAACTTGCTTAAATAAAAAATGCCTATATGCATTTGCGCACCTGCCGTGTAGGTTTCATCCAGTTTTTCTTATCCATGGCTTCAAAGATAATGCTAGGTTTTGCAGCTATGCTTTTTTGTCTGTCATGTAATATGTCAATTAGAGGACAAGATCTTTCAAAGCATCTAGTTATGGAAAATGGCTCGAAGGTAAGTAGGTAACTAGAAGATTTTTTTTTTAATAATTATTTAATTTATGTTTAATAAATGCCATGTTCCCTTTTTTTTTGTGCTGTTGGCGTTCTATTCTATGTCAGGTCGGATGCTCAAATCCTGAAACACCAGAATTGGTATAACACAAACAAGCTTGCATGATTTATGTTTAAGTTTGAATAGGTCAGGTTAATTTCTATCTTTGAGAACCATTTAGCACCCTCCAGAAGTTTACGTCTACTTATTGTCGATGCCTTATGAACCCTAGCTCTATGCAAATTAATAAAAATAAATAAAATATATAACAAAAAGGAATAATGGAAAGAGATTAAAGTTCCTTTTGAAGTTGTCGTAATTGGATTTTGGGATAGATTGTAATATTAGGGAATGATTATGTTTCTAATTTAAATATTTCATGACAGAGCATAATATAAGTAAAACTTTTGATGAAATAGTTAGGTTTTACAGGAGGCTCAACACCTACCAAGTTACCAGGAGATTCAATCAGTGGCAGCTCAACTAAAGCAGAACAAAAGACCACCACTTATGTAATCGATCTTCATTTTTTTATTAATCAATCAAAAATAGTTAAGGTGATATATACTGATTCTGATTTGAAATTGCACAAATTTTGTCAGATTGCAGGATACACTAGTCAGGGATTCCATGGTGGTCAACCCTGGCACGGAGTGAGAGCAAGAATTACTGTATGGAAAATACCAGATGTGCAACATCTGTCAGCTAGTGGCGCTTACATAGCAGCATTTCACAAATCACGAGATCAGCAAGAATTAATCGCTGCTGGATTTCATGTATGCCATTTAATATTTGTTTTAATTCTACTTCAGATTGCTTTCAACTAGAAATGACGAATGAAATATCAATTCAAATTAGTAGTATTAGGAACTAATCTATTCTGAGATAATATTGTTATGTTATAAAATAGGAATGGAAATGAATATTGTTATAGGAACGTTCCGCCAAGACTATTTTTTTTTTAAATTACTACCTACCATCTCTCCACGCGTCAATTACATGTCCAATTTATTTATTTATATGTCCAGTTGTTTTTATGTGTGTTCACTTTATTCAATTATAAGTTACATTTTATTTTTGTATTGTTTTTAAAATTTTCTATGCATATTCAACTTGTTTTAATTTATGAATTTATTTGTTTGTATGTGATCACTTTGATTATTTAAATGTTCACTTTGTTCAAGCTATGGTAAAACAACATATTGCAGTTATCATTTCTGATTTTTTTTTTTTACTCCCTGTTTGACCTTTGTTTTTGCTTCAATCAACAACATATTGCAGTTATCATTTCTTCTTTTTTTTAAGGTAAAGTTCATATTAAAAATATTGGTCCACTGCATGCTAAATTTGCCAATATTATATTTTCACTTAAACTTTAATTTCTCTCTCTAGCTCTTTCTCTGTACTCTCGACAGTACAAGTTAACAGACTCGAGTTTGTACCCAATACAACCAAATATACATGCTTTACAAAGATATATGGAAAGAAACCAAAATTTACCTTAATATTAAGTTTTGTAGAAATTTAAAGCAAATTTCAGAAAAAACTGAAAGAACCTAAAAACTCGTATTATATCTGAGACTTGTGGTATAAATGAGCTTGTGAAACACTTTTTTGTTGAATTTTACCAGAGGCAACAACTACAATTAAGGTTCTGCTGTATTTAGTATTTAATATATATTACATGATTATATACTGCAGCGACTTTTTATGTTGAACAAACACTTGTGGCAGGTAAATCCTGGTCTTTATAATGACAACGAGGTGCATTTCTTCACATATTGGACTGTAAGTACTACAAATTCTCATCTTATTATTGTTATTATTATTACATTCTCTATGTTTAACTCGATCTGGAAACTCATGATGTATAATGTATGTATGATTGTTTGAGATGTGGGCTCAGAAGATTTAAATAAAAAGAACAAGAAGAAGAAGAAAAGAACTACACATAAGGAATGAGTCACATTGGTTCAGATCGATTTCTCAATTTAATTTGAATTTAAAATAATAAATTTATGTTGCAGACTAGAAATGACTACTCGACAGGTTGCTACAATAATTATTGCCCAGGTTTTGTGGTAGCGAATGGTACCAACCTTTATCCAGGACAGGCCTTTGCTCCTCCATTGTCAGCTTACGGTGGGGTACAGAGAGGCTTTACAATTAGGATAAAAAAGGTTTGTTGTGCTATCTATAAATTAAAATTAAAGAAAAATCGAACCGCATGCATAAGTTTGTTGTGTATAAACAATATATTTACCTAACTGCCCTACTTACCACAGAATCACAGATAAGATCAAAGCAAATTAAGTAGAACCACTGAGATTCTTTGAATTCTTATTATGTATGGTATGCATTGCAATATTGTTGATATTTTGCTCTTTAAGTCCAAAAGATAATTGCATGGCCAATATCCTTGGAATCAAAATGGTCACTATGACAGTATGACTATTTCATTGCAAGTGCAGGATGAGCACACTGGAGATTGGTCGCTATACAGAGAAGACCTTGGTGGCCCTATTGGTGGACCTGTTGGTGGCATGACATTGCTAGGATGGTGGCCTTGGTCACTTTTCCAGCATTTGTCAGACCGTGCAGATGTAATTCAATGGACAGGATTTGCCAGCCACAACTACAATGAAACGAGTCCATCGATGGGCAGTGGGCATTTTGCAAGTGAGCTTGATGGAAAAGCAGCTTCATTCAATGGTTGCTTTGGATTCGACGAAAATGGGTATGTTTATGAGGACCCCTATTCACCTGATCCTGTTGTAAGCAAATCAGATTGTTATTCTGTCTCTGACTGGTACGAGACGAAGCATGCTGCACGGCGCCACTTCTTTTATGGAGGACCAGGTGGCTGCTCTAAGTAAAAACGAGACATCATTTTGCTATAAATATATATATGGCACCATTAATTTGTTGTCAAAATATTAATTTCATATAATAAAGGATATCATGTAGTAATGGAAAAACATTTCAAAAAGGTGGTGAACTTTTTTATAAATGATTCTCTTGCGTTACTAAATTGAATCTCCCACATTGGCAACTTGCGTTGACCATAAGATTGGAATTGGTTGGAACTTTTTGTTCTTCGTTTCCGAATAAGAAATCGTTTACATACTAGCTAGCATGCAGCATAGCAGTGAGCCGGAAATTATTTGTTGGGACTTTGGACATCATATCATTCATATGTAAATATGAAATGTCTCTCATCTTTACATGAAGTGCAATGGGTTGACGAAGGATTTCTGGATTTGTTAACGAATCAAAAAAGAGTAATATTTTTTATCAACTTTATCCTCATTAAATTAAAACTATATAAATCTTGCCCGGCGTGACTTGCACGTGGGAACTGTAGATAGCACAGTGACTGTTGAAGCTGAAAAATTTAAATGTTGAAACTAGAACAAACAAGTGTTGTAGCTAGAACAAATATTTCTTTCTCTGTAGAACTACGAATTTAACATCCTCCAGAATTCTTTTGAGCCAAATGGCTTGTGCAACAGCTCTTGCTGCTGCAACATATTCTGCCTCTGCTGAAGATAATGCAACCACTGTTTGTTTTTTTGATGACCATGAGCAAATACCTGAACCAAGTGTGAATGCATAACCTGAAGTGCTTTTCATGTCATCTTGACATCCAGCCCAATCGCTATCAGTATAACCAATTAACTTTGAATTGTTGATTGATTTGTACCAAATCCCATATGCAACAGTGCCTTTAATATACCTCAGAACTCGTTTTGCCGCTGTAAGATGATATTGAGTTGGACAATCCATATATCTTGACAAAAGGCTTGAACTGAACATGATATCTGGCCTTGTTGCACTCAAATACAGTAAGCTTCCAACTAGGCTGCGAAATTGAGTTGGATCTGTTTTTGCTGAGCCATCTTCTTTTTTGAATTTGTCATTTGGAACCAGTGAAGTTGTAACACTCTTGCAATCTTGCATCCTATTCTTCTTCAATATCTCCTCTGCATACTTCTTCTGAGATATGAAAATCCCTTCTTCACATTGAGCTACTTCTATACCTTCATCATGCGGTTTGTCAAATGATTGTGGCTCGACAACAGTGAAATTGCATCTCTCTGCCCTTTCATAAATTTCAGCCAATGATTTAACTCTACGTGGAGGAGTTTCACCTGACTCAGCACTTAAATGTTGACCACTTGTAGAAGAATTTGAGACAGCACCATATTTTGTACTAGCATCATGTGGTGTTTGAAGTGGAGCATGCTTCAAATTTAAAACAAAATTTCTGTTGTCCTCCATCCTAATATTCACCATAACTTGACCATGTTGATCAATGATCTTACAACCATGCTTCTCAAAATAGACTGCATAACCGTTTTGAACGAGCCGCCCCACACTTAGAAGATTCTGCTTCAGATCTGGAACATATAGCACATCTCTAATGAACTTTGGACCCATCTTAGTTTGTACTACAATGTCGCCTTTTCCTTTGGCTTGAACCAATGCACCATTTCCCATGCGAACATTAGTTTCAAATGAGGTATTGATTCCATGAAAAATTTGTTGATTTCCAGTCATATGGTTTGTGCATCCACTATCCAAATACCAAACATCACCTCTATCTTCACTTGCTGAATGACATGCATAGAAGATGGTTTCGGTTGTCTCCCTTTGTTCAATGAAATTGGCTTGAGTTGTTGAGATTCCATTGTTCTACAGACCCGAGCAATATGACCTTTCCTTTTGCATTTGTTGCACTGTTTGGTAGACCAACAGTATTTGGTGTCATGGCTATCCTTCTTGCAGATATCACACCAACGTTTAGCCTTACTTGATTCTGCATACCCATCTCTTTTCTGAGCATATCCAGATTTGAAATCTGAACTTGCCTTAAAAGCAGTTTCGTTAGTCATGTTTCTCTGCAGTTTTCTTTCTTCATGTGCTTCAAGAGAACTAATTAACTGCTGTATGGGTAAAGTTGCAAGATCTTTGGACTCCTCTATAGCTGTAACTATAGAGTCAAAACTCTCAGGAAGGCTAATTAACATTTTCTCAACAAGTTTCTGTTCAGTTATATCTGTGTCGCCAAGAGAACGCATCTGATTCACTAAATCCATAACTTGTGAAAAATACTCTTTTACCTTCTCCGAGTCTTTCATCTGCAAATTCTGGTATTGTCTACGTAGGGTCTGTAATTTGACAATTTGAACCTTAGCTGATCCTTTGAACTCTTGTTGCAGCGCTTCCCAAGCATCTTTCGCTGTGGTTTCGTTGATGATCCGTGAGAAGATGTTTTCTGCTACCCCTTGTTGAATAAGGAATAACGCTTTAGCATCTTTCTTCTTATCTTCCTTCAACTGCTGTTTTTCTTCTTCTTTGAGATTATAATCTGCAGCATATGTTTTGTAGCCATCTTGAACGATATCCTACAAGTCTTGTGAGAGCAACAAGGTCTCCATATTCACTTTCCATATGCCATAGTTGCTGCCGATCAGCATAGGTGCAGGGAGTTGCGCCATGGTTGCTCCTGAAGCCATCAATGGAATAACTTTCTTCTTCTACTCTCAATTATGCGCCCTTTATGGCTCTGATACCAATTGTTGAAGCTGAAAAATTTAAATGTTGAAACTAGAACAAACAAGTGTTGTAGCTAGAATAAATATTTCTTTCTCTGTAGAACTACGAATTTCTTTATTCAACAACAACTCTATTACAACTCTTGATGCCAAACTGATTACAAAATGTTGTATTTAAAGACAATACAAATGCTGAAAATAAAACACCGCGTTTCCTAAACTAATCTGCCTAAATTAACTGACCACTAATAGCACTATGACTCAATAACAGTACTTCTAAATTTACTGATACACAAAATAGATTTCTAAGTATAGAATTCTATTTATGATTTCAACAGTGACTTCATCCTGTCCATTGATTTGCGCCTCTTCATCCTGGCCGTTCATCCGGGATAGCTTTTTTCTTCGTCCTCCGCTTTAGGACTTTAGGTCACCTGCTCCTGCGCTTTTCTCTTTGTGCGTTGTCAATCGGTGGATGGCTCGCTGTGCTGGACGACGTGGGCTGCGTACAAAGCCACAAGTCTCTCTCCCCAACCATTCCCTTTCTCCTGTCGTTTTCACTTTTTCATCCGTGCTTCTGGATCATGCTCTGCAAAAAAGCAAAAGGCACTGGAACCCATCGTCATCGAATTTCAGACACCTCCGACTTCCGCTCTCACCGCCATTTCCGTGAATCAGTAGATCGCATGTTCCTCTTCAAGAAGAGCTCCGATTTAGTCAATGAATCAGGTATTACTCTTTTCTCTCATGTGGGTGCCTGATTTCAAATTTTTTCTTCGTTTGAGTGCTCTCGCTTGCTCATTTCAGTCGATATTGTGCCTCTATTTTGCTTTCCTAATCCAAAGTTGCAATGAAACTCCCAATGTAGGCGTCAATTTTTGCGATCTGTAAGAATCCCCTTCCTGTATTTGGAGCCTGCATCTACGACCCTAGAAATGCCACAACTTTCCATTTCAGAACTAAACGATTTAAGCTTAGTTCACATATTTACGAAAATGCCACAACTTTTCATTCTGATGTTGTTCACATATTGGGGGATCAGTATGTTGGATAGGGTATACAACAGCTCTGATTAAGTTTACTGTATGGTGGTGGTAATTTGCTGTTGCGTGTTTCTTTAGATGTTGCAGAAAAAATGTGTTGGTCGGCTCTTGATTTGTGTTTATTTTTTGGTGTGCTTTGTATTTTTTTTTTGAAAAAAAGGCCATTGGGCCCGTTTCTATTACTAGAAACAAAAATTTTTACACAGATCACTCAACAGCTTTAACATAAAAAACCATCTAAACTCTCTCTAACTTGAATCATCCAAACAACAGGACCCCTGAAAAGAAAATAAACATAGATATCAATTCCTAACTCTCAGATGGGGGTCTCTATCGCTGGTCCCATGTTCCAGCTGCCCCAGATATCATTGTGTGGCAGCATGTCCATGTATGTATCTGGCGTCTGCACTTGTATTGGTATTTCATTCCAGTCTCCCGGCAGCCACATCTTGAGGTGATTCTTTGTTTCTTCATCCACTAAACCTGCCCAGTATTCCACGTGAGATTAAATTGTCAGTAATAGACTTCTTGTTGTTTTTGGTTTTTTAGCATTAAAAATAACTTCATTTCTCATGTTCCACATCCCCCAACACAAAGCACTAAAACAGATTAGAAAAGCTTGTTTTCTCTTTTGAGGTAAGCTAACTGCAAAGTCTACAATATCCTGTAAGGATTGCCAATTATAAAAAGAGTGTTGAGCTTGTCCCATCCAGAACCAAATAGTTCTGGCGAGAGGGCAAAAAAGGAATAAGTGTACAACGGTTTCTTTTTCTTCACAACAGCTACAAGTCACTTCTCCAGTCCAACCTCTTTTCATAAGGTTGTATTTGGTGAGTATCTTGTCATGCATAACTAACCACATGAAGATCTGGATTTTGACAGGGACTTTTATCTCCCACCAGATGTTTGAGTTCAGCCTTTGAACCCCTCCAAAATTCAAAAAGGAATACAGAGAGTGAGAAGTATAAATGCCAGAATGTTCCCATCTCCAATTCATCAGATCATCTTCATTTTTCAAGTAGGTATTATAGAGAATGGAACTTAACTCAAGCCACTCCTGTCTTAGAATACCCGTCAAATGTCTACGGAAATGTAAAATACTACCCTGAGACACGATTACATCTTGTAAGCTACAATCTGTGTTATCACATAAGTCATACAAAAAAGGATACACGGTAGCAAGAGAGCAGTTCTTATACCAGATGTCAGTCCAGAAGGTTATTGAGGCACCATTCCCTACTGTGTAGCTCCTAGAAGTTGTCCCTAAATGCTCTAAACTACTAATTGTTTTCTAGAAAGGAGAAAAACTAGACCTATCTAATCTACCATGGTATTTCTTAAGAATCAAAGTCTTCCACAAACTATCAAAATTAGGACTATTATATCTCCACCACCATTTCATCAACAAGGCAGTATTCATATCTTTAATATCTAACACGCCTAAACCATCATGCTTCTTCATTTGACAAACCTTTTTCCAATTCACAAGAGCATATCTTTTTTTGTTCTCTACATTTCTCATCCATAAAAAGCTAATTCTACAAGAATCTACTTTCTTCCTAACTAATTCTGGGATTCTATAAATTGACATCATATACATTGGCATAGCTGTAATTACAGAGTTAATAAGAGTTAGCCTCCCTCCAATGGAGAGCATAGCTCCTTTCCAATGTTGCAACTTCTTATTCACTTTATCTAGTATGAACCCCCAATCTGAACATTTAAGTTTTTTATAGGTAAGCGGCAGTCCTAAATAAGTAATGGGAAACTCCCCCACCATGCAATGAAAAATACCAGCTAGTCTATCACAGTGAGAATCAGAAATATTAATAGGTACCATAGTAGTTTTGTCAAAGTTTATCTTTATACCTGACATAGCTTCAAATGCTAGCATTGTCCAGAATACCCTTTCAACATTTTTATCTTCTGCCTCCAAGAAAATCAATGTGTCATCTGCATATAAGACATTAGTTATGGCTTTATCATTCAAAATTTTGGGGCCTAACCCCTTAATGAGATTGTACTCCCTGCCTTTTCTAAAAATCCTGCATAAAGAGTCAACAACTATATCAAAGAGGAAGGGAGATAGGGGTCACCCTGCCTCAAACCTCTCTTACAAGGAAAGTAATCTGTTAGCTCCCCATTGAAATTGATACAAGTATGAGCACTGTTACACAGTAACTGTATCCAATCTACCCACTTTCTGCCAAAGTTCCTCCCCACCAAAGTCTCTTCTAGATATTCCCAATTAACTCTATCATAAGCCTTTTCAAAATCTATTTTAATGATAACCCCTTCTTGTCTAGACAACTTACAATCATGAATGATCTCATGTGCCAATACTACATTTTCTAAAATAAACTTATCGGGCATAAAACCTGATTGAACAGGGTCAATTAGCTTATCTATCACCCTAGCAAGTCTATTTGTCAACATTTTTGAAATGATTTTAACACTACAGTTCACTAAACTAATAGGCCTAAATTGCTTTACAGTAATAGCTTCTTTATCCTTAGGTATCAAACAAATGGAAGCCTTATTCAGCTTTGCTAAATTCAAGTTACCATCATAAAAGTGCTGCACTAAAGTATAAAGGTCACTTTTTATCAAATCCCAAAATTGTTGGTAAAAGGCAAACGAAAGACCATCAGGGCCTGGAGCCCCACTAGCATCCGAGCTAAAAATAACTTGTTTGATCTCCTCTATACTGAAAGACTGCTCTAAACTATCCCTATCCTCATCAGAGAGCACAGGTTCATCTACCCAAAAATTAGGAGTAAAAAAAGCTCCTTTAATACCACTAGTACCCAGCAGGTCTCTATAGTAACTAATGATGTGTTTCTTAATAACATTACTATCATCGGTCATAACTCCATCAATTTCTAGATTAAAGATACTATTTTTCCTATTCCTAGCAGAAGCTACTTTATGAAAGTAACTAGTGTTTCTATCTCCCTCCTGAAGCCACTTTTGTTTGGATCTAAGTTTCCAATGATGCTCATCTTCTTTATAAATTTCATCAAGGATGTTTTTACAATGAAACCAGTATTCAGACTCCTCAAAAGTGAAGTCTCTATCTTCTTGAATACCATCTAAGTCTTTTAAGTCTTGTAGAGCTTTAGCTTTTTGTTTTTTCCTACTACTCTCAAAATTTTTCTTCCAACCTGTCATTTTCTTTTTCATATGCTTCATTTTTTTTTAACCAAGTTTGTCCTATATCTCCTACCAAAGGTATGTCATGCCACCACCTAGCCACTAGGGAGGAAAAATCCTCACTGGTAAACCAAATTGGATCATATCTAAAGATATAATTGCTATTTCTATTTGTTCTATCAGTATCTAAAATAATGGGTACATGGTCAGAACCATATCTAGCTAATTCCTGAACTTGACAATTCGAGTACTGAGTATCCCACTCCATACTTCCTATATATCTATCTAACAAAGCAAAATTGGTATTATTAGTCCACGTATATTTCCTATGAGGAATTCTATATTCTATCAAATTCCAATTATTCATAAACAAATTAAATTTCCTACTAATCCTTATATCAAAGTTGAGACCCGTTTTTTCATACCTATGTCTAATAGCATTAAAATCTCCACAGATGAGCCATCTACCTTGCCAAATTTGTCTAATCTCATTTAACTCTTTCCAAAAGACCATTTTACTTCTAGCAGTTATAGGACCATAAACAATTGACAGTAAAAAGCAACAATTGTCCTGTCTATTTCTAATCTTAACATTCAAAGAAAATCTAAGTTTTTCTATCTGTAGAACCTCCAATTTGAAACTAGCACAACCAAAGAGAATACCCCCTGAGGCTCCTACAGAAGAGAGCCAATGCCAAGTGTCTATAGTTTCTGAAATATTCCTCAGGATTCTAGGAGTAAAATTGGTTTTTTTGTTTCTTGGATAGCAACAATATCTATACTGTGAGACCTAAGCATGTCACTAAGATTTTGTCTTTTAGTAGAGGAATTGAGACCTCTAGCATTCCAATTCAAAATCCTCATTCAAAACTAATCAAACCCTGATTTACACTAACTATTACTCTATTATCCTGGTCTTTCTTATTTATATCTAAAATCTGCTGTAACAAGGTCTCAAACGAGCCTCTATTTAAGTTTTGCATTTCAGTGATGATCTAATGCAATTGTTGGGGGTCATTCCCTAGTTGAATCCTATAAACTTCAAACATGGTAGCTATTTCTTCATAAGTTAATCTACTATAAGGAAATCTATCTAGCAAGGGTATACCTTGAGTTTTCTTCATGCCTCCATCTTTCTCTTTAATTCTGGCTTTGGCATTGCTCATCACAGAGGCTGTGAGGCCTTTGATCAAGAGTCGAGAGCTCCTTCTAGCTGGGTGGACGAGTGAGAGATGCTTTGGGGACACAGTCACTGCTTCAGTTTCTGCTACTAGTTCCTTCTCTTGATTTGAACCCACTATTGCAGTGTTAGAGCCATTGGGTATCTCTGGTTGGTGAGAGACTTGTCCTACCTCCTTGCTTCCAACAGAGAGAGGTGTATGAATTTTACTGTCCCTAGCCTCCTGACTGAAGAGTGTTACTAAGGGGTTGTGTGTACCAGCCACCTTGGACTCACCACCTGGGTGATCACTTTTACTTTTTGACTTATTTATCACTGAGTTACTGCCGTGTCCAGTAACAGTGGGGGTTCACTTCTCAGATTCACCATCATCAATGAGTACTGCCTTCAAGGGGGCAGTACCTATCGGTGTACTGTCCCTAGCCACCTGACTGAAAACAGCATCTATAGTCCCTGGCTTGAGTGTTACTAAAGGAGTGTGTGTACCAGCAACCTTGGTATCACCACCTGAGTGTTCACTTCTACTTTTTGACTTATTTATCGCTGTGTTACTGTCTTGTCCAGTAACAGCGGGGGATCTCTTCTCAGATTCACCAGCATCAATGATTACTGCCTTCAAGGGGGCAATACCTATTGGTGTACTATCTTGTTCTCTCTCCACAGGTATTGTGTCCCCAAATCCAACATCATCGGTTTGCATCGCCCCAGAGGAACCTGCACCCATGGATTTTGCCTTGTTGGTTCCAGAATTAGAATCACCTCCTTGGGATGGTTTGTTAGTGTTGAAGGGGTGGTTGTTTCCTCCTGGACCCCCTTGTTTGATTGTAGGGTTCCCCTTCTTTGTGCCATTCTCTGCATCTCCTCTGTTATCTTCAATTTCAAATTCCACATCATACCTTTCAATATACCCTCTGGGATTTGTGAATGTGATCCAGGCCCCTTCTGGAAGGTGTTTGACATCACAAAATCCCACCCTTACTCTAGCAAATCTGAATTCAATATGCCTAGCTGTTTTCTCATCCAAGTCAAGCACAACTCCCCCCCATTTCTTGAACAAGCGTTGAAATTCCTCATAGTGGAACAGTTTGAGAGGAAACCCCCAAATTTTGACCCAAACTGAGATCAATCTGGTACCTTCATCATATGCCGGGTCCCATGGAAGTACATTCACCTCTCGATTCTCCAGCCTGAGTGTAGGATTGGCTAGCACAGTGTTGTACCACTGTGGGGTTGGAGCTGCCACCAAATACATCCAGTCTTGAAATGGCCTGACTGTCCAGGAGTAATGAGGCATATTCTTCACCAGTGCTCGTTCAACACGATCTGCTCCCCATCTCGCCTCATCAACTATCACAATACTGTGTTGAAATGCATCCTCAAGTCTTTCTATGTTGGGATTCATGTGGAACGAAGGACCGATCGGATGCATCTCGCTCAGATCTGCTTTCTCTTTTCTTCTATGAAGCAGTATTGGATTTGAGAGAGACTCTCTAGGGTTTGTGATCGGTGGAGCAATGATAGATCTACACTTTTTGGCCTTATGTCCACACTTGTTGCAGATAAGACAAACTTGCGGGTTGGAGCAATCTCGCGCGAAGTGTCCCTTGTCTGTGCAACGCATGCATCTGCCCTCCGATCTGATCTTTTGGAGTTTAGATAGAATCAAATCGCTACGATTGGGGATGTTTTGATCTCCATCGTTCCTTCTTGGACGCCAAAATTGCACAGGGTTCACTACATATCGGTTGGATGTGATCTCTTCTGTCATCGCCATTGATGACGTCACAAAGCTTTTGAGCTTTCAGATCAAAAATCAAAGGCTACGCTAATTTCTTTTTCTTTTTTCTTTTTGCTTTTTTCCTCTTTTTTTTTTACTTTCTCTTTTTTCTTTTCTTTTTGAATGAAAAGGAACAAGAAATTGCCTCAAATCGCCTCAAATCGCCAACCGAATCGCCTCAATAATCTCATGAAAAGGTGTGCTTTGTATTGATTATTTATTATATTGATTTGTGTTTGGTTTTGCTTGCAGTCGGCACTGATTATCTATTTTATTGTTGTTTTGTTTTGTTTTTTGAGGTCAATGCTTCACAACTAGCATGGAGGAGTTAAGGTTGTTGTCCGTCAACCGCCATTACAGCCGGTGAACACCTTTTTTTTATCGTTATTGCTCACGAAGTATTTGAGGATGAGTGTTGATTGTTTTGTCAGTTCATACCATAGCTCAGGATTCTTCCTTCAACTGGTGAGAACCTTTCTTCAATGTTTCGTAAGAATTCTTCCTTCAGCTTAGTTTCTTCTCAACAATTTTCTTTTATTTTAATTTTACTTATGTTCAGCAGGTCTGTTCCTTCTTTCTGTTCTAATTTCTATTCCTCCTCAACTTACAGCTTTTAAGGTCTTAGTTCCTTTTCATCCAGATTTTCTCTTCAATCTCCTATTTATACTCCAGTTTTGACTTATTGCTTCTTCTAAACACTTCTTTGTATCTTAATTGGTTGGGAACCCGAAAGTTTTGGGAGCTGTTACTGGCCTGCTATGGGAACATTGCACTTGCTGCAATCCAGATTGGCAGATGCACTGGACCTAAATCAGAGTCATGAACGGACAAAATCAAAGTCAGAACTTATGTAAGGTTAGATATCTTATATCTTAGATGGCCTAATTAAAAATTGGTAAATTATTTCACACTCAGGAGCTACTTTTTTTTTTGTTGCATTTTATCTTATTCAATGTGATTAAGTAAAAAAAATGTAATGAATTTAGAATTGGACATAATGGACTGTAAGGAGATCTTAGTGATCTTTTCTTGCAATTTCCTACTTAACTATAATCAGTGTTCTTTGGTTGATTGCATTTTTACAATAACTATCAATCTTTGTCATGTTTATAATTTAATTTATTTCTGGTAGGTCTTAATTTTAGAATAATTGATTTGTGCCAAAAATTTAATAGTTTTCCAGGTGCTTGCATAATTAACTCTTCCCTGGATCCATTGTACGACTGCTTCTTTTTTTATTCCAAATTTTTGTAACCAGAGAGGTATGATATTTATCATAAACTTCATCTAAATCTACATTCTTATGCGTCTCTAATCAATAGTTTGTAAGATATGAATGATTGAGGGTTCCTTTTTTGTCTTTTATAATGCATTTATGTCGTACTCTCTCATATATGCATATATTTTCACAATGTGGACCTAAATACAAATGAAATGACATAATGGACAGGAGTTATATAAAATTAAAATGTGTATATTTTGGTACAAAGAATGCATCTTTTATTTTTGTATTCTTAAATTTAGGATGCAAGCAATAGTACTTTTTTCCAAAATGTTTCCCACCTTATAGTAGGTTGTTCTCATCTTGACCATGATTAAAGGGATCCTATCTTTTACATCATATTTAAGAGTTTTCTTGCTTTGATTACGTACACTGGTTGCTCATGCTCCTGATTCAACTGAAGTTGAACGTTTGAAGTTCCTGGCATCTCTTGCTGGCAAGGTTTGGCATATTTCAAAGCTCATATTTGTTTTTTGTTTAGATTAAGGTGATATGCTGTAAGTTAAAGGTTAATAGCCATTGCTCTTGAAGCTAATATTTGATCTTTTGTTGTTTCTATTGTCATAATAGTTTTTTCTAATAGTAGGAGCACCTAATGCTGGTGATATGGGATCCTGATCATCCTGTAAATAGTGTTGTTAGGCGTTAAGTGCTTTGCAAATTGTTTATGGCTATATTGAGAAGTATACTATGATTGTTACAATGATATGATAATAGGATATAGATATAAATTAATGTTTGATAGAAGCTATTTTAGAACACAATTGAAAGGCCTATCCTTTATGATTTTGCAGTCGACCAACTAATTAGAAAATTGTTTTGCTACATATTCAGATAGAAATGAATCGCGCAACGCGCGAGAATAGAACTAGTTTTAATTTCACCCTTCTTTCTATTGTACACAAAAGTATTAGCATGTCTATATGTAATTTGGTTTTAGGCTTGGCTCTTAATTTTATTGTTCAATTAACATATCAGTGGTAAATTTAGCCTTATAATGACTTAATTTGAGCCCTTTTAATTGCTCGTGTTGAATATTCAATTGGATTCCCAAACTTTCAGCTTCATTTGTTTTTCCCCTTTCTTCAGAGATTTACCTAAGGAAATGTGAGTGCAATCCTTCTTGGTAGCCTCTATACCAAGCGTGTACCTAAAAAAAAAAAAAGAATGTGCGTGCAATCCAATTGCGAGATGGTTTTATACTTTTATCTAAAATACATGACCGTGAATGCAAGTTTCTATTCCTCAAAAAAAAAAAAAAAAAAAGCACAAGCTTTTATATAAAATAAAAAATAGATATCTACCATCATAAAATTAAAATAAAAGTTTTTGTCATTTCATCTTGAAATTATGACCGTAAAAACCGGCCACACGATTTGCACAAGTCATCATTCTCTGGATCCGAATTTGTCGGTATCCAACATTTTCTCATATTTAATTATCCTTATCCAACTTTTCATATATTGTATTAACCAAACTTTCATCTCTCCTCTCTCTTCCTAGCTCTCTCCCTCCCTCGTTGAGCAGAAGCACCGGTTCCGTCTAGCCCGGCGGCATCTCTCTCTACCCTGCACCTTGGAAGTTCCTCCTCTTCCCTTTTGGGCGTTACCGTGCACAAGCCCAGGGTCAGGATCAGATTTCTGATATCAAATTTCCTCAATTTTAATATTAAATTTCAAAGCCTGATAAAAATGCGACGCATTAATTTGTCCGAGATAATTATTTTGCGAAGAAATCCTACATTATCATGCTTACATAAGATAATACCCACCGATTCTGAACAATTACTCCAATTTGAAATATAATTACAATTATATAAATTGATGACGATACAATGTTATTCCATGGATTCAAATCAAACCAAGATTCGCTATATCTCAAAACTTAATAACTTGCTTAAAGACAAAAAGGTAATAGCTTATATATATATGGGCACCTGCGCTGTGGGTGTCATCCAATTAAAATCCTTATCCATGGCGTCAAAGAGAACGCTACTTTTTGCTACTATGCTAGTTTGTCTATCATGCAGTGTGTTGATTGAAGGACAAGATATTTCAAAGCATCTCGCTATAGAAAATGGCTCTATGGTAACTAGAAACATTAATTGTTTCCCTTTTACTTTTCAAATAATATTCCCCTAAATTTAGTTCAGTATCCATTGTTTAAAATTCCCATGCTCTTTTACTGTACCGAAACAGCAAAATTGGTCTAACACACACACACACAACAACAAACTATATTGTTTGTAATTAAATTAACGAAATATTGATGTTTGTAGTTCAATAACCAATCTTTTTGGCTGGAGGTTCATTAATTTCTTTAAGTGATTTCTGTTTATCTCATTTCAAACTCCATTAACAATATTTCATTTGGTCATCTTAACGAATCAGAAAAAAAAGGGTGAATTGGGGATACATAAACTCATTTTTTTCCACAAAAATACATTTTGTGATTTTAAAAATCAGAAAAATATTTTAAATACTATTTTCATTATTTTGATTCTTAGTTTACACTACTTAATCAAGACTTAATTACCAATACAGAAGGCTTAACCAAATTTTTATACCATACTTATTTTCAAATCCTTCATAAATAAGAATGTCTTACTGGTCAAGTGGTGTAGTTTCAGGGCAGTTAAGAGGCCATCATTTTTTTATTCTTATTTAGTGATTAGTGAAGATATTATTTTTTTCCCCAATTTTCACAAAAGGTATTAGATTCAGTAAGCATGATTTCAGACGATCCTGGGCATGTTTGGCAACCAACATGAGATTGCTATTCGCAAACCCAACATCCATTAAAAAACCTTTTCCCAGTTCGCTCCCCCAAGTTTGTGTGTTCTCCAAAATCCGGGAATCCAGGAGCTGTTCACCTAATTCGCGAACTTCGCTACGTGTTTGGTTCGGCGCGAACTATCCCTGTTCGCCAGTTGCCAAACATAGCCCGCCTAAAGGATATTGCAGTTAATTGCAATATTCAATGAATGATTATGTTTATAAATTAAATTTCGAGATTTCATAGTAAGAAAATTATATAATAATTAAAACTTTTGGTCCTATAGCTAGGTTTTACAGTAGTGTCCCACATGCAATCAAATCACCAGGAAGTTCAACCAGTGGCGGATCAAGTAAAGCAGAAAAAAAATACCTATATATATATATATGTTTATGTACTTGCTCGATCTCCATCTTGATTAATCAATGTAAACTTATCTAGGTGATATACTGATTGTCTGATTCTGATTTGAAATTGGTTTAATTTGTTAGAATGCAGGGTACTACAGTAAGGGTCACCTTGGTGATACACGCTGGCATGGAATGAGAGCACAGATTACTTTGTGGAAAATACCAGACGTCCAACCTCTTTCAACTAGTGGCGCATTCATAGCAGCAAGCAGCAAATCACCAGATCTAGAATTAATTGCTGCTGGATTTCACGTATGCCGTTAATTTTTAGTTTAATTCTCTTTCAGCTTATCTTCACCTCGAGATAGTCGAGTGATAATCAATTCATATTAGTACGTAGTACAGGCAGCATGTATAGTTTGGTAATTTGGTTCTCTCTCGCTAAGTCAATAGTACAAACAGACAGGAGTTTATACTTTATACCGTATAAGAAGCCTAGACAGTTTAAAACAAAACTATTTGTGGCAACACATTCGTGCATGCTGAACAAATATTTGTGGCAGGTAAATCCGAGTCGGTATAATGACAATGAGGTGCACTTCTTCACATATTGGACGGTTAGTACTCTGAAATTTCCCATCTTTCTTAATAACATATGGATTTCCTCATCATTCAACTCAATGTAGAAGCTCAAGTAACTAGGTATTAGATTTGCAGCATTTACCATAACCATGAGCTTAAGTGACACGAAACTCATAGGCCCTCTGCATTTAATAAAAAATAATAAACAGAGAAAATTTTTTGAAGAAAAAATGAGGGTCTAGCCCACACCTTTTTTATTGATACTAAACAAGTCCAAAATTACAAAATTTTAGCCAGCAGCTAAAATTTAAAAATTGCAAAATGAAAAAGGCAAAACACTAGAAAAACTAAAAGCAGAATACACCAAAAAAAAGGGGGAAAAAAATAAGGACTCCAGAATTTCGGACCTGAGAAGAAAGAAAACTATAACTTTCTGAGTGGTATCCATTCCAGCAGTTCAGATAGTAGATCAGATTGTGGTTTTTCAACCTCACAAAAAACTCTCCACATCTCTCTCTCCAAATAAACAGAGAAAATTACCAAGAGTGCTACTCATTCAGGTCAATTTCTCTTTGTATATAACTTAGAACGCAAATTTCAATAATTGTTTGTTGCAGACTACAAGTGACCACTCGACAGGCTGCTACAATAATGAATGCCCAGGTTTTGTAGTAGCGAATGGTACTAACCTTCATCCAGGAGAAGCCTTTGCTCCTCCATTCTCAACTTACGGTGGGGAACAGAGAGCTTTTACAATTAGGATAAAAAAGGTTTGTTATGCTATCTATTATATTTAAGAAAAATTGACGTACACGCATACGAGCATAAACAAAAGCCTATATATCTCTCTAATTTCCATACCAAATATAGCTACATAACATGATAAAAGAAGTATAGCTAGGCCCAGAATAAAAGCGAAGTACAGCCACTGAGATTGTTTCAATTCATGTTATGCATGGTCTGCATTGCAATGATATAGGATTAATTGCTGCAATTACATTGCAAAATTATAATTCGATACTTCAATCACTATTATTTTTCCCCTTGATTCATACAAATGAAAAGGGTGCCTGGACAATATCACCAGAATAAACAAGTATACTAGAACTTTTTGTAACTTCTTTTTGAAGCTGGCTGGTGGAAAGCCAACCAGAAATTTCATTGAAAACAAACAAATTTACATAAAGGACACATCAATAAAAACGTTGGTAATGTATGGCTAATAACCTAATACATTGGAGGTACAGGACGAACAGACTAAAGATTGGTCACTATACAGAGAAGATCTAGGTGGCCCTATCGGTGGCATGACATTGCTTGGATGGTGGCCAGGATCACTCTTTAAGAACTTGTCACTGCATGCAGAGATAATTCAATGGACAGGATTTGTCAGCCACAACTACAATGAGACGAGTCCATCGATGGGCAGTGGGCACTTCGCCAGCGAGCTTGATGGAAAAGCAGCTTCATTCAATGATTGCTTTGGATTCAATGATAGTGGGTATCCTTACAGTGACGACTATTCACCTCTTCCCAACGAAAGCAAAGCAGCTTGTTATAATGTCTCTGAATGGTATGAGACAAAGCAAGCTGCAGGACGCCACTTCTTTTACGGTGGACCAGGTGGATGCTCGGAGTAAAATTTAGATTGCATTTTGCATAAAATGTTAAGAATATATATATCAAGTCATCTGCTTCACTTATAAAGAAATATAGGACCATATGTTTGTCAAATAATATATCTTCTAATTAAGCACATCATGTAGTGATGAGAAAACATCTCGAGAAGAGTACCTTTTATGAATATTAATTATCTTGCTTTTCTAAATTGAATTGTGCATATTGGTACTTGGCGTTGATCATAAACATCTAAATTTGTTGCACCTCTCAATTGTAATCTCAAACTTGAGCTCTATCGATTTTAATCTACTTCAGGAATTGTGCGTGTAGTACAATGGTGAGACAGTTTTATGTAAACACAAACCTTTGAAGAAAAAACAATCTTTCATTACCCAAAAATGAAGCACAAGCTTAAAATCAGTTCAATGACCAATTAGTTTTACCAGAATCCGCCTTACATTGGAGTTAATACGCACTGATTAATTGAGCACCTGCCTCCGAGAGAGAGGATGGCGACTCAGAAGGCGACTCAGAAGGCGAATCAGAAGGTGACTTCACTACCACCTCCTCCGCCACCAAAGATCTCGGTCAAAGACAGGAAGCAATCCTCTCCTCTTCTCCTCCCCCTCCACCGCTTCTTAATGTTTACTCGCAACGCCTTGGCCAGAACCCTCCAAAACCTAACTTCTCCTCTTCTCACTTTCCACCTACACAACCTCCTTTGCTCGACTCTTACCTTGCAAAACTAAGGGATTCGACTCCCTCAGCTAAAACCACTTCTGTTCCCGTTGCTAAAGATTCGATCCAACCAGCACCTCGCCAAGACTGTCTCTTTGGCTCTGTCAGATCGAGGTTGCAGCCGCTTCTACCGTCTCCGTCCTTGACTATCTTCACTCTCAGGTTAGTAACCTCCAAGTCTTATCAAAAGAGGTTTGCTTGCTTTGATCTCCCTCGTAAGAGTGCCTCTGCTACTTCCTCTTCTACTGAGTTGAAGAGTGATTCTAAAAAAGCTAAAGCTTGGACTAGAGTTTTGCCTAAAAAATTTAAATCGGCTGGTTCTGACTCTGGCGGTTCTGTTGCTGAGGTAATTAAATCTAAGCTCTCCTCTTTCAAGAAATCTAGAAAATGCTTTAATTATCTCTTTGCTGGTCATTTGAAATCGACTTGTAGTCTTCCTCAGAGGTGCATTGTTTGCCTTAATTTTGGTCATAATGCTAAGTTATGCCCCTTCCTCTCCCAAGACAACTCTTCACCTCCCATTGACTGTCCTGACTGTTCTCATTCTCATGTCTTGGAAACTGATGTGCAACCTCCCTTAGAAGAATCTGTTCATATCCCTTCTCCTCCTATTAATACCCCTTCTTCCTCTTTACAAATCATTCCTTACTCTTCCACCCCCTCTTCTACTACTTTTCTGAACCTTTGCTGTCCAACTTAACTATGGATGTTCCTGAAAATTGGCAAAATATTCACCTTGATAGCGCTCAAGAATTTGAGGATCTTTGAATTCATCTGCTAAGTATTTATTATGTGCCTAACCAACCTGTGGATCCTGAGAATGAGCCACTTAACTGGGGGGCTATTGTTACTTATCAAAACCAAGGCCTACTTCCTCATGACTTTGAGAGAAGGTTACTTACCAGACTTTCAGTACAGTTCGGAGGAGCACTGCATCATTACCAGTTGCATCCTGTTCGCCATGCAACAAGAGATTTTCTTCTTGTCTGTCCCAATGCTTTGATCAGAAACAATATCTGCAATGCCAGTGTCATTCATTTGCAGAATATTCGTTACCGTTTTCAAAGATGGAATAAATCCAGAGGCATGGTAAGGGAACCTTGTGTTTTTCATTCCAGATTATCAGGTCAGCCCCTTCATCGTTGGAATCAAAGTGCACTTCGCAAGCTTGTTTCAGGATTTGGCTATCCTCTTGCTATTGCTCCCCACGTCACTGGTAACAACTTTGCTTTTCTTCGAATGTTTGTTAAGGGAGTTCATCCAACTAGAATCCCTCATGAAGTTGCTGTTTCTGATGAGCCTGGCGCTACTAGAGTTCGAGTGCACATTGAAGGCTTTGAGCAAGTTGCTTTTTACCAGAATCCGCCTTACATTGGCCATGGCAGGCCTTGGGTCCCTCCTCCGCCACCGCCAAATCCTAACCCTGATAACGGCTTTGGTGCCGTTTCTGGTAACTTGCCAAACTCTGACAATTTTGTTAATCAACCTCCTGCTCAAGGTCAACCTCCAGTCCTGCAAGCTACTGGAGATGTTGTTGTTATTCAACCTTTGGAGGAGCCGTTGCATAACTTTTTTATTAACCAGCTGGTTCCCTCGTTTGGTGAGCTTGTTACTAATTGCTTTTCAAGTAGTTATGTTGATCTTTTTTGGGTCATGTGCCGCAACTAATTTCTGTTCAGCCTCCACTTTTCTCTCTTACTCTTGATTATTTAAGTTCTGAGCAAGAATTTAATGATGAACTTTCCTTTGTTGCGTCTCAACAATAGGATATTTCTGTATTAAATGATGCTGATCTCTCTTTTAATGTTACTGTTGATCCGTCTAATAGCTCTGCTCTCTCTCTAACTTCGACTGAATCTTTGCAAAAGGCCCCCTGGTTTCTCAACTGGGCCATTTTGGGCCGCTGAATAGTCCTCCTACTACATTTGAAGTGGGCTCTCCTTCTTCTAAGAGCACTTCTGAGCCAAGAAGAAGCACTCGCTTGAGGAACAAGCACTCAGGGCCGTACACATCAGCCATTGCTAAGGCTCAGTGTGTTCAGTTTGCCTCTCCCAGTGTTTTCAAGGATGCTAAGAAGAAGACTTCCTCGGCATAGATCCTGCTTGATTTTCTCAAAGGGGATGAGCCGCCTACTCTGATCCAGGCTAAATTGATTGTCAATGCTGCAGGGTTTGTTGTCACCGATGAAGTCAGAGAAAACCTGGCCAAGGCAGGGGTTGTCTGATCTCTTGTCTGTGTTATCTTTATGTTGCTTTTAAAGATTACTTTTGTCATGAAGAATCCTTTTGTGCTTTGTTCTCTATGTATCAGTCTTGGTTTAATGAAAGACTTTACTTCTCTTCTTTACTTTGTCTTTATGTGTTGCTTTAAGTTTTTTTCTCAATGAATCCTAAAATCAAAGTATTGTGTTGGAATGTGAGGGAATTGAATGAGAAGGAGAAAAGACTTGCAATACGACAAACAATTCTGATTGAGAAGCCACTTTTTGTATGTCTGCAAGAAACCAAATAGGACAATGTTCTGGATAGTTTGGTTAGAGAAACTTGTGGTTCGAGACTAAGCTTTTTTCTTACTGTTGACTCAGTTGGAACAAGAGGAGGCATTTTAGTCGCTTGGGATCCAAATTTTGCTACATGCACTTCTTCTGTTGCTACCAAGCACATTTTATCTGTTGACTTCTCCTTCAATGTTGATGCTACTTCTTTTAGAGTTACTTATGTCTATGGCCCTTCAAGTGAAGTTGGCAGATGCTAGTTTATCTTTAGCCTTAATCTCTTTGCTCCTGCAACTTCTATTCCCTGGCTTTTGTGTGGAGATTTCAACATTGTTCTGAATACTAATGAAACAACTAGCAAAGGACATCTCTCTCGGGACATTCAGGATTTTGTTGATTCCATTTTTGCTCTAAATCTAATTGATCTTAACCTCTCCAACAGAAGCTTCACCTGGTCCAATAACAGGGAGTCTCCTACTCTTTCCAGATTAGACAGATTTTTCATCAATTTACCCCTCTCTCAGCAATACCCTAATACCGTTCTAGAGACTCTTGCTAACACATCTTTCGACCATTCTCTTCTTCTCTACTGTTTCAAATCTAACTTCAGGCCCTCTAACTTGTTCAGGCTTGAAAATTACTTTCTTCACTTGCCAGAATTTCAAGACTTGGTGTTAAACTGCTGGTTCTCTCTTCCTAAGGCTCTAACTCCTCATCTTTTTAACAGTAAGCTTTCTTTGCTTACTAAAGAAATTAGGACTTGGGCTAAGGGGAGAATTTCTAAAATCAGAGAACAATCTCTTTTCATCAGAGATTTTCTTCTGAGATGTGATAGGGTTATGGAGTTAAGACCCTTGACTGCTTTGGAAAAGTTCCTTAAGTGCTTACTTAAAAAAAGGTTTACTGAAATTGTTGTTGCTGAGGAGACTATTTGGAAACAGAGATCCTCTTTTAATTGGAGATTAGAAGGAGATCTCAATACCAAGTTTTTTCATGCCAAAGCTACGAGTAATAAGAGTAGAAATTTTGTTCAGTCTATTATTGTCAATGGTAGTACTGTCTTTGATCAAAAGTCAAAGGGTCAGGCTTTCTTCAACTTTTATTGTGATCTTATGGGAAAGGATTCTGACCATCATTCTGATTTTGAGACTGACTGTCTCTATTCTCTTCATGCTGATCTGGATTTTATTTCTTTGGAAGCTCCTATTTCAATTCTAGAAATTAAGGCAGCAAGTAGCAGCTGGCCTTCAAATAGATCACCAGGACCAGATGGATTTATTGGTGACTTCTTCAAAGCTTTCAAAGAAGAACTGGCCCCTGAAATTGCTTCAACTCTTGACTTTGCACTACAATCTAAGTCCCTCCATCCACTCAATTCTTCTATCATTGCCTTAATTCCAAAGTGTAACAACCCTTCTACTACTTCTGACTTCAGACCAATTAGCATTGTCCACTCCATTCAAAGGATCCTCTCTAAGGTGGTTACCAACAAAATCAGACATCTTTTGTCTTCTTTGGTTTCTAAAAATCAAACTGGGTTCATGAAGGAACGGGCAATTTCAGAAAATTTTCTTTATGCCCAGGAAGTTATTCATCACTGCTCAAAAACCAAAACCCCTCATGCAATTTTCAAGGCAGACATACATACTTTGAGCTGGAAATTTTTGCTTAAAATTTTGCATGCCCTGGGTTTCTCTTCTTCTTTTACATCTTCAGTTCTAGGCTGTGTTCTTCAGGGATCTTCAAGAGTAGTACTTAATGGTATTGCTGGCAAAAAGATTATTTTGAAGAGAGGGGTGCGGCAGGGAGATCCGCTGTCACCATACTTGTTCATTTTATCTTTTGATTTTCTTTCTAGGTGGTTGAGTTATTTGGGAGCCATGCCTGTTCCTCTACCTAATATGTTCTCAAGCTTTTTTTATGCTGATGATGCAATTGTCTTCTTCAAGCCTTCTCTGCAGCAAGCTAGCTTTTTTAAGTTAATCTTTCAAGTTTTTGGAGCTTATTCTGGTTTGTTACTTAGTGCTTCCAAATCAGACTTGATTACAATCAATTGTCAAACCTCCTTGGTACAGGAATTGGCTTCTTCACTTAATTGCTGGATTTCAAGCTTCCCTCTCATCTACTTGGGCCTTCCTCTCTCTGACAAGTCTTTGGTAAGAGCTGATTTTCAGCCTCTTCTTTCCAAATTTCTTGCCAAGCTCCAAGGTTGGTCTGCATCTTTACTTTCAATTGCTGGGAGAATTGTTCTTATCAATTCTTGTCTCTCTTCGTTGCCTACCTATTTTATGTCAGTTTTTAAGCTACCGGTTTGGGTAGTTAAAAGGATTGACTCTATCAGAAGGAACTTTCTTTGACATGGAATTGATTCTAATAGCAGGAAATTGATTATGGTCTCTTGGAGTTCTATCATTAAGCCAAAGCAAGTTGGAGGGCTTGGGTTACTAAATTTGGAAGTTTTCAATGATGCTCTACTGGCTAAGTGGCTTTGGAAGTGGTCTTCAACTACTTACTCACTTTGAAAGCCCCTTGGCACAACCTTACAATCTTCCTCTTTATCTCCTTTTCCTTTGAAAAGTAAGCTGACCAGCATTTTGAAGTCTCTAGTACCTATTATGAATGTGGGTCTACATTTCAAGCTGGTTGATAGAAGGAGCATTCTCTTCTGGTACCATAATTGAACTTCTCTTTTTTTACACTTTTCTTTTCCTGACCTTTACTCCTTTGTTGTTGATTCTAAGGTTTCTGTGCATTACTTTCAATCTAATCTTCCTGACCTTGCTTCTCTTTTTTCACCTCTACTTCAAACTTCACAAGTAGCTCTTAACCAGCTCAGCTCACTCTTACAGCTCATTATTGCACTTTTTAGTGCTCAATCTGACTCTGGTTCTGACTTAGTGGATTGAAAATTGTCCACTGCCACTAGAAGCTTCACTATAAGCTCTTACTACAAACTGGTCACCTATTTTCCTTGTCATTCTTCTCCTCTTAAGGCACTTTGGAGATTCAGAATCCCTCCTAGGTTCAAGGTGTTTCTGTGGCCAATGTTTCAGAACAGAATTGCTACTTTGGACAATTTACAAAAGAGAGGATGGAGCCTCCCTAATAGGTGCATCTTGTGTTGTATTGATTCTGAATCAGTTCATCATCTCTTCAACAATTGCGTTTTCTTCAAGCAATTCAGAATTATATTGCTAAGAAGACATGAGGTCAATTCTAAGAAGACATGAGATGCGCCAGAATTTTCAGAGATGTCTTCAAGCCACCCTCTGACTTACTGCAGGAAGTGCTTCTGGAGTGGGATTTCTTTAGAAAGAAAGTTTGAGCTTACATTCTTCAGGAATTTCTCCCTTTCTGTTTTGTTTGTCTTTTTCTTTTTTTTTTACTGTTGGTTAGGTTTTTCTTTTCTTTTGTTATATTTTTCATTTCTTTTTAGCACCTCGCTAAAACTTTGTATTATTTTATTTTATCAGTATATAAGATAGGGGCTTGACCTCTATTTTTCTTCAAAAAAAAATGACCAATTAGTATATGCGGTTTAAAACTGATTCATGCCAACGAAAACAAATTTTCTACCATCCGAACACCATTCATTAATCCTGAGTATAGAATTCGCACTATTCATAAGTACAGGATCAATGACATTTAGTGGTCATTTACTGGATGCGGATCTAATTCCCATTCCCACGCACCTATAGAACCTTCGCACATGCTACGATCATGGGCTGTAGGCCTACGCATCCTGGCTCCGACTCACCAGGTCACGCCAACTTTTCCGCAAAGTATATTCATAACATCCTAATATATAGATGCATGTATAGTTAGGGGTGAAAACGGTTAAAAAATTTTGATTGCATTTAAAAAACGAAATGGTTTCGTCCATGTGTATTTTCGTGGTAGTTTCGTAGTTTCGACCGTTTCGTCTAAAATGAAACGGTTAACGCAAATGATTAGTCAATTTCGTTTTCAAAATGAAACGGTTAACGAAATCGACCGTTTTCGTGATCGTTTTAGACGTTATGCGACCCTATGTATAGTTGAATAAGAAATGTGGGACTAACACCCATCTCCAAACCGGACAACCATCTTATTTTATTTATTTATTTGGTTGTAAAAGGTCTGTGGCGTGTGATGTGTCACTTGGACACGAGAAATAAAAAAGGCCCTTAAAACTTAAAAGATCCTTCAAAATTCTAAATTTTTTGCATTGGATTTGAAGGGGTTTCGTTCACTGAAAAATAGCGCAAAAATTTTCATAAATATTTCATATAATTTCTGGCAATAAAGTTTTATACCATAATTAAAAATATTTCGTGTGATTTCTACCATTTTAAAAATAGCGCAATTTTTTTTACCTTATAAAATGTTTGGTTGTTTCTCTGAATTTATTTTTGTAATATAAATTATATGGATGACTGAAAATAATTTATCAAATTATTTTGTGCTAACTTTTTTATATTTTAAATGTTCAATTTATTGATGGCACGAATATTTTGTCAATCAAACAGTAGATTCAAATGAAATTGATTGTGCAATTTTTTTGCACTACTAAATCTTATTATATATATCAAATGCTTTTCTATAACTCAATATTATTATAATACTTATATATTATGTCAAATGTTTGTGCAAACAAACATTAGATAAAAAATATAGATCGTGCAACACACGAATCCCCTATTCTATATAAAAGTATACAAAAGCTATTGATTTACGATATCTTAATATCTTATGAATAATTCTTAACTGAATATAATTTTACTTAGAAAAAGATAATGGAATAAGATGGACAAAAGTGAATTAAACTTCTAAAAGTTTTCGATAATTAAAATATTACTATTAGGTGTCAGTGACAGGGGCTCAATATATTCGGCGAATGCTATTTGTGTAGTAATGAGTTGGACGTTATGCATAACAATAAAACGATCAAAACGATTTAACCGTTTCTCAAACATGATTTGTACTAATTGATCTCATCAATTCAGATCAAACAGCTTCGAAACACGAATGGAAGTCTTTTATTGATATTTAATTTAAAAATAAGTTGAGAGATTTGATCCTCAATTTATCTTAAAAAAAATTTCAAATCAAACAGAGAGAAAAAAAATTAAAACTTTAGAAATTATCTCAAGCAACAACAGCCAAAATCAATGCTAATCTCAACTTCTTCCTCTTATTCCAACTGTTTTTGTCATCTCAATACACCTAATCTCGACTTCTTCCTCTTATTCCAACTGTTTTTGTCATCTCAATACACCTAACATCTACTCATTCACGGCATTAAAACAAAGGGAAGAAAAACTTAATTATTGCAGTTCCATAAAGAAAACAGAGAAAGAGTAAAGAAAATGGATGCGTATGGTCATGCTCACACTTCACGCAAAGAGGTCTAACTTTTTATCTTACCGTCGGATCAGGTTGAAATTTTGACAGGAGCTTTGCAACCAAAGCCCAAAACAAAACCCAGCAACGCTGTATTTTGCCAAATCATCAGCTCAGATTCGCGATCCGAGCATTCCTTCATGGACTTTTGGGCATTTCTTTATAATTTTAACAATTTTATGATTGCTTTAGTAATTTTTATGTATTTTACCTTTCTAGGATTTTATATTTTGCTTATTTAAGACAATTGTCGTATCTTCTTATAGTTTAATCATGTTTTAGAATTGAACTTTATCAACAAAATTGAAAATTTGTGTGATCTCAGAACTAAAATCTCTATCTTTCGTCCTTTTTCCATTATTTTTTTTTCTGTTGTTCGTGCATTAATTATGTATATATGCCATCCACTAAAGAAAGCAAATTAGAGACAAGTATGAATCTGATTAGATAATTTCGTCACAAATTAAACGACGTGGCTAATGAGAATCCACATCTTAGGTCAACCATCAATAGAGACTTAAGGTGTGCTCGAGATACAACTTGATCTCGATCGAACGAAAAGAGATACTGAGCCAACAAGAGACGAGAAAGAGAGTACTCGATTTTGATATAACGGAAGGAGGGGTCTGTTGAAAATAATGACAATTAGGGGATGATTAGTCTCAGAATTAATCATCATAGACTAATAAATAAAAGTTGTCTCCAAACCTTTTATAGAAAAAGGGGTTACAAACTTTTTTTCTATTTTTAGTAATGTAACGTTAGAACTCATATAACAGTAACATTTGTTACCGTTCCTTTTCTTTTCCTTTCTGCCTATATAAAGGCATGTAAAAAATTGTTGTAAAATTTTAGAATAATAGAAAAATTATTCATCATAAACCTGACTCAAAAATTAACATGGTATCAGAGAGAAATTAATCAAAAACTTCCGCAAAGAGAAATCTTTCCTTTCCAACTAATTTTGCCAAGATGCCAGATGACAATTCAACCAATGATTCTAAAACAAGCTCAAATCCAATTATTACCACAATTTTCAGACCCAGTATGGATTTCAATTCTTCTCAGAAATTGACCAATGTTCCACTCAATGGCAAAAATTACATCCCTTGGGCCAAGGCAGCCAAGGTAACCCTGAAGGGAAAGGGTCTGATTGGCTATGTAAATGGGAGTAAAATTCGACCAGAAGAGGGAACACAAGGTCAAGAAGAATCGGATATGATTGATTCTCAAGCCATGACCCTTATAACTAACTCCCTTGACCCAAAAAATCTCAGATGGATTCTGCTACTATGAAACAGCAGCAGAGTTGTGAAAGGCAGTAGAAAATTAATACGGCAACCAAAAAAATCATTCACAGATCTATTACCTCAAAAATAATTTGCACAAATTTCTCAAGAAAACCAAGAAATGCCAGAATACATCGGGCTTGTCAGAGCAAAATACGAAGAACTCAAAGTTTATAGACCTCCGACAATTGACGTAGAAGTGCTTAAAGAGAGAGAAGAAACTGATCTGGTATACACCTTCTTAGCTGGCCTTGATTCTAGTTACGATGCTATAAGAGCTCAGATCCTTCTCTCGACATATAGGCTTTGCTTATAGGAAGTCACTGCTCGTGTGAGACAAGAAGCGACACGGCGAGTTGCGATGGGAACCATGGAGTTGAAATCAAAACCAGAAGCCACCGCCTTCTCAGCCGCCTCGAAGCACAATCCTCAAACTGGCAAATGGAAGTATAAAGGGGAGTCTGTGAAGTGTTCATATTGTAAGAAGGACGGCCACCCTCAAGAGAAGTGTTGGGAACTCCATCCTCATCTCTGTCCTAAGAGAGGAGACAGGGGACAGCCGGAAACGGCGAGAAAAGGAGAACACACAAAACCCTAGATGGGAGAGAGGGGGAGAAGAAGGGTTATGTGTCGGCGAGAGGAGACTTGAACGAAGAGAGGGGACAAGGGTCTAGAGCTGGAGCTGGTCGAACCGAGACAGATCGACTCGACAGACTCGAGTCCATGCTCTCTACCTTACTCAGCCAAAAAACGGGCACAGGTTCTTTTAACTCTCAATTTTATAATTTCTCTATGGGCCCAAATGCCTTAACCAGCCCAATTATTTTGTCGGCAGAAAAAACAGAAGCAAACCATGTCCAAAATAATTGTTTATCCATAGGCTTGTCAACCAAAAATAGTTCAAACTTTAGTACCAAATGGGTACTTGATTCCGGTGCAACCGATCATTTCACGTGAAATCAAAATCTTTTGAGAAATTACCGTTCTATTAGTGGTGACCAATATTTCACCGTTGCCAACAATGAAAAAATTAAGATCAAAGGTTGGGGTATGATTAGTATCTTGTCAAAAAAATTTCTACAAGATGTTTTCTATGTTGAGAATTGCTCCATAAATTTACTTTCTATTAGTAAACTTGTCAAGGACTTGAATTGCGAAATTATTTTTAAAGAAAAAATTGTTATTTTTCAGGATCTTCTCACCAAGGAGAAGATTGGTGAAGGGTATTTAGAAAATGGTCTATATTTTTTTTGAAAGTAACAAGACTATTTTCAATACAAAAAGGAGTGAAGATTTAAGCAAGCTTTGGCATAAGCGTGTGGGACATCCTTTCGACCGGATTTTAAAGTCTATGTTTAGTTTTGAAAATTTTTATTGTAGTAATTGTGAAATTTGTAAGCTTGCAAAACATACTAAACTTTCTTTTTGTAATTTCAATTCCAAAAGTAGTGAATTATTTGAACTTGTTCATTTCGATGTTTGGGGACCCGCTCCCTTGAATTCTCATGATGGTTTTAGATATTATGTTATTTTCATTGATGATTTTTCTAAAACTACTTGGATGTATTTGATGAAAAAGAAAAATGAAGTTTTCACTCATTTTCAAACTTTTGTGAACCTTGTTGAAACCCAATTTGAAAAAAAATGTTAAAGTTTTTAGATCCGACAATGGAACGGAATATTTGAATCATGAATTTTCATCTTTTGTAAAACAAAAAGGCATCCTTCATCAAACTTCTTGTGTTTATACTCCTCAATAAAATGGCGTTGCCGAAAGGAAAAATCGTCATATTCTTGAGGTTACTAGAGCTCTTTTATTTCAAAATAACGTTCCAAAAATTTTTTTGGTCCGAAACCGTCCTTCCCGCAACCTATTTAATAAATAGGTTACCAAGTGCCATTCTTAATTTTAAATTTCCTTAAGAAATTCTTTATAGTAGAAAAATAAATGTTGATCATTTAAAAGTATTTGGTTGTACTTGTTTTATACTTAAAAATAAAGTAGACAAATTTGATTTCACCTCTATTAAAACTATTTTTCTAGGATATTCTAACAAAAAGAAAAGGTTACAAGTGTTTTGATCCTATAGAAAAAAAATTATATATTTCTAGAAATGTAACTTTTTTAGAAAATGAATCTTTTTTTTTTTTTTGAAAAAGAAAGTAATAGTGAGCAATCTTTATCAAATGAACTTGTTTTACCTTGTACTACTAACCACGAGCCAAAGGAAGTGCATGTAGAAAACATTGTAATAGGTAATGAAGAAAATCAAGAAACCGAACTAGAAGAGGAATTAGAGGAAAATGAAGAAATTCATAATGAAGGGGTGCCGTTAAGGAGATCAAGTTGGCAAACACAACCATCCACAAGGCTAAAGGATTTTGTTACATACTCTGTACAATATCCTATACAAAATTTTATCTCTTATGATAATATTTCTAAAGAACACTATACTTTCTTGAGCAATTTGTCCAAAATTGACGAACCAACCAATTACGAGGTAGCCAAAAATCATCCAAAATGGTGTAAGGCAATGGAAGAAGAACTTCATGCCTTAGAAAAAAATCAAACTTGGAAATTATGTGAATTACCAAAAAAGAAAAAACCGATTGGTTGTAAGTGGGTATATAAAATTAAATACAATAGTGATGGTACCATAGAACGGTACAAAGCTAGATTGGTAGCCAAAGGATATACTCAAATGTACGGCATTGATTACCAGGAAACCTTTGCACCGGTGGCAAAAATGAATACCGTTAGGATACTTTTTTCCGTAGCGGTGAATAATAATTGGACATTATATCAAATGGACGTTAAAAATGCATTCCTTCAAGGAAATCTTGAAGAAGAGGTATACATGTTCATACCACCCGGTCACCAAAAAGAAGGTATTACTAACCTTGTTTGTAGGTTAAAAAAATCTATTTATGGATTAAAACAATCTCCAAGATGGCAAACTCTCTCATTTTTTATTATCTTGTAATTTTAAAGTTAGTGGGGCCGATAATTCATTATTCGTTAAGCACAATACCAACGGTACCACCGTGGTGTTAGTTTATGTCGATGACATAATTATAACCGATAATGACCCAACGAAAATTGAAAATATTAAAAAGAGCCTAAAACAAAAATTTGACATTAAAGATTTAGGAAAATAAAAATATTTTCTTGGAATAGAAATAGCTCATTCTTCAAAAGGGCTATTTATATCTCAAAGAAAATATATTCTTGATTTACTTAAAGAAACTGGTAAATTAGGTTGTAAGCCGGCCAAAACACCAATAGATGTAAATGAAAAATTTGAAAATGAAAAGGGTGAACCATTAAAAGACATAAGCCACTTTCAAAGACTTGTTGGTAAATTAATTTACCTAACCGTTACAAGACCGGACCTATCTTTTGCCGTAAGCCAAATTAGTAAATTCATGCATGCACCTAGAACACCTCATTTAGATGCCATTAATAAAATATTAAGGTATCTAAAAGGTACTCCCGGAAAGGGAATTTGGATGAGAAAAAATGATACTAACGTTATATGTGGCTATTCCGATGCAGATTCGGCCGAAAGTTTCGATAGAAAATCAACAACCGGTTTTTGTACATTTGCAGGCGGAAATATAGTCATTTGGAAACGCAAGAAACAAAATGTTGTGGCACGTTCGAGCGCAGAAGCGGAGTATCGGGCTATGGCATACACCGCGAGGGAGTTGACATGGATCAAGCAATTACTAGCCGATTTGAATATCAAGCACGAAGCACCAATGAAGATGTTTTGTGATAATCAAGCGACGAGACACATTGCGGCGAATCCCGTCTTTCACGAGCGGACTAAACACATAGAAGTGGATTGTCACTTCATTAGAGAAAAAATCCAAACCAAAGAAATTGAAACTCCTTATGTTCGAAGTAAAGATCAATTGGTGGATATTTTCACTAAGGGATTAAGCATCAAGTCTTTTGACAATATTACAAGCAAGCTAGGTTTACACGACATCTACACACCTAGCTTGAGAGGGAGTGTTGAAAATAATGACAATTAGGGGATGATTAGTCTCAGAATTAATCATCATAGACTAATAAATAAAAGTTGTCTCCAAAACTTTTATAGAAAAAGGGATTACAAACTTTTTTTTTTCTATTTTTAGTAATGTAACGCTTAGAACTCATATAACGGTAACATTTGTTACCGTTCCTTTTCTTCTCCTTTCTGCCTATATAAAGGCATGTAAAAAATCATTGTAAAATTTCAGAATAATAGAAAAATTATTCATCATAAACTTGACTCAAAAATTAACAAGATCCTTTCGATCATGATTGGATCCTTTCGATCCTTGTTGTTCAGATTTGTGTAAAATAAACTTTAATTATTCGTGAAGCAAAATGTATATGACGTTAAGAAGTTCCACAATTGAAATAAAAACTAAAGGTCATAAAACTTTTGTTGTCGCTTATAGAAGATACACTTAGTTTAAATGGATTTAATATAAAAGATTTAGTAGTAAACTATTTGATTATTTCACATCATTCATCCTAAGTTGCTAACAATTAAGAAGTGAATTTTTCTTTCTGAAAGGACATACATGCATTTGTTGCAAATCATTAAAGAAAAATATTTTTTTTTAAGAAAATTAGGGATCAAGCCCGAAATAGCATCAAAGCGTGAAGCAAGTTTTCCGATGGTAGATCAGGTTTAGGGTTTAGGGTGCAACCCGAAAGCTTGCATCCTGAAATATTTTTTTAAGCTAAAACCACGGATGCAATCGTCAGCTACGATTAAATTTCAGTTTTCGAGATTCTAACAGTCGATCCGAACCGTTCAATGTGTTCTCCATATTGATCTCATTAGATTTTACATTTTTCTGATTTTATTTAATATTTTTTTGAGATTTTTAAAAATCATAGTTATTGAAGGGTCCAGAATTGTTTAGATTAAGAATTTTGTAAAATATCAAAATAAATACTAAAAAATTTCAGAAAAATATAAAATTTTGTCTCCAACGAGATTTCAATATGGAGAATACATTGAACGGTTCGGATCGACTGTTAGAATCGCGAAAATTGAGATTTGATCGTAGCTGGCGGTTGCATCCGTCAGTCGTGGTTGATTTTAGCCCATCTCCATTCGGAATTGCTTAAGATCATGCTCTCTTCTGTATCATTCCCGTTATCTCCACGGATATTGCATCTTTAAACGTTAATAACTGTCTCATTCCCTTTTTATTGTCATCTGCATCATCCACATCTCATCCAGCGTTATTTTCTTACCATCTCTAGTCCCATCTTCCTTCCTCCTTCCCTCTAGTCTCATCTTCCTTCCTTGCCATCTCTGGTCCCATCTATGGTCCCAACTAGAACCTTTATATATAAGTAGAACATTTATATGTATTAACTAGAATTTATATATATATATATATATATATATATATATATATATATATATAAGTAGAACTTTTATATATATTAACTAGAACTTTTACTATATTAACTAGAACTTTTACTGTATTAACTCGAACCTTTATATATACTAACCAGTATACTAACCAGAATCTTTACTATATTAGCCAGATATATTAACTAGAACTGTTATATATATATATATATATCAAAATAGAGGAGAGGGAGGGATGAGCGCTGGATAGTAGTGAACCAGAGATGGAGGGAGGGAGGGAAAGTTAGTGAAACAAAGAGGGAGAGAGGGAATGACTCCAGGGGATGATGGATGGATTTTCGAAAATGAAATTAAGTTAATTATACGTTTTCTAAAAATGGAAAGTTTGTTTTGAGAATTATAGAAATGATAGAAATCGGGGATGATCCTTATCAGCCTCGATAAATCATTAGATATACATGAACATCCTTTTTGTATTATTATTTATTATGACGTATATATTTGCTCTAATGAGCAATTAATTAACGAGTACAATCTGATATCTGTATATTACAAGAAAACACAAATGTCTAACATATCAGCAAAAAGGATCTTTTTTGTTTTTCTCCATGGCAGCAAAGTTCTTCTTTGGTTTGTTCATCAAACTATTTCTCGCATCGTGCATTTTGCCAATAAAAGGACGGGACATATCAAAGCTTTCAGGTGGAGAATATAAGGTTGAGGTAATTCTATATATATTCTCTGTTCCATTTTCCAACAAAATTCACGAACTACTTTGTACACTTTTTTTGTGTTTTCTTTTTAGGCTTAAGAATTTAAAGCTTAAAAAGAAACATATATATCACAATAGCACAATAAAATGTTTTCTTGTACGGTGTCACTCTATAGCTATCGATTATTCTTTATAATTTTTTACTAATTGTATCTCTAGTTGCTCAATCAAGAGCAAAGATTTAATTTGTTCCTGACAGTTAAATATTCAGAATGAAAAATAGCAATCCAAAAAATTATTATTGCTACAGCTCGAAGGTACACTGACAAGAGATGCAATATCAAACAAGTTGTCTGGAAGTTCGACTCTGGGCTTTCCAAGAATTAAAGCAGCATCTGATGATGGCTACGCCCATGTATGTATATCATATTTTTACCATTAATTTTATGCATTAATTATATATATTGCGTCGGATGATGCGGGTTCAGGCCGAATATAATTAATTGTTTGTATTGTGTTGTAGTTTGCGAGTTACCAGAGTAAAGGGAAACATGGTGATACAAAGTGGCATGGTGTGAGAGCAAAAATGACTGTATGGAAAATACAGGACGTGCAACCATTATCAGAAAGCTTAGCTTACATAGGAGCTACTAACAATTTATTTGGGACTGAACTTGTTGCGGCTGGAGTTCATGTATGTCACTCAACGAGGTTTAATTTTCTTCTTAATTCTTAATTTAGGAGTAGACAAAGTAGACTGATGATCATATACTATCGAAATGAACAGAAATGTTTCATTTATATACAATTCAATAAGACTGACAATACACATGTTAGGGATAGATCGACACATTTTTTTTATTTTATAATAAATAATATTGTTACACTATTAGATTATATATATGCGTTACCCGTCATTTGATAGAGTCATAGATCCAATTTAATGGATCTCGTGAAAAGTATATATAAAAATCAAACAATTCGAAAATTTTGGTCACTAAGCTTACAGTATTTTTTTTTTTTTTTTTGATAACCAGTTGAAAAAAAAAGAACAATACAAATCATTTTTAAAGTACGCAATGGAATTAAATTAATTAATAAATAGACAATCTTAATATTTTGATTAAACGATTTAAAGGTTAATTATTTAAAAACGGCAAACTTGGATATAACTCCTACAAACTTTGTCTTGGAAATAACAACTTTAATCTTTCAAATTGGAAATAACCCCTTTTAATTAAAATCATTATTTTTAAAAATAGAAAAAATCAATTACATAATTTTCAGACCAAATTATCCTCTTTTCCCGCCCAAGACGTTTCATCTTCCTTTAGGCTCTAGGGACAGCATGTGCGATTTTTGCCTCCTTGAAATGGCGATTCTCATTTTTCATTTTGCATTCTTCCATTAAAGCAATCTTGAATATCAAAGAAAGATAGCATCTGCTTGCTAATTTGCGTTTTATATTTTGTTATTGAATTGCTCTAAATATAGTAGCATAATGCGGACACCATTTGCACCCTCTTTCAATTTGAATTGATATTTCACACAAAACAATTGGTTTGACTTGAGGCAACATTTTTTTTTTCTTTACTTTTCTTTTTTTTCTTTTTTTTTTAGGAAACATGGGGAACTACAATGAAGAATTGTTTTGTGGGTTGCTGCTCTTTATCGTTGTCCACTAAGAGAAAAAATTGCATTTCCACAAAAAGTCGGTTCTTGCTGTATATTAATTTGTTGAGTTTAACTTCAGGCCTAAAAATATTTAGCATGACAAAATGCATCAAAAAAAGTTGAGTTCGCCATTTTAAAGAATGCAAAAACGTAATCAGGGGGAAATGAAGCTGTTTTGGATAGAAGAAGGGTATTTTGGTCACATAGTTTGGTATTTTATATTTTTTTAATTTAAAAATAAATAAATTTAATCAAAAGGCCAAGTTATTTCTTTGAGTACTAGTTATATCCAATTTGAAAGATCGTAGGGGTTATTTCCAATTGACAAAGTTTGTAGGGGATTGCATCCAATTTATATATCAAATCCAATGTAAAATAAGAATCGAATGCCTGGGCATGCAATTTTAACAATATAAAAGACAGTTTGTGCAAAAAGTTTATATGAGAAGTTACATAGTTCATCTAATCATCTCTAAGTTTGAAGATCGATCATTTGTTCTTTTTCTAAGGAAAAATATACAGTCTCTATCCTTTTTTTTTCTTTTGTAAGCTTTAAGATCATTTAGGTTTTTATTGTTTCAAATCAAGCTTTAAGATTATCTGTTATTAATTCTTAGCATTACTCCTTGGACTATTTCTAATAATTTGCATATTGTTTCTTTCTGAACAAATATTCAGGTATACCCACTGATTTATAACAACAGCGACTTGCGTTTCTTCACATATTGGACGGTAAGTTCTTATATTTATAATAACAACAGAAACGACTGTCTGGCGTCTTTGGTTTAAGCACGTGCACAATTAATATATATAGGTTGGATATATATAGTACACTCCAGATCGGAATCCTCTCCGTACACTAGAGTCGTTTTCAAAATTTAAAATTCAAATGATCAATTCGAATCCGTTCAAATTATTTTGCATATTGAAAAACTACCTTTGAACTAAATTTTATATTTTTTTCGAATTTTTTTACTATATATTATGATATTTTCAAAATGATCGAGTTATGTATATATATAGAGTTTTGCTAAGGTGAGTCGCAAGTGCAACTCACATGATCTGATTCAAAATGATCAATCCAAATCATCCAATACGATCTCCTATTTAAATCTCCATGCATATCAAATTTTATATTTTCTGAAAATTTTCGAAAAAAATATAAAATTTGGTTTGTGTGGAGATTTTAATAAAGAGATCATATTAGATGAGTTGGATCGGTCATTTTGAACTAAATTTAGGATTAGATCAACCTATATTTTTATTTTTTTAAAAAAAAAAAAGAAAATCTTCAATCAAATTAGTTTTGGATTCTCTAATTTTCAAATTTTGAAAAAAAAATATATAAATTTTGGTCTTCAAAGGAAAAATAATATGGAGGTCACATTAAGTGATTCGGATTAGTCATTAAAATTTCAATAGATGATGTTCGGATCAAGTTTAACATCAAACATGCTCGAATCTTTCTCAATCTTCTAACTAATTTGTACAATGTAAATATCCACAAATTCTTTATACCGGAGTTCAAAGCCGTAACATTCACTCAAGGTGTATTATTATTCTTAGCAACAGGACAAGAGACTGATTATGATTATTTGTTTATTAGTGTAGGCAGCTCCAGTAGCAGTAGGAACCTAATATATGCTAGATATAATTGGATTATATTTACAATATATGACCTAATTTATTTCAAACAAAAGATTCGAATAATCGTGGACACTATTAATAGGATGGCTTGAAGTCGTGTTACAATGATAACTGCCCTGGATTTGTAATCGCAAACGGCTCCAACCTTTTGCCAGGACAAGCTTTGGCTCCACTATCAGATTATGGCGGAACTATAAGATACATCACAATTAGGATAAAAAAGGTTCGTTCTGCAATTTAATAATTAAGAAAACGTACGTATTGCATGGAAGTTAATATATGAATCCGCAAAAAAAATGGATGCAAGTTTCTTAGAAATTAAAATTTGAATTACATATAACAACATTTGGAATTCTCTCGTATTCAGAATGATTATGAAGTAGCTAACTTGCATTATATGTTGTGTTATACTCAACTTGTGTCTTTTTTGATGGAAAAAAAATCATAGGACGAAAACACCGGAGATTGGTCATTATACAGAGAAGACGCAGGGGGTCCCATTGGTGGCATGACATTGCTAGGATGGTGGCCTAAGAACCTCTTCAACAGTTTGTCCGACTATGCAAACATAATTCAATGGACAGGAGAAGTCACGTACCAACAGAACGAGACAGGTCCTTCGATGGGCAGTGGGCAGTTCTCCGATGTTCACGATCGGGGGAAAGCAGCGTCCTTTTACGGCCTATATGGATTTGATAATTATGGAACAATTTACAACAATGAGTACAACCCCATTCCGATTGCAGACAAACCAGAATGTTATAACCTTTCTCCTTGGTATGACCCCTCTTTCAGCAGTCGCGAAAAAACTCACTTCTTTTACGGTGGACCAAGCGGTTGCTCCCAGTAAGACTGTAAGAGTAACAGAACCATGTATATGCAGTGTTATCAAGCTTAGGAGTTGAAATAAAATATATGGCTTCTGTGGTTTGCAGTTCATTTGGTCAATAAATATTAGAATGCATATTACATATATATGTATCTCATGACAAGATTATAAATGACTATGTATGATTCTCTATAAAGTTTATGGCATCTAAAATATTCCTTTCATATATAATTGTATTTATTTAGTTCACTTCTCGTAAACAATAATGGGATCAAAGCTTTCTTTTTTAAAAAAAATGACCTGTTGAGAGCTTCAACAGAATAGTTAAAAATATATATTTAAATTAATAGAACTTTTAGTTATTTTGGTAAATAAAAGAGTTCGTGTAACGATTTTTACTATGAAAATCAGCATTTAATTATCATTGTATTTTGGCAGATCAACCATCCTTCAGTACTCTTTCTACTTTCTTTATCGTCCGCACCATCTCCGAAGTATTTAATGGTCAAACTGCTCAATATTTTTTTTAACTGAATGGCAAAATGAATATGAATATATAATAGAGCAAAGAGAGTGTTTCATCAATATAATATATAACCTTTATAATTATAAATATAATTAACATTCTTAACCTTTATTTCAATCTCTATTAACTCTAATGTATAATCGTAATAACAGTTGCAAATTTTTTTAAGAAAATAAATACTAATGTATAACATTTCAAAAATTTAAAAAACTACAAAATTAAAAAGTTAAAATTTTAAAATTTTAAATAAAGAATTTCAAATTTTAAAATCGGGATAATTTTGAATTTGAAAATACGAAATTTATTTAAAATCCAAAATTCAAAAATTGAAATTTTATTAATTATTTCATGCCAATAAGTTTATTTTTTTAAAAAATGATTTAATCTAATGAGGGCTTGTTGGATATATTTTTTTAAAAAGGTAGAGTGCAATTTTCCTATTCCGAGTTGCATATCTCTAATTTTGACCAAAAGTAACGACATAAAATTAATTTTTAACCATTAAATATGGCATAGAGCTGATTTACAATTTAATACTGGCGTATCTGTAATTATCAACTTTACATATGGCGGCGTATATCCAATTATTCCGAAAAAAAAGTTAGATAAATGTAGCTAATTATACTTTTTAGAGAGTGGTCTTTAAATGGAAGGGGAAAGTATTTTTCAATAAATGTGGTTGAATATATTTTTCCCTGCAGAAAAAAGAAGGCTCTAGCGGCTAATAGGCAATAGTTCCCGAAATATTCCTTATTTCATCTTCATATTTCTAGTAGTACTATGTACTATTCCTCCAAAAACAGGAACTCCAAATTGCAATTTCTAAAATTTGACGTTTCATGTCGGCTAAAGTGGGAAGGCGGTTAAACCATTGTTTGTGCCTATAAAAGAGAGGAAGAGCATTTCTCTTCTCCACACCTGAAAGGAATTTGAATTGTTATAAAAACCTCCTTCTACTCTCTGTAGTCAAGCTCTGCAAATCCTTGATCTCCCTCGCTAAACCTCCTGTTCTCTGTTCCTAAACCTCTCTCACGTAATCTAAACTAATATTAGTTATCAATGGCATCCAACGGTTCAGGAGAGAATCTGATTGTATGTTTCGGCGAGATGCTAATCGATTTTGTTCCTGATGTCGCTGGAGTCTCTCTGGCGGAGTCGACCGGATTCCTCAAGGCTCCTGGTGGTGCTCCAGCGAATGTCGCTGTGGCGGTGACCAAGCTAGGCGGCCACTCTGCTTTTGTTGGAAAGGTAAAATTCTTTGGTTTAGCCTTCGATCTCTTTTCTCTTTGATGGGTCGTAGACTCGTAGCCACTTTTTCTGAAAACGTTCGCTTTACTTTGAGCGATTTTCATACGGAAATGTCAACAATTTAAGTAGATGTCGGCGTTGCTTATCTGAGTATGCGGAATTTTCATTAATTTAAGATTTGTTTAACAACCCTTTGCCTTGAAATTTTTATATTTCATCAAGGTCAGATAAGTTCTCAGGCCAATTTAAATTTGTACCAAAGGTTGAAAATCGGCATGCTCTTTGTTCAAATCATGCAAATTATTTCATTGCCCCAAAAGAACTACTGTATATCAATCGCTTTCTTTGGGGTTAACTCTTGAATTACTTTATTAACATTATTTCTTTTGCCTTTAATTGTTGACACTTTACCAAACCACCATTGTTGCTTTGTCATGTTTGCAGTTTGGAGATGATGAATTCGGTCACATGCTGGCAGACATCCTCAGGAAGAACAATGTTAACGATGAAGGCGTGTTGTTTGACCAGCATGCCCGCACTGCCTTGGCCTTTGTGACACTGAAGGCAAATGGAGAGAGGGAATTCATGTTTTATCGCAACCCATCAGCTGACATGCTTCTTACTGAGGCTGAGCTCAACCTTGATCTAATCTGTCGTGCCAAGATCTTCCATTATGGCTCCATCAGCCTCATCTCTGAGCCCTGCCGCTCTGCCCACATGGCTGCCATGAAGGCTGCAAAGCAGGCTGGCATCCTCTGCTCCTATGACCCAAATGTCAGGTTGCCGCTCTGGCCATCAGAGGATGCGGCCCGCGAGGGTATCCTTAGCATCTGGAAAGAAGCTGACTTCATCAAGGTTAGAAGAATTTACCTCTGCCTAGGATATTGAGCATCGATGTGGTTTGCATGTCTGACCCTGCATTGGTCCCGGTGTAAATTTTATTGAACTGCAAAATTGATCTTCTTCATATTTTGGCGAAATTGATTTGTTGATCATTTTGAAAGATTAATAGTTAAGTAGTAGTGTCCCTGGACTCTATTTTTGCACAATAGACTCTATATCACTTGCTACTTTAATGGGTGATTGGAAATAATAGCACAATAATATTGATCATGTAATTAACCTTGAATTTTGCTTTAAGCTTAGATAGTTCTTCAGTCAACTGTAATATGAGATTTAGCCTTTATTATATTTGACTTATTAACTTATTTTTATAAAGGTAAGCGATGATGAGGTGGCATTCTTGACGCAAGGTGATCCACAGGAGGAAGAAAATGTTTTGTCCCTTTGGTATGACGGACTTAAACTTCTTGTAGTCACTGATGGAGAGAAAGGATGCAGATACTTCACAAAGGTTAATTTCTGAAACTTTCTTAATTTTTTCCCTTCTCCAGTTTTATTTTGAAGAGGTGAAATTTTATGTCTTGTTTCTCTATATAGGATTTCAAGGGCAAAGTTGCCGGATTCTCAGTTAAGACTGTTGATACAACTGGTGCTGGTGATGCTTTCGTTGGTGCACTCCTTGTCTCCATTGAAAAAGATAACTCCATATTTGAGGTTAATTTGCTTTCCTTCCAAAGACTTCCTTTTGGTGGTCTTATTTAATTTGAACTTGTTACAATCTTACTTTTTTGTTACTGTCATGTTTCCTGTCGACTACACTAATCCGTTTGCTCTCATACTGATTTTAATAGATCATATTGTATTTTTTTTTTTTTTTGCAAGTAATTAGCTGGTGAATCATAGTATCTTTTTGAAGTTATAAATAGAACTGGACCATACTCATACCTTATATCTTTTTTCTTTTTAAAGAATGAGGAAAAGCTGAGGGAAGCACTCCTGTTTTCAAACGCATGCGGCGCCCTATGCACAACCCAGAAGGGGGCCATTCCGGCACTGCCAACCACAGAAGTGGCCAATGAACTCATTGCCTCGGCAAATTGAGTGCCCACATTTAATTAGGTTGATTAAGTGGTAGCTGTGTGGGGTTCTTGTAGGCATGTTTAATTCTAATTGTTGTTTTTATCAAATGTGTCTATGTTGAATACCAAAATCAGGAATATCTTTGTGATCATGAAAACTGGCAAATTTTACTTGGTCATTAATGAAATTGTCTATTTGGTTTCAATGCTTGTTTTGCTTCCACTTTTCTTTCCTTCTAACTTTCTAAGTATTTGCTACCTCCAATGCTAAAAGACCAAGACACTCTTTTCTTATTACTCACACTGTTAAAAGGAAGTCTTAGGACACATTGCAGAATTAGATTTTTATTCATTCTACACTAATCCGGTACGGTATTTAACACACATATTGCAGAATTATATTTTTATTCATTATAACCTATAATTTTAGGAAATAAATCGTTTTTTTCAACTACAGATTTCTCTCAGTCAAATTAATAATAAAGAAAAAATTTTAAATATGTTATGTACAAATTTTGATCGATGAAAGACCCATACCCTATTATATCTTTATTACCTTTTTTTTGTTGTGGCAATAGTTAATTTTTGTTGTATTGACAATCATCAAAAAAAAAAATTTAGTTTTTTATACACTATGTGTATCATACCCAAGACCTAAAATTTATATAAGAATGACGAAATCCGATAGAATTTTATCAGCAATGGATGAAATACTAAACACCATTTGAACTACATAAAGATTGATACACAAGTTACACAACCACTATATAAAAACAACAGTATACCTTTGAGGGTTTTTTTTTTCCGTATTTTAATAATTTGACTTAATAACTAAAATTATTGTCAAGGCTGTTAAGTCAACCATTCTCAATGAATCCCATTCTTCATGACATAATTTTAATAAATTAGTTTTATATTAAATCTTAGTGTTCCATCAAACAATCAAACAACAACAACAAAGCCTTTTGTCCTAAACATGTTGGGGTAGGCTTATTATTGAACTAATAAATTGCTTCTATAATTATTAAGATTTTCACATTAATGCCAATATTAAAGAATTCTACCATATTATATATTATTGAACATTATAAAGTGTTAACCTGAAAAAGTCTTAGGACCAAGTTTGTGGGGGCACTAATATATACTAGGACAAAATTAATATAATTTACAATTTATCACTAAATAAATACCAGCGATTTTTTTTTTTTAGAAACACTAGATAGAGGCTATGGAAATAAAACAAAAAAACAGAAAAAAAAAAGTAAACAAGAAAATAACAGTAGCTAAAGAAAGTTAGCAGAATTTGAGGAACAAAGTAGCCTCATGAACAATCCAGTTGTGAACTCCTTGTATGTTCCTCCTTTGGTTCCTGAAAACTCTATTATTTCTTTCAATCCAGTCCCCAGAGTGTCACAGCAATGTAAAGACCATGTAAGCTCCGCTGATGGGAACATAAAGCGCTTAGAGCAGAATGAAAATGCATGTCAAGTTTTGTAAAATGAATAAAATATGAGATAGGCTAAAATCAGTCGTGATTGACGGATGATACCGTCAGCTACGATCAAATCTCAATTTTCGAGATTCTAACAATCGATCCGAACCGTTCAATGTGTTCTCCATATTAAAATTTCGTTGGAGACAAAATTTTATATTTTCTAAAATTTTTTAGTATTTGTTTGATATTTTACAAAATTCTTAATCTAAACAATTTTGGATCCTTCAATACATATGATTTTTAAAAATCTCCAAAAAATAATAAATAAAATTATAAAAATGTAAAATTTGATCTCCGATGAGATTTCAATATAGAGAACACATTGAACAATTTTTATTAACCATTAGAATATGAAAAGTTGAGATACATATATCCATTTGTTAGTTGCGTTTGAACATCGCGTGATTCACGTTTACCAGTCTGCATTTCGAACTACGGTCCACGTGAAAGATAATTAAACCTATCGTCATGTCACTCATAAAGTCATAATATTGAATGCGTCCGTGCACCTAATCAATTATCTGGATTCAACGTCCCTGATCTATCCTTTCTTGAGCATCAACAAACCCGATCAAATCAGAACCATCCACTAATAGTCAATCAACTCTTTCACTTGCTTCCCTGAGTTCACACAAGTCATAACTAGTTGCTACTTGCCGCTCTTGGCTGAGCTGCTAACGAAGCGCATCCATGGAATCAGCCATGGCGCTTCCTACTCTCCCTCTCCTTGCCTTCTCCAGAACCCTCAAATCCTCTCTTCGGCGCCAAATACTCTTCTCACTCCGGCCTCCTGTCGCTAGAGCTGTCCCCGTCGGCTCGAGAGAGGTATTCATCGCCTCATTCGCCAAAAGTGTTATAAATCAGAATCCGTCTCCACTAGCTTCGTTTTCTCGTGGATTCGCAAGCCTCTCGAGTTCCTCCTTGTACGGACCTCCAGGAGGGGGAGATGGAATTGGAGGCGGTGAGGGCGGAGGAGGTGGTGGTGGTGGTGGTGGAGGAAGTGGTGGGGATGGATTGGGGGAGGAGAGAGGTCTTGGGATGAAGGTGGAAGAGGCGTCTTCTCGCGGTTCTGATGTCATAATCCTGGACGTTGGAGTAAGTTTGCATTTTTTTTTCCCCATTTTTTCTCGGTATTTGTAAGGTTACTGATATTATCAGGAATCAATATTTTTTCTATGATGAATGTTGGATCATGCATTTTTTTTTTGTGGTAGTTTTTCTATGATGAATGCTTGGTTCTGAAACCATTTTTTTCTCCCTTTTAAATTGTTTACTACATTAACTGTTCGAGTACCATGCAGAAGTTATAAAAAAATTCCTGCTGTCAGAGTAAAATTATAATATGATATATTGAAGGGCACATTTGCTATAACCTTTCTTAAGTCCTTCCTTTTTATCAATTTGATAATTCTGGAATTAATTATGCATTAGGGGATGTCTTGTGGTGGATGTGCTGCCAGTGTGAAGCGCATTTTGGAAAGCCAGGTACTAATACTACTCATTTTACCTTATGTAGAAAATAATGTCTATATTCTAGCAAGGGTCTGTCCCATTAATACTGTTAGTTAAACCTGATTAAAATTTTGCAATATCAGTATGGAGCTTGTTAGGCACTTACTGACCATGTACATATTCTGTTTTCAATTTGTAAAGTTCATTTTTTGTACTCTTGTTCATATATTTGGTTTTAAAATTGTACTTGAACATTGTTTTATGCCTGTGAAAGCAATAGAACAATGGAGGCTCAAACTGGCAGTGGCAGTATTTTAGAGGTAGTTTTTGTTCAGATGCTTATTTGTGATAGATAGTCTATTAGATTATTTGTTCTTCAGATTGTAGGTATTATTTTATTTTTATTTGATTCTGAAAGTGCAGTAATTATTGTGTTTGTCTGTGAAAACAATTATTAAATAACACAAACTTGTACTGGCCAGTAAAATGCAGGTATTATTCAGGTTCTTATTTGTGGTAGAAGGTCTGTTTATTATTTATCTTTTTTAAATTACATTTTGATGGAATGGGCGTGATTGATCCAATTTGCCTTTTGATTATAGCCACAAGTGCGCCTGGCAAATGTAAATCTTGCTACAGAAACAGCACTAGTATGGGTTCTTTCTGAAGCAAGGAGCTCTGATGACTGGAAAAAGCACTTGGGAGAAAAGCTGGCTAGTCAATTGACTGTAGCAGGATTCAAGTCCAACCTTCGAGGTAAGTTTTACTTAAAAGCATTATATTGAACATCTAATATCCTGACAACTCACAAGAAACTATCTTATGCGCCTTTAAAGGAAATTAATTATTTTGATTCATAGAATATATTTACTAATACTTTTGAGTTTTGGCTTAAACTTTTTTCTTAGTATTATGTGATTATATGTCTGTAAATTTTTTTCAGCAATTTCTAATTGTTAAGAGCATATTTAATAACCAACTGCTCTTGTCAATTGATTGCTTCTCAATCAAATTAAAAGGCATCACTTCTACTTTCTATTTTCACAAGTACATTGGTCCATGGATTAATAGAAAGGAAGATGCACATTGAAACTCTGCTTGATATTGTTACAATAAAAAGAAGAAATTTAGCCACCACTTTAATTACTTTTCCAATTTGTTTAACTGCGAAAGGCAATTTTGAAAGTTTAGAGGAGCGGCAGCTGTAATCTCATTCAAAGTATGCCATTTTAAAATCTGGTCTAGCTCCTTACCTGCTTGTAAAAATCTAATCTGTTTAAAATTTTGTGGGTTTGTTCTGGGTTTGCTAATGTAAGTAATTACATTGATAATGACCATTTATGCCTGAAACCTTCCCAAGAAAAATAACAGAAGTATATAGTATTCGTTGCTATTGGAGTAATATTTTATTTACCTGTGAAGACCATTCAGAAATTGTTTAATTTTATTTGAGCTTATTTGATTACTGGGCTGCTTCTATGTCATTGTCCTCTGATGAAAGAATGGAACTGTGGTGTTCCTTCATTATCTAAAGTACTTAAACTTCTCTATGTGTTGAATTGATGTCAGAAAATTTTAAACACTTGCAGACTCCACAAAGGAGGACTCATATCGGGTCTTTGAAAAAAAGATGGAGCAAAAAGTTCAACTATTGAAAGAAAGTGGTATGATCCATAAAGCGTACATAAATAACAAAGAGAATTTCCTTACTTTGTATTTAATGCCGTTGACTCAATTCACTTCCAGGTCGAGAACTTGCATTATCTTGGGCATTATGTGCAGTGTGCTTACTGGGGCACCTCTCTCATTTTTTTGGGGCAACCCTGCCTTCATGGGTGCACATGTTGCACTCAACTAGCTTCCATCTTTCACTCTCCCTATTTACGTTTATTGGGCCAGGCAGAAAACTTATATCTGATGGGGTTAAGAGTCTTATCAAAGGGTCACCAAACATGAACACTTTGGTTGGCCTTGGTGCTTTGTCTTCTTTTGCTGTCAGTTTAGTGGCAGTCTTGATTCCAAAACTGGTATTTCTTAGTGTGTCTATCTTTTTGGTTTTTGTGACATTTTCTGGGGAAGTATATTGGCAGTCTGGAATTTGGCATAGTCTGGGGCTGACTGTTCTGAGCAAAGTATAACATGATTGTTTCAATTACAGTACAACTATGTTATTTGCACCTTGTCGTGCTCTTCTTTTTACTCTCCTTTTCTAGCTTTTCTGTGAATAATCAAAGACTCTGTAAGATAATGACCATAATTCCATGTTGATAGCTTCAGTACTTTGTACAATGAAATCGTTTGTACCATATTTATTTTTGGATTCTCGCCCTATGACATTAATTTAATTTATTTATTTTTTTTTGGAAATAAGTGGACATAATCCACCACTTTTCATTAACGAAAAGTAACTGGTACACAAAAATCGCACAGATCAAAAGAGTAATTTAATTATTTTTATCATGTCAACATTAGATACTGTAACATTGGAGAATTGTAATTGCAGGGGTGGAAAACGTTCTTTGAGGAGCCAATAATGCTGATTGCATTTGTTCTTCTAGGAAAGAACCTAGAGCAGAGAGCAAAATTAAAAGCAGCCAGTGATATGACTGGCCTCCTTAACATTCTCCCTACAAAAGCACGACTCTTAGTTGACAGCACCTCTGAAAATTCATCACATATAGAGGTTTCCTGCAGTAGCCTTTCTGTTGGAGACATTGTGGTTGTGCTTCCAGGAGTAAGTTTATTTATTATTATTTTTTTTTAACTTTTGTATCTGTCTCTGCTTGCTTAGGGTGTGCTTGGATGTACTAAGGTATAAGGTGTGAACAAGAACAATTCAAGGGCTTGTTCTTGTTCGAGGTTTTTGTTGGAACAAGGAACAAAGTCATTTTGGCCTTGAACAACCTGTACTGGGCATGTTTGGTTAGTGATTAAATGGAATCTGAATTGAGCCTATCATGTTTAAACTTATGGGAATTGAAAATTATTAGGTCAATACCTTTACGAGGGTCGTGATTATCCTTGCAATCAGCTGACTATCTGCATATGGTTTACCATGTCATGCGCATCTAAGTACTTAGGCTTCTTCTACACAAAATGCATTTATCTAGATATATATATATAGAGAGAGAGAGAGAGATTGGCTAAAGTATACTCCAGCATACAGATAGTCCGTATGCTGGAGTCGTTTCTCAAAATCTAAAATGCATACAGTCGATCCGAACCTTTCAAATTGTTCTCCATATTGAAATCTCCTAGGAAACCAAAATTTATATTTTTTCGAATTTTTTTGCTATATATTATGCTATTTTAAAGAAACAATCTAAAGGAGTTGTAAAGGAGTATTTCTGACCCTTCAATTTGAAAATAGCATAATATATAGTAAAAAAATTCGAAAAAATATAAAATTTGGTCTTGAAGGATATTTTTACATGGAGAACAACTTGAACAGTTTGGATCGACTATTTGAATTTTAGATTTTGAGAAATGACTCTAGCATACGAGTTTTATCTATATGCTGGAGTATACTTTAGTCAATCTATCTATATATATATATATATATATATATATATATATATATATGTGTGTGTGTGTGTGTGTGTGTGTGTGATTTGCTTTAAAAGTTTACTGAAAAGATTAAAATTCTCATATTTCTTTAGCTTGATCCTTTTTAGCACATTTCTTGTGTAGGATCGTGTTCCAGTAGATGGAATTGTAAAAACTGGTAGGAGTACAGTGGATGAATCGAGCTTAACTGGAGAAGCCATGCCAGTTACAAAGCTACCTGGGGTAATGAATTGTCTCTTTTCATCATTTATAAAATTTTGCATGAGGATTTTTCTAATTCAGATTCCTTCGTATCTTACCTCCAGGTCGAAGTGACTGCAGGTAGCATAAATTTGAATGGTAAGCTGACAATTGAGGTAAGAAGACCTGGTGGTGAGACTGTGATGGCAGACATAGTTCGCTTGGTTGAGGAAGCACAAACAAGGGAAGCTCCTGTGCAGAGGTTAGCTGACAAGGTATTTCTCTGTAGAAACAAATCTGTGGAAGTCAACATAGGTAATTAGTTTACTATTATGTAAGCTTTCTGTGGATTAGTGAACTACATCAATCTATTGAGGATTGCTAAAATGCTATGCATAGCACGGATGCCCTTCGTGCTACGAATTCGTTCTTGAATTTCATACTTAAAACAACCGATCCAAACCGTTCATTATCTTCTTCATATTGAAATCTCATTAGAAACCAAATTTTACATGTTTTTTAATTTTTTAACTATTTTTCTCAGATTTTTTTAAAATACTTAATCTAATAAATTCTGGACCCTTCAATAACAGCGATTTTCAAAAAATCTGAGAAAAATACTAAAAAAATTAAAAAATATATAAAATTTGGTTTCTAAAAAGATTTCAATATGTAGAAGATAATGAACGGTTTGGATCGGTTGTTTGAAGCATGAAATGCAAGAACGAATCCGTAGCACGAAGGCCATCCATGCTATGCATAGCATTTTAGCGATCCTCTCAATCTATTTATTACTATTAATCTGTGGAACTACATTAATCTATTAGTTTTTAGAATTTGGTATTATTGCATGCAGATTTGACTTATATCTATCCTCTTTCTATTTTTCTTGTTTCACCTGTTCTTCTCAAGCACCAAATTTTTAGGTTTTTCCAAATTTATGAACTCAGGTAGCTGGAAATTTTACATATGGAGTTATGGCACTTTCTGCTACTACTTTTATGTTTTGGAGTCTATTTGGCTCACGCCTTGTACCAGCTGCTGTCCAACAAGCTAGTTCAGTGTCTTTGGCTTTGCAACTTGCCTGTAGTGTCCTGGTATGATGATTTCGTTAATTCGTGTTACGTTCAAAGACTATCCATTGTAATTAAATTTGAGGATACTCTAAATGTTAGCTTTAATGTTTTTGTTGCTTGTGCAGGTTGTTGCTTGTCCATGTGCCCTTGGGCTAGCTACACCAACCGCTGTGCTGGTATAATCAAAATTACCCAGATAATATTCTTTTTATAACTTCTGATTTAATAGGATATTGATTTCAATGCTTATTTTTGCAGGTGGGAACTTCACTAGGAGCAAGAAGAGGGTTACTTTTGCGCGGTGGAGATGTCTTGGAGAAGTTTTCAGAAGTTGATACTATTGTGTTCGATAAAACTGGCACTTTGACAACTGGAAAGCCTATTGTGACCAAAGTAATGGCTTGTCATGGTGAGAGCTTGAACTACCAAAGTTAAGTCTTTATATTTCTGATATCTTTTAGGTAAATTTACCTGCCAGCCTTAAGGTTTTAGATAACATTATTGTTTACCCATTATTGCTGTGCAAATTGACATTTTAAATCTCAAATTCAACGGTTTTAGTTAATATACTTGTTTGTCTATTATCACAGTATAGTAAATTGAGATTTTATATTTCAGAATCATACAGTAGAGGTTGCAAATGGGAAATACAGGCTGGGGATGTGTTAAACCCAGTTCTGGGTCCCTGTTCTATTTTGCATCCTGGTATATTTAGGTTGGATACATTTTGGATTTGAGATATCTGTGTGCTTAATATTGTACTCTTTGAGTATAGTAAAAGTTTGAGCTGTCTTGGATCTGTTATTTAGAATCATGTCTGCTCATTTTCTGGTTAATGTCAGATACTATCCAGACTACAATGATTCAAGCTTACAGTTCAGCTTTTACTGGGGTCTAGCAGGATTATCTTAAATTTATGTGGAATAGTTTCAACTTTCAAGTAGTTTCATAATTCAGGTTCCTTGAATTATGAACTGGAATTAACTAAAGCAGACCTGTTTCATCAGTCAGATTGATGATGGTTCATGTGGGCTTATATGTAGGTAATGTTAAATATTGTCAATAGTTCAGGTTGGTTTGGTCAGGTTTGGACCTTTTCAACCCGAATTTTTCGTTAGTGTTGTTTCCTTTTAAAGAGGAAGCCAGCTGGCATAAATTTAGGATTTTGAAGTTTATGCTATTGATCAAACAATAATAATTGCTGTTTTATTGAAAAAGAAATTTAAAAGTTTGTGATGTTACATGAATTCTAATAAATAAAAAATTTTCCCCTACAGAGATGGGCCAAGTCATACGTGGACTGAAGCTGAAATCTTAAGTTTAGCTGCTGGAGTAGATTCAAATACAAACCACCCACTTGGAAAAGCAATACTGGAAGCAGCACGTGCCTCCAATTGCCTCAATGTTAAGGTGAGTTTCTGTTGATAATTGGCTGATTATTTTACATCCATACGGGCATCTATGTGATGGCTTTAGTTCACAGGCCAAAGAAGGAACATTTAAGGAGGAACCTGGGTCTGGTGCTGTTGCAATTGTTGGCCAGCAGGAAGTTACTGTTGGAACAATTGACTGGCTTAGAAGGTATAGTTGTAAGATCAACGGATTAAAAAAAAAACCATTTATTTTTTAAATGATACAGTAATTTTGAGTTTTGTGATAATATCATGAGGACTTGAGTGGGTCTATTTGGAAATAGCTTCCAATATAAGGATGACTCGGCCTGCTGGTACTAGTATGTACTTCCGGGCAGTAGTGTAGGTCTGCAGATGCTAGTATCATATCTGATAGTCATTTAAAAAAAAATAGTATCATATCTGATATGATGTGGATAAGACGATTTTAAAATCCAAAGATATGATACACTCTGCATTTCATATATACGTGATTGTTATATTTGTGTGCATAAATGTATGCAATTCAAAAGGATTATTATGCAAGAGTTATTTAAATTGTAGTTTTATGTGAATCTGGTGAATGTTAGAAGCATATATTGTTCTGGAGATTGAAAACGTTGATTGAAGAGGACAACTCTGAATATACTACAATGTAAAGTCCCTGCTGGACAGAACTACAAGCCCTCAAGGGAAATGTAGTCCCACAAGTTCTTTTGTATTGTGAAACCTGGATGTTTAACTCGATATAATAGCCCCCAAGAGGTATGTACTAGAATATGTTGGATTAAAAGGCCTCTCACACAGGGGTCTGTGGCTCAGATGAGCATGTCCAAATGTAATTGTCAGCTATCTATTTAGTACTCTTGTGGCATGCCATCTGGCATTTCAGATGCATTTCTGGTAGGGTGCAACAGCCTTAGGAGCATACATTTGGAGCATAGCTTTTCATTATGTGTTTACTTCCACCCATGGCTTATTTTACTGGTAGTCTGGTACATTGCCAACGCTATGCGGGCTCTATTGGTCATTGATTCAGGTAAAAGACACATATGTGCCAGTAATGGAAGATAAATATCCTGTCACTGGACCCTTTAAACGAAATGGCAAAAAAAAAAAAGAATAAACATGTAAGAAGGATAATGACAATAATGGTGCTGATGGTGGCGATGAAGATGTTTACAGTATCTAATAGCATAGAAGATAATAGAACGGAAACTATAATTGCCAGTAAATACGTTGCCTGCAGGTGCAATGTTCCTATTTTTTGTTTTAAATGGAAGTTCTGTATAGTAAATGCCCCCAACATTTTTCTGTAGATTTACGTGTAAGATTATGAAAATATACTGACATTAAATGATACTATTTTTCATAATTATTTTTTATTATAGGCAACCAACAGTAGAATGATACAGTAGCTAATATTAATTTCCGACATTTTACAGGCACGGTGTGGTGGGTAATCTGTCTCCAGCTACCGAGGTTACTAGTCAGTCCATCGTGTATGTAGGAGTTGATGGGGTATTTGCTGGACATATTTATTTTGAGGACAAACCAAGGGAAGATGCGTGCCAAGTGATAGACACTTTGTCTAAGCAAGGAATCAGCACTTACATTTTATCAGGTGACAACAGGAGCACGGCAGAACATGTGGCCTCAATAGTTGGTATCCCAAAAGATAAGGTAACAAATTGATTGATTAAATTCCTTCTAACAAAGGTATTGGCTATTGTTTCGCTTGCCACTCTTAGATTACAGTACTGTTCAGTTGAGGATCTTGTCCTAAGTAATTAGCTATTTTTGTTCTCTTTTTCGAACTGTCTTTTTATTTCTTAGCTGAGGCTCCATCAGGAGAAACAAGAACGACCTTACTTCACTTCTATGGGTTATGACCTTTTTCCGGTGATTTTGGTCATATTTAAATACCTGTAAATCAATGGAGCCTCAGGTAAGAAATAAGGACAGATTGAAGTTGTCAACAAATAAAAATGAACTTATGAGAAGTTCCTGAACTGACACAGTACTGTAATCTAAGAATGACAAATCATTGGTCATGTCATTCCTAGAAGTTGGTACTGTTTCTACCAAACAAACTTGATTACATTTCTGTGTTTAGAAAAGTTCCTGTTTTGGTGGGTGCTGACTCATTTGTTCTCTCTTTTGCTTTACTAGTTAGTCGAAGTAAAGCATAACTAACAAGTTGTTTCTATGGGATAGGTGATAGCAGGAGTAAAACCGCATGAGAAAAAGAAGTTCATATCAGAGCTTCAGAAACAAAATAAAGTGGTAGCTATGGTAGGGGATGGCATTAATGATGCTGCGGCATTGGCTTCATCAGATATTGGAATTGCTATGGGTGAAGGTGTTGGTGCTGCCAGCGATGTCTCTCCTGTTGTTCTTATGGGAAATAGGTTATCACAGGTACTGCTTTTTTTTAACTGTTTATCTGGAACTATTTTTTGAAGATAATGTTTGCAGTAGTTAGTACCCTTATATATCCATAAATCACCTAAAATTTTTTGTATTGGAAACAAATAGTTTCATATATTTATGGATTACTAGTGCAATTATCGCACATTGCGCTATCTCATCTTATTTGTAGCAATTGTGGATGATTAAAGATTTTTTTAAGTCCAAAATAAAAAATTTTGCTATCATTGAATTTTTTATAAATTTTATGAGTATTTACATATAATTTTATCTAGAAATAAATTTGGAAAGACGCTGAAACAATTATATATGAACCTAAATACAGGAATTATAGAAATAAAATATCATAAGTTTAACTTATTTAATATTTCTGAAGTCTATAATATGCAAAAATAAATTATATCAACGGATTAATCATATTGTAGTCAGCATGCATATAGAATTTCATACCTAACTAAATTTTTAAAGATCCTCAAGTAATGTGAAAATGTATTATATATTTATATATATTTTTCAAAAAATTATAAAATTGGAGAAGTTTGCCACAGAGGGTATATGCTAATGGAAAAATGAATTTTTTTTTGGGCTGAAGTCCATAACCCACTTTGTCAGGGTCATTTAGTCAATCGACGCAAAGCTCAAGGCCTCAATCCATGTGCGTGCTACATCCCTCGTGTCAACATGATGTGACCGGATCTACTGTGGCCACATGATGCATTATTTTAACCAAATTACACATAAACTGTTACATAAAACTAAAAACTATTCACTGGTCTAACTACAGTGTCCAATTCACTCCAGACATACCGGAGCTTTATTTATGTATAATTTGCCATCAACGCCTGAAATTTTTAATAAAACTGTAAATCTGTAAAAACTGACCATAATGCCCTAAAAGAGGTAAATTTGGCCAATGACATGTTCGTTAGACCATCAGAGACCTTAGCTCCAATCTGTTGTTAGGTCAGTCCTAGCTATTCACTGGTCTGACTACAGTGTCCAATTCCCTCCGGACATACCAGAGCTTTATATATGTATAATTTGCCATCAACGCCTGATTTTTTTTTACAAAACTGTAAGTCTGTAAAAACTACCATAATGCCCTAAAAGTGGTAAATTTTGCCAATGACTTGTTCGTTAGACCATCAGAGACCTTATCTCCAATCTGTTGTTAGGTCAGTCCTAGTTCAATCTGGGTTCAGTGGAAGTCAACCTGTTAACAATAGCAAAGTTGTGGTGTTGTAATGGAATTTATCTTTTCGTGAGTATCATCTGGAACCAAACTATATATATATATATATATATATAGAGAGAGAGAGAGAGAGTAAATCTATTGTGAACGATGATGCATAGAGGGTTATGTGCACCATGACCGTTTTGGTCGGTGGTTCCACAAATTATCGATCTAATTTAACCAACCCAATCTATATATTGAAATCTCTGTGGCTGTTTGGATCATATGGGAATAGGAGGAATTTCCTATTCCTAGGCATAAATTTATAATAAACAATCCAAATTCTTCACAAAATTACACACTTCCCAATACTTTATACCTAGGAATATTAAATTTCTCCTATTCCTAAGCGATCCAAACGGCCCCTTAGAAAACAAAATTTTGACAATTTTTTAAATTCTTTTACTATTTTTTTTCAAATTTTTTAAAGCTTGTCATTTTTTTTACAAATACACTAATTTATAGCAAAAAATAGCAAGTTTTAAAAAATTCGAAAAAAGTAGTAACAAAATTTTAAAAAATTGTACAGTTTTGTTTGCTATGAGATTTCAATATATAGATTAGGTTGGTTAATTTAGATTTGTCAATTTGCAAAATCACCGACCAAAATGATCATGGTGCACAGAACTCCACATCATGGTTCACGATAAAAATTCTCTCTCTATATATATAGAGAATTTCTATTGTGAACCATGATGCATAGTATAGAGAGAGAATTTCTATTGTGAACCATGATGCATAGAGAGTTCTGTGCACCATGATGCATAGTATAGAGAGAGAATTTCTATTGTGAACCATGATGCATAGAGAGTTCTGTGCACCATGATGCATAGAATCTCTTTCTCTATATATAGAGAGAATGACTTCAACCTAAGGCCCTGATCAAAATGTTTTTTTCGCGGGATTTCATTTCGTTTCATTTCAATTCAATTGATTTCATAGGATTTCGTTGGATTTAATTACATAGGAATTCCAACTAAATGACACCAAATACGTTCATTTTGATCAAGAATTTTCCAACGAAATGAAATGAAATGAAATCCCATGTTAAAAAAATCGGATTTTGATGATCAGGGCCTAATTGATTTGATTGGACTCCTGGTTAAACTCGTCTATTCTTCAGTTACTACTCTGGGTATATTGCAAGCTTTTAAATTTTATCGAAATTACACCGCTATGACTTAAATAATGGGTTTTTGGAGCAAAACGCATGAACGTTCCAACAACCAAGCACGAAATAATAGTAGTGTTATATAAGGCCTACTTTCGTTCGATTGAGATGGGAGGAAGATTGGAGTGCTTGCTAGCCCCAGAAGACCCTTCCAAAAAATCGGCGATATAACTTAAATTTTTTGCATTTGGCAGATTAAAAACGGATGGGTCATTCAACTTACAATTTTTTTTTTTGCTTAATACGAATTCATACCAAGTCCTAATTCGTTTAGCTTTTAAGACTTTGATTTTGTCTATTTAGCTTTTTGACTTGTTAATTTTTTATATTTTAATTTTTCAAGTAATTGATAAGATAGGCTAGTTGTATACTTATTTTTTTATACACATCGTTTTTCTCCGTTATATCACCGATATACAGACCGCAAAAATCGCATTTTAAAACTTTGGTATATTGTGAAACAAGATCGGCCTTTTTGTTCTATGAAAAATGAAAACTGATATTGTTTCCTCGTGTTAGCTGATAGATGCATTAGAGTTGAGCAAAGAGACTATGAGAACTGTGAAGCAGAACCTTTGGTGGGCCTTTCTTTACAACATTGTATGCTTCTCTCTCCCTCTCTCTCTCTCTCTAACACACAGACACACACACATCCCCATTTTTAACTCTGAAAGACCCAAATTCAATTTTTTTCAGGTTGGTCTTCCAGTTGCAGCCGGGGCACTGCTACCTGTAACAGGTACTATTTTGACACCTTCCATAGCTGGTGCATTGATGGGTTTCAGCTCAGTTGGGGTAATGGCTAACTCACTCTTCTTGAGAGTCAAGCTGGGTTTGAAGCATGATGAATCCACCTACAGTCTTCAGCGAGAAAATAGGGAAAATTCTGTCTCTGACGTAATCATGGACGTCAGTGTGGGATCTGAGGCAGAAAAAGATTATACCACAAAGTATAGGAACACCTGATTAAGACCAAATAACCAAAAATTAAATGAAAGGAACTAGTTACAGCCCTTCTCTGTACCCTCTATATTCTGAAAAGGGTGATGGGCATCTTGGGAAGCAACTACCTCTAATAGTCACTGTTTCGCCAGTGCCACCCTGAAAACTGGATTTGATTGTTGTGACAAAGGCAGGATTACCACAGAAGAGTAAAATATGACGTGTCCCAATCCAAGTTGCCAGAACAACCAACATTTTTCCCCCCTTTTGTGATTATACTTCATTTCATGAAGCAAAATTAATTAATTTTTTTTCAAAATAAGAACGAGAGAGCATTTTTTTTTTTTACGACTGAATTTCTTTTTCCTACATTGATGTATAAACTTCGCACTGTGACATTTGGTATTTCAAAAGTTCCAACTCTTACATATATTCTTTTGGGAGTGTGATTGGTCTTATTGAATCTCCAGACCAACTTGTTTCTCTAGTAACTTATTTGGTCCATTCATTAACAAAAGTAGATCTTCCATGCCAATTGCAGTGTAACAATTAAAGATTATTTTTTCAACAGTTAGAATGGATTTTGAACGTCTTTTTGTAATATTTTGGGTTACCGGCTTAGAGCAGAGTTCTGTGCGATAGATTTCCATTGTTGTAGATGAAGCTGCGTGGCTTTCTTTTATTTAAAAAATGATAGCTAGATCGCTTCGGACCAAATTTCGTGTAGTTACTATACATTAGATTCGGCAAGCCCTTTGGACCAAATCTGTTCCCTTTTCTTTTCGGTTAATGGCATGTTGAAAATTTCCTGTTGAAGCAAGGTCAATCACTCGATCTGATCATCGGATACTTCACTTGCTATGGCAAGTATGATGAGATTCTCTCGGTTTTAATTTTAATAAAAGACTTATAACTATAAAAAAAAAAAGGCATTCTTAGAGGCATGCCGTTGTAACAAAAATTGATTCGGAGCAAAAAAAAAAAAAAAAAAACATACATGGTTTATTTTTTTTTCATTTTTTAAAATGAAAGAATAACTTCAAAATAAAGTATAAAATATGAATCAATCATAATTATTTAAAAGCAATTTTATTGCATTTCCGGAGGTATGAAATTGCTTCAAATTAATAGTAAGTTTCCATATTTTTTGAGATCACATTCCCCATAATCTTCTAATAACAAAATATTCAGTTGTTTCCTTGAATCAGATAGGAAACATCGGATGGTCTCCAGACATACTGGGGTAGGGATTAGGTTCTAAAATTTCCCTTTCACTTGATGTCTGCCCTTCCAAATTTCTCTGCGGTAGCCATGACCAACTCCACTTTTGACCTAAATATATGTTAAAAATTTATATATTTAAACGACCCTTCATTAACAAGATCTCATCCAAAAGCACTTTAATATTTCGGAAAAGCATACGGCTTTTTGGGCGCCATAAATTAATCGTTGTCAATAATGACAAAACCTCTTAAATATGTCGGGCAAATATTTTAGGTTTAGTTATGTTTAATGTTTGATTATGTTGGGTGCACCTAAAAGAAAGCTCTTGCTTTTTCTTTGGTCAAACCATACACCTTAGTATATATAACATCTATCAAGGATTCAAAACCATAAAAAAATAGCAATCATATTAAATGTAATTATTTTTTTTTTTTTGCACATTTATGTGATGAAGGTGTTTCACTTTAAAATACTATAATTATAATATATATGTTTATCATAATTCAGATAATTGATGTGCATACTAAATTTAATATGCGCCGGTACCATCTCTAGCTAGCACTATCACTATATTCCCAGTGTTTAATTTTAGCCTACCATATTAACGTGCAGGAATAATTATATACCCCGAATGTTGTTTCCATATTAAAACGTATTAGTTTGTTAATTAATTAAATGTTTTTTGTGTCTCAACTTTGAGCTCGTTTATGGCCCTTGCACAAATAAATATTTATCTGCTGATGGCGTAATTAATAAAAGTTAATACTATTGTACTGTTAATTCCATTTTAATTACATTTTTAGCTGCCTCACTCGTACCAAATTTGTTGATTGGAAAATAAATTATGAACTTCAATGGTGGAAGTAAAGCAAACTAACTAGCTTATCAACAGATTTCAACTTCAAATCATGTAATTTATATATTTTTCATGTACAGGAACTAGTTTGTATACGTACGTATATGTATGGCTTGTACAAGTATCTGCAACTACAAAACACACGAATTTAAGCCCCCCAGGGTGAGATCCACAATGACAATCTGTAGACGTTCAAAGAAAATTAAAGGGGGGGGGTGGGGGAAAGCATGCATATAATGCAATTAAAGTCAAGCAAAGTCTGTCATGAAGGGATCCTCAAGTAACAACTCCGGCCAAGAGCTTGCATTCTTCTCATCAGATGTGCCACATGCATCTTCATGGTTCAACAACGAAAAATCAGTCAGAGGTGGCAAAGATGACTGGGACAAGAGTGGTGTCATCGGTATCTTACTATCGTCTGTGTATGACAATGAACCATGTTCATTTGTGTCATTGTTCATGGGCACCTCGAAAAGAGAGTACGGAATATCAATCTCTTCACCTAAACCCAACGGTTGTTGATCATGAACATTTGGCAGTGAATGCACCAAAGGAAACACACCCATCAGGGGTGAACCCAAATCGCAACTAATATTATCTAAATCTGAACTTGCAGCCCCGATGCTGCTAATGCTGTTAGTACTCGGGCTCGTTGAGATGGCTGCTGCAGATTGGAGGATACCTTGTAGATATTGGATCTTTGCAGCTTGTGCTGCTTCAGCTTGGAGACGAATGGACGGGTCAGCAAGCCCGTGAAGACTTGCTAGAGCTAGCAACTGGGGCAGTGCAGCAAAGAAGTCTGTTCTTGGTCGGTGGGTCATTGGATCAAATCCCATTTGTATGAGCTTCTTCTTTAGATGTGTGTTCCAGAAATTCTTTATTTCATTGTCTGTTCTTCCCGGCAGATGTGTTGCGATTGCTGACCATCTATATGTCAAAGAAAATGTATCAACAAATTAGCATTTTGCATCTACTATGAATAGAAAATGAAGGTATGAAAGTTAATCAATTGTTCAATTCTAAAGGTCTTAGAAATTTAATTACTTGTTGCCAAGGACTGAATGAAGGTTCAGAATTGTCTGTTCTTCCTCTTGTGAAAACTTGCCCCTCTTTATATCCGGTCTCAAATAGTTTGTCCATCTCAGTCTGCAGCTCTTTCCACATCTATTTAACCCTGAAAAGTGAAAATACATTTAGATCCTTCTTTAATTTATATTGAAAAGATATTGAAGAAGACGTTTCATGTATATAATCTTCAGCTATATATGAAAAACTAATTAATTTCTTATTGTTAAATACTGAAAGAATGTTTATAAATATATTCTATATATATGTAGGAGGCAATTACAGAAATGCATAGTGGCCTTACCTGCTAATTTTGGCAGTGTTCTCCAGCTGCCATGGCCATGCTTGGTGATGTAGTCAACTAGCCTCTGATCTTCTTCAGGGGTCCATGGCCCCTTCTTGAGCCCATTCTCATCACAGCATGGAGACCTCCCCATTGATTAGTATTGCTGCTTAATTAGATTTGGGCTGGTTTTCTTAAGTGACCTCTTGGTTGGTTATATATATAGTAGTTGATAACACGGGGTGTTTTCAGCTTTAGTTCAGTGATTTGAGAGAGACTGATCAGTGACTAGGTCAACTATATGTTTTCCACAGAGACTGCACCCGCCAGACACGTCACTAATTAGATTCAACAGGAATATTAAGTTATTAACGATAGGTTTTGCGGGTTTGAGCTATAACTGAGCTTCCAAAATGCTATGTGAGATTACATGCATGATTAGGAATTTAGGAATTAGGATTACAGTACGTAAACATAATAAAAGTTGCGTTTAAATCTTTAAACGAGTACATACTAAAATTTAAATTTCATATTCAGTTTTTTTTTTTTCGTTTTTTTGGGTGGATACGTATGAGCATATGAACCATGTCTTTTATATATTTGTATTGGGCCTAAAAGTTTAAAAACGCGTCCGTTTGTATCATGTTGTCAACTGCACTGTAATTAAGATCACTATTTCTTGTTCAAAATTATTCACAATTAATATATGTTCACTTGTGGAAAAAATGTAAGGGTTTAATTGAGACATCTGTGCTCATTAATTAATTTATAGCTAGTGATTGGCTGATTTCACACAAATCTTTCTTACCAACTACATACGACAGCAGAGATCAACAACAATATCCACGTACTAATTCTCTCCAGTGTCGACAAACAATATCATTTGAAAAGTCCAAATTAGAGTTAAGGTAACTCCAAATAGTATTTTAGCCCTTGCTTATGGTGGACCCCCCACGAAGCAAGTACTTAGCTTTCTAGCATTGCAGAATGCCTCAATCCAGGTGGTGGGGGCTTGCTAAGTTGTTAACTTGCTATACTGAGATCTCCTGTTTGTCAAATAAATAAATATAAATATGAAAGTTACTACATCTTTGATATTTTCTCTTGTAATAAACAGTGCAAATTTTTTTAATAAGGAATTTGCACGGATTTAGTATTCCATTGAAGAGAACCAACTTTAATTAGTCTAGTCCGTGATGATAATTTACTTTCATCTCCGTTTGGATGGCTTCTTCCCGAAATAAGGAATAAGGAATAACCACTTTTTACCAATAAATTTATTTCTAACCATCCATACTCTTCACAAAAGTTACACACTTCCCAATAAATTTACCCCTTCCCAATAAATTTCTTCCCTTCTTCCTTCTTCCTACCTTATTCTCAACGCATCCAAACGGAGCCTTAATTAGATATCATGATTTTAAAACCGCGACTTAAGTACAATAATATTTATGGATTTACGGATATATACTTAACAGACTTGACCTCTATCTTTATCTAAGAATAAAAAATTGATTGAAGGATTACTTGTAATTTGTAAATATGGATGACTCGACTCTATCTTTATTCAGTGGCGGATTAAAAACTAATAGAGGACGATATTCTCTATTTTTAAAATATATATAGGTTTAATGCTAAAAACATATGTTAATTTCTTAAGAAAAATTATATTTTACTTTTATGAAAGTATTAAAAGAAAATATTCCATTGATTCTCATAACTACATTTTAATTAATTGATATGATCACATATTGATATTAGTTTTTCATGTGGCGCGTTATACCGTCCAAAATTTCCAAACTCTGTTCATATCTTTATTGAATTTTATGTTTAAAAAAAAAAAAAGAGGAGTTACTAATATCAGTAAAAACAGACCGTCGTTTAATGAGAACTAGCAAATTAGCGTGAGGTCACTGATCCGATCTGTTGTGGCCCTTGTGGCCTAACAAAATAAAAATAAGATAGCACAAACGTCACTCTAGATCTTGTACGGCCTCACTAAGACACCTTCCAATGCACGCTATTAACCAATCTCTGTCGCCATTCGAGCTAGACTGCATTTGTGGCCACATATCCCACATATTGTATCACTCAAGTTTCACACCTATGTGGGGAAAAAAGCATGTCATTTTCGCAGTTGCTTTCCATGCAAACATTTTTATTTTATAATTTGAATCGGCCAATATTATTTATATATTAGAATTTTAATTGTAGGAAAATATTGTAACTATTTTTTAGATATTTCATTTTTGTGTCATTTTTGTTTATAAGGAAAATTTTCATTGACTTCAAACTACTCTAAAACATTCAACAATTATGATTTCTTCATGAACCTCAAGAACAGCAATTTCTGAATTGGGAGCGACCATTGACTGTCAGTTTGAAAGGTCAACTCTCCACTCTCCGGCAGAAGGAGAAAGAAAGGAAATGAAATGTTGGAAGCAGGCTTGGGCATTGGGCCCAAGAGAAAAACAACGTGTCGCTGATAGGTGGGAACCACCTAGTCAGATTTAATCCGATGGAGTCGAACTCGAACCGCATCGAGGCTGATGAACGGGGCCCACATTATCTGACTGAAAGCCGGATCCGAGTTCGACTTGAATGAGTGCTGATGCGGACCCGTTAAACCATGCATGCAAGAGTCACGTTTGCAAGGAAAGATACAGCTTTCAACAGGAGCAGCTCCAGCTCTATCACTGTGGCGTGGAAATATGACAGTTTCCCCACTCCCAACCAACTTCAAATCCCACTTGTAATTATAAATCTTTAATATATTTTTGTACTTGTTCTTTAAGTTTAGTTTCTTCTGTAATTAGTATATACACACTGCTTTATTGAGGGAGGCTGCTTAATTAAGAGCTGACAACGGCTGCTAATCATTTGTAGAAAGAATATTAGTTATGTCAAGTTTTGACTTTTCTCCATGGTTGTTACACACAAGAGCAACCTTTCAGGGTCTTCTTTTTTAAGCCTTTGCTATTATTGGTCAATTTTGAAAAATTAGCTTGTGTCTAAAGTCAAATGATCTTAATGATTATCACATAGAATGTCGGATCATTATTCCTTTGAGATTAAACAAGATAAGTCTTTCAAATTTAAATATTTGTGAATTATTCTTCTGCTGAATTTTGCACATACATGTTTTCCCCCCCTCAAAATGTACCATCCCTAATAAGATCAGTTAGTTTTCTATTGTTGGGATAAATATACTTCATATATAATTAATTTATCTATAACTATATATATCATGCTACATATAAAGTATATAATGTAATGTGGATATGCTTTCCTGCCGGCTGTATATGTATGAAGATTCGTATCCGGAAGTCTGCTACATCACTGACAAATTTATAAGAAAAAAGCAGCTTTTGAGATGTTTTCTTTTATAATTATCAAATGATGAAGTGAAAAGCAGGCAATCACAGTCACACTTTATCTTGAGAAATAATTATTAAAGGGATTAGAAACTGGGTGGTTGTAGCCAACTCCTAAAAATATCTAACAATACAAAGACATTCTCCAAAGCTGACGAACTTTATCTCCGACCAGAAGTCTTAGAGTGATATTTATTTACCATAACCATAATTTCCTAATTAACTTGAGTTTTGGTTTAACGATCACTATCAAAATGTTCTGAGAAAATAAAATGCTCTTCTCAACATTTGACTCCAAGACCAAAAACCTTGAATTATTAATTGTAGAATAATGACAAAAATATCACTTAACTTTTTTCTGTTTGTTAAATTAGTTGGATTGTAATATATTAATACGACTAATTCTTTTCTTTTTCAACTATTAATATGACTAATTATTTTGTTTTAATTTAACTTAAAATTTTAAACTGGAATTACTAATTTGTGTTCCTTGTATATTTAATATTAAGAAAATGTATTTATACTAAGCTTAATTTTAACATATATAATTGAAAAGTAAGGCATCAATTAATACTGGCTTCAAAACTTCCTTCTTTTTTTTTTTTGGGGGGGGGGGGGGGGCTGGGGGGTCGGTGGGGTATAGCTTGTTATATAATTTGTCCCTCAAATTTAAAGAACATAAATAATAAAAACTTAAAAAACCAAGTGATCATTTTGGTCATTTTTAACCAATATTTCACAAGTAATGTAGTTGAAACTAATGGCAACTTTGCTTCTTGTCAGATACGTGGAGAGAATATATTCGTCAATTGTCAAAATTAAAGGCTGATTTGAAAAGAAATATATTTTCATAAGAATCATAACTCAAAAAATAATATACATCGTTTTGCGAGGCAAAGTTACCCTGTTCCCAGCGAACTTGGGAGGGCTGCTCTGCATCACTATATCCGAATAAACTTTTGCTAAAAATATGAGAATTAAAGATGTATATTGTGCTTATATTTTTTTCGTCTGACATGCATTGAAACTGTACGAACTATGATGAACACAAATTAGTCAGAACGTGCAATAATCAATAATCCATATTCATATATGCATGCATTTTGCTTTTTAAACCTAGAAAGTGATAATATATTTTTCTTAACTAACGTATTGAATTGAAAATTGATAGATCCGATTTATTGTAAGTCAAGTAGTCAACGTAAAAAAACAAATTTATATATTACAAAAAATGTGAACCTAGTTCAACCGAATAAGCAGAAATTAGGGCCTAAATTTCATTTACATAAAAGCAATTGACGCTATACAAAAATTTAAAAAAAAAACTTAAAATAAAAGAACTTGATAGTCGCTCCCAAGCCTTCCAAAAAAAACAAAAAAGAAATTGATACTGGCCCTTTGATTAACAAAAGTAGCTATGAAGGTAATTTTAATTTGTTGGATGCATGGGTTTTTCAACCAGAAACCCCCCCCCCCCACCACCACCACCATTTTGTTATTCATGGCCTCGTCATGAAATATATTGTGTAGCAAATTTTTGTTATTAATTGTGCAGGAAAAATTAGTACACGAGAAATTTAAAATGTGCTTAATTTTATAGGTTTATACACCAGCATGACACTCATCTCTCCGAATGCATGCTTTCAAACGTCAATTTACGATTTTTAGGCTTTTCCTGCATGATTTGACCATTAAATACTGACAGCAAAATCCAAATTTTGGCGAATGATGTTGGAAATATATATCAAGTTATTAACTAAAGTGGTATGTTGCTTGTAGCAGGGGTTTGTGACATTTGTCTCTTGACTACTTGGGTCTTTGGACGGACCACTAACGACAATCAGAATAGTTTCTTTAGAATAAATCAATAAAAACATATTTTACTGTAAACATAAGAAAGTACGTAAGAGTTTAGTGTCTGCTGCTTTTCACGTAACTTATTCACACAACATCTCAATCTCGTCCCTCTTTTTCTTTCGTGGCTGTTTTGTTGACACTTTCATTTAATGGATGTTTGCCCACGGGCTTCAATGGCAAAATAAATAAATAAATAATCTCATAGTAAAGTTCTTACAAAGCGGGAAATATATATGGGCACAAGTTCACGGATCGAGCTTAGCTCAATAGTCCACATAGAGGCGAATTTACGGCTCCGTTTGGATGGTGTGAGAATAAAAGAAATAAAGGAAGAAGTGGAAAGAAGTATTGGGAAGTGTGTAACTTTGTGAATAATTTGGATTGTTTATAATAAATTTATTTTCTTATTCCTTTCTTTCTTTCTTCCCACACCTTATCCAAACGGAGCCTACATGAAGCAATTAAATAGGGTGTAATGTCTCTCATATTTTATTTCTCATCAATTCTATATATTTATGGTCATATGACAATTTTCTTGAAAAATTTCTATTTGAACTCCATAAAGATATGACTTTTTAATTCCATTATAATCTTGTATAGTTTAAACTGATTCTAAGTTTTTAATATGATAATTTTATATATTTATATTGATGCCAAATAAATTATATATCTTAGTTATTTCAATAATTCCCATTAAAAATTGTTCTAGATCCGTAAACACAAGGTTCTTTTTTGTCGGCCCATTCGTTATCCTTTCAAATTTTTACCTTTTTTAATCTTGTCTACAAATATACTCCTTTTTTTATAAATTCTGAAATTTTCTGATCTCATTTTACATTACGGAACAAATTTTAGACGAGAAAATTGATTTTGCCCATCTCAAAATTTTCGCCATTTTTTTAGAATTCACATAGATGACCATAGGAATATCCAAATTATTATAGCATCCATGTCCTCTGAATATTCCTCACTTGTATAATTCATTTAATTTTTAATTTCAAAAAGGAATTAATTTGATTAAGGTGTTCATTTCAATTTAAACTACGTACTGTGCATTTATTACAAGCTCCAATGAGAATTTCTTTCAGAAGTCAATCTATCATAAATTAAATTTGACATCTGCCAACAAAAAGTTAAAATAAACCATTTCTTTTCCTAAATAATGGGTCGTCCGTCTTCATGGATCGGCATCGTCTGTAGTGAATTGCAATCTGCGGACTGTCCAATCGAGATTTGATTAAAAATTACTGGTCGTATGGATCCGATATTAATCACAGGACATCTATTATTAATCGAATTGTTGTGATGCCGAACTCTAGCTAGAGAGTACTACGTACAGAGGATATCAATTCCCGTTGTCATACCTACGTTTATGCGCCGGGTTATATAAATCTGCTCTGAAATAAGTATATATAGTACACAGAAATTTACATGTCCATCATATGCTACCTGCAAATTACTTGTATTTCCAAATTATTTAGAAAAGAAAGCATCAATCCAATATTCATGCAAAGGAGAACAATAGGCTTAATTATTTAATTTGTTAATTACGGAAATTAAGTTGATCATCAGAGGAGGTGGTTATGACTTGTGATTCCATGTCTAAATCATGAGTAGCCATATATTAGATCAGCTTAATTTGATATTGACAATTAGCTTTAAAAGAATCTAAAGAATGATACAGTAAGAATGCCTGACATATATGAATAACAAGTTCAAAAAAAAAATTTCATATTAAATTAGTTCGATAATACAGAATTAATAAGGAACAGCTAGCTAAAATTCTTTATAGAACATGTACATACAGTAGTTGTACGCAGGCACGAAGTTTGTATAAGTTGTTTGAATTGTACAGTTATAAAAAAAAATTTCTTAACTTCATACGAGATAATATACTATTTTGAATCAAGTGGAGATGATAAACTAGCTAAACTAGTTTAGTTCTACGGTTAAAGTGATGCATACGTAACATACGCGTCTTTATTTTTAGATACGATAAAAGTCAAGTATAATAATTATAATAAATAGCCATATAAGATTTCCATTCAGAATTTAATTCTGCATTCCTCAATCCTCATTCAATTAACGTTTACGTTGTCCTTAACCACCACGCACAAGCGACGCTTAAACCTTAACTATGCTAATTAATTGCCAAGGTTGAACGTGTCTCAGACCAAAAGAATGCCAATAAAAGCAAATCTGTTCGTGTTACTTTTCTCAACTGTTATACCCAACTTAACAAGAAATCTGGTCTTCTTTTGATTACTTGCATATATACTAGCCACACGTTGATGTTTCACCGGTCATGAAAAATATGTAAGCTATCTTGTTCTAAGTTCTTTAGTTTTAGACAGCAACCCTTGCTATACTGGCCTAAGGGACATGAAAATCAAATTAGACCTAACATTTTTGTTGACGAAATAATTAGTATGCTACGTTAAAGAATCATTGAGGAATTCGCGTGTGAACACATGCATGATTAAGTTTGATGTAAATTCGCAAATATATTGTAGTAAATCATGCACTATTTGTAATGTTCATCAAATTTAGTTGGAGGAGATCAATGCTGAAGAGTGAAAACCAATAATATTCATAGGCTCATAGCATTCGAATAAAACTAGCTTACCTACACCAAATGGGTGGGTGAATAAAATTTTTAAGAAAAAAAAAACTATTTGTACTTCAACAAAAAAAAAAATCGACGTCTCAGTAAAAAAAATAATAATAAAATAGAAATATGTATTTCTTAATAAATAAAATTATTTGAAAAAATTACAAATGAGAAAATTTTACATACCTGATTAATTTTCAAAATGTAAAAATTAATTATAATTTTAAGAATGTTTTCCATGTGTTGTATTTTTGTTCCAAACACAGAGCTCAACAAATCCAACAATAATTTCTTTCGATTTTGATGAGTGTACAACCAATCTAGTGACAATTTTTTTTCGTTTTAAAGAGTTCCTAAACTTATATTTGGCAATAGCATCCAGCCATTGATTTAAACGGTCAATGGTGAGATTTTATAGAGTAAAAAATTGTTTGCACCCTTCGCCTAATTGTTGCCCTTGGATATGTGCTTTTATAAATAGTAGGGACTAATATTTGTGGGCTTGACATGTTATTAAGTGATGATTTAAATATAAACTACGAGGTATATAATTTTAAAACATTAAAACGAAAAGATTTTAAGATGCTCTAAATAAATAAATTTAATTAAAAAACTGTGTTAAATTACGTTAACACCACTAAATCTTTAAATTTTTTTTACCTGTATATATAAATCATTTTGATTCTCTTTTTTATCGAATACAATTTTATCTACTTATATAATTAAGATCATAACGGAAGACTAGTTTCTTAATAATATAATATTTTTTTCATTTTAACTTAATTTATTTGTCAAACGCTCTGCTCACGACCAGCGACGTTGGCAAGATAGCTTGTTAATTTATTGAACCACATAAAGCAGGTCTGTCGTTTAGTTGTCTAATCTAAGAATCTATAAATGTAACTAATCCTAGACTTTTAAGATGTTCATTTAATGTTCACCATGCAAATGCAAACAAAGATGGATGAAATTGATACCGTTGAGGTATTATTGGTCAACTAACCTCTGCAGCTGACATAACATCGATCAAGTAATCAACACGAGTCTAACCCAAATCACTTTTCTTTTGTTTAAAAATATAAAGCCAAATTAACAAAGCCAACCGGATTTAAGGTCAAATTATAAAAACCTGGAGTATAAATGGGGTTAGAGGCGAGACAGGACCACAAAAGATGGCTACAAGTAAATTACTACACAATTTAGTCTAACGGGATTACGGAATGTCATGAGAAATATCGATAATTCTTGTATACAATCTGGAGTGGGACGCACTCAGGAAAACCACCTTAACTTTTTTCCTTTACTCAATCATTCTTGTATACAAACTTTTATAGATCTTACTTTTTCTTTTTTATCTTTTTTACTCCAAATTAGCCTCTGGCTTATTTGTTTTGTACAGAATTTTATTTAATTATAAAAGGCTGGGGTTGACCCTTGTTTTTTCTTTAAAAAAAATATCGATAATTAATGTATATATGTATCGGAAATTCGGAATTAATTTCAAAGTCCTGTTATTTAATAAATTTTTTTTTGTCGCTTGGTGAATTTCCCACTTCTGTGTATTTCCGTTGTTCGAAATATTAAATGAGGTCTGAGAAAGAAAAATGAAATCTTTTTAGATAAAGTGGTACAAGGAATTGAGAGAAAGGGCTCTTTTATGTATCATATACGACTGAAATGCTATGCACCCGTAAATGGCTGTAGAGATCTCTAGCCGTCATAAATTTTGTAATATTTAAAAAAAAATTAAATTCAAATGCTGAATCTAAACCGATGATCTTGTTTAATTTTACGGGTGATGTATTTTCATATAAATCTTATAAATTTTGAAGTTGATTTGATACTTGATTAAATGATCAAATTATGAACGTATTAGAATTAATTAGTGATAGTTAACCAGATTTGTTCATTAATAAATGGGCTGTCAGATATCTGCTATATAAATGGCCATACAGATCTGGCCATAGAAAGGCCATAGAAAAACTCATTTTACTCAATTTTTTCCTTTTACTTCATCTGTATGGCCCAGTCGCCAGTCGGAGTTCTCAACCCATGCAAACGCTTCTTATGTGGCGCTTTAAAAGACTCAGGTTGCCAATTTATAAAGGCCCAAGGATCTGTCCACTATTAATTCAACGACCTTTGAAGGCCTACGTATATATCTATCATCATTCAAGGGATGCTGAATGCCAATTGCCAAGCAGGTTGCAGTTTTCTGTCAGGAAAAATGATCAGCCTGAAACTTCAGAAATTATGAGTAACCGAAAATTGTTAAAGCGATAAAATTATTCCATTATGTTATTAGCTGCCTATTAATTACTACCTTAAATAATAGGTTAATTATATGGTGCGTTTGTAGCTACTTGAAATCAAGCCACACAATTACCCTTTGTTTTTCCTATTCATCACCTGCAATTGCTTGCTGTTGCCGCCCTCCAGTTTTTCTGTATCGTCGAGCATACTTTTTATAGGCTTATTATAAAGTTATTGAGGTAATTGTTGAATTATACAAGAATAAAGACGTCATTGGTTGTCAATGAATTAATTATCCCCAATGCTATAAACAGATCTTATTATCGCCTAAAATAGTGTAGCTTTCCTTAGAAAATAAAAAAAAATAAATAAAATGCAAATGATAAGGTAGTTTCTCAATTTTCTGCTGAGTTTCTAAAACAAAAATTCTACTTACTTAAGTAATACAAATGTAATAAGTAATAACTATATATAGAAATTTACCATAAGGGAGCCGAAAAATTTTGAAGAGAAGTAAAAGAAAAAAAACTTATTAATGGACCATATAATTTTATTAAGTTGTTCTCATTTAATAGGAGATCATTTATAAGATTTAATTAAAAAGAATAAATTATAAATGTACACAGCACTATTTTAAGAATAGGGAGGTATAGCCTCTAGCCCCCTTAAATCTGTATTCTGAACAGTGCAGTTATAGTGTTACATGACTTTTACATTTTATATTAATTAATTCCATTGATTATATCTCTGATCTCTTTATTACAGAAATTTAGTGTTTTAATTACCTTGGGGCTATTTGTACAGAATTTTTAGTCTTCCAGTATTAATCATGGTGCCAATGATATCACATCAGTGTTTCTGACCATTTGGTTGCACTTAAGGGATGATTCTAATGCACAGATATTTTTAGCCTGTTGATTGTGTAACAAAGCATATTTAGAGATTGTTAATTATTACAAACTTTGGCCCGCAGCATCCAACATTGATGACATTTATAGTATAAGATCAAATCAGATTTGTTTTTCAACTTCAAATTTCAAACACTAAATTGAAATAAATATGGTGAAAACTCCTCATACTAAAGTTTGTCATACGTAACATACATATATATGCTACTTTTCAATTAGGTATTGCAACTGATTAAAGAAAAAAATAGTGGGTCTAGACCTTTTAAAAGAATTCAAACAATTTGATTGAACAATATGCTATAAAATGTACACAAAAAGTTCTTTAATGGCTATACAACAGGACAAAGAATATATGAATACAAATTGCCTATACATTTCATTTAAACCGCGAGTTCTAGTAATCATCAACAGCAAATTTCTTCTTAACAGATGCAGCAACTTCTTTAGCCCACAAAATCAAATTTGCCTTCATCTCCTCTTTATCATCCGATCTTGATCTTGCAATGAAGGAAGCTAGAATGCGATTTTCTGGTTCACTGCATTCCAATTCATTACTTGCCAATAGATACGGTGGAACAATCTCATCAACTTCATCTATAATTCTAACACACTTTGTATAATCAGCACCCGCCATGGCCAAGGCTTCTATGGAGGCACTCATCTTTTGTTCCTTTCTCTCTTCTCTGGACACAATTAATAGTTGCAATCTTTTTTTAGGTCTGGTTTGGAGGTTCTTTACGTGGGGTGCAGAGTATATATAGGGCTACTCCGCTACTGCGCTAAATAAAGGCGTGATATTATTGGCTTTTACTATAGAATGCTGTTCAAAAGGAGGTACGTACTTGTTGGGTCAAGTCAAAATTCAAATTAGAGTTCACGGGTTCGCTATACTCTTCCAACTTATGGTTGTCTAATTTGGAAGGGATTAGTTCCTGGCTGCATATTATTACTATATTAATTAGTATTGAGATTCACGTGACACTGCACAAGTTCACCACTTTTGTCCATGTTCTGAAAAAAGTAGGAGCCAAATGCCAATAGAAAATAGAAACAAATTTTCTTTTTCATTTTTGTGCTCTGACCAGAGGAGAGATTATGTGACGTAATTAGGCCTGTCAAACGTTTCACGGAACACAGAACAGCCCGTTTTCGTTTGCTGTTCTATTTCGTCAAACGAAACAAATTTCTATTCAGTTTAATGCTCCGTCTTTTATTTACTATTGATTTCACCCCATTTTCGTTTTCCGTTTCGGTAACGTTTACAAATTTCACTTCCGTTTTCAGAAATGAAACTGATTTCTCTTTCATTTAACGTTTCGTTTAGACATAACGGAACGGAACACATTGCGGAACGTTAATATTGACAGGTCTAAACTTAATACATGAAGTGGAGATAATAGTCAACTAAACACTAGTAATTAAATTGTATGCATCTCATAATGTGCTTCTTGAGTCAAATGTAAAAATAAGATAATTTCATGACAGCAGGATCCTCGTCATGCTAGGATGTGCCCTTATAATTGGCTAATTATTAAAAAAAAAGTCTATTAAATTAAGTCTCCTGTAACGGGTAGCTAAAATTAGTAACTCAAGTAATAACTTGCATATATATGTCATATTAAAATCTTTTAAGTATTTGGGAATTGGGATCATTGAAATCTAATGGAGATCTTAAGAGTTTAACTAGTTAAGACGGCTTGACGTTCGAGTGCTTGACTTTGACCAGAGGGATCTTTAACGGCATATGATCAATTGATCGTTGCTCAAGGGAACTTTTTATGGAAATCCAAAATTTGGCTCGTGTGAATTACTTTTTCAATATAACCGATTAGATTGACTATTCAGGTGATACAGTGTGGATGATGTCAGGTTGCGCACAGTGATCACATGAAAAGCGTTTTTGGATATTATTATGGATTAACCATTCTACCCTCAAGGATTAAGGTTTCCATTTTGGAATACCATACTGAATTTTTTTTTTCCCTACATTTTGCAATTAGAAAGATTTAGTCGATGTACGAACTTTCAGCCTTTCAACAGGGCGGTCAACGAAACTAGTTTATTCTTTTATTCTATTCGTATCGATAAGGCGAATATAGGCTCCGTTTGGATGGTGTGATAATAAGAGGAATAAGAGAAGAAGTATTGGAAAGTGTGTAATTTTATGAAGAGTTTGAATTGTTTATAATAAATTTAGAAGTACGAAGAAGCTATTTCCTTATTCTTGCACCCATCCAAACGAAGCCATAGATAAATTTGGGAGTATGTATATATAATCATATTATTAGCATATTTTGTAAGATATGTTATTAGCTTCTATATTCATCCAAATTTATTTATGTTGGTGGAAAAAAATTAATTTACACTCTATTATATTATAATTAATAATTAGTTATATCGATTTTTTTTAATTCCATTGATATGAGAATAAATTTCATGATTTTTGTTGTATCAAAATTATTATCTAAATGTTGTACTTTCTTCATATATTTATTTGATATTATTTAATTAACACATTATATATTTTTATTAAATTAACATTATTATTATTATTATTACAGTATTACCCATTATGTACCGTTATCGTATCCTTACCGTTAATTCTTAACGGGTTAACGGGTACGGGCAGGATGCGGGTAAAGTCATTTTTTAACAAGTACGGATAGGATACGGATAAAGAAAACTTTAACGGATACTGGTATGAAAATACCTTCTACTGTTTCATACCGTATCCATTGACAGCCCTAATTTTCAGGCATGTTTCGATAAACTAGATTTGCGCTTCTGGTGTTTTTCTTTTTCCGTTTCTATTTCTATCTTTCTAGGGCTGAGACCAATGCAAGGTATTTTCTATTATTTATTTGTTTTGTTGGGAAATTTTGTTTTTTCACTTTTTTGCCAATCTAATGTCAGTCTTTCAAAATTGTCACTAAATTCAATTTTATTAGAAAATTTGTCACTTTTATTGTATAATTAATGCTCTATATATATTTTTCGTGTTAGGAAATTGTTCAGGCAATTCTTTCTAAAGTCATATGTCTCATTTGGGTTCTTGATCGAGGGTGTGAACCAAGGTCAAACAAATAAATCTTGTACTCGACTAGTCGTTCATAGTAGAGTAAATGTGTCGAACCCACAGAGATAGATATGAATATTATTCTTATTATTTCGTTAAAACTAGACGATAAAAATCGAGAAGAGAATTGAAGTCACAAATAGAACAAATTAAAGAGAAATAAAGGAATGCAATTGCAAATAATAAAGTTTATGCAAAACAATTGAAGTAAATATTTTTGGAGTTTTCTAACGGATTAAAATATGATGGTAAAAGTGCATTAGGGTTTGATTTCACTTAGAACTGGCCACAGAGTTGCAAGACCTAGCACTGTCGTATTCGGCCTTGCTAATTCGGTCCGAATTCCGGACCGAATTCCACTGAGTAAATACCGTGGTTTACTCTTTTGTTGATCTATTCAAGCCAAAGGTCCATCTAGACAAACCTAACTCCCTAATCCTCCGCTTTCGCCTATTGGGTACGGTATTTGGAATGGGATCTAGTGTTGAATAACCTTCATCGAGTGTATTGCACCCCCAACTTTCGTTGTCCGGTGGACTTACTCGAGTTTACCAATGATTTTCTATGAGGTATCTAGTTAGATTTTCGCCTAACTAGAAACGTTCACTTTTGGTTATTAATTGGTCGACTTTCGCCATTGACCTATCTCGAAATACTCGTACAGGACTCGATTAATAGAATGTAAAGAATTTCCCAACAATTGTGCGCGTACAAAAGTCAAGCGATACAAGTAATAACCAGTCCAAACACAAGCAATTTCAATAAAAACCCCAAGGGTAATTAACTTCGTCCATCAACAAAACAAGTAAACCAAGCAAAACCAAAATCTAAGCTACATCGTTCCCTAAAGCAACAAGTTTTTACCCTAACATGCTAATGGAAATCATGCAAATAACAGTATATAGATCTAAACAATCCATAAATCCAGAAAATAGAAAAAAGTATCAGAAATACACAAATAGACCAAGTTTTTTTTTTTTGAGACACAATCACTGCCAAATGCACAATATGGAGTAAGGAATCCGTCAGAGCAGCAAGCAATAGCACTAAACTCGTCTCTACCCCCTGTCCAAGTCGCAAGAGTCAAGAGAAAAGAGCCAAAAACTGGATCTAGATCTGCTGGAGAGAGAAGGGTCGAAAAAAGAATGAAAGATGGCCTCCTCCCAAGATGGAAGGCGCCTATATCCTCTCCAGCAGCTGTCAGACACGTTTTCCTTGATTTCGGGCGGAAATGGAGGCTTCCAGATGGGGAAAACGCCTCCAGAACGCTGCCAGAACACCTTCCCTGAATAGCAATTCGGACCGAATTCAGGGGAATTTGGACCGAATTGGCCTCGCTGGAATTTCAGAATTTTGCCTATGCAGGAATTCGGTCCGAATTCAGGGGAATTCGGTCCGAATTGAAGGGTCTGGTTGAGAAACGCCTTGATTCGAGCGGGGTTGCTTCATTGGGCTGAGTCGGGGCTTGGTCTAGGCTAGGTATGAGTCATCTAGCACCTGAATTGCAGCTTTCCTTGTCGATTTCCTTGGATTCCTACAAATAAGAACAACGTGCAAAAAGGCAGTGCCAAATCTGGCAAAGAAAGGCAAAAATAGCAATAAATCAAAGGTTTAGTCACAATCTTGATGTAAAGTCTGGTCAAAATAGCAATATAAATATGAGATATCAGTTCTTTTCCTCTTATCTATTCGCGCATGTGCAGATCCAACACTAGATCCTTGCCTCATTTCTTCCCTTTTCTCTCTTACCTTCATCTCCATTCTTCTTCCTTCCATGTCTTTCGCTCTCTCAGCACCATCTCTCTTTCCAACGATCTCAACACCATCTCTCTTATTTCTCCATTATTCAAATCCTTCCCTCCTTTCTTCTCCATTCTCTCTCCCGACTCGTCATCCAGATTTTCGGTGATGCACTGAAAATCTCAACGCCATCTCACTTCTCTCTATCTCTTTTTCATCCAGATTCTTCCCTCATTCATTCTTTTTTCTCTCTCACGACTCGTCATCCGGATCTTCGATTTTCTTCCTTCTCTCCTCTCCATTTGCTCTAACTCCTCTATTTTTATTCCTAAAGTTGTTATAATAAAGGAGTAACTAATAAACGTAAATGTTTAGTTTGTTGTAATCTAGAATCATCTTATAAGTTCATTTATTAGATACAATAACAGATCATCTTATAAGTATAAAATGTTCAGTCATTATAATAAGGAATAATCTTGTAAGTCTATTAGATATATTAAGGGATCATCTTATAGGTGTAAATGATAAGTTAGGCGTAAGAATGAATTATCTTATTAGTGTACTTATTAGATATAATATGATATCAAAAGTATAAATATTTAGTTAGTTGCAGAAGGAATCATCTTAATGTAAGTGTACAGAATGCAGATGAAAGAAAGACGAGAGTCAAGGGATAGAGGAGAAGGGAGGGAGGGAAACACGTCAGGAACAGAGGAGATGAAAGGGATGAAACCGTAAGTTAAAAGGGGAGGGAGGCACTGACAAAAAAAGAAGAAGAAAAGACGCTCTCAGTGCCCTTTATGTTTTAGGATGGGATGGCGGAGATGACAATCCAAAAGATTGGACATATCAGCTTTATTTTTGTTATGTTGACTAAAATTTCCCTTACTTTATCCCATCTCATTTGATTTCTAACGGAATTACTTACGATCATCCCCTCGTTAGCGCCATTCTTATCATCCCTGGATGACGCAATTTCATTTTTTCTATTTTCGAAATACGCAACAAAATTCTTATCATCGCTTTTCATTTATGTCCGCAATCCCCAATCGGCACTTAGTTACCCCCCCCATCCAGCGGTTACTCATCCCTTCAACGTTAATTGTCCTATATTATGATTCTAACTATTCCATAAAATAATACTAATTGTCATTGTTTAAGATACTAATTATCCTGTAAAAAATGTCCTTTATTTCTAAAAAAATGATTGACCTGAGGGGAAAAAAACTAACTGTCATGAAAAAAAACAAATTGTCCTGAAAAAGAAAAAACTAATTGTCATGGTTTTGTATGTTTTGGAAAAAAAATTAATTGTCCTAGTTTTCTGGACAATTAGTATTATTTTTCTAATTGTCCTAGTTTTTTAAGCTAATTGTCCTAGTTCTTTAAGGTAATTGTTATGGTTTTGTTCTGAAAAAAATGTTCGCCCGGGAAGAAAATATTATTGTCCTAGAAAAAACAAAACTAATTGTCATGGAAATTATTACTGTCATGAGAAAAAAATGAGGCGGGAAGAGAGGTAAACATAGGTGTTAGAAATTCAAAGATAAGAAAATGAGCGACAAAAATAAAAAATAGTTAGCGCTTAATTAATCACATTTCGAAAATTGAAAAAAATGCATTTTCACAAAATTTTAATAGAAAGAATTATTTAATTTTTTTAAATAAGAAGAAAGTTCCTATCCGGTTTAGAAAGTTCCTGCCCAGTTTATAACAGGTAAAGTATCTCTCCATTTTACCCATTTATAAAACACGTTCAAAGGCTTTCAATCCGTTTTATAAACAGGTAGGAAGGTCTGACCAGCCTCAAAAGTCGTATCTGGAGCGGATGATTTATTCTCCTTCCTACCCGTTTATAAAACGCGTTGGAAGCCTTGTAACACGTTTTATAAACGGGTAAAAAGGAAAGATACTTTACGCTGTTATAAACTGGGTAGGAACTAAACCGAGTAGGAACTTTGTTCTTATTAAAAAAAATTAAATAATTCTTTCTATTAAAATTTTTTGTGTCTAAATTCTTATATAAAATAATTTCGGCATAAACTAGACTAAAACCGGTGATAAAAACAAGAATAAATTTTCAGCTTAAACTAGTGATAATCCAATGACAACAATAAGAACTAAATTTCAGCTTAAATGATTGATATACTTGCCAAAATTACATTTTTTTTATATATTGATTAATAGTTGTGGCATTTTCTGGATTATCTACATTAAGTTATAACCAACAATATTTTGTTACTATAACATCTCGAATAAGTAAATTACCTTTTGCTGTTAGGCCTTTTGTTAAAATAAGAAAAATTAGAACTTCAATGGAAATCTCCAGTGAAAAAATATTTCAGAAAGTAAATCTGTAATAGAAAAGTATCCTATTTTCATCTCTCCGTGAGGTTAATAATAAAATAGTTTGGAGAAAAACACTTAAAAGCACAATTTTAGATATTGATATAAGTTGAAAATTTCTCTCTAGCTAAGTTATTTAATTTTCCAAAACAGCCGAATAAATTTCTGCGTATCATCAGTACAATAAATCATGTTTGTATTTTAAAATGTTGGGTAAATTTTTTTTATACCCCTCAAAACTGAGAAAATAAAAAATTTGTCCCTCGAATGTTTAAATTGCTGATTTTACCCCCTAAATTTAAAACCTCTTCTTTATTTGCCCTTTTCTCATATTTAATGTCAGAAAAATTGAATAAATAATAAAAACAAAAATCTGACCATTATACCTTGGAATCTAACTCTATCACTGATCTAATCAAGACGATTTCTCTATCTCGCACCAGACGATTTGCCCATCGCACTCCAGATCGAAGAAAGTTCAAACTCCAAATGGCACTCCATCTCGAACAGACAGAAAGTTTATTCTCTTCTCCACTCAAACCCTTGACTTCGTTACCTTACATTAATTATCTAACTCTAATGTTCTTTCCAATCATTGTTAGTTTGTTGCCGACGATAGGCGATAGCCATCAAAAGTTCAACACCAAAATCCAAATAAATGTACGGTAGATTTGACTGCGGTGGAGGAGAGCGGTCATCTGACAGTAGGCCGGAGAGAAGCGGCGGCCATGGCCAATGCCAAGTCCAAATGATGACTCTGGCCGAGAGCTGTTCTCGAAGCTCCAATTACATGTTCGGAGTGGGGTGGGAGAAATCCTTCGATTTGGAGTGGGGTGGGGTTGAGAAATCGTTTGGTGCAAGATAGAGAAATCGACTTGGGCTGTATCTAAATCATACAATACGTATATATTAGAAAAGTTATGTCTATATTAGAAATTAAATAAATTCATACGAAAGGCACCGGGGTGGGCAAATCGTCTGGTGCGAGATGGAGAAATCGACTTGATTAGATCAGTGATAGGATTAGATTCTAAGGGTATAATGGTCTCGTTTTTTGTCTTTATTATTTATTTAATTTTTTTGACATAAAATATGAGAAAGTGGTAAATAAAGAAGTTTCAAATTTAAAGGATAAATTCTTCGATTTTCTTAGTTTTGAGAAATATAGAAAAAAATTCTTCGATTTTCTTAGTTTTGAGAAATATAGAAAAAAATTTTCTAAAACGTTTGATAGCTGTTACGTACGTTGGAATATCATAATAGTCGTTTGGAAAAAAAAAAAACACTTATCTTTCGTACCCAGTATTTTTTTTTTTTTTGAACTTTTCGTCCCCAGTATTTCACATTTTCACCGCAAGCCTCAATACTCTCTCTCTTTCTCCTGCTCCTTTTTTCATTTCCCGCCTTTCCTCTCCTCCGTCGAAGCATTTCCCGCCTTGCCTCTCTCGCTCCGTCCCTCCCGCTTCTCTTCTGCTACCACAAAATAGCTCCGCCGCCTATTTTCCTTGTCATCAAGCCCACGATCTTCTCTTCATCGCCATCCCAATTGCCCTAATCTCGAACCGTCGCTTCTGAGCGCAATATTCTTCAATCGGAAGGTAATAACTCACTCTAAACTCTTTATAAGTTGGGTAGTAGTTTCCTATGTTTTTTTTTTCTATTTTTCTATTTGGGACAAAACCCTAGACTGTCGAATTGACAAGCAAACCAAAATGTCTTATTATTTAGTCATAATAAGAGTACTTTTGGGTCCTACCTTTCAAGTAGGAATAGAAATTATGAGTTAAGCAGTTTCTCATACTGTTGTAGCATGTTTCCTTAAGATCAAGCAAAATTATAAATTGATCATTTTTCTCATATAACTTTTCAACAGGATGGAGGACGAATACTCACAATTAGATATCTCTATACAGGTTTATACTCTACCTTATATTCTCTTCGTAGACCCTTTGTTTCCGCGCCTGATTCCCAAATACACTAGTCATGGCCAGGCATGTACTACTTGTTGACGTTGATTTTGTGTTGGAGTAATTTTCTGTAATACTTGTCGTCATTGTGTTAAATCGGTGCTCTTATGAAAAAACACCCACTTTTGTATTTGATGCTAATACCCAACATTTCTCGTACTTGCAATTATTACACATTTTTTTCGGGTTAAGCACAAATGGAACCACACTGATTAACTACTTTGAGAGAAATTTTCTACTGATACTATATTAAACTGAAAAGAGTATAATGTAATGTTGTTTTTGTGTTGCGAAGTGGGAAAGGAACACTTTTAGTGTGAGTAATTTTTTATAATGTAAGGTCTTCCTTACACAGGGGTAATTCCTTCTTAAGTAAATATTCCCTAACTACTCTCTACTGAAAATCTTTAGAAACTCCAGCCAACCCTTTGTGCCTGGCAGAATTTGAACCTGTTTCCTTAAGGGGAAAGAGTGGTGTGACCATCTGTTCTGGACATGCTGTTCTGAGTGATTATTGATCAAGTTGGTTGAAAAGAGCTTTGTAGGTTTATTATATGTTGGTTTAGGCTTTTAGTCACGAAACTGTCAAATATTTATCAGCATATTCCTAGGCTATCTCTGACTGTTTGTTGGTAGATGCAAATATTTGGTCAAAAAGATTCTACTTTATTTGCAAAGTTGAGAAATTGCTGAGGAGGCTCTGCTGAAATGTTGGATGTTTCTGGCAGAAAGAAAGAATGCTCTTTGTGGCCCATCCTCTAGTTTTGTCTAATTTGTGCCCTGATTTCTGATGGTTCATATTATTATATGATAATGTTAAATATTAGGAAAAGGACAAGCTGGTGGCAGAGGTGATTCGGTATGTGCTTTTTAAGACACACCAGAGCTCAGGTTGTCCCATAAGGAGGGAAGAATTGACTCAGATTGTAACCAAAAACTACCATCAGAGGTCTCTGCCATCGCTTGTGATCAATGAGGCCAGAGAAAAGCTCTCTTCTATTTTTGGTTTTGACATGAAGGAGCTGAACCGCATGCGTCCTTCCTCTAATAGACCGGCAGCTCGGGCTTCTCAGCAAAGTTAGTTATTGTTTTTTTAAGAGCTCCCTTCCCCCATTGCCCCCATCCCTCTCCTCCCCTAAAAGAATTGAAGCACCAAAATTGTTCATGCACTTCGAATGGCCCTCCAGGTCATCAAACTGTTGGTTGTTATGATGCTGAAATAGCAGAGATATTATGAATAGTGCTGAGAACACAAAAAGGGTCCTCTTACCCTTGTCACATGTATTTTTTGAAAAGATGCCAAAAACACCACCAAAATTTTAACTTTGTAAAGATTTAACCATGTAACAACCTTTAAAGAAACCCACCTCCAAATAAACTTGTCATGTTCATTACAGACAGGATCATAGCTAATTTCCACACAACAAATTTATTACATCAAAATAGTACACAATTTTTACAACGTAGGACCTCTGCTAATGAACTTCAACTACCTAATTCACTAGCATCTTTAACTCTCATCTCCTAAGTACCAAAACATCAGACCACATTAGAAGCATGTGATCCTTGGATTCTTTTTTATCTTTTCTGTACTTATCCTAATGGGCTTTCTTGGGTTACTTATCTCCCACATCAGTTTATGATGAAGTCTGTATAAGACTAGATACTATTAGACCAACTTGCACCTCAGGTATCTTACATTTTCTGAAGGAGTATATCACCTAACAACATGAGATTGCTAGTATGCTCTAGGACAATTATGATGTTAATATTGCTATTATGATATATGAATGGCTCAAGGTTTTGGATTTATTGTAGGGTAGATTTTGCATGGGTTGTTCAAATTGCGCCTGATATACATGTATCAATTGTTTGGTGCCAACCACAATTGCCTTTGGTCAATTTGTCTGCTTTGGTTCGTGAATGTAACTGTAGCTCCCATTATCAAGCGAGAATTCAGTCCTTGTTTATACATGTCATTTTATTGATAATTTAACTTCTTCAAAAATTTTCACTATAATGTTTTCATACCTAAAAGAACATGCACATATTCAGGCAATGTTGATGCAAAGTCATATGTCATAATTAGTAAGCTGCCTGCTGACCAATATACGAAGTACGTAGAGAACAAGGAAGCTTCCCACCTGACCGGCTTTGCTTTTGTTGTTATCGGTATAATCCATTTGGCAGGAGGCAAACTATCTGAAGGTATGTACTTTGTTTATCATCTGTTGTTTTTATTCTATTTTTTGTCGTTGTTTTCATAAGCAATGCATCATGTGTTATTAACTTTGAAACAGAATTGAACTGTTCTCTTTCTTTATGAGATCCAAAATATTTAGATATCTTAACAAAACTGTACTAGATTTTATATGGAAAAGTTGTATCCTGAACGTGTTCACATTCTTACTCTCGGCCGCCAGCATCCTTTTTCTAGGCTCAAATTGATCATGTTGAGGATATTAATGTCTTTAGACTCTACTAGTGAAGAATTTTTAAAGCTTGTCATGTATATTAATTATTTTTTTTCTTCATTATTGTTTTTCTAAACAAGAGTTTCAATACAACCATTGTCATTTATCTTAATTATTGTTTTTGTTCATGTTGAGGATATTAATGTCATCCTTTTTTAAAGCTCAAAACATTTCGACCATTAATTATTGTTTTTTTTTTCATTACACTGATTGTTCAAACCAGATTTAGAAACAGAAAAGCTTGTCACGTATCTTAATTCATCTTCAAACATTGAAAGAGTGTACAGTCATTCTTTATTAAAGACAATATTCTTTCAAATCTAACACTCATGAAGACAAACACTAATTAATGGTAAAAATGTAACTTCAAATTGGAATTATTAGTAAGCGATCACCAATTAAAGCTGTCAATAATGTTATGGCCTTATGGGTATTTGGCTGCATTCAACTTTTCAGTTCATTCTGTCATTAAGTCTGTTATGTCTAGTCGGTACGTGTTTTTAAGATGGGAAGATTGAGAGGTAGGGTACACCCCTGCTAAACCTCACTGAGCAGTTTCAATGCAGTCGTCTATCCATTTAAGTTATCATTAGGCTCTACCTAGATCATTAAGCAAAAGGCCAGCCTGAATTTGAGCAATAATGTACCTGAAATAAGCAAAGGGAGCTCAAAGGACATGCACTGTTCTTATTTAACTTGATCTTGAAACCAAATATATTGGCTATGCAAAATGACAAGTTTGTTTGTTTCATGACTTTCAGAAAATATTTGGCATCAACTGAAAAAATTGGGCTTAAGTGAAAGTGACGAAAAAAACCCTGTCTTTGGTAATTGTAAGCAAACATTGGATATGTTAGTCCAGCAAAGGTTATTTTTCTATTTCTTTTTCCTCATCTTTAGTTCTTAATTGTATGAGTGATCTTATTATTGAATGTGTTTATCAAGATATCATTTGCTCTTAGATACTTGCAAAAGGAGAAAGTCACAGGACCTGAAGGCAATATTGTTATGTATGAGCTTGCTGAAAGAGCGTTGGATCAGTCCATTAGTGCTGAACTGAAGAAGTACATTTCACAAGTATGAGATAATTAAGAAATTGAGCTACTTTTTAATTTACATACAGTATTATTTCAAAGTCTGAAATTCCTAGATTAAGAAAGTTCTTGATTTTAGTTTTATAAAGTCTTGCCAACATTTTATCATATTTCAGTGTTGGAACCTATTGACTGTTTATTTCTTTCTCCAACCTGACCTCACTATCAGAAACTGTGGGGCGATAACATTGTCTATAGAAAGATAAGGTGGACACTAATTTGTCTTTTGTGTTCATTTATCTCAGGTTGTTAACAAAGAGACTACAACACAAGAGGATGACTAGCTAATGCGGTGCTGATCCTTGCGAATGATCCAATTGTCTTTATTATGCAGTTATGCTTCTCTGATGATACCCCTCTTATGTGAATATATATGATTGTAGGCAGCAGTTGTTTTGAATTTGTGGAGAGACAATTGATCATCCACCTCAACGTAGTTGAATATAATCTGAAAATGTAGATTTTCTCATTAGTATCTTAAAAAAAAAAAAAAACTGCGGTGCCTAGGCTTCATAGAGATGCACGTTATTAGTCTGATAAAACTCTATGCTTTTAAAGTAAAGCTGGGATAGAAATAGAATTATGGACATTCAGATAACAAATCGACCTATGACCTATTTCGTGGCATTTAGATTTAATTATATAGTATATTATTCTGTTGAAGATGAGATATGCTTATCTGCGAGCTTGCTGCCTCAAGCGTCTCTCTTGCTCTCTTTTGGAACCGACAATGGTGACAATTTGGTTTATATTGAATTGTCGTCTTTTGACTAACTTAAGAATTCATCTGAAATCTATCCTGCTATGACGTGCTGTACCTTCGATGTGTTATGCGTAAGCAGACTAAGTAGATCTGTTAGTCTTAGGCTCCGTTTGGATGGCTTCTTTCCGGAATAAGGAATAAGAAATAACCATTTTTTATCAATAAATTTATTTCTAATCATCCAAACTCTTCACAAAAGTTACACACTTTTCAATAAATTTACCCTTTCCCAATAAATTTCTTCCCTTCTTCCTTCCTACCTTATTCTCAACGCATCCAAACGGAGCCTTAGTTTCCCTTTTTTTCCCCCTTTTGAGATAATCCGGGAAAGTCATTTGCTGAGCTATAGGAAGAGGCCTCACGTGTTAATCTTCAGACGAAGAGTTGCAAGCCATCTAGAAGACCAGAAGTACTGATAAACAATATGAAAATCCTTTTACAATGACATAACTAACAAAGCAACTTGTTCTCGTTGCGAAAATCTAGCTCTTCGTCTAGTAAAGACTGAAACAGAATGGTGTTCAGGCTAAGAGAGATTTCATAGGATAGCTGTAGAAATTTAGCACTGATCTAAATGGCAACATATTGTTACATGACTACAGATCCAAAATCAATAAGCAAAATTACCACCAATTATTGCATTGATAACAATGGTAAATCACAATTTTGCTAACACTGTACAAAACTTAACCGAGTCAGTTACCTCCAAGTTAAAACTAATATGAGAGGAATAAAATATTTCGGCCCAATCGTTTACTAAGACCAATGACCTAAAGTCAGTTTTCTAAGCTTCTAACAAACTAACACCAATCTAGAGGTACAACAGTCACCGTTTTACTCATACACCAAGATGACCATGACCTGGAAACCTATCCTTGCATGAGGGACAAATAAAACCAACAGTGTCTGACTGATGCTGCTCAGCCAATGAACCATCATGCCTAAACTCTCGGTTGCACCAGGCACACACAGAGGTAAACTGATATGGAGCCTGTGGCATCATCATCTTAGTAGGAGGCGTTAGGCCCCAACCCAACTGCAGGCCCATACCACTGACCATTTGAGGTAGTCCATAACCAAACATCATGGTTTGCTGAGGCACGGGAAAGTGCAAAGGATTGTTTGCACTAGACATGGCAACATATCCAGAAGGTTCAGGAGGAGCCAGTCTCATCCCGCTGTAGTTTGGCAGTGCACCATTATTATGGTTTAGATATTGGTACCCAACATTATTCAACTGTCCAATGCAAAACAAAGTAACATGTGTTAAGGCGAATAAATATTAAAGCAAGGCATTATAAGCAAAAGGTTAACCAACCAAGACATGTGAGTATAAGGACGTAAATTATTTTAAAATATTGCCAAGAAAATAAAGGCTTTATATTTACATATATTTGCACATACATGCTGCAACATAGTACCTTAACCATCAAGAACCCTTAAATCAGTTTACCATTAGGCTAACTTAAAATTTTAACCTAACTCCGGACATGTGAAATATGTTCCTATGATAAATCTTTCTTTCATCAATGACTTAAAAACCTGTAAGATATCATAACAAATGCTCTTGCATGTCCATGTTTGTTGTGGCAAAAAAATAAAATAAAATAAAAATAGAAACCTTTTTGGAAAATTTGTGCCATTTTAGGCAGGATTATAGTCTCAGTTCAGATCCAACTTCCTTTCAACAATGCCATTATAGTGCACAAATAAAATGTTCTATAACCTGATAGAGACTAAAAATGACACGATCTGTCAGTTACCTTATCTTGCATCATGTTGGCCACTGGAATACTACAAGCTGATTGCATCAGTGAAGTGTAACCTTCCAGATTATCCTGCATGGTCATCATCTCCATAAAATTATGGCCTGTGCCACCACTTACTATATCCTCGCACCTGGAAGGGTTGTTGTTCTGAAAACGGTTTTCAAGCCCAGTATCCTGTTTCTCCCACTCCTCGAGCAATGAGTCCCTTGTGTTAATATCAAACCCGCTCACCCCGTTTGGCTCATTCATGTTAGCTGAGAAACAGCTCGCAAAAATATCTGAGTTGTAATCCATTGTCGGGGTGGTTGTCAGAATAGTGTGGGTAGAAGTTGTATTGCTGGTGGCTAATTTATCAGCCTCATAATCGATCTCATTGTTGTCGATCCTGTCCGAGGTGTTATTATTGAGGTCAAGGGATTCTGATTCCTGACAGGTTTGACTAGTCTCAGCTAGAGATGCATTTGCATGTGCATTTGCATTAGCCAGCAATTCAGAGAAGGTAACTGGTCTTTCTGCCAACTCGACTTCCTTAGGCTCACCAACAGAATCACAGTCCATAAAGCTGGTCTCATCAGACATAGCTCCAGTGTCATTTTCAAATAGCATTCTATGGGTAGCACTGATGATATCTTCGGGTTTGGACCCATCATCAACAATATCATAATTATTAAGATCAAAAGTTTCAATACCAGGACATGCTTGTTGACTATCTTCCCCCGAGCATGTGCTTGCATTTGCAAAAGTAGAATCAAAGATGCCATTCTTAGGTGCAACTTCCACATGGTTCAGTACTTCACTAGTTTCAGCCTCTTTACTTTTGGAGATGGCCACTTCATGATTCATGGATAAACTAGGATGTTCCTTCTCCATATTATTTTCAACTTCAGAGTCTTTATCAGGAGATTCTGGAGAGCAACTTGGAGATGAATTACTATGATCATACACAAATGGGGGTCTGTTATCTGTTGCATTTCCATTCTGATAAACATCTCCAGATAATGCATCACCAGCACCAGAAATATTGTCTAAAAACCCACAAACTGCCTCTTCAACTTTAGAACTACTTGCACCATTATCTGTGTAACCCTCCAAAGATTTGTCTTCTGACATCTCAACACTCCCATCTTTTTCAAGTAGCATGGTAATAGGCTCAGTGTCATTTTTAGGGCCCTCAATTGTGGAAAGAACATGAATTGCAGCAGTTTCAGGCTTTCTGTCATCTTTAGAGTTCCCATTTGACGGAAGAAGTGGAATTTCTGAAGATTCAGACTTATTGTCATTTTCAGGGTTTACAATTGGAGGAGCTTTAGACACAAAATTATCAGGATTTTTTTCCGAGGTAGGAGCCAGCATGGAAACAGATATGTCACTTTTAGGTACTTCAATTGACGGAGGTAGAGTTGAAGGGATTTTGATTTCTTCAGGGTTTTTTATCAAGGTAGGACTTTGAATGGGTACTATCCTATCAATCTTAGGGTCTCCAATCAAGGGAGGAGCTTGAATTCCATTAGTATTGTTGGTTGTGGGGTTTTCAACAGTGGGAAGAGTTTCAATTGGAAAGGTCTTGTCATTTTTAGAGTTTTCAACTGGAAGAGGCTGAACTGAATGAATTCTCTCATCTTTTGATTTTTCGACTGAGGAAGGAGACTCAATTGGAACAGCTTGTTCATTCTCAGGGTTAACAACCCCACTATTAGCCTCAATGATAGAAGTTTTCTCATTTTTCAAAGCTCCGATCAACGGAGGACCTTCGATGGCAATAGAAGCAGATTTAAAAGTGTTTTCATCAGGACTAAGGCCTTGGTACTTGACATGAGCTTCCATGTGACCTAAGTAGCGGGTCCTCTCATCAAAAATCTTGTCACAGTACCGACACACATACTTTCCATCCTTCATAAAAGTACCATCTTCTATAGATTCGCTGTTGCGACGCCTCTTTCGGCTTTTCTGGTGAAATGAGAGCTGATGCTGGAGATATTCTCCCTTGTCACCAAAGCTTAGGTTGCAGTTGGTGCACTCTTTGGGGCCATTATCACTTTCCATCAGATGAGAAGCAACCTGGAAAATTAAATAATACTATTGTGAGAATGACTGGAACTGATAAAGAAATTATAATTATACTGTCTCTTTGTTGCGCCTGATGTTTACCTTGTTAGAATAATGAATAAAACAGCCAAGTTTGTTAGCAAAATGTCAATTGTTGTTAAAATGAAAGAAAGATAAAATAAAAAAGAGGCATGTTCTCTATTATTTAGACAGGTCCATCCGCAAATTCAATGCAGCTTGAGAATTGTTTTGCCACCACCAAATTCCATTAAGACTAAAAGCTCATTTTTTTAAAATTGTTCAAAGGAGGCGACAGGTTTCGAAATTACATCAAATTTGATACACTACTTATCAATAGCATGATGACCGAATCAAAGTTTTATCACTTTATTTTGATAGTTGTAAAGCCACAATTTTTCAGATTAACAGTTGGGTCCAACCGCCATTGTAATAAATTAAAGGTATAACTTACAGAAAGAGTAGAGGGTTTATCTTCTCCTAGTGATATGGTAGTCATATTAGTAGAGATAGGTGTAGGAACAGCTGATATTCCAAGAAGAGATTGAATGTAGGATGATACTTCCTTGCATGTTTCAAAATGAAGTCCGTTTGGGCTGGAAGATTAAGAAACAAGTGCAATATAAAATATATATATTTATTTTATAGTTTAAAGAGTTGTGGACAAATTCACAAATTACAAATGGATAGTAAGGCCTCTCCACACTGATATGAGAGGGATGAGGAATAAAAGAAAGTTCTGAATGTAAGGTGCCTGCATCTTCTGTTTTTCTTTGGCATCAGCATAATTATGAACTATAAGTATTTTTATTCTGTGGAAAAGCTAACCATGTAATTAGAAGATCATCACAACACCCTCTCCCCAAAATCTTCAATTAAGAGCAAAGAATATAGCTGATTTAACAATTATTATAAATAATATGAATTATTTGGAGAAAATCATGGTCACACTTGGCATTATAAATATCTCTTTACATAAAAACTGCACCAGCATGCTGCTAATCATATCAGAAGACAGGTTTATTTTAACATTTACCAAAAGAACTTAATTTCTACTTAATTCCACTGACAGAATTACATATATGATCAATAGGGGGGAATAAGGAATTTGAATTTAAATTACTAAAGCACATATGAACCTGACATATCGGCGACAATTGACCCAAGGAACGCCTTCCTTCCTCTTCAACCCGAGTAGCAATTTCCAACCTTTCGGCAAGTGATCTCCAAAAACAGAGGCATCAACAAATCTTCTCCTCTGTCTTCGACTCATCCATTCCCCTTCTAAACCTCCCAAGAACCCTAGAAGCTCGGGCTCCGACTTAAGCCCAGCTGTTCTCTTCCGCAACTCTTCGCCATAGGGATCTTCTTTTCCTGCTAACTCCGCCAAATCAACCGCCATATCCTTTGCATTAAGTACCTCTTTATCCCTATCATTATTTTGAAACACCACCAACGCCTTAGAGTCATCCTCCTCCTTGTCCTTGTCCTTGTCCTTGCCATTAAGCGAAGCATCTAGGGTTAGGGTTTGCGGGGGAGGAGTTACGGCAACAGGAGGAGGTGGCGCAGGGAGATCAAACGAGGGATCTTCTCGCGCAAACAAGCGTCTAAGATTAGAAATGATCTGTTGATGTTCATGACTGGAGGGGTCGATTAAATTGGAAGAACTGGAGGGGTCGTTGGGATTGGGATTAGGGTTGTGGCGCTTGGAGTTGGAATGTGGGGCGAGGCGGAGACGCGAGTAGGTTTGTTTCCGGCTCCCGGCGCTCTCGTTGAAGACGGAACGGTCGATCTTGGGCGCAGCGGCGGATTCGTCGGAGAGGAGGCGCAGCGGGTCGTAGGAGTTGGGGCAGGAGCGGGAGAGGGTTTGGAGCTCCGTTTGCGAGATGAAACGGAGGTCTATGACGGGGATTTGCTCGGGGGCCATGGAAGGAGGATTGGGATTGGGAGGAGAGAGCGAGAGAGATCGAGATTGGAATGGAGGAGAGGAGAGGAGGCGCGCATGGCCGCACAGTACAAGGAGACGGTCGGGTCAGGTTGTCATTTTTGCGACTTCTGGAATGTTAGTGGGTTTCGGGTCCGGGTTGTTCGGATGGGTCCAAAACAGATGGAAGAGTAGGGTCCACAAAATCGGCCATGTTAATAATTGGTTGGTTGCGTGTCATTTTTAACACTTTTTTTTTTATATCTGATTATGATTATGATATTTAATGCATTTTCCTGGGTTATTGGGTTGATCAGTAATACAATAAAGTACTTCTTTATTCTTTTAATTCTGTGTAAGAGGAAATAAGAAATTGTTTTGGATAACAACTAGGACAGTCAAACGAAACGATTCCACTGCTGTTAATCATGTCACTTCGTAAATGAAATGATTTCGATGGACAAATATTCTGTAAGAATGGACAAATATTATGTGGGCAGTTTGGATGGTATGAAAATAAGGAAGGAATAAAGATTTTAGGTTCTGTTTGGATGAGGTGTGGGAATAAGAGAATAAATTTATTATAAACATTCCAAACTCTTCACAAAGTTACACACTTCTCAATACTTCTTCTCACTTTTTTTCTTATTCTTCTTATTCCCACACCATCTAAACGGAGCCTTAGGAAGAAAATATTGTGTAACTTTTAGGAAGAGTGGAAAGATATTATTTTGGAAATAAGAAATGTTATTTGGATAGTGAGTTAGGAATAAACAAATTGATGTTAATTTAAATAAATTATTAAAAATTATTATTTTAATATTAAATAAAGTACTAATTAATAAGCACATAAACTTTCATTTAGTTATTAGTATTTAGCTTATTTTGTTGAAATTATGTATATATAATTGTTGGAAGATGTTATTTTCTAGGAAGAAATTATTTGTTCTCCTTATTCCTAACTTGTTTGGATGTTTAGGAAGAAGTTATTCCTAGAAAGAAGCTATTTTTCCTATTTCTAATCTAAGCAATCCAAACGATCCCTGTGGTGGTTACCGTCCAACTGAATTTCAACGGTTAAGAATTACGGACTATACGGATCTGATATTAATCACGGACATCTATTACAGATCGGATGAACTATTGTAGTGCAGTGGTACACTTGTACTACAAAGATATGAATTCCCGTATAAATTAAATAGGCTAGCTGCAAATCACTCAACACATGCCAGTTTTGGGTCTTCAAAAAGTAATTTCTTTTTATTAACTTTTCTATTCAGAGATTTTCTATTACATAGTCTCTGCAGAGTAACATGTAATGAGTAAAATGAAGCCTTGGAAAAATGAAAATAGATCCATTTTATCCAACACCGTGGATCTCAACGAGAGGGGGCTTCGGTCCTTTCATAAGCGATCACCTTGTGCAACAAGCGTGTAGAAGTATTGAATTACTATTTGTTTATTTGCTCTTAGCGAGAAGGGCACACAAAGAGCGCGAGATCCTTTGAAAATGTTTGACAAGCGCTGAAGACTTGGAGTCGCTCAACTGACAAAGAAGATTTCTAGTTTCGTTCTAAAGTAAACTGACAATTTGAAATGTTTCGTTAATCTCAATCCAATTTGACACGCTAAGTCTTACAACAATTTTAGGGTCGTTGAAAGGACACACTGTATTAAAATGTGAATCATATTTTATTCATTAATAAGTACGAAACATATGTTAAGAACATAATTTATGGTTCCAAGTTGATTCGCATAGAACATAGATATGGTTCATTTTCCAATGAAAAAAATTATAAAATATTGAAACTTTAAAGACTAAATTTAGACACGATTAACTTTTACTAATTCTGATTTAATTTTTATATTTAAACGTATTCATGGTTCATTTTCTAAATTTAAATTTGTACATGTTTCACTATTTTCTAATTTAAATTAGACATGGTTCTCTTTTTTCAATTTAAATGTAAAATTAAAAACAAATAGCAACAAAACTATACCCGGTTTACTTTTGTTAATTTACAACTATGTTTGGTTGGATGGTAGAAGGTGGGAAGGAAAGGAAACTATAAAGAGGGAAGGGAATGGATGGGATGGAAAGTTAAATGACTTTATATTTCTTGTTTGGATGAATAACGAAGGGGAAAGAAAAATCATTTTACTTTCAATCTTATCTCTTGTTTTGATGAATTACTTTTTGACTAATTTACCCTTGGATCCTTTATGTCACTGAGCAAACAAAGCATGCTGATAATCCAAAGCCTGCATAAATAGATAAAAAATAAGAAATGTTAAAAAAAATTGTATTGTACAGGTACCAAGTGCACTAGTCTATTGTCTTGATAGCTGAATGTATAAATACAAACAAACAGTTGTTCTAGCAAATACACCTTCATAATTGTTATGGCCATGTCAGATAGTCATTCTCCCACCGGCAAGGGGAAGTCGGTGACCTTAAATTGGTATGACCGTCTTTTGAAATCAACCAGATTTAATGAAACTGTTGACACAACTAGATTTTGATCCTCTTCGATTCCTGGTCTAAGAAAAAAGATTAAAAAAAATAAAATTTTGCAATCTGAAAACTTTTGTATAAGAAAAGATGAATGTATAGTTAATTGGGCCGTGATAATATAGTGTTAAGATATACAAATCAAAACACATTAAGCTTAGGCAAAATTGGGTATAACTCCCTGTAAACTTTCGCAACCGGATATAACCTCCTGCATACTTGAAAATTGGATAGAACACCCTGCAAACTTCAGAGTTCGGGAAATAACTTCTTTCAATTAAATTCAGTCATTTATTTATTAAAGAATAATCAATTTTAAATCATATGACTAAAATACCCTTCCTCTTTGTCCCTTCTACTCCGTCGTTTCATTTTCCCTCCATTTTCCAACGTAGACTTAAAAAAGACAATTATCGATATCCAATTTGATATTGCTGAAAATAATGATTCCCTTTCTAAATCTCTAGGATATACTTGTTCTCTCACACATATACAATCGTTCAATTTTTACTTCTCTATTTGTTCTATAGCTTCTTACGATTCTTCACGACAAAGTTAGTGAAAGTACTAATTTTCTTCTGGGACTATTTCTCTTCGGAACTGCAGGTTTGTATTAAACGGTATTGCATAGTGTTTAATTCTCACAAATAGATCTGCGGCGATAATTATTTATGTGGAAAATTGCGTTTGATTTTTTTTTCCTCCTCTCGGCGATCGGATCAATGTATTGATCTATATAGTTTTGGGCCTTTTTTAAGTCTACTTTTGCATTTTTCCTTTGTCTTTTTGTTGGCTGAACAATTGTGAACCAAATAGAATAGTCTGGTACTTTTTGAAAATAAATTAATGTAGAAATTATATATTGATGACGTAAATTGATGGATATCGTTATACTAGGAATTTGGTTGGCTTACTTTTCATATGAATATTTAATTTAAATTTCACCGTAATATTGATTAATGTCAATATTAGAACTATTGCAATGCAATAAAAAAGTTCATTGGCAATGCAATAAATTTCATAGAAATTTCATATATATCTAAAATAATTTCGCTATCTTTTGGTCTTTCACGGTGTGTGCAGAGGATTACATATGAATTTTATATGCCTTTCCTTATATTTGGTTCATAGAGAAAAATAACGAAACTTTTGATTGGATATCAATAATTGTCTTTTTTAAGTCTGCGCTGGAAAATGGAGGGAAAATGAAACGACGGAGTAGAAGGGACAAAGAGGAAGGGTATTTTAGTCATATGATTTAAAATTGATTATTCTTTAATAAATAAATGACTGAATTTAATTGAAAGGAGTTATTTTCCGAACTCTGAAGTTTGCAGGGTGTTCTATCCAATTTTCAAGTGTGCAGGGGATTATATCCGATTGCGAAAGTTTACAGGAGTTATACCCAATTTTGCCTTAAGCTTCAATAAAATGGCGAATTCAGCATGCAAGAATTAAAAGCTTTAACAATAGATCTGTAATCCGTCCGAATTCAGGAAAAATAGTCCATCGTATCTGTGTTGAGACGATAGGGGAAGGCCGGAGGACCAGGAGAGGTTTTCGCGTACATAAAACAAAAAAACATTTTTAGAGAAAGAAGAAGAGGGGCATCGCTGTCTTTATCTACGAAGATCTTGTGCCAACGTTTTCTTTCCCATCGTGTACACCCCGATTCGGAGGAGAATTTCTTTGTAGAAAGGGAAATTTTGGGGGAATCGTTTCCCCTCCGCCAAAACTTTCTCCTCCCGATCTACTGCAATCCAAACATGAAAAATTTACGATTTCTCTTCCCTTTCCGTTCCCTTCCGTGATTTCTCTCCCAACCAAAGAGTGTTAGTAACTTCAGTGGAAGGTTCTCCCCCACTCAGTTCCACTTTAATTTCGTGAGCAAACGAAATAATCCAAAATGAAACTATAAATAAAAAGGCATATATGCATAACGCAGTCCCACATACACAGTAGAAGATTCAGCACAATCCAAGTGAGACCCAATCCGACTCTGCTGTTGCGCGACACAGCGTGTAGCGCACTACGAGCCGTCTGATCTTGATCGGACGGTTCACTTTTTACGGGCCTATCAATCTAGGTTACATGCACGGGGCTCCCTTGTCCATTGGATCTTAATCAGACGGCTAGCGTACCGCGCGACACAGCTTTAAGTGAGACCCTAACAGAAAAAAAGACAACTAAGAAAAGTAGACACAAGGATCATAATTTTAAATAGGCAACTAGTTATTAGGCACAGAAGTATTCACTGTCACAACTAACTGACTTTTTTTTTTTCTTTTTTTGATTGATAGTGCAGACCCTGGAATAAAGATACACAAGTTCAAAGAGCTGCGTCGTAAAGATTTACAAAAGAAAAAAAAAATTATACATATCAAAATGAAGAATAACCTACGGGACATATCATTTAGCTTAATTCACAACTTCTGATATTGCAAAAATTTAAATAACCTTTGTATCCTTCAACTCAATAAACAAATAAATTCTAAGCCTAATAAATGGCTCTACAACTCGTTGGCCTAATTACAAGAACTAGCAAAACCTTGCGGTTCAGCCAGAACAACAACATAAACTTGCAAACACCTTTGCCTTCCCGTAATATTATAATAAAAAAAATAAAAAAGAATAATTTAATATAATATGTAAACTATATTCTTCAGGCGTATCTACTGCTGCTGCTTCTTGAAAAAGGGTTTCTGACAGACTAGTAACTTATCATCAGTACTGGTATCAAGCTCTACAATACGTGCGTCCCATTTTAATTTTGTGGCCACTAATCGAGCCGACTCGATAAGAGATGCAGTGTCCCGAACTATTACCCACCCCTGCATTACAACATAAATTTTAAACCTTTGCTTGCAAGCTTAAATTTCTTATTTGTAAAACAGCATTATATGAGGTCAAGGAAGCGAGGTATATTGCATTTTTAAAGAGAGATAAAGGACACTTTCAGTATTTCCATGTTTTAGAGGAATAGAGGTAATTTCCATTTGCAAGGATAAATATTATAGGCTTTTCGAGAGTATAATGGAACTTTTCTTTAATGTACCTCAGGTCGTAAGATGCGATCAACTTCTAGAAATATGTCTAGTAGGGAACACTTCCCTTTCCTGTGACTCTCAAGAGAGAGCAGGCCCTCAGCATGCACCATGTCATATGTTCTTGGATAGGTTGGGAATGCTTCACACCTACAAAAATTGCAATAAACTTCACTACTTAATGCACTAAATCAACCAGATTAAACTATTTATTCTTATTTTCTTAGTTTGAATATTATTGAAGTGGGAAAAAAAAAAAAGGTATACCAATCATGCTGAAGACCAATAAAGCCACGATCAAAGATGAGGGGCAGGTAGTTCGGGCCGGATGTGGGAACCACATTCATGACCCAAACAGATTTACCTGCATCAAGTAAGGCAGCATTAAACCCACCAAACTTTGCATTCATGTCGAGCACATTCCTTAGCATGTTGAACGGCGGCTGTGGCTCCTCATCACCAGGTCTTTTAGGGTGATCTGAGAAAATGAGAGGGGAGAGTAGAGACCAGTAATTTCCAACTACAGAATTCCAATTCGACGAATCTTCTGTGAAATCCTCTAAGCGCACACCTTTATGAAAAAGTTGTTGAAACTAGATTTTAATGTGCAGTAAATAGGACATATCTTCTCAATGTGCTAGAAAATAATAATCGACAAAGCTGCCATTGGCTAGTTATTACCCTGAGCACATCTTTGGTTATGTGGAAACAACAAATACTAAAACTAAAATTAAACCAACAAAGAAATAACTAAATTGCAATTGATATTGTTTTTCTTTTATCTCATTGAGGCATGTAATTCAGTGCATAATCACTGAAGCTACCAACCCAACATTAGCCCCATAACTTGATATTTGGTTTAATTTGAGTTCAAACAAATAATTATTGGATTCACAAAGTTATCAATCTTGGACAGCAAATTCTTTTTCGATTAAAATGAACTGAAGATTAGGTTTGTTTATCGTAAAATATGCTTCCTCTTTGGTAAGTTTTTAAACTTGTGTAAATTATTGCAAATAGAGTAAAATTTTTAGGTTTGGCTAGTAATGAGGGTGCCCATCAAAGAATAGCCTTTACCATGTACACTGAGTTCAGTAGAGTTAGGCCTAGCTTGTAGAGGCCATGGTGTATGGTACTCGATTGGGACCCACCGTTGACTCCTTGTACCGGCTATGCATGGGTTAAGAGGTTGGTAGTATGGTGATTCCATATCGTGGTTTCTGCTGCATACCTGGGAGCTCTTTTTTCTGAAGAAAAACAATGATGAACTCATAAGCAGCAAGCTCTGAACAACTAAACAGGACTAAGAGGTAAAGTTACCACAAGAAAACTTCTGGACAATAAAATCGTAAAAATTAACAATAAATTGATCATGCCAAGTTAATAATCTTAATTAATATTTGCTATATAACCAAAATCAAAATTAAAACTCAACTTGCTTGGTCTCAGTATGATCTGGGCTTAGAACAAAAACGGGCAAGCAAAGTTGTCAACCTATGGATTATACTTTCCTAACAGAACTAAGGGCCAAGTGTCGTTTGCAAATATCTAAACAAGTTGAATAAAAATTCATTGAAAGCTTTTGTGTTGTCTATAAATATTGCAATAAAAAAATAAATAAAATGTTGCAAACAAAATCCAGTGACAAGTCCTGTGTACTCAGATCTTACTTCAAGTTGTAACATTTCCTGCCACTAGCCTTCTTCCAAACAACAGTTTCCTCTTGTTGAGACAACAACTCCCAGCAAATACTCTCAGTGAAATCTTTTATGAAAGACCACTTTTTCTGATTCTCCTTCTCACGTAGCATTCTGTGTGTGTTCAATGGAGAAGTCCAGACAAAGTACCCTCCTGGCCTCAAAAGCCTGTCTACCTCCACCAAGAAAATTCCATCTGAAATAAAAATTAAGATTATAGAGGTAATTTCCTACCCTACTTGCAAAATTTCAGAACTAAAAATCATTTCTGCTTCCCACTAGACAATAAACATATATATCAACTACCCATCTCTATTTTTTACTTCAATATGTGTAACTACCTTTCTAACTAAATATGTTTCCACAAATAGGAGTATTTGACAGAAATAAAGAGAGGGCAGAGGTACAAGATACTTCTCATTTTAGAGGGGGCTCATAAAATATATTTGTCTTGGATGGTATCAGCAATGTATGATCTGTAGAGTTGAATGTTATGGAACATGTTTTGTCTTCAGTAACCCACTGACACTCTTCACTTGTTATGAGAATAATGCAATTGCTTACTCAGATTCTATATGGTCCTCTCTGTCTAATTCTTGTAAAAAATGCCAACAACAGTACAAGACTATCACCAATGAGTCAAACTAAATCAGGGTATGACCACTATTTAAGAAGTAATAATGCATGGTGCCCCCTACAACAAAATGCAGTTGTTTGTGCACACCTGCACGATTAACTGTATCACGTATTCCTTTTTTTTTCTCCTATCTTGTTGGAATGTCCTAAAATACCAATTTTGTATAATAAAAAACAAAGTACCATTTTTGTCCCATTGGATCTCGCATCTAGCACAGTGAATCATGTCAAATGAGAGGTATGGATAAGGAAGTTGGGTTCTTGCGAAAGAGCTAATCATGGCAGGCATGCCTCTCTCTAGGGTTAATTGCACCTGGCTCCCTGATCCCTCATAGTCCGCAATGCACATAGTCAACACCTGTCTTGAAAACAGATAGGCTCCAAAGCTGCCAAATCCACATCCTATGTCAAGCACAGTCCGTACCTGAACCAGAGGAAATAACTAGAGTCATCAGAAATGAAAGCTTTTGGGACATTATTCCCGTTTCGTTTACAAGAGGGTTTTCAGTAAGGCTCAGTGCTTTTATGATAGTAGACTAGTAGAGTCAACTTGCACTTGATTGAAATCTGAAATGTTGGTTCATCAATTGTTGCTGGTTTTACGTTCAGATGAGAATTTAAATTTTCCAGATAAAGGCAGTCCAAAACATGTATCGATGCAAGAGGCTGTTATTTAGCAGGCCATTGTCAATAGTGGTAAGTATTAAGTAACCAAAGCCTTTAGTCCCAAACAAGTTGGGCTATGCTAGAAATGAAACCCAACCAGCCCAAAGAAATTAGGATTCAAAATAGACAGATAAATTAGGATGAATGGGATATCTGTTAAGTTGAAGGGCATATAAATTATCTGTAGTTTTATCATTATTTCAGCAAATAATTATCTGTATCCATATCTGCATATATGCACATATATAGTGATACATTTACAGATAATTAATAACATAGGGATGTGAATTTGATATACATTTGTTATTTTTAATCCTATAACTGCAGGAATATAAAAATATTTTACAGCTTAACGAAGGAAGAACATTAACCTTAACAAACATTCATATGGAAAGAGTATTACTTTCACACTCAAAAAATTAAGAAGAAAGATGCAAGAAATTTAGCAACTAACAGCTTTAACAAATTAAGAATTTTACTAACCCCAGCCTCGTTAAAATTAGACTCATTTCTCAGCCCTATCATCTCCGCAATCTGATGTGAGTAATCCTCTACGCCGTCGACCATTAGAGAATCTGAGCGGAAAGATATCTGCTCTTCTTCCACCATCATCCTACAAAACAAAACCCATTAGCATAACAACCCAATATCTCACAATTAGAAAAAGGGTTAGTCTACAAACCACACAAAAATTGTAGCATTTGTGCAAAAGAAACACTTAAGGTTTCTCATGTTGCAACCTGGTTTAAACACTATTAAGGTTATTTGTATATAACACGGCTGTTGGCTGTATAGGAAAATAAAAATGAAGATTATTCAGATAAGGCGTGTTTGGATGGAGAGTTGGAACAGCGAGGAACCTGAGAACATCACTAAAGCCCCCAGTTACTGCTAACCCAACTTTTGGACGGGCTAATGGAATAGCAAGGGCAGTAGTAACTTGAGGTAATAGTCTGTGTTTGGAAGTGAAACAAAAGCAGGAAAATAGCATCTTGTAGAGAATCTAGAAAAAGGGTTTTGTTTACTATGTTATGTGCAAAGATGTTTTTCATTACTTATTGTTCTGTATAGTCGTTCTGAATGAAGAGAAGTAAAAAAAAAACCTTTTTTGCTAAAACCTACTCTGCTAATCTTCAGGCTTTTTAGGTGAACCTGTAGATGATATTAATTATAGAAAATCGAATAACTAATAATAGGACCAATCTGGATATATGATAGGGAGAGATATTTTGTTAGTTAACTGTATGCTTTCCTTATTTTTACAAAAGAGCAATAAGTTTCCTTGAATGGTATAAATGGAAACAGACCACACTCTTCATAACTAAAATAAAACTGTTAAAAAAACTACAAAAACCACAGCAGTTTCAAATAATGGGTCTTTTTTTTAATGTCAACAAGAGAACTAACAAGGCATCAGTTGCTCGACTGATACAATATGAAAGATACAACTAAAGCAAGGTGGGTTTTCTATTGGTTTAACCATCAATTTAATAATTGGGCGTTCTTGTGGTAACCAAAACATACATGTAAGCATTTGGTGTGTATTTGAAAATGCAGTCAAATTTTAACTAGAAAGTTTGCAAATACATAAGTATTTATTTTCTTCTTACCTCTTAGTTAAGCTACCAGATGAGAACTCTTGCCCAGTGATCTTCACATTCTCCTTCCAGATAAAATCCTTCCCGCTCGGCCACCTCAGGGGGATCCTATAATTGCGGGGTGGTAGAATTAAACAACCAACCGCAGAGTCCCTCGAGCATAATCTTTCATGTTGCAAATTCATGTCCATATCCATCAAATCAGCGCTCTCTGATATGTTATTATAATAACAAGGGACGTAACTCTCAAACTCGGGCGCACAAAATTCAACTTCTTTCAATTTTGAAATGCCCAGAGAAAGCTCCCCAAAATTCAACAGATCTGCAATTAGCTGCTCCTGGAGCCGACGGTAGCCATGGTAGGCAGTACCCTTTGAAGAAGAAGAGATGGAGATAGCCCAAGAAAGGGAACTGACAAGGGCTATAATCGTAATTACAGCAAGACCCAGCTTGAGAAGGAAAATGGCGAAATCTTTGCGCAATTTTCTCATCCCAGCAAGGTTTGATAGCTCGTTCCCGAACCCATTTTCTGGAAATTCTTTACCTTTGTAGCTATCGTCAACCGGGTCGCACGGGTCAATCCCACCACCACTGAATCCGCCATTGCTGGATCTACCACCGCCAGAGAAACCTCGATAAAGAGGCCTTGACATTGGCTTGGCTTGTACAAGGTTTGATCAGGGTGAAAACCTTTAAGCTAGGCACTATTAGGAAAAGAAGAAATGAGAGATTGATATACTGGTAGCTGAATTACACACTATTCGCTGCCTAATTAGAGAAACTGGTAAAGCATCGAATCAATGCAATACAGATTGGAACTGGGAAGAAGAGATCAACTTAAGAGAAGGTGGCGAGGATAATAATTAAACTAAATTGGAGAAACTACCAAAAGGACCACTTGTGTATCACAGTTTCCCTTCTTCTTCCCTCTCTCTCTCTCTCTCTCAATCCCCAAAACACTATTGCCGACACAGATTAAAACAAAAGGGATTAGAGATGTGATCTGAACACTTCAGTATCAAATGGATCCGACGCGGTGCACTGAATTAAAGAAGAGTTTTCGCTGACTAGTGGAGGATTGAATTACTCTAGTGACTGGCGTGAACTGAAGAGAGTGTGGTATTATTATTATTATTTTTTCGTTTTTTTAGTGAAGAAGAGTGCGACGGTTATTTATACACAAGTTGTAGCATAGTAAATGGAAAACTGGAAAAGCTAAAAAGAACGATGAGGAATTACTATTTTCCCGTGGGGGCAGATCTACGGAACTGGAACAGGTACTGACATTGACGTCCTTTCTTGGGGACTCAATGAGACATAAAAGAAATAGTCTATCGTGTGGGGTACTCCTGACAAGAAAGGTCAATATCTGTTAATCCGACTCAAGATGACCCGTCACATATTACTGGTCTAAACAGACTCCCGTAATTTCAACTTATTTTAAATTTTTTTTCCATTATGTACAGAAAAAATAAAATTATATACAAATAATTTTTTTATAAAATAGTAAATTATGCACTCAATAAAATTTAGTGAAAATTTACTCTAGAAGAAAACAAAGCATGTCCATTAATTATATTCGCCGACATATTTTGGGTTGGACCATTGTCAACGAGACTATGACTCTCTATGACCATATTTTCTGCTAGATTATTTTAGGGAGAGGGATTAGACAAATCACAAATGTTCTCGGCGCATACTAGCGGATTTGCGAATAGCGATGTATTAAATGCGCTTTTTGTCAGCGGGATTGTAGAAGGGCATTAATGTCGGTCTCCATGGGATACAGATTCGTTTTCTCATCTTACCATCAAATCACTGGAATTGCGAATGACTAACCCTGCCTTTTTCTGTGGCGCTTCGGTGCAGTCATATGTGCAATAGATCATATATGCTTGGAAGTATATAAGAGGATTGGTCGTAGAATTTTGTAATTTTTATGGCAATTGGTAGCGTTTGTTTTTGGCACCGTCGCCGGACTAACAGTTTCGCGAACAGCGCTAAATCGCACTAACCAATTCAAAAGTTTTGATCGCAACTTACGTAGGTGCATCAAAGGGGTGTCAATGTCACCTCTATTTTTTGAAAAAACATTACTAAATATGAATATTTATAGTTATAAAATGTAGATTTTTTATATATATTCTATATTTGAACCCCATAAATATTTAGATGATTTTTTATTGGTGAACCCTGTTGTTTCTAAAGGAGGCGGCTTAACCAAGGTTTAGCAGAAGCAATTAAGATTTTGGACCGGTTTGGTATGAACTATCCTAACACAATTCAATTGGTACCCAATACAAGCAAGCACACAAGCAATTCACAATGCAAGATAATAAAGAGAGAAAGAGAGAGAGAAATTGAACACGCGATGTGATTACGGAGTTCCGACCCGCTAGAAGAAGCTAGCCTTAGTCGTACGTCTCCGGGAGTTCCGCTACCACGAAAGGGCGCGCTCCGTTCAATTCCAACAAGAACGGGACTACAACTTCGAACCGAATCACCTCGTCACAAGGACACTCGAGGCGGATCGGCCTAACTCGAATGGCACAACGGCCTCAAAGGAGAAGAGCTCTCAACCTATTCCAACCTACACCTAGCGACAATGTCGGGGCGGTGGTGTTTGAGGCTGCTAAATCTCTCAAGATGGTCTAGCTATGAAAAGCTCAAGTGGGAGAGTATCCCTATGCTCAAAGGCTCAATTCTGGTCTAATTTTGCAAGACAAAGCTCTCTTTTGAGAGAGAACAAGGGGTGGATATATATAGGGCTCGAAATGAGCAGTTCCCCAGCAAAAACAGGCCACAGCGTTGTACAACGCTGGAATATGACCGTTGCAAAATCTAACGGCTAGTTAATATAGCCGTTGGTCTGTCAGAGCGTTGTGCAACGCTATTTGCCGTCGCACAACAGAGGAGTGTAAAACCAAAGGAAAACTCCGACAATTCCGTTGGAAATTGTCAGAGCGTTGCTTGCCACTGAATGGCGTTACACAACGCTAAAGGGAGACAAAAGAAACAACTCTGACAGATTCAACAGAGCGTTGTACAACTCTATATACCGTCACACAACGCTAACGTTACCCAACGCTGAAAGACGTTGGCTAACGTTACCAGCAACTTTGCATGTAAAAACAACTGTTTACATGGGTTTTACATGGGACAGCGCTGTCTGAACATCGATGCAGCGCTGTCTGAACAGCACAGCTAACTTGGGATTTTTGTGGCGTTGTGCAACGCTATATGGCGTTGCACGATGGTACTCAGGAAAATTTCCAAAGCGTTGTACAACACTACTGAGCGTTGTACAACGTTGTGACTCAGCGTTGCCTAACTCTATATAGCGTTGTGCAACGTTGATTCACAAAAGTATGAATTTAGTTGTTCTAGCGTTGTGTGCCACTATCTAGCGATGTACGACGTTAGGTCACAGAAAACAGGATTTTGCTGGTTTATTGAGCTTTTCGCTATCTAGACCATTTCAAGGATAAACAAAGACTAAAGTATACCTTCTATCCTAGTCTAAACTAGCCTATAAGCTCTTCAAAGACTTGATCTTGATCTTGCCTAAAGTTTTTATCCAAGTCTTCATAAATTGCATCTTCTTCCTATAAAACTCAAAGAAGATTGTTAAATGCCAAATGATATTGTTTTGTAATCGACAAACCTAGAGACGTTTAGTACAACAAACCCCATATATTTTTTGTAGTATTTTCTTTGTGACGTCTTTTTTTGGATCGATTAACATTTCCTATTTGTAAATTGTTATTGCCATACAAAAAGATTATTTTTATAAACCGAAAAGAGAAATATAGTTAATTTTTTTTTTAGTTCTACTTTGTCGACCTTTCGATTAATTAAATAGATCCAAAATAAAGATCGAACATAAACTATGATGAATAAGCCCATAACAGTCCAGACGAACAACCACGATGCAATTAATAGAAAACAAATAAGAAAAATTTTTAAAAAAAAGAACAACAAAAATTTATATAAATAAAATAGTACTGACAAATAATAATAATAATAATAATAATAATAATAATAATAATAATAATAATAATAAAGAGGTAGACTAAAATTAGTCGCGGTTGACGAATGAGATACGATGAAATCTCATTTTTTTAGATTCTAACAGTCGATCTGAACTGTTCAATGTGTTTTCAATATTGAAATCTTGTTGGAAACCAAATTATTTTGAAAATTTTCAGAAATTTTTTAGTATTTTTTTGGTATTTACTAGATTCTTAATCTAAACAATTCTGGACCCTTCTATAACAATGATTTTTAAAAATCTCAAAAAATAATAAAAAAAATTCAAAAAATATAAAATTTGGCCTCCAATGAGATTTCAATATGAAGAACACATTGAAGTGTTCAGATTAGCCATTAGAATTTCAAAAGTTGAGAAATAATCGCGACTGACGGGTCCATGTCCATCCGTCAGTCATGGCTGATTTTAGTCTACCTCATAAATAAAAGTTACTGCTGCTAAAAATTTACCCTTTTATTTATCAAATCAATATTTTTTTTTGAAATTCTAATTTGAGACAAATTCAAGTTTGAAATAAGTCTGAAACATATTCAATTCCTAGCTTGTATCTTATTATTCTTATGATGACAAACGTTGAAAACAAAAAAATATTTATATAAAAATGTAATATTTTTTTATTTAAATATTATTAATTTACTGAACCTCTTTCCAAATTTTTCTGGCTTTGTCCTTAGATGAACCCCCATTCAAAATTTTCTGGCTCCGTCCCTGAACTTACGGATGATTTTTTGTGATGCATCTCGCTATAACCAAACTCTCTCTATGTATATCTATATATAAATATTGTTAAATTTATATATTGATTTCTAATGTCATTCTCATTGATAACTAAAATTGGTATCAAATTTTATTTAAAAATGTTTTATGATACATAATTAGTATTTAGTATATTTAAAATTTGAATTTTATTATTTTTTTAATTATGTTAAACTCATCAGATGATAAGTCTATTATAATGGAATCCCAAAAATGGTGGGGAAAATATCATTGCCAGATGCATTGTGTGGGTTAATTTCCAGTTGCGGGCCTAACTTCAGTGGTAGTTGACTTTAAATACACCAAACAAAGAAGAACTGCTTTGTTGCTGCACTGCCTAAAATTAGGCATTCAGCAATCGAAGTAGACGTTAGAAATCAGTTATCTTTTAAAAAGGCTTTCTGAAACGGGCAGAAAAATACGTTGTCTTCGAAATCCTCAAAATGCACAGAAAATAGTCATGCTTTGTTAATTGTAACCACAGAAGACATGAAAACGGCATGAGAAGAGAAACTGGTCGCTCAGATGTGAGATATGGAGACACTTATCAATCGTATGTGTCGTGTTGTCGAGTCAAACACGATTGTGTTAGAGTCTTGTGTTGTGTTTGTGTTGACATGAACTATTTTTTCAATCGTGTCATGTTTAATGGTGAAAAGAGACAAAACGACACGCATTCTGACATCGTGTCATGTCGTGTTGACATGTCGTGTTAATCGTGTCAGATTAATTTATTATTTTTAAATTAAAAATTTATTAAAAAATTAAAAGTAATGAAAAAATTACTAAACTTCATAATTTATTATTTGATTAAGTTTAAATTATTTATTAATATTTTTTATAAAAAATAATAATTAGATTAGAACAATATTATGATTTAAATGATGGTAAATAATATGATGTAGTATAATAAATTGAAATTAAATTATTAATTTTGCTTAAATAAACAACATTAATAATTAATTTGTGTTGAGGTATCGTGTTAATTTGTGTTCGTGTCGTGTTGCGTGTCGAATCGTGTCATGTTGAATCGTGTCAAACTTTCTAATGTCCCAACACGACACGATAAGCCAATTTTATATTCTTATTGTGTCGTATCGTGACGTGTCAGCACGTACATCGTGTCGCGCTAATACGATCATATCATTTTGAAAAACACTAGAGACACTTCATCATTATAAAACTGGAGTGCGGGACTGCTGGCCGTGGCAGAAGTTAAGCCGCATAATCATGTATATAGAAGTCTTAATTTATAATTTATTGTGACGGGTATGAACCGTTTTAGGACGAAACAAGTTGCTGACATGTGGGCCCTATTGTTTTTTAATTCACATTTCTTTGGTTAAAATTTATCTTTCCCTATTGTTTTTTAATTCACATTTCTTTGGTTAAAATTTATCTTTTCATATGCGAAGTTTTCTAATAAAAAGAAAAAATACTTTAGTTTATGATCTTTTGTTGAGAAAGTTTAATATGCACTATGCATAGGGAGTTGTATGTACCGAAAACTTTTTTTAGAGTATTTTTATAAATTGACAAATCTAATTTAACCAATCTAATTTACATATTGAAATATCATAGAAAACCAAATTTTTTAATTTTTTAAATTTTATTTCTGATTTTTTTTAAAACCTGCCATTTTTTAATTTGTAAATAGTAATTTGTTTCCAAAAATGGCAGATTTTAAAAACTTCTAAATAATAATAATAAAATTTTAAAAATTGTAAATTTGGTTTGCAATAAGATTTCAGTATGTAGATTAGATTGGTTAAATTAAATTTGTCAATTTACAAAAATATTTTCGAAAATGTCCGCGGTGCATAGAAACCTCTATACACTACGGTAGATATTAAACTTTCTCCCTTTTGTTTATATAAAAATAATATTAGTTTTTTAAAATGTTTGGTTAATTCTTAACTTCCCAGGACGAACAAAGTTGGTGCATGCAATTTTATTTGCTTTGAAGTGATCTCTAATTTTATTTGCATGCAATTTTTAAGAGATCTTCAAAGATTCGATTATTTTGAAATTTTTTCAAGGACTAAATATTTTCATAAGTTTCTAGAACATTTTTGGTGCAAAAACAATGTTTTGACTCTAAGCTCGCTCCTTCCAACGCTGGGGAGAGGTGAGGCTCCTTCAATTTGATGTTAGGCCCCTCTCGGAATTAAAAAAAATAAAATAATTACTTTTGGTGCAAAAATCTGATGGGTCAAATTTGTTTTAATAAAACTTAAAGAATATATTAATGAACCTGAAAGTTATTGTAATTAAATTTACTAAAATTTTGTTGCGTTCGGACTTATTTAAATCATAGATTTGTCGCTGTTTTCGCCACATTTAATTCCAATTGACATAATAAATAAAAATAAGTGTCCTAACAGCATTGAGATAAATTATTTTATTTGGGCATAATCATATCCAACGTTTTTCAATAAAACGGAGCCATATCAGAAATTTTTCACTAAAATTCGTACAATTATGGAAAAAACCAACTCTACTTCCTCAAAGCTAGCTGCTTTCCTTTTCTATTTTTTTATTTCGATAAAGAAAATAAAGATCCAGTCCTTTTCTTTTGCATTAAAATGATAATAATAGCTGTAATTACAATAGAATAGAAAAACAAAAATATAGCCACTGACTAAACAAAATCCCCCAAAAAATAAAAAAATTCCAAAAAACAAATAATTAATAAAAGAAAATTTGTAAAGGGCTAAAGCGATTCAAACAATTGAGCAATCAAATCCAAACGAAGATCTCTTCAAGGGAAAAAAAAAAATCCCAAACGAAGAAGATAATCCATCGTCTGATTTCCTTAATTAGGGTCGAGTGTTGCATAGAAGCGTTTCTGAAGATTTGTGCGCCTCTCTGATGCATCCTTTTCAAATTATCTGCTATAATTGAATGCATTTATTCAGCCAAATTTGTCGACGGACGCACCGACATGCGCTGCATCTCTACTCTCTAGTGAATGTTTCCAAATGACCATTTTGACTGCCCGACGTGCCCGTACAAGCACGGGTTACATGGCGTGAAACGTGACAAAACCATCAATAGAACTAGCGTGCCATTTTTTTTTTTTTTGTATTATTATTATTCCTTCAAACAGTGTTTCCAGAAACGATGCCGTATTTCCTCCTGATGATTACAAATTGAAGGAAGGGCTATTATTATTTTTCTTTTATTTTATTTTTTTCACAAAGAAAGTCTGTAGCTGGCTTTTGATGCTACTATTTAATATTATTTTAAACAGAGAGATTAAATTACTTGCACAAAGCATACTTGGTCAGAAAGTTTTATAATGATAATGGACATTCAATAAATAAACAGTTTTTAAATATATGATTTTGTAATTAGAGAAAGCACGCAGTGAAAACACTGACAAACACCCAGCATTTGTGTTGTGTATGTTTCTTAAAAATAAGATTTGAAAATATTTGTAAATCAATTTGATCAAAATTAGAACCCCAAAAAATAAATTACAAGCTTGTTTTTAGGAAAATAAATTCATCCGGTGCACATATTTCATAGAGGTGCATTCTGACATGTCTTAACATACTTACCAGCAATCTCCACAAATGATAACACATTCTAGTTACTTTTCTTATTAAACTTTAGGCCAGGGGAGGAGCCAGAAAAAAAAAATAATTGGGGGAACAAATTTGCAATTTTTTCATATTAGGGGGACAAATTGGTTATTAACTATACATTTTTATTAAAATAACATGAAAATTTTTGATAAATTACAACTGACAGGGGTGCAAAGCCCAACTTGGCACCCCTTTGTGTGTTCCGCCCCTGCTTTAGGTTGTGCTCCAAAACTTTCATATTAATGGAACGGAAGGGGAAGGGAGAGAACGGCTGCCCAGGTTTTGTTACTTTCCAAATCAAGAGGTAGACTTTGAGAGTAGACCCTTCACAAAATTACTCTATTTCTTAACTCCTCTTCTCTTCCTTTCCATCCTTAACCTTATGATCTCTAGCAAGTAATCACTCGAGTAGAGTAAAGTTTTTAAGTTTTTCCACTAACTTCCCCTTCCTCTCTTTGTTCTGGAGCAGACTCTTACAATACATAATATGCACTGAACCAAAAAGAGCAAAAATTATCTAGAGAATTTCCCAGTTATATTATGTGTTGCTTTTCATTTCAGACAAAAAATAATAATTATATGAATAACAATTATTATGATATTTTAAAAAATCAATTAAGAAGAGTCAATTTTTTTAAGGTTGTATTTGGATGTGGTGGAATACGGCAGCCTTTCAGATTAATACACTGATGATGTCGGATTAACCTCTTCATAACCAAATCGAGGAGCCAAAAATTGATTCAGAATTTGCTTTTTGCGATCAGTGGGTGTAGGATTTGGAGAAGAAATAGATTATTTGTTGTTATAAGAAGGATGTATGACGACTTCTCTCGTCCCAAACTACCGGTCCGTCAGAGGAGGTCGGCGATAAATGATTTAGTGGAATTAAAAATCACAAAGAAATTCTAAATAATAAAGAGGAACTCAAAGAGTCCAAAGAAAAATTTCATTAATTAATCAACTGTCTTTTACAATGACAAACACCCCTTTATATAGGAGGCGGCACCTTGAACAACAAGTCAGTATATTTTCAGAAATAGTACCCTAAAAAAAGAAATTTTGCAGAAAAAGAAGGAAAATATAAAATTATAAATATAGTAATGTCATAAACTAAAGATAGTCCCCGTCAGATTTTGAGTTAGGTTTGGATGAGATTTAGTTCGCGTCGTGCTCGGATGCAACATCCCTAGGTATCCTCGGGAGAGCTCTTGGTGAGATACCCTCGGGTGAGGATGAGGTCTCGGGAGAAGTACCCTCGGGTGAGAGATATCCTTTAGTGAGGTATCCTCTCGGGTTGAGTTCGCGTTATACTCGGAACCCCAAAGTACCTCGAGTGAGTATGAAGTGCCCCAACGTACTTCGGGAGAATGACTCGCGTCTTGTTTTGATTGAACAATCCAAGAGACCTTGGATGAATTGCCCGCGTCATGCACCAATGGAACTACCACGAGGTACTTCGGGTGAAGGACCCCGAGATACTTTCGGTGAATTTTTCTCCGTATTGCGTCCATGTGTTTAATTGAAACTTTTTGGATGTTGATAAACGATCAGTGCCTCCTAATCAATGGTTTTACATGAAGGTGTATATAATCAATAATGTGGGGGTGTTAAATATACTGATTAAGGAGCATATATATATATATGTATGGTGAATAAGGGACTGGTCAAGTAATTTGCATTTTGGTTGACAAGCTTATGTTGCATGTTTAACAATTTGATAATATGGGATTATATATTTACTACTATATATGGGTGTTAAATTACATTGATCGAGGGAGTGTATCTGATTCTTTTTTCTTTTTGAGATCGATAATAAGCGTGTGGTTGCTTACCATGTGAATGAAGTGAAGCCTACTTTTCGCAAAATGTCAGAGTGTATTGTCCTGAGACTCAAGTGATTGATGTACTAATAGTTAATTAGAACTTCTAATTATTGGCGTGTTGAACTTAATTATCTATAATGATCCTATTAACTTTGTTAGGTTGTTTGATTATTTGTTTATGATGTGTGATGATTTCAACAACTGTTTGTGTGTAATTTGTTTCGCTTTGGTTGATGTTTTCATTGTATTAAATTTGTTAAGATGTTTGATGCTTTGAACAATTGTTTGTGTCGAATTTATTAGTTAATTTTTTTTCAAGGAATAAGTCTGCATGAATGTTGTTTGGTCCAAAAACAATACTGCATAGTAAATACTCCCTTAGCATATCTATTATATACTATATTAAGAACTTTGTTAGGATACTAACCGTTGTCTGTATATATTAATACTCTGTATACAATGAATGTTTGTTTTATCCTTTCTGAAAAAAATATATACTCCCTTATTCTAAAAACATCCACCGTGAAGGTGACGCCGGCAATCTAAAAGCGCGTGATGACGTCAAAAATTCGCTAAACGTCTTGCAATCGTGCAGAACGCAGCGCGCAGACCAACCGTTCAACCCATAATCACGCGCTTGGTTAATTAAAATGACAGGATGTTACAATGCTGGAATGCCACTTATCAGAATCCGTTACCTAATAGCTCCAGGTCAGCTAGCACACATCTAACTGGGTACTAGAAAATTGCAGCCGAAATTGTTCGTCAGCTAGGACTGATCCAACTAATAATGTTCGACCCACTTCGTACAAGAATATGCTAGACTGCTAGAGCCGGCCTCATGTGAACAGTTTCTTTACCTAACTATAAATAGAAGCGTGGAAGGCTTGTTGGGCTGGATCAAGGATGGGTATATAGGCTGATTATATCAGAAAGGGTCAAGCCTTTTTTTTTTCGAACTTGTGATTACATTATTTGTATATTTAAGCAAATTCTCCCTGGTCACTGCCCTACATGCCACAAATAAAAATGCAAAACTGTCGTGCAACTGTACAGCATGTAATGGTACGCTCAGAATATTCACATTCGATAGATAACAATTTTGATGATGAGTTGTATTCAATTTGTTATCGATGAGCTGTATTACAATTTGTCGTTGCAACTACACAGTTGTTTGGTGGTGCTATTTGAAAGGTCCAAGGCCCTTAATTTTAGTGTTATTTAAATTTTAAAATGATAGATTTTTGTCTCTCGGTCGTCAAATTTTTTTTTTCCGATTACTTCCGAAAGACATTCACATGAAATTTGTATTTCTATAAACAAACTAAAATATACATGCTTTTCTTGCTTGTGTGCGTGTGGTCAGGATTGGCAATTTATTATTGCCTAAATTTTGTTTTTTGAAATATTAAAAGAGAAAAAAATTTTACTAATTTTTTACATCAGAAACCCGCAAAAGATTCTAGTTGAAGATCAGTTAATTAAAAGAATAAAAAAAATTATATATGTAAGGAGCACTCCTTAATTAGAAAATGAAAATCTATCGTAAAAAAAACTGAGCACTTCTTGATTAGAAAATGAAAATATATCGTAAATATCTAAGGAGCACCCCTTGATTGGGACAGGAAAATATTTCCATGCTATCAATAATTACCTCACAGAAAAATTTGTCGACTGCAAATAGGATTATATACCCGAATGCATCAAAGTTAAATTTATTTGATTTAGATTACTCCATAAAATGCAGATATGTCAGGTTGACTTTCTCCTTTATATGAGTGTTATGTTATGTTAGCATAATGTGAACAAATGAGGTAAAAGAAAAAAGATATCATGCAATTTTTAGGTTGACTTTCTCCTTTATATCATTCAACTTTCTCCTTTATTTGAAATTTAGCCAGTGGCTAAATTATTTGTTAGTTGTTTAAAATTTTTCTTCTATTAGATCCCTATTTTGAATAATCATAATAAGATATATAATTTTTAATAGGTTAGAAGAGATCAATAGAATAATCTTCGCAAAATTAAACCTATTAAATATATATCCAGCGTTAATTCACGAAGGTTTTACTTCCCTTTCACTTCCCTTTATTTTAGTACCCTCTATTAAAAAAGGTGCAAAATATTTTGTCACGGTAGATATAGTCCCTTCCCCATTCAATTATGAGAATGCATGGTTTCAGTGCCTCACTTTATGGTGCTACAAGTTGTCACAACTTCATATTTTATTAATATTTTAAAATTTTTAAATTCAAACGTTGATCTTGTTCGATATAACGAGTGATGTCTTTTCATATAAATTTTATAAAATTTGGAGTCGATTTAATAATCGATTAAGTGATCAAATGATGAATGTTTAGAATTATTCTATCATAGTTAACCAGATTCGTTCATTTGTTAATCGACTACTTGATCGAGTATCAATTTGACTCCAATTTTATAAATTTTATAAATTTTATATGAAAACGCATCACTCATTATATTGAACAGATTTACAATTTGGATTCAGCATTTGAATTTTCAAAAAATTCGAATATTGATAAAATACAAAGTTCTGGTAACTTGTGGCATAAAAAAAAAGTGGCATTCGAACCTTGTTCTTCAATTACTTCAATTATACCAGTTCTTTATCCTAAAGCAGTATAATTCTATCTTGATTTTTATAGAGAAAAGTACTGTTTTTACGTACCTTTTGTTGGTAGATCTAGATCCGTCGCTGTTACTAGATAATGTAATATTGATAAGATACAGTCATATACGTACAAATTATACCGCATGTCAACTTTTTTCTATTTATTATTATGTACATTCACCAACCGCAAGTGTAATACAGATTTGGTCTTCATAACCGAGTAGGTAGGGACAGATATTTGAACTTGATCATAGAATATTTTCTAACAAACTGTTATCGTCGGCTGATGTTTGAGTTTATACTTTATAATGGATTAGTAATTTACAAATATTAAACTGCATATTTCAATCACCGTCTTTTTCATCTTCGCCAATCATGACACTACGCGAAATTTCGACTTCTGTAACGGTTAATAAAAGGCATTTGTAACGGTACACGTAACGTTACAGTAGCCCCCGTTACAGAATGTCTAATAACCGTTACAGATCTATAACGGTTATTATCTAATAACCGTTACAGAAGAATGGCTTCTGTAACGGTTATTATCTAATAACCGTTATGGTATAGTGGACGGAAAATGTGGTTACGGTTTTATTGAGAACATTTGTAACGGTTAATAGATAACAACCGTTACAGAAGACTGGCTTCTATAACGGTTGTTATATAATAACCGTTATCCTATTATTGACGGAAATACATTTTTACTATTTTTTTAGATCCATTGTAACGGTTATAATCTAATAACCGTTACAGAATCCAGTCTTTTGTAACGGTTATTAAGGAATAACCGTTACAGATATTGTTGATATAAAAGAAATGAAATTATGAATTCTGTAACGGTTATTCCTTAATAACCGTTACAAAAGACCTTCTTTTTTTTTGAATTTGGCATGTTTTATTGGCTAGCCCAGTTTTGCTAGCCGAATTGGTACCAAATTGGTACCCAATTTACATTATACAATCCAACATGCAGCAGACAAACATATATCATGCATATATCAGATGTCACATATATATACCAAGCACAAAACATATATCAATACATATATCAATATGTAGCGAAAATTAACAAAGTAACTATACATAGAGTTAACACCAAATCAAGTCAAAATTTTCCTAAAATAATACCCCATACATGAAGTCCATAACCTCCGAAACGACTGCATCAACGTCTTCGTTTTTATATGGTTGTCCAACCGGCTCGATATACTGCAATTTGATCATTAACAATTGATAAAGTCAAATAATTTTGTAAACCCTAAGCCCTAAACCAATAAAAATATAAAATCCTAAAATAATAAATCGGCTTAACATTACCTCAGGGAATTCTCCGACCGTAGTCCAACTACTTAATATCGCCCTCATGTTGAGCATTGTGAAATATCCACACTCTGTGCCGCCCCTTTGTATCGGTCCCTAATTAAGATTTCAACAAAAGAAACACAATCTTTTTTAGTTAATTTCAATTTCACAAACAAATAATATCTTAAACTGATAAGTTCTGTACCTTAATTCGGTACCAATCAAATCCTGTTCTGCTCTTTTGGCTATATCTTCCGGCTTCCACTAAATACCGCTTGTATACCCTGCATGCAATATTATTTAAAACAACAAAATCTAATATTTTTTAATTTGAAAAATCTCATCATGCTTTAACTTAATTCAGAAATGAAAACTTACGAAGATATGAATGGCTTAATATATAACTTTGGATTCTTGCGTTCCAGAGAATCAACAAAGTGAACGGTGCGCTTCTCGACATTAATAACAAGGACAACCCAATGAAACCTGTAATTAATAGAGATTTATTATTTTGGTGGAATTAAAGGAAACTACAAAATTCTTTCATTAGTAGCCATATTGGTTATATTTCTTACTGCTGATTATACGGCAAAACAAGATAGGAGGATGGATTCTCCATGAATGCTCTCGTTAGGTAATTCACCGCACCGAGTTCTTCGTGTTTGAACTTCCACTCAGCCAATAACTCTGGATCCAGTACGGTGATGCTCTTGGAGAACTCATTCTCTTCTTGCCTTGTTGAAAGTTCTTCCATCCAAAACCTGCAAACATGGATATCAAAGTTCAACAATTTCAATTTTGAATGAATTGAATGAAGAAAAAAATAAACATTAAAGTTGAAAAATTCAAACCAGCAGTAAAATTTCACAATCGATTGAGATAGCTCCTCCCTTTTAAAACATTCGACAATATCCTCGACATTAACGTTGAACTTAACATCGCCACCGTGCGTACCCCAAGGATTGCAATTAGGCAGCTCAAAGTTCATCTCTTCTTCTGGTTGGAGCATCAACAGTCTGTATACTGCTTGTTCGGATGGGCTCAGCCTGTCAATAATATCCTTAGGGAGGAGTGGATCACGAGTAACAAACGACCCCGCACTTGGGACCTTTGGACTCTCCTCCACATTCTTCGCCGCCTCCTTCGCCTTTGCCTTCTTTTTGGCCGGCTTCTTTTTGGTCAAACTCTGCATTCAATGACATCATATTAATAAGTCATTAGGAGAAATGTATGAAACAGATTGTCATAATTAAATAAAACGATACCTTGTGGCCTATGTCCACCAAAAATGACGGCCATGGGAATCGGCCCCCTATATTATTTCCCAATAGCTCATCTGACCTACCAGGGACTTGCCATTCACGAAATTCATCGCCTACTCGGAGAAGATGGACATACAATTGTTGATCAGTTAGGGGCACGCCGTGTACGATCTGACCAACAACACTCGGAATAATATTTCCTTCGGCCACCTTAATCCTCTGGTTGTTGTGATCAAGAGAAAAGAGATCGCACGGCATTTCTTCCTGAAATTCAGTTCAATCAGAAACTCTAATGCTGCCAAAAATAAATATAAAGAGAAAAGAGAAAAATGATCAATATGAACCTGAACAACGCTTCTCGGATCCGGAGGCATATAGCTTGAGGCAACCGTTCGGAATAACTCTTCGTTTGGCATTCCTGAGTCTACCTCAGCTTCAACGAATGGCTGATACGGCGTCACAAATTGCTGTGGTGCTTGAATCTGCAATCCGCTACTGGCCAACCATTGTTTCACGTCCTGAAAATTATGAAGCAACTGGATAATGAAGAATAGTTTTCATTCATTTTGATTACATTTTGATTATCAAAAAGGATTACCTGAAAAGCTTGTTGTCTCGCCGCATTCATTATCTCCTCAGAGTGAATCAAGTCCCTTTTGGTTTTCTCAGCGGCTTCAGCTGCGACCCTGCTCATCAATTCTTCAATCTGGTCTGGTGCCATCCATCCTTCATGCGCATCCTTTCTAGATTTTCTTTTATACACATCTTCCTTCTTGGTCCATAAAGGATATCCCCTGATTCTTCCTGGATGTTCCGGCCTGTCAACCGCCCGATTTAAGACTTCTTGTTCCGGTATTGACCCGGAATTGATTTCACCAGACATGGCACTCAACCGACTGAATGCCTCAATAGTCGACGAATCAGAGCTATGGAACGTGTAAGTATCTAACAAGCAACAAACAAATCTTATTAATAATCACAAAACAGAATTTGAAGTTAGCATATATAACAAGTCTTTACATGTGTAAGTACCTTTATCCTTCGTAGCCACAGTCCTTCCCATGAAATACCTTTGACTCCTCGATTCCAAATCGCCGATGGTAATGCTCGTGGAACCGGCCCCTTCGGAATCTCCTGGTATGACAATCTTGTCTGTAGGTTTCCATGAACCTTTTTTTCCTCTATAGCCAGTGGAACCCATCCTATGAGGCTCTTTCCATTTCTTTCTCAACTCCTTCGCTTTGTTGCTCTTTTGTACAAAATCTGCACCCGTCCTTTTGTTGAAAAATTCTTCCCATTCCTTTTGTGAGATTGGGTGTTTATCGCATGGATTTTTTGGATTGTTTGGATCGGCATTTGTGATGTACTCCTCAGCAATCCTACTTCTATAAGCCCTGTGACTTATGCCCATCGCTTTGAGAGTATTGTTCATGGCTTTATCATCTTCGATGTTGAACATTTTCTGAAACATAACGAAACGTTAGTTAATTGGTAGCATAGAAATTTAAATTAGATGATTTAAGTTAAAATTTATTCACCTTGATGTCCAACCACAACTCAAGTCTGGTTTCCTTTGAAACGTCCTTCCGCCAATCATTAATTGTGATTGGCACTCTTGTTCTAGCCAGATACCCGCAATATGATGCAAATTTGTTCACCGCCTCTTCAGTACCAATTGGCACTCCTTCTTTGTCAAATTTAATCTCAAACTTTTCCCCAGCAGCTTTTTTCCTCCTAAACTCTTCCATTGTCGTTCTGCTCCTTTTCTTTATTTCGAACGTTGTGACCTCCCCATCGCTGGATTCTGTAGCCTGTTCACCCTGTAAATCTCTATCTTGGTCTCCAGACATATCTATTAACAAATAATTAACAACAATGAAAGCAATCAAATCAAGTTAACATAAACATAAACATAAACATAAACAAACATAAACATAAACAAATAACATAAACTTCAAATTACATAAATATTCAAATAATTAAAATACATAAATTTAAAATTCATTTAATTAAAACACACTAATATTCAAACATGAATTCATACACAAATAACATAAACTTCAAATTACATAAATAAAGTTCACACAAAATAACATAGATAATTTTACAAATTCCTAAGACAATTCAACCCTAATTCTTCTCTTCCTTATTCTTCTCCTCCTTATTCTTCTCCACCTCCTTATTCTCACTGGATCCCTCATCTATTTGAACTCCCATACTAAAATCAGGGCCCCTTTCACAGCCTGGAGGAAGACGACGTACAGCCGAGACAGCCCTTCTTTTAAGAGGTCCGTAAAACGGGACCCTTTTTGACACCACCTTAGGTGTTTCCTCCCCCACCTTGGATTCCTCCCCCACCTTATTGACGTTTTGATCCTTCTCCATCTAATTTCCATTTTAAATAAAATTCTTAACTCCTTATCCATAATCAATTCACAATGCATATATATATCTAATAATCAATTCACAATTCCTTATCCATAATCAATTCATATGCACATCTATTCCTAGCATAGTTCCTTATCCATAATCAATTCCTAGCTTTTTTGCATTTCAGTCCCTATTATTTGCATAATCAATTTCTAGCATTTTTTGCAGTTTAGTCCATATTAAATAAATTGTGCTTTATGCACCACAAAACAGCCCAATATTATCCCAAAACAGCCCCCAAACAGTTCAAATTTATACACATTAGTCCCTAAAATTGTGCTTTATGCACCATAGCAACAAACAGCCCAATATCATCCCCAAAACAGCCCCCAAACAGTTCAAATTTATGCACATTAGTCCATAAAATTGTGATTTATGCACCACAGCCCCATATCAACCCCAAAACAGTTCAAATTGTGCATTTCAGTCCAAAATAAAACAGTTCAAATTATGCAAAATAGTCCCTAATTTAAACAGTTCAAATTTTGAGAGAAAAAAGAGAGGGATTACTTGAGAGTTGGGGGTTGAGAGTTGCTGGCTGGCTGTCACAGCTGAGAGAGCGACAAAGGGATTGCTAACAGAGAAACAGTGAAAGGGAGTCAGTGAGAGAGAGAGAGAGGAGACAGAGAGGGAAAGGAAGAGGAGACAGAGAGGGAAAGGAAGAGGAGACAGAGAGGGAAAGGAAGAGGGGTTTACCTTCGAGAGAGAGAGGGGAGTTGCTGGCTGTAGGAGTTGAGAGAGCGGCAGAGAGAGAGGGATCGAAACTGCACAACAAAGAGAGACAGAGAATGAGAGGGACTCAGAGAGAGCGAGGGAGTGAGAGGGGGAAGGAGGGGAGAGGGATTACCTTTTACGAGAGAGGGCCGTCGAGAGGGAGTCAGAGAGGCGCCGAGAGAGCTGAGTGCTTCTGTCGAGAGCTAGGGTTTTAAGAAAGAGGCGAGATCGAGAAAGGAAAGAAGTGACGGACAGACGCCAGGCTGGGATAATAATATAAAGGGTTTGAACCTTCTGTAACGGTTATTAGCTAATAACCGTTACAGAAGAGCCTAATCTGTAACGGTTATTAGCTAATAACCGTTACAGAAGGTCAAACGTTTTTACTAATAACCTTCTGTAACGGTTATTAGCTAATAACCGTTACAGATTAGGCTCTTCTGTAACGGTTATTAGCTAATAACCGTTACAGAAGGTTCAAACCCTTTATATTATTATCCCAGCCTAATCTGTAACGGTTATTAGCTAATAACCGTTACAGATTAGTTTAATTTCATTTTTTTTTTAACTTTAAAGTTTGTGTCTGTTTTAATTTCATTTAGTACTGATATTTTCAGTGTTGGTTTATCCATGCATGTTATTAAGTGTTTTGACTGAATTTAATTTTTGTGTTGGTTACACATGAATTTAATTTTGTTTTACATTTTTTCTAACAAAATAAAATTACAATTTAGAAAATTAACAAAAAATAAAAATACATTAGCTCCTTGTTAACAAAATATTTCACCAATTAATGACCTGCAAAAAATAAAAATAAAATTATTAACTTAACAATTTAGCATATCTATGTAGCTACTTTCTTTTTTTTCCTTCGTGTGTCGACCCACACGCCTTCGGTGTTATCTGTACGCCTACAACTGATCGATACTGGCTGTGGTGTATCGTCGATACCGATAGAAAAAGGAGGTATTTCCTCGAAGTGGTCGTATGCTTCTTCATCTACGACATCACCCACACCGACAATACGTCTTTTTCCTGAAAGTGGCAAGTAATAAATAAGATGAACATTTGTACTCAATAAGGTGAACATTTGTACTTAAATAAGATGAACATTTACCTTGAAGCACAACATGTCTTTTCTTATCCGCCGGATCTTGAATGTAAAAAACTTGCATTGCTTGCTTATTTGCAAGTATAAAGGGATCGTCTCGATAAGCCCTTTTATTGAAGTCAACAGTTATAAATCCCATCTTGTCTTTTTTAACTCCACCGTGACCGTTGTCGATCCATGCACACTTGAATAAGGGTATCTTAAATTTCAGGTAATCTAGTTCCCAAATCTCCTCGATCCACCCATAATAATTAGCCGACCTAACATTATCGCTAGATAAAGCTATAACAGTGACTCCACTATTTTGCACAGCACTTTTACCATCCTGTTTCCTTGTGTACCAGGTAAATCCATTCAAGTCATACCCTTGGTATGTCTCGACCACGGCATCAGGACGTCTTGATAACCATTTCACGGTTTCATCGACCTCTGTTCCTTCTTTCAACTGGGACTGTACTTTATCTTCTAGCCATTGGACAAATTTTATTTCATGCTCTATGGTAATCAAGTTTTCGGTGTAAGAAGGGTATTGTTCACGTAACTCGATTAGATGTTCATTGATGTAAGGCGCCACAATAGCAAGATGTTGGAGAACTTTCATATGTGCTTTGGTTCTCATTGCAAGATCCGGTATATGAGTACTAGCTCCAATTGTACCTGAAAGGTGAACAAATATTGTGCTTTAAGTGAACATTTGTGCTAAATAAGGTGAACAAATATTGTGCTTTAAGTGAACATTTGTGCTAAATAAGGTGAACAAATGTGATAAATTAGGTGAACATTTGTGCTAAATAAGGTGAACAAATAGTGTGCTTTAAGTGAACATTTGTGCTAAATAAGGTGAACATTGGAAGTTAATGTATAACCTTTTCCTTCAAGTCTACCCTCATGTCGAGACTTTGGAAGACCGATTGGTTGTACATCCTGCAAATAATCGGTGTAGTACTCAATAACCTCCTCGGCCACATATCCTTCCACTATGCTTCCTTCTGGTTTAGATCGGCTACGAACAAGCCCCTTCAATTGACCCATGGCTCTTTCGAAAGGATACATGTATCGTAGAAATACAGGACCACACATTTTTATCTCTCTAACTAAATGAATGGTCAAATGCACCATGGAGTCAAAAAACGATGGCGGAAAGTACATTTCCAGCTCACATAGGGTTAGTACAATACCTTCTTGTAACTTGTCCAAACTATTCGGATCAATCACTTTAGAGCAAATGGAATTAAAGAAAAAACACAACTTAGTGATGGTTTTCCTCACTTCTTCCCTTAGAATTCCTCGAATTGCGACCGGAAGTAACTGGGTCAGTAGGACGTGATAATCATGTGACTTCATACCAAGTAATTTGTTGTCCTTAATAGAAACCTTTCTTGATATATTCGAGGAATAACCAGTAGGAACCTTAATAGATTTCAGGCATTCTAATAAGCTTTTTTTTCTCTTGCTTTGATAAATTAAATTGTGCTGCAGGCAGCCAAGTTTGGCTTTTTCCCTTATCTTGTGCCGCTAGTTCTTGCCGGATCCCCATTTCAACCATGTCCTTCCTCGCATTTACGCCATCTTTAGTTTTCCCTTGAATTTCCAACATGCAACCGATCAAAGCTTCACATATGTTCTTTATTATGTGCATCGCATCTAAGCAATGCCTAATCTCCAAACTCTGCCAATATTCAAGATTCCAGAATATAGACTTCTTCTTCCATATCCCCTTGGGTATCTCATTTGCAAATTTCTTACCAAATTTTACATTAATGTCCTTCACCTGTCGATACACCCATGATCCGGATAACGGTATTGGGGCCTTGTCTTTTTCTACAGTACCGTCAAACCTTTCCTTGTCTCGACGGTAAGGGTGGTTGCGGTTCTTAATAAACCTCCGGTGTTCCAAGTAAACATTTTTTCTGGAGTTTTTCAAGTACACAGAATGGGTGTTTTCCATGCAAATAGGACACGCTTTCGCTCCTTTATTCCTATACCCTGACAGGTTTCCGTATGCAGGAAAATCATTAATTGTGCAAAATATCATGGCACGGAGGTTAAACTCACTTCTAGAGTGTGCATCATATATTTTCACTCCATTCTGCCACAATTCACCAAGGTCATCTATTAATGGAGCCAAGTACACATCTATATCATTACCTGGTTGCTTGGGACCAGAAATCAACAAGGGCATCATCATGTATCTCCTTTTCATGCATAGTCAGGGAGGAAGATTGTAAATACACAACAAGACCGGCCACGTAGTCTGCCGGCTACTCATGTTGCCGTAAGGATTCATCCCGTCTGTACATAAACCCAATCTCAAATTTCTAGGTTCACTGCCGAAATCTTCAAATTCCCTATCTATATTTATCCAATCTGGAGAGTCTGCTGGGTGTCTGAGCATGCCATCGCCTTTTTTCCTGAAGTCTGCGTGCCATCTTAACAATTTGGCATCCTTCGCGTTAGAGAAAAGCCGCTGGAATCTTGGTATTATTGGTAGATAAAACACCACTTTCGCAGCTGGTCCCTTACTACCTTCATCTTCAATTTGATCGTCCCTCGGTTTATACCGTGACGCATTACACTTTGGACATTTATGCAAGTCTCCGTACTCATTCCGGAATAATATGCAGTCATTTGGACATGCATGAATTCTCTCAACTCCAATTTTTAAAGGACATAACATCTTTTTAGCCTTATAAATTGAATCTGGCAACTGGTTATCTTTTGGAAGAAATTCTTTATGTAATAGTTTGAGCAAAGATGTGAAACTTGCATCACTCCATCCATTTTTGGCTTTAAGATTGAACAGTTTGAAAACAGCATTAAGTTTTGACAATTCACAACCAGGATATAAAGCTATTTTATCTTCTTCACGTAACATACCAAAAATTTCAACATTATCAACAAAATTTTCATCCACATTGTTCACAATTTCATCTAAATCGGCATTAAATTCTGAGTTATCTACATTTCTATCATCATCTACATTCTCATCATCAAATACATTGACATCATCAATTTCATCATCCAATGATACATTTTCTTCCTCATACACAGAATCCAATACATTTGTGCTAGTACTATCCCCCCCATTCTCTCCATGGAGTGTCCACCGACTATAATCCGGTTGAAATCCATTTATAATCAAATGAGCCTTCACTTCTTCAAAATTAGACCACTTCAACAAATTCTGACAAACACGACAAGGACAATACATTTTATCATCTTCTTTCATTTTCAAATTCTCTTTAGCACAAACCATAAATTCTTCAAGTCCTCTCAAAAATGTAGACGAGCATCGATTACTTGAGTACATCCACGTCCGATTCATCTGAGCAATAAAATTTATGCAAATTATTAGGGTTTCGGACCAATTTGTCATATTAGGTTTTCGGACCGGTCACCATCCTAGCCCGCTCTTTGGATACTCTGTCTCATTAGCGAGCGTACGTTAGATGCAATGTGCTATCTGAGAAAAATTCGGCAGCATTTCCCCTTATGTTCCCTGAATACGCCAACACACGATTGCTCGTGCGTACGTATCCGTGGGAACACAAGGGAAATGCCGCCGAATTTTTCTCAGACAACACATTGCATCTAACGTACAACTCGCTGTCCTAAATGAGACAGATCGTATCCAAAGAGCAGTACTCCCGACCGGGAGTACTATCCGAGATTAATCCCTAATGGATTAATCTCGGACGGGCAATGACCTAAATTCAGTTGAGTTCCGGTATTTGGTTCCTATATGACAATACAAAATCCATGCCTATATATATATGCAAATTATTAACCAAATGCAAATAATTTAAAAAAAGAGAAGTTCATGAAAATATATACTTTCAATCGTGTGACTTCCGATCCGTTGAATCGTGCGACTTATCCGGCCGATGTAAGATCTTCTCCTATTCAATGAGATCTTAAAATATATAAAAAAACAAAAATAACCATGAATTAATGAAAAAATCGAAATAAATAAGAAAAAAATGTAAAAATAAAAGATACGGTTCAAAATTAATTTTTTTTACCTTAAATCTGCTCTCCTTCGTATTCTCTTTCTAATTATTATTTTTTCAGAATTTTTAGAAAATTTTTGCTATTTTTTTGGAGTGAAGTAGGACACCACAAATCGCAATAAATGAGAAGATCAGAAAAGAGTTAAGTGCGGCGCTAGCTGTGAGTTTGTTGGGATGGGAAGAAGACCTAATTAAATACAGAACTTTTCTGTAACGGTTATTAAAAATAACCGTTACAGAATCAATAAAAAATAAAAAAAAACGTTAACCTACTGTAACGGTTATTTACTAATAACCGTTACAAAAGATGGTTGATATTTATATATTTCTTTTTTCTTTTCTGTAACGGTTGCTGGATAATAACCGTTACAGAATATTAGAAATCTGTAACGGTTATTATCCAACAACCGTTACAGAAGCTTGATGCATTTTTTTTCCTGACCATGACGGAAATGTTATTACGGTTGTTTCATAATAACCGTTACAGATTTGTGGCGCCAATTTTCCCGCCTAATGCCTCACTATTCTGTAACGGTTATTTCAAAAACCGTTACAGAAGTGCCGTTACAGAAGGTCCTTTTTCCCGTAGTGTGAGTTGCTCCCGTTGCAAATAAAGTACGCAACGATCATGACCAAAGATTTGCCTAACAACTGTTGATTGATGCTCTCCATTAGATGTCACAATGGAAGCTACAAACTCGCATGACTGCTAATTTTTTATGTCACGGAATATATATCAATTTTTTTTATATTCATATTTTGATCTTAATAGTTCTTTGCGAGAGACATTATTACATAATAATATTAAAAAAGTTATAAATAAGATATATATACACAATAATATTTTCTAGTGAAATGTGATAATTAACTTTATTTTGGACTCCTTGCTCTAGTACAAAAAGGCAAAAAAATAATAATAAAATAACACAAAAAATGACGAAATTAATATATAGAGGACTAATATATTTATATCCGCTAAAGAGCATAGGTTGTTTGTTGTAAATTATGGATGATTGTGTTTGATCAAGGCTCAACTTGAACCGAAAAATTAGTCTACTGTAAGTCCCAAGTTATAATATATTATGAAGATGTATCCTTGATAAAAATAATAAAGGGGCCGTTTGGATGGGTTGGGAATTGGGGGAATAGCCAATTCTAGGCATAAATTTATTGGGAAGTGTGTAACTTTGTGAAGAGTTTGGATTGTTTATAATAAATTTGGCATAAGAAATTCCGGGAATTTGCAATTCCCACCTATTCCAACCTCATCCAAACGCCCCCAAAGAGAATATAATAGTGGTTTAAATTCGAGATTTGGATTATAAATTCTAAATGACCAACAATGAAACTAATTAAAGCCAATTGAATTATATGAAGTGAATCTAGAAACTCTCTTTTCCCGACATGCGGAAATCATTGAAATAAGTTTTCCACTACGTCACAAACTCTCTTTTCCCGAAATTTAAATGAAGTGAATCTAGAAACTCTCTTTAAGAATAAATCTAATACTGATGGTGGTGCGTATATTGAAATCAGTTTTCCACTACGTCACAAACTCACAACATGGATTAAGTTATTATATTGGGGTCATGCACATTTTTAGCGTGGTGATTAATTGATAATACACAAAAAAAGAATGTATTTGATCAATCACTTAATTTACACGACAATTGATAAAATATTTGTTAAAATAAAAACAATTAATTAAAAGAAATCGTCTCTGTACGTAGTATATCATCCGTATCTTTCTTTTTCTCTGATGTCACATAACAGCCACTTAAATATAGTTATAAACTTACTTGAAAAAATTAAAATGGCACATTTACATTCAATATATGCAAAATTTATTTTCTAAAGGTCTTGTTAGCAAGTTAAACTTAATTTAATTACTTCATTATTGTAAAAATAGGAAATGGATAAGACTGGATCCAGTATAAACAGGTGCGGAGGGGACCAGTTGACCTCGTATCAACCACCCCATCGAAAAGATTATCGCATATTCTAAGAAATTATAATCGAATCCCATAATGCACTCACACTAATGAGAAAGCTCGGAAAGATTTGAGGCATGCAAGCTATCTCATTGGAAAAGGGAAAGAAACTAAAAAAAGAAAAGAAAAGGCGAAAGATACGACGCTTAGGCTCGTAGCGTATAGAATCATGTCAAGAGTTGGATCCAACGTGGACTCACCAGAGAAAAAGAAAAGAGGTGATGAAGGAATTAAATGAGAGAGAAAAGCTTCTAGCCACGCAAATTATACCACACATCTCTATCACAAAAACCGAGTAATCTAAAATTAGATTTTATTACTATCTTGGTCTCCCAGAAAACAAAAACGTCGACTTCAGAAACTTTGAGTCGAAATTCTTTAAAAAAATAATAATAATAGTATGAATAAAGAATGTGGTTTAGGTTTAGTTAAGCGCGTTCAAAGATGTTTATCCATGAAATGTTGACCCACTTCATCATCTTTAAGACTAATTAGCAATTACCTTTAATGGTTGTTAAAAAGTAAATATATTAATAAAAAAAATTAATTTAAATACATTATATATAATTGCATAGAAAAAAATGAAACTTTTACTATTTTAATTTAAAATTTATAATTAATTTTGATAAATGTTTAGATTACTTTGTAACATTTTTGCGGGTAGAGACGAGAGTGGCTGCATGGTCACATCTCACATGAACTTTTTCTTCTGTTAAAAACCAGACAAAAGAAAGCTTAAGAGAGTATGAGTTCGGATATGCTTCTAGAACTTTTCATGCATGCAAAATCGAAACATTTACATTAACGGTGCCAAACAGAAGAAAACAAGGTTAATTGATTTTTCCCTATTTCGGTTAAACTTTCTATTATATCAAAATTGCAATGGTCCGATTGATGCCACACTGTCACTTGATTCAAATGTTCCAAATATAGTTTAATATCTTTATCGATGGACATGCATGCCTACAATCGAAATGTACGATCTACAATCTATGTGTTAATTCAGCGAATTTTGTCCAATTATTTATCAAGTAATATTAAAATTGCCAAGATCGAAAAAAAAACAGAGTAATATTATATTTACAAATTTGTTTCTTATAAATTTGAATAGTTTACTTTATTGATTTGAAAAACATGTGAAGATTGTTGAATTGTCTTTTTTTAAAAAAAATAATCCTATTTTAGGCTCCGTTTGGATAGGTGTGGGAAGAAGGGAAGAAGTATTGGGAAGAAGTATTAGGAAATGTGTAATTTTGTGAAGAGTTTGGATTGTCTATAATTTTTTTTTCTTTCCTTCTTCCTTCTTCCTACTTCTTCTCAACGCATCCAAATAGAGGGTTATTTTTTACAAGTGCGTGAAGTTATCAACAGTTTTGTTGTTAGGAAATATCATAAACTTATAAAATATGATATGTTATTATTTATGCAATCTATATTTTGATCTAAATATATGGGATTATTTTTATTAAAATATTTATTTTACAATTTTGTCTATTGTTTATTAAAATTATTTCTTTAATATTAGGTGTTGTAGTGTGGATAATTTTTTTATTTTATGACAGTAGCGGAAGGTTGAGTATATTTTATAAGATTTCTTTGGGCCACCTGGTGGAAGGTAGGGTACTTGGTTTGGATTACTTTTTAGGCTTGCATTGTGCATTTTCGTTTTAAGTTTTCTTTTTTCCACTCTTTGAGTATTTTAGAAAAGTATAGTCACGCTTCATATATATCAGTGTCAGTTGTACACTTAATTTGTAAAGCCATACATACATACATACATACATACATACATACATACATACATACATACACACACATATATATATATATATATATATAGAGGTGGGATAAAGTGCCATAGATGGCAATGCCATAGATGTCTTTTTTGAGTCATTTTTTGAAGATCCGAAATTCAATCGGTCAATCCAAACCGTTCAAATTGATCAGCATATTGAAATACCATTGGAGACCAAATTTTACATTTTTTTTAATTTTTTTGGTATTTATTTTGATATGTTCAAATTGGAGGGTCTGAAATACTCCAATTATAACGTTTTTTTTTAAAATATCATAATAAATAGAAAAAAAATTCGAAAAAATGTAAAATTTGGTCTCTAAGGATATTTTAATGTGGTGAATAACTTGGATGGTTCAAATTGAGCATTTGAATTTTGGATCTCGAAAAACGACTCTATGGCACGGGACCCTTCGTGCCATCTATGGCACATTAGTCATCCTCTATATATATATATATATATATATATAAATATATATATATATAAAGCTTTTAAAATGCTCCGTTTTATCACCGATTAACCTAAATTATCTATATTTTTAGCCATTCCACATGAATGTTTATCACCGCATAATCGTTTTATCACAGTATTATCACCGTTTTATTCACAAATCATCACCCAACCGCTAAACCGCACAAATCACATTTTAAAACCTTGATTATATATGTGTGTGTGTGTGAACATATAGAAAGTAGGCATAACCTTAGCATTTTGAGAACATATACACCTTTTAGTTAACAATATGGATTTACTAGACTTAGTATGGAACATATCCAACAATAAACTACAGATACAAGGGGAGTCTATTCTCCAAAGCACATTACATGTCCTTTTTAAATTTATATTTTTCTTTTTTTTCTTTAATTTTATGGTGGACAAAAACTCAAAATCGGGTTTGAATCATAATTAGTTGTTTATGTATGTTCATAATTTTAAATAAACGATATGAATTTAAATCCGATTAGATTACCAAATATGATACTCAATTGAAAGAAATTATGTAGTTGTGAACATAATAATTTTTTTTATGTCGTTGTTTGTATTATGTTTTTAATTAGCTTAGATATCATAATGTAAGTAAGATTAATTCCCTGTAAAATACTTATTTTTCTTTAATACAAGTTCTGGCAAAAGCCAGTTTTTTTTTAAAAAGTAAGATTAATTCTAACAAAAGTTTTATGATTAATTGTTTTATGTTACAATTTCAATTATAATTTAGAATTAGTTTGATAGTTTCTAAACTCCATGACAGTATTAAACACAATTAAAGAAAATATAGACGAATTGCATTTTATATGACATCATTATTAAACTATTGTGCACTACCGGAAAATATCCTCAATTTACACACATGGTGGCACAATGATAAAACGAGCTCTAATTTTCTACCGCATCCTAACCATCCATTACGATCCCTCCGTCACCCCAGAATGAAAGGGGCGATCTCGTAGTTCTTGGTCTGTGAAGATGCGTTGTTAGGTGCTTCATTTTATCATTGAGGCCGAACTTATACTTGTGCTCGAGAGATAGTTGTTCATACACTGATAAGGGGTGTATGGATTCTCGAGAAGAGAGAAACCATGGTGGGTCCCCCCCGGACCGTCCGGGTCCCACGAGTGAATAGAAAGTTAGATCGTTGATAGAGGATCAACGGTCAAAACCCATGGTGATACTATTCATCATTGTTCATTCCTCAATTAAGAATTCAATTATTGTTAATACGCAATTATCAATTTCAATTATCTCCCTTATCACTTGTAATAAAACTAAGATATGTTGCCTACGGGCACGGGCGGATCCAACAGACAGAGACGGAACCAGGGGGTGGGGATGGCACACGCCAAAGTAGCAAAATTTATTGGAGAGATTATAGTTGGGTCTACGCTAAAGGTCCAAAGCTGAAGTAAATGAGCCCATTTGGTCTAGTTAGTTGTCTAAGTACAGGCTCCATCTCTCTCAATGTAAACACTTAGAGACCAATTCTCATCCTCTTACGCAAATTCATCTCACAAAGAAATATCTAATTTTTAAATTGTTCCTCCTAATTTCTAAATCTATCTCCCAATTCGACAATTCTCATTCTCTGTTATGCAAATCCATCTCTCTTACTCTCTCTCTCTCTCGGCTCGGGAGTAAAGAGTTAGGAGGTTGCATGCGACACAACGACAGACTCCACGGCCGCGACAGACAATGCTATTTTTTACTCCACGGTCGGCTGATCGGCCCACCCTATGTCGGAATCCTGATTTCGCCCCTGCCAACAGAGGCAAGCATAGGCCTGACCTATTCCATGATTAAGGATTTTTAATTGAAAATATGAAAAATATAGAGTGTTAATCAAGTATTTTTGAAGTGTTGAGCCTACACTATGTTCAAAATTTAATTATTAAGACCTAAATAATGTTAACTGGACCTGTCCCATTTGTTAATCCTGGTTCGCCTTTATAATACCAAAAAAAATACGGAAAAGGTTATCATCGGTCAAAAAGAAAAAAGAACCAAAATTCGGAGGGAAAAAAAGTGTCATGGTGCCACCACAAAATCCATCACCGACCAAAAGAAGTGTGTACTGTGCACTAACGCTACCAAGTGGGACGACAATACCTGATTCCATATCCAACTGGTAGATGCCGCGTGGATGTATGAACTGTTGTACAGTTATGCACTCATCTCGCACCTGGCATATGCACGTGTGCTGTGTGCATGTGACCATCCGAAGTTTACAGCTTGTTCGGGTCCCTAGGGCCCTTAGCAGGAAACCAAATTCTCTGCCGCGTGGCACCGTGCAGTGTAGAAATTCAGACCGTCTAAATTAAATCTAATGGATAAGGAAATTCCGTGCATATAACCTGATTGTAAGATCCGAAAAAATCTAACCGTCGAGATCGAATCGTACGGCTCGAATTGGTGCGCGACATGGTGCCGCGCGGCACAGGATAGGGATCCCTCTAGCAGCGATACCCTGTGTAAAGCATAATTTGAAGGGTATCAAAGTTTCTGAAATCATGCAAATTTGTATCAAAAGTTCCTCTTCTTGTAATGACTGCGCTACAGATGATAATGGCTCGCAATTATTTGTAATAGCATATGGGACAAAAAATTATAACAATTAAATGAATTAATATCTACAAATTAATATCAACAATTTTATGTTTGATAAACATTAATCGATAATTTAAGATTCAATAGGCTCCATTTGGATAAGGTGTGGGAAGAAGGAAAAAAGTGGAAAGAAATATTGAGAAGTGTGTAATTTTGTGAAGAGTTTGGATTGTTTATAATAAATTTATTCTCTAATTCTCTTCTTCTCTTCTTCCCACACCTTATCCAAACGGAGCCATAAAAAATATTGTGTCATGTACCAATTTAGAGAATGGAGATTCAGGACCTGCAATTGAACCAGATTATAATTTTTTAAAACTTAATTTGAGCTGAACAATTTTTTAATGGCCAAACTATATTGCCCCTCAAAGAGTGAGACGAAGGGCCACATTGAAGGGTTTAATTGTAAGTCGGAAAAATTACCGTTAAACCCCTAAAACGGCTATAAGAGTGTTGATTTTCTGTAATTTCACAAGAAAATTCCATTTATAAATACCGCTATAATTCTTACAATCCATTTCATAATAAATTTACAGAGTGTCTCTTAAATATTCTTGCTCTTCCGCCATTAAAAATCCCACCAGTCGTTTTTGTCTATTTCCTAGCTACAATCCTTTTTGCAAGGTACGAAATTCATCATTTTGAATCATATGTTACGGACTTACGGTCGAATATAGCTAGGTTAATGCAATACTAAATTATATATGATGCTCTCAAATTAATAAGAAATTTTAAATGTGTGGAGCTTGGATAATGTTAGAGTTGACAGTAAATCTTTTTTTTTAAAAGAACATGATTTTTTTAATTGTTTTAGAAAACAATCAAATGTGTTAAAATATCTGAAATATATTTCAAATGCATTAAAATTTAATAATAAAATTTAAAAAGAGGAGAGAGTGTTCATGGACATCTTAGAAATTAGTAATTAGTAGTTCAGTTATTTGATAGTAAAATTTTCCATGTGCTTTATTTCCCTATTCAATTCCACACAGGAAATTTTTACGGAGTTCAAATTCTTGGAAATAAAATTGTATGCTTAAAAAATGATTATTTGTTGTTATTTACCATTTTTATTTTCTGGTTTATGATTGATAAATTTATGAAACATAAAGTGAATCGTAAATGTAAAAAAAAATTGTGAAAATACGAAACTAATTTACCTTTTTTTTTTACCTTTAAGACTCGATTATATGCTTTTTTGGAAAAAATACTAGAATAATAGTTTTCTTTTCCGGTCTCCAATCCAAAATTGTAAAGAATGAATATTAAAAAGAATCTCAAATCTTTTCATCAAGTACTTTTCTTCCATTTTGAATCCTCTTTGATTTTCTATATTATTAAAAAATGTTTTTATACTTTGGTACTTATTTGAAACATTTGCTCCAAAAACCCGGATTTAAATGGCAGTTTACCCAAAGAACCTCAGATCTCTACAATTGTAATTGGGCCTTTTAATTTACCCCCTCTGTGACTTTTCCTTGTCTTACGAGTTACGAATAGCATTGGTGCTTTCTTGAATTATTATTATTATTATTATTATTCAAATAGGCTGAAGACCGGATTTAAAAGAGGAAAAATGCGACAGTAAACGTCAAATTTCAAAAAAACAAAAAAAAACTTTTATAGCCATTAGATTAATTTTAAATGCATGCGTGGATTAAAATAAGAGGTCTAAAAGTAGCAAGACAATATGAACTTAAAGAAATATTTACTCATGAATTAAAGATAATTATCATTCTTGTGTGAATAAAGAACTGATTACGTGAAGAATTAAAGATTATTATCATTATTGTGTGAATAAAGAACATTGTAGAAGCATTAAAAGGGAAACAAAAGTATTTTTTTTTCTAAGTAAGGGTTTTTCTTGATGTATGAGACTAGAATGTGAATAAATCTTAAAACTGGTATTCCAAGAATATAGGGTGAACACAATGAGAATTAATTAAATTTCAATAAAAAAGAAGAGTGTAGAAACGTTATTTGAATTTTTTATAATAAACATGGAGAAAATTGAGTATCTATTATTATTGTTTAATTATTAATATACTATAATTATAATATAGTAATTATATTATTATTATTATTGTTGTTAGCAGCAGTATCTATTGTTCCTTAATTATTGATATCATTGTTCCTAAGTACGGCCTAGAGGGGTTGAATACACACAATTCAAATTCTATATCGGTTTGGATAATTTTGTGGAAATTAACAATTTTACACAAGCAAGCAAGCAATATAAGTAAATAAAAAATGAAGAAGAGATGCAAATTTGATTACGAAGTTCCGATCCGAAAGGAAGTGCTAGCTTTAGTTGTACGTCTCTGAAAGTTTCACAACCACGGAAAGGATGTGCTATGTTCTATTTCACAATGAATGGGACTACAACTTTGAACCGAATCGTCTCGTCACAATAGACCTCGAGGTGGATCGGTCTTAACCAATACAAGAGCTAAATCCTCACACAAACTAAGAGATGCTCACAATAAAATCACTCAAAATCTAGCTATAATCCGATGTGGTGTTTGATTGAACCTAACTAATTTCAAGGATTTTGCTTAGAAAATGCTCAAACAAAAAAAAAAATTATAACTAGTTGTTTGGAGCTCAAATACAAATATTTTGCAAAATTAGTAAGAAAGAGAATCAGTCCCAAATATTTCGATATATATAGAGGGCGTCAAAAACTCCAAAACAGTCAAAATTTCTTCAAATCATTGTCTGACGGCATAGGACATTGTGCAACACTAAATATAACCGTTGAAAACTAAACGACTATTTAATATAGCCGTTAAATTGTCAGAGCGTTACCTAATTTTTTGGTATAAATTAAGACAAGTAAACAGCTCGTCATGTGACGTCTTAGTCTGTTACACAATGTTGGCATCATATAATGCCTTAGGGCGTTGTGACAATGCCGATAGAGAGCAAATGAAATTGATGAGTAAAATGGAAAAATCTGAGGTGTTGTGTAATGCTAGGATTGTTACACAATGGTACTATAGGGGCATTGGCCACCTCTGAAGGACGTGTTGCCTAAGTACGTAGAATTTTTCCTAGTCAAATAGACCTTGATTTTTACGATATCACTGGGCGTTATACAACGGTGTGACTCAGTGTTACAAAATTCTATTTGACGTTGTGTGACGTTATTTCACAATTTATCTGACTTTTGCAATTTAAGTCATATTTTCTCAATATTGTAGGGCATTAGATGATGCCTGAC